>CM031243.1:297213376-298644899 GCA_018340775.1 Taxus wallichiana var. yunnanensis | reverse complement strand
TAAGAAGATCAGAGCCAGGGAAATCAGTTAGATTTAGTTCACCATAACAGAATCTCAATCACAGATCCAGTATGAAGCACAGAATGGTACCTTCAATTCGCTGAACAGCAGGAAGAATCCTTAAGACAAATTCAGAATTGGCTTTGGGCTGCACTTAGTTTCTGTAGGAAAAGTAAAGCAATTTTGATAAATTATGTAGGTTCTTAAAAGCTTTGCCCTACTAATTTTCAATACTATTTAATATGTATCAAAAAAGTTATTTAATTGTGAGTTATCTCCTGTAAAGTCATTTCTACAACATCTATACTAAGCATCATTCAACCAAAAGTTTCTTTGGTGCTACTATGTAAAATTTGGTGAACTGGCCAAACATTGTGTGAGAAGCCGACAAATATCTGAACTAGAAGTTGGATAGCTCAAGGAAGTTGCAGAGGTTCATAAGGGGCTAAGGAGAAGGCCAGTTTAGAATGATTTGTACCATTTTGTAGATCAACTTGAACTTTGAAATCATCCATCAAGTAGTCAAATTAATGTATTCTTTCATGGAGAAGGAACACTTGTTCATATTGCCATACAACTTGTCTGGGTGCAAGATATGGAGGACCTATTTGATCAATGCAAGATGCTCTTCCCATGTGTTATTGTAGGTGAGAATATCAATGATCGGTAAATGGCTTGCGTATGTCCTCCATTAGGCAATAGAATTAGTAATGACATTGGGGATGCTAAAAGGTGTAAACAACATATTGAAAAAGATTTCTTTGGACTTGAAAGTAGTCTACCAAATGTCATCAAGGTTGATCGGTACCTGGCCATAGTTAGATTTTAGATCAATCTTTTAAAACTGATTTCAGATCAATCTTTTAATATTTGGCACCAGAAAGGTTTTCAAGTCTATGGATAGGAGTGATGAGCGGTTCTTGAAAATGATCCCATTCAAGTTGTAATAGTAGATGCAGAGTCTTCATGATTCATCCTTATCGAGCGCAAAGACAATGGAACTACCACTTGGAGATGTGTTGGGTATGATACGGCCCTTTTCAAGTAACTTCTATATTTGGCATTGAATCATGCCACTTTCCAAGATAGACATACATTACAAAGGAACATTAGAAAGTGAGATTCTAGTATAAGGTCAATTGAGTGCATCACATGGAAATGGAGTAGGACTCCAAAGGTTGAGTTAAAAATGTCTTCTTTACTCATCCAAGAGCGCATCAACCAATCTCTATTGGGTGAGCTATAAAATAGCAAATATTTGTGCCAATGCAGCAATATCTTGCAATCAAATAATAAGCATGACTTCTACAAATGATCAATCAACCTACAAGAATGTTTGGCTGTAACCAAAGATAAGTTAATCTTAGAAATGACTTCAGGAACTTAATAACATTGATCACCGATGGTGAGGATGAGACTTTGTTGCCTTGATTTGTAAACCATGTCTCTCCCACATGGACTCACCAAGAAGGACATCACACATTTTTAAATGAGTCATGTCGTAGATGCGACTTCATCCTTAAAAGGCTTTATAACATACCGGATCTTGCACCGCAATGTAGCACACATCTCTTTACCATGTTGAATTCAACCAACAATTCCTTGCATGGAGGAGGTATGGCGGTAGGGTTCAACTTCTTCACAATGTGTTCAGAGAAATTGGATTCTTATTGATACCATTCTCCTGCAATAAGATGGGGAGGTTGAACTTGAATCTACAATTTAGAATGGAAAAGGATCTCTTTCTCATCTTTAGGCACAAATGTTGAACATTTTTCCTAAATTGTGAGAACTACTAAAGCATTAGGTACAACGTCAAAAACAAAATCCCTTGTTTGTTAGGATAGGAATAATGGATTGTGCAAAAGAGAATGAAAATGAAATGGATTGTGCAAAAGAGAATGAAAATGAAATGGAATGTGCAAACCAAACTTCATATTATTATTCAACATAAACAAATGATGGATTTACAAATATAAAGCCATTGAAATGGTTGTTACACTTCATATTCTCCATGATGGTCATATTCCGTAGAAGACTCTTCAACTACCTACGGAACTCTTCAAGTTCCAACTACAAGACAAAATCTCTCCTAAATAACACTTAACATTATCAAATATTATGTATAATTATATTACATCCAACCCTTTCAAATTTTTCTTTGTCAAGATGTCTACCGTCGCTCCACAAGAGGAAAATGAAGCAATTTGACATTGCCTTCTCTCACATGATGCCAAGTCAAGTGGAATTTTGTATTAATGTGCTTGGCTCGGTCTTGAAAGACTATATTCTTTGCCATTTGAATTGCAGATGTGTTGTCAACCATCAATGGTGTTGATGAATGCAAGTCTGAAAGAAAACTTATGAGAAAGAAAATCTCTCACGCGGCCTCTGAAGAGGCCATGTGTTTTGCTTCCGCTGAAGAAATTGCCGACACCAATTGCTTCTTTGATTTGCAATTGAAAACTGTTGTTCCCAAATTCATTAGAAACCCTGATGTAGATTTTCCTTTTTCAAAATCACCAACATGGTCAGAATTTGAATAGCCAACCAGTTTGAAGTCTCCCACCTTAGAGTGTTTGAGCCCACAATTGTATGTTCCTTGAGGTATCAAGGACTATTTTTGTTCTTTACCCAATGACTTTCTTTGGGTTGTTGCATGAATCTAGACAAAACACCAACAACAAAAGAAATATCCGGTCTAGTTGTGGTCACATAGATTAGACTTCCAATGAGTTGTCTGTATTTCGCTGCATCGACCAAATCAGTGGTTTCTAATGCCAATTTCAGATTTTGTTTTATGGGTGTATTGAGAAGATTACAATCTATCATTCCAATTTTTCTTAGAATTTCACCAATATACTTCTTTTGAGTTATGAAGATGTACTTTGATTTTGAAGCACTTCAATACCCAAATAGTAATGAAGATAGCCCAAATTTTTCATTTCAAACCCTTTCATCAACTCTGCTTTGATTTTTGTAATATATTTCTCATTATTCCTGTTATGAGTAGATCATTCACATACACCACCAAAAATACAACTATTTTGACAAAAGAGTTGCATCTTCAAACTCAAAACGCTTGAAATTCATGTTCAAAAGGTGCTCAATGAACTTTTCATAACATGCTTTAGGGGCTTGTTTCAAGCCATACAACGATTTTGTGCTCTTGGTCGTTAACTTGCAAAACCTTCAAGCTGAGTCATGTACATTGTTTCTTGAAGATCACCATTTAGAAAAGCAGTTTTCACATCCATCTGATGAACTTTCCATCCGTTTTGTGTTGCCAAAGCCAACAAAGTCTAAATGGTAGTCCACTTTGTTGTTGGTGCAAAGGTTTCATTGTAGTCTATGCCTTCCTTCTAGGCATAACCCTTTGCGACAAGCCTTGCTTTATGTTTGTCAAGTGAGCCATCAACCTTGTATTTGTTGCGAAGACCCACTTGCAACCAATTGGTTTACAACCGAGTGGAGGATCAACCAACTTCCAAGTCCCATTTTTCACCAATGCATCATACTCATCTCTCATGGCTTTTCTCCAAGACTCATCCTTTTCAACTTGTTTGAAAGAGGTTGGTTTTGAATCAAACACAACATTGAGTTCTTCTAGAGAATCATTCAAGGTGAGCTTTTCAATCTTGTTTTGAATTTCTTCTAGACATTTTCTATTGGTTGTGCGGTTGCATGTGCACTTCGTGTGCTAGTTTTTCCAACTTCATCGGGACGAACATCTTTCAATTCTTGTGTTACTCAGTTAGGCATCTTCTTCTGTGTTTTTGGTTCCTCGATCTCATGATTTGAAACTCCTTCACTTTTTGTCTCTTTGTTCTTGTGCCACTTGTTCTTTTTTGATGAAGTTTCATTTTCTTCTTCAGAGGAGTTTCAATCTCTATTATAAGAGATAATATGAAATCAAATGAATCCCAACTGTGTGCACCCACCCACTGTTTGGAATTTCCAAATCACTCTCCTTATAGACATCAAAATTTGCATATTTTTCAAGTCGACTCAATTGCCGATCAATGTTGGCTTTGTCCTTTGTAGTTTCACAAAAGACTACATCTCTTGTGACAAGAAACTTCTTGTTTTTCTCATTGTATAACCTGTATGCCTTGGAGGATTTGGAGTATCCCAAGTGAATGCATTTGCAACTCCTGTGGTCCAACTTATTCCTTTTCTCCTTAGGAATCAATGCATAACAAGTGGATCCAAAACTTTAAGATGACGCACTGAAGGAAGATGACCACACCACATTTCATACAGAGTCTTCAATTGAAGGGTTGTTGATGGTGATCTATTTCGGAGGTATGTTGTTGTTTGTGTTGCTTTTGCCTAGAAGTGTAGATTTACCCCCTTGAAATATAACATGGTTATGTTCATCCTCTCAACTACTCCATTTTGTTGAGGAGTGTGAGGAACTGTGAGATGGTGTTTGATCCTGTTTTTCTTGAGATAGGATTCAAACGCCTTTGAAGTGTACTCACCACCATTATTAGTCCTGAGTGTCCCAATGCGGGTTTGAGCTTCATTTTCCACCATAGCTTGAAACTTTTGAAACATTTCAAAGGATTTTGATTTTTGTTTGAGGAAATAGATCCATGTCATTCTACTGTAGTGGTCGATGAACAACATGAAGTACTTGTGACCACCAGCTAATAGAATTGGAAGAGAACACAAGTCAAAGTGGACCAACTGTAATTTTCTATCAGCTTTCCATTTTGACTTTTGAAAAGGTCCTCTTGAGTGTTTAGCCAAAATATAGGCTTCACATTTCTTAGATTTTGCAGGCAAGGTGGGCAATCTTGCTACACCATTCTTTTGCAACACACGAATGCAGTCATGATTGAGTGCCCAAATCTCACATGCCACAACATACTTGGAGACATTCCATCTTCAATAAGATGAGCAAAATTCCATGAAATTGATGGCTCACCCTTGAGTTTTATTAATTTTCCTTCCTCACATCCAATCAATACAACTACATTGTCTTTTTCCTTCTAATAGTGACTTCCCCATTGTCCAATAAAATGGAGTGCCCTTGTTGATGAATGAGCACCAAAGACAACATGTTTCTCTTCAATGAGGAAGGTAGATGACATTTTTAAGAATGAAATCTGGAATCCCTAGACATTTGAATTGGATTGTGCCCTTTCCTTCTGGTTGTAGACGTGATCTATCTGCCAGATATACTAGGTCATAGCGTTCTTCATGAAACTCCTCAAAGAAGTCCTATCAAAAAGTCATATGTTGGGTGGAATCGGGATCAAGGACCCAAGCATCAAACCATGTTGAATTCACTGACACATTGTTTGTTTCTTCATCTGTACTTGAGAGCACATATTCACCTGTGAATTGAGCAAAGTCTAGTTCTTTGTGGGCTTCTTTTCTTCTTGTTGTTTGCGATAGAGTCAGTAATGTCCCCAATGGGATATAATAGAATCCAAAAGGGAACACCGATAATTCTGATTTATAACAACAATCTGGATGAAGAAATATTAGGATAATAATGCAATTTATCCACAAATTTCAGATCTGAAATACCCTAGATATGGTAAGTTGTTCTAGAGATCAATAACCCACAAATATGATCTTAAATTACTCAAATCTCTTGCCAAAATATTTATAATAATTTAGAAATGCAAGAACACCAAAATACTGAATTTTTAGGGACCCAAAACAAGAGCTGGAATTTTATTATAGATCTGCAGAAATACAACTTACAAAAGTGGCTAGAAAGAAGTGATCCCAAGCCCAAATCCACTGAAACAAAGTTGAATATGGCCTCCAAAATTATGGCAAAGTTGTTGGTGATGAGATCCTGGAACAACCATGCCCTAGAATGTGTCAAACTCCACCCACAAGGGTGTAGATAGCCCTAGATATGGCTGAAAATGAAGGTAGAAATCTGCCCCAACACTTTTGTCTTCAAACCCTAGCTGAATCAATGTTTTAAAACCAGTTCGGTTCGATCGGTTCATTAAAAAAATTTCAAACCGGTAGAAAAACCGAACCAATGACCGATTTTGTATAGAACCGGCCGATTCAGTATCGGTTCAATATCAACCTTCCAGCCCATATCAACCTTCCATCTTCCATACCGAATCGTCAAATAAGTTGTTCCGTCATCGCATCACCTCCGAACTAGTTGAGGGCAGGTTTTGCCTTAAAACTTTTTTTTTCCAATTTTAGCTTTTAAGTTACTTTTTCCCAACCCTAACCCTAAAATGATGTTATATAGACCCCGTTTGGAACAACAACGATTAAATGATCTCATCTTCATGCAATACAACCTTTGGCTAAAGCACAACCAATTACTGAATAGGATACCTAATACAGATCCCATTGTCTTGGATGATATTGATCCAACCTCGAATGGGTAGAGGAGAGTCACCTGGTAGAGTTTGATCCCAATGACTTGGGGTGGATGGCTTTGGATGATGAACCACTAGTAGCACCAGACATGGAAAACACTAGCCGTGCTACTACAACTACTGCAGATGTCCGTGAGGAGTCCGATGTGTCTGAGCCAAAGGAACATGATGACATTGATGAGGATGAGGATCCCATTCTTAGCAGTGGTGTTGAGTTTGATGATTGATATCAAACATGTAGTAGCTTGTAGCATATTGTTTTTGGACTCTATAGGCTATTTAGAGCCTCATTGTTTATGTATTTTGTTTCGATATGTAGTGCACTCGGTGTCGTTTTGCTATATTTACCCTTACATGGTATATGCATGAGCAAACTTTGCATATTTTGTCTCTAATTGTTTGTAATCATGGTTTGGAATCTTTAAAATTTCTTGTTTTCATTAAATTGTAATATTTTATGTATTTTTTAGTAAACCGGTTCATAAGTTTTAAACCGGTCCGGTTCCGGTCCAATTCCGGTTCGGTTCCGGTCCGACCCTCAACCGGTTTCAAGTCCGGTTCTGATTTTTAAAACATTGGCTGGAATGCCTTAAATCTACAATATTGGGTCTTCAATCACTACTAAAAATCTGAAATACTCCTCAAGCTCCATAGAAACTCCTGAGATGGAGGATCTTCGCAAAAGGATGAAGAGTTTTTTCCGTCAACCTTAGCAAGAGAGGGTTTTTGTCCTCTAATGCAAGTACACCAAAGGGGTTTCGTCCTTTAGTGGAGAAATGGAAGAGCAATCAACCCAAACCAGAAAATAGATATCAAAATAACCAAAAGATGCCAAATGAACCCCTCTTCACCTCCTTTTATACTTTTTTGTCTCTATTTTTCAAGTGGGGTGTTCCATGTGGGATTAATAAAGTAACTTTATTTTCTATTTTAATATTACTTTACTTTTCCACCAACCTTTAATAATTAATTAAAGTACCAATAATAAGAATTACTTTAGTACTAAAATTAGATTATTAATTCCTCTTTTATTCTCCCTTTAGCTAATGAAAACAACGAAAAACAAGCTAAAATGGGTCTTCTACTTGCCAGTATTTAAAAATACATTTTATTCTTATAATAATATTAATAAGTTGCCCCTAGATAATGAATTGATCGGCCCAACTTAGAAATATTATTAATGTCCATTAATTTGAAAAAGGGGACATTACGTCTTCCCTTCCCAAATTTGCTTGCCCTCAAGCAAATGCAAGTTCATGCTCCCAAGTACCATGTCCAAGAGGTAAAACATGTTGTAGTGCTCCAAAAGCCTAGATCCCGTGCCTATCAAATGAGAGAGCTCTTGCCAAAATATGAGTTCTGAATTTTGAGCCTTGGTTTGTATGTAGCCCTCATGATGCCCCATATTGCAAATTGTATCCTTTATTTTATCACTCCTTTTAACATGCTTCTCATGAGGACAACAAATCTGAAATGGTTTAGTATGCAGCAATAAATATGACATGTTACCAATCCTTTCATACCTTGGAGTGTCGTCAAGATATTCATTTCCTTTTGCCTTTGCTCCTTCTACAATTGGTGCTTTCCCCTTTTGCACTACCTCCATACCTTGTTCATATATGTTTTGAATGTCTTCGTGGCTCTTACCGAAGTCTAATCCATCATCATTTTGCTCTTCATTGACTGCTGTTAGGATAACTCCAGCAGGTTGAGAGTGATTATGGGCACCCGGAAATGCCCTTTCTTCATGGGTATGACTTCCAACAATGCCATCCCCATGTTCCTTCCCCAAATCTGATTTTTCTCTACTAATATTCAGCTCTATGCAATCATTGGATACCAATAATTCATCATCAAACACTAAAAGATTCTTACCTTGGGTTGCATGCTCCTTAATTTCCTTCTCATTCCTTGACACGTGCCCCATGATTTCTCCAAACCCTTGTGTCTTTATGGTGCTATTTGGAAAATCAGTCAAGGGATCTACTTTGGCAATGGTGATGGGGGCTTCTAGGGCTCCCATGGGTTGCTCTTGTTGAGATCTTCTATTCTTTCTGGTGCCCTTACTATTCTTCAACTGGCAGAAATCTCTGAAGGACAACATATCTTGCACCCCGTAGCCGAGTGATCTCAGTAAACCTCGGCTTTGGAAATCTACGAATCACACAAATAATGTTGTTCTACTTTCTACTTTGGAAAATGACAGTTTTGAGCTTTAGTGACTGATTATCTAGTGCTTAGAACAGAATTATAGAGAATGCTAACAAAATTCAAACACACAACACAAGATTTTATCCTGGAAACCCCCAATTCGAGGGAAAACCAGTTGGGAAGGGCAATTGCTCTTTCTTCCCACTTGTATTGGCCAATTATAAACAATTTACAGATTACAATAAGTATAGAGAGAAACAACAATGTAAACTTCCCCTCTAGTTGCTTGCTCTGCTTTCTTGCACCTTGCTCCTACAAATCTACTCCAACACTGAAAGTCCTTGCTCACTTGCTCTCATACAATTAAATTTTGCTCTTGATCTCTTTGGATCTTCGAATACCCATTTCTCTTGCTCCTTGTATTTATTATAACCTCCCCATGTCCTCTCGTGCCGGAGAATGGGAAAGGTCAGGAAGGGAAGAGACACAACCCACTCTTCGAATAGTGGATGTTCGTGTTTCATTTTATTTTATTTTTCCATCAAAAGTGACAGGACCTCCTTTTTCCTTATTTTCTTCATTTTTCTCTTTTTGTCCTTCGAGTGTTGATGATTTGATGAAGTGGTGTGTTTTTTTGGATCCCTATGGATCATAACTCCCTTGCTTAGGAGGCTTTTGGTCCCACAAAATCTTAGTGGGGGAGTGGTAGAGGAATCAACTCCCTCTCTTGCTCCTTCGAGTACAACCGGGTTTGCCTTTGTGTCTTCTCTTCTCGTCCCAACCTGTCGAGACTCTTGTGGATCTTTGATTTGCTGCTCCAGTGCTACGTCCTCCTTCGATTTGCCTTGAGAATCCAAGATACAAGCGTCTTCAAACGTAGCTTCTGAATGTCTCCTCCTTCATCACGCATAGATGGCTCTAGCAGATGCAAGTTCTTGCGCAATGTGCTACGAAGTACATCTGCATGAAGTGTGGCATATCAAGTCTGAAGGTGTCTTCTCCAACCTGCTCGAGTATGTTGAAGGTCTCATACTGTAGTGGCTTGGTTCTCGTGGCAAAGGAAAAGGAATGGGAGTCATGTGTACATGCTTGAGGAGTTGAGAAAAGTCAATGATTCCCACTCTTTCCCATGCATGATGTTCTTCCAATTCTTCTTGTTGCTTTTGTAAAGCATTCACTATCATTCACAATACATTTTCCAAACATAACACAGCACATAACTTGGGCGCTGATACCTTGATTTGGGCCCTAGGAGGAGACTTGGTGGATAACACTTTAAATGAAAATCTAGATTCTTATGCACGGAAAATGTATTGTGAATGATAGAGGCTGATGGATATATTAGAGTGTTTATGCAATAGAGAAAAGAAGAAAGAAACAAGAGACACTTGATGTAGAATTGTAATGCAAAGTTATATTATGTAAAATCCCATACAAGACCCAAGAGGTCGAATGTAGATGTCTATGTAATCCTTAGCAGCAAATCAATAACTCTATCAAGAATATAAGAATGCCCTAATATACAATGAAGGAGATGACGCATGGGCTGAAACATTACAACTGTTTCTTACCTATCATTAGTCCATTATCTTCAGCTGTGGTACTGTAGAGCTACGGGGTACAGTGCTGACATTGCATAACTGTGTGGAACTGAGCGCTACCACAGAGAAGGGGCTAGGACCCTGTGGTATGTACACGTGTGTGGTATGATGCTGAAGCCTTTGGTGAAGTCAAATCATGACCTTGGAGCAAAGCAGTGGTACCATGGATTGTTTGAGGTCTCAAATCCTCCTAGATCAGTCTTTGCCATATTTTTTCATTAGCTTACTATCCTAAACACATCTGGTCACGATGCTTCATCAGTGGTCACAATTCTACAAGGTTCATAGACACTTGCACCATTATGTGTCTCTATCTATACAAGTAAGAAAAAAAGAAATTATATTAATGCCCACAAATGACCAAAAGTAGGTCAATGGGTTGCGAGAATACATCCAATTACGATAACAAAGTGCTAGGGTAAAAGGACCCTAAAGACAATGACTAAATAAACAAAAGACGAAAAACAAAAGCACTGCAAGTAAGCAAAGCCAATGTAATATAGCCCCAACCCATGTTGTTAGAGTACCGATATAAATAACTACGTGGTGGGAGAAAGAACAAGAACCCCCAAAGAGCATGAGCTGATGAAAGTAAGAGAGATTGGATGGTCGCTTCATCAAACATCTTTGATCTGTTTCTAAGATAGGTGTATCAATTATGTCATCATCTATCATTGTGGAAGGGCGAATGTAAGATATAAGAATGGTCATCGGGGAGTGTCTAGGGCTAAGGGGGCAAGATTAGGTAATCCTCAGAGGAAGCAAAACACTCCCCCTCGAATTCCTTCTAACATCCAAGGCTGAAGATGATATATTTGGTTCAGATTGCAAAAATATGAACACAAGAATAAAACATAGATTAAATCAATTCATACGGGATTACATATATATATAGCCTATTGAACTCCTATAAGTATGAGTCAAGGCATATCATCAGATCCAAGAATAATCCCTCAAATCTCTCCATTATTCTCTCAACTAGAATATCTCATAGTATCACTCCCACATATCACTAACAAACCCATCTAATACAAGCTACGTGATTTATTCTCATAAATCACTCACACAACTAATTATGAGTTGTAATAACAACTCTTACATCGTTAACCTCATATAGGTAAATTCCTAACACCCCCCCAAAGGTGTGAATGTGGGGAAAACATCAATCTTGTACTTGTAGATGTTGTCTCTCTTGTTATTCATGATTTGAATGGTTTTTTCAAGACAACCAACAACCTCAAAGATGGTTTTACAAGTGGTTAACAGACTGGCCCTTTTTGGGACTGAAACTGAAAATATGGGTTTAGCCACAAACCCCAAGAATCAAATCTGAAAATACACCAACACCAAAAATGAAAATAATCTGATTTTTATGACAGCAGCTGTAATATCCTTCAAAACCCTAGGGTGAACTGTATAAGAGCTTAGAATTCACCAAATAACCATGCACAACAGATAAATACTTCTAAATAATTATTTCAATTACGGCAACCAATATCCATCCCATTTGCAACAAATAAATGGAGAAAATCAGCGAAGACACACTACTGCAATTAAATAAATGACAGCCACAGGGCAGCCACAAACAAAGGCTGAAAATGATAGATAAACACCACCAAAATTCACAAAAATATAGATTCCGGCCTTATAAATTATGGAGAACCCAAATTTCAAAGAAAATATGAATTATGTGCCCTAGAAGGCACTCACAACCACCAAACCCAAGTTGTTCCCTCTAGGGAGAGCTCCAAAATGCATGCAAACCCTTGTAGATGTCTTCCTTGATATTCTAATGTCCAAATCTGCAAGAGGTCTTCAAAAGATGTCTTCACTTCACCAAAATGGAGGGTTTCCGTCCTCCACCAAGCCACAAGGATGGTTTTCATCCTCCTTGAAATTCCACACTAACAGATTGCTGCCCAATAATGGAATGACAATGAGCAATCAACCCAAAGATCATTTGTAGAGTAAATGTGCCAAAAATAGATGATGAAAATGAAGTCATTGATCTCTTTTTATATCCTCCTTTGGTGCCAAAAGCCAATTAGAAGGACTGACCTCATAAAGATTCTTTGGGTCTTTTAATTTGCTTTTATGACCTCCGGACATAGCTGACTGCTAAGTAGAGGAAAACACTGAAAGAAACATTTAAAATTAACAAAAGAAAAATGAAATGGAATGCAATTCCTTAGCTCATGCATGCTTCATTGCACGGAAAGGGAATGGAAATAAGTCCATTCCTAGGCTCTCAAGTTGAAAAATGGGACATTCGTTGATTCTCTCGAGTTAAAGGCCAAGATGTTTGCTGATTCAAATCAGAGACCTCCTGTTCTTAGTTTTTCAGCCTATGTAAAACAACTTTCAGTCCCTACATTACTCATGAAATTGCCTCTCATAAGATTTCCATTTGGTAGTTATTATGCCATGGTTATAGGGCCGAATTTGCAAAAATCAGATTTGGGACTGCCATTAGCAGCCATGAACAACAATGAATTTACATTTTTGAAGAACATTCCATCACAGGTTGATAGAGGAAGAAGGTTTTAGTTGAAAGTGGGGAACAAATCAGATTTGATAGCTTCAAATTGGATAAGCTTTCATGGAAATTATGACGGCGTTTGTAGGGATTTTTGTACAATTGAGATTGCACAGAAAGGTAATATCATTGTTGTTTTTGAAGTAGAAGATGATGAAGACTTCCATGAAGAAGGGGCAATAGAGGTATGAGTTTGTTTGGGATGAAGCTCTTTCATTTAACAGGTATAGATCCATATTATGGGAACACTACAACATGTTCCTTTACTTTGATAAGATGATACTGGGAGATGAGTTTGCAATTATTTGGGGTCAAACAATTTGGGGAAGGGAGGACTGTAATGTCCCCTTTTTTGACTTGAGAGCCTAACAATGGACTTCTTGCCATTCCCTTTCCGTGGCAATGAAGCTTGAATGAGCTAGGGAAGGAATTGCATTCCATTTCATTTTTCTTTTGTTAATTTTAATGTTTCTTTTAGTGTTTTCCTCTATTTAAGTAGGTCGGTTGTGTTTGGAGGTCATAAAAGCAAATTAAAAGACCCAAAGAAGCTTTATGAGGCCGGTCCTTCTAATTGGCTTTTGGGGCCAAAGGGAGGATATAAAAGAAGATCAATGACATCATTTTCATCATCTATCTTTGGCGCATTTACTCTACATTTGATCTCCAAAAAACCTAATTTTGGACATGAAGTTCGAAAATCGCCGAACCTCATTCGACCCCCAAAAAATCGCCGAATATTCGTTATTAAAAAAATCTTTAAAAACGCTTTATAAAAAACCCTAAAAAACCCTAAAACAACAGTCTGAGTTTATAAAAAGTCGTCGGAGTATGGGTTTTATCATTCTGCGAGTGTGAGTGTAAATTTGTTTGATAACAGTGTTTGCTTCGACTTTGTTAGCGAGTTCGTGACTTCTACTGGCGATTTCGTGATTTAAATTTGTTGGCGAGTTCGTGACTTTTGCTTCCGCTTCGACCTGTTTGCTTCGCTTCTTGACTAGTTGCTTCTCAACTGTGGCTTCCGCTTTCGCTTGACTTGCGTGGCTTCTTTGACTTCCGTGGCCTCTGCGACCAATTCGTGACTTCTGTAGCCTCTGTGGCGAGTTCATGGCTAGTTTGTGATTTCCGTAGCCTCTGTGGCGAGTGGCGAGTTCATGACCTTCGTGACCAAGTTCGTGGCCTCGGTGGTGAGTTCGTGGCCTCGGTGAACAGTCTGTGTCTTCCACTACTAGCGCCGCCAGGTATTTTTCTAGGTTTTCTTTTGTTTGTTTAAATTTTTAAAATATTTACATATACTTTATAAATGGTTCGATTAGGTTTACATATATTTTATATTTAATATTTTATAATTTATAATGTATAATTTTATTCATATTTAATATTTTATTATTTATATTTAATATTCTATCTTTTATTTGTATATTTTATTATTACATTTATAATTGTTTTTATTTTATTAATGTTTTAATTTTAATAAAATAATTAAACATATAATCGTCTATATATTTTTTTAATTTTTTAAATATATTAAAATAATATTCATTTTTAAATGTAAATTTTAAATTTTGAAGGTGTATAGTTTTTTAATTTTTTCAAATTTATTTAACATTTAAAATTTAAACTATGAAATATAACATAACATTATTATATTTTAACGATAAAATATTAGTAAAAATATTTAACGTTTTTAGTATTTTAAAATTTAAATGAATTTTAAAGACATTTATTTGTAAAATATATTATTTTACATATTTATAAATTTATAATGCATTTTGATTTAACTATTTAAAAATATATATGTACAAAATTCATTGAATTTTGTAGTCATATATTTAAATTTAAAAAATTAAACTTGTTTATAATGTATTTAACTTCGTTGTAAATTTGTAATATTATTTAATATTGTGTTATTTGAATGCAGATTGTCAATGGGACCCCCAAAATCAAATGCTGAGGGATGGAAACATGTGAGCCGCGACGGTAACAACCTCAAATGCCGCTTGTGTGGTCATGCTTTTACAGGGAGTTTAACAAGGGCAATGGACCACTTACTTGGGAATTCAGCCGGTCGGGGAGGAGGGGTTAGCAGCATGTGGATCAATGACTCCAGAGATTAGAGCTGCTCTAGAGAAAGAGCAATCCTCTTCGATTGTAGGAAAGATGCAATCAGCCCAAAAGAAACAAAGAGTCCAAGAGAACATGTCTAAGTTCACGACATCTGTTGTGTCTTCTTCTACCAGTATGCCCAACACCTCAATAGGTGGATCAATGGGGAGTGCAACATTGAAAAATTTGTGGAAACCATTAGAAAAACAACATGTGGATGATGCATTCGCTGATTTATTTTATTCAAGTGCCATTCCATTCAATGTAGCTAGGAATCCACATTTTCAAACGCAATTCAGAAAGCTGCAGAGTTTGGCAAAGGCTACACACCTCCTTCTTCAGAGGCTTTGAGAACAACTCTTTTACAGAGGTCAAAAGATAGGGTGACTGAGAAATTATCTGAGGTCAAAGCCTCTTGGAGGCAACAGGGTGCACAATATTGAGTGATGGATGGTCAGATATATGTCAGAGACCACTGATTAATGTTTTGGTGGCTTGCCCTCAAGGTGTTGTGTTCTTGAAGGTGATAGACACCATGAACCATAAGAAAACTTCAGAGTATATTTTTGAAATATTAGAGGAAGCCATTCTTGAAATAGGTGTGGAAAATGTGGTTCAAGTGGTTACTGATAGTGCTGCAAATTGTGTGGGAGCTGGAAAGCTAATTGTAGAGAAATACCCACAAATATATTGGAGCCCATGTGCAGCACATTGTTTGATTTGTTGTTACATGACTTGGCTAAATTTCCATGGATACATGAAGCAATTCACAGAGGGAGAGCAATTGCAAATTTCATCAGAAATCACCGCCTCACATTGAATCTCTACAGGCAGCATGCATCGAGGGAGTTGTTGAGGCCATGTGAAACAAGGTTTGCTTCATTTTACATCACTTTGAAAAGAGTGGTTGAAGAGAAAGCAACTCTAAGATTTGTTATGTGTTCCAATGAGTGGGAAAATTCAGTGCTTTCTAAAGGTCCTAAGGGGAAGAACATAGAGCAAATTGTTTTAAATAACAATTTTTGGGAAAGTGCAACAAAGGTTTTAAATGTGTGTGAACCAATTGTTGATGTGCTTCGCATGGTTGATGGTGACACCCCTTGTCTTGGTATGCTTTATGAGAGCATGGACCGTTGCAAGGAAGCTATTCAAAAAGCACTAAATAATGTGGAAGGAGACTACATGGAGATATGGAATACAGTTGATTATAGATGGAAAATGATGCACACACCTTTACATGCAGCAACATGTTATTTGGAGCCTAAGCTATTTCAGATAGATAGAGATAGTGATCTTGAGGTTATGGCAGGGCTTTATGAAGCCATTGAGAAGTTTGAACCAGATCCAACAATCGCATGTCTAATTAGAAAGCAGTGTTGGAAATACAAGGCAGGAGAAGGGATGTTTGGAATGTCAACAGCCAAATATGACATGTCACAAGTTGACATGCTTGGGTACAGATGGTGGAAGTCCTATGGAGCACAAACACCTGAATTGCAACGCTTTGCCATTCGAATATTGAGTCAAGGAGCAAGTTCATCAGCTTGTGAGAGGAACTGGAGCTGCTTTGACCACATCCATTCTAAAAAGAGGAACAAGTTGTTTGGAAAATTGGGAGATCTTGTTTATATTCGTAGCAATTTACAATTGTCTATGAACAACGCAACAAAAGACTCCACCTCTTCTTTGCAACATAAAATTCCAGATAACACAATGGATGCAGATGAGCCTGACTTTTTGGATGATGAATTGAGTGTTGCATCTAGTGATGATGATACTGCATCAACTCAACCAAGTGCTCTTGATGACTTGGAACTTGTTTAAGTTTGAGTCTTGACTCTTAATTGTAACTTTTTGACGATTTCATATGTTCCTCATAGTTTAACTTTGATAAGCATGGTTTATAAATGTAACAGAGACATCTTTTTATATAGATTTCAAGTTTATATAATAATGTTTTAGCTATTTTGAAAAAATTGTGCATTTATATCTTTTTTTTTAAAAAAATGAAAATTATAACAGCCGAATTTAATCACGAATTTTTTTGCCGAATTTTATCATTGCCGAACTTAATCCGAATTTAATCCTTGCTCTTCGCTGATCTGTATACAACTTATACTGATTTTGGGCATGTAAGAGGCTGTCTTTGAGTGCTTTCAAGATGTCTTGACTTTGCTGTACCAAATCTTTAGCCCTTGAACTCGACTATCTAGAATGACAACATCCACAAAAGAAAAAACATCATAACCATACAAAGCTTTGAAGGGTGACATACCAATAGACATGTGATAGGAAGTATTGTAGCAAAACTCCCCCAAATACAACCACTTGATCCAAGCTGATTGTTGACCTATAACAAAACTCCTTAAGTACCCTTCTATCCATTTGTTGACAATTTTTGTTTGCCCATCCATTTGGGGATGGTAGCTTGTACTAGGAGTCAACTTTGTACCTGAAAGATGAAAGAGTTCTTGCCAAAAAGAACTCAGAAATCTGTTGTCCCTATCACTTACAATGTTCTTTGGCAGCCCATGAAGTCTAAAAACTTCCTTAAAAAATATTCCAGCCACTAGTGGTCCATCAAACTTAGTGGGAAGAGGAAAAAAATGTGCATACTTAGTCAATCTATCCACCACAACATAAATAACACTCTTACCTTGAACTCGTGGGAAGACCGGTGATGAAATCCATAGAAATACTCTCCCACTTTTGATTTGGAATTGGTAGAGGCTGCAAAAGACCTGCTGGAAATTCATGTTCTGCTTTGCTTTGTTGGCATGTGAGACATTCCCTTATGTGTTGAAGAACTTCCCCTTTGAGTCCTTTCCAAACAATTTTTCTCTAATTTGTTTGTCTTAAAGTACCCCGGATGACCAGCCAAAGGAGAATCATGCATAGCCTCTAAAATCTTATGTTTTACCTTGGATTCCGGAGTCAAATAGACTCTATTTTTGTAGAGTATAATGCCATCAATTACCTTGTACCTTTCATCATCAATTTCCCCTTCTAGGACAACACTAGCAAACTGATTTTTTGCATATTCTGTTGTTATAACAGCCCTCCAATCCGCTGTAATTTCTGTCATAGAACAACAATATGGCTTTCCTAGATAATGCATTCGCCACTATATTATTTTTCCCTTTCATAAATTCAATTTCAAAATCAAAAGACTGAATTTTACTCACCCATTTTTGTTGTCTATCATTCAAATCAGTTTGGTTGAGAAAATACCTCAAGCTATTATGATCTGTCTTCACTACAAATCTGCCACAAATTAAATATTGTCAGAATTTCACCAAGGCATTCATGATTGCCAACATTTCTGTTGGCTAGATTTTCTGCATAAGATCAAACCTAGCAAACATGAGATAAATCTCCCTCATTTACCGGTGAGGCTCTCGTGTCAGATTTGTCAATTTAAGTATGCTAATATCTAAATAGGGTTTTACTTTAACTACTCGGTTCCATGAACCATACTTGAATCAGCTTCAGCAGTTAGTTAAGTCACAAAATTCGCCGAATTTGAACCTAAAAATTCGAAATTCGGCAAACTCTGATGAAACAACAAAAATTCGTTAAAATTCGGCATGAAATTCGAATACTCTAATAATTAATGCCGTTAAATTTAAAACCCCCAAAATTGGGACTGTGGCGCATAAAACCGTAAAAAAAAATCATGTTTGAAAGCTCGGTGGTGGAAGATTCTTTTCGCATTCAATGCTCCCTCCATTTGCCCTCCACTATGCGTCCCGAGCCAGCGAATATCCATGTTTCAATGCTCACTATGGCGGCCTCGACTGCGTTCAATACAGGTCGGTTAAAACCTAAACGTCAATGCACCAGTCTTTGCTTTATAAATTTATATTAATATATTTAGTATAGTTTTTACTTTTTATTGTTTCGTAGCATTAAGTTTAACTTTTACTTTTTCATTGGTATTTATTAAGTTTAGTTTGTATTGTTTTAGTTTTTATATTATGTTATTAATTTATGGCATGCGATTTGATTGTTTAATTAAATAGGTATTTTGCAAGTCGTAAACAATGTAAATAATATATATTATAAATATACAATATATATAGCTATTATGTAGTGTTAGGTTTTTAATATATTTGTTTTAGGTCAGCAGTATAAATTTGTATTATAATTTATTATTAATAATTTAATTATCATTTAACTTGTAGTTTTTAATATATATTTTTATTGTTTTTTAAAAGCTAAAATTTAATTTATAAATTTATAATTAGATGACATTTGGACTTTAGAAAATTAACAATGTAATTTATTATTTATCATTTAATAATATTTGTATATTTCAACCATTGTATATTTATTATTTATTTTAAAAATAAAATAATAAAAATGCAAGTTTATATAATCCGAACTTATTGACGAATTTTTTTCGAACTTTATCGGTTGACGAATTTTTGGCGAATTTTATCCTTGCCGAACACGAACACGAACACGAACCTGGTGACTTAGGCAAGATAAGTTAACTATTTAAGAAAGGAAATATTTATAGAAGAAGGAAATTATGTAAACACAGAGAAGAAATGGGGAAGATGTGCATCCCAATCAATAGATAGCAGAGTTGATTGCATGCACATAGAAGAAACCAATAGATATAAACACAGAATTCTAAGCAAAGGTAGCTCTAGATCTAGATCTGAAATAACACAAAGTCTATTAAAAGATCTAAGATTAAAAGCAAGAAACACAATACACCGTGACACAAAGTTCTCCGGAAATCTGCTCTTGTATATCCCTTTGCTTCAAGTGGCTCTCAAGGGTTTCAACACAAAGTCTGGAACACAAGGTCATTGCAACATAAATTCTCGATCATTAACTCAAGGTTCTTCCTCTACTTATAGAATGTAGAGGGGCAATTACAAGTCGAAGCTTTTAGTTGAACCGACACATGTGGAAATGGGAAAGGAAACAACCGACAATCTCCCTCCCCGAATTCCTCTTT
The DNA here is from genome assembly GCA_018340775.1 of Taxus wallichiana var. yunnanensis. Lineage (NCBI taxonomy): Eukaryota > Viridiplantae > Streptophyta > Pinopsida > Cupressales > Taxaceae > Taxus > Taxus wallichiana. Next base: position 298,625,165 of record CM031243.1, on the reverse strand, counting down.
GCATGACATACATGATTTAATGCAACTTAAAATAGAACCTTCTATTTTGCACGCCCGCCACCTATCTCCAAGTAGTTGACTTCTTCAAGTAATGACTTGTTAAACCAATCACTTAAGTTGTATAATTTAATTGATCGCTCAATTACTTTGTTGGAGGAAAAAGAAGGAAGAGGAAAGTCCGTAGTCTTGTCCTTTTTCATGTCTCGCGTCGCAATTGATTCTTTTGCCTTTGATTCTCACCAAATCGGACTCGGGAGTAATCGATCTCGAAGCAAGTCGATCTGAAACAAGCTGGAATTAGAAACGCCGATCTAGAATTAACAAGTGGAATTGGAAACAGTTGGATCTAGAAACAAGCTGGATTTGGAAGTGAGCTGGATCTGTAAACTTGCTTACGGGTGTTGCCTTTGCCTTGTCTTCTCTTTTATCCTTGAAGCTTTTGTAGTTCTTCTCCAGTACATGCATCAGTGCAATGTTCGCCATAAATAACTCATCATTTTTATTTTTAATTGCATATGAGCAATTAAAAATTCTGGAAAGCACTCCGGGTGAATGCAACTTCAATGAAGGCTTCAACTGGAAGATTGGAAGCACATGCACAAGATCCTGGAAGAAATTTTCCACGCATTGGCTTCTTCACGGGCTGCATTTGAAACAAGAGGATGAATTTTTGCCAGAAGCTTTTGCAATTATGAGATCTGGATCTGGTGTCTCCTGGTGTCAACAAATCTGGAAGTAATGCATGATGTCGTTGTGCTTTCTTTTTCATCCTGCTTTGCCATGGCCGTATCTATCTTTGTCTGAGCAATTCTTCTTCTCTTTATTCGCCGAAATTCTTCAAAACTGGTGCAGATCTGGATAATTCTTCAGATTCGGAGGATATATTCAATGTATTGGACATTGATTAAAACTCCTTTTCTTTTGTAAAGCACCTGTAATGAATTCCTGCAATTAATTCAGACAAAGATGGCAACCGGAACATGAACAGTGAATTTTAATCATAAAAATCTGCATAATTCAAGCTTGCTGCCCCAAAAATTGATGTTTTGTTTGCATGCAAAGTGAACATGAATTTTTCCAACTTCACCTGAGCACCTGTATCACTTATGCAAACAATTATCCAGACACAAATCAACTCCCTTCAACCTGTGCGCCAAAATTGGAAGCTTTTAGCATTGATTTCACCTTCTTTTGAGCAAAAATCCTCTTCAAATGGGGCGCACTTTTCCTCTGGGCTGCACTTCTTTACCTGTGAATTAATTAATTCATCCTTATGGCAGCCCCTACTTATATAACCCTTGTGATTCTATAATTAATTAATGCCTTTGCTATTACTGACAATTAATTAATTAATTAATTAATGAGCTTCACTCTTCAAATGGGGTTCCTATTTTGTGCATGCTTATGGCTGCCATTAAATAAAATAAATTTATTTAATTTTAGACTTCTGCTTCCACTTAACTCAAGCCTCATAGTATGTTTTGACCTTAGCCACTTTGAAAATAGGAATTAATCTAATCATTTAATACTTTAAAAAGTATTATTTCTCTACCAAAAGGGGCACACTTTTTGACATAAAGGGGCTGCCATTAAATAAATAAATTTATTTAATTTTAGAACAGTCTATTTTCAACCACCTTTTGTCTTTTAACTTCAGTTGACTTTTCCACAAGCCTGGGCGCCTATTTTGGGTGAATAATTAATTAAATTAATCAATTTAAAGGCTGCCTTTACTTCTCCAAAGGGGGCGCACTTTTTGACAAAGAATTCTATTTTTAAGAATCACATGACAATGGGATTATTTACCCTGCAAGGCAGCCCTAAAAATCCCATGATTCACTTAAATGATATTTGACTTTCGTAATGGGATTGTTTACCCTGCAAGGCAGGCAATAAAATCCCATGATTCACTTAAGTGATATTTCTTTTATTCCACAATGAGAATTTTTACCCTGCAAGGTAGATAAGAAATTCCCTTTGCTGTTGCCTCTAATTTTCCCATTGTTACTTAAGTGGCGTTGCTTCTATGGGAAAAAGTACCCTGCTACAGGTACAAAATTCCCACCTGCCTGCTGCTTCTAATTTTCCCATGATTCACTTCAATTCTTCTTTTTCCAAAAATGCGGCCAGCCCAGAAGAGGCTTTTTGGTGCACGACTTCGTCTTTTCCTAGTGAACCAGACCTTCGATGGCGACTTCCTTCTGGCATAACATGCATATATGTTTCCAAGTTACTCAAGGCCGAGAATCAGGCCAAACCGGCAAAGGAATTGATCTAGAGAAATTTCACAGAAAACGAAACGGAAAACACAAAAACACAAAAAGTTGCCAAAAGTCACAAATAAAGTGCAGAACTCATTCCTAGTTAAAACCCTTTTGGTATATAGGAATAATGATATGTTCGATCACAACAGGGTTAAATCGGAGCACAAATTGCCTCAAACGGGGCTCAAAATAATTAAATACAAATTTCCCGTAGACAAATCCCAACGATAGAATATAACAATTTTAGGCATTTGGGTATTTGGCGAAAATGGCTAATACGGCTCTTTGGAAATATCTTGACACAATACAAGAACTTTCTGGCAATAAAAACACAAAACGACCCATTATTTTAAAAGTATGAAATTTTTTGATAGGGTAGATTTCAGGATGAAATCTGGGGACACCAATTTCCTTATCATAAATAGAGTACCTTTTTTCAATATCTTTGAGTTTTCTACTCTCAAATGCAATTGGATGCTTGTTTTGCATCAAAATAGCCACAATACCATCTCCGGATGCATCACACTCAACAAATAAAGGAATTGAAAAATCTGGAACAACAAGTACAAGACATGTGTTCATTACCTTCTTCAGTTGTCAAATGTAGCTTGGGCTATTTCAGACCAGTTGAAAGCTCCTTTCTTGGTTAAATTAGTCAAAGGAGTAGAAAGTTGGGAAAAACCTTTGACAAATCTTCTGTAATAACTGCATAATCCCAAGAATCCTCTCAATTGTGTCATAGTGGTGGGTGGAGGCCAATCCAAGATGGCTAGGATCTTTTGTTGATCCACATGGACACCTTTGGCATTGATAACATGCCCCAAATATAAAATTTCAGTCACACCAAATTCACACTTTGATTCCTTGGCATAAAGTGACTGCTGCTCCAAAAGATGCTCCTCCCATGTTTTGCTATAAACCAATATGTCATCAAAGAATACCAATACAAATTTCCTCAAATGCTCCCTAAAAACATGATTCATACATGATTGAAATGTAGCGGGGGCATTGGTTAACCCAAAAGGCATCACAAGAAACTCAAAATGACATCTAAAAGTAGTTTTGTAAACATCTTCTTTTCTTACCCGGATTTGATGGTACCGGATCTCAAATCTATCTTGGAGAAGTATATAGCTCCATGTAGCTCATCAATGAGTTCATCAATCCTAGGTATGGGATACCTATTTTTGATGGTCCTCTTGTTCAATAAGCGGTAATCAATGCACATTCTCATAGTCCCATCCTTCTTTTTACAAGAACAACTCGATGATGCAAAAGGACTAGAACTAGGCCTTATGTGACCCATCTCCAAGAGCTCTTTGATGGCCTTCTCAATTTCTTCTTTGTAGACTCTAGGATGACGGTATGGAGTAGTAATTACTACCTTAGTACCTGGTTCCAACTCAATAGTGTGCTCAAACCCTCTATCCGGAGGTAACCCATGAGGAAGATTGTCAAAAACCTTTGCATGCTTGTCATGGATAGCCTGAATATCTTTATTATACTGCTGCTGTCCCAAAATCTGATCTGCAGATGTTACTAAACACTCAGCTGCCCAAGCAATCTGCCCTCTATGAAATGCTCTTTCCATCCTTTTTGCAGTTACAACCATAGGTGCTCCATTTGCCATACCATGTAACACTATCTCTTGGTCTGCTGATTTGAATTTCAGCTCCATTGTTTGATAATTTTGTGTGAATTCTCCAAGAGAATGTAACCATTGCACACCCAAAACTAAATCAGTTTCACCAATACCAACCACATAAAAATCATCTATCACCTTATGCTTACCAAGAGTGATTTTCAGTTGTGATATCTTCTTGGTACAAGGGATGGTGAAGCCATCCGCTACCGTAACATTAAAACCTTTGAAATCTTCTAATGGCAGCCCCAATCTTTTAACCAAATCAACATCTATGAAATTATGAGTTGCACCACTATCAATTAAAATAGTAACTCTCTTACCTTTTAGTTCTCCTCTAACACGAAAAGGGTGGTACCTTGGAGCTCCAGATAGTGTGGCAAGAGTACTATCCAAGTGGTCAACTTCTTCCTTCTCTTCTTGGTCTTCATCTCCATGAGTCTCTTCCTTATTTGCTTCTTCTTCTTCTTCTTCCTCCCCATCTGAAATTACCTCTATGTAATGTACTTGACCCTTGCCTAAGCAACGATGGCCGGGAGTCCATGGATCTTTGCATGTAAAACAAATATTTTTCCTCCTTAATTCATTCCTTGTGTTATCAACATCTTTGTTGTTCCTTGGAGGCTCTCTTTGGGGTGTCATACCCTGCTGAAATGACTTCCTTGCTTGGTTAATAGGAGCTTTTCTTGGCTGTCCAAAGGGCATATTTTTACTCTTAACCACCTGTAGATTCCAGATTTAACGATCTTTTGATTGCATCCTGAAGAGGAGGCTCAAAAGCCTTCACCAAGCCCCTAAGAGGTTTGGTCAAGCCCTCCATGAACAAAACAACTAACCTTCTTTCACTTATATCTGAAACCATGACTGCAAGTTTCTGAAAATCAGCAACATACCTTTCTACTGAAGTCTCTTGTTTGAGTTGTGCCAACTCTCTAGAAATGTACTTCTAGATCCTTCTCTATCAAACCTTTCTATTAGCCTTTGACTAAACTCATCAAGAGTGGTAATAGAACCATGTCCTTGTGTAACTATGCCATGATACCACCATTCGTGAGCCACACCCTCTAAATGCAAAGTAACAAATTTGAGGGCCTCTTCTTCATACATGGGGTTTAATGACAAATAAGTATCCAATTTTTGCAACCAAGCCCTAGCAGAACATTTATCTCGTACCATCATATGTAGGAAGAGTAATCTTACCCAATCTATGTTGGATATCTTTTCTTGGCTCTTGCTTGATGACTCACCTTATTCTTCCTTGGTCCTTCGCTTCTCCTCAATTGGAAAAAGTCCCTGAAAGAAAGCAACTCTCTTGTGTTGTGATTCAAAGATGCATATTCTTCCCCATATAGATCCATTTCTTCGGCAACTCCAAGTGCTTGTGGCTGTTCTATCTCCACTTGTGGCTTTGTTCTTTGAAGAAAATTGGCATGAAAGAATTTAGAGGGGGTCTTGCTTGAGACCCTTTCTCCATGATAGGTAGAAGAACTTCCTTCACCATGGTTGCCTTGATTTCCTTGAGAGTTCGGTCTTGTAGTGCTTAGCCACCTTGTATAGATTTGCTCAAATCAGCTATAGCTCCTACAAAGGAGTCTCTTAGATCCCTATGAGCTTCCATCAAATGGTTTTGCAATTCTCTGTTACCTCTAGTGAATATTTCATTCACATAGCTCAGCTCATCTGATGGTGGGGGTCTTTCTCTATCACCCATTCCTTCTTTTCCTGGAGTTCTTCTTGAGTAGTGATATCTAAAACCCTCTTCACCTGCGTCCATGCAAAACTGATTTCTTCTTCATAGGCTGGGAGAATCACCACTCTGATACCACTGTAATGTCCCCAAATGGACACTTTAACCCTTCAAATGGAATTACCACAATTCTAATCTTAAATGAACAATTTATAAAATATAAATATGCCAATCTGAATTAATTCCAGAAAGTGTGACTTGCTTAGAGATGGAATATACTCACAATTGAAGAAAAATCACCCAAATATTACCCAAAACAGATCAACAATATTTATTTGTGTAAAAACATTAGAAAAATACCAGATTTGGAGCAAATGAAGGCTGAAATTTATTTATTAAAATGTGCGAAGAACAACTCACAGACAACTGAAAATATATTTTCCTTGGCCCAAAAAAATATGCAAAGAAGCTGATCTTGGCTCCAAAAATCTGATTAATGAACAACAAATCAGATCTGATCAGAACAAGCCCTAGATCACTTAGAACACACTCAATGTGGGTCGCTCCAATATAGAAGTGTAGGAAATCAAAGGTAGAACTCAACAACAATGTTCTCCTTCAAACCCTAGCTAGAATCAATACCAAATCTGCAAATCAAGCCTTCAACACTGCTGGAAAACACAAGAGAAGAAGAGTTTTCGTTCTTCTTCCAAGGCTAAAGAGGTTTTTGTCCTCTCAAGCAAACTACAAAGGGTTTTCGTCCTTTGGAGTTGAATTGGAAAGCATGCAAGCTTATACCAAAATCATAAATGATCATATGCAAAAAGATGCCCTTCCCTTCCATGGCGACTTGCCTTTATAGTTTATTTTGGCCTTTTTGCCACCCAACACAACCAATCATATCTCTTTTCCCGCATTTAATATTTTCGTTTTCCTTTTTCCTTCTCCACATGGGTCGCATTTTTCCTTGGGGAAAATAAAAATTATAAAGTCACCTTTTATTTTCTTTTTTAAACTTGTCATTAATAAATTGATAAAAATGCTTATAGTAAAATTTTATGATGCACTTTATAATTAATTCATTATGACCAAGTTTCCCTTTTTTCATCCCATAACCGCTCGGAAACAAAATTGGGCTACGGGTCTTCGATCTGTTATTTTAGAGAACGGGACATTTCACGCAAGCTCAATGATTGTATCAAAGAGGCACATCTTTGAAGGGATATCCTAGAATTGTTTTTGAAAACATTGGCACTCTAAAACAAAAAGGGAGGCATATCCCTTGCCAAGGCAGGACCAATAGGCATGCTTCGTACTAAAAGATGGTTTGGAAAACATGACCCCCAAGTAAGTGTAGGTTGATGTGATCTCCAAAGGTTTGCCTCTGTAGAGGAATTGGAATTGGGGCAGAGAATGTTTGGAGGCGTTAAAAACAATGACCTTAGTTTTGATAAGCTTGACCACCTATTGATGAAGGTTGGAGAAATAAGCAAGGACATCAAATTGTTTCTATAAACCATCCGCAAAATGACAGAGGAGAACAATGCCATCGACAAAAAGAAGTACCACATCATGTAAAATGCAACCATCATCTATATGGATATGCCGCTGAAGAATGTCCTCTAGCTCATTGATGTAAACACTAAAGAGGGTCGATGAGAGAGGGCCCCCTACTTGATCCCAATGGCACTCTTCACAGAGCTAGAAAGACCATGAGAAGTACAAAAGCTGCCCGAAAGCTATCTCATAGAGCCTTTGAGTGGCAGTAACGAGAGAATTTGGAACACTGACATCATGCAACCTCTGGAAAAGCAGATGTCTCTGAACTATGTCAAAGGCATTTTGGAAGTCTACTAAACAACAAAAGAATTTGGAAGACCGATGACGAGCCTCCTTAATGATATAGCTTAGAGTGTACAGATGTGTCAATAGTCTGATAATTCTTCTGAAGCAGCCCTGCCCCCTGCTCTAAGATTACCTCTCTCCAATTTCTTGGAATGTTGCATGTCTAACACCATGGCATAAAGTTTGAAAAACATATGCCCAATCATAAAGGTCATTTAGTCGTAGATCATTATTCAAATTGATCTTTTGTACCACTTTAGACAGATCTGCGCCCAAAAGGGCAAACAATGTCAAAATTGATAACATATTTTAGTAAAGTTGTAGGTTTTTTAGCCTCCTAGACCCTCACTATCTGCAAAAGTACTTCAACAGGACTAATATTTGCAACAATGTCACCTAGTATGTGCACAAAAGTTAAATATGTGCTATTTCTAAGCTTTCAAATAGGAAACATGGTCTTCATACACCTTTTCTTGCTCCCAACAACCATGGAAATTAACTTCCATGGAATTCATTCCTATCCTGCCAACTACTAAACACAATTGTGATTGTAAGTTTGTGGTGGTTGATTGTTTATTGAAAATTGCTATTCTCATGTTGTGCCTCGCATTTCCTTGACACATTTTGGAACACACTTTGGTCCTTCATGGATATAAAGCTCACAATGCCCACAATGTTCACCTAGAAATTGATGGTTAAAGTAAAATTTCCAATCAGACTTACTTTTTTGAGTACGTACAACAACAAGCATCTATGCAATTTGTTGAAAACACGCCTTTCATTCAACACAGATATTAACTTATTAGAATAGTGCTAAACACACATCTACTGGTTGCATACTTTTTGAGGTTTGTCTTTGTTTCATACCATTTTTGCCAATTGACGTATCTTATCCAATTCTTTCATGCACAGGCTCTATTTCAATGCACAAAGAAATTGTTTTTTCCACCAAATTCATTGAGTAGGTCCACAATATTCAATGCCAAGTTCATAAATGCTTGAGCAAATTTCTTTTGGGCATAAATAGTGCCATGTTTGGCATCACTCTTCTTCAATTCAACATTGGTGACAAAGTATGGCTTCATATCCAAAAGGAGATTTTTCTGTTCACACTCAAATCTTGGGTCTCCTTGTTATGGTCTGCACACTATCAACAAGAAGGTTGGAGATAATGCCCTTTGAGCTTGATTTTTCACCCTACCCTGGTCTTCATTCAGTTTCAAATGCCAAGTTACTTTGACACTACTTTCTTCCATTACTCAAGCAATCCAATCCATAGGTTGCGCATCCAACAAAACTTTATTTAGGTTTACATGTTTCTGGCTGAGCACAGACGTTATTGATAACAAGTTGAAGCACACTCACAATAGGGCCCTGCTTCTTTAATGCATTTGCAAAGAAAGAAAGTTTTTCGGGCATGTCAAGTGGTTCATAAGATATTAGATTATGTAGAGGTCTCTTTACTTGGTTTTAGCAGCAGGTGCAATGGAAATCATTGCTTCCTAAGAGGTTACCAATGATTAATGTATGGAATCAAATTGGCTAGCTCTATCATGAGCTGATTTCCATGCCTTTTTGGCTTTAAGTTTTGCGCCCAAGTTCTTCATGAATCTAGCAAAAGTTGTTGTGTCCACTTGTGAGTACAAATCCTTGTGCCAATCTTCAACTTTGTACACATGCTAATCTTAATTCCGGTTCCAAATTCAATTTTACACTAAACTCACAGAAATGTCTTCTGCGCCAAGGTCTTCAGTAGTAGCAATGGTGCCAAAGCGCAATGTTAAAGCCAACATCTTACCACTTTGGCAAATCAAACCAATGAATTGGTGCCAAATTTATTGCAGCATTTTAATGCTAATTTCTATGCTAAGTTGTAGGCCATGCAAAACATTGTGCCTCTATGGTGCCTTGTCAATTACAGGTCTCAACTTCTCAACTATCTTGCCTTTAATGATCTTGTTGGTGAGAAAATTTTGTTAGGTGGACAAATTGGTGGGTATCTCAATGCTCTGAGACTCTAGGTCCCTCTACTTGAATGGTGCAGCTCCATTTATTATGCGTGAATGAAATAAAAATCTGTGGTGGCCTTAGAGGTCGGGATCCAACAGAAAACTCCACTGAACCTGTGGAAAAAGCTTGCAATTGCTTGCAAGGGAGGAATTTGCTGAGAGAGTAGGAAAGGGAGTGGGAAAAGGAGAGGGGGATTAATATTGTAGGTAGAAAACCGGATTCCTACAACCATTAATCAAAATACTTCAACACACATAGATGGAAAGAACACAACTTTGCTACTAGCAACAAGACAATACAAGATTAAGAACAAAAAGTTTCAGTAATCTTCTCATCAAAAAGGAAAGAAACTCCTTTCTCTTTCATTGATGTTTTAACAAAGTTGTACATAGTAGGAAATGGAAGAACATAGAAGGAGGGAATTAGAAGAAATGCTATCTCTTTTGCTTCTTCACAAGTAGTAATCTCTCATGAGCATACAAAATTGACAATAAGAATGGGGAAGCCATTACAATTTATAGACTTTGAAGACTCCTCGCCTACCCCCACGTGACCTTTCATTTGTCCTTTCCACTCGCGACTCTTGAAATTCCTAGGAAAGAACATTAATTTTATTAGTTAAGGGTGACTTATTACATTTTAGACTATAGTCACATTAATGAATAGGACGAACGTCATGATTTCTCACAACGAAGAATTAGAAAGGGGGTAGAGAAGAGGAGGAAGAATGAAGAAAGAAGGGGGAGAATGCTCCATAGCATGAATGGGGATGCTTCGCTTTTGATGAAGATCTTGCCGACAATGATCACAACTTCCTCCTTTTACATGATGCATGGACACCTGGACCATGAAATGAGTGTTTAGAAACATTGTTTCAAGACCTCCCAATGTGAGCTCGGGATGAACACGGCACTACTCACGATGATCCTCCTCGATACTTGATTGATGAACCTCCTTAGCTCATTGAGCTTACCTCGACCAACTTATCTCAAATCACCTAGCTCACCGAGAGATGAAGATGAATACACCGATGCGCCTTGTGATGCTCTGCCTTGCTTCCCGTAATGTCCCCTTTTTGGACAAATAGAAAATTACAACTTCAACCCAAATTGAACCAAGAAGATTAAATCCTTTTAAATCAACCTAAAATAGCCCAATGTCAACCAATTACAACCCAAATGGGGTTGGAATTGGTCAAGGTGGCGAGCTAGATTGGTGGAGAGAAAACAGATTTTTATTACAACAATGAATTAATTTGGAACGATTTATGCAACAACAGGTTGAAAACTTCAAAATTCATAACTCAATCACTACTCGATGTTTTTGCATGAAACCAAGTGCATAATAAACTAGAATTTTAGAGCTTTCCAATGAACTAAAGATCAGATTTTTCTGAGCACTTAAACCCCTTAAAAATACCATCTAAACTTATAGATCTGGGCACTAGGGTTAGCAGAAATTAATAAATTAATAACCAACACTTCCCTCAATTGTTTTCACCCTCCAAAAGCTTGTTTTAATGCACAAAAATGCCAAGAACATATCTGAACTAAAACTACAAATTTTAAGCATCAAAATGTGTCACAAACAATTAATAATCCAACCCCGGACTATCAGAATTTCTAAAATTATTTATCGCACAAATGTATACCGAAAACCTAATTTTTCCCTAAAAAGTAGATCACCCAACGACATTTAGGGCATCAAATCATCTCTAAAAATTATGAAATTAATTGCAAAACATAGCAGATCTGAAAACCAACAAATATGCTCCAAATCATGCAATAATAATCAGATTTGCACCATAAATAAATTTGCTAGGAAAGGAATTCTTTTCCAAGCAATCGACACACACACAAATGGATCCTTATCAAAATCAGATTTGCTTCAATTCCAAGTCAAATGAGAGAGAGAGCACAATGAGAGCTAGGGCATACATCCCATTTCTCCAAGCATGGAGAGACATAAATGATCAAATCAGCATCCTCAAAAATGGCCATGCAACCTCCTTTTATAGCATAACGGGTGCAACATTCAAATGGCCGACCTTTTCCTTTTGGAGGGAAAACAAATAAAACTTAATTAAAATATTAAAAGACTCACTTAATGTGCACTTTATTATTTTCTAATTAAATAATAAAGAGTAACTAACCTATGTGCACATTTAAAGACTAAATAAGACTCCCACTTGTAGCGCTAGGCATGCCAAGGGGTTATAATGCAAATGAAAGAGATGAACCAATATATTAGTAATGCCCCGGAAAAGGGGACATTACACTTTTGGACACCGATGATGCTTCCAGGATCCTTATGAAGTTCTTGTTTCTCTGCTTGAGTTTGTAAAATCATCCCATTACCCCGTGGAAAGTCCAAAAGCGAAAGATGAGTGAAAATTGAGCCATCTGCAAACTTTCGCACCTTGAAAGAATACTTTCTATTTTTAGCGGTAGGATGGGACCAAGTATTTTGGGACATGTCACCCATTTTGCCTCAATACAACCTTCTGAATCTTCTGGCACACTTCATCCTCGGTTGATGATGCATTGCTATTTTTAACAACTTTCTATTTTTAGCAAGTTGTTTTTTCCTGACCTACTATTTTGGGAAAATTGACATTTTTGCCTTGTCTTTCATTTTGCATCATTTCTGACTGTCCTGGTGATTTAAACTTGCAAATTAGGTGACTTACTATATTTGGCATGTGGAGCATAAAATATGCTATTTTTAGTAAGTGAAAAATGGCCTCTATTTGCGATGGGAACATTATTTTTAGATTTGACTCTTCGTTGCGATCTTGTGCTCCAAATTTCACCGTGTTTCGCCCGCTGAAATGTGTAGAAAAAAAAACAAAAAATTTCGCCTGGTGAAGTTTTCGGGCTTGGAGCTATCATGGCAGCCATTAATGGAGTCACTGAGCTTTTGACAATGTTATTCCCCACCTTGGATCGTGATGAAATCAACTTCACTAGGATAGGTTTTTCACTTGGGCTCTGTGCTCACATTTTTAGCTTGATCCGTCCGCCGGAGTGATGGGAAATCGGAGGAATGAAAGATGAGGCTCAAAATGAGGGTTTTGTTGCCATTAAATATCTGGGGCATCACTTGAAATGCTGAAACTTGCTTCTTGATGGCCTCTAAAAATGGAGAAGTTCTGCAAAAAATCTCACCTCGATCCATGCACCGGATTGTGAGATATGAGTTTTTCTTCATTTTTGGCCATGAAGTCAATTTGCGAAGAACAAACATGGTGTCTGAAGAAATTGCAGGTTTAATGGTGTTTTGCAGCAGTGAACCAGATTGGAATGGAGGGGCAATGAAGAAATGGAGAGATGGAGCAATGGAAATGGAGTTTAAATAATTTCTTCCAGTAGTGAGCTTCACGGATGCACGAAGAGGAAGAAGCATGGCAATGGCTTTTTGCAAATTTTTAACTTTTTAAAATTTCTTTGGCTTGAGCACAATTTTGTGTCCCATCTAACCCAAGGGGATGGGACATATGGTGCACAAAAATGTGCCTCACCCTAAGCGTGACAAGTGGCATTGTGAGATTAGCTAGAGGGGAGAGCAAAAAAACACTTAAAAATACCTCGGGCTGAAACTGGGTCATATGGGTGACCAAGGAAGGGGCTAGGCTTGGGTGCATTTTTGTGTCCCAAGGGGATGGGACAGTTGGTGCAAGAAAATGCCCCTTCACCTGGGCTTGACAAGTGGCGGATGGTCAATAGCGTAGGCGGAGAGGAAAGGGTCTAAAAATAGGCCTGTGGAGCACCTTTCGAGGTCATGTGAAGAACCAGGGGTCAAACTTAGGGTTGAGCACATTTTTGTGTCCCAACTGTTCCAAGGGGACGGAATAGTTGGTGTAAGAAAATGCTCCTTGCTCTGGGCGTGACAAGTGGCATTCTGGGATTTGATGACAGAGAGTGCTCAAAATTGGTGCAAGGGGGCTAAACTAACTTGTTTAGGCTCAACTGAAGTCACATGATGGTCCAGGGGCTATCTGGTGGCTGGGCGCATTTTTGTGTCCCAACTATCCCAAGGGGATGGGACAGTTGGGGCAAGAAATTTCACTCAAACCTGGGAGTGACATGTGTCCACCCAGAAAAATGACTAAGTCCTAGAGCGTACCTTGGAGAACAACTTGACAAGGCATAACTTGAGCATCCGGAGGTCTTTTTTTAGAACTTCTTTATATGATCTTAATTGCAAAACCATTTGGAGAAGGATGGGATGGGTCTCATGCCTTGATTTTGCCCTGAACCTCCTAAAAAATAGGATTTTTTCTTGGCATCATAGGTTGTGCATGCTTTGAAAACAAGATGTGGGTAGAATTTCTTGTCTTGTGAAAAATGTGAAACCACCATCACTTAGAGCTTTCCAACGGTATCTTGTTTGACCTCTAGTTCCTTATGGAGCTCCCAGGATCACTTCCTAAAGCTCAGGGGCTGTTTTGTACTGCAAGCTCCTTCACCCTCCAAGACCTGCTTTCGCTGAACTTGTTCCAAAATATCCGAAACTTTCCAAAATCTTCCTAAATCAGTTGCACAACGTTCCTGGCTCGTTAATACCGCTCCCTGATGAATTTGGGCTTGCAACTCCGTTTCGGGGTGTGAATTATGTCTTAGAAAGGCTAGAAATAGCCATTCCTAAGTCTCTTAAAAAGCCTGTCTTACAAAGTATCATCTCGAAAGCACTTGAATGAACTTGTTTTCCCTAAATCACCTATGGACAAGGTTAACACAACATATCAGACCACTTGACAGGTGGACAGACAAAGCCCAGACAGGGGATGGACTGACGTGGAGGGTGTCGGGGAAGGTTTACAATGAAATTTTTTGACACTAGGTACAGTTGTCCTGATTTCAAGCTGAATTTTGCCCTTGCAAAAACATAGGACAACAGATTTGTAATGCATGTATTTTCCTATCGATGTACGCTAATTAGTTAAAACTTTGTTCTTAGTACATAATCTCTTCTCTTTAATCAAGACTTTGTCTCTTTTCTCATAGATCATTGTACTCAATGATTTTCGGTTTAATGAAAGTACCATTTACAAATAAAGGATTTTCTTGTGCTTCTGCTCATCAGACACTCCATTATTTTTCTCTAAAATTAACCATTTCACTTTTGCACACTTCCTTCACCATAACATAGACTATTCTCATTCATTATGTTGTCCCATAAATATCTCTTGGGATCTGGATGATACCCCACCTTTTCAATTATCTTGTATTCTAGAAGCCACTTCCTAAAAATGGATGGGTGCCTCAAAATGGCACATCAAAGGTGCTCTTTTATTGAAAGTTTGTACTTGTACAAGTTTCGACTTCAGTAAACCACCAGAGCATCTTTTTGTAGAAAAGCCCCATGGTTTCGCAAGTACTGAACAATCTTCGCCTTTCTTTTGCACTTTTGTTGATTAGCTAATTCTTGGACAAAGAAGGTAGTGTTTACCCCTTATATTGCTCGAAATCTAAACTAGCCTCTATATGCAATCCCCAACATGATGCTCTAAAAAGAGAGAATTGGGATCTAGAGGAACATTGCTCGTGACCAATAGACACCTATAGTTTGATCAAAGCAATATTTTTCCTAACCTTACACTAACTCTTCTCCTCCTTGCAAATTGACGACACTTCATCAATTAGGCTTCTCTCTTCAATCCTCTTAATTGACCCTTATACGTTGATTAAGCCTCTTTTCTTGCAGTTGACTAATAAATCTTCTTATTAGCTAGCTCTCGCTTCAACACTTCCAAAATCAATCAAAACCCCCTCCGGATGAGCCCAAAAAGCTACCTAAGCCTACTTGGGACCCCTAATTAATCCCACAAGATTAATTAGCCTCTAAACCTAGTCAAATCTTGCTTTGACTTGCTAAAAGCAAAAGTGCATTTCACTTTCCAAAGTCCATTTCATTTGGATTTCACCTTTTTGGACTTACCTTTTGTCCCACATGCATCCAAAACTTCCCTTTCTTGAAAACATAAATCTATAAATAGACCCTACCCCTAAGCCATTTCTAAAAACACTTCTCCTTCTTTAGGCTAAACTATAGTATTTTTGCTAGGATTTAGAGCATTCTTCATTGTTATTGAGCTATCATTATCTATTGCATTTTCCAACTCAAGCTTGAGTAAATGAGAAGAACCATATGGCCTTGTAGCCATTAATGGTGAGCTCACTCTCAAACCCTTGAGCATCAAACAATCAAAAACTGATTGCTAGGATCTTCATAGGTTCATATTTTGTAGCTTTCAAAGAGTAGAGAGTAGTATACATGTTTAGTTTGATGTTATTTCAAAGTTATAATGCATGCATAGGAGTAGCTCTTGTTTATCTCTTATCTAGATGGTTCATAGTTGAGTTTGTGAAAGCTTTGAGGTTTCTTTAGTGTTCTAACCTCATTTTTATAGCTTTCCTAACTTACTCATGTTCACATATGGCACGCCGGTGGGACCTTACTCCATGGTCTTTAGAAGTTGTTTTTCAAGCTTTTTATTTCAAGTTCTAACCATTTTCATGCATTTTGAAGGTTAACTAGTGTAGTTTCAAGCTTTTGATAAATTGAAAAGTAGTAAATCTTCCTTTTGCATGCATATTTGTTGGGTTTATGTTAGAAATTGAGTTAAAAGACAAAAATCTAACCATTTGCAGTTTTAGATTTTTGGTTCTCGTCGTTTTTTGTGGTTTTTCAAGCCCATGCGCAGGTGTTCTCGGGGGGCACGTACACGCCAACCTCTTGCTCACTTGTTTGAAAGAATGCGTACACCTATAGGGATGCGAACACGTTTCTCGGCCGTGCACATGTTCCCTTGCATTTTTGACCTCCTGTCAAGAATTTCCACAGAGTCACGCATACGTCATGAACTGCACGCACATGCTTGCATACACACGCATAGGTCTCTCGGGACGTGCAGGTGTTTATTAAACTCTATCTCAAGCTACCTTTTCACCTTGCATGCATATATGCTTTCTTAGGTGCGCACATGCTTAAAGAGCGCGTGGTGTCATTTTACTCCGCACAGTGTAATTGCTCCCTGTCTTTTCCACAGAGTCGCGCACTTGTCGCTTTGAGGCACAAACATGTTATTAGGAGCGCGCACATGCCATAAAGGGCGCAAAGTGTTGCTTGTTTTGAAGTCAAAATTTGTTTTAACATTTGCAGGGGTTGATTTTTGAATTTCTAACATTTTGCAGTTTCTTGTTGATGTTAATCAATGTTTTTACAGGGTTACTTTGATAAATATTGTGGTTTTATGCTAACTTTACTTAGTTTGTGTTGATGAATGTTGCATTGTTATTTGTAAGGTTTGAAACGTGTATGCTCTTCCCTCGCACCTTCTAGGTGATCTTGGGAATAAAAACGGTTCAATACCCTTTCTACACTTTCAAAACACTTCACTAAGTTTTCTAAAAGGATTAACTTCAAAGTTGGTTTAAAACGAACTTACTTTTCACATTTTGATTGAGTATTTCCCATTTTTACAAGATTTAGTGAGGTATTTTGTTGTATGCTCTTTCCTTACATCTTAGGATGATCTGGGAAATCAAAAACGACATTCTATCTCCTTTATATGATGTTTGATCACTTGGAAAATTACTAATCTTGTTTGAAGGTCCATATCACTTGCAAAAGAAATCGAAGTCTAAACAAAATAAACATTTTTGTAAGTTGCCAAATGGCATTCAAAACCACATTAAGTCTAAAAGATAAAACAAACACCATATTCAACACACTTGATTTGCAGGTTTGGATAAGGGTACGCCCCATCCACTTTAAACTAGGACATAACCCCTTTGGCATAAGCCTTAAGCTACAACAATGGGGGTGGTCCTAAGAACCCTAAATTAGTCCACTACTGAGTAACCTCGTGGATGAAACAGAAGTGTTCCACTTACCCACTTGACTAGATTTTCCATTGTGAGTTTAGCACCAAAACATTCTCCATTATGACCCAGTGAAAGATACGTGTGAACACATTAATTGCTCATCGTATTTGAAGGGGGTAAAGTAAAGCTTGAGATACTCCAAGATTAGTCAGTGTGACTTTCTTGGTAAATCGAGCTCGTAGAGGGTGTTTGTGGTACCTAGTTGAGAGAACCACCTAGAAAGCCATATTGTCTTGGAGCCCACTTTTCCGTATCAAGCCATCGTGTTTTATAGAGCTCTCACGAAGTGACGACTTGCTTGGAGTCAAAACCTTGTTTTTCAAACAAGGCGAAGAGTCCACTTAAGTTGAAGCTAAGTGTTATTCATCACATACGACGTGTTACTTTGACTTAGTTCTTCACTTACCCTAAGGTAAGGCAAACTTTGTCAAAGTTATACTTAGTTTGTTTCATCATCACTTGGTCTACACCTTTGTTATCTTGTTTCCCATTTGGGACAAAAGAGAAACAACACATGCGGATACCGCTAGAAATAATCGTGTCCACCACTTTTGTATTCTACTTGCATGACTAGGCTGCACTGCTGGAATGCAAGTGTTGAAAGTGTGAATGGTACGTCATCATGTTCTAGTAGGCCCTATGTCTCAAACTCATATTGAGACACATTATCAACGTAGTTAGGCTTGATTCACCTTTTTGATCTCCCTTAGACGTGTTACTTTGTCCACATTGCATCGACACAATTATGATACTTACGCCTTGTTCCTCGTGAATGTGATCTAAGTGTCCGCATTGTGGCATTACACTGCCTACATCTTAACAAATCCTTAGTATACTTACACTTAGTTTTGTTTCAAACATTACCTCAAATCTTGAAAAGTGGTGGTTACGTTGTTTGTGTATCGTATCCATACTATTTCGGTGCTAAAACCTTGTTTTCTCTTGAAACTTGGTTAACGTGCCTTAGTAGTATTGTTACATTCCTTACATACGTAATTTCTATCCTTTAGGACTTAGATCTTGCTTGTCTCTAAACTGGTCATAGTATCCTTTGAGTGGGAGTCACATCTACCCTTTGTTAATACTTACGCCACGTTCATCTTGAACTTGACATAAGCATTGACATCGAGTTGATCATCTATATGTCAAACTACCATTGGGAAACATAAGGTGTAAACTAGTTGGTTGATTGACTAGTTTAATTGTAGGCTTACATGATTGTTTCTTGTGTGATAATAGTTGCATAGACTTATATCTAGGACAATTCATTGGATTCTTTGATTATTTGACCCATCATTCATTAGAACATTGATTAGTGAAGCATTGAGACCTTAGGCCACTTGTACCACGTTACGCCTAGGTTTGTTACATCTTGATTACATTTAGACAAAACCTAGTACAAAGAGACTAGTGATGCCGCCTATCACAAGAATGGCATCTAAGAAAATTGAATGTGAAGCAGAGTTAAATCCTTTTGCCAACTATCCCTTTAGTGGTCATAACTTGGGTCCCCTCTTTTCGGAGGTTAAAGACACGAAGTACTAATTGACCATAGTGGTGATGATTCTGATTCATCTAAAGAGCAACACACTCTTGATCTCGCTTGTTTTGATGAACTCCTATACTATAATAGAGATCAAGTACTCACGAGTCCTAGAACTAGGAGCCAAATTACCACAAGAACGTGAAGCGGCTATCAAAACCATTAACCTAGAGAGGAAGAGCCACAAAGACCTCCCCTTATCGACATGGATAATCCTTTTGATGGAGGATACACTTCCACTTCTAGTGTTCGTAATAAAAACTTTGAGAGTGAAGGGCCAAAACAAATAGATGGTTCTCAAAGACCATACTTTAAAGCCTCACGCAAAGTTAAGATCGAACATGAACACAAGGAGTTACCTCCTCCTCAATATGACAAAGAAGATGATCCTCAAATCAAAGAAGAGGTTATACAAAGACAAATACTGAAGCTAAGTCAAAAGTTAGCAAACTTAGGGTCCTCGAGCAAGAATACACGTAAGGAAAGACTTAAAACCAAATCTGGTGAATTTCACACCAAACCTTATGATGACGAAGCATTAAAGGTCACTCGAGCGATTAGACCATCATCCCCTACAAAAGAGCAAACTCATTCAACAAGAGTTGCAATCCATGAAAAACATGCTCACAACCCTCCAGAGAGTAACGTAGGGCATAGTAAAAATTACCAATATGAGGAACTATGTCCCTACCCTTCAAAAGAGACATGTTACGAGTGCCATTCCCTAAAAACTTTGATTGTCCTAAATTTGACAAGTATAAAGGTAAAGGTGATCCTCGCGATCATATTAAAGACTTCTACATGGCTTGCCAAGAAGTAGCTTTTAGCGACAACTATCTTATACGTTTGTTCCCTTGCAGCTGGGAGGACAAATGCTAGAATGGTTCCTCCACATACCTAAGGGAACGATCGCGACATGGCCCGCATTAGCTGAAAAGTTTGTGCGTCACTTCTCCTTTAACATGGAGAGTGACATTACCATGGTCAACCTTTGCAATGCGAAACAAAAACTGAATGAGACCTTTGTTGGTTTCTTACAACGATGGTGGGGGTTAGCAAGTTGTTTCCCTTGTCCCATTCCGGAAAAACAAATGGTCAACATCTTTGTTCCGAACCTAAATCAAGACATAACCTTTCATCTACAGATGCATTAGCATCACTAACTTCAAAGAAGTTATTGAGAAGGTAATCAAATAGAGAAAGCTCTCATAGCAAAGGGAACAATCAAACCCTTTACAAAAGATAAACACGAGTCAAAATTTGTAGATAAACCCAAGTTCTTCAATAAGAACAAGAATGTCGTCGGAGATGGCATCACAGACTCCAAAAGAGTCCAAGTTGTACAAAACGGTCCGCTCTTAAAACTTACACAAGGACCTCGCCCAAAGCGGCTCCGAAATGAAATGTTTACACCTTTAATCGAGTCATTATCTGCCATCCTTAAACAGTTGGATGTTGTAAACATGGTGCAATATCCAACCGCAACAATACCCTATCTAGATGATGCACCTAAACCAATATGGTTCAAAGAACACGAATACTATGACTTTCACCATGTTAAAGGGCACAAAACTGACAAATGTTTGAAGTTATGGCATTTCATTCAAGACCTTATTGAAGAAGGCAAGATTGAGGTGGATTCACTTGAGTCAGGACAAGGTCCCAATGAAAAGATGGGAATATTCAAACAACCTTTTCCCAATCATGATAAAAAAGGAAACAAGAATCTAGATCAAGGTCAGTCTTTTAATGACTATAGAACTACCAATTATGTGTATCCATCAAACGATAATCCCTTTGATTCCCTCATAGGTTGTATACGTTCATCTAATGAACAAGTCAACACTATTAGGATCTTAGGTAATAATTGTGTTGTGGGCACGTGACGTGCTCACTTAGTGATCCCAAAACCATCTCACCCTATCCCCAGGAAGGTCAATATGACTTATTGGAGCAATTGGAGAAAACCACGGCTAAGATCTCAATCTTAGACCTACTCAAAATCTCAAATTCTCATAAGGACATACTATATAAAATGCTTCAGGATTAGGAGTATCCACAGATGTAGAGCCTACACACCTCCAAGCAATGGTTGTAAATCTTAATCCTAATGACTATATCTCTTTTGATCGCAACGAAATCCCACGTAACGATCCTAAACACAACCTACCTTTATACATAGAGGTCTTTGTTACTCGTCGTAAGATACAAGAGAGTGCTTGTGGACGGCGGATCCGGTCTGAACATTTGTACATTAAAACTTGTCAGAAGCTAGGCCATACAGAAGCAAATTTGATGCTAAGACCATTATGATCACGGCTTATGATAATGAAGAGCGTGAGTTAGCAGGAACCATAGTGCTCCCAATGGAAGTGGGGCCCACATATCATGATACAAAGTTCCATGTCCTTGACTTGGACCTTCCATATAACATGCTCTGGGTCGCCCATGGATTCATGCCTTATAGGCCATTCCTTCGACCTTCCATCAATGTATCAAGTTATGTCACGAGGACAAACGATCACCATTCCAGGTGATCCTGAACCGTTTGCACATTGTAGAGCACTACACAATTTTTTCTCGTGTAGCATATTAGTGTCCTCAAACCTGGATATTGTTGTTCCATTACAAATAGAGGCTATGAAGGATCATATAGATCAGGATACATTAACTTCTTACAATCAAAATTTTCCCTTGTTGGTTAATCCCTTTACCTCATGGGAAGAAATGTTCGGAAAGTATGGCCCAGATGATGAATTCAATCTTCAATAGCCTCTTCTGATATCCGATCTTTCAGTGTCACCTAAGACACGTGGCAGACCATATTTTCAGTTCAAAAGCAATCGGGTTAGTTTCCTTAAACCATTTGAGAGGTTTGTCCTCTGTGGTCTCTTATCAGACGAGAAGATGTTATTATGTCAAGGGTCCTCGCATGATGCACGTAATGGGTTATAAGGAATTTAGATGCGGTGCAAACGCACAGGGCATATTAGAGTTCGTCCCTATTCCCCGTTATAAGTCGAACAAACACGGCCTTGGTATCAGACCTTATGACGATCCACCCTCAGAGGTAGATGCTACCTCTTCTGAATGTGAGGATAGCTCGTCTCATTCGGATAGTGATGCGATTCCCAATGTAGCCTATACGAGGGCCTTGCCTCTACCAACGTGTTCCTAGATTCAACTATGTTCACCCTTTCCGGATCCAATACCCAAGCCAATCACCAAGTCACCCTTGTATATCTCGACCTCATTGATTGGGATCAACAACTTCACGTGCTTTGGTCGATTTCTTTGAAATGATGAGGTCAGTCGCAGAGTTCATGGAGCTTAGAGATACCATTTCAAGCAAGCGATGATCATAAGAAGGGCTTTTCCATCTAATTAGACGCATGCACATACTTTGGGGAAGAGGCGAGAACTATGTGGTCGCTTAAGCAAGAAAATGAGGCAATGAGGTCAATCAAAAATACTACAAAGAAGCCTTTGCTTTGAGCAAAGAATAAGTACAAGTCTCATAAATGACAAGTTCTTGAGACACTTGTGGGACGAACAAACAGGATAATCAATGGAAAAAGTAGTTCCACCATGGGAAGATAAAACTCTTTTAGAGCCACCTGTAGAAGTGGATCTTACTCCCCCGATCCTACACGGATGGAGGACGCGTCAAAAATGCTAGTTGAAGAGACAATCAGTGTCAACATCGGGTCAAAAGAGGATCCTAAAATGATAAAACTGGGAGCTTCACTCTTAGCACAAGAACAAAAACCTTCGTAGCCCTATTATGAGAGTTTGCAGACATATTTGCATGGTCATACGCAGATATGCCAGGTTTGGACCCAACATTGGTCGTGCACAACCTTGTTGTACACCCAGATGCCAAACCTATCAAGCAAAAACTAAGAAAGATGCACCCAAAAATTGCATTACTTGTCAAAGAAGAGCTAGAGAAACTATTAGCAGCAGGTTTTATCAATTCTATTGAGTCTTGACTATTCGATCGAATATCTAACATGGTCCCGATTCGAAGAAGCCGATTGGCATTAGGATATGCACCAACTTCAGAGACATCAACAAAGCATGTCCCAAAGATGACTTCCCCTTGCCTAACATCGACATGATTGTCAATTCCACTGCTGGTTATGAGATGTTGTCCTTAATGGATGGATTTTTAGGTTATAATTAGATCAAGATCGCAGAGGAAGACCAACATAAGACTGCTTTCATCACCCCTTGGGGACATTTTGCTATCAGGTCATGCCTTTTGGACTCGAGAATGTCGGGGCTACATATCAACGTGTGACCGTCATCTTTCATGACATGATGAGTCATATCATGGAGGATTACGTAGATGATATCTTAGCAAAATCTAAAACCAGAGAAGAACACCTAGAAGTCTTTGAGGTGTATCTTTCAACGCTCCGAGATTATAAGGTTCACTTGAATCCCAAGAAGTGCGTCTTTGGCGTATAATTAGGAAAGTTATTGGGTTTCATTGTTTCACAAAGAGGGATAGAGGTAGATCCCGCCAAGGTTGCAGCTATTACAGAGATGCCTCCACCAATACCTTAAACAAATATAAAGTCTACAAGGAAAGATTCAGGCAATCCGCCGATTCATATCACAACTTACGGATAAGTGCCATCCTTTTACACATCTATTGAAGAAAGATGTTACCTTTAACTGGGGACCTAACGTCAAAAGGCCTTTGAATTGCTTAAGCAATATCTAATAAGTCCACCTATTCTCATGCCGCCTACCCTAGGCGAACCCCTACTATTAGTATATTTCAGCTACACATTATTATTGGTGCACTGCTTGCCCAATATGATCTTAGCCACAAAGAAAGGGTGGTTTATTACCTTAGCCGCACCTTGATTGCCTATGAGCTGAACTATCCTCAGATCGAAAAATCCTGCCTAGTTGTGGTCTTTACATTTCAAAAACTTTGCCATTATCTCCTTAATAATAAGACCAAGCTGATATCCAAAGTTGACCCTCTCAAATACCTCCTATCTAAACCTACCCTTACAGCCAGATGACTAATTGGATTATCGTCCTCAGTGAGTTTGACATTGAATTCGTTAACCAGAAATCTCTAAAAGGACAAGTACTTGCTGATCAACTGGTTGAAGCTCCCCTATCTAGGATGGAACCATTGTGTTTGGATCTACCGGATGTGTTGGCTAAATTTTATGCACAACGTAAAACCTAGGTTGTCATGAGATAAATCTCCTTCATTTAACGGTGAAGCTCCCGTGTAAGATGTTTATCTATTTGCAGTGGTGAATCCTAATAACTACTTTTTGGGGTTTTACTTTAATTTCCTCAGCTCGTGAACCACAACTGGGTAATTTTGTAGCAAGTAAGCAACTGTGTTGGGAATATTTGCAGAAGGGGAAAAACGGAAGTAGGGAAAGAAGGAAGGAAGATGTGTTGAATCAACAAATAGTTATTAGAGTTTGTCTCATCCACACAAAGTAAATAAACAGAGAAATCACAACATTCAACAATAAGGGAAAGAAATAACTTCTAGCCTAGATCTAAGATAACACAAATTTTATCTAAAACCTTTGAATAGAAGTACTCAACAAAGCACTGTAGACGCAAAGTTCTCCAAAAATCTACCTTTTATTCAATCCCAACTTTTACAAAAATCACATCAAGGGTTCCAACACAAAGTCTGAAATCTTAAAAATGCTCTAGTTACAAAAGCCTTTGCTAAACAAGTTCTGATTATTGATTTAGGCTTCTTCCTCTATTTATAGTGCATAGAGGGAAAATACAAATAGGAAACTTTTAATGATTTCCCGCATGTGGAAGCTATGAAAAAGGAAATAGTTGGGAATCTTTCTTCTAGAATTTCTCTTTACATGACACATGATTTTCAAATGAAGACTAAATCAAAGCTTTGCATGTCTCTGCCACCTATTCTTGAGTAAATGATTTTTTCAAACAACTTGAAGAAATGGCTTTTAAGCCAATTACTTCATCTTTACATTTTTTTATTCGAGAAAATAAGAAAAGGAGAAGAAAGAAGAAGTTATTCCAGCTATAACATTTCATTCTTGCCCTTGAACTGTCAATTAATTCGTTGATAGACACGTGCCCCATGTCTGTATCACTCACTTCAGCAAGCTTGGACACTATGCATGATTCTGCTAGATAACCTTTGTCATCACACTTCATTCTGTCTGAACCTGCTTTTTCCTGAGATTTCCCTTTTCCACCTTTACCTGAAGCTCTTGCAGTTGTGAAATGGATCTTTTTGTGTAGAAACTACAACCGCTTCTCCTGATTCTGAAGATATATTTAATGTATCCGACATTGGCCTCAACTTTCTTCTCACAAGTATGTGCACAAGTGAAATATTCTGAAAGAAGTTGTGGGCAATTGCTCGAAAATCTCTCCAATTAGCTAATCTGTAAAAACTCTTCCCCGGGTGAATGCTCCACTTTGAGGTGAAAGTAATACTGGTGTGGTAATAATGACGGGGTAAAGTGCTTTATATAACCTAAATTTCCCTAATTTTAGCTCAATCTATTTTTAAATGAATTTTTACTTATTTAATATAAAAATAAGTAATTTTTTTAAAAACCAAACTAGGTTTCGGAAGGGAATTGAGTGAGCTTTTGCATATGGGTATTTGGCGAATGTGGCTTTATGACTTCTTGTAGATACCTTTGAGCAACACTAGCAATCGAAGGAAAAAAGCAAAAAGAGAAAAGCAAAAACACAAAAACATGACCCTTCGCTCAAAAAGATCGAAAAATTTAAAAGTGGTCGTCCTAGATTTCCGGGTGAAATCTTGGGGACACTAGTTGGCTTCATCTGTGGACATCTTTATTTCTGTCAAACTAAAAGAAGTGAAGATGAGATCCCAACATCTTTGGTTTCGTGTCTTGTCTATTGGGTTTGGGGTCAAGCAAAAAGAAACAAAAACAAAAAACCAAAAAGAAAAGAAAACAACTGAGAGTCTTATTTATGTACACACAGGTTTTACCCTGTATCTCAGTTCCTAAAGAGCTTCAAATGTTTTCTCTGTTGAAAAGGCAATGGTAACTCAATTCCATCTTGGTAGGAAAGGATGAAACTATCCATTCCGGCAGTTCTCTTGATCGTGAAGGGCCCTTTCCATAGTGAATCAAATTTGCCATGCATGCCCTTCGGTTTGTGTCTCTTGTCCCACAAGAGTACCCAGTCTCCGATCTCGAACTTCCTGTCTCTTGGCCTTCTTGTTGAATACCTTTTTGACCTTCATTGATGCTCAGCCAACCTATCTGCCACTTGGGTACGCATTTCTTGTAACTCGAACAGATACATAACTCTTTTATCCAAGGAATCTTGGTATGTAACATCTTCTATGGCCTTGGATAATTGCAGGGCAGGCAATTCGATAGTAATAGGTATTTCTGCATTTGTCCCATACAACAGTTGAAAAGGAGACATA
The DNA here is from genome assembly GCA_018340775.1 of Taxus wallichiana var. yunnanensis. Taxonomy (NCBI): domain Eukaryota; kingdom Viridiplantae; phylum Streptophyta; class Pinopsida; order Cupressales; family Taxaceae; genus Taxus; species Taxus wallichiana. Next base: position 298,598,835 of record CM031243.1, on the reverse strand, counting down.
CCTATTGCTTTCTTTGGTGTAATCCTGTCTGCCCAGAGTGCATCGAAAAGTCTCTTGTGCCAAGTTCTCTGATTTTCTTCCACCAGCTTACGGATGATTGCTATCAGATTCTTGTTGTTGGATTCCACTTGTCTGTTTCCTTGAGGGTAATAGTTGGAAGAATGCACTAACTGACACCGTGAGTGTAGCAAAAGTTAGTTAGCTCCTCAGAGGATAGATTTGTAGCATTGTCTGTGACTATTTTGTGAGGTACACCAAATCTCACAATTATGTTTTGTTTGATGAAGTTGCATACCTCCTCGAAGAAGCCTGCTTAATAGGAATGGCCTCCACCCACTTACTGAAATAGTCAGTTGTCGTCAGAATGTAATGGTGACCAACACTGAAGGAGGATTTAACATACCAATGAAATCAATGCCCCATTGCTGAAATGGTTCATCAATCACGACTGGATTCAAAGGCAATGCTGGTAATTTTACACGCCCAACAAACTGTTGGCATGCTTGGCATTTAGATACCCAATCTGCAATATCTTGAAAGAGGGTGGGCCAATAATACCTTGCTCGGAGGATCTTATGTGCAGTAACTTCTAGAAGTGACCACCATAGGCCATGTCGTGAAATTGTTTCAGTAGTTGGTCCTGTTGGGCTTTATCCATGCATCGAAGAAATACACCATCAATTCCTTTTTATACAAGCCATTATCCCAAAGGACAAAGTCTTTTGCTTTCAATTTGATGGTGTGCTTCTCCTTGTGAGTGAGATGATTTGGGCATTCCCCATATGTCATGAAGTAAGCAATTTTGTTGTACCATTCATCAATCAGATTTACAAAAAGAACTGTGGGCAAGTCCTCATCAACTTCTTCTTGTGGTGGATCATCATGTCTTCTCTCTGTCATCAATTGGCATAGACCTCTACCTCTTACTAGCTTTGTAGGATTTATGTCCAGTCGTACTCTTGCACCTTGGTTACCCAAGTGCCTCGTAGTAGTCCCAATTCTTGCTGAGTTAGGATGGATTTGACTACAGTATCAGGTACATAAACAATTGTATGCATGGATAAAATGTAGTACCTGAATGCTTTGCATGCCTTGACAACTGCGTAGGCATGTTTCTCCATGGGAGTGTATTTCAACTCGTATGCCTTCAAAGGCATGCTCATAAATGTTATGGGAGCTTCAATATTTTCTTCATTCTTCTACATGAGAATGGTTGACATTGTATGCTCAGAAGAATAGCAGTAAAGAATAAATTCTTTACTAAAATCTGGTGACACCAGCACTGGAGATTTTGCTAAGGCTTCTTTGATTCTTTCAAAGGCTTGTTTCCCTTCCTCGTTCCATTTAAAGTCCTGCTTCTTTTTCATCATGTCCGAGATGTGTCGAGTTAACTCAACAAAATCGGGGACAAATCTTCTGAGGAAATTCACTTTACCAAAGAATGAGTGAACTCCTTTCTTGGAAGTTGGAAGAGGTAAGTTTTGAATGGCTTGCACCCTTTCAGGATCAATTCTAGTTCCTCGCTCTGAGACGATGTGTCCTAGAAGCTTTCCCTCAGTAACAACAAATATTGATTTCTTGGGATTCAGAGAAATCCCATGCTCCCTGCATTGAATAAAGACTTCTTCTAGATCAAATGTGATTACCTCTCTTTTTAGAAAAGATTGTCAAGTCATCAAGGTAAACCACTATAATTTTGTCCTTTAAGTGAGCAAACACCAGATCCATTGCTCTTTGGAAGGTTGCTCCAGCATTGATCAATCCAAAAGGCATTTTGCGATATGCGAACGTACCCCATGGTGTTGTGAATGTAGTTTTGTATTGATCTTCTCTTGCCACTCGGATTTGATTGTATCCAAAAAAACCGTCTAGCATAGAGAGCATTTCTGAACCAATTACTACCTGTAGGATGTGGTCCATGATGGGAAGTGGGTAGTTGTCCTTCAAGGAAGCTTGATTTAGATTGCGGAAGTCCACACACAAGCGGATTTCACCATTTTTCTTTCTTATAGGTACAATATTTGCTAACCATTCAGAGTGATGAATGGGATAGATAATACCTGCATCTAAAAGCTTCTGAACCTCAACAAAAATGGTTCCTGAAATGGTTGGATTATGATGCCTGAGCTTTTGCTTGTAAGGTTTCGCTCAGTTATCGCAAGGGGATGTAGTGTTGCAGCTCTTTTGGAAGATGTCTTTAAGTCTTTATAAGACCATGCAAAGACGTCAACATACTTTTTAAGAAGCTCCGTGAATGCTTCTTGCTCTTGTTTAGAGCAACACTTCCCAAGATTCACAATCTTGGGTTCATCCTCCTACCGTACCATACCAGTTATTTAATTGCACTTCAGAGAGGAAGAACTATCACCATATTCTTTATTTTTCTTCAGGTATTGATCATGCTTGTCAAAAATCTCCTCTAAGGAAACTAAACCCTTGGGGATTTTGTTACCTTTTAGTTGGATTATCCCACTACTATCATCATGATCTAGATCAGTTTCGCCTTTGTGGTTTTCTGTCTTGTGGTGAGTTACTCCCTTCAAAATACAACTCGTCAAAGTTGTCTTGTTCCAGAAATGCAGATATTTGTTTGTCGTCATTGAAAATCTGCCATTGTTCAACATTATCAAGGACTTTGGGACAGTAGACCATCTCCACTTTATAGTTTCCTTGTGTGAATATGGACGGTGGTCTATCCGGATTTAATAGTGCAAAGGTGTTCTAGAAATGCAAATATTTGTTTGTCGTCATTGAAAATCTGCCATTGTTCAACATTATTAGGGACTTTGGGACGGTAGACCATCTCCACTTTATAGTTTCCTTGTGTGAATATGGACGGTGGTCTATCCGGATTTAATAGTGCAGTTGTGACTGCCAAAGAGTCAACCCTAGAATTTTGATCTCTTGGAATGAAATTGATAGAGAAGGCTGCAAAATCGAGTGTGGCAGAAAACACTCTATCTCTGTAGTGCCTCAGCTTGTCTCTTTTGACTTGATATTGCCCTCGAACTTGTTTTACTATAAGTTCAACATCTCCTTGGGCTTTGAGGAGCTTTACTCCTTTCTTTCTAGCCTGCTCCATTCCTAGCAGCAATGCTTCATACTCCGCCGTATTGTTGGTGTTCTCAAACATCAACTTGTAAGAGTATGGGTATATCTCATCATCTAGAGATATTAATAGAATGTCGACTCCTGATCCAAAAGAGCAACAACTGCCATCAAACTCCAGAGTCCAAACTTTTTCATCTTCTTCTGGTTCTGGTTCTGGTTGAAGTTCTAGTTCTGGAACGTCTTTACTCATTTCCAAGTAATAGACGCCATGGTCAGATTCTTAAAAAAGAATCTGAGATCTAGGATCCTCGGATTTTGTAACCATGTATTTAGACTTCTTTTCCGGCTCCAACTTCTGGTTTATTCCTTTGATAGGAATATGAGCACAAGACCAATCCATCTTTACTTCTCCTCAACTCTTTGCAGAAGTTTCTGCTCAACATCCCCGTAGGAGACAGGAATATCTGCAACTAAGATTGTCATTTTCAATCTTTTGTCAGGAAAAGCTGCCAAAACAGCTTGTGCATCTTTGATCTGTCCAATTAAAGGGACTTGTCTTTCCATGGAGTAACACCTTCCTATGGTCTTTGTCAAGGTAAGCCCAAGAGCATCTGCAACTTTAGTTGGCATGACATTGTCAGAAGCACCTGAATCTAAAATGCAGTTGCTTAACTTGAAACCATTAAGCAATAAGGAAACATAAAAAGGTTCTATTCTTTCAGAAGATGATGGGGGTTAACAACTACAGCATTGTTTTGGGAAGGAGTATCTTTGGGTTTAGGAAAAAGGCCTTTTGATGCATTAGATGGTCTTGGTGATTGCACGTATTTGACTAGCCTATTTAGCTAGTCAGGAAAAGCTCTCAAGTATTCAGCTTCTGACATTTGAATTCTAGTTTTCTTGACATGATCAATAATGTCAAAAGAAGGAATAGATGCGTTAGTTTCAGATACCTGAGCCATTTTTTGTGAAGAACTCACATACTTATCTCTGGGAGCTAAGGAAGAAGGTAAAGGGCTGCCCCTTCTGAGAATGGTGATATCAGATCTGGAATCTTTTCTTTGTTCATCACCTAATGCCTCAGCTTGGTGAGTTTGTGATCTTGTAAATACTACATAAGTATGACCATGATCGTCTTCAAGAAGTTCCTCATAGTCATTTTCAGATTCGTAGTCTAGGTAACCAATATTGGAGTCGCCAGCAAGATCTACAAAATCATCATTCTCAAATTGATCGGTAATAACTCCCGATCTTCTTCGTTCATCTCAACGTTGTTTCTGGGAGCAACTTCAATTGCTAATCTTTGAGGACCAACAATGCGGTTTTGGTTGTTGAAATTCCGAGCAGGGGCAGTGTTGTTGCCCTGAGCCATCTGTTTCTTCATTTGCAACATATCATTTGCTAACTTTTGCAACAGTGAATCAGAAGTAGTAGCAGAAGAAGAGGATGAACTTTCGGCTTTAGAAGTACTGCTCTTTATTTTTCCAGCCATGATAAGGTCATCTTCAATTTCAACCGCCATGTTTTGAGTTGCTAACAAGTCAAAGACGACGTGCTCTTCGCAGTTGATAACTTACTTCAGGAAGTAATGCATTGATGAAGAATACCTTTTGATTCTCGTCATTCAGAGAAGTAGAAGCCGAAATTTTGTAAAGTATTCTTTGGAATTTTGCAATAAAATCCCGCATGTGCTCATGTGGCTCCTTCTTTAGTTGAGTCAGTTGAGTTATCAAGGTACTGGAATCTTCAGTTGGCTTGAATCTTTTCAGGAATGCATCTCGCATAGTAGCCTAGTTGGTTATGGTACCAGAGCTAACCGGTAGAACCATTCTCCAGCCAAGTCATGCAGAGTCTCTATGAAGAGTCTGACAGCACTCATAGGATATAAATAAAAACAGCCAAGTGGTAATTTGGATTACGCTTTGCTGCCTCTCAAAGAATTTTGGAAAATTCTTTCTCGTCCCTTTAGGTAAATCATGCATAGGAGTCAGGTTCAGAGGTCCAAAAGCTGCACCCCATGGAACAGGTGTTGCAGGGGCAAGTGGTTGATTTTGCATTATGAAAGGAGCATGTCTTCTTCGAGAATAGACCTAGTGAATAATTCCAATTGTTGGATTATGTTGGAAATGATCAGGAGGAGTCTGCGCTCTTCTATCTGGTGAAAGACTTGCTCTGTGGCTCCTAGTTTGAGGATGATTGAAATTAAATTGCTCCTGCAATCTATAAAAATGATCAGTCCTTCCTTGAGCCCTGCTAGACCGGGTGAATGGATGTTCTGCCAGGTTGAGGTTTTAATATAGATGGGAACTGGACAAGAAAATCTCTAGTTTGCTAAATTTGTTGTCCCCAACAGAGTTGCCAAAAACTGTTGGCTAGATTTTATGCACAACGTAAAACCTAGGCAATCATGAGATAAATCTCCTTCATTTAACGGTGAAGCTCCCATGTAAGATGTTTATCTATTTTCAGTGGTGAATCCTAATAACTACTTTTGGGGGTTTTACTTTAATTTCCTCAGCTCATGAACCACAGTTGGGTAATTTTGCAACAAGTAAGTAGTTGTGTTGGGAATATTTGCAGAAGGGGGAAAAACGGAAGTAGGGAAAGAAGGAAGGAAGATGTGTTGAATCAACAAATAGTTATCAGAGTTTGTCTCATCCACACAAAGTAAATAAATAGAGAAATCACAACATTCAGCAATAAGGGAAAGAAATAACTTCTAGCCTAGATCTAAGATAACACAAAGTTTATCTAAAACCTTTGAATAGAAGTACTCAACAAAGCACTGTAGATGCAAAGTTCTCTAGAAATCCACCTTTTATTCAATCCCAGCTTTTACAGAAATCACATCAAGGGTTCCAACACAAAGTCTGAAATCTTAAAAATGCTCCAGTTACAAAAGCCTTTGCTAAACAAGTTTTGATTATTGATTTAGGCTTCTTCCTCTATTTATAGTGCATAGAGGGAAAATACAAATAGGAAACTTTTAATGATTTCCCGCATGTGGAAGCTATGAAAAAGGAAACAGTTGGGAATCTTTCTCCTAGAATTTCTCTTTACATGACATGCATGATTTTCAAGTGAAGACTAAATCAATGCTTTGCATGTCTGCCACCTATTCTTAAGTAAAGGACTTTTCAAACAACTTGAAGAAATGGCTTTTAACCCAATTACTTCATCTTTACAATTTTTTGTCGAGAAAATAAGAAAAAGGAGAAGAAAGAAGAAAGTTATTCCAACTACAACACTTCATTCTTGCCCTTGATCTGTCAATTAATTCGTTGATAGACACGTGCCCCATGTCTGTATCACTCACTTCAACAAGCTTGGACACTATGCATGATTCTATTGGATAACCTTTGTCATCACACTTCATTCTATTTGAACTTGCTTTTGCCTGAGATTTCCCTTTTCCATTACCCGAAGCTCTTGGAGTTGTGAAATATGGATCTTTTTGTAGAAACTGCAACCGCTTCTCCTAATTCTGAAGATATATTTAATGTATCCGACATTGGCCTCAACTTTCTTCTCACAAGTATATGCACAAGTGAAATATTCTGAAAGAAACTGCAGACAATTGCTTGAAAAATCTCTTCATTAGCTAGTCTGTAAAAACTCTTCCTCGGTGAATGCTCCACTTTGAGGTGAAAGTAATACTGGTGTGGTAATAATGATGGGGTAAAGTGCTTTATATAACCTAAATTTCCCTAATTTTAGCTCAATCTATTTTTAAATGAACTTTTACTTATTTAATATAAAAAGTAAAAGATTTTTTTAAACCAGACTAGGTTTCGGAAGGGAATTGAGTGAGCTTTTGCATATGGGTATTTGGCGAACGTGGCTTTATGACTTCCTGGAGATACCTTTGAGCAATGCGAGCAACCGAAGGCAAAAAGCAAAAAGCAAAAAAAAAAAAGTAAAAAGCAAAAACATGACCCTTTGCTCAAAAAGATCGAAAATTTAAAAAGGGGTAGTCCCAGATTTCCGGGTGAAATCCTAGGGACACAAAGATGCATCTATGATGTACATTGAGGAATCCGTCATGTGGCAAGTCCACTTTGATGGGCCATTCACCTTCCATGGTTCAGGAGTTGGAGTGGTACTTATCACTCCCATAGGAGAAGTTATTCCAATCATTTCGTTTAGGGTTCCCTTGCACGAATAATATTGCCGAGTATGAAGTGCTCATCGCCGACTAAAAATAGCTATCACATGGAACATCGATACGATTCTGACAAGTTATTAAACAAGTTAATGATGAATACAAAGTCAAAAATGAAAAGTTGGTTCCATACAAGAAACTGGTTGAAACTCTGAAAGAGTACTTTGTACAAAAGTTATCTTTGACAAAGGCCAAGATCACACAACCGATTAATGATACCATGGCTACAATTGGGTCTTTACTACGCATTCCACCTCAGGAAAACAAGATGCCTTTCTTTGTTGAACACTTGTGAGTGCTTGCATATGACATGTCGAGTCTTGTCTAGCATGTGAAGTTTTTGGTCCTCTATCTCCTTGGTATGATCCCATTTTTAACTACTTGCAAGATGGCACTTTTCCCCGATATATCCCATACCGAGAAAAGAGCCCTTATCCGCCGTATAGCCCATTATACCCTTTTAGGAGGCACCCTCTATCATCGTGGCTATGACGGGAATCTGCTATGTTGTCTTGATGTGACCGAGTCAGTCCAAGCAATTAAAGAAGTACATGGAGGCGTTTGTGGAGCACACACCAGTGGAATGGTTCTTGAAAGAAACTATTGAGAGTAGGTTACTATTGGCCTACAATGGAAGCATACTATTGCAACTTTGTCAAGCGATGTGAACTTTGCCAAAAGTATGGGAACTTGATACATGCACCAACACAGATTTGCAGCCCATCACGACACCCTGGCCGTTTTCAAAATGGGGATTTGATCTCATAGGGAAGCTCACTCCAACTTCCTCAGATGACCACACCCATATTATCACCACCACCGAGTACTTCACGAAATGGGTAGAGGTTGTGCCTCTCCCTTACGTAACCTGTGCTTAGATATCTAAATTCATAGTGAACCATCTTATTTTCCGTTACGGAATCCTCTCGCCACCGTGGTTGACAATGGTAAATCTTTTAAGAACAAGACAGTCAAAGCGTTATGCCAACGCTTCCACATCCGACTCAAGTGGTAAACCCCGTATTACCCTAAGGTAATATACAAGCTGAAGCCACCAATAAAACCCTTGTTCACATAATGGAAAAGATGGTTAGGAAAACCGGCCGTAATTGGCACCTCTAGATCCATCCCGCCCTCTGGCCTATCGAACCTCCATCCGCACCCCTACTGGTGCTACTCCTTATTCATTAGTCTTTGGCATTGAAGCCATTATACCCTTGGAAGTTGAGCTTCCCTCCCTGAGAATATCTCTTCGGGACTATCTGGACAAAGACAAAGACTACAGGGTAGCTCAGCTAGCAGAGCTAGAGCTACTTGGATGAGAAGCATATGAGAGCACTCAATCATTTGAAGGTTTATCAGAACCGAGTGTCACGAGGATATAACAAACGGATCATACCTCGTCAATTTGACGTAGGAGATCTCGTTTTAAAAGAAAACCAGTTTAACATAGTCAAGGATCGAGAAAAGAAAGGCAAATTTGAGCCCAAATGGTTAGGACTATATGTCGTGGTCGTTAAGTACGGTTCAGGGGCATATAAACTGACTCACTCGGATGGTGAGGAATTAAAGGAACCAATGAACGCAGTGCACCTCAAAGGGTTCTATGCTTGAGTATGAAGTTCCTTAGAAAAGAGAAGCAAAAAATCAAGAAAATAGTAAAAAGAAAACATGTCATCCAACTGTGAAAACCACGCAATTATGGTACATTGGACAAGTCCTTGGGTGAAAACCGGTTTTTGGCGCTTAAGGAGGATTCTTTGTTCACAAGCAACTTACGCATCTCGAACGAGTGGCTATCACTTCTATTTAAGGTTAGTTTTCCTAAGCTCCGGGGATCCTCTTTAGCCTATCTCATTAGGCCCTTGATCCGCTGATCTATTCCTATATGTCTATGTGAAGGAAGCACCTTTGTATATTCCCATCTAACGCTGGGGCACCTTCGCATCTGCACCTTATCGCACATAAAGCGTGGCATTCTTCCCTTGTACATCCCCTCTATCGCTGGGGGCATCCACGCTTCTTTGTTTTTGTATATAGCTTCGGAAATTTTTTCAGAAAATCACAAAAACATTCAAATATGTTAGAAAAACCCTAAACATTTGGAAAAACCCCCTTTTAGGACAAAAATCCCGAAAACAATGTGAACAGTAGCCTTGAAAATGTCTTACAAAAACAAGTCGTTTGTTTCCTTCATTGTTTATTTGTGTTATAGGTCTTGCGTATATATATTGTTAGGTGTTTTAGGTTCCTTTCAGAAACGATCCTTAGAAAAACTTTAAGACAATAGAAAATATATCAATGATGTCCCGCAAAAAATAAAGGAGTGATTTTGCTTACTTTTAGTTGTTGGTTTGTAGAGTTTTGATTGCATTATCTTTCCATGTTGTGTGCTTTAAAATTGAATTCATTTGCTTAGTTTAAAGTGTTACTTTAATCTATTGTACATAGGCATTGAGTTCATTTTATCTTGCATACTTGTATGTAATTGTGTTGTGTTAAATAGATTTGATTAAGTTGTATTTGTTGTTTGTGTTGTACAGTTTGTTGTCATCATAACATCATATCATCTATCATCACATCTATACATCATATATCAATAAAAACTAAGCTACATCATCATGAACATGAAAAACATACATGTATGTTAAGCTAACATCATATAATATCGCCAAGAGGGGCAAGAGGGACCGCCTTCTGTTCCCCCTCGAACATAGATCATAATAAAAATGTGTATCATCATAAGTATTACATGCAAAATAACAAGACATCATCTACTGCTATCTCATTATCCACAACATATGGTAAGTAGAACATGAATTTAACGCATCAAAAATATGTGATATCATCTAAAAATGCTTTCTCATACATCAAATAAACATGAATACAATCATACAACATGAATGAGTCCATAATCATCATAATCATCATCATGTATCTGTCAGAATCAAATGTCCATATACAATGTGTCTCGATACATACATCTGGAATACAAAATAGGCCATCATGGGCATGGATCAAAAATGTGCCTTCATAAGAGGCATAATCAAAATGAATACATGTACAATCAATAAAAAATGAGCCTTCGTAAGAGGCGTACATCCGATACATACATATGTAAATACATGATGAATAAAGCAGAGTCAACCATGACTCTCGCCCTCTCTTGACTGCTCGGCCTAGGGCCCCGAGGAGGATGTTGTTGCTGATGTAATGTCCCCTTTTCAGGGACATTATTAATATCTATTTTTCATTTGCATTATAAACCCTTGGCATGCCTAGTGCTACAAGTGGGAGTCTCTTTAGTTAGTTTAATGTGCACATAGGTTAGTTACTTTTATTTATTTAATTAAAAAATAAATAAAGTGTACATAGTCTTAGTATTAAAACTTTTTAATGAGAGTTTATGTTTTCCTCCAAAAGGGAAAAGGTCGGTCATTGGACATTGCACCCCTTAGTTCTATAAAAGGAGGTCGCATTTCTTTTAGAGGGTTATGTTGATTGATCATTTGATTTCACTCCATGCTTGGAGTATTGGGATGTATGCCCTAGTTCTTGCATTGTGCTCTCTCTCATTTGGATCTATTATTGAAGAATATTGAAGACTTCATTGTTCTCTCCATTGAGCTCTCTTGTGTTGAATGTGTTTATGCATGATATATTCATTCTTGCATTGGTGACTTGGTCTTGGGTATTGGTGTATTTATTTGGAGAATAAATCTGCATTTTTGTGAAGGGTTTGTGGTGTTTTGTGATTGTTATTATTGCTGCAATTTATTAGAGGCAAATCGACTTGGTTTGGGGTTTGATCTATCATGTTTTGAGGTTGTTTATGCTAGATCTATTTGCTGTTGTGTCTAATTAATTATTTCAGATGCAAGGGCTGATTATTTGAGTATTTTGGAAGGGTTTTGTGAGCTGGAAATTATTTAATTAATTTTCCCTAACCCTAGCGACTGGTTTTCAGATTTTGGGGGCTGATTTGAAGGGGTTTCAGTGACCTAAAAATTCAGAATCATAGTTCATTGGAAAGGCCTTGAATTATAGAATAATCTGCATTTTATTTGGTGGAAAAATATTGAGTATTGAGTAAGATATGAATTTTTAAAGTTTCAGCTGTTCTGGGTGATTTATTAATTAATTAACTGCTGCTAAAAATCAGATCTGGATGATTTTAGAATTCTAATTAGTTCTCCCATCTAACCCACCACCTTGGCATACTTCAATCCCATTTTGGGTTGTATTATCGCCAACATTGGGTTATTTGAGGTCGGACTATGAAGATCTAATCTTCCTAGGATCGATTTGGTTAATTAATTAGGAGAAATAAGGAGGAAGTAATTTTATAATTTTTGGGAATTGATTTGATGCCCTAAAAGTGTTGGGTGACCTACTTTTTAGGAAAAATTAGGGTTTCGTGTTGGCTGTGCAAAATCTGATTTTTGCATATCATTTTTCATATTTTTTTGGCCCAATATCCAAAATTTTAGCTCATTTGGACTTCTCTAGCCAAAGATATAAATTTTGGAAAATTGCAGCAATTGGGGTTTGAATATTAATTATTTTTCTGCAGTGTGTGATCAGATTTATGTTATTTCCTAACTTGTCCTAGAAGGGGACATTACAAAATGATGTGATGGTCTTGCAGAATTCTCTTTAGTTAGTTTAATGTGCAAATATGTATCCCCTATATGGCCACGTACATCATCGTCAATGGGAGCACAACCAAAGATCAAGGCTCATCCATGGCCCGAGCTCGTAACGCTCCTACAAGGCGACCCAATAGCTATATGGTCCGGGGCCCATATCTATAAAAGTGTGGCTTTGGACCTATCGTCTTCTCGACGGTAGTATGTAATCAAGTGAAGATCCCAGTATAAGTGGGTCAGTATGCACTGACCCCAACAATATCGCTCTCCTCTTGAGCAGGCCCCGAATCACAGTAATCAAACCTAAGGGGAATGATGTGCTCGCCTTATCAATAAGCGGATGCCACCGACAGGGTCATGAGATACATCGGCACGCAATGCAACCTCGGATGGGCAATACATTGAGGGATGTGAACCGTCATACTTCGTTGAGGTATCTCATCTACACCATAAATCTCTATTAAAATGTCTGTAAGTCGTGTGACATCAGTCTCATACTCAATCAAGCTCCCCACGACCGGGACTCGTAAGATCCTCCACACGTCCTCAAGAGTGACCGTAATATCATTGGTAGGCAGCTTGAAACATTGACTCCTCTATGCCATCGCCGCTAAAGTTGTAATCAGCCGTGATCTATAGTGATTGCTGGCATCTGCACTGCACGTAGGTAATCTCGCCACGCATGAGTAATATCCAAATACTTCCTCTCGCGTCGCGAGAGGGCAAAGATCGAGGTTGGTCAATCGGCCATGTCGCTCCCGCACTTGCAACACGGTAAATGCTGCCTCTGCAAAATAGAACAAAACACTTAGATTTTTCTTCTATCTCACATCAGCTAACACTTGGCCTATTTTCATCTCTAAGTTCTTCTAGCATCCCCTACGTTCTTCTACATTCCTCCAAACAACTTTCCATTTTCTTCTAAGTGTTCAACAACATGTTTTTGATGCATGTGCACCTCTCGTGGCACATGCGTGCCCTTGTTGGCACATGCGCGTCTGACGACGCTTGTGCCCACACTTGGACACTTGCACTCACATACTGGCATGTGCGCGTTGTTGTCCTTTCAAAATTTCCCCTCTTTTGAAAGTCGAAAAATTGAAAATTTTGAATTGACACCCTTTAGTGATGTTCTAGTGAAGTGAAAAGTTGAGGAGATAGTAAAAATTCACGTTTTTTGGAGTTATTTTGGTGATTTCATGGGTCTGTCGGACATTTTTGTCCCTCATGTCCCAAGTTCTGCCGGGCCTTCTGTTCCCCGATCGGCCGCATTCCCCAAAATTCTTTAACTTTCGGTTATGTCGGAACTTTTGGCCCATTTGTCCCAAGTTCGCCCGGCTCTCTGTTCCCCGATCGCCCGCATCGCCCGCATCGGGTCCTTCGCGTACTTTTGTCCCATCTGTCCCAAAAGCGTTTGTGCCTTCGTCCCGCTTTTCCCACATTGCGCACATCACCGCGTCTTGCACGTCCCTCGGCGCCTCCCGCGTTTCCAATTTTTAGATTGCCCGTGCTCATTTAGCCCATGCATCGCTGCCGCGTCGGCCGGAGCGCGCGTCTTCGGCGTCCCTCATGTCCCAAATGTACCAAAGACCATCCGGCTAGTTTTTTCCACTCTTCCCAATTCTTATCTTTTTAAGTCGGTGCAATATGAATTTAATGCGCATTTAATGACCTTCTCTCTCCTAAACGGCTATTTAATGGGACTATTCTCTATGCATTTGACACATTGCTCACTTGCCATCATTTGCTCGAATTCCTGCAATTAAGGTCATTTGCTCGTGCTCCTGCTCCCTTTGCATTTTTCATTGCGAATTCGATCCTTGAAGGTTTTTCCTCTATGCATTGCAAACATGAAGATCAAATTCCAAGGCCAAGAACATGTATCACCCTTGAGACCTCTGTTCCTGATATCGGGGATAGTGAGGTTTGGCACTTGGATTTTGGGGATTTTTGGAACAGTTGACTAGCCCTAATCCTTCTGGACTTGACTTGCTTATGCGGCTGGTTTCCCTATCTCTCAGACAATGTGTCGACACCGTGCTTGCCTGTGGAGCTCATTTTAACTCGGACACCATAGAATTGACTAATGTGCATGGGGAGCTGATTGCCAAACTGGATGCTGCTGCTATTACTGCTGCCCTATGCATTCTAGAGATTGAAGACTCCATCATTCTCACTCAAGCTCAAGCTCAAATCCTATTTGAGCAGGACAGTGAAAAATATAAGACAAGAATAGCAAAATCATGGTTGAAGAACCCTAAGAAGGGAGCGTCCCGACTTTCCAAAGCGTTATTTAGGGCTGATTTCATTGAAGAGCTATCTGATTTCATCATTTTGCTAGCTCGTGTCATGGGATTTCCCTCTACCAATGAATTTCACTTCTGGATGTGCCTTCTCATCAACATCGTCTGTGAAGGTAGTCAGAACATAAATTGGGCATAAATCATTTACATGAATTTGACCGAGCAATTGTATAATGTGCAAAGAACTAAGAAGTTCTATATGACTTCTTATCTCATGTATTCCCTAGCAAAGATCCCTAGCGGGGTTTGGATTCACATACATGGAGGGCCAGAAGGATGAGCCCATTTATGCATACTGCGCCTCAATTCACCCTTGAAATTAGCAACCACAATTTCAGAGAGTTAATGATGCCTTTACCATGTATATTGTAAGGCTTTTAGAAGGTGATACTTGCCAGAGATTTTTGATGAAGCCATGAACTGATAGCTAAGTATGGAGCTTTCTTCATTCAATTCAAGAGGTTTTCATATATCAGGTTGGCTGGTTATGAAAACACACCTCTCAAGCTCCCCATGTTTTGTAATGACAAGATGGCTCTAATTGAAGTGTATAGGCAATTGGATAACTTGCATATAGAACTCGGGGGGACAAGAAAATCTCTGGTCTGCACTTCCCTATTTCTTTTGGAAACTATACATGTAAAACAGCCTTGGATTCCCAAAATATAGAAAGGGCCCTTGCTCCCATCACTGTCCACTTTTTCAGGCCTAGGACTTGTTTTGATTTGAAGAAGTTCATTGAGCGTAACCTCGTAATAAATTATCATCACAGCCGATACCGAGGATTACTTGGGCTGATTGTGCAGATGATTTTGAAGCAAGGCGAGGCACTATGACAGACTCTTTCTCAGAATCGATTAAAGAACTCAATCTCTATCAAATTCCCGAAGGGTTCCAGGATGATGACGAAACTTGTTTGTCTTTTGAATATGAGACATTAATCAAACATACTCCTTTGGAAGATCTGGATTGGTACAAGAAGGAGAAGGATGACTTGGTTGAGATTTTGATCCTCGTCCTGTAAGAACCAAAGTCTTGGTTGAGATTTTGACCGAGAAGGTTCGAGAGCTTAAGAAGAATCAAAGTGGATCTTCTTCCGTAGATACTTCAACACCTAGGAAGGAAACACATACACCCAAACGACAGAGGTACCTGCACAAACCCTCCTTCCTCAACTAAAGAACTCGAATCATCTACTCCCTCTTCTTCTACTCAAGTATACCAAAAGAAGATAAAAGAGGTTAAACAAGAGCCGATTGAGGAAGAACCCCTTCTAGAGCATTTAGGATTGCCTTTAGGGCCGAGAACATTATTGTTCTCGGAAAGTGATGATGGCGAAGTACTAAACTCTGCGGAACTTGGAAGTTACAGTAGAAGATGAGAAGGAGGTGCCTAGCACCGAACCTCCTAGTACCACAAATTCCTCTCACAAGAAGCTCCAGATGAATCACTCGCCTCTTTACCGGAAGCAACAAAGGTAAATACCTTAAGTGCCATGGGTTCATTTGTTCTTGGACCTCTTGTCCCTTCTTCTTCTTCTTCTACTTTTGCATGGGTGCAAACCTTGGTTGATAGCAGGAAGAGAAAACCTTCTTTCCGTTTGGCGGGGCCCAATTTTGATGTCAGGCAGCTTTGTTAGTACTACTCCTCCAAAGAAGAGAGCTAAAACAACTTCAAGAATAGTGACAGATGCTCAAGGCCAACAATTTCTAGAGGTTCAGAAAGCCTAAGTTTGATAAAGCAGAGAAAGATCATTAGCCTCTAACCTGGAACTTTCTAGAAGTCCCATGGAAGAATCTACTCTTGAGAGTGAGGTACATAACCTCCAAGAAACAGTAACCAAGGTTATTGAGAGAGTGGAAAAGGGTAAACAAACTATAGAACAGTTGGAAGAACAAAATCAAGTTCTTTCCAACTTCATCAAGTCATTATTGGCTAAAGATAAGGTTTTGGATCCTGCTCCATTGGCTGCCCTCCCACCTCCTATGATTCTCGGTTAGGATGAGGTTCGAGTATCAAGGATATACACGGATATTCCACTTATGGAAGGGTTATGGAAGCCATGGTTGATGACATGACCATTGTGGGCTTGAACTTCATCAAGAGGCCTTCAAAGCCAATGAGAAGGTGGTCAACTCGCAACAAAAACTCTCCTCCTCTATTAAAACTATGGACAAAGAACCGAAGCTTTGGAGTAGGTGCATCATAGATCTTCGCCGATGGGAGAGGTCATGAAAAGATATTGTTGGCCAGTAAAGTTTTTGATGATGCCAAGGACAACTTTTCGGGTCATGGGTGTTCAGTGTTGAATGGAAAATAAAAGTTCTGGAAGAAGCCTTGGGAGAATTGAGAAGTAGTTGGCGAAGAAGGGAGAATCTTTCAAGACGTGTGTGGCATCTCGCCTTTAAGGATATTCATTGTCATCTTCATGATGAAACTTCAGTGTTCCTTCTCTCTTGAGATTAAAACTCGATTCAGGACATTTTTCAAAGAAGGCCTGTTGAAAGAAGAATTGATTACCAAAGAGAAGATAAAGGATATTTGCTTTCTTCAATCTGCCATCAAGAGGCTAATAAAGAATACCTGAACATACCGAGTTTGATAAGAACATGGAGAAATGTCTAGGCATTTGGTCTCACGCCACCGCCAACACACATCAGTCCCACGAGGCAGAGAGATAGGCTGAGGCATTGAAAGATTCAGTGCAACGGATTCTCAAGTCGGTGGGCCCTCCTCAAAGAATAAGCGGATGTTTTCTCTCCTAGTTTCTCCTTTTTCTCCTTCTTTTCCTAGAATCAAGCTCATTGTAAACTAATTAAGGACATTGTATTAAGCACTTAATTAATATTCTAGTTAAAAGAAACGGTTACCAAGTGTAACCAATTTGTAAGCTATATAATGGGCTCTCTACCCTATTTTCGTAATGGAACTCGTTTATTTTTGAAAAGTGTAAAGGAGTAAAAACCATCAATACAAGAAGATCTCTTTTTCTGTTCTTTTCTTTCCTTTCTATCTGTTAAAAGTTATTGAATCATTAGTCTGTTTTACTTCAAGAAGCTTTGTATTCTTGTGGATGTCATCTCTGGAACTTTGTGTCTGTGAAATAACATCTTGTGGTTTTAATGCAAATGATTTTGTTCTATATGATTCCATTTTGGCATGCGTAAGGAATTATTTTGTTATCTATATTTCCTGAGAGTGCTATTCTGCCTCCTCCCATTCCTTAATTCTTCTATCCTTTTGTATTGATGATCTGTTATATCAAACACTTTCATGATATCAGAGTTCCTCATTAAAACTAAACGTTGTACATTTGTAAATAGGTTTTTGCCTTTAAATAAGGGAACCTCTCCCATTAAAGAGGAGGGACTTTCTGTCCCCTAACTGTTGCTTTCAATAAAGTCCTATTTGACAACCAACACGCGCACAACCTAATTTAGCCCCCTCTTTCCAACGCCTTTGTACATCTCTCATGACGCTTGCGCACCCCTTTTAGCATGCACGCAGACATGCATCCGCTTTTCCCTTTTCCAACGCATGTGTGTCCATTCCTACCCATGCGCATACGTACGCACCCGTTAGATTAGCCCAACATTTGCGTGCCCGACTACCCTCGCACGCCTATAAGGCGCTTGCATGCGTTTAACCCCCTAAATACCCTAATAAATGCTATTAAATGATAAATTTGACAAAAAGGATGGGGTACTCACGTGGGTCCATCGCCCGCATCTGCGCGTTCTAATAATCTATCGTGTTGCTAGATTTTATACATAGCTTAAATCTTCATTTACCAAAGTGAGGCTCCCGTAAGATTTATGTCAATTATGTATTCTAATAACTATCTATGGGTTTTACTTTAACTGAACCATAGCTAAGCAATTCTGCAACAAGTAAGCAACTGTAAAGAAATATTTGCAGAAGGGGGAATAGTTGAATACGGAAAGAAGGAGAAGAAGATGTGTAATCCAACCAATAGTTTACAGAGTTGGTCTCATACACATAGATAAAACAAATAGATCTCACAATACAAAATCAAAGGAAAGGAAAACTTCTAATCTAAATCTTAGACAATGCAAAGTTTATCTAAAGATCTACACAAAAGTAAGAAGCTAATGCACCGTTGACACAAAGTTCTCTAGAAATCGCCTCTGTTTAATTCCTCAACTTTCATAAAAAGATATCAAGGGTTTCAACACAAAGTCTAGAACTCAAGAATGCTGATTACAAATTCCCCCTTAACCCGTAGGTTCTTCTTCTATTTATAGTGTATAGAAGGAAATTACAAATAGGAAAGCAATAATTGAACTGACACATGTGGAAGCTATAAAGAAAACAACTGACAATCTTTCCCCTGAAATTTCTCTCCACATGACATGCATCTGAAGACTAAATCAAAGCTTTGCATGTCTGCCACCTATTCTCAATTAAGGACTTTTTCAGATAACTAAAAGTAATGGCTTTTAACCAATTACTTTAGTTTTACAATTTTGTCCGAGAAAATAAGAATAAGAGAGGAAAGGGAAGAAGAAAGAAAATATGTCGGCCATCATACTCTACGCTTTTTTTCTTTGTTCTGAAACTAAATATACTTGTCAAACATGTGACTCAATGTCTTCCCATCTGCCTTAGCAACAATCGTTTTTTTCTTCGGTTTTAAACCGCAGCAATCCTTTGGACAAAGCAACAGTGTTAGCCTTTACCTTCTCCAAACTAGGCCCATACCCCTCAATATCTGCATGAAGCTTTACGAGTCTGCCAATTGAATCTAACGTGAAAGGCATGACGACTTCATCAATCTTCTTCTGCACAACCAGAATAAATTCTCACGGAAGCAGGAACTCATCTGGAATGTTCTCTGGTACTTCCCCCATCTTGTTTTCCAACGAATTGCATCCTCTTTAACATAAGCTTGAGGATCTCCATGTGGAAGGAAACTGCTATCTCTAACTGCTTCCCCTTTTCTATCAATCCGTCAGGTACAATTTGCTTTGCAATTAGCACATCCTCTGCAATGAATGTATCTTAGCTAAGGTATCCAGATGACTTTCAACAACTATGTTCTCATCTTCTATCCCTGTCATTAGTTCCTTTAGCTGAGATAATGCCCTATGCATATTCTCCAAGCCAGTTGGTATTCCCTCGAACTGCTCTGAAGCTTGGTGAATAATTTGCTCTTTCCATTGAGCAATAGCTTTGACCTGGTTCCCTGCATCTTCAATCTCTTCAACCAAATGGCTGCATACCTGTTCTTGCACTAACATGGGCTGAGAAGAAGGTTTGGCAACCTTAGTGATGATCTCACATAACTGGGAGATCTGCATCTGAAGCCTGTCTTTTTCTGCCTTCTCTTTGTCAAGTTTAAGGAATAAAGCGTCTATCAATGTCTCGTGTATCTTGCTTTAATCCTTCCGTGGTGATTTTCCCCAATGGTACTTTAGTCACCGATATGTTTGCAGCAGTTAGCTCTCCCTTCTGTTTCCCTTCAATTGGAATTGACACTTCAGCGAACTTTTATCCTGATTCTTCAATAATCAACCTTGAAGTTATTTTAGCAGCTTTAGACCTTTTGCCTCTACCTCCCAAGCTCATAAGCAATTGCAAGTCTTCCTCTTCCAAGTTGATTTCTTCTCTAGCCTCTGAACTTCTCGCAGAGCCAACCAAGATGAGAAATTGCTCTTTGGGGAATGAGAAGTCACCGAATGTACCACCATCTCATGCTCCGACTCACTGCATCCAAATTCACCACAGTGTTATGGCTGCCCTCTTCTGAATTGTCCAAAGACAATGCTCTTTCGAACTCTACCATTTGTGCTTTCAACTTCTCCGCAGGGAGAGTGAAGATCTGGGTGGTTGAGGAACAAATACGAACGATGCTAGATTCAATGGTGGAATAATAACATCTGTTTGAGGTCCTGGAGCTGCGGAAGTGCTGTGAGTTGATGTTGAGAAGCTTCGTCTAAAAGTAGCACTGGTATAATGGATGTAGGCTTGCCTTTTCCGTACCTGAGACTTCTTGTATACTTTGAGCTTCTCTATCCTTCTGCTACTCTCACCTTCGTGTTTTCTCTTGCTGGAATCCCCTGCAATGAAATTCCCTATGATCTGGTTCATCAAAGCCTCGTCCAAGCAATACCCCTTTGTTAACAACCAATTTGAGGTGTTAACCAGATCATGGAAGACCTCTCCTCAATCGTGTGACAACCACCCACACTCCTAAAGAGCAGCTCTATCTCCTCCCATTTGATGATATGTGTCAAGTACCACATGCCCATCATCTGAGAGATTTGCAGGTATCCATGCTAAACCATAGTCAAAAACCTGCTGCATTGATAACCTGCTGAAATCTCCCTTTCTGACTTCGTATTCGCTCCTGCACTTCATCCAAAAGTCTTCCAAGTGAAGGTACATGTGAGTATTCTTGGGAGACTGTCCTCTTTGCTATCCCATATGGGTCAAAGTTCATTCGTGCTAGGAAGAACTCATGCTCATACCCTAAAACATTTTTGCTTCAATTCCTTTGGCTTTATGGATGCTCTGACAACTATAATGACCCACTGTGACTGAAAGCTACCTGTAGACTTGTGTCGTTTTGACTGTAAGTCATGCAACTCTACAAGCTGCCTGCACAACTCCATGATGACCCACTTATCACTCGGGTATCTTGGCAACTTAACTGGTTCTCTTGAGAAACCACTAACCCTGAGATATGTGAAGTCCGCAAACTGGATGAAGATACAACCATGCTTTGGGAGACAACTTGCCAGGCTTCTTTGCTCACTCTGCTGGTCTTCATATCACTATTTAATTTGCAAATGAATCCGTAGAAGAATCCATCGTTGACCACCTTGTAATCTTTGTAGCATTCAGGAATCTGTCAATCATGGGAAAGCACTCATAAATAGGATCTTTTGACAATATGCCCCATCTATCCAATTTGGAAAATATCCCCTGAGAAGCTGCTGCATATATACAAGGTATGAAGTCATTTTGAAGTTGAATGTCCGCCTCACACTTCGGAGTTGCTCGCTGATGTTGTCACTAATGATCTCTGCCCAATTAATTATTGAATCAGCTCTGTTGATCTCAATGGTTCTCACAAAGGCATACATCCATGAGCGGAAGTTATTGGTATTAGCTTCCCCATTTATCCTGCAAAGCAATTTGGTGATATCATCAACTTCCTGCACAAGATTGGATCGTGGAAGAGTCCTCGGGAATTTCGATGGTGCTCTGGGCTTCTTCATGTATCTGTTGTTCATTATACCCATGCACATCGCTTTATGCTTTTCCCATCTATTACTAGCATCCTGCATGCTAATTGCAATCACCACTGGCCGTGTCGGAAGCTTAAGGCAATAATTAATGAATTGTGCATCCAACTTGATTATTGTCTTCCCTACAACATCTCGATTGTCCTAGAAAGAGGATGATAAGACCTTGCACACTCCATAACAAACTCGGGCAATTGAGTCAGTGACCGAAACGCTTGAAAGCTTGAATAATCCCGCTACTTTTTATTGCCCACATAAGGGATGATCTTCTGGTGGCTTTGGATCTATCAATCAAATCAGTGATAGGTTCAGGGCCCATGTCTATATCATTGATTTTGATAAGCCTGGAAACAATGCATGATTCTGCTGACCCTTCTCTTTCATCATGCTTCATCATGCCTGAATAATCTTTGTCTGAGTTCTTTTTCTTTTATTTTTGCTAGAAGATCCTGCAATTGGATCAATTTGTGTAGATCCTGCAATTCCTTCTGATTCGGAAGATATATTCAATGTATCTGACATTGATTTTGACTTCTTTTCACCAATATGAGCACCTGTGATGAATACCTGCAAATGATTCAGACAAATATGGAGTCCATGGCATGAATGCTTAATTTCTATCACCAAAATCTGCTTATAAAGCCTGCTGCCCTAAAATTTGAGACTTTGCTTGCATGCCAAGCAAGCTAAAATATTATTTAATTCACCTGGGCACTTATACCAACATGCAGATGCTCTGAATAATAAAAAGAAAGCTTCTCCAACCCTAGGCGCCAAAACTGGAAGCTTCCCGACAATGAAAAATATTCTTTAATGCAAATCACTCCTTCCCTTGGCGCCAAAACTCTCCAGGGCAGCATGCTCCATCAAAAATAATTAATTGTCTCCTCCTTATGGCGTCCCATGCTTATATAGATAACTACATGCTATATTTAATAATTGCTTCTTCCTATTTTTGACAATTATTAAAAATAAGTTATGCTCTTTCTCTCAATTTGGGCACCCAAGTTTGCATGCTTTAGCTTGCTTTTCCATGTAATTCTTTTATTTATTTTTAGCATGCTTCTTTGTCTTCTCTTTGGCTTTCCTTCATGCTTTGACTTTCTTCCTATTTTTGGCGCCAATTTTAGCTAGGAATAAATAAAATAAATATTAATTAAAGCATGTATTTATGCCAAGGTGGGTCGCATTTTTTGACTTGAAGACATGCTAAAAATAAGAAGGCAAAGCAATGGGAATTTTTACCCTTCCAGGCAGCTCCAAAAATCCCATCTTTCACTTAAGTGATTTGTCTTTAATGATGGGAAAAACAACCTTCCAGAAGGCTTAAAATTCCCATCTTCCTTCCACCTCCAAAATTCCCATTGGCAACTTAAAACCTTCTTTCCAAAAAGTGCGACTTGCATAAAAAGAGCTTCTTTCTTAAAAATGCGACTTGCATGGGTGAATAAAACTTCCTTGATGGGAATTCTTACCCTTCCTGGCAGCCCCAAAATTCTCATTGGTACTTTAAGTGATTTATCTTTCATAATGGGAAAAACAACCTTCCTAGGAAGGCTTCAAAATTCCCACCTTCCTTCCACCACCAAAATTCCCATTGACACTTAAAGTGATTTAACTTTAATGATGGAAAAAAGCAACCTTCCAGGAAGGCTTAAAATTCCCTTCCTTCCACCACCAAAATTCCCATTGGCAGCTTAAAACCTTCCTTCCAAAAAGTGTGACTAGCATGGAAAAAGCTTATATTCACAAAAGTGTGACTTGCATCCTTCCTTCTTTGTCAGAAATTAGCACTCCATGATTAATTTCTTCCTTTTTCTGAGGCCATGGTGACTTCCAAAACTTCCAAGCAATTAAACAAGCTATACATAGAACTAAAAACGGATCAAGGGGAATTAATGATGATCATGGAGAAAACCGAAAACAAACACAAGAAATAAATAAAAACGAAAAAACGTTGCCAGAAGTTGCAGACAATTGCTTTTCCGAATAATTGGTTAGTAAAAACTCATCCCTGGTGAATACTCTACTGAGAGGCGGGAATACTGGCATAAAAATCTTCAATAGGGTTCAATTGCAGCACAATTTATTTTAAATAGAACTTTATTTATTTAATAAATAATTAAATAAAATTCTCTCAGACAAAACCCGGTGGAGGAATAAAATGAGTTTTAGCATGTGGGTATTTGTCGAAATTGGCTTATATGATTCTCTGGGAATACTTTAACGTAATGGAGACAACTACAGGCAATAAAAACACGACGACTTTACTTTGAAAAGAACGGGCATTTTCATGCTTTTAGGCGATGTTCTAATTCATTAATTCTTTTGACCGATCAAAAATTCTAAAAATTGAAAATATTATAAAATTGATCAAAAATCCAAAAAAATTCGTAAAAAATAAAAAATGGACAAAATTTGGTAAAAGTTCATACACGGCTGAAATTTGTGTCACACACATGGTATTCATCTCATATCTTGCTTGCATTTTCATGTGTTTTAGAACAACGACTCATGGATCATCTAGATCTACAATCATTTACAAAGTTAGACTGCTTGCTTTGTCTGTACTCTGGGGCACAACGAGTTGCACTCGGCATCTGCTTTGTAGCTTTTCATTGGACTCAAGTGTCCTCCATCAATTCCCCTCGCATATATCCTTGCTTGGGGCATCACTTTTAACCCTTGTTGTTTATCACAAACATTTGGGAACTGAAGCTCGATAACAAAATATTTGTGCAACTATCTTAAATGTTGTTGGTTTGAGTATGTGTGTTTGTACTTGTTTCCCTGTTAGATCAACTTGTTTACTTCTTGTATTGCATTGCATTTTGTATGTTGCATGGAGTTGGCATTTTAGCAATGGACAGTTGTTCATATTATGGTTTTTCATGTCATTCTACACTTCTGTTGTATGCTTATATTTTTAATAAGGACCGATGATGAAGATTTCTAGCAATATGATGAAATAATTCTTGTTATACATGGTGCTTTGGATCATTGATAGCTCAATATCCCTTAATCGTCATTTTTCTTCTATATCCCCTTGCTTTTCTTCACGCTATTCTTTCTTTTGTTCTCTTTTTGTCATCTTTTTGATCGTTGATCGAGTTCTTCCATCACCGTATCGACACTTGAGGGGCCATCCTTCATTCTACTAATGTTTCTTCCACCCCTTCAAAATTTTATCTGTTTGTGTTTGTCTACTTTCTTTGAAGTGGCGTAGCTTACGCCACCCCAAAGAGGGGCAAATGTAGACACCTCTAGTTTGATCAAAGCAATATTATTCCTAACCTTGCACTAACTCTTCTCCTCCCTGCAAATTGACGACACTTTGTCAATTAGGCTTCTTTTCCCTTCGAATCCTCTTAATTGACCCTTATACGTTGATTAAGCCTCTTTTCTTGCAGTTGACTAATAAATCTTCTTATTAGCTAGCTCCCGCTTCCAACGCTTCCAAAATCAATCAAAACCTCCTCTAGATGATCCCAAAAAGCTACCTAAGCCTACTTGGGACCCCTAATTAATCCCACAAGATTAATTAGCCTCTAAACCTAGTCAAATCTTGCTTTGACTTGCTAAAAGCACATTTCACTTTCCAAAGTTCATTTCATTTGGATTTCACCTTTTTGGACGTACCTTTTGTCCCACATGCATCCAAAACTTCCCTTTCTTGAAAACATAGAACTATAAATAGACCCCTACCCCTAAGCCATTTATAAGAACACTTCTCCTTCTTTAGGCTAAACTATAGTATGTTTGCTAGGATTTAGAGCATTCTTCATTGTTATTGAGCTATCATTATCTATTGCATTTTCCAACTTAAGCTTGAGTAAATGAGAAGAACCATATGGCCTTGTAGCCATTAATGGTGAGCTCTCACTCTCAAACCCTTGAGCATCAAACAATCAAAAATTGATTGCTAGGATCTTCATAGGTTGATATTTTGTAGCTTTCAAAGAGTAGAGAGTAGTATACATGTTTAGTTTGATGTTATTTCAAAGTTATAATGCATGCATAGGAGTAGCTCTTGTTTATCTCGTATCTAGATGGTTCGTAGTTGAGTTTGTGAAAGCTTTGGGGTTTCTTTAGTGTTCTAACCTCATTTCCGTATCTTTCCTAACTTATTCATGTTCACACAAACAAAAAAATTTCAGATAGGATTGTAGTCTGCAATGGATGGTGCAGAGAATGTGCAGCATTCCCTTACTTTCAACTACCACAGTAAATTATAATCTTCATGTTTCTTCTATTTAGTTATTTATTAAGGCCATTCTAGCTGAACAGATTTCCCAGTTTCTCCATCAAATATAGAAGTTTTCACACACTTTGTATAATCTATATAGCACTATCTACTGAATAATTGTGATTCTCACCGATTGATGTTGCTTAAAAACATTTCTTTCTGTCTGTTCTGTTTCCCCACATGCATTGAATGGATTTGTACTTAAACTCCCTTAGCCTAACTGGTCGATGTACATATTCAGTAATTCAATTATTGATCCATTTAAGCTACAAGATGGTTTTGTGTGCAATTTTCTGTAGCACTGACTTATTCTTCTTGTGATGGAAGCCGGCTTGGAAGCTTAAAGGACGAGAATTCATTAGAAGTGTGTGTTCAATCTCTAGAGGTACCAACAGCTGAACAACCTGAAGGATATAATTCTTCCAATAAGAGGAAACTTACCCATTCCAGGACGCTGCTGATATCCCACAATGGTCAATGCATTCCAGTGATTGAAAATGAAGAGAATGAACCTGTACAACAGTATGACTCTACCCTTACCCGTCAACAGGGGAGAATAGAAACTGATAGTGGAAAATTTAGTATAAAAGAAAAGTTTCTTCAGCTTAAGAAGCGAAGAACGGATAAAATTATACATGCAAGTGAGGTACCATTTCAACCACCCTGCACTGCTTCATGTCTGCTGCAATTACAAGCTCCTGAGTCCTAATACACTTGGCTTTGGGATGTAGGATGTCCTATCATATTACCATGATTCTTATCTTTATGGAAAAGTAGAAGCAACAATTAAAGTTCGTGCAGCCATTCGAGGTGGAAAATGGAGTCCTCTGCTTATGTGGGTTAGTGTAAAGATATTATTGATTCTATTTCTCCTTATATTGTCTCTAGGTATCTTGTACTTGCATTGTAATTCTCTGATTGTGTACTGAAGAAGAATTCCTATTCACTTCCAGGTTAACATGTTTGTGGGTTTTTCTGCAGGTAGAATCTTTGGCAGCTCTCACACTGGTTTCCCTTTATGTGAGGTCAACGTATGTGTTACTCAACTTCTAAAATATTTCGAATTAATGCACATATCTTTCATCAAGGCATTGGTAGATAAAATGAAAAACAAAAATTACCCTCCAGTAAAAGATGCATTATTTAGATACTGGTGTTATTAATATGGACCTAGTTCCTGTGATGTCTGACAGATATGTTTCAGAGTATCATCATTCTATCAAGCTGCTAAGGATCATATGTGCTTCTTTCTTTGTGGTGGACTACTTAGTGAAACTCTACAGGTGCAGGCTTGGACTGTTACTATTGTACTACTTCTGCATACATTGATAAAAGAGGATGCTATAATCACAGAACTAAGAGCCTTTATATAAAGAAGATTTCTCATGTGGCAGAAATGATATTTCTGTTTCCCCTTTTGTGGCAGTGCACCTGTTCGACTTTACTATATCGTGTCATTTACAGGCATAATTGACCTCATCAGCGCTCTTCCTTCTTCATAATATGGAGGTTCATGATAATATTTATATCTGAATTTTGATAGAATATTCTTTGCCAATTTTGACAAGAAAAACTGAAGTTATTATTAACTTAATGCACAAATTGCTTTTGTTTTCTTGCAGTCCATGGAAACAAGATGATGCTATTCCTCAACTTATATTGGTTTTACGCTTCTTAAGGTGATATGATCTTTTGATTATTTGAGATCCCATGAATGAATTGACTACAAGTTTCAACTGTATTGCTTTGATAGATAAACTGAAAGTCCAGTTGATTGTTCTTCTGACATACTTTATTTTCTTTGTGCATTTTGTATAACTAGAATTATTCCTCCTCTGGCATCCGTGGTGCTTCCAAGGAATGCCATTGGACAACAAATATTTCTTCTTACTGCATATACATTTGGAGTTGGTAAGTTTATTATAGTTTTACAACTTACTGTTGATATTATGGAAGACCTCGAGGTTTAACCGTGGCTTCTTAATCACACCACTTTTTTATCCTTTGCTTAAATGGTTAGGTGTCTAAAACTATGTTTGATGCGTGGTTTAATCTTTTCTCAGGTGTTTGAGAAGTCTTTACCATGGTTGAGGTATATTTGGAATACTGATTTACTCCATTGCTTTTCAAAGAAATAGACTTGTAGTTTGAAGCATGCGTTTCATAGTGTTCCTATCTTTCCCAATTGTATAAATAATAGAGATGTTATAGGATGTTTTTTCAAAAGAAAAATAATTACTATATTAAAAATGACCAATGTCATTCCTATCTGAGAAAATAGGCGAGACCTTTGATTTAAAACTCGCCATATTTCGCCGAGTATTTGTGAGTCAACATTGTTTTGAGAGATCACTGAGAAACTTGTGATCCGAGTTTACCCCAGAAACTCATGATTTTTGCAGAGTAATTTCTGCAATTACTTGGTGAAAATTGTGAGTTTCTTAGGTTGACTCAAGCAAAGAAAAATTATAACTACCATACCGAAAAAATTGATTTTACCCAAAACCAAAGTTGTGGTATTCATTTTCCCTCTACGGATACAGTGACTATGATTGATTGGCATGATAATGGTCCATCAGAGCTATGGTTTTCAGAATATCAAGGAATATATATAGCATGTACTTAGTGAAAAACATCAAGTTTTAAATCATAGCATACACGAGGAAAAACATAACATTTTGATTTTAGTTCACCAACGTGAAAATGAAATCTTAAGAGTCTACAACATGAGACTGACCAAAAACAAAGTTGTGGTCTTCATTTTTCCTCTACGAATACAGTGCTATGATTGATTGACATTGATAACGGTCCATCGGAGCTATGGTTTTTAGAATATCAAGGAATATATATAGCATGTACTCGAGTGAAAAACGGCGAGTTTTAAATCA
This sequence comes from Taxus wallichiana var. yunnanensis, assembly GCA_018340775.1. NCBI lineage: Eukaryota > Viridiplantae > Streptophyta > Pinopsida > Cupressales > Taxaceae > Taxus > Taxus wallichiana. Next base: position 298,570,265 of record CM031243.1, on the reverse strand, counting down.
GAGCATTTAGGGGGAAAAACATAACATTTTGATTTTAGTTCACCAATGTGAAAATGAAATCTTAAGAGTCTACAATGTGAGACTGACCTTGCCACTCATTCCATGATCTACAATAAAAATGTATGCAGTCTCTATCTTTGATTATCAATGATTCAATAAGACTATGTTTCTACTTTTTAGAATCTTTTTCATTTTCTTGAATCTTCTACTTCTTCCTTTGATTAGCAACTAGGGTTTTCATCTAAAACATGTTTTTGGTCTTATAATGTTTCAACTTGTTTCAGAATGGCATCAACATCTGGTTTAGCTGCACTGTAGTAAGTCTAAGCTTCTTGGAAGCATTGTGAACTGGCGGTAGAGGGCAATTGTGTGATATGAGATTGTTGTGCAATGAAAATGGGTGGTGTCAATCACCTCAAATACCATTTTGTACGGATATCAAGGAAAGATGTGGTAGTGTGCACACAAGGGCCACTTGAGGCTAAAAGAGAGATGGCTACTTACCTTACAAGTTAAGTAGGCCAAAAAAGGTAAAAAAGAAGTCGATGCACTTGCAGCCTTGGTGAATAGGAGGGCATCGAGGAATGATTATGGCATTGAGGCCATTTCCATTACCCTAATTCAGGGATTCAAGGACGGGGACAAGGGTCATTCACTTGAACGCATTACTAGTTGAACCGGAAGTGCACAATGAAACAAGGATGGCTGCAGAAAATTTTTTTGTACTACAACATTCCATTCAATGTGGCGAAAAACCCATATTGGGAAAATTTGGTCACCACATTGACCGTTGTTGGGAAGGGGTCCAAGGCTCCTACTCATGATTTGAATGGCCCGTTAGAGAATTCTATCGAGACATATGCAAACTATTGTAGAAGAACAAAAAAGTTATGGCAAGATAAGGGCTGCAACATTTTGTCTGATGGATGGACCAATGGGGAAAACTGCACATTGATTAACTTTCCAGTGGCTTCAAGTGGCTAGTTTGTCTTCTTGAAGTCAATTGATACCTCCTACCAAGCGAAGAATGAAAATACTTTATGGTATGTTGGATGAGGTGGTGATGAAAGTGGGTGTGGCGAATGTTGTTCAAGTTGTGACAAACAACACAATCAATGGGGTATCAACAAAGAACAATCCCAATTTTGTCATCATCCGAAGAAAGGTAAAAATCCTTTGATGTTCTATGATAGTTTATTGAATTCTAATGGTCACACAGGGCAGTCACATAATGAAGTCAAATCAGATTTACTAAGGACCTATGAGGATGATATTATGCATGAAAGAAGGGCACCGTTTGAGTGTTGTTCCTAACTCAGAAATTCTGAGTCATAAGAGTGTCATAGGCAGCCCATGGTATAAGAATATCTCAGTTTTGTTGCTTGCTGATATGTCATTGCTGGTATGTTGCCCTCACACAGCTGGTTGGGGAAGGTGATCAAATTTCATGCTTGTTATGTCCTCCTATGTCACCGTTGATTGGACATCATTATGCACCTCATACTCCACGAAATAATGAGGTAAGAAGTACTTCTTGTTGTATGGATTCTTGGGCTCAATTTCAAAATTGTTTCCGCATGTGGAATATAGGTGCAGTGTTGGGAGAATATCTATGTTTGAGGCATCAAGGGCATGATGGTAAGTCTGATTTTCCATTCCATGATTCCATGAATATGGAAGAGCTAGAGAGAATATGGTGGAAGGGCAACACCCTTACTCTAATGTGTGGCACACATACTTATCATCCATTCCGGTGAAGGGTCTTCTTCATAACCAAGGGGTCACTATGCTTGTAGAGAGTGACCAAGGGCATATCTATGTTTGAGGCATCAAGGGCATGATGATAAGTCTGATTTTCCATTCCATGATCTACGAATATGGAAGAGCTAGAGAGAATATGGTGGAAGGGCAGCACCCTTACTCTAATGTGTGGCACACATACTTATCATCCATTCCGGGTGAAGGGTCTTCTTCATAACCAAGGGGTCACTATGCTTGTAGAGAGTGGCACCATCATACCTTGCGCAAGGAAAATAGTACAACTGTCAATTCTCTTGGGAGATCATGAGGTATGTGATGATTTTTTTGTGATTGAACTAGCTAATGATGAAATTGTTCTTGGGGTTCAATGGTTGCAAACATTGGGGGAGTTCACCCTCAACTATCATGATAAAGAACTGAAATTCTGTGACAAAGTTGAAGAAATCAGAATTCATGGCATGAGGAAAGAAGTGAATGTTGAAGCAAATCTTTGGGAATCACATTGTGGGCTGCTCTCTTGCATAACAGAACCTAGGACCGTATGCCAGCTTTGCACAGTTTATTCTTTGATGCCCCATCGAAAGAAGTTAATGTAATCTACACTACGTAACCTAGGTCCGTATTCGAGGGCCAATCTGTGCTAGTTGGAACAAGGATTTATTGAATGCAATGAACCAAACACACAATGTAGTGGAAGACTTATTTGTAGGAAATGCAACTTCTATTCATTAATGGTGAATAGGGAAATACAAATGTGTACAAAGTAGTTAGCAACATTAAGAGGGAAGGCTCTCATATCGTAATGGGAATGCATCCTTACCGATTGTCTAGACTACAATGTAGGATTACAAATAGATGAGTTGAATGCTGGAGCAAAACCAAGAAAACCTATTTGATGTGTCTCGAGTGAGTGCAAGCTCAATCTCTATGTGAGTCTTTGTGTTCCATTGTAGTGGTTACAATACATATATATGACTTACAATGGCAGTTACAACTGATGGCAGTTGTTGGAGAGACAATTATAGTCATTACATTTTCTCCTTGGCAAGGTAGTTGGGATCCGACATGTGCCATCCTGTGAAGATGCTTTGACATGCCTTGGTGTGGAATGTGCCATCCGGTGTCGCTGCAACAACAAGGTGTTGACGCTTAACGTTGAAGTAAAATGCTCCAAAGTGCAGATTTGTGGTGACAAATGGATGCAAGGAAGCAAGGCGTGAGTGTGATGATGTGTGGAAGTTGTAATGTACCGAGCAATGCTAATGTAAACCGTAGATGTCATGGAGGTTTGCATGGCATTGCAGAGGTTACAAATGCAATTTGGAATGGTTTGCGCAAGATTGCGAAAGCTGATTAGGTTGCATGGTGCCGACAAAACTATAGGAGCTATGAGGGTTGTGAAGCAAGTGCGTGGGACATGAGGGATTGCATGGGGTAAAGTGCTAAGGCACTATGAGACTCAACAAATAATGCTAAGTGTTGGGAAAACTACATAAGAGTAGGAAGTTGTGTGAAATGATGCAAAGGGTTGTGCTTGATGCTATGAGGTTGTATACTTTCGGCGAGATGTCATGAAAGTAAGGCAAGTTGCACAAAGAGAGCTGCGTGGATGCCATGAAGAATTGGGTTGTCTCAGTGCATTCCGTGAGGCTGCATTCTTGCCATGGGATGTTGTGAAGGTGTAGAGCCCAAATTTCACAAGAGGAGAGAGGAGGCTTGCACGGACGCAAGTTGCCGCGAGGCAAGCTATAAGAATTTACATGTATCACTCACCCTTTCTTGAGAAGCAATGGTCTCCATCATACTGGAGGTTAGTTGAGGAAATTGAACCAGAAGGTATTGAAGATTGTGCCACTTGGCTTGATCAACATATTGTTTGGCCTCAATGCCTGAAACAACTGATGAGTGCCATGGTGGGTGCGTGTTCCCATCACTTCAATAATTTGGTCCTTATTTGAAGGGCACAAATGTTTAGGGTCTATATTAGAAGGATTGCGTGTTACTATAGCCTCGAGAAGTGAAGGGAAGTAAATCTTGAGAAGCTCTAGATTAAAGATTGGGTGTGTGCCCAAGTATGGAGGCAGATCAAGAAGAAAGGCATTCTCACTAGTTGCGTGGGAGAATGGTGTAACCGCCATAACACAAAGTTTGATCTTTTGAAATGAACCTTAGAATCATCATGGGTGTACGAGTGATGTTGATGACAATACTTGTCATCCCTCTTCTTCTTGCCCTTTTTTGAGTTGGAAGGTGTAGAAACAATCCAGTTTTGTTGGCCTTCTTAGGTTGCTCGCTTCTATGCAAAGCGTTTTGCTTGTTTTATACAAGGGCTTGAGATGGTGCGTTACGTGTGGGCGAGACTCTTGCACATGCCATTAGATGAAGATGCAAAGTGTTGCTTCATCTTGGCCTTGGCTTCAATGTTTTTGGCTCTACGGTATGCTTCACCCAAAGAGACAAGTCAAGAACTCCATCTTGGCACGTAGATAAGATGAAAGCGCACTGATGTACTTCAACCACCTATGTTGCTCGAGAGGTCCTCACGCAAGCACGAAACATAGTAATGTATTCTTCAACCGATTTTGCCTTGGGTTGTTTGCATTGCTAGATTGTTCATCCTTGTAATGTCCGAGGGGTAGTATTTGTTTTGTAGAGATTTTACAAATTATCATTCCAATTTTGAATGGACTTGAAATCTCTAAACCATGTGCGCTGATTGTCTCGCACTTCAATGGGGCAATCGAAATGGTAATCTTCAACACCATAAAGACGATCTTCTCTTTGTGAGTGAAGTTGATTGAGAAGTTAGCCTCAAGCTAGCGTAATCATTTATCCAATGTCATGACATCAATCTTGCCTTCGAGCACTGGGATATTGAGGTTCACTTGGACCTTGAAAAGGGAAAGGTATGATGCTAAAATTGCATGTGAGATGGTGGAGAAAGAGGGTGCTCTGTTGGGCTGAGTTAAACCATCAACTTGTGGAATTGGCCAAAGAGTTCGTTGCTATGTGCTTCCAAAGCATCCTTAATGAGATTTTGGACATCCGGGGCTCTGTAGGTTGTCTCTGGGCATCAACCATGTTACTCTTGCTACGGTGTTCTTCTCGGTAGGCAAAAAACTGAACCAACTTCTTAGCCTTCTCTCATTGTGCTCATGTGTTTATAGGCATAGAAAAGGTTAAGAAGTATGCTCTGATTACCAATAATCTGCACCACAGAGAGCCTAGGACCATGTACAAGGACAATCCTATGCTAGCGAGGGGCAAAGGGATTATAAGAGTATGTGCTGGTTATTGAATGCAATGAACCAAACACAACAATGTAAAGAACAAACTTATTTGCAGAAAATGTAACTTCTATTCATTAATAAGTGAATAGGAAAATGCAATTGTGTACAAAACAATTAGCAAGACTAAGAGAGTAGGCTCTTGTATCAGAAGGAGAATGCGTCCTTCCTAATTGTCTAGATTATCGTAGAAATAACCAAATGATTTGAATGCAGGAGTAGAACTAAGAAAAACTATCTAGTGTGTCTCGAGGGAGTACAAGATCAATCTCTATGTGAGTCTATGTGTTCTATGGTAGTGGTTACAATGGTAGTTACAACAGATAATGGTAGTTGGGGAGACGGTTACATTCGTTTTGTCTTCCCGTGTTGGCGAGGTAATCGGGATCTAATATTTGGCATGTTACGAAGATGCTCGACATGGCTTCGTGTGAGATGTGCCTTATGGTGTGTGCTTGGTAACAAGGTGTTGACGAGCGATTGCTGAAGTAAAATAGTCTAGTGCATATCTGTGGTGACAAATGGCATGCAGGGAAGCAAGGCATAAGTGTGGTGATGCATTGAAGCTACAAAGTACCATGCGACATTGAGATAGACTGCAAATGTTGTAGAAGTTTGAGCGACATCAGAGGTCATGTGAATGCAAAACAAAATGGTTTGCGCAAGATTCTTTGAAGGCATAAAGGTTGTGTGGTGCTAGCACAAGACTACAAGAACTACATGGGTTGTGAAGCAAGTGTGCATGACGCAAGGATTGTGTGGGGCAAAGTTCCAAGGTGTTGTGAAACTCAACCAATAGTGCTAAGTGTTGGGAAAGCTTTGAAAGAGTAGGAAGCTGCACAGACCGATGCAAAGGGTTGTGTTCGATGCCTCGAGGTTGTATATTTCTTTGTGAAGGTAAGGCAAGGTACACAAAGGGAGTGAGCCGTGTGGCATGCCATGAAGAATTGGGTCATCGCCGCACACCGTCGTGCGATGCCGCAAAGGTGTAGAGCCCAAGTTACGCAAGAGGAGTGAGGGGGCTTGCAGACGGCTGTTAGCTATCGCAAGGTAGGCTCAAGGCCGCAAAATCATTATGCCAATCGTGGAGGGAGCTTCCAGGTGTGGTATGGGGTTCAATGTGATTCATTGTATGTTGAAATGGAATGGAATACTCCATTCTTAGGCTATCCAAAAATCAAAGATGTTGGAAGAATTCGCAATTCTATCTCGGTTCCTAAAATGGCTCAAAGTTGAACTTCCTATATAAGATTTGAGTGTATGATCAATTGTTTTAAGGGAGTGGGTTTCATTATTGAATATGCACAAATTCCTTTCCTTCCATAGCTTCCATAGAATGTGTTCTGAGTAATACAAACCCATTTCCATATTGTGGGCATATCATTAGTAATATTGTCCCATCTATGCATAGCTTGTTGAAGAGTGTACTATGGTTTTATGTTGGAGTGGAACCACCATTCAACATTTTTTCATATCGGCATTGCCAAAGGACATCAAGAAGGAGATGTTGAATGGTTCCCTCAACACTATTGCAGTTGGGACATATTGAGGGGCCCATGAAACCTCGTCATTGAAGGTTATCTCGTTGTGAGCATTTTGCGTGTGTTTGATAAGACATAGAAAAGCATGATTTTTGGCTAATTTTTGTTATCCATATGTGAGACCAACTATCGAAGTTGAAACAAGAGTAGTATTTAGTTGCATCTAAGCTGAAGCAACAATCACATCTACTTTTGGAGTGTATGGCCATATCAAGGAATCATGTTTACTGTGAAGATCAAGGGTCTTTGGGTCAATGTTGTTTGGAGCTTTTTAGATTGTTTGTAATGTCCCTTTTCTCCAATTTGATAGCATAATTGGGTTTTCTGGTCATTCCTCCTCCATGATCCGGAAAAGGAAAGCAAGGAGAAGAGCAACATTATAATATTTAATAATTTTTATATGTTTTTATAAAGTAATTGTAGAATATATGGGTCGGCCAAGTTAAGGACAAAATAAATAATTATAAGGGCATAATGAATGGTCATAAGGGAGCGGCCATGTCTTTTCAAAAGTATAAATAGGGGACTAAGGGCAGCCATTTGGACATGTGAACTTTCATTTGTAAAATCTGATTTTGAGAGTGTTCTCTCATTATCTCACCACTTGGGACGAAAACCCCATGTGAGGTCCATATGAGGGACGAAAACCCCATGTGAGGTCCATATGAAGGACGAAAACCCTTCATATTGACTTAAAACTATTTGCACTTAAACTATATTATCATATTTGAAGGCATTATTGGGCATTTCCAGATTTTATTCTATTATTCCTAGAAGTGCGACTTGCATGAAGTTGGATTTTGATTTATTGGCAAATAATTTCATCAAATCAACTTTGTAATCTGATTTGCCTTGTTTCTAAAGGCTGAAATCTCGAAGTTCGTGATTTTTGGTGCATTAATTCATGGGATATTAAATTTTATATGCTGCTGCGATTTCCAGTTCAGAACTTCATTTCCAGCAGTGTTAATTTGCATTTCCTTATTCGATTTGGGCTCCAAAATTCATAAAAATAATATATAAATCATTGATAAATATTTGATAATGTTTGGTGATGATTTTTGGGCAAATTTATGTGAAGTAGAAGTCGCTGCAATTTAATTTCAGTCTGCTGCAATTTTTAATTAAAACCCTAAAAAGGGTTATTACATTGTTCTAGAAAATGAGTTGGCCAGCTTGGGAGAGAAGGGTTGTGCCGATAAGTCATATCCATTGAGTCCTAGTGGAATAATTTGTAATGTGCATAAGGCCTTGATCCTCAAAAAGACCTCAAAAAGATCTATCAAATTGTGTAGACAAAGGGGGTCATTGTCCCATCTTGAGTTCTAGAATAGGGTTGTGTCTCCATTCTCAATATGCAAGTTGGGAAGAGGGTGGATGCTTTGAGCACCATCAAGGAGATGCATGTAGATGATTGAGTTGCATGCGAGACGAAGATGTTGAACTTCTTGTGTGAGTGGGGAGAACTCGATACTTTTTCGTGAAAAATGAGATGCCATGGCATACCTCGTCTTTTGCGGGGTCTCCAAACTAATTTCATTGCTAAAGCATTATTGAAGAGGATATTTTTTTTATATGTAGTCCCCCTTTCCTCTTTTCGGTAGTAATCTTATTGCATGAGACAAGTGGGTATTTGAATTTGTCTTGATGTCCTGTGAGAAAAAAATGCAGAAAATGTTGATTATCCGACAAGCAATAGAGATTGGGAGAGGGAGCGAAGTCATTAGGTAGATGGGAACAACTTGTAGGATATTTTGGGATGAATTTTGGTGAGAGTATGGTCCCCATAACCCATGACGATGTTTGAGGTGAAGTGGAAGATCCAAATATGTGGTGGGGAAAATAACCCTCGGTGAAGGGTATGACTGCTGAATTTTCCTATTTCAGTGGAGAAACGTTGAGGAAGATGTGGACTTTGCTATCTTGATCACTTGGCCTGAAGCTGATTCAAATCTTCAAAGCGACCGTTGAAGATGGTGGAGTTTCTTGGTAACAATGGTAGAGAACAACAAAGTGTCATCAACAAAATGGAAATTATAGTACCTGATTCCATTTTGAGTTGCTGCAAGTCTGGAAATTTGAGAATCTTTAGATGCGCAATGGATCCCTTGTATCACAGTTTCACTCATGAGGATAAAGAGACTCAAATTGACTGGATCTTCTCGTCTTAATCCTTTAGTGTAGGGAAGGTCCCATCGGTTTCATTGTTGAGAGTCACCATGAATGTCAGGGTGTAGATGCTTCTTTCTTTCCAGTAAATAAATTCAGAGTGAAAGCCAAATTTGGAGAGTGTGTGGAAAAGGAACTTCCAGTTGCATCGGTCAAAAGATTTAGAGATGTCCAGTTTGATCTTGATTCCCAATCTTTTTGAGTATTCAAGAATGAATTAGCTCTTGAAGAGCTATGATATTATTTGCGAGTTGATGTCTTAGAGGCTAGAACAAATGTTGATTGTGAAGTTGAAATCAAATGGGATAGAAGAGTCCTGATTTGGTTGGAAATGAGCTTAGGAAGGATTTTGAATATCGCATTGCATAAGTGATAGGTCGATATTGTTCAATCTGATGGGCTGCACTGACCTTAAGAATGAGGACAAGATGGGGACAATTCAATTTCTTACATTTAATTTATTCTGTCTTGATTCTTCCACCACATCCAGCAGTTCATCTTTGAGCATGTCCAAATATGTTTAATAAAAAAGTTTGTGAAACTCTCGGATCTTGGGGCTTTGCCCAGATCAAACAAAAAGGCAACTGCATGAAGTTCCTTTTCGGTTATAAGTTGCAGCGGATTATTGTGGTATGTATTGCAGAAGATATGTCCAGGTTACATTTGCCTCCTCTGTAATTGGGGATGCAGTGAGAAGCTCTTGAAAAATGATGTGGCATGAGAGAGCATTGTTGTTTGAGAGGTGATATATTGGCCATCTGGTTGTTCCATTCTACCGAATGTGTTTTGTTGTTTGCAGTTTGAGCAACAACATGAAAAAATTTAGTGTTGGCATTTCCAGCTTTGATCCACTTGTTTCTGGATTTCTGAGCCAAGAGAATTTCCTCTTGCTTTTACAGCTCAGCAAGGGTGCGAATGGCTTTTTGTTCCCTGCTCCATGGATAGTGTGTCTCCATGTTGCCAGATTTAGATTTGGACATCTGCAATATGCTTGGTGGTGATGGATTTATGAGCTGCAAGAGACTAATATTCCTCCTTTTGCCATTTTTGATTTGAAGCTTCAAATGTTGCAGTTTTCTCGTGACTTTATACATGCGGAAGCCATTGAGATGGGGAGCTTGATTCCACCAATTGTGAATATGATGGTTGAATGAGGGTGAGGCCATCCATTTGGAGTCGATTTGGAATTTGGGGTTTCTTGTGAGGATAGACCTATTGAGATAGTTGCATCAATATTGGCCAATGATACGACAGGGTGGTTGTAATGTCCCCAAATGGACAAATTTTTCCCTAGATGGATTTTAGGCAATTCCCAACTCAAATTTGTAGATTATGGAAATTATGACAAAATATAATATGCAGATTTGAATTTAATTAGGAAAATGGCGTCTTGCATAAGGCAGGAAAATCACTTCCAACTGATGTAAAACCACTAAAAGTTTAACTCAAACCGTTCAACAAAATTTGCCAAGGCGAGATCAACAAAGAAATACCGGATTAGAGCTCCAAAACACGTTGGAATAATTTTATAAAATCTGCAGACAGGCTGCCCTTAGACACAACTGAAAATGATATTTCCTTGACTCCAAAAATTCTGAAAATGAAGATTCTGATTTATAAAAATCAACAAGATAGTCTGCAACTGAAAACAGCTCCAAAGCAACCTCAAACACCCTGAATCAGCTCCTTAGGTGGTCGCTCCAACTGGAATAAGGGCATAGAAAAATGATAGCAATTTATTCTTCAAACCCTTGCCAAAAATCTGCAACTTTCTTCCTTCTACAACTGGAAAATACTGAAATAATACTGCTAACCCAATGATGCACAATGGAAACCCTTGTGTAGAGAATCCTCACAAACTAGAGGAAGGGTTTTCGTCCTCCTCTAGAGCTCTTGGATGGTTTTCGTCCTCAAGAGTGAAAATGAAAGCCGAATGCTTAACACACAAATATGAAATTTGATAATAAACAAAGTGATGCCTCCTAAGGCAAATCGACTTGCCTTTATAGAACTTGTGACCCAAATAGCCACCTTGGATAACCAATGTAATATCTCCTTTTGGGATATTATTTAAATCTGCAAATTAATTAACTCAAATCGACTTAGAAGGGATTAACTCTTCTTAGTTCGACCTCAAATAACCCAATGTTAGCATTAATACAACCCAAATGGGGTTGGAGTAAGCCAAAGTGATGGGTTAGATGGGAGAACCAATTAGATAATTAATCTTTTCCAGATCTGAAATTTATAACAATTAATTAATTAAAATGCACCCAGAACAGCTGAAACTTCAAAAATTAATATCTCCTTCAATACTTGCTCTTTTTGTATGAAATAAATTGCACAATAATCTAGAAACCAAGGCCTTTCCAATGGACTATGAAACTGAATTTTCTGAACACCCAAACCCCTTCAAAACAGCCCCCAAAATTTGAAAACCAGTCGCTAGGGTTAGAATAAATTGCACAAATTATTATCAGCTCTTTCTTTGCTTCAAAAACCCTCAAAATATCAGTCCCACACTAAAAACTCCAAAACATGCCAAAACAACCTCCCATGCAAGTCGCTTTAGCTCTAATAAATGCAGCAGTGAACAGCAGTAAATAAAACACCATAAACCCTTCCAAAATCACTTAAATTTGAGCCACAACATGCAGATTTAACCTCACAAATTAATGCATCAACATATGAGCCAAGTCGCCAATCTTAGAATGGAAAAACAATGCATAAACACACTCAACACAAGAGATCACAATGAAGATAACAATGGAGTCTTCAATATCTTCAACAATGGATCCAAATGAAGCTTACAATGAGAGAGCACAATGCAAGAACTAGGGCATACATCCCATTACTCCAAGCATGGAGTGATATCAAATGATCAATCAACATAACCCCACTAGAGGAAATGCGACCTCCTTTTATAGAGTTAAGGGGTGCAATATTAAAAAAGACCGACCTTTCCCTTTTGGAGGGAAAACATAAACTCTCATTATAATAAAGTCTCTAATAAACTAAGACTATGTGCACTTTATTATTTTTAATTAAATAATAAAAACAACTATCCTATGTGCACATTTAAACTAACTAGAGACTCCCACTTGTAGCGCTAGGCATGCCAAGGGGTTACAATGCAAATAAAAATAGATATTAGTAATGTCCCAAAAGGGGACATTACAGCCAATCAGATTTGTCCCTTCATTTAATATTTTTCCATTTGATTTTACCTCTCTAGGCAAGTCGCATTTTTCCCTAGGATAAATAACTAATGCCAAATGTTTTTGCCTTTTGTTGCTTTTTTCTATTTTATTTTAATATTAAGTTTATAATATTTTATTATAAGTGCTTTTATAGTATTTCCTTTTATTTTTTTTTTTGCACTTTATAATAAATATCATAACTTAAGTCTCCCTTTAGTTTATTCCTTAGCCGTTGGGAAGACAAAATAGGCTAAGGGTTTTCGACTGGGAAGGGGTTATTACAAAGTGGTTTCCTCAATATGTGCCGTAATCCTTTGCGAAAGGCCCATTCCAGTTATCTTAGAGAAAAATTATACCTAATTTTTCTGTTATATAACGTCTGCCTTTCCTACTTTTGTTGGTCCATATTTAAGTTCCCTAAGTATATTGTTGCTCTTGGAGATGAGTGTCACTCTCTAGCTTGTCCAGAGGCATTGCTGTTTTGAGATTAAATTGAGTGCCTTCTTTTTCATAAGAACCTCGGATGGTGTTTAAATTTCCCCCAAGATTGAGAATGAGACGCTATGATTGGAAATGCAAGTGGTCGTCATTTCCAACATGTTGATTCGATTGTCCACTTGCCTTTCCTTTTGTTGGTTCATGTCTAAGGTCCTTGAGAGCAATGTCCCCTAAATGGGACATAATGAGAATTGCATTCATATTTCTTCTAGTTCCCATTATGTCTTTGTTTGAGTCAATATTGGCTCAATGGATGATGAATTCTACTTGATGTAATGGTGTAAAAGTATTTTTAAATACTTTTAATGGTGAGTTGGGCATGAAGGCCTCTTATTTGGTTCAAAGACTTCTAATCCTTATGGGTTGGCCTTGATTGGAGAGCCTACATAGAGGTTAATGAAGAAATAGAATTACTTGAAGGTTGGCCTATGCATTGGGCTTCTATTTTGATGTTGGTGCCACTTGAGGATATATAAGGACATGAAGGTTCATTTGAAGGGTTATGCATGTTTATTCTAAAGATTGATATCTTGAGTTTGTGCACAATGTGCCCTACTCTCCACTAAAGACGAAACCTTTAGTGTGGCTCAACTTTGGGGATGAAAACCTCCATTGTTGGAAGATTGAGGAACGAAAACTCCTCAAGCTTGAGGGGAATCCCATATGGGGGTTTCCAAAGTGCTTCAAAGTGGTTTATTGCTGGTTTTTCCCCTTCTTACCCTAGGCGACTTGCATGGGTGGAGGGTTTGGTATGTTCTAGGGTTGATTTCACTATTTTGGTTTGATATTCTTGTTCGGCATAATTTATAAGGCCGTAATCTGAACTTTGGAGAATTTATGTGAGGATTTGCTATTTTTTCTAGCCCTCGGTTTGGGCTCAACTGCTGCTGTCATAAATATTTAATTCCAGCTGTGTTTATCAGATATTTCTTCAATAATTGATGTATTTGTGATGCATAAATATTGTCGTGGCTAAGATAAATTATTTCATGGCATTCTACATTGATTTACATAGTGAAAAGTGGATTCGAATCTCATAGGCAGTTCGCTGCCCTAGGAGACTGCAGATTTTGTATTGGTTGATCATTCTAAGATATTCTCAGCTATTTTCAGTTTGTTGTGTGTGTGCTTGAAGGTATTTTCAGATCAGATCTTGTGGTGATAGCCGGTAAACCCTTTTTCTCCATTTTCAGCCCAAAAAGGGACATTACATTGAGTATATTGCTGTCCTTTGAGATTCATGTCACACTCTAGCTTGTCCAGAGGCAGTGCTGTTCTGAGATTGATTCCAGTGCCTCTCTTTTTTTTTTCAGGAGAACCTCATATGGTGTTGAAATCTCCCATCAATATTAAGAATGGGACATTGAGATTGGAGACCCAAGTGATCATCATTTCCAGCATGTTGATTCACTTGTTTCCATGAGGGGGTACATCAAGAATGTGAACCAATTTATTCCATTCATATGAGTGGAAAACAGACAACTGCTCGAATGGAACGAAAGATTCATAGATAAAGTCATACCTGGATGGATCCCAATAGGAGAGTTGGTGATTAGAGGAGTTGAAGTGAGTTTTTGGGTGCCTCATGCCTCATGCCCCATGGAAAAATAACCTATTGCTTGAGTTTGTTTTGGCACATTCTTGAAGAACCATGTCTACTTGTTCAGTCTGAACCAGATCTTTCAGGAATTTGCATTTATTGGGAGCCCCCAAACCTCTGATGTTCTGCGAGAGAATCTTCATTAAGAATCAGTCAAAGGGGTGGGTCTATCCACATGATGTTCTTACGGGAGGGATGGAGTTGAAGAGGGTAAGGCTGTCGGTAGAGCATCATGTACATTCAGGTTGGTTGGGATTAAGGGGCGGGGTGGAAGACTAGGATCTGCTGTAACTTAAGGAGTGCCCCCAGAAAATTTCCTTTTTTTTTGGTATTTCACCTAGTGATCACTTGGTGTCCCCTTGAGGTTGGTATATGGGGATAAGTTTTGTGATGGTTGCTGCTGTTTTCTTTGCATAAGATTATGGGTGGTGATCTATGAGAGGATTGCAGTAAAAACGAGTTTGTGAGGATCTTTGGTTTTAGGGGTGAAAAAATTAAGGGGTGGATGTGGTAGTGGGTGAGGGGTTGGTAGGAGAGGCATATATTTTGTCAGAGCTTCAAAGGGTTATGTAGAAAAATCAAGGAATCTGAGGGGTTGGAGTTTTTCCTTGCGTAAGCAAATCTGAAATTTAGATTGGGGTTGATGGGTCTGCAGGATCTTGTCTTGGTTGAGATGAAAAGGAGGGATCCTCGGTGAACATTGTTGTGGAGGCAGTGGGATTTGGGGTTTCAGTAGAGGGATGTGGACTCAAACATAGTGGTTTGGACACACTTTGGCAAGGTGGCCATGTTCATGACAGAGGTAACATTGGAAAGGGATATTTTCATAATCAACTGATAGTTCCCATTCAGTTCCTTCTAAATCTAGGACGATTCTATCTAGAAAGGGCTGGTCAAGATCCAGGTTGATGCAGATCTGGGCATAGTTGAGGACTCCATGATTCTTTCTTTACTTAGAAGCTAGAATTTATTCTCCTATGGCAGATTCGATTCAACTCAAACTAGATTCACACCAATATTCACTCAGTAGCAAGAGTAAACAAACCCAAACTGGTACCAAACTTTGTAGATCTTCAGTGGGATTGAAAGATGAGGACCAATGTTTCATGAATAGGCCAAATGATTTATCTTTAAACCACACTACCCCCTTAAAAAGCTCTATCCCATTCCTGAGAGGTGCTGAAAATGGTAATGAAATATCCCTTAGGCATCATCAACATATCCACCGATCCTGAAGGCTTCCAGTTTGTCTGTAACCATGCCTTAAAGAGTCTGGGACTTGGAAACATACCCATGAATCTGCAAATAATGGCTTTTTCCTTGAAGTTCCAAAGGTGGTTTCCATCTCATCAATGGAGAATGAAACCATGGGAGGGACGTCCCTTTTGAGGCAGCTTCCATTTGTTTTTTTCGCTGGAAAGGCAGGCTGTTTGATGATTCTTTTGGCATGGTATGTCATAAAGTGCTGCGAATCTGCCTTCCCTATGACTCTAGCATCTGCTGTAACAGTTGATTTGAAGGAAGGAGGGTTTATGTATATGGATCCGAAGGAGCCCATGGCCCTCCTCAATTGGAATGATGGAGAGCAATCATGTGTGACTATGTTGATGAAGTACTAAGGAGGATCTGAAAATTCAAATTGAAGGAAGGCTAGGGGTGTATAGCACAAGCTGCAGATTGTTTTTTATTATACGGGGTTGATAGCTTGAAGTGATAACTTATCATTCAGACTCACAAGAGGCTTGAGCTTTTGATTGTCATCGACATTTGGGTAGATTCTTTACATTACATTTGTATATCTTTAGGCAATGTTGTTTAGGAGAAATGAGACTACCTCCTTCTGTTTCAGAATATCATTGTTAATCTCATTTATGGGAGTTGACCTCTATCTATCCCGTGTTGGATGTTATTCCCATTCTTCATTATGGAGCACAGGGGGTGCATGATTTCATAGTTTTGAGGGTTGATGAGTTTGCCACACTACGGGAGCTAGTTGAGTTATCTAGTTTTTGAGGATCATTGAGGAGTTTTTTCGCACTCCATGAGCTACTCGAGTTATTCAATTGTTTGAATTGTTTAGAACTTTGAAGATTGATGAAGAGCTCACTAGATTGTGATAGCTTTCGAGTTATCAAAAGTTGTCATTAAGGTGGGGTGTTAGAACCTCTTCTTTTTCTAGAAGAATTGTAATGTTAATGCTAACTTCTTTTGACCCTCCAAGTTTTGTTTCAGGGGATGCTAGAAGGTAAAACCCATATTTATGGTTCCCTTTGTGTAATGTCCCCTTTTCCATGCTAGTCACTATAAAGGCCTTGGGCCCATTCCACCTTTCGTGAGCTTCAAGGAAGGAAAGCAAGGGAGGTGAACATTGTCATAATTGTAAGTAATTTCCTTTTTATTTAATTACTAATTATGGCTTGGAGTGATTTGATTAGGTGAATGACAAAGCAAAAAAGGAACTTCTATCTTCACCTTCATTAAGGTCGGTCTTCTTGAGAGCTACAAGGAAATAAAGAAATATTCTTTTATGAGGTCGGTCTTCTTAAGTGAAGATTAAAAAGTGCATTTCCCCTTCATTAAGAGGTCGGCCATGAAGATTGGGCTTCTAATTCATCCTTACGCCAAAGAAGGGGTACTTAAGGAGGTTCGAATGGAGGAGGATCATCATCATTCATCTATTTTGACATTTACTTGGATTTGGAGCTAGTGTAGCTTCTCTTCTTGCCATTGAAGGACGAAAACCCTTCCTTGGACACCTATTGAGGATGAAACCCTTCAATAGGATCACACTTGGGGACGGAAACCCTCTTGTGTGCTTTGGTGGCTTCACCTAAGTCACAAGTGAGCTTTAAGGAGGATTTTATATTTATTTCTTCCCTTCTAACCCTAGGCGACTTGCTTGGGTGAAGGGTTTGATATCATCTAGGGCACTTTTGGACAATTTGAGTTGAGATTATTGTTCTTCATATTTTATAAGGTTGAAATCTACATTTTGGTGATTTTTGGAGAAGTTTATCTATCATTTCCAGCCCTTGGTTTTGGCTGTACTACTGTTGTCATTAAATTAATTGCAGCTGGGTGTAATCACTTATTTTCTCCATTCTTTCAATGTAATTTGGATTGATAAATATTGTCGTGGTTGAATTAATTATTTAGAAGCATTTTCAGTTGTTATTGCATGGTTAAATGTTGATGTGAAGTCCCTAGAGAGTTTGCTGCCCTAGAGGACTGATTATTGATTATTTTAATAAAGTTGAAGCATATTTTCAGTCATTTTCAGATTGATGCTTGTTGGTTGATGGTGTATTTTCAGATTTGGTTCATTAGGGTTTAGGCTAAACCCTTACTCTTGGTTTCAGCCCTAGAAAGGGACATTACAATGGTATCAGAGCTTCGGTCTTCCCAACTTGAGGGTTTTCTTGCAAGAAGATAAAATGGCGGATAAAATTTTTGGTGATGCTAGATTTGAAAGGCTTGCTTTGTAGGGAAAGAAAGATTGACCAATAAAATGGCTTAACTCATCCATACCCTTTAAGATTCGAATGGTGGAAGGATCCCTTTAAAGGAAGTCAATAATACTCAACGATCCAAAAGGGGCAACATTGCTATATGGTATGAGGAGTACATGGCTCTTCCGAAGAAGATTCGTGATGCCATGTCATTTTCTGAGTTCGTGAGAGTAAGCAAGGGGAGATCAAGGTCCAAGCCTAGGTCACACTTTGGATACAAGAAGAAAAATAAAAAAATAGATCTGCAAGAGGGCTTTGAGGTGGACTCCCAAGAAGACCATGTTAAAGTACATGGAAAGGTGTTGGTAGATAAAGAACCAAAAGAGGTATGGAATCCTGGTAATATTTTGAGTTCTACAAAGGGTAACAATTCTGATTTCAATATCTTTGATGTTGTTAATGTCATTGGGAAAAGGGAAAAATCAGAATTGATTTTGGATAAATGTAAGAAAAGCTTGGTACAAGTTTTAGAAAGTAATACTCAGAGAAATTTTGGTTTGCATACAAAAGGCATTTAGGCAGACCGGATTGATGATGGCCAATAGGAAGCCCTTTGTTTGTTGAGTTACAGGTCTGAAGTTTTACAACAACAGTCAAGTAATGTGGGTATTCAACCCATAATAGATAGACAGGACAAGATTTCTAACAAGGAGTTTGGTGCCAAGCATTTGGGCCAAATTGCTAGTGTTCAAGGCACACAAAAGAGTGTCAAACAAGGGCATATGAGACTAAGTTTCAGGACAACCTTATTGGAGAGTTTGCACATGAGGAAAGCACCTTACCGGGTAACAATGCTAAGGTTCAGTCTGCTGTACTTTTCGGAACAGCAAGCAATAAAAGGCAAGTTGATGGTTTTTACAACCTCGTTAAGGCCCATGAAGGTGTCTCGTGCATGTATCAACAAGTTATGGTTGTAGTCAAGGAAAAAGGACTTCATCAGGTGTATACAAGACCATGTCCAGCCATTACAATTCCCAAATTGTAGCTGTACAAGTGAGTTCAGTTATAGAGTTGCTGATTAGTAAGAGATTTTTGAGTAAGCTTTTGATTGTTGAAGAAGTTTCAGTCATCCTTGGATCATTTCCAACCTCCAAATTGTTGATAGGGATAGTTTTCAAAGAGAAACTTCAGTATTACAATTGTTATATCTTTTTAATGTTGGTAATAATCAAGGGAATTGAGTTGGGACTGCTGCAAACAACCACTTACAGCCTCACATCTGAGGCTGCCTACAGCTGTTGCACTCACCTATCAACATTTTTAGGGCTTGTTTCAAATCAAATGTTGAAGAGGAAAGCTCGGGACAGCATGGAGAGATCACTTGGAGACCAAGGTAATCATGATGTCAACAATCTAAAGAAAGGTGAACAAGTTGAGGACAGCCAAAGGTATGAAAGTATTGTGGAATTGATTCTTCTTACTATGTCATTTCAAAGGTGTTATCATGGGCAGCTTGTTGAAAAGAATGATCATATGTCAAGTTCAATGCTTCATAGTATATCACAACAAATGTATGGTCAACATGAACACCAAAATGTAAATAAGGGTAGAATGAAGAACATGTTGAAGGGCAAAGAGCACATAGATCTTCTCATACAAAGTCCAAATTGTTGGTATGTTGGCTAGGTTTTGCACAACTAAAAACCTAGGCAATCATGAGATAAATCTCCCTCATTTACCGATGAGGCTCCCGTGTAAGATGTTTATCAATCTGGTAAGTATGAATCCTAATAACTATTTATGGGTTTTACTTTAATTACAAAGCTCATGAACCATAGCTTAGCAATTTGCAACAAGTAAGCAACTGTTATGAAGTATTTGCAGAAGGGGAAAAATAGAATTTGGGAAAGAAGAAAGGAAGATATGTGATTCAACCAATAGTTTTCAGAGTTGGTCTCATACCACACAGATCAAATAAACAAATAGATCTCACAATAATCACAAGTAAAGGAAATGAATAGCTTCTAACCTAAATCTTAGATAACACAAAGTTTATCTAAAAATTAAAATAGAAGAAAGAAGCAAAGCACCGTAGACACAAAGTTCTCCGAGAAATCCACCTTTATTCAATTCCCCAGCTTTCACAGAAATAACAACACAAAGTCTGAAAACTCAAGAATGCTCTAGCAAAATTGTGATCATTTAACCCGTAGGCTCTTCCTCCATTTATAGTGTATAGAGGGGCAATTACAAATAGGAAACTATAATTGAACTCACACATGTGGAAGCTATAAAAGAAACAACTGACAATCTTTCCCCTGGAATTCCTCTCTACGTGACATGCATCTGAAGACTAGATCAAAGTTGTGCATGTCTACCACCTATTCTCAATTAAAGGACCTTTTCAAATAACTTAAAGTAATGGATTTTAACCAATTACTTTAGTTTTACAATTTTTTCGAGAAAATAAAAAGAAGAAAAGAGAAAGAAAGAAAATATGTCAAATTGTTACACTTCATGCTTTCTCTTTGTTCTGATACTTGAATGTACTTGTCAAACATGTGATTCAATGTCTTCCCATCTACTTTAGCAACAACTTCTTTCTCAGTCTTGAACCGTAGCAATCCCTGGATAAAGTAACAATGCTTGCCTTCACTTTCTCCAAACTAGGCCCAAATCCTTTGATATCTGCATGAAGTCTCACTAGTTTGCCAATTGAATCCAACGTGAAAGGCATGATGGCTTCATCAATCTTCTTCTGGACAACTAGAAGAAATTCCTCAAGAGAAGCAGGCAACTTGTTTGGAATGTATCTCGTATAGTAACGAATACCATCAACTTCCTCTCTATAGTAAAAGCAATTATGTTCTCTCGGCACTTCTTTCACCTTGTCTTCCAAAGAATCGCATTCTATTCAACATAAGACTGAGAATCTCCATGCGGAAAGACACTACTATCTCCAACTGCCTACCCTTTTCTATCAATCCATCAGGTACAATCTGCTCTGCAATTAATACATTCTCCGGCAATGCATTTATCTTGGCCAAGGTATCCAGGTGGCTCTCAACAACTATATTCTCATCTTCTATACCTGTCATCAGTTGCTTCAACTGAGATAATGCCCTGTGCATATCCTCCAAGCTAGTTGGTACTTCCTCGAACTACTCGAAGCTTGGTGGATGATTTGCTTTTTCCATTTAGCAATAGCTTTGACCTGATTTCCCGCATCCTCAATCTCTTCAATCAAATGGCAGCTCACTTGCTCCTGTGCTAGCATTGGTTGAGAAGAAGGTTTAACAACCTTGGCAATAATCTCACATAATTGGGAGATCTGTATCTGAAGTTTGGATTTTTCTACCTTCTCCTGTCAAGCTTGAGGAATAAAGCGTCTATCAATGTCTGAGTATCCTGCTTTAATCCCTCTGTGGTGATTTTCCCCAGTGGCACTTTGGTTACTGATATGTCTGCAATTGTTAGCTCTCCCTTTTGCTTCCCTTCGGTTGGAATTGATAATTCAACAAATTTTTCCTTGACTCTTCAATAACCAGCCTTGAAGTTACTTTAGCAGCTTTAGGTCTTTTGTCTTTTCCTAAGCTCACGAGTAGCTACAAGTCTTCTTCTTCTAGGTTGATTTCTTCCCTAGCCTCTGGGACTATTTGCAAAGCCAACCAAGATGCAAAATTACTCCCGAGGAATGAGAAACCTTAGTATGCATTACCATTTCTTGCTCAGGTTCTGCTGCATTTGAATTCACCATGGTATTGTGACTTCCTTCTTCCATGCCATCTAAGGATAATGCTCTTTCAAATTCTACCATCTGTGCCTTCAATTCCTCTATAGGAGGAGGAGGTTGTGGAGAACTGAGTAACGGAAGAGGAGTGTACACGAATGATGCCGGCTTCAACTGTGGAATAACCATAACTTCCTGTGATGCTTTGGAACCATTTGAAGTGTTGTGTTGATGCAGGAGAAGCTTCGTCTGAAAGTAGCACTGGTGTAATGGATGTAGACTTGCCTTTTTCCAATGCCTGAGACTTTTTGTGTACCTTGAGCTTCTTTGGTCTTTTGCTGCTCTCACCCTCATGCTTTCTTTTGTTGGGATCCCTTGTACTGAAATTCCCTGTGATCTAGTTCATCAAAGCCTCGTCCAAACAATATCCCTTCGTTAACAACCAATTTGAGGTGTTAACCAAGACTACGGAAGACCTTTCCTCAATCGTCTGACTACCACCCACACTGCTTGAAGAGCAGCTCTATCTCCTCCCATTTGATGATATGTGTCAAGTACCACATGCCCATCGTCTGAAAGATTTGCAGTATCCTTGCCAAACCATAGTCAAAAACCTGTTGAGCTGATAATCTGCTGAAATCTCCTTTCGACTTTGTATTCGCTCCTGCACTTCATCCAAAATCCTCCAATGAAGGGATGTGCGAGTATTCCTGGAGACTATCTTCTTCGCTATCCCATAAGGATCAAAATTCATCCGAGCTAGGAAGAACTCGTGCTCATAGCAAGAAAACATTTATGCTTCGACTCCTCTGGCTTTGTGGATGCTTTGGCAACTATAATGGCCCACTGTGATTGGGAAGCTAACTGTAGATCTATGCCATTTTGATTGTAAGTCTTGCAACTCTACGAGCTTCTGCATAACTCCATGATAATCCACTTATCATTTGGGTACCTCGGCAACTTGACTGGTTCTCCTGAGAAACCACTAACCCTGAGATATGTGAAGTCAACGAACTGGATGAAGATACAACCATGTTGGGAGACAACTTCCCAAGCTTCCTTGCTCACTTTGTTGGCCTTCAGATCACCGTTTAGCTTGCAAATGAATCCATAGAAGAAGCCATCGTTCACTACCTTGTAATCCTTGTGCATTCAGGAATCACACTGGTTGTGGGTAGCACTCATAAATAGGATCCTTTGAAAGTATGCCCCGTCTATCCAGTTTGGAGAATATCCCCTGTGAGGCTGCGACATACACAAGGTATGAAGTCATTTTGAAACTGAATGTCCACCTCACACTTCTGAGCTGCTCACTGATGTTGTTACTGATGATCTCTGCCCAATTGATTATTGAATCAACTCTGTTGATCTCAATTGTTCTGACGAAGGCATACATCCATGAGTGGAAGTTATTGGCATTAGCTTCCCCATTTATCTTGTAAAGCAACGGGTGATATCATCAACTTCTTGCACCAAATTTGACCGTGAAAGAGTCCTTGGGAATTTTGATGGTGCTCTAGGCTTCTTCATATATCTGTTTCATTATACCCATGTAGTCTGCTTTATTCTTTTCCCATCTATCACAAGCTTCTGCATGCCAATTGCAATTACTATGGGTCGTGCCAGAATCTTGAGGCAATAATCAATGAATTGTGCATCCAATCTGATCATTGTCTTTCCTGTTGCATCCCGGATTGTCCTAGAAAGAGGATGATAAAACTTTGCACATTCCAGAACAAATTCAGGCAACTGGGTTGTAGCCAAAAATGTTGCAGCTTGGATAATTCCACTACTCCTCATTGCCGCATGAGGGATGACCTGTCGGTGGCTTTGGATCTGTCAATCAAATCAGTGATAGATTCAGGCCCTATATTTGTATCATTGATCTCAACAAGCCTAGAAACTATGCATGATTCTGTTGAATCATCTCTTTCATCACCCTTCATCATGCCTGAAACAACCTTTGTCTGAGATCTTTTTCTTTTATTTTTGACAAAAGACCTTGCAATTATGAGAGTTGGATCTATTCGTGCAGAACTTGCAATTCCTCCTGATTCTAAAGATATATTCAATGTATTTGACATTGACTTTGCCTTCTTTTCACCAATATGAGCACCAATGAAGTATTCCTACAAATAATTCAGACAAACATGGAATCCATGGCATGAATGCCCAATTTCTTCACCAAAATCTGATTATAAAGCCTGCTGCCCTATATTTTTAGACTTTGCTTGCATGCCAAACAAGCTAAAAATATTATTTTATTCACTGTGCACTCACATCAACATGCAGATAGCCAAAATAATAAAAAGAAAGCACTTCCAACCTTAGGCGCCAAAACTGGATGCTTCCCGACAATTAAAAATATTTTTTAATGCTCACAACTTCAACCTTTGGCGCCAATATCCTCCAGGGCAGCATGCTCCACATAAAAGAATTAATTGCCCTTTACTTATGGCGTCCACTTCTTATATAGGCAACTGCATGCTATTTTTACCAATTGCTTCCTCTTATTTTTAGCAATTTCTAATAATAAGTGTGCTTTTTCTCTTTATTTGGGCACCCAAGTTTGCCTAATTTAGCTTGCTTTTAGCATGTTTTTCCTTGCAATTCTTTCCTCTATTTTTAGCAAGCTTCTTTGTCTTATTTTTAGCATGCCTGTTTGCTTTGACTTTCTCCCTATCTTTGGCGCCAACCTTTGCTAGAAATAATTAAAAGAAATCCCTTTTAAAGCATGCAACTATGCCAAAGTGGGTCGCACTTTTTGGCTAGGAATTGTGTGAAAAACATGAGGGTAAGGAAGTGTGAATTTTCAACCTTCCAGGCAACCTCAAAATTCACACTTTTCACTTAAATGATTTGTGTTAATTTCCAATCTTCCAAACAGCCCCAAAAAGTGCGACTTGCATGGGCGAAGTAATTCTCTTTTGTGTGAAAAACATGAGGGCAAGGAAGTGTGAATTTCCAACCTTCCAGGCAGCCCCAAAATTCACACTTTTCACTTAAATGATTTGTGTTAATTTCCAACCTTCCAAGAAGCCCCAAAAAGTGCGACTTGCACTTGAAATTGACTTCCCAAATTAGGGGCAATTGCATTTATGACTTTGCACAGAGAAATCACCCATTTCTAGAAAGTGCGACTTGCTTCCAAGTTGCTTCGTTGAAAACCAACATTTCACAATAGATTTCGCTTTTGTCTGAGGCCATGGATGACCTATAAAAACCCTAGGCAATTGAATTGGTTAAGCAGAACGAAAGAAAAGACTAAGGGGAATTGCCAGACAAACCACGGAGAAAAACCAAACCAAACACAAAAGAAATAAATAAAAACGAAAAACACGCCAGAAGTCACAAACAATTGCTCGAAAATAACTTGCCAATTAACTAGTCTGTAAAAACTCACCCCGCATGAATGCTCTCATTTAGAGATGAAAGTAATACTGGTGTGGAAATTCCATGACGGGTTTTAACTTCAGCACAAACTATTTTTAAAAGAACTTTATTTATTTAATAAATAAATAAATAAAACGCTTTCAGACAAACTCATGTGAAGGGATAGAGTGAGTTTTAGCATGTGGGTATTTGTCGAATTTGGCTTTTATGATTCTCTGGGGATACCTTAGAGCAATGGAGACAATCAGTAGAAACAAAAACACAAAATGACCCATTACTTTGAAAAGAACAATTTTTTTAAAAGGGGTGGTCCCAGATTTCAGGGTGAAATCTCGGGGACACCATGGTACATGAAGATTTGGAATCCAGATGGTCTTTGGAGATGCAAGACGGATCACTTTTTGGAACCAAGCTTCACACTTGAAAACAAAGGTATAAGGATAGTCACCATTACTGGGCAGCGAGATGTTTGATATGGAAAGTGGGTAAGCCATATGATCTTTTTATATTTGTTGTCATACAAGTAGTTTCAATCATTGGAGTTAGTAAATGGATGTTCTTGGACATTGTTGGGGCATATTCCATCAATGTTGGGTTGTTCATGTCATTGATAGTGTGGAAATTTTGGAGAGATGTCATGCTTACAGCTGTTGTACTTTCCTTTCATCTGTTGTTCACAACTTTTCCAGCTACTTTTGTACACCTGAAAAGAGCTTCCAATCATATGGTTGAAGAAATTTCATACTACTAACATTGACATATTTGTAGCTAATTTAAGGTGGTTTCCAGCCACTAACATTCTGATTTTTGAGAGAAAAATGCAAGGTTACAGCTGTGTTTGGGACAACATTACTAAAGTTTTGGGAATCCATCATTTGAATGAAAATTATGAGATGGTGGCAAGCAAAGGAAGGAAGCTAGTTATCATGCCCATAAGACATGATGAAGAGATTATGGAAGTGTTGTTAAACACTCTTGTTTTCTTTGATATGTTTGTTCCATGTATAGGTCCAGAATGACGGAGAAGGATACTTGCAACATTGCATACATTAGTGAAAAAAATTGACTTTCAGATCTGAATTCATGTTGGTATGAATTCTCTGATTTTTCTAACACATACCAGAAAATGGTGGAAGATTCAGAGACTTTTCAATTTCGGCATCATGAGGGCTACATACAAACCAAGGCTCAAAACTCGAACTCAAATTTTGGCAAGAGCTCTCCCATTTGACAAGCACATGATCTAGGCTTTTGGAGCACTACAACATGTTTCTCCACCTTGATATGATGGTACTTGGGCATAGGAGTTTGCATTTTCTTGAGAACAAACAAATTTGGGAAGGGAGGACTATAATGTCCCCTTTTCCACGCTAGTCACTATGAAGGCCTTGGGCCCATTCCACCTTCTCGTGGGCTTCAAGGAAGGAAAGCAAGGGAGGTGAACATTGCCATAATTGTAAGTAATTTCCTTATTTATTTAATTACTAATTATGGCTTGGAGTGATTCGATTAGGTGAATGATAAAGCGAAAAAGGAACTTCTATCTTCACCTTCATTAAGGTCGGTCTTCTTGAGAGCTACAAGGGAGATAAAGAAATATTTTTTTTTATGAGGTTGGTCTTCTTAAGTGAAGATTAAAAGTGCATTTCCCCCTTCATTAAGAGGTTGGCCATGAAGATTGGGCTTCTAATTCATCCTTGGCACCAAGAAGGGGTACTTAAGGAGGTTTGAATGGAGGAGGATCATCATCATTCATCTATTTTGACATTTACTTGGATTTGGAGCTAGTGTAGCTTCTATTCTTGCCATTGAGTGACGAAAACCCTTCCTTGGACACCTATTGAGGACGAAACTCTTCAATAGGATCACAATTGGGATGAAAACCCTCTTGTGTGCTTTGGTGGCTTCACCCGGAAGTCACAAGTGAGCTTTAACGAGGATTGTATATTTATTTCTTCCCTTCTAACCCTAGGCGACGAAGGGTTTGGTATCATCTAGGAAATTTTAGACAATTTGAGTTGATATTATTGTTCTTCATATTTTATAAAGCTGGAATCTACATTTTGGTGTTTTTTGGAGAAGTTTATCTATCATTTTCAGCCCTTGGTTTTGGCTGTACTGTTGTTATCATTAAATTAATTGCAGCTGGGTGTAATCACTTATTGTCTCCATTTTTTCGATATAATTTGGATTGATAAATATTGTTGTGGTTGGATTAATTATTTAGAAGCATTTTCAATTGTTATTGCATGGTTAAATGTTGATGTGAAGTCCCTAGAGAGTTTTCTGCCCTAGAGGACCGATTATTGATTATTTTAATAAAGTTGAAGCATATTTTCAGTCATTTTCAAATTGATGCTTTTTGGCTGATGGTATATTTTCAGATTTGGTTCATTAGGGTTTAGGCTAAACCCTTACTCTTGGTTTCAACCTTAGAAAGGGACATTACACTTTGAGTCACCAACAATTTTGATATTCCATTGGTCCATTGGGTTATATGTAATTTATGATATCTACTTTGCATGGTATAATATCTACCTTGCAAGTGTAATTATAATTTATTGGGGTTAGTGCCTTACTATAGGTTGGCCTACCCTTTTGTCATATGTTAATAGGTGCATATATAGGCGTTTCCTTTCACCTATCCAACCATATTATTAATTCATTCTATTTTATTCAGTTATTTTTCAAGTTATATATTGACACCAACAAACAACTATAGTGTATTTTCCTCTATTAGTTGGACTATTCATAGACATGTTAGTATAATCTAACATACTTGAGGAATTTTCTTTAGGAAGAATTGTTGGGATTTTTCTCTATCCATATCCTATTTAGATAAGCAGCGCTTCAAAATATTTATCCGCCCCTTGACCAATCTCTTGCGGTCCCTAAAAGATGGTATTAGTTCGAGATTTCAATTTCCTCATCATGTTATATTATTTGTAGTCAATATTTCTTTTGGGGGAATTTTTCATCAATCCTTCAACCATTGAAATCATGACTTCTGTTTCCAAAGAATTTTCTCCCACATGTAGGTGTCCTCCATACTTTCATGAATTTTTTTGTTAGATGTGAATAGAGAAGGAATGGGGAGAAATTAAAATGCACACATAATAGTGTGTGTTTTTCATTTTATTTATGCAAGAGATAGTTACAAAATGGTTGAGGTGGTTACAACCGTATGTTAGTTAATACATAATAAACAATAACTTAATAATAAACGATAAGCCTTATATTCTAATACCCCCTTAAGGCTTACACTACGAATTGCAACAACAAACATATTGACAAAAGATTGAAATAATGAGAACCAAATAGGGTCATGCATTCTTCAAGCTCTCCTTGAAAGTTGTTCTTTGACCAATGAGAGCTCCATCAAACCTTGTAACCCTCATAAAGGTGTAGTTCCCGAGTTCACCGATTTTGCCTCCCTAAATTACCTAGTTACAAACCTCCCGATTTATTGGACAACCGTCCATATTGAGTGACATCTACAACACTCCATCAAGTTGTCTCATGACCCTCATAAAGGTATAATTCCTAAGATCCACAAACTCCCAAACGAATTGGGTAGCCATCTATGTTGAGCTTCATTTAAGCTTGCTCCTTCCGTCTTTAATGTGTGGGACTTATTTTAAAATCCGTATTCTTCATTGGCGAATTCTTCACCACTTTCAGCATCCGATGGATCTTGAACAATGGTTGTAGTAACTTCAGTTGGTATGTTTTTGTTTGGTTTTGAATGTTTGCCATTTTTCACACCAATATGACTTTACGACCCACAAATTAACGAAAATATCGTCTATTTTGAAAAGCTAATTTTTAATCAACAAAAGCCTATTCAATGCAACAAAATAAAAGTATTATAGTAGACTTTGTAATATCCCTTTCAAGGGCTGAAATTAAAAATTAGGAAATTAACACAAATCCCAAAGATCTCAAATCTGATTTCTAAACCAACAGACTGAAAATAAAACCCAGATTTGAACAGCGATCAGATTTTAGGAACAGCGGTACAAAAATGCATCCAAAACACTTGAAATACTTCAAACAACTTTGCCAAAATGTATATGAGTCTTTTAGGCAACCACCAAACCAATATTCAATAAGAAATATGACTCAAAACACTGCTGGAAATTAATTAAAACCCAACGAAGTACAACTGTAATAAAAATTATGAAATAAGGGTTTAGAGACCCCAAACTTCACAAAGAAAAGTAGATTCCAGCTTTATAAATAGAGGCAAATCTGAATATGAAATGAAATATCAAATTCGTGCCCTTGAAGACACCAAACTTCACCCTAGGGTAAGTCGCTCCACCTAGGAGAGACCAATCAATGCATATAAAAATCTGGTTATGACTTCTTCACAAATCTGCAATAATCCTTCAAGCCCACACAAGGGAGGGTTTCCGTCCCCTACCAACCACAAGAAGGGTTTTCGTCCTTCTTGGAAGATGCCACACACTTGGATTTTCACCCAAGAGTGGAAGAACAATGAGCAATCAGCCCACAAGTCCAAGTAGAGTAAATGTGCCAAAATGTATATGTGCAAATGAAGCCTTCACCTCCTTATATACCTCTAACTTTGGCGCCAAGGCTTAGAAGAACATGGCCGACCCATATAAGTCATTATAATATTTTATTATGCCTCTTTAAAAGCACTAAACCCAGCCGACCCCTTATAATGGGAATTTACAAAGATAAAGCATAAATATAAATGAAGAAAATTGAAATATGATCCACGATCTTCCCTTGTTCATCCATTGCTTGCCTTCGGAAAGAGGAAAGGCAAGGAATTCTTTATTTTGGATTAATTCGGAAAAAGGGGACATTACAATCCTCCCTTCCCAAAATTGCTTGCCCTCAAGCAATTGTAAGTGCCTAGATCCCAAATGAATCTCAATTGCTTCTTCTTTGATGTACCTGCACAAGAAGCAAACATATCAAAGAAAACAAGAGTGTTTAACAACACTTTTAAATTCCCCTTATCATGCCTTAGGGACATGATAGCTAGCTCTCTTTCGTTGCTTGACACCATCTCATAATTTCCATCCAAATGATGGCTTCTCAACACTTCAGTAATGTTGTCCCAAAAACAGCTGTAATCATGCATTTTCTTTCAAAAATCAAAATGTTCAAGGCTGAAAATAACACATCATGATCTGATTTATTCCCTCCTTTCAACTGAAATCTTCCTTCCTCATTATTCCATGATGGAATGCTCTCAAAAATGAAAATACATTGTTGTTTGTGGCTGCTAATGGCAGCTCCCAATCTGATTTTTGCAAATTCAGCCCTATAATCATGACATAACAACTCCCAAACTGAAATTTGATGGGAAAAAGGAAATTTGTGAGTATAGTAGGGGCTGAAAATTGACATACGCTGAAAAACTAGGAACAACAGGCCTTATCATGAGGCCATGAAACTGAAAATTAGAGTCACCATTCCCCTCTTTGGCGGTCATGTGAACAACTGCAAATTCATCATAATGGCTTCTCTTTTCCCATACTTCTTTTGGTTCATTCATGGAACCATGGGTTAGCGATTCATAGAGAAGAAAATCAGAATTCCCATCAAGCTTATGTTGTCTTAAACATGTCATGCTAGCATTCTCTTTCATCAAATTCCTTTCATTCCATAAGCAAAGAGAAAAACTGAAATCTTTACCTTCACCCTTTTTGTGTCTCATGAAATAGCCCGGATGATCAGCCCATGGGGCATCATGAACAACCCACACTATCATGTTCTTCACCCTTGATTTGGAAGCCAAATAGACTCCATCCTTGTAGTGAATGATCCCATCCATTATTTTGAACCTTTCATTCCCAATTTCCTCCAAAACAACATTAGCAAACTTATGCTTAGCTGTAATTAAAGGCTTCCAATCAACTGTTGTCTTAGATAAGGAGCAAAAATGTGATTCCCATGGCCAAGTATCTTCTACCAAATACTTAACTTGAGGTGTGTCTGGAAGCATACCTTGTAATATAACCTTCTTACCCTTGTTTGAGAAGCTTATTTCCATGCTTTGATAATTGAAGGTGAGCTCTCCCAATGATAGCAGCCATTGGACCCTAAACACGCTATTCATATCAGCCATGTTAATGAAATAGAAATCAACACATACCTCATATTTTCCCATGTAATATGGAGTTGGGAACATTTCTTTGTGCATGGCATAGAGTAACCTTTTGTTGTCTTGACCGTGAAGCCTTGTCCATGGAGGGTAGAATCCTTCATAACCTTGTTAGCATACATAATGATTTCAAAACAATCCTCCATTGAATTTCTTTCTAACCATGTGCATGGAGTAACAATATCAAAGGCTTCCTCTTCCTTGCAATTCAAGGGATCAACCTGAACCACATACCCTTGCAAGGAAATATCTAAATGCCATATGCCATCATCACCAAAACATGACATGTGATCCTTAACAACAAATTTCCCATAATGACACAAGTATGGCAGCGATATAAGAGGAGATAAAATTTGATTTACATCATACCTTGGGCTGCCATAAAAAACCACTTCATTGCTTGGAAGATGTAAAATAAGTCCTTGGCAAAGAGTCTTTTCCCAACCTTGCTCCTCATTAGCAAAGTTATGATCACCCACGCATGGCAATGATAAATAATGATGCCATAGACTCTTGTCATGATCCAATGAAACATCATATGGCTTACCATACGCTGCTGTTCTGAAATTTCCAGCGATCTGAAAGTGATTGTAATCATCCAGAAAAGCACCCTCTTCAACCACATGACCCTCAACAAGGTCACCCAAAAGTCTTGGTCCATGGACCCTATGCAAATCTGATGTGCCATCACCCGTATCATCATGAAGGCTTCCTATTTGTCGTGATGTGCTTTGGAGCATCACATTTGCCCCAAGGTCATTCCTTTCAACAATTTTCTCATGACCATAAATCTGAAATAGCATGGTAGGAAATAACAAATCTGAATTATGTTCGTACCTCTAGTCGTCCTTTGACAATTGAGCTTCACCCTTCAACCTCTCTTCATCATCTTGTAAATCAGATTTTTCTACTTTATCTTCCTGTAACATGCCATCATTAGAAATCATAGGATCATCATGAAAGATCAAAGGGTTTATACCTTCCAATTTGTGCTTCACGATCTCCCCTTCCTCTCTAGGTTTATGTATCAACTTTCCCTCTTTTGGCTCTCTATTGTTTGCTGTTATAGACAAATCAGCAGCCTGATTACTACCATGTATCTTGGAGAAATGAGTTTCACCCATCCCTTTCACTTTTCCTTCTTGCTCATAACCCTTCTTTTCCACCCTGGATTCATCACATGCGGAAATACTATCAGTATTAGTCAAACAATGATCAATAATTACCTCATAATGATGACTATCCGGAACAATGATGGAAGTAAGGGTTGAATCTTCATTCTTCATGGATCCTTTTCCTCCAAGGTGAAAATCTTGAGTTGTATGCTCACTTTGTGCTCCTTGGCATATGATGTCTAGGCTTGGGCCTAGGTCTTCCTCTATTCACTCCAATGAATTCGGTGAGTGAAATAGCTTCACAAATCTCTCTTGGAAGAGCCATATACTCTTCATAACTTGAGGCAATGTTCCGTCCAATAGAGGGCCTTGTTTCAACATTCGGAATAACTTCTTCCCTTGGAAGAAAAGTGGGCCTTATGGCTGATCCGTGGGTTGATCCCATAGGTCGCCGTGCATTATTAGCTCCAAATGAGCTACCATCACCGTTATGAACCCTAGGTTCAATTATTTTCTAAAGAGATAGGGCAAGGAAGTCTTTTGTCCTTCGATCAATCTATCAAATTTGGCTTCTTGAGGATCTTGATTAGCCATATTGCCTTCTTCCCTTGGTTGATATGCTTTCCTTCTTCTTTGGTAGTATAAAAAGCCCTTGTTGCCTTCTTCCATTGAAACCCTAGGCCTTTGAAGATCCGTGCTCTGATACCACTGTAATATCCCTTTCAAGGGTTGAAACTGAAAATTAGGAAATTAGCACAAATCCCAAAGATCTCAAATCTGATTTCTAAACCAGCAGACTGAAAATAAAACTCAAATTTGAACAGCGATAAGATTTTAGGAACAACGTGGTACAAAAATGCATCCAAAACACTTGAAATACTTCAAACAACTTTGCCAAAATGTATATGAGTCTTTTAGGTAACCACCATTCCAATATTCAATAAGAAATATGACTTAAAACACTACTGGAAATTAATTAAAACCCAGCGAAGTATAACTGTAATAAAAATTATGAAATAAGGGTTTAAAGACCCCAAACTTCACAAAGAAAAGTAGATTCCGGCTTTATAAATAGAG
Source organism: Taxus wallichiana var. yunnanensis (assembly GCA_018340775.1). Taxonomy (NCBI): domain Eukaryota; kingdom Viridiplantae; phylum Streptophyta; class Pinopsida; order Cupressales; family Taxaceae; genus Taxus; species Taxus wallichiana. The sequence continues at coordinate 298,537,300 of CM031243.1, read as the reverse complement.
GCAAATCTAAATATGAAATGAAATATCAAATTTGTGCCCTTGAAGACACCACAATTTGTTAGGGAAACGATGGAAAGTATAATTAACAAATTATAGATCCACAATATAAATGCCGAAGATTATAGATTATGATGTATAGTTAAACGATTTAGCTTATTATAGATTGCACATTACAGAGATTAATAACCATAGCTGAAAGCAAATAACAGGAAATAAAATGAGACAGAACACCAGATTTAAAGTGGGGAAACCCAAAGGAAAAAACCCCACTAAAATAAAGCACCGTCTCTGTATTAGAATTTATCAAGACTTTAACCCAAGCACTTCCACTTCACTCCTCGGTCTCATAGAGATAATTGTAGACTAGTGTCTTCGCAATTATACAATTCGTTTACATAAAAATCTTGAGCATTCGCTTATCAATTAGATACCAATCGATATATATGTTCTATGTGTGTCAATCTCGTGAGGGATCATCCTATATATATATAGGATGGGTGAATGGTCATATCGTCTCACTCTTTTTAGTTGTGAAAGATCGACCTAAGTTTATAAATAAACTTTTAATAAAAGGGTCGTAAGTGGTGGTCCACCAAAAGGTATCCCCACTTGACATTATCAACCCCAACACTCCCCTTAATGTTAAGTGGGGAAAACAAAACAAGACATGCCAAATTTACCTTTTTCTACAAAAGGATTTACAGATCCATGAATCAACAACAGTGATTCAGGCTAGCATGCAAACAAGGGAAATCATACAAATCTTCCCATACAAAAATTCTTAAGACAAGTGCTTTATATATGAAAGACTTATATCAGATTATGGAGCCTTTTATAAACCAAGGCATACCCATAACTAATGTTTCATTGGGATTTACAAGTAAACTCACATACAACTGTGATTGTTTACTTATTACAAAATGGAGGAAGTATTGAAGTTTACAACAACCGTTAAGAGGTGGCATTGTCATGCACACTCCCCCTCAATGGCAACTCTGATAGGCCCAACAAGGCACAAAACTTGCAAAACTTCATAGCACACAATGGCTTAATGAAGATATTTGCAACTTGATCTCTAATGTTGAACTGGATTCTTTATCAAGAGCAATTTAACCTTCACATAGAAGAGGAATACTTCCTTTAGCTCCTATGTGTATCACTTTCAATAACCTCTTTAGCCACATGGCTCTTTCGACTGCTCCAAGTGATGGCACTTGCATCAAAACTTGAACACAAATCTAGATGTATATCCAACACAACATCAACATGGTTAGAGTCATAATATCATAATAAGCATAATATAAATCATATGATTTCACTTTTAACCAACTGTAAAAGTTAAACACTAGTTGTATAACAACTATCATAATCAATATGCTTAACAACTAACCATGTTAGGAAATGTTTAATAAACAACATATATACCTTCAATATCTTATTCTAAGCCTTTAACTAATGAGATAAGACTTGATAGATAATAGATCTGAATAGATAATCAAGACATACAAGAAAATAAGAAATGTTTTCATTCAGAGGTGATAGATGTAGTTTATAGAGTTACTACATCAACTCTATGATTATTTTCTTCATTTTCATCTTGATTTTGATATGATTTATTCCATTTTTTATTTCTGAAATTTGACTTTTTTCAATTTACAATCTTCTTTCTTATGGCCAAATTTTCCACAAAAATGACAGTTACCATCAAAACTAACTTTTAAATTTCTTGGTTTCTTGTCTTTACTAGGAGTTTTAAAAGTTGATTTTTTATTTTTGAATCTAGAATGTTTACTTTTTTATTCTTGAGTGAGAAGTTCCTGAGTGGCATTCTCTTTAGAATCAAAATTTTCCAATACTTGCTCTTCTTGAATAAACAAAGAAGACAGAGTATCCAGATCAGACAAATCATTCTCATTCTGATATTTAGAATTAAGAATAGAGATATAATTTTGAATTTTTCATGAATATTTATTTGAATAATGAAATACAGAAGCTTATCTTGAAACAATTCACAATTACAACCATCCAATTGAGCTTTAATGTTCTTAATTTTAGCTAGATAATTAACTATTTTCTCATCCCTTTCATAGGAGTTGTAAACAACTCTAAAATTAGCTTAATTATCTTAGACAAACGATTTCCTTCATGCATAGTTTCTAATTGCTTCCAAGCATCAATAGGAGAATCCATATGACCTATATGCATTAAAAATTCATCTCTTATGCTTTGTAATAGGATGGATAGAGCTTCTGTGATCTTTGAGAGAAGGAGCTAAGATTTTCAGGATTTGCAAGTCTACCGGTGGGTCGTTTTCCACACCAATCACAAGATCCCATAGCTTTCTTGCCATAAAACAGACTTTTAATTGAACTCTCCAAATATTGTAATTAGTTTCATTTAATAGCTGAGACTTATCCATCGAAAAACTAACAAAACTAGCCATTTTAAATGCTCGGACAATAATAACAAATACAACAAAAACGAACCAGGAGAGGTAAATAAAGACAAAAACTAGCTAAAATATTTCTTATTCAACATACAAATGCAAACAGCTCGGGATGAATTAACAATGACTCGCTTTGATCGAGTTTAAAAACGAGCTAACCGAGCTTGAACCGAGTCGAGCTACAGTCCTTAAAAGAAAATTAATTAAAAAAGCAGTTAATTAATTAAAATAAGCAAAGAAATAAGGAACACCCACTTGGCACGAATCCAACGACTTAAGAGAGACGTCATAATTCCGGCGTTCTCCCAACTTGATTTCCCTAGCGGACTTGAAATACTTGAAATTAATCAAGTAGATAACTTATCGGATCCACAATAGAGTTAAATGACTACGGCGAAAAAACAAGAAGACACGTGGCAAGAGATATAAAAACTGATACTACAAAAACAATACATGTGGAGCTTTGCTTTATTAGATCGTACTTCGCAAAGGCAACAAACAAATTAGAAGACCAATAATAAAAAAGAAACGGATAAAATGAACACGTGTCGTTCATTTATTGGATCGTTTTTTTGCACTCAGACACGATATAACATAGGACAAACAAAATGTGAAAGAACGTGGACATGTTCTATTGGTTCACAACTAACAAGGACTCGATAAAGTCTTTTAAAAAAATGAAAAAGGTGATTTAACCTTATTGTTAACCACCGACACATTAAATCGAGTCTAACAATGCGAAAGAACAAAATACGTGTCGCTTTTGCTATTGGTTCGCACTTTACAAAGGCTACCAAGATGACTCAAGAAAACTAAACACACGTGGAGCCTTCTTAATGGCTCACTTTTATAAATTTGACAAAGATTGACAAATGCGAAAAAGTGGCTAATTCTTATTGTCCCAATATGCTAAAAAGTCTCTAATTCTTATTTCAAGAGTTTTGGACGCATTTTTGTACCGTTATTCATAAAATCTTATCGCTGTTCAAATTTGAGTTTTATTTTCAGTTTGTTGGTTTAGAAACCAGAGTTGAGATCTTTGGGATTTGTGCTAATTTCCTAATTTCCAGTTTCAACCCTTAAAGGGATATTACAATGGTATCAGAGCACGGATCTTCAAAGGCCTAGGGTTTCAATGGAAGAAGGCAACAAGGGTTTTCTATACTACCAAAGAAGAAGGAAAGCAGATCAACCAAGGGAAGAAGACAATATGGCTAATCAAGATCCTCAAGAAGCCAAATTTGATAGATTGATCGAAGGACAAGAGACTTATCCCTAAAAAGTGGCTAATGGCTCACTTTTCCCAATATGCTTTCCTTTGAACCAAATTCATAGTCCCATGTATGTCGGCTAGAATAAAATTAAGCTTCAACCAAAGGCTAAAAACTGTACTAGTGATCCAATTTTAGGATTTATCCATACATTGCCATAATGTCATTAGAGGATTCTAGAGTACATCTAACCCCTCAAATACCCCTTAGCATTAACACTAGTCACTTCCGCGTTTCTCCAAAATCCAAGAGAAATTGTTTTGTAAGAGGATCAAAATCCACCTTGGATTCTCGAATTAAGATAACATTTGTGGATTCACATTGTACAATCCCTTTTATGATTTTCATTGTTCAGCTCCCTAACGTTCCACAAAATAAATTTAATTTGGAAGATGTAGGTTTATAGAATCCCATTTAACTGTACTAAGGGTAATGCTTCTACTTCCACCCTAGTTTACTTTTAGCTTCTTAATTGCATTGAGTTGTCCCTTTTGTGTCTCCCCGTACCTATGGAACTTTTTCTACCATTCGATTGCAAAATGGAAGAGCTATTACCTTCATTATCAAAGATTTTCCTTATACTTAATTTCTTTTTTTGTTCTTGTTCCTCATATATATCTCCCATAAGCTATATACCTACACACATAATGTCTTGATGTTATATGTTACTAGTGCCCTCAGTTTGGTACAATGCATTGAGACAACATTAGTAGTTATGAACAACAAATATGTGCCTTGAGTTAGTTTATCATGTGTGGTTAGTTAGCTAGGGTGTAATTCATGTCGATGCTAATAGAATATGAATTTACCCTATCATAGTTTTAATAAGGGGAGCTATTTATATGGGTCTTCTCATGCCATATCATTGGCATTATTTGCAATGCCTTCAATTTAATTGTATTTGATTCAGCTGGGTTCTCCAAAAACAGATCCATTGATACTGCCAAACCCACTTTTATAGCTTGTAATAATGACAGCACCTATTGAATGGTCTATTGTACTCCCAAATCATGTTCAAAGGTGCAATATCTCCAAGACCACCCATCTATCTTCACCGAGTACCGTACACACTTCAACAATGATACAATATAATTTGGGGAGATTGGATGTGGCACCATCCATGTGTGTTCCAAACCTTATGAGATCTTTATCAATGGATTTCATAGGGTCCTCGACATCTATAGGTCACACCACTAAGGTCTACTCATGTAGTACCGCCTGGTGCCGGCAAAGTTGTTGCCTATGTTCCTATGGTTGTGGAGCCCCCAATATGATTTGACAGATTCCCCTCACAGGATCAAGAGGCAGTGCCATGCGTGCTAGATTTTGATGCTGTTCAGCTCAACCATCGGAAGGCAAAGAGCGACGTGGAAGCTCAACCATGCAACTTCCATAACGATTCTTTAAGCCTTCACGGATTTGTAATATCATCATTATGTATACATATCTACACGAAAATCTAGCATCAGATAGCATCATATAGTAGGAAATAATCAACCATACATATCCCTTGGGATTATGCCATGTAAAAAAGCATAGGTTAATAAAACTCGCTCTTTCAGTTGTAGTTTTCTCTATTTTGAATATTGTTTCATATTGCTTCTGCACACGCATATAACACATACAAATTCTCATTAGAGTGTTGTCCTCTGAATACCTCCCATGATTTGAATCAACATTACTCTTCCCCTATTGAAGGATTTTATGGAGTTATCGTCCCTTAAGAATAGTTGTATTATGAAACCCTACCTTTAGGGTTATAATATTTTAGGGTAAAGAAGCTACCCACTTATATATGTTGTGTTAACTTTCTCTTTTCTTCTATTGCAGAATTACAATTTGTTCTTTGGTTCTTTACAACCAGGGTCTTGGCCTCTGTTTTCTTTCTGACAATTTGTAGTGATTTTCTCTCTTGGATCTAAAATTCTGCCAATATTAGTGTAAAAAGTGCACTCCTTAAGCGTGTTTGTCTCTACATCCTCTTTTGCAGATTTGTGTTTCTCATATTTTCCCCTTGTCTAATGAGAAATTTCCCCCTTCTATGCTAACTATAATGTTTGACTTGCTTTGTATTGCCTACTTTTTCCTTTGGATTTTGAAAGCCACGTCCCTCATCTTGGCCTGTTATATCCTGCTTTGGTGGTAAGGGACAGTCTCTAAACAAGTGACCATGACAAAATCTACCTCTAAAGGAGCACACAATGGAATTGTTGGAACCTTTCAAATCCCTCCTGAAAAATAACGATTTATGAAAGAAGCTGATTGTTAAAATTTGATTACAATTTCTGGATCTTAAAAAGGCCTTGGTTCCAAATCAATTTAAATTTTGCCATATGTGGTGAATCTCATTCCCAAGGTAAATTTGGATATATAAACGTTATTGACTGTAGAAGTTCCCAAATCCAAAGACATACCCATTCTATAATTTGTGGGGAGGTTAAAGAGTCCAATTCATACTGGTGCCAAGGTGCCAATATTTTATACCCAAATGTGAATTTCTCTAGAACCAAGGCCCTGCTTGGAAGATCTTATCATATTCGGCTTCATTTACAAAGACTACAATAAAATAACCTCTTAGGTATGAATGAATCTTGTACGCACACTGCATTTTTTAAAATTGAAAAGCCCATTCATACAGATTCTTCAATCAAAGTTGCACACCCAGAAACCTGTAAATCAATGCTCTTGTAGTCAATTTTGAAATGTCATCATTGAGTCTGAAGAATCCAATCTAAGGACTAGAATCTTCTCCATCACTTCCGAGATCCCTTTTAAGCCTCTAACATCGTCCTTCTTTGTGTGAAATTCTTTGATTGCCGTTTCTACCATTCTTGAGGAGTTAGGAGTTCTTTATCCGGTCACAATTTGTCTGAAAGAATGGTCTGGGAATGTGGATATCCCCACTCTCAAACATGCTGAATCTGTATCAAATTCTTCATGAAGGATTACAATCCTAAGTTTCTATCTCAGAAAAACTTCAAAGCAATTCAGAAAGCATAACAAAGGAGCTCTTGGAAGAAATCATTGCAGAGCTCTGTTCTCTTTCCTTTATTTGTTTCTTTTACTGACAATTTATATTGTTTATTTCTTCATTTTCTTCATAAATGTTTCCCCCATTTTTTTGTCTCAGATGAACCATATAAACTATAGTTAATTTGAAATATAATTAGGTGAAGCCATGTTTGGCTGGTTACACTCTCCAAAGTTAATGCTGATTTTTAGTTTTCCAATCACAATCCCTGTAGCTATGTTTATCAGTATTTAAAATGTCCCAAGCAGTTGAAACCATAGTTGGAATACTCGCACTTGGCAAATACTCGGCAATATTCGGCCAATACTTGGGAATACTCGGCAACTTAAAAAATACTCAAATTTCTTTAAAAAACATAAATTTGCAGCCAAAACCGTGTATTTGCAGCGTTTTCTTTCATTGCTATTAATGCTTTCTTTTTGTTGGGACCTTTACGATAGCCTTCAGTCTTGTGTCTGAGGATGCGCAAATTGGAGTGTAAACACAAAAAAAACTCTTAAAATAGCAAAAAAAAACCTACGCATCTGTTGATATGTGAAGTCAACATTTGAATAAGCAGGTTGCGACCAAGCTGGCAGGTGGGACGATTAGTCCGAGCACGGGAGAATACTCGCCGAGTTTTGGAAAGCTATCCAGTATTTTTAATTACTAATCTGTCTACAAGCGATCAAAGCTCATGATTCTTTTAGAAGATTGCAAGAAGTTGCTTGGTCCAAAAAGGTGCAAAAATGGATTTTATGAAAATAAGAAAAATATTGCCATCAATGCGTAGAGCTCGAGAAAATATGCACTTTTAGAGAAAACGGCACCTGAAACGGAGCCACAAAATGAAAGTTATGGCACATGCAAGTTTTTGTTGCTACATCTTCCCGGACCCTTTCCAAAAATGGCAAATTTTATTCTATGCTTGTGTTTTTTTCACCAAAAATCCAAAAAAGGAAAGAAATGCTCTCTTTGGCGATTTACTCGTTTGCATGAAAGTTTGGTGATTACTCGAGGACTTGGCGAGTAACCTGCGAGTTTTCCAACTATGGTTGAAACAATGCTGAAATTTCACTGGAGTATTTGAATTTTCATAATTTTATGCTTGTTTGATTTGCTTATTAGTTATTGCCTTATAGGGAGTGTTGCAAATGAATTGCACTGCAGCATAGGAACTATTCTAACTTTCCCTCGTTTAACATGCAATACGGGTGAACTTTTCTGATTTATTTACAGTTAAAGCTTTCTGTTTGTGCAGTTTTTATTATGGCTGGTCTGCTACATTGGGTGGAGCAAAAGGCCACCCCACTAAATATCAAGAAGGAGAACAACTGTGACCCTCATGGATGCCTAACATTTTATCATGCCTTCTACTTCATAATTGTTACAGTATGGCTTACGTCCTCTGTTTTTATATTACCATCATATGTGGCCTAAAATTTAGAATCCTGATGACTGATACCTAGTAAAGCTGATATTATTTTCTTTTTCCGATACAGATTTCAACTGTGGGATATGGTGATATTACAATGAATTCAGATTGGGGCCGTGCTGTTGCTTTACTTACCATATTGATAGCCATAATTGTTCTACCTGTACAGATTAATAAAATCATGGAGCTTGCATCACGGAGGTACACATTAATACTATACACAACTGTTTGATAAATATTCTTTGTTCATTCAGATGCTCGCAAGGCATTATTCAATACAGTCATTTGTCCAGTTTATTGACAATGATTATACATTTTCAGGCCATATGGAGGAAAATTTTCTGCACAGAAGGTTGTTGGTTCAAGATTTGTTATAATCAGTGGAAATTTATCATATAGAACTGTGCAGGACTTTCTTTCAGAGTTCTATCATCCTTCTCACGATAAAGGTTGGGAAGTTAAAAAAGAAAAAGCTATAAGATTTTGGTTAAATTTTGCTCCATATTGTTTCAAACTAATCAAGGATGAAGCTCAGAATTGCTACGTCTGTCTTGTTCATGCATATTCTTGGACACTGGAGATATGTATGCTTCAAAGTAAAAATATTGGGCAAGTCTTTGCATTATTATTATTATTTTTTTTCAGATATGCCAGCATTTCCTCTTGGAGTTGTGATTATGGCTCCATATAAACCCTCGTAAGCTTCTAACTTTGGACAAAGAGTTCCTGATTGCTCTGAATGATTTTGTAGTCTTTGCATTCATGCATTCTAAATGTTTCACATCTGTGTTTTTACAGTACAAATCTATATGCTTGTGCTTTCTTTACTTTTTGGTATTTCTGGAAATTAGTTTTGTTCCCTTCATGTATTGGTGCTTCTTATGCACAGGTTTGAGATGAAGACACTTATAGCAAATTATAAAGGCCGTGCAGAGTTTATTGAGGGCACTCCTTTGAATGAATATGACCTTAATCGTGTTAGTGCTAAGATGGCTTCAGCTGTATTCTTAATGGCAGATCGACAGGCTGTGGTGAGATTCTGAGTTTTCTACACACACACACACACACACTGTTTGAAAGTATATATTGCGAGAATATACTACCAGTGTGTGTCTTAATTCTGATATTTATGGCAATACTATCCCTCCATCATAAAGCTATATGTTGCCATAATCATAATAAAATATAGAGTAACTGATCTGCATAAGATGATTTTATACCTGATAAATATGGGTTTGAAGAATCCTGATGCAGAGGATGCAGCACAGTTTGTTCGTACATTGAGTGTACATCGACACTGTGGCACGGGGTTCGAGTAATTGTAGAAATGTTAAAACCTGAGAATCAGGACAGTGCCATTTTAGATGATGCAGGAGATGAAATTGAGATTGTCTGCCCAGAAGCTATTCGTTTTCAGCTACTTGCTAGAAGGTTGTTGAAGCACACTAGTGTTTCTAAACTATTGTATATCTCTATTTCAGTTGCCTATTTCTGCCATGAATTGGTATGTTAAAGCACACTAGTGTTTTAAAACTATTGTATATCTCTATTTCAGTTGCCATGTCAAAGGTCTGCCAACGTTTTTGACAAATCTCTTCAAGTCTGGCTTGGCTGTCTCTACTATTGGATCTGAACATTGGGTGCAGCAATATTCAGATGGGCGCAAGCAAGAAGTGTTTCCAGTGATATTCCCTCCTTGCTTTCACATCGAAGGATTTCTTTTTGAAGAGGTCAGTCATTGCTCCTAGATTGCAATTCGAAATTGCTAGCTGGCAGCATGAAGAAGCAAGAAGCATGCTAGATATTCTAGACTTAAAAGTGTGCAATAGTGATGTGGCAACTAAAAGAAAGTTAACATATGGTTTTCACTTTTGCTGGCTCCTCTTCTAACTATTTCTGTGATGATTAAAAGCATTTGGTAGTCGATAATTGGTATCTTACAAAGAGGGATAAGCTAAAGGAAAAACAAAAAGAATGTACTGAAGTCCAATCATTCACAAACTGGCTTTTCCATATTTGATTCAACCAAATTCACAATTTTTTTCCTGTTTCATGTTTCATTGAGGGGTTGATATGTGTGACTTTTGTAGTATGGATTAAATTTAGAGGTCTTCAATCAATGACTAGCTGTCCTTTTGTACAGGCTGCAGAGGTAGTTTACAGGAAGTTTCATATTATCCTATTTGGTCTTGACATTCTGATGGAGGATATGACAAGGGAAGTAGTGCTCTACCCAAAAGGTCACCAGATTTCGTCTTCCGATGTTGGCTTAGTTATTGCTGAAAACCTTTGGGCTGCAGAGGAAGTTTCTAAATTTGGACACCAACCTTCTTTTCTTTGCTGGAAGCAGATACGCAAGTATTTATATCGCAGAAGCTCTGAGAAAAAGACACCCTACAAGACAGCGAACTCTTAGGAAACATGAAGGAGCGAAGACTTCTTCAAATTACAAAACCCATGAATTTCGTAACTTCTGATTTTTCAATCAGTTATGATAATTGTAGGGGAAATCAAGTTCTGAAAGTTCTGGATCGCTTACGAGACCGAGATGCAGAAGTGAACATCGGAGTCAGATACAAAAGATTATTTCTGCTGGACAAGAGGATAATCAATTGCCGAGTGACTCACCTTCTCACAAAGATATTGCAGGATTAAATCGCATATTTTCACTGGAGGAAGCAATTGATGTTGCAACAAGCTGGCCACCATCACAGAAGTGGGAGAAACCTGATCCATCAGTTCTAGAACGAAGAGTGGATGTCATAATGGAAAACTTGTGTTGCAGAACCATGTCAGTAATTGATCTGAATGTATCACATATTTTGTTGTGCATTCAGGGAAATGGCCTATTAATATTTTTTATTTCATCAGTCATCTTAGAACGCCAGATCTTCCAAATCCACCAGTGGTTATTTTACATCCTAGAGAACCAGTTGCATCTGAATGGGGTTGTGCTGGAATGTTCAAGATGTTTATTTTGTGAAAGGGTCACCACTGTATGAACTAGATTTGGTGCGCGCTGGTGTCATGCAAGCAGGCATGCATCTCTTCCTTACTGACACGACATTGCTTCAAATTCATGTTAAGCGTTCTTGTTTTTTTGTTGCGCAACACTTATTTTTACTCTTGGGGCTAGCTTGTAATCTGATAATTACTTCTGGTATGACATTCATCACTGTTGCTTGTAAATTTAGCAGTTTTAATTGGTTTTGTCTTGTCTCTACAGAAAAAGTAATTATACTGTCACAGCGCAGCCATGAGGAAGAAATTAAAGATGAAAGTGACCAGTCTTCCATAATAGAAGCCTTTTTGACATAAACAACATTTTGATAGCTGCAACCATTGAACGCCTTCTTCGGCCAACAAGGGACTGCATTGTTGTTGAACTACAGAAGGAAGCTGCAATTCATTACTTGAGGCCTAAGTTTCATATGAAGAAGACAATGTTTGAGCATGGGATTTATGCTAGGAACCGGGAAGCAGATTACATGTTTTCACCCTCATATATTGAGGGAAAGGGTTTCAGTCCTGCTGCACTCAATTTTTGATGTAAGTTTCTTTACCTTTGTTGCTATTTTAATTCAATTTTCTTGATGATATTCCAACTTTGTACTCTGATGATTTGCTTGTTAGTTTGATCATGTTGTAAATACATTATCCTCCATTACATTCTTGAGCAAACTTGATGAGCTTGATCCACCAAAGGCCCGAACTGTTTTTCTTTGGAAATAATTCAGAAAGCTTGTTTGCTGAAGTGTATAGCAAATAAATAACCAGGCAGATCATGTTTGAGTTTTACATGGTTTTCACACAGTACTCGAATAGTTTGTCTTGTCAGAAAATCCTTTATATAGATATGAACTTGCAATAATTTTTTCCAAGTTAGAAGGTGAAAGTAATTGAAAATGTTGTCTTTTTGCAGGTATGCTACTTTTTTAATCGCAATACAGTTAATATAGTAGAAAAGTTCTTATCAGGCGGCGTAAATGTAGCAGCTAATCAAGCTTTTGTTGGGAAACTTGATCAGCTTCCAATCCCAAAAGGCTACGTAGGGAGAACATTTATGGAACTCTTCTTAGAGCTTTTACAAGATGAAAACATTCTTGTATTGGGTCTTCACAGACCACCAGGGACATACAACTCAATAGTTTCATATGTCTATACCAATCCACAACCTGCTGAGATATTGGTAGCTGGAGATTTAATGTTTGTGATAAATTCATAGAAGTGTAGCAGATAATCCTCATGCTATATTGGTTGGACATACATTATAAGGCTTATACATTATATTATTCAGAGATTCTCAAATATGGTTTGCTGGAGCGAATGCTACGTTATGCTTTCTTTTTGTTTATATTTTTAGCTCCTAAGTATTGCTAGTAAGTTGCATTGTAAGAAATTATCTATGAGATATCTAAGAGTTGCGCTAAACCAGGTCTACATCCAATTTCTTATAAATCTAATGGTTGTTGAGAAGTTGACTTTTGAAAAGATAGGGAAGTGGGGAGAAATTTTGATGCACCATGCCTATCATGCATGCATGTACGACAGTGCATTGCCAGACAACAGGAGTCAAAATTTTGCATTTATACTTATAAAATGCATTTGCTGCAGCAGGATTGGTAGGTGGGTGCACTAATAAAGTGCAGGTTGCAGGTTCAAATCACAGTAAATTGCTTAATTGCGTATTAAGAAACATGTTTTCAACTTCTCAAAAAAAAATCTAAGTATTTTGACAGGAAATGGATAGGATGTATGTGGCATTGATGTACATAGGTGCATTTTGTCTAGAGAATAGTGTTTTTCGACATTGTGAAAAACAATCGAAGTATTTTGGTGGGAAATGGATGGGATGCATGTGGCATTGATGCACATAGGTGCATTTTTTCTAGAGAATAGCTGGTTCTGAAATTTTGACAAGGGAATGATATTGTGTTGTGAATTTCTGGATGTAAGTTGATATATTGTGTTTTCTATCTTTCCTTCTTCCTTCAGGTTGGATTGGTAATTCTGAAATTAGTCACATGTATAGGACCTTCTTTCTAAGGATTCGTGGATTTGAAATACAATGTTGGGAGTAAAGAATTCTTCCCTTTGGAAAACTTATTACTGTCAATTTGGTGCTGAAACATCATTGGTATATTCCCAGTTGGTGGTATTGTTTTAGCATTGATTCTTTGGATTATACCTTTCACGCATTAAATGATTCCAATTTTGTTTATTCTTTACGGAGACAACTTTCTTAGGGGAGCTCAAGTACTCATTATTCTTAGATGCCATTATGCTTAAGGGAATAAAACACAGAAATGATCACAACAAAAAAGCTAAAAGGGACAAAAGCCCACAAGGATGAAACTAATTTGAAACCTGTTAGCATAATTGCTTGCAATGTTGAACCTATTTTCTAAGTATGGTAATACTCTTGTTGGTTCAGAAAATTTCGTCTGTAATACATATCCTCCCGTTTTTCCAAATTCTATATTTTTCAAGTAAATGTATAACTCTCTATATTAATTCAAAAACACCATGAGGGATAGCGAATAACATACAGGAGACACAGGTTTATGATCGACTGCTTCAATAGACTGTCAAATACCTAAGAAAACGAATATAAACCCCTTTATATAGTTAAATTGAAGAATATAACACAAGAAAAATAACTAGACCGATGGAGATGAACACAAACCCATGGAGACAAAAATACGTAGCTGAAATATTTCGGTTTGCACGCTCCTAGGGAGCTATAAAAAGACTGAAAATGAATGCATTAGCTTTCTATGAAAGACATAAACGAGGACCCCATGTTGAGATTGATTTTAACAATCATGTAGCAGGCACTATAGAGAGGGCACAACAACCAAGTCCCTTTGCAGTGAATGTTGCTTCACTGAAGTCATTTTGTTATCCACGACTTGTTACGCCGAAAGGCGTGTTCTAAGTTAGAAAGCCCGAGGGGCTCTGACGCGGACAAAGACATGAATGAGCGTGATTTTTTGGTCGACGATGTACGCATTGACATCTACCGTACACGTGGCTGAAACTGTACGCATTGAAGTCACACAGAAATCGTGCAAGTTTGCGCCTCGCTGCCATGCGCGCGAGATAAAATCGTAGATGAAAACAATTTTGGTTCCCTAAGGTGTAGTGATTCCAGCCCGCCAACAAAATCAATTTCTGTTTTCACACAAAAAGAATTAGGATTTATTGGGATTCGATTCCCAACGCTTCTAGGGATGGGAGGAAGTCTTTCCCAATTTCCCATGGCCATGGGCAACGCACCACAACCCTCAGGCTGAGGGTTGTATACCGTTACTCTATACTCAATAATCTCTTTCGGATTTTTTTGGCATAAACAGAGCTCCGAATCATATACGTACGTTGCTCCGCCCGCTTAAACCTTTCTCTGTCTTCATAAAAACGGGGGCTATTCAACAAGGCCTCCCAACTTTTGGAAACTGCTCTCAGAGTGTTATGCGATTCGTATCCCACCCTCGTCAGACACTCTCTGCTTATTTCATCGGGAACATTTGGAATTAAACCCATGTCAAACACTTTGAAATGAACGTGGATTGAAATCTTACCTGGCCAAAAACACAAAAATTACAGGGATACGTACTCGGACGGCCGATGAAATTAAAACTCGATTCGGTTGAATTGTTTGTCCAACTCCACACCACAAATAATTAGACGCCCTCCTTATTTAAAACAAGTGACAAAGTAAAATTAAATTAAATTTATTGAAATCTTGCCCAAGTCCAACCAAAAAAAAGAAAAATTACAGGGTTTTGGTCAGGGCTGAGATTTGACGGTGGGCCCTACCACAAACAAAAATCGTGACGGTAACCCATTTTTAAAATGGCCGTCCGATTGTAAGTCTAGATCTATTTTAAATAAGACTTTTTCAAGTTATATGTTTCCAACGTGCAAATTTTGTATTGCTCCCTATTTACGTATGTCTTTTATGATTTTTAATGTTGTTATTTTTACGCCGAAAGGCGTGTTCTAAGTTAAAAGCTCGAGGGGCTCACGCGCGAGACAAAGACATGAACGAGCGTGATTTTTGGTCGAATGTACGCATTGACATCTACCATACACGTGGCTTAAATCATGGTTAGGATAAATTTTATTATCCTAATATTTAATTATGCATAGTTTAATAATTATTTAATAAATTGTTATTTTGTTAGATGGTTAATCAACCATATTTGTCTCCAGTATATCTTTGTTATTTGTTTTAAACAATATATTTGTTTTTATGTAATTGTTGCTTCAGGAGGTTATTGGAAGCTTGTTTATTCGGTTTTGGTTGCACACTGCAACTTATTTTCCCGGATGTATTTGGTTGTGCAATATCTATAAATATTGCAGCCTATTCACTGTAATTTTTTAGTTGATTGAGATTAATAAAATTACACAGGCTTCCGTCCCTGTTTCTCAATCTACATTTGGTACCAGCGAGAATCTGGCCCTGTGAAGGTGTGGAAGAGAGAGCAACAGAGAGAGAGGAGATTGGAGACGTGTTTGCAGCATTTGAGAGCCTGTGCAGCCTCGTGCAAACTCCCAGCCCCGTCCCTGCCTCCCCCACATCCTCCTGTTCCTTCCAGGTGCTTGGAAGGCAATTTTTTTTTGCACTGGTGCTGGTTGCACCAGGCAAAAATTGCTACAGGTATTGGAAATAATACTATTTTTTTTTCCCAATAAGGGTTTTGTCTTTACTGTATTTGGAAGTCGCTTTGCTTGTTTTGGAGGTCTGTATATGCACCTGCAGTGAACAAACAGCCTCCTCAGACTGGATTTGGAACTCTGATCAAATCTGGTAGTGCTAAAAGCTTGGTCCATTCGTGACCTGCACAAGAAGAAATCCAAACAGTGATCAAGAATCAAACAGAGCAAAGAATAATAAAAAAGGAGGAGGCGCCCACGCTGGACCTGCACAAAATATACAGTGGAAGAAGAGAAGAGGAAAAGCGGCCTGCATAAAGAATGTGAGCAAAAACGACTTCATTTGTCAGTGGCCTGTCCTCCTACGCCTGCAACAAAGGAGATAAAAACGTTTTTTTAGCATATGCGCCCATGCGCGGCCTGCACAAGGAAAAACGTTTTTTTAGCAAAAAAACTGCTCTTCTCCCTTGCCCGCGCCATTCTCTGTCTCCAGCGACCTGCACGCTTAGTTGGTGATCAATAACAATAAAAAAAAAAAAAAGCGCCAAGGAAAAAACGTGGCCCAGGAGGGAAAAACAACGGCCATACACAAAAAAAAAAAGCTGTACAAGCAAATCTGTGCGTGGACAGCTAAAAAATGCGGCCTGAGCAAGGAAATGCGGCCATACAAAGGCAAATAAACAACAACAAAGCTTCAGATCCGTATTTGGAGCAAATACAACCCTAAAAATGCCCCTTCACCAGCATGCGCCACGTGGAGCCTCACCAAGTCGCATTTTTTTAAAGGTAAGTCAATTTTACTTATCATTAAATACAAATTCCTTCCTTTCATAGCCCAAGCGCCCTAAGTGGGCAAGTTGGTTAGTGCATGCGCCTTGGGAGTGAGAGGTTTGAGGATCAAATCCCACAAAAACACTCAAAAACTCTCCTTTTGCATCTGGCGGAATTTTTGGCAGAACTGCTAAATTTAGCAGACTTTTTTGAATTTAGTTACAACTAACTAAATTTAGCGGAGAAATCCCTAATTTAGGGTAATTTTTTTTTTTCTCCCATCTGGTCTGTTTTTTCATTCCAGACATTTTTTGCAAAAGGAGACCCATCTAAAAATTGCATTTTCAGCTATTATTTTGCAATTTTTAGCATTTTGGGTCATATTGGGCTCAGGAGGCCACCAGGACCCCGAAACTGAAATTTTTTGCCTGTCATTCAAATTGTACAATTTTTTGAATGTAAATTGTATACTGCTGCATATTGTACTAATTTTTAGGTTGCCATAGTCAACTGCAAAACTTTATAATCTTTCGTAATCGCGAAATTGTAATAAAAATAGTAAAATTGGTTCTGTAACACTCACGAGATCCTAGATCTCATTCGCAGCGTTCGGTATATACAGTGCCTCTGGGAAGCGCTTACGGGTAAAGCCGTCGCGACTACTACTGCACTTAACGCCTAATATAGCTGCAACAATGTCGTCTGGGCATCGTCCCTATAAATCGACGGGGAGTAATAAGGTCACAGTGCACACACTATGAACCATCCCATCCGTCTGTGAACGATTGCAAGACATAAATCCGGACTGAGAAATTATCCGAGTATATAGCGAAGTTACGCGCGCGTATGAGGATATTTCTTTGAGCCGGTGTCAATAATCGCACAGACCCCATCAGTACTGTCTTGGTACCACGTATTGAATTCTTTCACGTACGTTAACGCCTCTTTCACGTACTGCTGGGTATATAGAAAGGGCGAGCTTCTTCCACGTACTGATGGGTATATCGGAAGGGCGCGTATATAGAAAGGTTCGGTATATCGGACTGACGGTATATAGATTGGGAGACCTAATACCTAGAGTGATAAGAGCCAAACCCTGTCAGTGATCTCTGCAAAATGGGCACCAATGCCCCCAAATTTTTTCTTCCGGATTCACAATTGCTCAGAGGAAGCAACTATGCTGCTTGGAAGACAAAAATCAAGACACAGCTTGAGTTTGAAGAAATCGGCTGTTGTGGTGGTACTCTAACCGAGATCACCAATCGATGCAAAGACAACAACGACAATTTGATAGAGCGGATCGAGAAAGCAAAACTCATCATCTTGTTTGGAGTATCGGACGATGTGCAAGCCCACATTCGAGATGCCACATCAGAAAAGAAGCTTGGGATAAAGTGAGCACAATAAATGAGGCCAAGAACAAGAATGTCATACTCAATTTGCGAGTCGATTACATACATTGAAATTCAAACAAAATGAGAAAATTGAAGCCTTCTAAGAAGAGTTGCGAGTTGAGGGCTTCACTTCTAGCCCTAGGAGAAGAGGTCAAAGATGAATCTCTCGTTCCCATTGTTACGAGAGCTCTCCCTTCTTCTTACCGCATTTTTGTCACAACTCTAAACTTGTCGATATCAACAATTAGTTTTGACAAGCTAGTAAACCTCTTTGCAACAAGAGGAAGCAATGCACAACAAGGATGATGAAGAGGAGCAGACCTTTGTCTTCACATCAAAAATGGAAAGGAAAAGGTAAAGGAAAACCTAAATCCTATCAGAAGTCCCCACATCAGAATCAGTATCATGGGGACAATCAACGAAAGAAGCGATGTCCAATTTGCAAAAGAGGACATGACTTGCGAAGAATGTTGGTTTAACACATATAAGAAAGGTTCATCAAGCAATTACGGACCACAAGAACAACAAACTTACAAGGGACATTCAAACAACTATCACGGGCGAGAAAAAGGGAACTGGAAAAGAAGACCCACCAACAGGTAATATTGCTTTGAGCAACAAGAACAGTCGAAAATGAAGACTTCTTGTTCACTTTTCGATCAAGTGAACCATCCACGTCATCTAGTGACGTTTGGTATGTTGATTCGGGAGCCACTCGACACATGACCGCCCACAGTGGTTTATTTCAATGAGGACACGCCATCGAAAAATCATGTTTCATTGGGAGATGATTCTTCATATACGATTCGAGGGATTGGAAACATTTCTCTACCCCTTGGTTCACGCAAATGCAGACTATCAGATGTTCTATATGTCCCTAGGTTGTGAAGAACCTTCTTTCGGTCGATCGACTCCTAGATCACAACCTGAAAATTGACTTTGATAGTCAATCCGGCAAGAAAATGTGTTTGATTCGAGATAAATCCAGAGGCTCGAAAATAATTGCAAAAGCCTCAAATGTGGGACGAATGTTTCAACTTGATTTCATTCACAAAAATGATCAAGCACTTGTGGCTAAAAACTCCACCTCAGCCCAGTTGTGGCATCGGAGATTTGGTCATGTAAGTTTCAAATATCTCGAAACACTTCACCGGTGTAATATGGTACATGGGCTACCATCTCTTCAGAAGGATACAGACAAGTGTCCTCACTGCTTAGCAGGAAAACAACACAGAGTTTCATTCCAAAAGAGTACTTTTCGAGCTCATGGTAAACTTGACCTGGTTCATACCGATCTGTGCGGTCCGATGCAGCCAAGTCATTCAGGGTTCCAGTACTTCATGCTCTGTGTTGACGACTATTCACGAAAAATGTGGATTTTTGTCTTCGCAAAAAAGTGAAGCCTTTGAAACATTCAAAAAGTTCAAAGTGGCGGTTGAGAAAAGAAATTGGTCGTCACATCGAACTCTCCGCTCGAGATCGAGGGGGAATTCACCGGTGATGAGTTCGAGACTATTTACAAACTCACGGATTCGTCGACAAATGCCTCCTCCACACACACACCAGTAGCAAAATGGTGTTGTTGAGAGAAGAAATCGTACTTATCATGGAAATGGTGCGATGCATGATCGATGATTCCGACTTTAAAGACATTTTGGGTAGAAGCAGAAAAACAACAGTGTATTTGTTAAATAGAGCGCCTGACTCTCTTGATGGAATTACACCACAAGAAGCATGGTCAAAAAGGAAACCATCCATTGCACACCTCAGAGTATTCGGGTGCAAAGCCAGCATGCACATACCCAAACAGAACAAAAAGAAATTGGACATGAAGTCACAAAATCTCATCTTCATTGGATACAGTGAAGAGACTCTTGGGTACAGACTGATGGATCCTAAGACCAGAAAAGTCTACACAAGTAGAGATGTTGAGTTTTTCAAGAAGAAGGAAGCGAGACTCCTCCTCCTCGGACTCATGAAGATGTAGATTTTTCACCAGTTGTAAAAATTGAAGCTAATGTTCCCTCAGAAGATGAAAGTGATGATGGGGATGATGGTGTTGATCAGATAGAACCACAACCCATGGGAACAGGTCAACGTATGCCTAAATGGTGTACAAGTACATTACGAGATGCAAGATTGGATGCTCCACCGGATACATCCACCCCTGGACCACGGACTCGCAGTAAAGCAAGAGAAGAAGTTAACTTTGCTTTGATGAGTAGAGTCATTGAATCAAACGAGCCCTCTACAGTCCAGGAAGCCCTACAGTCAAAAGCTTGGAAAGATGCCATGGATTCTGAATATCAATCAGTGATGAAGAATAACACTTGGCAGCTTGTTGATCTTCCACCAGGGAAGAAACCCATTGGATGCAGATGGATATTCAAAACTAAGTACAAAGCAGATGGGACAGTGGACAAGTGCAAAGCAAGACTTGTAGCAAAGGGGTACGCACAGAAAGAAGGCATTGACTATGAGGAGACATTTGCTCCCACAGCTAAGATCAAAACGATCAGAATGATCTTTGCTCTAGCTGCACAGTTTGGTTGGAAAGTCCATCAGATGGACGTAAAAAGTGCCTTCCTGAATGGAGATTTACAAGAAGAAGTCTACATGACTCAACCTTGAGGGATATGTTGTGCACAGTCAAGAAGAAAAGGTATGCGGACTCGGAAATCTCTGTATGGCCTCAAACAGGCACCAGGGCATGGTACATCAAGATTGATGAGCATCTCGTACAACATGGATTCGTCAAAAATCCATACGATCCCAATCTCTACCTCAAAAAGCAAGGGGGGGAGATGGTGATTGTTGTAGTTTATGTCGATGATCTAGTCATCACTGGCAGTTCAATGAAGATGATTGATGAAACAAAGAAAGATCTTAAGCGATCATTCGACATGACAGATCTCGGGCTTATGCACTACTATCTTGGACTAGAAGTATGGCAGAAAGAGAATCATATCTTTGTTTCTCAAATGAAATATACCAAGACAACGCTCGAGAAGTTTAGGATGATGGATTGCACACCAATTGCTACACCTATGGAGAACAGATTACAGTTATCTCGTTCAGATCCATCTCCTGAGGTAAGTGCCACTCTCTATCGGCAGCTGATTGGGAGTCTCATTTACCTGACCTACACTAGACCAGATATCAGCTTTGCAGTGAGCTATCTATCCAGGTTCATGCAGGAACCCAAAATTTGTCATTGGAAAGCAGCAAAGCGCATTTTGAGATATCTCAAAGGATCAGTGGATCTTGGTCTAGAATACAAGAAGAATGAAAACTTCTTCTTGACTGGATATTCAGATTCGGATCATGCGGTAACATTGATGATAGAAAATCCATACGGATTTGTATTCTTTATGGGATCTGGACCAATATCATGGGGAAGTAAGAAACAACACTTTGTTTCTCGCTCTTCCACGAAGCCGAGTATCGTTACTGCGGGAGAAGCATGCGTGAGCGATTTGGCTACGTCGCATATTGGAAGGACTTGGAATACCACAGGACAAACCGACCACCATGTATGTTGATAATGAAGGTGTTCTCAAACTTGTTCGCAATCCAGTTTTCACGAGAGAACAAAGCACATTGAAGTTCAAGTTCATTTCATACGAACATGTGTTGAAGCACAACATCCAACTTCATTTTTGTCCAACGGCTGAACAACGAGCAGATATTTTCACAAAGTCACTTGCACGTGACAAGTTCGAGTTGTTCAGAGCATTTCTCTCCTCATCTCTTCAGACAATGCACAATTAAGGGGGGGAATGTTAGGATAAATTTTATTATCCTAATATTTAATTATGCATAGTTTAATAATTATTTAATAAATTGTTATTTTGTTAGATGGTTAATCAACCATATTTGTCTGTATGCATACTGTTATATTGTTTTAAACAATATATTTGTTTTTATGTAATTGTTGCTTCCGGATGTTATTGGAAGCTTGTTTATTATTTGGTTTTATAAATTGCACACCTATTCAACTTATTTTTAGTTGATGTATTTGGGTTACACACAAAGCAAATATCTATAAATATTGCAGCCTATTCACTTTAATTTTTTAGTTGATTGAGATTAATAAATCATCACGATGCTTCCGCTCGCTAAATCTACATCGCATTTATAGACTTCTTCTCATTTAAAAAATACATTCTTATCTTTTTCTATGTTCTTATGGCACTGCCTTTTGGCGATGAGCATAGCATGAGAAGCACCCTACGACTAAAATGGAGATGGTCATACACCTCGCAACATCTTATAGACTTCTTCTCATTTAAAGATACATTTTATCTTCTATGTCTTAGCCATTTATGATATTTGGCAAAATGGATCTCCAACATCTTAGCAATGTTTATCATTGCCTTTATGTGCAAATCTCCAAACTAAGCATTAAAGACAATTGCCTTTGAAATCTTTGATTAAAGACTTTCCCTCGAGAAGAATATAAGTCTCTATACAAACAAAAAGCAGTCATCTATGGCATTAAAGATTTGGCAACCATAAATTATTTGTACAAGGCAACATAATGTCATTGAACAAACCCCAGTTCATACCGATTCTCGCATCCACTCATTAAAAATGGAGATGGATGTGTGTAAAGAACGCATTTTAAGATTCAACATAAGCGTTCATGAAAAGTGGAGTTTGAATAATTCAGAGACAAAGGGAGGAAAAATAGTAAGAAAGGAAGCGTGACATTAAGAGATCAGGGCATGTTCGAAACATAATGCAAGATTTCAACAATAAATACTTGTAGCAGTGTTTTGATTTGGCAGACCTCTTTTTATTGTGAGCACGGAGTTTTTCTTGACCATTAATCGATTATCTTCCCGACCATTGCAGGGATCTGAGAAGATGTCCCCCATGCCCGCCAATCCTCGAATCCATGTTCCTCTTCCTTGACAACATTGCTATCTACAAGGAATGGGATCGAAACAGAAGAAGAAGAAATGGAATTTGAGTTTGCAGACTTGCACTCTGAACATGCATTGCAGGGCTTTTGACATTTGTTTGGGAAACACAGGGTCCGGTTGAGGGATAAGTCCATTTTGTCACCATAAACGAGATTATAAGAGGATATAAGAAAATTGCAGGTATCATATAAATGACAATGCATGTAATGACTTGAATCTGAAAGACGGGCTCATTGTTATGAATTTATAAAACCAATTCGCATTCGTATTGTGAATGTTGACAAAATTTTGTAATGAAATTTTGCGGTTTTCATTATTATCGGGTTACAAGGCTAAAAATACCAGATTGAAGAAAAAAGTTGTAGAAGCACTTCCCTCTATTATCTAAAGCACAATGAGGTCTGACCTAAATATTGTAGCGGAGTGTGTTGTTTGCTTGGCCAAATATGCAGAAGGGGAAACATTAAAAGTGTTGCCACAGTGTCAGCACAACTTCCACATGGAATGTGTGGACAGATGGCTTCTCTCTCACCAGCAGGAATTCCCTTCTTCAAAGAGCCACATATCAAGAACAAAGTTGAGTTACATGCCAAGCCCAAAAGTAGAGGATACTGACATCGTTAGTGTTTGAAAGCATAGCACACTTTTTTTATTTTAATGTTTTTTTTTCTTGGTGTGTTGGGGGGGTGTTTGTGAGTATTTTTATTTTTAAATATATGGAAGATAAAGTGTAAAAAGTTTGTATGAGAATTTATATTTGTCAACACGTTTATTAAATTATACGGTTGGTGATGTAGAAATATTCAAAAGAAGATTAAAAATGTTAACATATATGGAAGTTTGTTTTTTTACAATAAGCGGCGGAATCACCAATAGATATTATGCTGAGAAAATAATATTTAATAATTCTTTGTTATGGCTAAGAAAAGAAGTAGCGGAATCGCCAACCATTATTACACCGAAAGGTGTTTACAATGGGAGAAACCGACAAATACAGCGACGACCAAGATGATTTGGTTGGATAAGCAAGAAGCTACTTCTGCGTTCGAAAAGAAGGACACACTGCTTTACCACCTGTATTTGGGAGTGTATTAAACAATCCCATAATGCATGTGATGTTATTTTCCAGCCGATCTTTTCCTGAGTACTCATTCCAAATAAAAACTAGCAATCTAGGTGTGAGATGTTAACGCCGAAAGAGAAATAATGGTAAGTGGAAACGGAAATTATAATAGACAACAAAGCACCGCGTACCGATCAAATTCAATGACGAGAAATACAGGAAAACGATGTGTCCAAAACAAGTTTTCCTAAGCATTGTCGACGATAGAGACAGTAGCAACATTCAGAAGACATTTTTCACCCAACCAACCAATTTTTCCTGAGTACTCATTCCAAAAAAACTAGCAATCTAGGTGAGCGATGTTAACACCGAAAGAGAAATAATGGTAAGTGGAAACGAAAATTATAACAAAAAAGCACTATGTCTTGATCGGATTCAACGACGAGAAATACAGGCACACGATGTGGACGGAATGATTTGTCCCAAACATTGTTGACGATAGAGGCAGTAACAACATTCAGAAGACATTTTTCGACCTACAAATTTGCACAAAGGATGACTTTTTGGTCGACGTAGAGGAAAACTTTGTGTTGCAAGCGAACCATAATCAACCGATCCTGAGTCAGTATGCCCGGTGGAATTGGCAATGGGAGAGTAAAGGGCTTTCAAAAATTGAAGGTTGTGGTTGTCCATCTTATCATCAATTGCTATCGTACTCATACTTGCTAGGAAAATACACGATTTCTTTATTTTTTGTTTTGTTTTTCTTATTTATATCACTCCAATGATTAGTTTAGGGAAAGAGATCGAAGAGCAAGAAACAAAGAAAATTACCTGAGCACTGTCACATCCAATGCTTGTTTAATGGCGAGCTCTAGGCATCCAATTTTTGAATATCCCATAACCACCTAAAACCCGCACATGCACATATCAAGCGGAAAGAGAAACAAAGAAGAAGATGTTCGAGTTGGAGCGGCGAGAAGTGTGGCGACAACAAAAATTATGGTAGAGGCGGCGTGAAGTCCACAAACACAAGTCCTCTAAGGGGGTGTTTTCATTTCAAAGAAGGCATGGCGCTTGCACTTTGAGAACGATCTCAAGAGCTTGCACATTAAGCAAGTTGAACGAAGAGTTCTTTTCAAGAGCAACCAACCATATTGACTCATGATAGGTTGATTATGGATCAATTGCAACATTACATTTTTCTCTACATCAACCAAAAACACATACTTTCCGTAAATTTATGGGCTCAAACTTGTTTTGTAAATGATGCTTATTAGGTCTATCGACAACACTATTTACGACAATTCGTTCTTCCCGCATGGTTTGCCTTTATTTCTCATTGTCAGGTTCAATCGAAACATGGTTCTTTGTTCTCCGTTTCAATTTCCTTTTCCGCTCAACAATATTTCTGTTTTGGCGTTAACATCACACACCTCACGTCTGATTGTTAGTACGTTACTACGCCGGAATGCGTAAACACAGGTGGGCAACCCACCACTGTCTGACAAAATCGATGATCCCAAATTGTTGCATCATCAACCATCAAACGGTGGGAAATAATTTCGTCTCTTACGCATCCGTAGTTTGATTGCATCATTTTTTGTGTCGTTTATGATGAGGATGTTTTGTCGCTAAATATTAATTAATTTATGATGTGGTTTGGCAGTCGCTGTCGATGTATCTCTTAGAAGTGGCGCTGCCCAAATTGAGAGGAGCACTGAACATGTGCTTCCAGTTGTTTATCACTTTCGGCATATTGGTCGCCAATATGATAAATTATGACACACAGAAGATGCCGAGACACCCCCAATTGTGATTCATTTATTTACGGAGTGATGTGCGCCCTCTAAATTCATGAAAGGTTACTTCGAGGAGGTGGCTCTCAAGTACCCGGCTGTTCTATTTCTGTTAGTTGACGTGGATGAATTCAAAGTAATTTTTCTGCCCTGTTTCCGAATCCAAATCTGTAAAAGTTTGTGTCTTGGGGGTGTTTTAAAAGTTTTTAGTTGTTGTTGGTGTCGTGCAGAGTGTTGTAGAAAAACTGGATGTGAAGGTGATGCCGACCTTTTTATTTATGAAGGACGAAAATCAGGTGGTGTACAAAATGGTGGGAGAAAATACAGAGGAACTGCTCAAAAGGATCGTCCTCTTTGCAAAGACCACCTGTCACTCCTCGCAAGCCCAATAAATATCTATGCAAATAAGTTGTAAATTTAGATAGGTATGGTGTTTTCCTTTGGGTTTTAGTATTTTTATGATTCACAACCATCTCTTTGTAAGGTGCAGACTGTTATGAGCTTCTGTATCCATATGTTTTTACGCCGAAAGGCATATTCACTAGGGAAATCCCCCATCCCGCTGAGAAGTGACAGACATCTTATGGTTCAAAAACTCTACATCATCGACCATCTTGACTGTGAGAAATCGCTACGTACAGATAGTAGATGTGGTCATTGACAGGTGTCTTGCATACTTTGCTTCCGTCTTGCATGCGGAGCAAGGTAGAGATTTGACAGATGTTCACATTTTTTCAAAGCAAGTTAGATGCAAAGCCATGCTATGCACGAAAAACATGAAAACATTGCAGCAAAACTACAGGAGATGGATATAATTTTTCTCAAAAAATGATGATATTCAATCCTCAAATGTGGGGTCCCTAGTTGTTTTCCTTCATTAAAAAAATCATGTCTTATTAAAGATAGTAGATTCGTTCCAAAAGTGTTTAACATAAAATTCCCTTGTTTTATGCTTGGGATTTTTGCCTCTTTATTGTTCGGCATAAAATTCCAATATTTTTCAGCTTGCAAGATGATACACATGTAGAGAGCATTAACTTGATAAGATCAACATCCACAACATTCGGTTGTATGAGCAAATTATATTTGACTGCCTTATGAATATATTTAAACTCTTTACAGAAAAATACGGGGAGATCTTAGAACAATTAAATTGGGCCAACATTAAAATTGAGGATCATACAAAAGCTTTGATATTCTATTTTTTTTTTCCAAAAAAAATGTTGAATTGATAATTGCGGTACCATTGTAGGAATTTCATGTGATGGGAAGATTCGCCACCAAATTTAATTCCCTAATTTGAGGGGTTTTATATAAGGTTCAAAAATTAAAATTTATCCAATGAATAGGTGCTACAAAAGTCTAACACAATGTGAGCCTTGCATAATTTTTGGGTGATGTGGAAAGGGCTCTTGCCATGCGGCATAGGCAAGTTGGGAATTGAACTTATAATGTAGGACATTATTTTGTAATTATGTTGAAATGCGTATTCATTGGGGAAAAGTCCCCCTCTCTCTAACAAGCGACAGACTATTGATGATCATGAGTAGTTGGTTGACGAAGTGCAGATACTCCTCCACCATACACGTGGCACACATTTCCACATAAAACTCTGCCATAGTAATCATCGTCATTGTCCACATAAGCCCAAGATTTAATAATGACATACGCGGGAGCCCAAAACTATTGTGGAGGTTCAAGGTCATTCTGGTCTGACTTATCCCTGCCCTTGGATGACGTGGCGACCTGATCCGATGACTTGTCTCCCTTCTTCTTGCTGCCCTTCTTTCGGTGGCTGTCGAGTGCTACGAAGATATTAGTGTTGTTTATGCCCAAAGATAAAGATCCATCGTCCTTGCCCCTCAGTCCCCCTCCGACCATCCTAGCTGCTTAGTCCCAGTCATAGCTCTCTTAGATGGATTCTATTTTTTCTTCAATTCGTCGAGAAGAAAGAAAAATGGTTCCAAACCCTAGAAGAAATTTCCAAAACCCTAATAAAATCCTAAGGCTTTGTAATGTTTTCTGTAAAGAGACCAGTCGATCTGGTTCCCTACTGGAATACCAAACCCTGCTAGACATTATTGGGGATTATTTTCATTTCATTTGGAAGGACTACAAACAGAAAACATAGATAATCTTGACAGGGTATTTAAGTGATGGGGCAATGGTAGAACATCTTTCATGAGGAGGTTATTATGGATTTTAGTTAATTACGTCGAAAGGCGTCTTCATTAGGGAAATCACCCCTCCCTCTAACAAGCGGCAGACCATCGATTATCATGAGCAGTTAGTCGATGAAGTACAGACACTCCTTCACCGTACATGTGGCACACATTTATTCATAAAAAAATGTTTACACGTCATCAGAGTTGAAGATATAAAACATGTATCGCATCTATTTTTCCCCAAGTGGAATTACAAGTGCAAAGAAGACACAAAA
This sequence comes from Taxus wallichiana var. yunnanensis, assembly GCA_018340775.1. Taxonomy (NCBI): domain Eukaryota; kingdom Viridiplantae; phylum Streptophyta; class Pinopsida; order Cupressales; family Taxaceae; genus Taxus; species Taxus wallichiana. The sequence goes on along the minus strand of CM031243.1, from coordinate 298,509,081 downwards.
ATTCCATACAATGTATAAAACTACACAAAATTATATGGCATTTACAACTATGTTGGTGTTAACACAACATCATGATTCCCGAAACTTCTTATTTTAACCTCCATTTTATGTTTCTTAGAAGAAACCACTTCGCAACATTTCCATCTGGAAGCCTGTCCTAACAAAACAAAAAAACTAAGTTTTTATTTTCTTGAATCACAAAGTGTCATCGACGATGTTGATAAAAAAATTGGGGTTAATGATTACCCTCGTCCACTCAATTTGTTTTTTTGAGAAACCACCATGATGTTCTATAATGTTTCAGAGGTCCCGTTGCTCCGAGTGCAATTGATTTTCACCCAATCCATGGCCCTTTAGGTGTAAGTGGTTCCAACAACATGTGAGATATTAGCTATATCAATATCGTTGAAGAAAAGAACGGAGGGCCTCTCGCATATGTTTCTGTGCACGTTGCGGGTATTGAAGAGGAAGGAATATTTCTAGGCAGAGTTGGTTCATGTCAGGAAGGTTTGCATAGGGGACTCCAGAACATGGAGGACCTTAATTCTTTCGAATATTTACCCACAGTAGCCCCACGAAACATACACCGACCAATTGAGCCTCAAACCCAAAGCTGCCTCAAACCAAAGCACATGCAATTGTGGAAAGAGTAAAGAAGAAGAAGATGTTCGAGGTGGAGCGGTGAAGCAGATTGAAATGCATATGCAAGCTGCAAAGGTGAGGGAGTGCAGAACAAAGCTCATGCTCTTTACGATGTGCTCCCCCTCTAGCATGTCTATGCTCATGATACCCTTTCCCTAAAGAAAATCAAAGATGGATTTATAATAAAATCCTTTTGGGTAGTTGCGCACATGGTTTGCATAATGTACTCATATTTTTGGGATCACTTAGTAAATTGACTCATAATAGGTTGATTATGGATCTTTTGCAACACAAAATGTTTCTCTATGCCAACCGCAAATTCAATCAATCTTCACGCAAATTTGTGGCTTCAAACATGTCTTTTTAGTGGTGCTGCTAGCTCTATCATCGACACGTTTATGACTAATTGTTCCATCCACTCGGATTGTCTTTACTCGTCCTCAACTTTTATCGATACACAATGTTTTATTGTCTGCTTCAATTTCCTTTTTCACTCACCATTATTTCTCTTTCGACGTTAACATCACACACCTCACGTGTGATTGCTAGTTATGTCGTAAGCATTTTTCTCCTTTTCCAACCCCGTCCTATTCCATTTCGGTGTCTTTGTCGTTGCATTCGTTTTTAACTTTGATTGGGTTATGTTGGGGTGCTACGTGGGTTGTTTTTTTTGTGTTGTGTTTTCCTGTCCACCTCAAATGCTATAGAAAAAGTTTGCTTGCGAGTGGCCATGACTCATGACTCACTATTATTTACCATGGGTAAGCATTCATGTTTCCCCAAACACGTGGCTTAATTGATTTTCATGTGTAGGTTTTGGGGTTGCGTGGAACACCACTAATGTCCAAGTCGGATCGAAAGGGAGCCGACTATCCTGTGACAAGATCACATGGGCCCCATACTAATGACCATAAGGTGCCATACTGATGGCATACATGCATCGCTATCTGCGCAGGATCTCGCATCGTCCTCCGTGGCATCTAGTCCAAACATAGTCACCATTTTTTTGAAATAGTCATGAAATTTCATTCCCGAGGCCGATCCAAAGGAAAATACGAGCAGACAAATGATGGGATGAGGAAAGGACGTTTGAAGTTCAAAGTTGGCAACATTTAATGCAAAGCTTACTTGCGCCATACGGTATACCCGATCAAACAAGGAACAAAACATGCATTTGGTGCCAAAACCTGCGAACTCTACAACTTTATTCGTAGGATTTTGGGAGAATTGGTGAGAAGGTCCACTACGTAGAATTGGGGAGAAGCATTAGATCTTAAAAACATTTAGGTGTTATGTGATTTTCAGATTTTAAAGTTGTTCACAGATAGACATTTATTATTATTATTTTGTTCTATAGATTTGTGAAGTTTTTTAAGAGGAAAACATGTACTTACAATATTAATAGCAATATACACATTGTGATATACACACTGTGTGTATACCACATAAGAGAGATAAAAATACACAAGTAATATACACACTTTGTGATATACTTATAGTATCAATAACAATATACACATTGTGATATACACACTTTGTGTGTATACCATAGAAGAGAGATAAAAATTGTCTATATAATTGTCTTCACAGATAGACATTTTAAAACTGCTATGAGGCCATGCAATTTTCTGATTTTAAACCTGTTCACATATAGACATTTTTTTATTTTTATGTTTTGTAGAGCAATCTTTACTAAGTATTTATAATTTTGTTACAAAATTTTCTTAGAAAACCATGGCTGCCATGAATGAAAAATAGAAAAAGGTATCTTTAAAAATGGGTTAGGCAATAAGTAGACGAAGCAACCTGCTACTAATGCTAAACTCCTAGGCAACACTGAGCATTAAAAGGCTACCTTCTTCATGATTCATTGTAAAATGTGGCCCAAGAATGTGGTTGAAATCCTCTGGGACCAAATACAACCTCGTTTGTCACATACACGCAAATGCGAGACCATTTGTATACGACAAGTTTTGAATACTAGTATCGTATAATGTTGTTTGCGATATTTGTCATATATGCACAAATGTGACACCCTATGTATACCATAGATTTGGACTAGCAGTTTTCTATTACACTACTTGCGTCGTTTGTCGCATGCGCGCAAACGTGACACCTTGCATATACCACATATTTCAATAAAATTATCATATAACATTGTTTGTGACATTTGTTGCATATGCGCAAACATTAGACCCTGTGTATTCCAAAAATTTCGAAGACCAAAGATACTATAACACTATTTGCGTCATTTATGATTAAATCTCCGATTTTAGAGGAATGAAGTGTCGATATAACACTCAGAAATCTGCAATATATTATGGCTAAAAATGGCACCTATAGTGCTTCAAAAATTCCCAAATATGTTTGCTTTAATACATTAAAATCAGATAAAGAGAGAGCAATGCAAAATAGATTGGAAACACCTTCCAACAATTACAAACAAACCTCCAAGTGGGTCACTCCAGCATGAGGAATAAAAATATAATCACTGTTGTAATTTTATTCTTCAAACCCTTGTAGAAATCTACAAAATCCGTCGATTCTACTGTTGGAAAAAACTGAAGTATCCAAACATTTGTGTATACCAAAAACCTAAAAATATAATGCATGAAAAATGTGTAAACCACACACAAACATTAGGTTTGTGGTATACACACATAGTGTGGTATACACACATTTGTGTATACCACAATCCTAAAAAAATTATTGCATGAAAAAGGTGTAAACCACACACAATCGTGTGGCATGTCTACATCATGTCATCTATCCCGAGACAAAATCACATGATGCCTCGCATGCCACATACATGCGCGTGGAATACATAATTTTCATGCCTTGCATTTTTAGGTTTGTGGTATATACACATAGTGTGGTATACACAAATGTGTGTATACCACAAAGCTAATGTTTGGGTTTGGTTTACAATTTTTCATGCATTAGATTTTTTTAGGTTTGTGGTATACACAAATGTGTGTATACCGCACTATGTGAGTATACCACAAACCTAAGAAAAACTATGTAGCCACATGTGTTTCTATTACGTTGCTTGCATTGGTTGTTGCAAAACGTGACACCCTGTGTATACCATAGATTTCAAATACCAATTTCCTATGACGTTGTTATTCCACAAATTTTCACTCCTAGTATCCTATGCAATAAAAGCATTAATTTAGCAGTTTATATGATACTTTATTCATGGTTTTAATTTTTGCTAAATATTGTCATTTTAGCTACACATTGAGTTATATTATTCTTGCTCCAAACTACTAACCCTTTGTTTTGTAGGATGATCGGTCCAAGACATTTGGGTTTATAAATCAAATTACTAAGCTTTGTTTTGCAGGGCCTCCTCTTGAAGACCCAATCACAAAATATTTATCGTTTAATTTTATTACATTGCATCATCTTTATTGTGTGTTTTGTATCGTTGTTTGTTTATCTCGAAGGTTAAACCATGTATGCTCTCCTCTCACATCTTAGGATGATCTTGAGGATCAAAAGTGGCTAGCCTTTCCCTTTTTCTTTTTTAGGGGCAACATGATGTGGAAGTGACATCCATGCACTTGTCGTAGTCCTAGGAGTCTCGTGACCATGGAATTCACCTCCACGCACGTAGACACACCCCTGTGTTCCGACGGGGTATATAAATTCTTGAGATCTGTCATTATTGGCTAAGCACTTGCTTGTTTTAAGAGTGGCGTGAAGTGAGGGGCTTCCATGTCCCAAAACCTAGGCCTCAGACAACATCCTTGCAACACGGACTTGGGCCCCACGTACTGCAAAGGTATATCGGGTACTCCCCTAGTGAGCTCGTATATCCTAGTCTAGGCAACCTTTTGGCCGCATATCAAGCTATTGTGTAAGGAGATTGCACTCCCCAAGATCACTCGCTAGCCGACCCCACATTGGTACATAGGTGGTGAGCCAAGAGTGGCACCCCTCAGTGTGTGGTATTGAAAGTGGGCAATAGCTTGATTGCAATCCCACTTGACTAGTTAGGGTGTGTATTGCATGTTGGTTGTTTGCTCATGAACACCACTAACCATCATATCACCTTAAATTTTTAATCAATCAAACATCATCATAATCAACCATCCTTAATCAAACAATCCCAACCCAAATCCCATCACCATCCTTAATCAACCAATCTAATGCAAACATGACAATCTGTATACCACATATTAACAATGGTTATAAGCTTGAATAAGTGTTGGTATTTTTATTCTCTCAAAGTCACTTTATGCCCTCTTACTTCCTTCTAGCCCTTTAAATTTGCATTTTGAGCATAAAACACACATTCCTCTTAATCTAGTCTCACTGGTAAACTCTTTGAGGACCAATTAAATGCAACAATCACCCTACAAAGTTTCATCAAGTAACTCTACACCCATTTGCTTTTATACTCCCTTTACTATTTTTGCCAATTTCTCCCAATTGCCCTTGGTTATGGTCAAATCAGCATGTACAGAGAAAACAATCCACTTTTATGCAAATGTAAAATAAGTTTCACATACCCATTACCCTTGTTATGCTTTGTACATATTTTCTAGCGCTATCTCTAGCTCCATCCCTCCAAACACCTTTTTCCTCGTTTCCTAAGGCTCCTTTAGGCTTACCTATGGTTTAGAAGTCATTTTTAAGTCTTCATCATTGATACTCTATTCCAACCTTAAGTACACCTTACATCCACTAATTCAAACTTGTTGCCGCTCCCCATAAGGTCCTTTCACCTCAAATCTCCTTTCTTACTATTTTTCCAACATGTTGCTTCTTAGGTTACCTATAACTTCTAAGAGAATCATAACAACTTCAACTAATCATCAAAACAAGAACAAACTATTCACTTCTTTCATTAACTTTCAGGTGTACAATAGCATGTATTTGACTCTAACAAGTAATTTTGGTTCCTTTATGCATTCTTTAAGCTTCAACTCATATACAACCTTGTTCTCTCTTCCCTATTTAAGCTCTCACAATCATCATTATCTCTTAAATCAAGAAATTGATCTAAACTTCTTTTGTTACCTTGTATCCACTTCTTGTCCAAAATGTTCTTAGTAAAAAAAATAGCCAGTTTATATAGCATCCTAGGAAGGTAAAGGACACAAATGAGGTGAATATTGAAGTCTAGCCAAGCCATAAAATATATTTGCAATGCTCAATCTTACCTTTTCATCATTGTTCTTCAACTGCCCTCATAAGTGTTAGGAAATAAGGGATAAAATATGTGGAACAATCCCACATAGAATCACAATAGTAGAAACTAATATGTAGAAAATATTACAAATCTAAAATAAAAGTGCAGAAAATAAAAGAACAAAATATAGAGACATTATTTAATGTGGTTCACCCAATTTGGGCTACATCCACCAAGAATCACTTGCTCATATTTTATTACAAGCCACCTCTCTCTCAATACAATACCTAGATCTATTTGGAGTTGTGCTCAACAAACTCTCCTGAATTCACACTTGAACTCACACACATCTACAATGTAACATCAACCCTACCATATGCACAAAACCACATAAATAAAAAATGCTTAAGTGGTTTTACAATACAGTGGGTACCAAAACCGTCCCATAAACCTATGGGTCAAAAATCCTACCCATATGAGAAGAGCACGTTTCTGATATATCGGACATGTTTTTCGAGGCCATTTTTTTCTCGGGGGTAGCGGCCCCGAACCCTCTGCTTGGGGCCCGGCCTAGCCCCGAACCCCGTGAGAAAACTATGGATAGTGTACAATAATTTTAGTGTACAATCTTCAACACTTCCACACATGAAAACAAAATCCACAACATAAAAATCTCCCACTTGGAGACTAGTTTTCCTTTAAGCAAGCTTCTCAACCCTTCATTGTCATCCATGAAGACCAACCAAATTTGAATGCAACTTCGATTTCTCCCTTTTGACCACTTTGTTCATCATGTCTACAGGATTTTGACTGGTATAAATCTTCTCCAACTTCAACTTCTCTTCCTCTAAAGCTATCCTGATGAAATGGTACCTAAGTTGTCTTTGTTTCATCCTAGAGTGGAAAGCATAGTTCTTAGCTAGGTGTATAACACTCCGACTATCACTATACAACTACCCTTCCTCCTGCTTATACCCCAACTCCTCAAGAAATTTTTGTAACCAAATCATCTCTTTGCTTGCCTTTGTGGCAACAACATACTCAACCTCCATGGTTGACAAAGCCACAAGCTTTTGTAATTGTGAAATCTAGCTGAGTTCATTTTAAGAGACCTATGGGAAATCAAAGGTGGAAAATACCTGATGAATATGCCCATAACCACTTTCATGAAACAGTGAATTTTTTGGGGTTTGTGTGCAACATTTTCACCCAAAAGAAGCTTTCATTTTCAAGACATGCAACAACAAGGTTGTTGTCGTGTGACAAGTTCTATCGTCATGCGGCAATAACCTTGTTGTCGCATGATAACAAGATTTTTGTTATGTGACATCAAGATTGTTGTCATGCGACATCAAGTTTACTGTCGTCAGTAAACAACCTTGCTGTCACATGAAAAAAACCTTGTTGTCGCATGATAAAAAAACATACTCTTGCATGACTACAAAATTTAAATCTCTCGTCAACAAAATATACTTCTTGCGAGTCAGATAAATATTGTGTCGTGCATCAACAAGAGCAATGTCATGCGTCAATAGTAATAATGTCATGTGTCAATAGTAGTAGTTTCGTGTGTTAAGAACCAAACCCTTATGGCGCGTTAGTGAAATCTCCTTGCCACGCATCATTGAAATCTCCTTGTCGCGCATCAATAAATAACACTTGTTTCCTGATTGTAGACTTCTAAAGAGATATGCCCGTACCTTTGGTGCTTAGAGTACACAAGTTCACAATACTTGATATGTCGATACCTCAACTAGTAATTAGTTAGTAGTATACTACCCGATGAATCACCTAGGTTTTTATAGGAGATGTTTTCAAATGTAGGCGGAAATTTGACGCATAAAAATATACTTGTAAATTTTAGGTGAACAAGACAACGACTGCTCCAAAAATTCATCTTTTACAAATTTCCTAAAATGAAATTTTCACCCTATTATGAATATTCACCACTAAAATTATCCCCTGAATCCAACTCACCACTATCCCACCTACAGTGAAAATATAACATGTTGTGCTCCTCCCGTTGTCTACATCTCCAACCATATCTCGAATCTACATAACCATGTAAAGTGGTGTCTTATCCATTGTAACAAAAAATTGTCCCATGGTCTCTCTCAAGTACCGAAGGATCCACTTTACTATCTACTAATGATCTTTACCTGGATCAATCATAAATCTACTCATGACTCCCACTACATGGGAAATATCAGGCCTAGTGCACACCATGTCATACATCAAATTGCCAACCGCTGATGAGTAAGGTACCTTAAACATCTGGTTTCTCTCCCCGCTCTATCTTGAGATACATCTCCTTTGATAACTTAAAATGGCATGCCAAAGGAGTCCTAATAGGTTTAACATCTTGCATATTAAACCTCTACAAGACCTTCTTAATGTACTCTTCTTGAGAAAAATTCAGCTTATGTTCCTTCCTATCCCTAGATATCCTCATACCAATGATTTGTTTGGTTTCCCCCAAATCCTTCATGGAAAAAGATTCACTTAGCTACTTCTTGAGTAGTTTTATTTCATGCATGTTTTTACCTGCAACCAACATGTCATCCACATACAAGCACAAGATAATATAACTTCCATCTTGAAATTTCTTTATATACACGCAATGCTCTGAATGAAATCGATATAACCGCTCCACAAAGCTATCAAATTTCTTATACCATTGACGTGGAGCTTGTTTTAGGCCATACAAGCTCTTCTTTAGTTTGCACACCATCTCCTCTTTACCTTTGACCTCATAGCCCTCTAGCTACTACATATATAGATCCTCCTCCAAATCACCATGGAGAAATGCAATCTTTACATCTAGCTGCTCTAAGTGTAAGTCTTCTGCTACCACTATTCCAAGAATAGTTCTAATAGAAGTCATTTTTACTACAAGAGAAAAAATATCATCAAAATCTATACCTTTTTTCTGTGTAAACCCCTTGACCACCAACCGGGCCTTGTATCTTTTCTTGCCTCCTTCCTCTTTAACTTTGTACACCCACTTGTTATGCAATGCTCTTTTACCTTCAGGTAGCTTCACCAAATCCCAAGTTTGGTTCTCCATGAGAGCTTGATGCTCCTCATCCATGGCTTGCTCCCATTTCTTCATGACGTTTACCTACATTGCTTCTTGAAATCTCTTTGGCTATCCAAAGGTGTCGGTGAGTAATAAATAATAAAGAGAAGGATAAAAATGTTCAGGTTCTCTTCTTACCCTAGAAGACCTCCTCAATATAGGAATTTGGGGTTCATGTTGAGTAGATTCCTAAACTGATTCATGTGTCACTTTTCCATTTAAAAGATCCTCTACCACTGCATATTCTTTCATGGATTCTTCCTATTTTCCTACAAGTGTTGCTTATATATAATTTTCTCATTAAAGACCACATCCCTAGATCAAATGATTTTCTTGTCCTTGATACTCCAACATTTAAATCTAAAGTCATCACCACCATAACCAATGAAAGTGCAATTTTCTGATTTTTCCTCTAGCTTGGTTCTATCATCCTTGTCAATATGAACAAATACCTCACATCCAAAGACTCTAAGAAATGAGTAATCAAATTTCTTTCCATACCAAACCTCCTCGGGTATGCCTCCATCTAAGGAACTTAAGGGTCCTCTGTTTATCAAGTACACAGGTTGTGCTTCTTTATACGTGCAAAAAGAAAGAGACAGTCCTGCATGTAACCTCATGCTCCTAGAATGTTCTATTATTGTTTTGTTCATCCTTTCTGACACCCCATTTTGGTGCGGATTTCCTGAACCGCTTTTTCCTAAGGATTCCATTCTTAGAACAATAATCATCAAGCTCATTATTGCAATGCTCCCCTCCATTATCTGACCTAAGACATTTTAGCTTAAGAAGCTGTTTCATCTCTACTCAGGATTTCTATTTAACAAAAGTGTCAAATACATCAGATTTATTTCTAATACAATATACCCAAACTTTCCTTGTTACATCATCAATAAAAGTAACATAATAATTTGAACCCCCAAGAGATGATACCTGAGTCAACCCCACACATCAGAATGTACTAGCTCTAACTTACTCTCTTTCTTCGTAGGTCCAACCTTGAGAAACCTTACACGTTTCTATTTCCCATATACGCAGTTCTCATAGAACTCCAAACCTATTTCTGTATATTTGAGAAAATCCTTATTTATGATCTCCATGCCCATATGGCTCATATGACCAATCCTATAGTGCCACAATGTTGTATATGCTTCAAGCCACAATATTACAAACATTAGTGTTATCAGCGGTTAAATAAAAGGTTCCAACCTTCTTACCTCTTGCCACCACAATAGCACCCTTGGTAACCTTCCAAGAGTCCACTGTACATATCATAGTACAACCATCACTTCCTAAGTACCCTGCCGATATCAAATTTTATCTTAATGTAGGCACATGTCTCACATCCTTCAATAGCCATGTATTCCCATTCTACATCTTAAACTTGGATTTTTTTTTCCAACTATTCTGCAAGGCTCATCGTCACCAAGAAAAACATGCCCAAAATCCCCTTGAACATAATTAACAAAATAATACCTATGTGGAGTAGTATGGAAAGAAGCCCCTGAATCTAAAACCAAGGATTCAACAATATTGTGCAAAGAAAGAATCAAAGCATCCTGACATACATTACTTGTTGCCACATTTTCCTCCTTGTTTTCTTCCTATTGTTTCTTCTTATCCTAAAGCTCCCAATAGTTCTTTGCATGCCTAGAATTTATACAGTTCCAACATACCATCTTGCTTTTGGATTTTGACCTTGTCCGATCTTTCCATTTTCAACGACTTCCTCTATTGTTTTGTCTCCCTCTAGTTTCCACTGTTAAAGCATTCCCAAGTAGAAGATTCCCGAACTTTTTCTTCACATTTCCTCGCTTAGAGTCACCCCTACAACATCCTCAAACTTCAACTTCGAGTTAGCTGGAACAAATTTTCTTACCACCATTACTAGGTTATTCTAACTCTTAGGTAAGGAGCACAAAATTAATAAAGCCCTAACTTCTTCATAAAATTCTATTGTGACTGAAGCTAGCATATTTACAATTGTATTAAAATCATTTAAATGATGTGCTACTAAACCATTCTCAAACATCTTCATATTAAATAACTTTATCATTAAAAATATCTTGTTAGAGGTAGAGGGTTTTTCATACAACTTCCCTAATGCATCCATAAGTTCTTTTGTAGTCTTTTCTTTTGAAACATTAAATAATACCAAAGATGCAAGACATAGCCAGATTGTCCCAAGTGCTTTCCTATCCAACAAATCCCATTCCGCATCCATCATGCTCGAGGGTTTGTTCCCTTTCTTAGACAATAGAATATAAATATCCTTTTGATAAAGGTAATCTTCCATCTGCATCTTCCAAAGACTATAATTTTTCTTGTTCAATTTATCAACCCTTGAGCTTCCATCATCAGCCATAACTCCCACTCAAGCTAAAAATTTCCTGCGATTCAACACTTTAGCAAACCAAACAAGGCTCTGATACCAATTGTTAGGAAATAAGGGATAAAATATGTGGAACAATCCCACACATAATCACAATAGTAGAAACTAATATGCAAAAATATTACAGATCTGAAATAAAAGTGCAGAAAATAAAATAACACAATATTTAATGTGGTTCACCCAATTTGGGCTATGTCCACCAAGAATCACTTGCTCATATTTTATTATAAGCCACCCCTTTCTCTCAATACAATACCCAGATCTGTTTAGATATGTGCTCAACAAAGTCTCTTGATTTCACACTTGAACTCACACACATATGTACTGTTACATCAACCCTACCATATGCAATAAACAACATAAATAAGCAATCGCTTATGTAGTTTTACAATACCGTGGGTACCAAAACCATGGGTCAAAATTCTCCCATAAACTTATGGGTCAAAAATCCTACCCATACGAGAAGAGCACGTTTCCCGATACATATTAGGCACATTTTTTGAGGAATTTTTTCTTAGGGGATGTTCCCCTAGACCCCCACTCGAGGCCCAACCCCAAAACATGGTGAGAAAACTATGTATAGTGTACAATACTTTTAGTGTACAGTCTTCAACACTTCCACACATGAAAATGAGCTCCACAACATAACAATAAGCCGCTTCTTGACAATTCTTGACAATATCAAGTAACCTAGCTTGTTTTCTCTTTATCAACCTTCCTCATCATTTTCCCCTGATGCACCACTCATAACACAACCTCATTATACAAGACATTCAAGACAATCAAAATACTCACTTCTACCTCTTTTGTCAAAATTGTCCACTAAACCTTAAGACATGGGTTCTTTATTCAATCATTCTCGAGTGTTCTAAGGACTCCTAAAATATTCTCTAAGCTCCTTTAGTTCATATTTGGTCATACCAACATGCTCCTAAATTATCAGGACTTGATTCAACACACAACTCATGATACTTCATCTTTTGCAATCTTGACAATAAACCCTTACTAGGTTTTCCCAAAGTGACTGTCAAGCTTTACTCAGAGTGTAGAAGGTTCCAAGGCACAATAAGTGGTTAAATTAGCACCCATTATGGTATTCTAGGTTTCTAGAAAATTTCAAGAAAATACCTTTCTTCTATCACCTACTTGCCTTGTAAAATGACTTTATTCCCTTACTCTTCAAAACTGTGCAATACCCTTCCTTCAAACTATCAAGTATAACTCACATGAATTGATTCCTTTTGACCCAATTCATTTTCAAACACCTACCCCACATCTAAATAGACCTTATTCCTAAATTTTAACCAATTCCCATGGTGCATTTAGGAGATATTTGAATTTTACTCTAGAAACCCTAGCCTCAAACTGTACAGGCCCGAGGTCTTCAACTAGCTATAACGTTTGTTATACTTTGATTCATGGCACAATTTTTTTCCCAAAGGTTTGTTTAGAGGTTCTCAACAAGGTTTCCTTACCAGTATGGTTGGATAAGCATGTGAAATTTCTCTTCATTCAATATTCCTACTGCCCTGATTGAATGATCACACAATTACAGTCATGTAATGAATCTTTTTACTAGCACAAAGAAAAGTAGTATTTTCTTGTTAAGGAATAAGATCTTTCACCACATATTTTACTTAATAAAATCACTAAAAAACTATTTATTAGACCATAACAAGTTCTTTCTTGATGTCTTCACAGGAGGTTCATAGTCTTACTTTCTTGAAACTTAGAAATCATGCACTTAGGATCCTTATAAATACTATACTTCTATACACTTGCATGAATTCAAGAAACTATGAAGTGATCTTGTAGTCATTTTGTACCCACCAAGAACAAGGTAACCTCATGCGCGCTGGCATATCACCTAACGGGCGCTAGGAGGCGACCAAAGGCGTGCGAGAGGGAGATGAGTCTCTCTTTTATGTGAGTTTAGTGGAAGGTATAATTCATGATCTTGACTTAGTGATTTAACAGAAATGAAAAAGCTATAGAGCTCAGAACGACTTCTATACCCCTTCAGTCATAATAAAAGAAAAGTGCATAGCAAAATTAAATAGAACTAGGAAGTTGTAAATCCACAAATAGACTTAACATTCAAATTAGGTTCATGATTATACAAGATCAAAGCAGAGTAGAAACATGCAGATAATACAGGAAGGAGATCTTAATATAAGCACAGTGTTAACCTTATCATATTCATTCATAGTCTTACTACAAAGCATCACAAAGAGGTAGACCATAGTCATGCGCTATATCTGGATCCATACATTTATGCTCACAAAATAAAATTCTCATTCCCCATTCCCTCATTACATCCTTCCTAGAATCATCTACCCATTTTACCCCATAGTTCTCACAATAATTCTGCAGAGCTCCACTACCTCACTTGTGTCTCCATTCTTTGCCAAGGGTGCATGTATAAATAGGCATCTGGGCTCTAACAAACTCCTTTGTAACCTCAGATATGGCCCTAAGTGTCAAGGTGTGGGTTGCCCCAGGGGCATGCCTCTCCATGTCATGATTAGCTTTTTGGATCTTCCTATCAGAAGGCATATTCCTCCTAGGACACCACAGTCATTAGGCTAGAACCTTATCCAAACAGAACACGTTCTTCATGTGTTCTGTCCAAAAGGCTGAAAACAGCTAAGTCCCAAATTATGCTTCGTGGGTGCACATCCTTGGTTCTCCAAGATCCCTTTTTGAATTCTTCCTTGTGTGCCTTCACTTTCTTGCTTTCTTTGGTCAGTACGTACCTATGCGCCTTTAAGATTTGGAAGCTATATTAGGGTCCCAACATTACCCCACACTTCACCGGTTCTCTACCCTCGAGAACCTTTTCAAAGAATGCAGTACAAAAATGCAAGGCCTTGCCTTGGAAAGAATGGAGGGAAAGAATAAATAATGGGGGAGAGAAATAATAGAGGGAAAAATTACCTAAAGAAGAAGAAGGGGAAAATTTTGCCACAGGTCAGCCTCCAGCGTATTCCAAGTGCTGATTTCATCCTACCCTCTAGTGCAGATGTCGCCGACCAAGGTGCTCACCTCATCGAAGGTTAACCCTTCCCCCTTCATGTTAATGGTCTCCACCATAGTCTCTAGCTCCTTGGCATGATCCTCCAGGGCATCCATCTTCCTCATAATGACCTTGTAGAGCTCTTTTAGCCGGGTTTTGATTGAGACTCGCCGGTTCTTAATAGCTTCAGACTTCTTTTCCACTTTGGCTAGGATCTTTTCTCACTCGACTCTATTGCCCTTATTCTTTTCCCTAAAGTCCTTTAGCTTGGCCTCATTGTTGGCAAGTAGCATGCCTGTCACTTTGTCTTGATCCGCGCAATGGTCATAGGTGACCCCGCAGTTTGTGTAGCTATTTTTACATCAGTGAGAACCTTGTTGTATTCTACTACGAGCGTGATGAACTTTAGCTTGTCCTCCTTCTCCAAGCATGTAGCTACCTCCTCTTCTGACTCCAAGGCCAAAGGCTACCTTTCCATGGTGAGGATGCAAGTCAAGTCCTCTAGACATTCCAGGGAGGATTCATACTTGTGTGCGGGAGGGTTAAGGTCTAGGTGCTTCATGATAATAGCTTGGGAGATGAGCTCCACCTTCTTGGAAACTTCGTGTACCCTAGCCTTCTCCTCCTGAAGCTCCCTCTGTAGTTGAGCGTTGATTAATTTCTCAAGGTTGAGGTCCTTCATTAGCTTCACTACTTCTTCCTTCCTCTTTTCCAATAGGTCCTCCAAGACTTTAACCTGTCATTTCTGCAGAAGATCCTAGCCTCAATCTCTACGGAGACCTTGTTGAGTGCATTACACACTTGCTCATCCAATAGTTGTTGCGTGTTTACAATGGGGTTGTCCCCCTTTCCCTCGATACAATGCTAGCACCGCTCCTTGGTTAACCTCGAACTCGAGCTCATCGAGGTGGGAGTTGAACACCCATGATAACATCTTCCTTATGCGTAGGTATCCACCCTCAGGATCAAAGGACTCCATGGTGGTGAGCTCCTTGGTGGGCACGGTACTCTGGAAATGTGCACGTAAAACTTTGTTGGGGTCATCAATATATCCCATCATTATTCTTCCCCCTTCCACACATTTACTTCCCATGCGCACACCCTTGGGAATAGTCACTGAAAGAGTTGGGCCTTTTTTGCTACCCACACTCTTCTCCCTCTGCTCTTCCTTGAACTCACCGAGCACGAGCTCCGCGCTACACTCCAACTCCTCTTCGACCAAGGTGTTGATTATCTTCTCTGCCTCCCTTGTCACTTTCTCATTCACCTCCTCCTGAGTGAGCTTGGGCATATCTGGCCCCTTAGTACTTTCCCCTTCACTCCTTTCTTTGCTCTGTGTGCCTTCCTTCTCTTGGGTGCCCTTCCTCCTTACAAAGATGAAAGCATCATTTGTATCCTCTACTCCTTCTCCCTCCGAATCATGGACATCAATTGGTTCCTGATTCACCTCCAACTCTTCCCCTTCATCATCATCCTTTTCACCTATATAGGCATTTGGGTCATCTGTATCTTCAGACTCTTGTTCCTCTCGTCCCTTGTTCTTCTTCCTTTGCAAAAAAATTCTGGAGTCGGGGATGTTGTCTTCTCTTCATCTGAGGGTTCTTTAGGGGATGGTGGCTTTGCAGGCTCCGGGGTCTTCTCCCTGACCACCGTTCTCCTCTTCTTTCGAGATGTAGGTACTCGGCCCCGCGGTATCTACATTCTACTTCTCCACCACCCTTTTTCTTCCTCCTCTTCCCTCTCCTTGTGCTTTGGCGCTGCTTCTTTCTTCCCATAGGGTCGTCCGGGATGGATATCTCATTTTCCACATACGCGCCCTTTTCAAACTTTGGCCTTATGCGTAGGTAGATCCTTGCAACATTGCTCCCAACAATAGGTAAGGTCAATGACCTTATAATATGCACATCTTGTGACATGTACTTTTCAATTTACATGCACTTCTTTGGGTAGACCAGCTTCTTTCTCATTTCCCTATGCTCTCTGTCAAGGGTGGACAACTCCAAGTTTAGTTTCTTTGATTCTTTGTATCTGTTTACCCCTGCTTGGAAAAATTGGGCAGTAAATGAGAATCGGAGTTTGCACCATGGACTCCAACTACCATCCACCAAGATGAACCTACCAATGCAGAAGTGCTGGTAGACTGGAAACTCTACTTCTCCTTCGGTTGCTGTGGGGAGTTGTTTAGGGATCCACCATTCAGCCCCGTATGCGTTCCTAAGGTGCTTATACCATTTTTCTAAGCATGCTTTGTGTACCCCTGTCATTGATTTGTATGTGTATTTCTGGAATCATCCCACGGGAAAGAGTCTTCAAAGCAGGGTACTCCCACACGAATTTGTCGGATGCATCCGACACCTCGATTTCTGAGAACAAAATTGTTAACAGAATGTTCCGAATAGGATTTTTCCTCCGTTCTCCATGCTTCTTATGATTTCTTCTGCTATGTACTAAGAGATGTTGTATATGGTGCCCTCCGTGACCTTCCTAGTAGACATTCAACTAGGGCTTGCTCACCTGGGTCCACCTTTCTTGTCCATTCAGCTTGGAGACAAGGTGCACGGCCATCTTCATCACCGGATCACTGATATCCGAGACGTCGTCATACCTTGATCCATTCTTTAATTCCTGGGATGCTATGGTTTCCCTAATTTCCTCCTCATCCTAGAGGTCATCTATGAGCGCGTCCCCTGCACAGGTTAGGCCTGTGAAGTGTGAAATTAACTAGGGAGTTATGCGCATTTTGCACCCTATGAAGCAGAAGAAGTCTTCGTGTACGCATGTCATCAGCCATTGGTACAAGTGCTTGGGCTTCCTGAAATATGGAAATTCGTAAAGTTGGAGAAGCCCTACCTTCTCCATTTTCACCTTGACCACATCGCTGTAGATTGGCAACCCGTTAGGTGTTTGTTTATTTGTGGGGCACACTAGCTCCAACGCCATTTCCTTCGCGATTATGCTTGACCGGTGATTATAGTTGATCATGGTCATCTGTCTTATGTGGGACTCCCACTCTTTCCCTAGTAGAACCCCATCCAAGTATTACATCTCTGAATACCATTCTTCATTCGTATCCAAGGTTATTTCCTCTTGTTTCTTCTTCCCTTTTCCTTTACCCTTTCCCTTCTTGGATTGTTCTGTGGGTTTACCTACTAGTTTTGTGGCTGTCATTGTACCCCTTGCTTTCATTCCAGGTTAACTTGTGAGTTTGTTTGAAAGTTTTCTTTGCGCGCCCGTGCCCTAGAACACAAACCCTAATCTCTAATTTTTCCCTTCAATCACGGCGCTTCTTCACAATGTTCCTCACACTGTGAATCACTTCTGCTCTGATTTGTAGGTCTAATGGACTGATTGCGCTTAAGTTTTTGGGATTTTCCTTCACATGAGTTAGTTCTTGAACCCCTAGCTCTTGAAAGAAAATTTCTGTTCTTGTTTTTGCAAAGTGAAAAAATGAAATGCCCACTCTTGTATTTATAGGTTTTTCCACTTTTACACATTTAAGTCTAAGCTACCTACCACCGTACGATAATGTTTAATGTGACGCGTTTTCAAACAAAACCCGACTTCAGCACTTTTCTTCATGCGCCCAATCCTTGTGTGAAAAAATTTTCCACCCCGCCTAATGCTTGCGGGAAAATTTTTCACCCGCACTCCAATCCTGCACAAAATTGTTTCCACCCTTCTAGCACGCAAACAATCCATCTTGATAGAAGACTCTTGCACGTGTGTTACCATCGCCAAAGGTACTTCTTCCATCCTCATGATTCTTGCTTTCGCCTACCTCGTGTTTTGCGCTTTTTGTCCTTATGCGTGGATTTGTAACCTTATTTTGCTGCCCATCTATCTTCTTTTCTCCTAATGCATCTTTTAACAGGGCTAATTCAAACGGTCAGCCAATCCAATCCTCCTGCAGAATAAGTCCATGCCTCTCTTTATCACCTCACCCCACACTAAAATCGATGCACGGTCCTCTGCATATTCATAAGTCAAAAAGTAATAAGGTTACCGGCGCTCAAGGTGCAAAACAAAACAACAACATGAAAGGGAAAATACAAGAATGGAAAAACATAAAAGAAAATTCTAAACTAACTGGAAAAACTACCTTATTTACAAACACCAAGAAGGATTATTTATAGTAGGGCTTCAGCCTACTCCCATTGAAGTGTCCAGGTAATTTTGTTCCATCCAACACTTGTAATGGCTGCGCCCAAATCAAGGATGTATGAAATTACATAAGGACCCAACCAATGCACCTTTAACTTTCCAGGATGGCATAGAAATTTTGAATCATATAGTAATACCATCTGGCCAACCTCAAATTGTTTGTTCTTAATGTGGTGGTCATGCCATGCCTTTTTCTTAGCTTTTTCAGTTGTTTGGCTCCATCTTGCTAGTGAGCACCTTTCATCCAACTTTATCAATTCATTTATTCTTTCTTCCAACACTTGTTCATCGTCCAACCCTCCTGCGCACGTTATACGCAGCGATGGTAGCATAAATTTGACTGGTAAAATAGCCTCCGCTTCAACACTTTGGTTGAAATGGTGTGGCCTTGTTCAACCTTTTATACATTTTTCTCGTATTCCCAAAGAACTACGACACCTTGTCATCCCAATCCTGCCTACCCACATCACATATCTTAGTCAATGTGTGACTAAGGATTTTGTTAAATGCCTTTGTAGTTCCATTTGCTTGAGGGTGATAAGGGGTAGTTTTGTGATGGGCTATCATGAATTCTACCAATAGAATCTTGACAGTTTCATTTAAGAAGTGAGTGCCCCTATCACTTGTTAAACTTAATGGGAACCCATACCTACTGATAATGTTCTTCCACAAAAATCTAGTAGTCGTGGTTGTGGTGCAATCCTTAGTGGGCACGGCCTCTGCCCACCTTGTCAGATAATCAATACAGGTAATGATATACCGCAAGTTAGTCCTTCACGTAGCTAGTGAGATTGGTCTGAAAAAATCTATTTCCCATTTCTCAAAAGGTTCCTTGCTAGCGATGGGGCATAAGGGCATCTCATCCCTTCTCCCAAGTTTGCCAAGTGTTTGCGCGTGGTCACAAGACTTGCAAAACTCAATGCAATCCTGGTGAATTTTCTCCCACCATAGTCCGGCGACTAGGATCTTATGTGTGGTTGCATTCCCCACATAGTGTCCTCCAGCAATCACACCATGGGATTCTTATATTATGGCCGCAAGTTCATGTTCTAATACACACGGTGTAAAACCTCATCGCAGCCCATTTTATACAAATCCCCATTGATCAACATGAAGGGCGCGATGCGTATGGCTAACCTTTTTCTTTCTAGTGCATTCATCCCTTCGGGTGCCATACATGGATGCCTGCAGTACAACAATGTGGACATGGAAAGGTTTATCCCATGATGGAAATCGTAGAATAGATGTAGTGATAAGCCTTTCCTTTAGAGTATTAAATGCCCTTTCTTTGCACCTCTCCCCATTGAAAGACACTCTTATGTCGAGAAATATCTCCAAAGGCGTGGTGATCTTGGCGTATCCCTTAATGAACTTTCTATAGTACCCGGTGTGTGTCTAAGAAATTCATGCATGGCACTTTGGTGGTGGGCTCCCTAATCCCAAAATAACAACTTTCGTGAGATCCACCAAGAAGCCCTCTTTTCATATGATATGCCCAAACAATGTTCCAAAAGGAGTTGTAAAATACATTTTTTTGATGTTGAGGGAAATCCTCAACTAGTAACATCTTTCAAACATCAATCTCAAGTTATCACAATGGTCCCCTACCAATCAATACACTCTGTCCAATCATCCAAATATACCTTAAGGAACTTGTGGATGAATTCCTTGAATGCTTATATCATTATGCACGAAAATACAGTGGGTGCATTCCTCAATCCAAAGGGCATGACCGTGTATGCAAAGCTTCCCCACTCGATGGCGAAAGTTGTCTTTTCTTGGTCTTCCTTGGCAATCCTTACTTGGTGATATCTTGAGAATCCATCCGTAAAGGAATAGACCTCACACCCAACAACTCCTTCCAAAATCTCTTCAGTGAAGGGGGTGGGAAAAGGATCTATGATACAAACAGTGTTCAATTCCCTATAATCCACACATATCCTAATCCACCCATCCTTCTTTATGCTGATCACCATTGGACTTATCCATTCTGATTCCTCCATAGCCTCAATGATACCGGATGCTATCATTTTGTCTAGCTCTTCTTTAACCCTTACGCGCATGTTGGGATTCATCCTGTAAGGCCTCTTCTGTTTGGCGCACACCATCTTTCAACTTTATCCTCATTTCCCCCAATGAATGGTGGACACCTTTTAACTCATGGTATCTGTGTGGGAATAAGTCCTCAAATTCACGCAAGAGATTGATGATCTTTGATATTTCCTTGTTCGACCAGTAGTCCCCAATGATAGCTTCCTTGGGCTCCTTCTCCAAGCTAATGTTAAATTTCTTAGTTTTGAGTGGTTCATGATATGCGCACACACATGCATCCGCACTGTCAACTACTTCACGCGTTCTAACCGAATGGTCGACATTCAAGCTCTCCATCTCCTCTCCATCAACAACGTATACCATCTTTCCTTTCTCCTTTTCAGCACACGTGCTCGAATTGTATGTCTTCTGGTTCCTCCTCTTCAAACCACGCTTCCAAGCTAGGTCCACCAAGTAAGTTTACTAATCTATCTTCTACCATGGCACAATCACCTGAGAATGAGGCATTCGATAGTCCAAATGCCTCATCAACCGGTTGCGTATGGTACTTCGGTACTCGAATGTGTGAACCAGGTCAGCCGCTAATTCCTGCCAATTTCCCTTTTGGCAGAGAGTTTCAGAATGGATGTACCAAGCACGCGCACAACCTTGTAGTGTTGGAGACAATTTTTGCACCCAAAGGGAGGGTGGTAATGCTTCCACGCCTTCTCCCCAGATCCTCTCACATGCCTGGATGTGGGAAGAGGCGGGTCCATTGCCATTGTAATCCTTGATATCGGTGGGTATGTTGCTCTTCGAGAATCATACAGTGAGAGAAATTCTAACTTCATGCCACTCCAACAGGTTTTCACTATACGTGGCCCACCACCTCACTTGCTATGCCTATCAAAACATAACCTAGCATACTTCGTCACTCGTCCTCCCTCCATTGATCTTCCATTTCTCTCAAAATACCTCGGGTATGCATCCCCAGAATACTTGGTTATTACCTTTCCTCCTAGGCGCCCCGAACGTCGTGCGTTGTTACCTTGGTTACCGATCCCTTGAGATGTCACCCCCAATTCATAAGTCCCATGCACCCAAATATCGCATGCCATACTAGTAGTATCACCGATGATTGAGCATCATCAAACTGGAGGAATCCTTCTATAGGGTGGATGGTCTTTGGATCTCTTATGAAGCGTACATATATTTTGTTAAGGACCTCCTCTCAGGGGTTCAATATAGGGTGTGGAATTTCCATTAGCGAGTAGTATGATCACCCTCTCTTCCTTGTTTTCAAAACTTATGTACCACTTGTTAAACCAAAGATCTGCATTATTCTTATAGCACCATGGGCACCCAAGTAAAGTTGGGAAATTATCTACCTCGGCAAGCGCCAAGACTTCAAAATCCCTAGTGAACTTAGTCCCTTGAATGGTAATGATCACATCGTTTAATACACCTATGGGCATTGCCTTTGTCTTGTTTTCCATATACAACACATTTGAAGATGGTTGTAATGTAGGTCTTCCCATTTGATGCCAGGCATCCAGAGTGAGAACATTAACCTCCACGCCTATGTCAATGAGGATGTTGCTAAGAAGCCATCCATCCACTACTACGTTCAAAGTGATTTCTTTGTCATAATCAAGGCTGTGAGGTGGGAGGTTTACATGCAGGATCTACCTTTTGTGTTCTTCCCCGGTGCGTGGTAACTTTTCTCTCAACCATGCTCCTAGTAGGGGAATGATATTCTCCTACATCAGCAATTTACACACCTCCTTAACCTCGTCCAAGTCATCCTTTGGTGCTTCTACTTGGTATTCTTTACTCATCTTTTCTAGTTTGCTCTTTTAAGGATTAGATATCCCTTTGTAGGCTTCGAATTACATACATGTTTTCTTGGTAGACTTCTTTCTAGTGAGCCGGATTTGGATACTTCCCATGTACTACTTCTTCCCTTGAAACCAAAGGTCTCTTCCTAGGCATTTCCCTTGCGCTCGTGGACTCCACCTTTGTTGTTACCATAACAAGCTCTAGTTTCGATTCACGTATTACGCGGGAGCCATTGCGCATCAGCCTTCTTAATACTCACCATGGCAGCGCCCTTATCCTTCCTGGTACTATTGACTCATATGTTTGTATAACTCTGGCACTCTTTGTACTTATGTTTTTTTCCACACCAGGAGCATTATAGAAGATATGGACATTCACACTTATAATGGTCTGTGGCTCCACAATTAAAGCATGTTCCACGTGGGAACTCACTTCTTCCCCTGCGGTTACCATGACCATGAAATCCTCCATGAAACCCTCTTCCATGTACACCTCCATCTCTGCACTCTTCATACCAACGTTCATCTCCTTTGGAACTGTTGGTAATGCTAGTCTGGCACACACCAAGATCAATTGCCTCATGAATCTAGTCAATCAATCTACAATCCTTGGTGTCATGTGTGGTTGAGGTACATATCTTGTAATAACAAGACACATTTTTATGGATCGCGCGTTGCAATAGCGGGCACTTACTTGCATCATGGTCCCAGACATTTTTTTCGCGAGCTTTACAGCTACGGTGTGTCTTTGCCTTCCGAGTACATATCCCACCATTATCCTTTGTGTGCCCTTCTACATTATAATATGTGCACCACAACCCACCGCGAGTCTCTGGGACTGTGTTGGTAGATAATTTTTCCAATTTCTTAGCCATGATAGTGATTTGAGCCTCTAGAAATGGGCTAACACCAGTGTCAACACTACCAACTACCTCAGTGCACAAAGTAGCCTCCAACGCTTTGCGCAGGGTCCGTGAATGTTTTATGAGACAAAGCCCTACTAAAAGGTGTGATCAACCCTAAGAAAAACCATTGAGCATGTTGTGAAGGGTGGATATCATAAGACATTTTAGACAATAGATTTTTAAAGTGCACATCATATTCTCACACACTCTCTGCCATTCCTTGCTAGATTTCTTTGAGAGAGCTGATGCTCTTCTGTTCAAACATAGGTATGTGGAATTCCACCAAGAACGTATTCCTCAGTGTGGTATAATCCATAACAGTCTGATGAAGGTCATAATTTCTATACCAACTATGCGCGCGTCCTTATAAGGTCATCAAAAATTGATTGGCCTTTTGATCTCGGGTCATGATACCCTTTGCGCGCCATAGAAGCTCGCACTTATGTACATGCTCTACGGCATCTTCTATCCCATTGTAATATGGTAAGTGTAGAGACATCTCCAAAAATACTTGAGGAGGTGACTGAGGCCCTTGTCCTCCCGATCCAATCCTTTGGTTTCCTTTGGTGTTTTCTCCTCCGCCGGATCCACTAGATCTGAGCCACCAGCTTTGCCACTTTCACCTCCGATCCTCTTGTGTTAAGTACCGAGGCCCATGTTTTCATGTTGAATGCTCCCATCGTTCCACTAAATTAAGCAACGATAGTTTGTGAACTAGTGTCACTCCTAGTCGTATTTCCTCCACCACGTCCTAATGCGCTTCAAAAATAGCTAGATATGTGCCTTGTCCAAAAATTCTACCAAATATTAGAATAGGTTGTGAAGCCATAGAAGTCCCAAACGAGAAGTTGTATCTTTTGGGTCTTTGATTGGTTACTTCTACTAATATCAAATGGATCAACGTACTTTTCCCTCATTCAAACAAACCAAGCGCCAAGGTTTGGTCACTAGGTGGGGTCAAATGCATGCCAACGACTCTTCTTTCTCTATTTGATAGACTCTCATCAGAAGCTGCAAGGTTTTCTCTCCCGCGCTTACCAAGATGGGGTATCACAGATTGTTCGGGTTCCACATCCTCCGCGTGAACCTCAACTCCTTTCCACCATGTCTAGCTCCATAACCCACTTGTAATCCCATGCTTTGTCTATTGATCTCCCTTTCACGCACTTCGTTATACTTGAGTCGTCTCTCCTCCCTTTCCTTTTCAGTCGTTATATCAGCCATCCTTCCCCAACCTAGATTCCTTACGAAGCACTCAGGGTGGTTTAGACGGCCATAGAAATGCCTCTAAACCCATGGTTACCATCAAGATTTTGATCGCAAGGGGGATAACACGCAGAAATGATCCTCTGGGCTCCTGCAAAAACTCAAACTCAGCAACTTCTAGACAATAATACATGGAAATGGCGTATCCCAGGAGTGCGGCTAGTCAATACTTCCCTCCACCAATGATCTATAGCACGGGTCCATGTTAGATCAGCATATTGCAAGTTCTTATATGTTTCTTGGGTCTAAGGGTGTGACTTATAATACCACCCTGATCTAGATGTATAAGCCGAGAGCCATTCAAATAACTCTACTGGGAAACAACAGAAGAAGGTTTCGTACAACTCATGATAAAGAGTGTCCTCCACCCATCTTCATGTGTTAAACCTAGGTCCAATATTGAATCTCTGAGAAAATTCATCCTCCATGCTTTTAAACCAATCTTCAATACCTTCAAGTGTTAAGCGCTCCACCATCACTTTTTACATAGATCATGATGTATGCCATGTTCCACTACAACTTCGAAAAGAGGTCTTGGCAATGGAACCAAGATGTAGTCATTTTGCACCCACCAAGAACAAGGTAACCTCATGCGTGTCGACCTATCACCCAATGGGTGTTGGGCACTCACCCGAGGCGCGTGAGAGGGAGCCGAGTCTCTCTTTTATGTGAGTTCAGTGGAAGGTATAATTCATGATCTTGACTTAGTGATTTAACGACATAAAGAATATATAGAGCTCGAATGACTTCTATACCCTTCGAGTCATAATAAAAGCAAAGCACGTAACAAAATTAAATAGAACTAGGAAGTTGTAAATCCACAAATAGACATAACATTCGAATCAGTTTCATGATTATACAAGATTAAAGCAGAGTAAAAACATGCAGATAATGCGGGAAGGAGATCTTAATATAAGCACATTGGTAACCTTATCATATTCATTCATATTCTTACTACAAAACATCACAAGAGGTAGACCATAGTCATGCGCTATATCTGGATCCATACATGTATGCTCACAAAATAAAATTCTCATTCCCCATTCCCTCATTACATCCTTCCTAGAATCATCTACCCATTTTACCCTATAGTTCCCGTAGTAATTCATTGAGCTCCACTACCTCACTTGTGTCTCCGTTCTTTACCAGGTCACACGTATAAATAGGCATCTGGGCTCTAACAAACTCCTCTGCAACCTCAGATCTAGCCCTAAGTGTCAAGGTGTGGGTCACCCCAGGCGCATGCGTCTCTATGTCATGATTAGATTTTGGATCTTCCTATCGCAAGGTATTTCCTCTGAGGACACCTGTCCAAGCCGAAACTTATCCAAACAAAACATGTTCTTCATGTATTCTATCCAAAAGGCTGAAAATGGCTAAGTCCCGATTGCAGCTTCGGCAGGTGCGTCGTCCTTGGTTCTCCAAGAGCCCTTTACGAATCTTCGCCTTGCATGCTTCACTTGCGCACTTTCTCTAGCCATGCGCACCTACATGCCTTTAAGATTTGGAAGCTATATTAGGGGCCCAACAGATCTCTCCTAGATCATGAGTAATAACTATTCAAAAGTAAATCAATAATCTACAAACATTGATCTCAACTATAGAAATGTGATTAAAAATGATACAATCATAGGATTCTTATTTCAAACAAGGTTCAAATATTCATTTAAACAACTATACATTGTCCTTGAGATGTTTTCCACTCTAACAAGAGAGAAATATTTGATATGGTTCAAGGAATTTGCACTAATAACAATTACTCTTTTTTAAGAAACTCAAACTTGCACAAAACCTTCAATGCACATCAAACAAATTCAAACACAAACTTGCCAATCATGCATTCTGAGACATTAAGAACCAATGATCATCATCTTACCAACATTTAGAAGCCATCAATCATAAATTTCACACCATTTCTTGGATATTTTCCTTACATTCATGATCTAACTCCTCAAAAAAAAATCTTCCTTTCATATGTAAAACAAAGTTCTTGTTTATAACTATATTTTATTACAAAATTGTCTTCTTAGGCTCTTCTCCATGAGCCATTCCCTCCTAATGAACAAATAAATCTCCTTGATGAGTTTCTCTTTCAAATACCTCCATATTCTAGAACCCTAACTTGATTTGATGTCTATATGTCATGACTCAAAGTCATATTTTAACACCTAGTTACATTCTTTTCTCCTTTTACATACTAGGAGTCTTCATAGCATGACTTGACAAACTAAACATAACTCTTCAAATACCTAGACCACTAACTTATCAACATAGACCAAGAATGGTCTTTATACCCCTTATAATATCAAATTACAAAATAGGAGGGAAAGTATATTATTTGAATTTTTGAAATTTAGACTCCCTTACCCAACATGTCATGAGTTCTAATGGACTTCTAAATGACTCAAACCCACTCCATTTGACCCCCTTAGACCTTCCTAACCATGATCAAGATGTCATTTTCTCAAAATTTGACTCTCCTTCATGATGATCCTGCATCAAGAAGTTTCTCTTAGAAACTAAAAAAGTTTCCTATATCATTTCAGAAAGTAGGCTAGAAATAGTTTCGGTGGTAGGTGTTTAGATCAGTTTATGACTTGTGTCATATTACGGTGCTTTATGTTTACAAAAATAACATATTATGTATAACATTTCATATAATGATATGTTAAATACCATGGTTACTGATTATATGAAGTTGTTTAAATTATTTTGTTTAGGATGCCATGAATGACAAAGTACGAACAATTGCTTTCCCTAGATGTTCAGGATGTGGGAAATGGGAAACCACATTTTTCTCAAGACAATCTTGAATGGACACCAATTGGGGAAGATAATGGTCACAAGGATCTTTGTGCGGAAATCCCTCTAGCATAACTCGCTGCCTTTATTAAAGGGGAAGGCCTTCTTGATAGCTCCGAGATGACATTCATATGAAAATATAATAGGGTCCACCACATGTTCGAAGGAAAACACACCACCACATACTACCATTATGTATCATAGGTTTGTTTATATTAACTTTACATTTGGTCATCCTTAGGAATAGTGTTCACATATGTTAGTGTCGTGTTTTTCAAATTACGTACACGATATCAATATTTATCACTTATGGCCTTGATGAAAATAAAAACAAACCACCTACTAGTGAAATAATTAGGAGGTTTCAGAAAAAAACATGGATGTCAATGCCATTTCAATGTGAGGTTATGTTTGGTACACCATACATACATGGCACATATCATATACAATGATATGTATCATGTTGATAAGAACGGTGAGTTTTCCATGGTGTAAATGACACAAGCTTGGATCCACAAAGTGGTTTTGCTCTGAATTTATCAGTTGAATGTAAGAAATACATTGAATCTCTTTTGCTTGCTGGTATATCTGTTGACACCATTATTGAAAGGCACTACATGGATCCAGAGTTGGTGAGGATTGTCAACAAAAGGGATGAGTGCTTAACTAGGAAAGACATGTTGAACACATGGAGGAGGGTGAAGAGCATTAGATCCCAAAAGCACCAACACAACAACACTAGTATCAATTTGTGGCATGTCACAGAAAGGGATACATTTTTTTATTATCAGAGGTCATGTGGGACTAACATGCCTTTCATTATGGGCCTTCAAACAACATGGATGCTTGAAATGATGGTTTGTCATTCTCACAACTCCATCATTGCAATGGATTCCACGTTCTCAACTAATAAATATGGGGTAAGGAAATTGTTGTCTCATTTCCATGCATAATTGATATTTGGATATATTTTTTAAGTCATTATCATACTAACAATAATTTCATGTACACATTTGCATCAATACCAATTGTACACACTTCTTGTTTTTGTGAGCAAGAGGTTGGGGTTCTATTGCATGGGTAGTTTCATCCCGTAATAAAGTGGATGACATATATGTATGGATTGTTGAAGTCTATGTGAGGGGAAAAGGAAAAGGATGGATTGGCATGTCAATGCATTCATTACAGATGATGCGGCTTCCAAAATACAAGTTATAAAGTATAAATTTACTAATAAGTTTTTCTATAAATTTAATACACAAAATTTACATCCCTAACGATGTTATTTGTGTATCAGGGTTGTATTCGATTTTTGTGTCTTGTTATGCATATGGCATGTTCGTAGGGCTTGGTTAAAGAATATTTATAGGTTTTTTTTTCTTCATTTTTGTAATACAACATTTATAGGCTTGGGTTGCTTTTTTTGTTTTGCATTACTTATTATCACGTGAAAAATTTATTTACAGATATATGAAGAAGGAGGTGGGGATGGTTATGTTCTAGAGACTAGGTGACATCATGTGTGCCATCAACGACAATGAGCACATGACCTTTTTCTCTCGTGATGAGTTCATGGAGGAGTTCAAAGAGGATACCGTCTTTATGGAGTATTTCAGAAAGACGTGGTTACAAGATAGACATATTGGTAAGTGCTAACTACATAGATATGTGTAGATTTAATAATTTTTAAGTTGTTTCTAATGGTTTTATTGTTTCCATGTGTAACTATGTGGTCAAATAATTTCTGCAACTTCACCCATGTCAATCAGGATACGAATGCATCAATAGAATATTACCATTATTTCTTGAAGACTCGATACTTGTGTGATCAAAGAAAGAAATGCACAAGGATAATGGATTGGTTGTTGTACACATTGGTGTTTTGAGTTGAACCACATTACAAACATAAGAGGAAGTTACAAGTATCAGGTTTATTGACAAATTACAAGAAGGAGAAGGAACTTTTGATTGACCATTGAGAGGGCTAGAGCAATACTAGACAATGATTGTTGTGTAAACCATACTATTCAAGGGTCTTACATGGTTAGAAGTCAAACATCTAGGGACTGATGGTATTCGTTCGAAGATTCGGATAGAATTTTTATGTTTACGATTGTCATTAGGATACCAAAGGCAACACCTGCAAAACATGTTTTAAAGGTGTCACAACTTGAGAGGACACACGAGGGTAGTGCATCTACTAGGGATCCAAATTTTAGTGGTGAGGGTGTATGTTTTTGTTTCATTATTTTAACTATTTTCGTATCATTGTTATCCTCGAACAATTCATTGTACATCCTCTAAAAGTATTGTTGTCATTATAGATGACCATGTTGTTCATGTTGCGGAAGCAGTTGAATGCCTATACCTGAAGATGGTCCATCGGAGCAACCCCACATTTTCATTGACAATACGTAATTTATTATGAATGAATGGTGGTTGATATATCAAAAATTGATCACTTACCAAATGAATTTTCTTTTTGGTGACTATACGTACCCAAAATTGTATGTACTGTACTACCGAAAATAGGTTACGGAAACCCCAATGATGATTCAGATCTCTTTGCAAGGTGTTTGGAATATAGAAATGAGTATACATTTGCATCCTAAAATGCCTTATCTAGCCTTCACATGTTTTTTTCTAACCCCTGTTCCTCTCTTTTCCTTGCATTTTGGTCTTTAGTTATAGGACCATTACCTGCTTGGGAAGCGGTCTCGTGACCGCCACCGGGAAGGGCGGTGGTCTGTAACCACCGCCTGCGCTAGGTGGCGATCTTGTGTGCATTTTCTAGAACTCTCCAATGCTTTTGTCAATGTAAAAATCAAGTTGCGCTCAACCACTCTTGCTTGCATTTAAGTTTTATCCACCTGGTAAATAGTAATTCCTCTTTTTATAATAGAAGATTTCAATTCAAACTTACCCTCTGGTAAATCAAAGTGCTATAAATACCAAGCTTGTTTACAAGCAAATGGCCCCTCTCCCTCTATGATTTATTACTCGGTGTTTTTGAAATCTCTTTAATAAGTCTCAACAAGTTTGGAATTTGTAAAGCTCTTAGCCTCTCAATTCAGGATCCACATTACGGTTCTAGATTATGTTCATTTGAATCTTGATTCTGCTTAGAGTTATAGGTTGTTGTTTCATCACAAGAAGTATAGGTCCTAGATATTTTGATGTGCTTTTATTGTATCCCTGTAACAATCCCGCTAGGAATTGAATAGTCAAGCTTTGTTCTCTTGCGCTATCCCTCTCCTACTTGCATCTGTTTGGCTTACGTCCAAGCTACCACTGTATTCAAACATCTTCTCTTCTTTGCCGTTGTCACATTCCCACTTTTATGGATTCACAAGAACATGAAGGAATGAAGAGATCACACCGAGGGAACAAGTCATAATACAACTGGATTTATCGTTGTTCTGTAAACTCCAGGTTTGAATTGTCGAAGTTGTAGTTGCAATATATCAAATAGAATAACAAATCATTTTATTTCAGTTAAGCTTTCTTTCAATATTACCGGGAAGTTGTGGGGAATGATAGCTTCTGACAAGCTTTTATTTATTCCTCACTTATAAGGTAAGATTGAAGGTATTTCAATTAAATTAGTTAGTTATTTATATTTAGGATCAATTCACAAATGCATAGGAAAATAGCTACATCTAGCTACCTTGCTTGTTTTAATTCCATTATTATATTAATTGTTCATTATCTGAATATATTAGAATAGTCGCTCTTTAAATTTTGTTCAAATTCACATCTTTGAAAATACAAAAAAAAGAATATAAGCATAGTGTAGATTTATTTTCATAATTAGTTTACTTATTTCAGTTAAGTTTGATTATCTCTTGCATGACAATTACAGGGACCCAGAGAGCCCAGGGATTACGTATTCGAACCGGTAATACCTTAGCCAAATCTCTTCACAACATTAATAGATATAGATCAAGGCCTTAGAATTCACGTCTTTGAACAACAACAAAATAGTTAGTGAGAAATTGATAGAATTAAATATTGAAGGCGCGTCAAGCATACAAATTCTGGTCAAATCAACCCAACTATAGACTACCTTGATAGGATATCCACATGACCATACAAGAACCTGAAAGAGAGAAAACATTTGGTTGTGACTCATTACTTCTGCAGCCAAATTTAGGAGACCTTCTCATTGACATAGACATAGGATTACGTATACAAGTTGCTAGAACACCCATAAGGTATTTTGAGAAGATCGCACAACTCTTGGTACTAAACATAGAAGTTGAAAAATCTTATAACCGTTGGATATTTGGAAGAATAGATTGATTCTTCACATGACCATAACAGATACACAATAACCACGAACTCATGGTTGTGACCCCCAGGTCCCACAACCCAACAACCTGCTAATCGGTTAGACATTGACATCGTCGGTTTACGTGCGGCCAGGTATTTCGATCCTCACCACTACCGCCGGATATCATAACACAATTTTGGTATTAAATATAGAAACCAATCAAGCTAATATTTTCTGGGTTAGACCAGAAAACCATCCATAGTTTCCTACAAATCCACTACACTACCACTTTCATGACCTTGTTTGGAAATATACACGAAGCACCTATAGGTCATTTTCCACGCATCCAACAACCAATAGATAGGATCTTGGTAGATATCAAAATTGATTGGAGCCTCGAGCGGTATTATATCCGAACAATCCACTACACCAATTCGGGTTAGGAGAGATTTCTTTACCTTGGAATTGAAGATCATGTTATTGCGTGTTAAGGATATAAGATTGCCCAACTAGTTTGTCCACATCTGCATATACTTCATTTCCACCGGATGTCTCGGCACGACCTCGGGAGGTCGGGTACGGAGAAAGGCTACTTGTTGATTCTCATGCTCACCTGTCATTTTCTATCATACGGTGACAGATTGAAGGTAATGAAGGAATTCAACAGAAACACAATACCTTAGTCTTGAGCAACATGTTAGAAACCATGGAAATACATTGTAAGTGCTCAATGAATCTAAAGAGTTTTTAAAATCATTGTTGGATGTGGTGGCAGATAGCGACGAACAAATTTTTTCTTTTGGAGTCTATGTGCAATAATTTACAAAGATTTTACATGACTCTGGTTCATTTCCATTTGATTTCATTCTAGATTGTAGTACAAATGAGACTTCTACCACATGTTTTCAGCCATGGTTCAGTGAAAATATGAAACCTTGAAAGAGGAAGAAAAATGAGATCGTGGTTCCAGATTTGAATATTGATGCTCAAGAGTACAAGGAGTATACATTTCCTGACACAACTTGTGGAAGGAAACTACTCAAGAAAACACAAAAACAGTCTAGTATAGCAATAAGAGAAAGTTTTGAGGCTATAATAAAGAGTTTGGATGAGTATGAATATAATGTGATTACAAGACATATTCATTGGAATTTAAAACACTTAAATTTTTGTTTCGTGAATCACAGGGACAACCCCTTGACTGAAATTCAAGTTCCACATCGTCGGCTCTCTTTTGGAACATCAAATGCATCTTGAAGGTATTTTTATCTTTATGAAAAATAATGTTAAGTGTAGGGTTTTTACTTGTTATGTGGATTACACATTCTTGTTTTAGTATGATTACAAAAATAATGTTTCATGGTGCTTCATTGTGTTTAAGACAAATAATGCTAAATGTTGTATTATGTGCATTCTGAGTTTTACACATTTTTCTTTTATTGTATTATGCATAGATTTTGTGATCTTGTATCTGATAATGGTGGTATATGTTTTTTTGTTTTGCAGCTTATATGGTGGAGGGGTGTGCAGAAGTCTTAAAGCTTTGAAAAAATCATTGTTGTCACTACACTCCAGAAGCAAATAGTCCAAACTCTAAAGCAATTAGTCCAAACTCCAAAGCAAGTGGTCTAAGGTGTCACATTTAGTTAGAGTTGGATGAATATATTATAAATGGCCAAAATGTAATTGAATGCTCTCATTCTATCTAGATAGTGTCATATTGTGTGAAGGTTTTCAAGAAGTATCCTAGGGAAGAATCTAAGTTTTTGAATGAATGTTTGTAATCTTGGACTGTGTGGTACATTTTTGTAATATTGTAACCCGAAGTGGTACATTTTTGTAATATTTTAGCCTTGTAATATTGTAATATTGTAATATTGTAACCCAGAAGTGGTGCTTTTGTAATATTGTAGCCTTGTAATATTGTAACATTGTAACCCACAAGTGGTACATTTTTGTAATATTGTAGCCTTGTAATATTGTAATATTGTAACCTAGAAGTGGTATGCTTTTGTATTATTGTAATAAATAGATATCACACATTTATTATCAAATAAAAATGCCTTTCAAATCTTATCTTGTTGAATAGATATGTCTCCAAACTCTTATCTTTCAATACATAGATGTATAATTGATGTGATTGCAGGTATAAAGGTACATCCTCTGTTATGAGAATGGGTTGATTTCATATGTAATGTATATGATTGAATGATTTGGGGGTTTCCTTCAAGATGGAACTTTGTTGGAGAATTCATATTTTAGTCATCTAGACATAGAGGAGATTTGGGGAGTGATTTCAATCTTAGAAGCAATATACCATGTCCACTTTATGAGTTTGACAATCTTGTTGATACAAACATTACAATTGTGACAAGAATCATGTGCATAACAATGATAGAGGAACTCTTAAATGCAGTTGTTCATTATATCCATAATTTGAAGGCTGATAAGGATGCATTTCA
Source organism: Taxus wallichiana var. yunnanensis (assembly GCA_018340775.1). NCBI lineage: Eukaryota > Viridiplantae > Streptophyta > Pinopsida > Cupressales > Taxaceae > Taxus > Taxus wallichiana. Next base: position 298,475,074 of record CM031243.1, on the reverse strand, counting down.
GAATTTTGTGCCATGAAAAGGAAGACATGTAGTTTATTTGTTCTTGATTAATGAAATGTCATGTTCTATGTGTTTATACAATTTGCATGAGAAGATGTTGGTAAAGCTTATGGTTGTAGGTACATGTATTTGAATGCATGGTTGTGAGGGTATGAGCATTTCCTTACATGCATGAGTGTGAATAATACTGATAAGGACCATTGGTAGAGATTGTAGACCTCTGAGATGAAGGTGTAAGGTGGATTTTAGGTTGATACTTCTTATTTATTACAAAATAGAGAAGAAACCTTGCAGGGAGACTGTATGTACCCAATGTTTACATGAAATAAGTGAAAATTTTTTTGAGGAGGTTGATCTTCCCAGGTATAATAGTGTGGTTTATTTTTAAGTACTCGACTACCCATACAGATTGTGCATTTTTTTTGAGTGAGTATATGTACTTACATACAATTACCTAGTTCACCAAGGTATGAGATGTGCTAAGTGCATTTGAAGGAAGTTAATATGGTTATGAGAAACTCACAAAGGCTCAAATTAACCTTGAAAAATATGATTATGATGTTAAGAATCCTCGGGTGATCTGGTTTGATTGTATAGAAGTTCCAAAACCACGATCTGTACATACAAGAAGATAAAGCCATTAAGCTCTTGCTTATTTATCACTTTCATCACTTTCAGGTAAATTTATTAGTTGGTCCTCCTTGGAAAAATCCTCCACAAGAAATTTGAAGTATTAGATCCATCCTTAGTGAAAGTTATAAGAAATTAATCTCTCTCGGAGTTACACGAAGGGTTTAGCAATTTGAACTAGGGTTCCCCTTTGAATGCAAAAATTGTGAGAAAAACCTCAAAACTTGGGATTAATGATGTTCATATCGGGATTTAAGAGATTCAAAAAGAATTTTTGATTTTAAGGGTCAAATTATGAGTTCTCTTTCATAGTCTAATAAGGGGAAAGAAAACACAGTCAAAACCTAGTGAAAAGGGGGTATTTTATAAAGGAAGGAAGGTATAGCGAAAAAATAGAAGGTTAAGGAGTTGCATAAATAATTAAGATTCGATATTTTACAATCATATTGGGGGTATGGAAATACAACTAATGAAGGTGTTATAGCCATGTGAGTAGTGACAGAAGTTGGTGTGCACCAGTGAAGCAAATAACTTGATTTGAGAAGCATGTGGGACAATCTTGTATATGGGAGAGTGGAGTAAGGTTCTTAGTTATTGATTGCATTCATTGTGTAGAAATGACCAAGTTTGAAGTGTCTATAGGGACAAGGAACTAAATAACCTTGAAAAGAGAGACAATGACAAGAAATGCCAAGCATGTCAAAGATGAAGAAAGCTTGTAGTAGCTAGTTGGTGGAAAAAGGGAAGAGTTGAGTAAGTTCTCTTTAGTTTGCATTCTTGAACTATACACACTCATATAAAGGTGTTAACAGTGATTGGAAGGTTGGAAAGATATTAGAATTCAATTAGGACAAAAAGAGGAATTTCAAGTGGAAGCTAGTGTAGAGGAATCAAGAATATTGTGGAAGGAAAAGACAAGTACTTGTGGAAGTTCACAAAGATTAGATGATCTTAAGCCATGTAAGAACATGGTGAGAATATGATGATTTGTAGATTATTGTATAGATAGAGTGATTTAGAGTCTTGAAGATCAAATTTTGTAATTTGAGTTCACTTAGAATCTAGAAGCCAAGTTTCCATAACAAGGAATGAGACTCATTGAATGTATGGAAGGTTATTAACATGATAAAAGGCATGTAAAATGTTGTAGTCACTACATCATAATGTAAATGTGTATTGGAGCTCTAAGTACATGAATGGGCAATAAATAATGTTTTTACACAAGGAACCATTGTTGTAATTATGTTCTATATTGTGATTTATGTTTGCATGAATGTGTTACTGTGTAAGATAATAGTAAACCAGGTGAGAGAAAGACTGTAAGAACTTGTTTGCACTTATCTAGATGAGAGTTTACTATTATTGTGAAGACATAGTTGTTAAACCCTTAGAAAACTTTAAGGCTATTCAAGAAGCCTTCAAGTGGGGATTTGATTGAATAAATCTGGGAGAGGGTTTATAGTTGAGAAACCTTGATTTTTGTATGCTCAGAGCAGAGTATTTTGTAAAGGGGAGCACATGTTTCAAGTTGAGAAAAGCCACTGATAATTTTATCATCTGCACACTGCTTCTACAGACCTCCAAGACAAATTATAAGCCTTGAATCGATACCAGAAGGAAGAAATGGCTAAATAAGTCTTCTCGGATTTGAGAGGACACAATTATGGTTTCTAGAGGGAAAACTCCAATATCTCATGATGGGACCATTGAAATTGGTTGAAATTTTGTAGAAAGTACTATGAGTAGGTAAGAAGGAATAAAATTGAGGTTTTATTCCTTAAATATTTCCCAAGAATTAGAGGTTCATGACAGTTGGTTGTAGGAAACTGTAACAGGGAAGAGTAGGCCTAATAGAGGTCAAAAGGTGTGAATTTTTCCATTTCTCCCAAAGGAGTAAACCATGAGTTTTTACATGTGTAACCTTAGACTAATGGGTGTTGGAATCACAACTTGAATGGTTGGGAACTCCTTGAAGAGATTTTTTTGAAATTTGCGATGTAACAAGCCCCGGTATGTGCAATTAGCCTAGTAGATGAAATTGTGAAGGGATAGACATTTACACTCAGAGATGGATCAAGCCATTTGGTACACACCTCAAAATCTATAATAATAGATCAAAATCATTAATAATTCCTCCTAGGACCTTGTGTTTTGTTCTCTCCAACATCATTCCATTGACTAGTGTTGTCAAGAAACCCAAATTGGCAATTCTTGTAAAGGAGAGTGAGATGATCATTTCCTAAGGTTCCAATGATCTGAGTGGTTGTGATAAATTGAATGAAGGATATAAATCATGCTTGTATAATTTAATGCATTGTCTTGGGAGATCATCCTTGGAGAAAGAGAAACTTGACAGTCTCACTAGTGACCTGTAGAAGCTTATTTAAGTGCCAGTAGGGGTTATTGATAGATAAGTGAAGAAACTCTTGAGGAAGATCTGAGCACACAACAAACATGTATTGAATCATTTAAGGGTTTATAACTTCTTTTGTGGTATTTTATTGCTAACAGTCATAATGAAGAGACTGAGACAAGACAGAGATACCCGGTAAGAGGTCAAAATATCTAAAGGAGGGTGTGAAACTTGAATTCAAGAAGTGTAAGGTGGTGCTTTGACCTTAAACTTTAACTCTCTGAGAATTTGAATGCTCTAAGGCCTAAAAACTCCTAGATTTTTTCATAGAATGTAGCAAGTAGACTTTGAAGCAAGTAGCCAACACTCCGAAGTAAGTAGACTATACTCCGAAGCAAGTTGACTATACACCAACTAAAGGAGACTATACACTAAAGAAAGTAGAGTCAAATTATGCTAAAAATAGGTAGTACATCCACATGTTAGAATTAGCATTGTATTTGAAGCTATGGAAAAATATCCATAATTTGGAACATAATTTTCTTGAATTTCATAAGTGTTGAGGATTTACATAGAGCAAGAACATTGTTTTGATAAGCACAAGGAAGTGACCTATGAGAAGTTGTGTTTGGTTATAAGATTATCCATCACCCACTACTAGAAGAAATCTATTTAGAAGGTTAAGAAGGTGTTGAGTATTAAGTTTGAAGGTTTTGATTGGGGTATTTTGCATTTTATACCAAAAATCATTTTCTTGGGTAGTTTAGAAACCCTCTTAGGGATTGTAAGATGAAGGTAGTTTGGAGACATTACATGTACATTCAATAAGAAAATTAAGACTTGTACTTTAAAGTAAGATCTGGAAATTGGTACATAACATCTAATAAGCATAATAAAGGATAACTTGAAGGTTTTAAGGATTTAAGACAACTCAAGAAGTCACTCACATGTATATTTCTCACTAATAAAATTCATTAAAGAATTTGCGAAGCGATTAAAAAAGAACTGAAGGAACAAAAGTTATGATACACACACAAAATTATGAAAAATTCATAAACATCAACACCATGGAATACTACACTCTGAAGCAAATAGTCTACACTCTAAAGAAAGTAGACTACACTTGGAAGCAAGAAGATTATATTGAACATCTTAAAAACCTGACATATATTTGTTCACTACATAATAACTATGGTAGACTATACTTCGAAGTAAGTTGACTATACACCAACTAAAGGAGACTATACACCGAAGAAAGTAGAGTCAAATTATGCTAAAAATAGGTAGTACATCCACATGTTAGAATTAGCACTGTCTTTGAAGCTATGGAAAAAGATCCATAATCTGGACTATAGTCCTGTTACAACAATAATTCTATTAACAAAAACAAATTTGAAGCAAGGGAAGAGTCAAACAATGTTATTTATGAGAATGATGAACAATTTGTAATAATCATATTTAGCCAACAAAAGCACAATATTTTTAGACAAAATGTTAAAGCATATTGAAAATGTACAAGAGCATATAAACCACCTTTAACTAGTATTAACTTAATAAAACTTCTTGTACACAAACAAGTTGTACAATTTTATGCTTCACTGTGAATGTGTGACTTTCTCTACTCAAAGGTAGCATGGTAGGCTACTCAGGACATATAGTATCAGTCAAAAGTAAAACAATAGAAATTACAAAGATCAAGGTCATTAAACATTGGTGAACGCCAATTGGTGTTAAAGTAGTTAGTTGCTTCTATGCATTATCCTGATGCTCGACCACATCCTTCTTAGGTGCTTTAAAATATAGATCTAAAATCCTGTCCTCCATATATTTTCTCAAGTCAAAAACACTTGTGTGAAGTGACCATGTGCTTTCCAATGAGACACAAAACCCTTCATGTTCTTCAACATTTGTTTTCCATTTCTCAAATGCTTCGTCACTCTGCAATGATGATGTTTTCCAAGAAGGCATGGGGAAAAGAATAAGTGGCAGTCTAAACCACATTCCTATCCATTTCTTGCCTTTTGTTTGAATTTTTTTGAATCATCCTTGTAATTTCCATATCTCTTCTCATAGACCACCTTAGATTTGTGGGTGAAAGTACCTCCCTCCTTTTCAAGGGAAGGTTCAATGTATCCCACCTTTTGTTGCACGCTGCCAATGATTTTGCAAACTCTATTTCAGGAAGGAATTTGCAAACACTTGCAATGCTCTCTTTTAGCTTAGCAATATGATGGTCATGAATATTGGGATGATAGGCCAAAGCCCTAAATGAAAAACATTGATCTTCTGGTTTGGGAAATTGAGGCCTCATGCATAGACCTTTTTCCTTCACTTTCTCAAAATACTCATTTGTCCTTCGATCCCATTCTATTTGATTTTCATGGTAGAAGAGAAGGATCTTAATTGGGACTCCCCTATGAATAGATTTATTTGAAAATATGACATGTGACCCAAAATAAGATTACACAAGTGGAATTCACACATGATATTTTGATGTTCAGTGGAGCTTCTTGTAAATGCCTTAAAAAATATATGTCATTATTTATTTCAAATGGAAATTCACATGCTATTCTTGATAATTGCCACATGTAGAACTATTCTTCCAAGAAAGCACTATATACTTGATGAAGGTCTTCTATAGGAATTTTTCCCCTACTTCATAGGAAACCTGTAGGTTCTTTTTGATCTTTTCCTTTTGGTTTTATATTTTTGTCCTTTCCATCTTCTCCTCTTCCAACTGATTTTTTAATGTCTCATTTTGAGAATGTAATTTTTCATAATTGTTACAAATTGTACCCCATACATTTCTGACATCCTCTATGTTCAAGAAAGTTTGAAATTCCTTATCAACTTTTACTTTAGCGTTGGAAAGGGATATTTCTTCCTTTTCCTTGCATTACATTTGAAGTTTTTCAATTTGTAATTGTAAAGAAGAGATGAGGGTTTCTTTTGATTGTACCTTTATTTTTAGAAACTCTATTTCCTCTTGTTGTTGCTTGATGATTGCTTCTTTCTTTGAGAGGAGAATCACATGTTGTAATTGATCTTCTTCAACACCCCAACTGGTGAAGTGGGAGATATAGGTTCTTCTTCTGTAAGTAGAGCCTTTCCTTTTTGTTTCCCTCATGCAAGTAGATGGTTGTGGCAAAGTGTCAAGACTCATTTGTTTAATGATTTCCATTTCTCCTTCATCTGAATTTATGCTTCCCAAAATTTCAGCTACCTCCTCGACGTCTTCATCCTCATGAAGAATCAATTTTTGTTTTATTTTTCCAGTTACTTCTCCCAATTTTATCAATTTTCATTTTCTTTTGGCAATTATTCTAACAGATGTAGTACTAGATATCTCACCCTGTTCAGTGCTAGGTGTTGTCATTTCTCCTTCAAGTTTAGTGAGGGATGGAGTTGATTTGGGTGTAATAGATTTAGAGAGACCGTGCCTTTGTTTCTTAGGAAATTTACCCATTTTATGCAACAAAGTTCTCTAAGCCTTTTTTCCCTTCTCCTCTTTGATGGAGTGTTTCCAAATCAGGTAAATGAGATAGGGTTGCTTGATTGATCCTTTATTCTCTTTATATCTAGTGGCCATATTGTGGATCTTTGACACACAGATATTGAGGTAAATTGACTCAATACACTGGTTTGTGCAAACCCTATTTCAAATGAATAAGAATCCACATTGTATCACCTCCTAGGACATTGTATTCACCTTCATAGGTGAAATAATTCACTATCCAAAAGGTGGCTACCCCATAGGGTTCAAGAATTGTATCCCTCCTAATGCCTTTGATGTTTTTTGCATTATTAAGTGCCAATTACGAGTTCACGCTCTCCATCATCATGAAAAATTTGAATTAGGTATTTGTATGTAGACCTTAAAATCTGTAACCCTTCACAAGGAATCCTTAAAATTATACTAATGATCTTACTATTGATAGTAATCTTTGTGCCTCTTACCTTCAAAGAGCTTCCCTTGAAATTTTTGATGAATTCTTCCACTACTACTTCCTTATAGCCTTGGAATTTATTCATGAATTCCAACCATCTTGCCTTTTCAAATAGCTTTGATACTTGTTTATCTCACAATAAAATGGATGTGGACTCTGGTTCTGAATATTTTTATGCCCCATTCTTCTAAACCGAAGCAAGGGATACATGCAGCTAGAACGATAATGAATAGTTCAGGGAATAATCTGAAGCAAGACTGAATATAGACCATAGTAAGACTTCTTAGGGCATAATCCAAAGAAAGGGAAATATAGACAACTTTAACGTGAGGGTTTCTATTTTGTAAGAAGGTAAAGGAAGCCTTGATCTTTCCTTTCATAATAAGGTAAAGGATGCCTAGGGGCAGTTTATTATAAACACATGTTATGAACCTACTAATTGATGTGTTAATAAAATTTTATTCAGATATGTCAGCTTATTGAGATGTTCAATATGTCAATTGATTGCAACATTTAATTGTTATGTATAATGCTACACAATTTACTATTTAATAGTCTAGTTTATGTTATTACCATTTACATGTTTTTTTGTTCAGGTATAATTTGATGTGTTAATAAAACTTTATTCACTCCTAATTAATTGTAAATCCCAAATGCTTTATGCCCATACGTCAAAAGGAAAAAATGTATGCAATAATTCATTAAGATAATTGTCTTATAGGACATAGGTGTTTTACTCAACTTGCTTGGAGTATAGTCTACTTGCTTGAGTATAGTCTACCATAGTTCATATGTCATGAACATAGATATGTCAGGTTATTGAGATGTTCAATATGTCAATTGATTGCAAATTTTAATTGTTATGAATAATGCTACACAATTTACTATTTAATAGTGTAGTTTACGTTATTGTTGTTCAGATATAATTTGATGTGTTGGCTACTTACTTTGGAGTGTTGGCTACTTGCTTGGAGTATATTCTAATTACTTGAGTGTTGGATACTTGTTTTAGAGTGTAATTTTGAAGGTGAAAGAAGGTAAATAAGTTGTGAAGGATGTTTGTTAACATCCTTTTAGGTCTTAAATACTAAAAAATCAATGATAATACACTTAAGACCTCAAATTTGAGGAAAATGAACCTCTCTTCATCCATCTCAAGGATATAGTCCATATATTCATGGTACTAACTATAGAAAACCCAAATCCATTGTGCTAAATTTAATTATAAATTGAAATAGTCATACCATAACCCCCTTTCATTTATTAATGAATGATCATTCATTAATTATTTACATATACTTGTATTTTATTTGTCTCACATACCTGGACCTTTGTATTATCATGTGGTAGTGTTGTTTGTGGTATACACACTGTGTGTATACCACAGAAGAGATAAGTTTGAGCCAATTTTGGTTTTTATATGAGTTGGTAAGTATGTAGGAGTGTCAAGTTAAGTGAATAAAGGATGTATAACTCATCTTTGGGTCCTTGAGACATGTAAGAAAGACATAGAAGGACAATAGGAGGATGGTTAGAGAATTTAGTTATCCTTGGGATAGTCATTCGAATAGAAGGACAATAGTAGGAAAAAGGGTTGATGCTTGTGGAAGAGGAGGAGGAGTGAAGTTTTTGTAATGGATATATGAAGATTGGAAGAATGATGCTCTGTTTTAGTCGAGAAATGACTTTCAATATTGTATGACAACTTCAATGAGCATGACATCTTCAAGGGTGTATTTCAAAGAAAGTACCTCTCAAACTTAGTGTCTGACCTTGAAAATTTTTACACACCTATAAAGCCATAAGGTGTGCTAAAAAATCCATCTCATTTTCTTTGGGAACTCCTAAGGTCAAAGATACACTTAACAATTGGATGTAGTAACCCTCGAAAGGTTTAGAAGAAAAAATTTCTAAAGTGGAATAGAGGGGTTTATGATTGGAGTTGATAGTTGAAATTTGGAACACTCCAAGACACCCTAAAGGAGTACTCAAAAACCTAAAACATATGCTCTGAGATAGTCAAGGAGGTGATTTGGTGAAAACTAATTCTTGCAACCTTTTTGGTCAAGACTATGGTGTATCTAAGGTTGTTGGCCATGATAAAACATGTTAGAGAAGTCAGACAACATTGATCAAGCAAGGAAGATAAATTTTCATATTTGAGCAAGAGGAACTAGCTAAGAAACTTGGGAAGAAAGTTGAACTAGGTAGGTATAAGTGAACATAGAAGGAGAATGAACTAAATGAGGAGTGAGTGGACTGAATTATGGTGCTTATATGGTGACTAACATGGCATGAAGTTCATATGAATCACTTAAGGAAAACCTAGGTAAGAATATCAAGCTACAAGCCTATCCATGATTTATTAAGAATGCTCTATTGTTGAGTTTCATTGAAGGATCAATATAGGATCTTATAATATGTGATATGAACTGAGTTGAGTGAATAGGGTGCACCATCTAGTTTACGTTATTACCATTTACATGTTTTGTTGTTCAGATATAATTTGAGCATAATTTGATGTGTTAATACAACTTTATTCACTCCTCCTAATTGTAAAGCCCAAATGCTTTATGCCCATACGTCAAAAGGAAAAAATGTATGCAATAATTCATTAAGATAAGTGTCTTATAAGACATAGGTTCTTTACTCAACTTGATTCAAAGTATAGTCTATTTGCTTTAGAGTATAGTCTACCATAGATCATATGTCAAGAACATAAATATGTCGGAGTTATTGAGATGTTCAATATGTCAATTGATTGTAAATTTTAATTTTTATGAATAATGCTACACAACTTAATATTTACTAGTTTAGTTTACGTTATTGTTATGGTTCGGATATAATTTGTCATGTTGGTTACTTGATTCCGAGTTTTGGCTACTTGCTTCGGAGTATAGTCTACTTACTTCGGAGTATAATTTTGAAGGTGAAAGAAGGTAAACAAGTTGTGAAGGATGTTTGTTAACATCACTTTAGGTCTTAAATACTAAAAAATCCAATGATAATACACTTTTGGATTATGTGCATTCGTATGTAAAAGAGTACCTCAAATTTGAGGACAATGAACCTCTCTTCATCCATCTCAAGGATATTGTCCATATATTCATGGTACTGGCTCTACAAAACCCAGATCCATTGTGATAAATTTAATTAAAAATTCAAATAGTCATACCATAACCCCCATTCATTAATTATTTATAAATACTTGTATTTTGTTTGTCTCACATACATGGACCTTTGTATTATCATGTGGTAGTGTTGTTTGTGGTATACACACTGTGTGTATACCAAAGAAGAGATAAGAGGTGGAAATTGTTGAATCCAAGATTATACATCTAAAATTGTTAACATAAAGTGTCCAGAGATTAATACCATCCAATCTTCACCTAAATAATATGGAATCCACTTTAGCTGGTATGCAAAAGCTTCCTCTTTACTATACCTTTAAGATATTGACATGAACAAAATTTTCTCACATAACTTTAAAATTAATACATTAGAGAAAACAAATAATTCATTTCTCTACTCCAATTGAGCTACATTCTGATAGAAATAAATCCATTCATCATGTAAGATTGTAACATCGGGTAAGATTTTATTCATCATTACAATTTTTCGTAGCTCGCGATGCAAAATCACAAAGCACCCCTGGATGCGAGATCGGGCTTCTAGGTTGATCACTCGGGCATCCAGTGTGATTGCACAACATGGAAACCTCTCTCAAGCGTGGGAATTGTGAAACCGAGAGAGGAATCTCCAGAGAAGGCTAGTTCCTGCTCCTAAACTACTGCCACAAGCTATTCCAGGTGTGGGCAAGCTAATCTAATCCTAATCTAACCATGCCAAAGAGACAGAGAGAGAGAGAGAGAGAGGGGAAAAACAGCAAAAGCCTACACTAAAACGGTGATACACCGAGAGAAGGAGGATGTTATACATCTATCAAAACTACCATGGGACAAGGAGAGGTGAGCAATGGGAAGGATGGACGGACGCATCACGAGGCCCAGGATAGATTTCACACGAGAAAATGTCCCAAAACTCCATGAACACGGCTCCAGGCTGCAATGAACATTCAAACATGCATAAATACCTGCAATGAAGAGAGGCAAGAAGAGAACAAGCAAAAACGAGGAAGGATGGACAGATGCATCACAAAACATGTTTTGTTGCTCCAGAAGTTTGCACAGAACATCATTCCATTAATAAGAGGCAAAAACGCCATTACAGAGCAAGGGAGGAGGCTCAAACTCCATTTTCAACCCTAGAGAAGAAAAGAAGGGAGGGCAGAGCAGAAAAGATGAACAACACTTTTTAAATGAGCCAAATCTGGCTTTTTACATTGCATGGGTCGAGCCCAGGGGACAGAAACGTGGGAAAACGTGCAAGCCCATTCCTCATTGATTGCAGATGCATTAAAATGGCATGGGATACCTTACCAACCCATATCCTACCATCTTTGACTGATTTGGAGGAGAATGCAACCCATTTGCATTAATTGGGCCGCTGAAATGTCACTTCTGGCCGTGCTGAAGAAGAATGCGACCCATTAGCATTAAAACAGGTTGTTGAAACGTCGCCTCTGGCCATTATCACGCGTCAGAGCCGTTTCTCGATTTTCTCTCTCTAGACTGCACCAAAACTCGAGATTGATCCCAGAATCATGTAGAGCATCTCACAAGCTTTCCGTTGATATAAAGAACGTGCAAATCCGAGCTCTGGATCAAAAGATATGGCGATCTGAAGATTTAGGGCACGGAACAGACCAAAACGGATTTTGAAATATTTCCCGCGCTTCGCCACCTGGATGACACGTGGCACGCATTGATTGGTCGCATGATTCTCTCTCCTCTACCTTTCGGTGGGATTTCTTTTGAAATTTCCTTGTGGGCCCCTGCTGGGACACGTGGCGCTATTTCATTGGTTCGGATCAGTGCTCGAAAACTCGCCCCTTTGACTTTTCTGGACCTTTCCCCTTGTGACACGTGTCATGCGTTGATTGGTCCTCGGCCCTGCCGGCTCTTTCGCGCCCTTCGCGTCTTTTTGTCCCGGATGTCCCAAACTGTTTGGGACATAAACCTCCGATCCGCCCGAAATGGGCTTCCTTGTCCCTCATTCGGCCGATGACATATGGCATGCATTGATTGGCTTTCGGCTCCTTCGGTGATCCGCGTCCCACGCGTCCCTTTGTCCCATATGTCCCAGTGCTCCTTGTGCTCATTTCAGCCGATCCGGCCGGTTCGGGTCTTTTTGTCCCAAATGTCCCACTTTGTTTTGGACTGCCTTGACCTTTTTCACCCGGTTCGGCCGGTTCGCGTACTCGCGGCCCAAATGTCCCATTTGCTTTCGGACCATTTGTTCCCATTTCGGCCGAACCGGCCGGTTCGGGTCCTTCGCGTACTCTTGTCCCGAATCTGTCACCTTTCAATGATTAGTCATTTTCCTTCCTCTTTGGCCGGATCGGGTCCTCACGCCCACGCCACGTACTTGTCCCCACTTGTCCCAAATGCTTAGCGGGCCGCCTAGAGGCTTTTCGGCCGATCCGCGTCTTTTTGTCCCACACGTCCCAAAGGTGACCTTGAGCAGGACTTAGCCAATTTTCACGATTTTTCTGGATCAACCTACTTGCCTTTCTGCAACTTTTTCGCATTTTCTCAGAGCTTGCTCCCTCCTTCTTCGGCCAGGGGAGTTAGAAAAATATCTGAGAGAACCTCAGAAACATGATGTTTGCTCTGAATCAATCAATTTTCCTGGGACTTGAATATTCTGATGTATGTTATCAAAATTACCCAGGGGGTGAATTTTGGATAACAGTTTTGCGACTCAGTGGGGTCATCTGCCTGCTAGATGAATGATCAGTAGCCTGAAGCAATCCATTGGGCATGGAGTCATGAGTAGTAGCCTGAAAACTGATCTGAACTTTGAAAACCTCCCCTCTGAGCCACTTGGAAACCCACCGGGCATGGAGTTGTTCTCACCAAAAAGCCACTGAAACGAACTGTGCAAGAGCAAAACCAGCAACACCAAAAACTATGTACAGAACTGAAAATCATACATGCCCCAAATGGAACATGTAGAGTGTGCACAAGCACTTCTTCTGCTGAAAGAAAACCTAGCTACTCTACTCTAACTGGAAGCAAAGGCAAGCTAAACAAACCCTGCAACTGGTTGTGAGAAATAGCTTCCTTTCTTCAAAATTGGCAGCCATGCAATTGATTTGGCACTGATCATGGCTGTTTGGATGGATGGAAAATCAACAAGAAGCTGGTCTTCTATCCAAATCATCAAGGTATCAACTGAAAACAAATCCAATACCTCTTTTAGTTGTTCTGCATTTGGATTGGAGAGGTATGGCAGCTGATCCTTGGTACTTTGTAGCTCATCCTCATGCTCAGAAGCAAGCATGACTGGTTGTGGCTTCTCCTTTGGCTCCAATGAAGCCAAATACCTGATTGGGCAAGGTCTGATCCATTTGATATGCCCATAGCTCTGATTTTCAACTCCAAGAATGGAGTCTTCTTGTAGACCCACCTGAATGGATGATGTGGAAGAAATGGTGGAATCCTTCTGTCCTTTCTCTTCCTCCAATGAAGAACAGGGAAGATTAGAATCTTCCAATTTTGATTCCAAAGGGCTGCTATAAGATGCAGGCTGCTTTGCAAATGAAAGCTCTCCTTCATGGCAGCAGGCTCTGGTGTTTGGAATGTGGATGATGAAAGAGAGAATGGTGAAAACTCAACCGGCTCTTCTCCATCAAAATAGTCCTCCAAATCTGACAGGTAAACTGCCTCATTGCTGTCCTGCTGCTCATTTTCAACTTCCTCCATGGTGTCCTCTTGATCTGCAACTTGACCACCATGGTTTCCTTCACTCTCCAATATTGAGTTTGAGAGATCAAACTCCTTTTCAGTAATAGAACTTGGGAGAGATGAAGTGGAAAGAAGAACTGAAGGTTCTCCTGTAGCCTACTTTGTGCTCAAAGCCCTTGGATCTGCACTTTTTCCTCCTGGCCCGGGATGTGCTTATCTTCTTTTGGATTTGGAGCAGCTTTTCCTTCCTCCAATGTTTGAAGACAGTCTTGCTCTTGATAAAAATCTTCCTCTAGCATGAAGTTTGTCAAGTCAAACTCTTCATTCTGCTGCTCTAGAGGACAAGTTGGGACTGCAAGACCTTCTTCTTCAACAAAATCCGTCCTCACCACCATTTGTTCAACCTTAGCCTCTTCTGTAGGTTTAACCATCAAGGGGATCTTTGTCATCCCAAATCTAAGAGCCCAACTCTTCAAGCTGTCTGTCATTTCTTTTCTTTTTGGCTCTTCCTCTTGTTGTCCTTGATGACTGATTTTTTCAATTTCTTCTTCCCCACATGGAATTGGGAATGCAAGAGGAGGGGTGGGTTGAACTCAATTGATTTGGAAATTTTTTGGTGGTAAAGGAGATGAAATCTCTTGTTTCTTTAGAGGAGGGGGATTTTTGTTAGCTCTTGTGGAGGGAATGAGTTTTGGAAGGAAAAAGGAAAGAAGAATTAAGATGGGGTGGAAGACTAGGGGATGGAGGGATGGATTCAACACTTGGGACAATAGATGGAGGATTTAAAGCTTGACACTGCCGAGATGAAAAGCAGATTGGGAAAGAGGAAAAGAAAAGGTATGAGATGGTGTACTTACCCATTGACAAGGTTGCTGAATACTCCTCTCATACACCTCTATTTCTTCAATCCACTTAGCAAGCAAAGGCAGCGTTGCAATCATGAAGTCAAGCTTCTCCTGAGGGTTGTAATGCCTTGGAAAAGGTCCCACCCATGGACAGGGTGCTCCACAACCGATTCCAAAAGCTTTCATTTGTGCTTGAGCCCTGGATTGCACCATCCCCACCTCCATCTTTTGGATTTTCTCCAACAGACCAGCATCTTGGATCTGATGGTCTTCATTGTATGCATACTCTTGCTCTTGGAAAGCTCCATAGCCAAACTGACTTTGGCACTGCTGTTCATATGAGTATGCATGCTGATCTGGAGGATTTGTAAAATGTGTTGGAGGTGGAATATACTGCTGTTGTTGATATGAATACCATGATGGAAATGAAGTCATGATTGCACAACTTCATGGAATGGAAAAGAATGAAAGGGATGGAAAGAAAGATGGATGAAAATGGATGAAAAACGGGTCTGCAACTCAGAGAATGAGTTACTGATCAGATGGAGTCGCCAGATGTGTTTGTAAGTGCCTCCAAAGGCTGAAATCTTCACAGGAACACACCAACCTGCAAAAGATGAAGTGGAAGACCTCTAAGGTCCCACCGGGCATGCCAAAACTGTTAGTGGTCGCATGGTGGCTTAAGATTTTCTATTTGATAATGAGACACCTCTGAAAGATGAAACTCTAACTTCTGTGATGTCCCATCGGGCATGCCAGCTGTGATGCAAAATAACGGCACCCCCTAGATGCGGATCAGGCTTCTAGGTTGATCACTCGCATCCAAAGTGTGATTACACAACATAGAAACCTCTCTCCAAGCATGGGACTTGTGAAACTAGAGAGGAATCTCTAGAGAAGGTGGTTCCTACTCCTAAACTACCGCCACAAGCTATTCCAGGTGCAGGGCAAGCTAATCTAATCCTAATCTAACCATGCCAAAGAGACAGAGAGAGAGAGAGAGAAGGAAAAACAAGCAAAAGCCTACACTAAAACGGTGATACACCGAGAGAAGGAGGATGTTGGACATCTATTAAAAAACGCCATGGGACAAGGAGAGGTGAGCAATGGGAAGGATGGACGGAGACGCATCACGAGCCCAAGGATAGATTTCACACGAGAAAATGTCCCAAAACTCCATGAACACAGGCTCAGGCTGCAATGAACATTCAAACATGCACAAATACCTACAATGAAGAGAGGCAAGAAGAGAACAAGCAAAAACGAGGAAGGATGGACAGATGCATCACAAAACACGTTTTGTTGCTCCAGAAGTTTGCACAGAACATCATTCCATTAATAAGAGGCAAAAACGCCATTACAGAGCAAGGGAGGAGGCTCAAACTCCATTTTCAACCCTAGAGAAGAAAAGAAGGGAGGGAAGAGTAGAAAAGATGAACAACACTTTTTAAATGAGCCAAATCTGGCTTTTTACATTGCATGGGTCGAGCCCAGGGGACAGAAACGTGGGAAAACGTGCAAGCCCATTCCTCATTGATTGCAGATGCATTAAAACGGCATGGGATACCTTACCAACCCATATCCTGCCATCTTTGACTAATTTGGAGGAGAATGTGACCCATTTGCATTAATTTGGCCACTGAAATGTCACTTCTGGCCGTGCTGAAGAAGAATGCGACCCATTAGCATTAAAACAGGTTGTTGAAACGTCGCCTCTGGCCATTATCACGTGTCAGATCCGTTTCTCGATTTTCTCTCTCTAGACTGCACCAAAACTCAAGATTGATCCTAGAATCATGTAGAGCATCTCACAAGCTTTCCGTTGATATAAAGAACGTGCAAATCCGAGCTCTGGATCAAAAGATATGGCGATCTGAAGATTTAGGGCACGGAACAGACCAAAACGGATTTTGAAATATTTCCCACGCTTCGCCACCTGGATGACACGTGGCACGCATTGATTGGTCGCGTGATTCTCTCTCCTCTACCTTTCGGCGGGCTTTCTTTTGAAATTTCCTTGTGGGCCCTAGCTGGGACACGTGGCGCTATTTCATTGGTTCGGATCAGTGCTCGAAAACTCGCCCCTTTGACTTTTGGACCTTTCCCCTTGTGACACGTGTCATGCGTTGATTGGTCCTCGGCCCTGCCGGCTCTTTCGCACCCTTCGCATCTTTTTGTCCCGGATGTCCCAAACCGTTTGGGACATAAACCTTGATCCACCCGAAATGGGCTTCCTTGTCCCTCATTCGGCCGATGACACGTGGCATGCATTGATTGGCTTTCGGCTCCTTCGGCGATCCGCGTCCCACGCGTCCCTTTGTCCCGGATGTCCCAGTGCTCCTTGTGCTCATTTCGGCCGATCCGGCCGGTTCGGGTCTTTTTGTCCCAGATGTCCCACTTTGTTTCGGACTGCCTTGACCTTTTTCACCCGGTTCGGCTGGTTCGCGTACTCGCGGCCCAAATGTCCCATTTGCTTTCGGACCATTTGTTCCCATTTCGGCCGAACCGGCCGGTTCGGGTCCTTCGCGTACTCTTGTCCCGAAGCTGTCCTCGGCCAAGAATTAGTTATTTTCCATCCTCTTTCGGTGGATCGGGTCCTTGCGCCCGTCGCGTACTTCTGTCCCACTTGTCCCAAATGCTTAGCGGGCTGCCTGGAGGCTTTTCGGCCGATCCGCGTCTTTCTGTCCCACACGTCCCAAAGGCGACCTTGAGCAGGACTTAGCCAATTTTCACGATTTTTTCTGGATCAACCTACTTGCCTTTCTGCAACTTTTTCACATTTTCTCAGAGCTTGCTCCCTCCTTCTTCGGCCAGGGGAGTTAGAAAAATATCTGAGAGAACCTCAGAAACATGATGTTTGCTCTGAATCAATCAATTTTCCTGGGACTTGAATATTCTGATGTATGTTATCAAAATTACCTGGGGGGTGAATTTTGGATAACGATAACATCGTGTAAGATTTTATTCATCATTACCATTTTATTTTATCTTCCCATCCGTCTTCCATTGAAACAAAGACATAAATCCATATAGTAACTAAAAGTAAAATACAATTATAGTAAGAACATGTGAATCCAAAACATAAAGTAAAATATCATCAAATATTATTAATATAATTTGCACAACAAATAACTGTTGATGTGTTACAAATTATAACAATAAACAATTTTACAAACATGTGGCTATGCCACATTTTTAGTTTTTTTCTCATTACATAGGTCTACAAATCCCATGTGCTTTTGAATAGTTCTTTCAAATGTTTGTGTTCCCGATCGCAAATGGTGACCACCTCTTGAAGCTTGGCCAAGGCAATTTATTTCATTTACAACTTTTCCGCACTCATTATTTCCAGGTTTTTATGTGCCTTATGTAGTTGAATCAAGTCCATCTCTATATTGGCCTTTGACTTGTGCAGATCTATGAGCTTCACCTTACAAATTTTCTTTCTTCTCGTAGTTTTTTGTTCTCTTTTTCATAAAACCAATTTTCTCTTCCAAAACCTTTATATGTTTTTTGTCAACTTCAACCATCTCCTCGTAATTTTTATGCAAGGACTCCTCTCGAGGCGAATGAATATGTGTGAAATAATTATGTTACGGTCTTCACATTTGTGAAATTAATGTAAAACAAATGTCAAAGTAAATAATTTGTTACGTTTCTCACCTCTAAAGATATTAGAATGTAATTCATCCCTTCTCCTCTTGGATGCAATAGTGTCATTTTCAATTTTTTTTTTGCATTTTCCAATGTAACATTGACAATTCTGATTTCTTCTTGTTATCGGGTGTTTTAGATCAAACCATCATAGGTTTCTATATGTATTGTTTTGTCCAATACTAGAATTTTGTCTTATCCGAAATGAAGCAATGGAATAAGGAAATTTTGACATCATCTTTTAAAATAAATGAGATATACAATTGAAGTTAGCTCATAAACAAAAATTTCTACTCACACAAGAACAAACACCTCAACTCTGCAATGAAATAAATGAACTAGTAAAAATAAATGAATTGTAGAAAGAAAATGTCACATTCAATTGCTGATGTGATAAATAAACCATGTTGTCAAGAAAATGGAAAAGTAGGGATTCTTGAGATCAAGTTGACCCTCTGTTTGGTTTCTTTGGAATGATAAGACAAGAGTAATAGCATGATGATGATTCAAACAAAGAGAAGGTAATGAATGACACTCCTAACACTCAGGGATTAAAGAATTTGTTATCTCCTTTTTGCATGCAAGTATAACCTTGACTGAGACTAATATGTGAATAGGAATTTGAATACAAGATTTGAGTGGTATTAATGTTTGTTATGAATCATTTTAGAATGGAAAGGATGTTATAAGATGGAATCAAAATATTGAGGTGTATTTCACCAAGAATTGAAGATTGTGAATAAAAGAATACTTGAGAAGAAAGTGCTTTCAGACTGTGACCAGGGGTATCTACAGGATAGGTATGCACAGAATCCAAAAAAGGGAAAATTCATGAGTCTTCATCATTACTGGTAATATTATTTTGATGGCAAGGGTCTCATGGACCTACAGTTAAATTTTGAGACTTTGAAACCATGCATCATTTTTTTATTAAACATTAAGTGTTCTCAAGCTATTCTATTGTGCACAGTCTAGTTATAACTAGGGCATGAGTTTTGAGAATGGAAACCAAGGAATCTATGTGTGAGACTTAAAAGTATTAACAAGGAGAGGATTTTCAATGGAATAAGGAAATTTTGACACCATCTTTTAAAATAAATGAGATATACAATCAAAGTTAGCTCATAAACAAAATGTGTTGCTCACATAAGAACAAACACCTCAACTCTGCAACGAAATAAATGAACTAGTAAAAATAAATGAACTTGTAGAAATAAAACATCACATTCAATTACCGATGTGATAAATAAACCAGTGAAAAATACGAAATTACCTTAACTAAGATTGATGGATGGTAGAAAATGGATTCAAATCTCACTTGCAATACAAATAAAGAACAACGTTAGTTTCTTGTACTATAAATAGAGGAAATAAATGGTTCACATGTTAAGTATTTTTCTAATTCACATGATGGTTGATAAAGTGGGGAGAAGATGTGATGATTACTTGCTGTCATTTTGCTTCCAATACAAATAAATGGCACATACAAACAAAAAAAAAAAAAGTGTGACAACTATAATGATAAATAATCGACCCATTGTGGTGCCACATGGCACATTCAAACAAAAAACCTTTGTGACAAGTATAATCATGAATAATCATTCCTTTGTGATGCCACATGGCACATTCAAACAAAAAAAATGTGATAGCTATAATCATGAATAATCAACACATTACGATGCCACATGGCACATTAAAAAAAAAACATTTGTGACAAGTATAATCATGAATAATGCACCCATTATGATACAACATGGCACATTCAAACTAAAAACACTTATGACAACTATAATCATGATTAAATCCAACAAATACACAATTAAAGCACATGTTAATGTCAATGTTATTATATTAAAAAAAGCCACAATTGTATCAATTACATTTTTTCCATTGAATTAATCTTATTGTTTTGAAATAATTCGGTTAGTAGCATGAAATCAAGTTTTACCTCCATTGTCTAGTACACACAAGGGAGGTAATTCTTTCAAAGTATGTTTTTTTGCTATTATGTATCGAGCTCGGTGTCACTCCTGTACTTGGTTCCTTCCTTAAGTTTTTGGCGGGTACCACATCATCTTGGAAAATTTAAACAGTTTGTGTTACTATAATTCATATAGGATAATAATAACGCAAAGCCAAAACTTCATGTAAAACATTTCCAAACAAGCTATTACTTGATGAGGTGGCTAGCTAAGATGCATTTTAGAAAGTGGCCAAATGGTATAGCTATTGAAAACATCCGCTAACATGTCCACAAAAGAGGTAGGAAATAGTAGAGGGAAATTAGGATCAATGACATTAAGGATATTAACAATGACACAATTTGATGGAACTTTCCTCCCATGAAAAGTTGCATCAACATCTGAACATTGTGAATTTTTCCATGGCCCACCAATTCTCCATACATACAGACATCCACCACATCACCAATAGATGGCACCGTGTCGGGAACTACTATAGATGTAGCAAGAGTGGAGGAGGGCTGCATTATAGGAACATTTAGTAGTCTTTTGAAAGAATTTTGGTAGTTAGTCCAAACAAAAATAAATTTATTCCTATTTTTAATACTATTTATATCATAACACGATTCACAACATAGAATCTTGATTCCACTTCACATAGAGGTTACCTATAAATCCTCGTGTATCGAAAGATGCTCCTCCCCTTCTCTCTTGAGGCCACTGGGAGATGCCTACAATCATTGCACATTAAATTAGTTACAGAAAAGTAGAAAAATAAATCATAATTAAATGTTCATGTATATGCAAAAAACATAATCAAATGATATTTAATTACATACATATAAACCGAGGGTGCATGTCGATCTCCTCATTCTCCTCTCTCCCATGGGTCCCAGATAATGCTTGCAGTCAATGAATTGTAGGGTGTATAAGTTTATAGAGACCTAGTGGGACTGAGTTATACTTTGAGCAGTCCTCAAGAAGGTAAGAATTTATTTTACATTTACTAGTGGGACTGACCCTTTTAATTGATCTCACAGCATGCAATAGAATCATTTAAACTAATGTTATTAGATAATAAAGTGGAGAATAAGGGTTAAGATCAAAATTGGAGTATGTTAACTTGTTAAAAGGGAGTTATTTAGTGATCTAGAGACTGAATTTAGATTGTATAGAGACAATATTCTATTGAATGTGTCTTGAGTGTTGTCTCTACACCAGTCTTACTCCTTAAATTCTCAAGATCCCTTGAAAGGAATGTGTAATAATGATATGTTTCACATTTCAATCCATAATTCCATTGTTTGAGCCTTTTAACTCCTCCTCAACAACCAAACCCTAGGTCTGTAAACTGAGATAACCTCTGGGACAACCAACTGGAAAAAAAAACTTAAAAATCCTCCAACAAAAAACCAGAATTCTTGTTGAATATTTTAAAGGAGTCTTTCAAGATGGTTTCTTCAAAATTTCAGGATCAAATTCAATGTTTAAGGCCTCAAATTCACATACCCTATCAAAATATTTAGTGAAGGTTTATGGGGACCCGACTACAAAAAATTTGGCATAAATTTCTTTAAACTTGATGTCATGACTCCTAATTTCAGTTGAGGCTCTGTTTACATCTAGTCCACAAAATCAACTTACCAGGAAGAAAAATCATTCACATTATCTTAATACTTACCTCTCTTTGTAGGTTCATGTTTCATTTTTTAACCAAATGCTCCTACTCACAACTTCTAAAGATGGTGGAAGGCTTAAAAATTCAACATACATGCATCCTCTTTCTGACAATCCTCTTATTCCAAGATGAAAAATCTCAACTTATTGAGCTCTCAAAGAACGTGTTACAATGTTATACAATTTATTCGTGTCTGTGTTCATCTATACCATCACCAGGAACTTTCAAGTATCCTTGCTATCATAATAATTGTCTCATCACTTTTCTATATTATTTGTCAACTAAGGAAAATTCATAACAATCATAGAGATACCCTATTCATCAAACATACATTTGCATGTAAACAAAAAACTTACAAATCTCAACATAGAGTTTAACACAAATTAGTCTTACACTACTATACAAGGCATGCATCCCTCCTATACTCCTCCACAACACAGAATTGCATATCACACTACTATACCAAGAATGACACAAAAGAAAAACACATTTTTCCCACTCTCCTTGAAGAACCCTAGCACGCAAGAAGAAGAACACAAATGAGCCTCAAACTATTGTATTTGTTTGTCAACCTTCCCAGTACATAAGAAAGGATATCGTAATATATCTTTACATTTTACCTTTACATGTACAACTTTATCTGATCCCTACCATCCATAAAAACCTTCTCACACAAACTCACTTGCATGGACTTCGAATAAGGTACTAGGGAATGATGTAGTCTTGAACAAGTCTCAAGCTTCCTTTGTCATCAAGAACTTACTCCAATCCTCACAACTATACAAACTAAAGCTCTTGTTAATCTTAATCCATTATACAATTACAGAATACAAAATCCAAGGATTACACCCTTATCAAATGTAAACATATAGTCATACCTAAGTAATAAGGAATAATAGTGCACAAGAATCAATCTACAAGAACCAAATGCTCACCACATTGCTCAAGATCACCTTGTATTCACTCAGAGAATCAACAATCTGATATGAGACTAAGAAGTGTATACATATACATATGTAAATACTGAAATCATGTCAAACTATAAGTGAAGATACAATCCAGTAGGGCTAGTAAAGCAAGAACATAAAGAGAAGAGTCTCAAGTGATTACAAGGTCAAATAAAGGATCAACTTAAGACTTACCATGCCCTTCATTTCTTGCACCACCACATCAACGATCAATGAAAAGGTGTCATTGCATCACCCACTTGTGATGAACCAACCTACAAAATAACAACTTTTTTATTACAATGGTTTTATAACAAATACTACAAATTACAATTCACATATTTTGTGTTCACTTTTATTTACCTTATCTTCCTTTTTATTGGTTGGTTTCATTGCTATTTTTTTACATTTTTCATATAGATGCAACAACAACATGTCGTCCTCCTACATACATATTGTATCAATGAAAATGTTAATGAAGGATTCATGAACAAGTGTTTAGATAACAAAACTAAATATAAAACAACTAACTTACATCACAATCACCTCTACTAGTTCTTTTAGGAATGACCCCCTCCATTGCTTTGCATCCATCTCACCCTCCTCAACCTTGTGAAGACAATGACATGTAACTTATAAGAAATAGATAATACTTATGTACTCACAATGAGAAAAGAGTGAAATGAAACCATTACTCAAACTTACCATGTTTTTCTTCTTTTCTCTCAAAGCCAATATGTCTTCCCTCCTCTTAGCCCTCGTAGTCTCTAAATCATAGTCCCTCATGGCATCATCAACCTCTTTCTTGGAGCATCTGCTAATCTTGTTGAATGATGCCTTCCCTTCCCTCTTGCAAATGCATTGTATCATGTGTCGCCTCTACAAAATATAGCACACACTGCAACACACCCTCAATGTCTCCCTCTCTCCATTTCCCTATATTGCCTCCACTTTTCAGAGGCCCTCCAGGATAATTGTCAATAAAATTTCTCCCTTTCCTCTCAGGAGAACATGAGGGAGGGAATGAGCATTTTTCCTGTGGATATTTAACATTTATAGAGTGTAAAATTTTCTATCACAATTGGGGTACTCACAATAATAAAGTATGTGATCCCCATCATGCTCCCTCCTATAGTGAAGAGGGGCCTATTCAAGAACATCATATAAACAATTAGTCACTAATGGACATATATGAAAACAATAAATTACAATATTCAATTTTCTAATTTTACCTCATCGATGACAATACCATCCTCTGCATGGCCTGGAGTAACAACATTGGGTGCATCCTCTTTAATAATCATTCCAAAAATCACATAGTGAGTCATACAAACTTGTTACACACATACACAATAATATATAATCAAATTAAATTAATTTACAATAACAAATACAATGTTAAATTAAATTAATTTTACCTCCTCTATAACTATATCGGCTGAACATGTGATGAAGAAAGCAACGTTCCTACAGCTTGCCTCGTCATCCTTCCTTCACTCAACAATCCATACCATATAAAAAAATGTTACTAACATAATAAATAATACCAAAGTCCAACAAATTTTAAACAATCAATGTTAGAACGATTATTAGATAAAGTACACACATGTATCAAGAAGATATTTGAAGGTAAATGTTCTCCTTTGTCATTTTGATCTTCTGAGTTGAGGCCCAGACACAGGTTCCTAAAATAAGATTGTGTTAGTTACTTAATATATTAGTTTCAACATAAAATATAATACAATTATTTATTTTTCAAATGCAACAATGGAAAAGGAAAATGAAAAGCTTGTATTCTTACCGTGATGAAGATGCAATGTCCATGACATATAACTTTGCAAAATCTGACTGCAACACACTAGCTAAATAACAAAAGATCACAAACAATCATAATTCATCTTAACAATAACATTTTGGACAAATATAGTGCCTACATGTATTTTCCTAAGAGTACACACCATAGTAGAGTATGATGACTCCAAGTTCTGAGTATCTTGCGATAACTTTCACATTATATCTTCGATGGGCTGCATAATTCCTGCCATAAAAATCTATGTCTACCATTGCACAAATGCTTCACAAATAGCACATATTAAGCCATTAAATAACTACAAACATAATTATACATAACACAAAAAGGAAATACAATGTGTACATATATCATATTACAATGTCATCCATGGAAAGTGCTAACAATGCTACCACTTCTTCATTTATTCTGGCCCTAGACACTTGACATACATCCAACCTGCCTCTATTGAATTTTACATGTACATATGAACATTTCAAAAAGTGAGATACAATCTCTAGCACTTGAACATGAAGAATAGAAATATTTACATTGTTACATTGATATACGCCATTCATTTGATTAACAATAATCATATCATGAGAAAACACACAAATGTTTCAACTTCATGATGTAACGCTTCCTCAAGACCCAATATCAAGGCCCTATACTCAACTTGGTGGATCATCATATTGACATCTCCCACAATGGTGCCTCTCTCTACTTTCTTCTTTCCCATCAAGGTCATATAATATGAACGATGAACATGTCATATTTTCTGAGGTATTAGACACCCCATGAATTTCCAATCTCCAAATGGCAACCATGTTTACCTTTACAATGGACAAACATATATCATAAGCAACAAAAGACAACATGTTTTTATTTTTTATTTTCAACACTACAAATTGAACTTTTCAATACAACTATCTACATTCCAAGACATATATATATATATATATATATATATATATATACATGTTTCTTTTTCGTGTTAGTTGTGGTATACAAACTTTTTTTTCTTTGCTTACTAATTATACACACCATGTTTTGTGTGTATATGATGATGATACAAACAAAAATTCAAGTGTATGCCCATGCAATTTTGTCACCAGGGATATTTCTATCCTGAGGACGGTGTCAACTATCCTAGAGTCAAGATTGTAAGCCACCCATTCATGGGAATGCGTGTGTGGTATACACACATGACATGCATTAGTTTTTTTGTTTTGTAGTGTGATGTATACAACTTTGTATACCTCACTCATTATGTAGACCACAAAAAAGTGTAATATTTCAACCCAAAACCTCTTAATTATTATTGGAAGGCCCTACCAGTTGTGTTGTAGTGTGATAGGAACACACTACAAAAGAAAACATATAATTAAATGACTTCTTGAATTTTTGTATACACCACTTAGTGGGTCCCACACCTATGGATATATGAATGTGGGCATGCATGTGGGCATGCGATCCTATCCCCCATGGCTATCCTAGTGACAAGATCATATGCCCACATGCATGCCCCCGTGCATACATCCATAGGTGTGGGACCCACTAAGTGTGGTATACACAAATTTAGGGAGTCATTTAATTATATATTTTCTTTTATAGTGTGTTTCATGTCACACTACAACAACTAGTAGGGCCTTCCAATAATAATTAAGAGGTCTGAGTTCAAATCCCATGATTTTTTTGTAGTGTACACAATGAGTGAGGTATACAAAGTCTGTATACCACACTAAAAACAAAAAAAAAAACTAAGGCATGTCATGTGTGTATACCACACACGCATTCCCATGAATGGGTGGCATGCAATCCCGATGCTAGGATAGTCGACACTATCCTTAGGATATACGGATCCTCGACGAGAATTACATGGGCATGCATGTATATTTGTACACACATGTACATATATATGAATATGCATATGTATACACATACACACACACACACACACACACACACACACACACACACACACACACACATTTATACCACATATGTATACACATATATATATGTATGTATGTATGTATATGTATATGTATGCATATGTAGATGTATGTGTATGAATATGTAGGTGTCACATGAGCCCACTATCCTATCCATAGGATCACATGAACCGCATCTATATTGCATGATACGCCATGCATATACATAAATTTTTCCAAACAATCATTTGCCGTGTGGCATGATACCTCCTGAAGTAATTTTTTTACTACCAAAATATTTCATATTTATACGCTTAAGTACACATACATATATCTATACATGTACACACACACACACACACACACACACACACACACACACACACACACACACACACACACACATGCATTTTTATATGTATGTGTATACATATACATATGCATATCCATATACAAACATATATGTACAAGTATACATATACATATGTATATGTGATGGTCTCACATACATGGACATTTGTATTGTCATATGATATTTTGTTTGTTATATAGACACACATATGACAGAAATGGACAATCATGTCTTCGTTCACAAGTAAATGACTGGGTTTTTACTGTGGCTAGTGTATATACTCTTGTCTTGGTTGGCTAGCCAATCAATACGATGTATATACTCTTGGCTGTTTTGATTTAAACATGATTATAGATTGTCATAATTATTTTTGTTTGAATGTGTCATGTGGCATCACAATGATAACAACAGGTAATCATTGCATCTTGTGCCCACTTTGTTCAACCATCATGTGACTTTGAAAATACTTAACATGTGAACCTATTTTTTCATCTATTTATTATAATTTTTTCATTGTTAGCATTTGTATTGCAGTTAAGTTTTGATTCCTTTGATAATTTTGATATCCTAGTTGATTTACTTGCTTCTATTTTGGATTTACACACTGCAATTTTAGATTTACAAAGCATGATCATACACAAAAAAAGACATCTATAAATCCTGAATAACATATTATTATTATCCTTAATTTCTATTTCACCACATTCATTGACTAGCAACCAAGACAATTGTATAGACATATTTTTATCTCTCTTATGTGTATACACACAATGTGTATATCAAAATCCAAAATACCATATATAAGTATTTCTATTGATACTATAAGTACATGTTTTCCTCTAAAAAACTTCACAAATCTATAGAACAAAATAATAATAAAAATGTCTATCTGTGAACAACTTTAAAATATGAAAATTGCATAGTGCCTAAATGTTTTTTTTAAAGATCTAATGCTTCTCCCCAATTCTACATAGTGGACCTTCTCACCAATTCTCATTCTCCCATCAACCTTTTGCAAATATAGTTGTAGAATTCCAAGTTTTGTCAATGCACAGACCTTTTTCCTTCACTTTCACAAAATACTCATTTGTCCTTCAATCCCATTGATCTGACTTTTCTGATTTGATTTTGCATGGTAGAAGTGAAGGCTCTTAATTGGGACTCCCCCACAAAGAGATTTATTTGAAAATATGACATGTGACCCAAAAGGAGATGACACAAGTGGAATTCACACATGATATTTTGATGTTCAGTGGAGTTTTTGTAAATTCCTTTAAAAATTCTATGTCATTGTTTATTTCATATGGAAATTCACAAGCTATTCTTGATAATTGCCACCTGTAGAACTGTTCATCCAAGAAAGCACTTGTATACTATGAAGGTTTTCTGTGGGAAAGCAATTTTTCCCCTACTTCATAGGAAGCCTATAGGTCCTTTTTGATCTTTTCCTTTTGGTTTTCTATTTCTATCCTTTCCATCTTCTCCTCTTCTAACTAATTTTTTAATGTCTCATTTTGAGAATGTAATTTTTCATAATTGTTACAAATTGTACCCCATATTTTATGATATCCTCTATGTTCAAGAAGTTTGAAATTCCTTATAAATTTTACTTTAGCAATGGAAAAGGCTATTTCTTCCTTTTCCTTGAATTACATTTCAAGTTTTTCAATTTGTAATTGTAAAGAGGAGATAAGGGTTTATTTGATTGTACATTTATTTTTGGAAACTTATTTCTTGATGATTTATTCTTTTTTAGAGAGGAGAATCACATGTTACAATTGATCTTATTTAATACCTTGACTTGGTGAAGTGGGAGATATAAATTATTCTTCTTACGTAAGTAGAGCCTTTCCTTTTTATGTTTAATCGATGGAATGGGTCAACAAAAACCAAAGCACTTGCATTAAATTCTCACCACCTTCTAACGTCCTTTCTTGCGGTAAATTTCTCTACCTTAGGATTGGCCTCGAGAATTGGAATGGGTTGCTGATTGGATGTTGACTAGGTTGTGCTGATTTAGGTGCAATAGATTTGGAGAGATTATATCTGTTTCTTGGGAACTTTACCCATCTCTTGTAGCAAATTTATCCAAGAATTTTTACCCTTCTACTCTTTGATGGAGTGTTGAAAAATTAGGTAAATGAGACCATGGTGATTTACTTGTCCTTTATTCTCTTTATATCTAGTGGTCATATTATGGATGTTGTCACATAGATATTGAGGTAAATTGACTCGATGCACTAGGTTTGTGCAAACCCTATGTTTCAAATGAATAATAATCCACATTGTATCACCTTGTTAGGACATTGTATTCACCTTTGCAGGTGAAATACTTCACTATCCAAAGGTGGCTGCCACATAGGGTTCAAGAATTGTATCCCTCCTAATGCCTTTGATGTTTTTGCATTATTAAGTGCCAATTGCGGTTTAGGCTCTCCATGGTCATGAAAATTTGAATTTGGTCTTTATATGTAGACCTTCCTACAATCTGTAACCCTTCACAAGGAATCCCTGAAATTTCACTAATGATATTACTATTTACAATAATATTCATGCCTCTTACATCCGAAGACCTTCCCTTGAAATTTTCTACAAATTTTTCCACTACTGCTTCCTTATAGCCTTGGAATTTCTTCATGAATTCCAACCATCATGCCTTTTCAAATAGCTCTGATACTTGTGAATCTCACAATAAAATGGATGTGGACTTTGGTTCTGAATATTTTTATGACCCATTCTTCTAAACCGAAGTAAGGGATACATGCTATCAGGAATGATAAAATCGATTTTCAGGAATAATCTGAAGCAATACTAAATATAGACCATAACAAGACTATTTAGGGAATAATCTGAAGCCCAACTCAAAGAAAACTTATGTTGATTGAAAAAATAGATAGAGAGCAACCAAATAATTATTTCCTCTACTCCAATTGAGGTATACTATTGATAGAACTCACATGTGGCTATCCTAGCGACATGATCGCATAACCCACATCCATATTCATAATGGCCCCGTATATGCCCCATACACATGCATCACACTTTTCCCAAGAGTCACCTGCCAACACACAACACTACCACATGATAATATAACATGAATGTCCATTTATGTGAGACACACACATACATATGTATATATATATATATATATGTATGTATGTACATATACATGAATATATGCATATGCATGTATAACCATACATATCCAAATACGATATATATTGATATACATATATGTACATGATCGCATGGATCCCATACTAATGACCATAAGATTCCATACCAAATGAAATATATGCATAGATCTCTACATAGGACCCACATCCTCCTCCTCGATGGCATCCAATTTTCAACCTAGTCACCATTCTCTGAAACAATCACGCAACTCCATTCCCGTGGCCGAGATCCGAAAGGCAGATACGAGTAGAAAATTGATGGGATGAGAAAAGGATGTTAGAAGTTGGAAATATTTAATAAAAATCTCTGTCAAAAACTCATGCCAATTCATGATGCCAATTTCGGGGTAGATACGTTCCATACGAAGGAAGAAAAATCGGAGGAGGAAAGGACGTGAGAAGCAGAATGAATCAAAATCACCTTAACAACTATGGGAAACTTCAATTACTACAAGAAGAGATTTGAAGCTACGGGCCACATTTTCAAAGTGCTATATGCACCTCCTTTAGGCACCGTAGGAACTATATGGAGAAGAGGAAATGATTACATGTGGTTGTAATTGTGCTGCCACGTGGCACATACAAACAATAAACAATTATGGCAACTATAATCATGTATAATCAACCCATTGTGGTACCACATGGCACATTCAAATAAAAAACATTCATACAACATATGTGAGACATATACATATACATATGTATGTACATACGTGTACATATATATATATATATATATATATATATATATATATATATATATATATATATATATATATGGATACACATATGAATGCATGAACATACATATGCAATTACACATATAATTTATGTACACGTACATGTATATACGTGTATGTATGTATGTGTATGTATTCAAGTAGGTGTCACAAAATATTCCTTGACTAACCAACGAAAGTGAAGAGTATAGATAGTTTTTTTCCTTGTTATGTGGTATACACACAGTGTATACCACATACAACACTACCATATGATAATACAAGGTATGTGAGACATATGCATATACATATGTACATGTATACTCATACATACATGTACATATAAATGTATATGGATACGCATATGCATGCATAAACATACATATGTAATTACACATATTATATACATACATGTAAAAGTATGTATGTATATGTATATGTATGTATAGGTATGTGTATGTATTTGAGTAGGTATCACAACAGATTCCTTGACTACCCAACAAAGTGAAGAGTATAGACAATTTTTTTCTCTTATGTGGTATACACACAGTGTGTATACCACATACAACACAACCAAATGATAATACAAGGTATGTGGGACATCTACATGTACATATGTATATGTATACTCATACATATGTGTACATATACATGTAAATGTATATGTATATGTGATATGTATAATACATGTATATACATACATACATACATACATACATATATATATATATATGTTTATGTATGTATGTATGTATGTATGTACATGTATATACGTATGTATAAATTTGTGTATGTATTTGAGTAGGTGTCACATCACATTCATTGACTAGCCATCAAAATCAAGAACCCCGTAGATCTAAAATAAATATTCAGGTGAATGAAACTACCGAGCCTATGTGATTTTCAGCTTTTAAAATTGTTCACAGATAGAATTTTAATATGATCCATACGAAGGAATAGAAATCAAAGAAGGAAAGGAAGTGAGAAGGTGGTGAGCATTTAATGCATCACTTTGGTTTTGGTGCCCCATTCCATCGATTAAACAAGCAACAAAAACTTTAAGCACAAAAAACTTTGCATATGCATATGCATGCATAAGTATATATATGTAGTTACACACACAAAAATATACATACATGTACATGTACATGTATATATGTGTATGTGTATATATATGTATGTATATGTATGTGTATCTATTCATATTCAAGTAGGTGTCGAGCACAACGAACCTTGACTACCCAACAAAGAGAAGAGTATAAACATTTTTTTCTCTGTTATGTGGTATACACACAGTGTGTATACCATGTACAACACTACCATATGATAATACAAGGTATGTGAGACACGTACATATACATATGTACATTTATACTCATACATACATGTGTGTAAAAATGTGTGAAGTTCCAGCTCATTTGAACCCGGTGACGCCAAATTTGCTACATTTGGCATAAAGGCTCCATGTTGGTAGCCGACTCTAGGGAAAAGCATGATGCATGTGGATGGGGAATATGGGGGAAAATCATGAATATGGATGTGGGTCTTTCAATCCCATCGTGAGGATAGCCAAGAGCCAACTATCATGGAAACATGATCGATTATAAACGAGTTTTTCTATTTTATGTGGTTTTGATACATACAAGTGTGAGTAAATCACGTGTACATATGTACACTACCATATGATAATATAGGGTATGTGGGACACGTACATATACATATGTACATGTATAATTATACATACATGTGTGTATGTGCATGTATATATATATATATATGCATGTATATGTATGTATTATTTGAGTATGTATCACAACAAAAATCCTTGACTTCCCAACAAGTGAAGAGTATATATAGTTTTTTTCTTTGTTATGTGGTATACACACAGTGTGTATACCACATACAACACTACCATATGATAATACAAGGTATGTGGGACATATACATGTACATATGTATATGTATACTCGTACATACATGGGTGTATGTATGTGTATATGTATATGTATGTATTTGAGTAGGTATCACAAAGAGATTCCTTAAGTGCCCCA
Organism: Taxus wallichiana var. yunnanensis; assembly: GCA_018340775.1. Classification (NCBI taxonomy): domain Eukaryota; kingdom Viridiplantae; phylum Streptophyta; class Pinopsida; order Cupressales; family Taxaceae; genus Taxus; species Taxus wallichiana. The sequence continues at coordinate 298,442,229 of CM031243.1, read as the reverse complement.
AAATTAATAGTATAAAAATTTTTATTTTTTTGTTATATGTATACAAACATAGTGTGTATACCATTTTCACCTTCAATCTATTTGCCATCTTTGCATACTTGACTCCTCTTGAAATTTATTGTAATATCATCCACGACAAGTGGTTCATCACTAGCCTATGTATCTAGCATATTATCACCTAAATTATTTGATACTTTTGGTTCATTGATTGCAAGTATAGTCTACTTGCTTTGGAATGTATTCTACATACAACACTACCATATGATAATACAAGCTATGTGGGACATGTACATGTACATATGTATATGTATACTCGTACACATTTGTGTGTGTGTATGTGTGTATATATACATATGTATATATATGTATTCAAGTAGGTATCACAAAATATTCCTTAAGTATGTATTCAAGTGGACCTTCTCACCAATTCTCCCAAAATCATGTGAATAAAGTTGCAAAGTTCATGGTTTTGGCACCAAATGCATGTTTTGTTCCTTGTTTGATCGGGTATACCATATGACAGGTAGTAAGCTTTGCATTAAATGTTTCCAACTTCTAACATCCTTTCCTCATCCCATCATTTTTCTACTCGTATCTACCTTCAGATCGGCCTCGGGAATGGATTTGCATGACTATTTTGGAGAATGGTGACTAGGTTGATAGACTAGATGCCATGGAGGAGGATGTGGGTCCCATAGAGATCTATGCATATATGCCATTTGGTATGGCATCTTATGGTCATTAGTATGGGGCCATGCAATCCTGTCACCAGGATAGTTGACTCCCATACTCGTACATATGTGTGTGTATGTGCGTGTATATGTATACGTATGTATATGTATGTATTCAAGTATGTATCACAACAATAGATTCCTTGACTTCCTAGCAAAGTGAAGAGTATAGACAATTTTTTTCTTTGTTATGTGGTATACACACAGTGTGTATACCACATACAACACTACCATATGATAATATAGTGTATTTGGGACATATACATGTACATATGTATATGTATACTCATACATACATGGGTGTATGTGCGTGTATATGTATATGTATACGTATGTGTATGTATTCAAGTAGGTGTCACAACAAATTCCTTGACTACCCAAAGAAAGTGAAGAGTATAAACAATTTTTTTTTTTTGTGTGGTATACACAAAGTGTGTTTACACATACAATAGTACATATAACACTACAAGGTATGTGAGACATACGCATATACATATGTACATGTATACTCATACATACGTGTACATATAAATGTATATGGATATGCATATGCATGCATGAACATACATATATAATTACCCATATTATATATGTACATGTAAAAGTATGTACTTGTATATGTATACGTATGTATAGGTATGTGTATGTATTTTGAGTAGGTATCACAACAAATTTCTTAACTACCCACCAAAGTGAAGAGTATATAATTTCTCTCTCTCTCTCTCTCATGTCATGTGGTATACACACACATACCACATAAAACACAACCAAATGATAATACAAGGTATGTGGAAACCTACATGTACATATGTATATGTGTACTCACATACATATGTGTACATATACATGCATATGGATATGCATATGCATGTATAAACATACATATACAAATGCATACACACATACACACACACACATATGTATGTACATGTGTATATGTTCATATTTATGCGTACGTATAAATTTTTGTATGTATTCAAGTAGGTGTCAAATCACATTCATTGACTAGTCATCAAAATCAAGAACCCAACTTATCTAAAATAATTATTCAGGTGAATGAAACTTCCTAAGCCTATGTGATTTTCAGCTTTTAAAATTGTTCATAGATAGAATTTTAATATGATTCATACGAATGCATAGAAATCGGAGGAATGGAAGTGAGAAGGTGGTGAAAATTTAATGCACCGCTTTGGTTTTCATAGTGCCTATTCCATCGATTAAACAAGCAAAAAAAACTTTAAGCTTTAAAACTCTGCACACACACACACACACACACATGTATAAACACACATATGTAATTACACATATATATATGTACATGTACATCTATGTATATGTTTACATATGTATAGGTATTTGTATGTATTTGATTATGTATCATTACATAGATTCCTTGACTTCCCAACAAAGTGAAGAGTATAGACAATTTTTTTTTTTACTTTATGTGGTATACACATTGTGTATACCACATACAACACTACCATATGATAATACAAGGCATGTGAGACACATACATATACATATGTACATGTATACTCGTACATACATGTGTGTATGTGCATGTATATGTATATGTATGTATATGTATGTATATGTATTCAAGTATGTATCACAACAATAGATTCCTTGAGTGCCCAACAAAGTGAAGAGTATAGACAATTGTTTTTCTCTGTTATGTGGTATACACACAGTGTGTATACCACATACAAAACTACCATATGATAATATAGTGTATGTGGGACATATACATGTACATATGTATATGTATACTCGTACATAAACATGGGTGTATCTACATGCATATTTATGTATTCGAGTAGGTATCACAATAGATTCCTTGAATGCCCAAAAAGTGAAGATTATAGACAATTTTCTTTCTCTATTGTGATATACACACAATGTGTATACCACATACAACACTACCATATGTACAGGGTATGTGATAATAGACTACACTCCAAAGCAAGTAGACTACACTCCGAAGCAAGTAGACTATACTTGCAATCAATGAACCAAAAGTATCAAACAATTAAGGTGATAATATGCTAGATACAAAGGGTAGTGATGAACCACTTGTTGTGGATGATATTACAATAAATTTCAAGAGGAGTCAAGTCTACAAATATGGAAAATAGTTTGAAGGCCAAAAGAAACATATTGATGAAGAACCTAATACTCATAATCGAAAAAAAAAAAAAAGCTAATATGCTCATAGTTTGATTTTCCCAAAAGCTCATAAATAAGTTCTCTTCCACTTCCAATTGTGGAAACATTTTAGAAATGTAATATTGGAAACAAAGTTTCACCTTAGCCAGATAGTAGTGTACATACAATGAGAAAAAAACATCATTAGTGTTCATTCTTCTCCTTTCAATTTTCAGCATATGAATCTACTCAATACCATAGATGCAATAGAAAATAAGAGTTTTCCCACCTTGGGTTCTATGCAGAATACCAAATATTACACATATATACAAAGGCTACCTTGTTTTATGAGATCATGGTAAGAAATCATGTTAAGAAATAAAACTTATTTCAGAGCTTTTGGGAAGATCAAATTGTTGGTAAGAATGAATCCTTGAATGCATGTGCTGTGGGTTTTATGTTTTCTCTATTTTTGTAGTTGGGATTCATTGTGGATGGTGCCAAAACTGGGAACTCTGCAACTTTATTCTAGATGGTACAACAAATATGGGTTTTATGTTTTTATGAATTTTTTTTTGCATCTGGGATTCACTGTGGATGGGCCTAATGCATTAGGGTTTCAAAATTAGTGCTCACCCCATCCATTTTTGCTCTATTTGTTGTACATTCCATTTCAGTATAAGGACACAATCCCTTTTACAAGGAACAAAACAAGGAACAAGGAACAAAACATGCATTTGGTGCCAAAAACCATGAACTTTGCAACTTTATTCATAAAAGCTAGACGGGATTCGTAGTAGCCGAAAAATAAATATTTGTATAAAATTTATGCATAAAATCAAATATTTTTTTAAACTTGAATATGCATGGTGTATATTGATAGAAAGATTTCTATTTTTTAAACAATAACCCAAAATTTATAGGAAAAATTTAAATAACATCCATAGAACTGCAAGAACTTAAAAAAATACCCGATATACACACGAATGTAGCTAAGAGCGAAAGGAGCAGAAGTACTCAAATGGCTCAGGTTTTAAGTTCCTACCAGAGGGTCAAGCTTCCACCAACGAGGAGAGAACAAAAATTACAGAATAAAAAAATGTGGGAGAAAAATTACGAGAGGGAGGGAGAGGTCAAAATTAATTTCTAAGTTGACACCGAGAAGGTGGCGGCGTCCTTTACCCATATGGTTCTTAGAAAAACATGCAAAGTGCTAGATCATCTCAACCCAACGATGCCAAATTTTCTCCATTTGGTAAAGCTCCATGTTGGTAGGTGAATCTTAGGAAAAGTGTGATGCATGTGTATGGGGAATATGCGGGGCCATCATGAATATTGATGTGTGTCATACAATCTATCATCGGGATAGCCACATGTAATTGATGGTGGCTATTTTTGGTCTCGGAACCATTGACTTGGTAGTCGATATCATATCCTATATTTCAATGTGATTAGGGGATTTTTAATTATATTCATATCCTTCCATATAGTTTTCTAGTTTTATTTATTTATGAGATTTTTTTATTTTATTAAAAACACATGTCTTTATGTAGATATAATTCACGAATATCGGTTTTAATAAGATTTTACATTCCACCCTCATTTATTTAAAAAAATCCACTAAAATTCATAATTCTGAGGTTATATATATCAACAATTGACATGTTAATTTTTGTCACAAGAATTGTCAAACTGGAAAAGGAGGTTGGGTTTTGAAAGAAGAGATCAATCAGGTTTGTAAGAGAGAAGGAAAAATGAAGATGCAAAATGACCTTGGACAGGATAATGATCATATTCTTGTAATATACAAGAAGATTAACTCATTGGGAAATGTAAAAGGAAGACATGACTACACCATTTATGTGCTTAAGGCTATCTACAACTTCATGGAGCAACATGTCAAAAGTGTATGTGTTTTCAGCAACATTCCTGCTGCCATTTGGGAGCCGAGACCAATACGGGACTTGATTCTCTCACAACTGGACAAGAAGGATCCCTCCCATGTCACTTTACGGCACTCTTCACCTCTCTGTAGAAGGTAAGGACAAAGATTGACAAAGAAAACAAGTGAAGAGGACTGTACTTTTTTCTATTTTTATGTTTTATTGCTGTCAGGATGTTACTTTCATGCTACTTTGTTACAGTTTTGTCACTATTTTGATCCTTTTGTATAGTTTATCAGATAACTTGTTGGTCTGAAAATCTTTCACTTGGGCAGATCTATGGATAAATGAGCCAACAATGTGCAGGGCATAGCCCCTCTTTGAGTTAGCAAAGCGAAACTGGTTTATTGCTATTCTACCAGCAGAAATCTATGCAAGTCTCACAAATTCTACCTTCGGGGTTTGGGATCTCATCCCAGTAGGGGTGTTTCCATTGCAAAAGAAAGGAAAGGAAGAGGGGATGAAGAAAGAGTAGGTCCGAAGGGAGAAAAGAAATGAATTCCAAAGCAGAAAGGTCAGAAGGTTTATGTTTTGGGATTGGTAGTAAACAGAGCCAAACCTACTTGCATAAACGAGAAAGAAATACTGATGATAAATAAATGACAATAAAAAATGCAGTAGATCCAATAGAATAAACACATAGATCGGACGTAAGAAAGATCTAATGCACATAACACATGTATTCAACACAAAGTCTAAATATTGTATTAATATTTTCCTTCTGTTACAAAAAGCTCAAAGTCTTTTCTCCTCACTTCTATTTTTCATCTGAAAGATATTCATCCATTATACAACAAGTATTGGGGTATTTATAGAAGAAGGAGAGAAAAGAAGGCAAAAAGGAGCCAACAACTCATTTACAAAATATCTATCTAAAAGTCATGTTGACTTTTGACAACTTGATGGATGACATCATCCCATGATGCAACATGGATGATGTCATCATTTGTATCAACATACTCCAGATATTCCCAAAAAGAAAGTCGAAGAAGAGAGAGAGAAGAAGAAGAAGAAGAAGCTACTCGTCATCGTCATCCTGCGGCCGAAAGGGGGTGGACTGCTTTTGTTGTTGCTCAGGTGACGAGATATGGAATTGAGAGCGGTATTCCATAAACTTGTTGATCATTGGCCCTAGCTGATCCTGGGAAGGATCCTTGTGCTGATCACTGATCACCTCACAAGTCTCCCGCTCATCTGTGAGTTTCTCGGGGAGCTTGGAATAGTCTTTTCCGCTTCAATGAGTAACCCAATGAAGTCTCGGCAGGCCAACAGGTTGTTGATAGACTCTGTGTCAAAAGTGACCTCTGGCCCCATCCCTTGAGAAACGATCTCTTTGAAGATCTGGGTGGTTTCATCAGCTTTCCTTAAAGTGAAGGAAGGAGTAAGTAACCCTGGTGACATGTTAAGAATGATCCGTTCCATTTGGTGCATCGCGTCCAGGGCTTCTTCCTTCACTTTGTCAATCTTTTCTAGGACAAATTCCAGCTGATCCACCCGGTAATCTAGAGTGGACATGATTTTGTTAAGGGCCCTGGGATGGCCGAAGACACCGAACTTGACCAGATCTTTGACTGAACAGTCGAACATTTGTTGGAAGGTCTCGTGCTGCAGTCTAGCATGTTCCAGCTCTTCCGATATGGGTCCCGCTAACGCTTGGAGCTCTTTATTCGCCTTATTGATATTCAAATACAAGTTAGAGAACTCGGTGATTACTTTTTTGCTGTCTTTGAGGATTTGGCTCCTCCAAGTGGAAATGGCCATGCCCTGCTCGCCGATCTTTGTGTACTCATTAATTTTCTCCTAGCTGAGAAGCTCGAAGTCTCGGCGGCAAGTTGTGGGAGGCACACTACCCATCTTATGTAAGGCTTGGAGCGAGATATTTGTTTTGCTCTTTTAATTGCCTTTTCTCTTCCTTTGTCTCCTAAAGCTTCTTGCAGAGGGCGTCAACCGCTGAAAGGGCCTCCCATTGAAGGTGTTCAAGATGTCCCCATTGTGACTGGGTCACGATAATTTATCGAGACAGATCCTCTTTCTCTTTGAGGGGATTGGGTACGCGATCTCCATAACCCTCTCTCTGCACACTTTGAGAGAAGTGTGTGACTTTCTCCTTCTTTGGCCCCTTAGATGGGATTACGAAAAGTCCATCGAGAGAGATGGGAACTTTCCTCTTTTTTTGACTTAGCTTCTGGGAGATCCAGGCTGGACCTATCGGAGAAGGGCCGGAAATGGAAAAGGGGTAGCTACAGTAGTGGAGGGGAAAACGTGGAGACACGTGGGGGTGGCATGGAGAGAATAGCCGAAGAAGTGTCCACGGGAGGAAGGGAAACGTAGGCTGTGGAAGACATAGGAAGGGAAGGGAGCTCAGAGATGAGGGAAGAAATGGAGGAGGAAAGATCCGCAGGGGAAGAGAAGATAGACGAAGAAGCGGGGAGGAGTAGAAGAAGGGGAGAAGACACGACCAAAGGAATGGCCGCTTGAGTCACTTGGGGAGGGGAAGGAAGGTAAGAAGAAGGGATAGAAGGGACCTCGGTTGCTTTGTAGTAATGCCGACATCCTGAGTGGATGGGCCTATTGGAACATCCTCTTCTACTTCTTTCTTTGGCGAAGCCAAAGTTATAACCTGTTCGGGTGCGGCGGAAGGAGGACTTGCTGGAGCTTCTTCCTGAGTGGTGTTGGATTCACCCTCTATGCCTTTGCCCTTGCCTTTAGGCTGCTATTTTAGTTCGGGAGGTGCGTTACCCAATGGGGAGGTTGTGAAATCAACCCCGAGGTAGATTAACCTGTTCATCCGGCACCAATGCTCTGTTCTACGCAGATTTTCCTTGACCCTCTCCTCAATCATCTGAGGTGCCTTAGTTCTATCAATGGCTGGAAAAGGCCAATTGTCCCCATCCGTGTTAGTATATACTTGGTCTATTTCATCTTCCGTAGTCTGGAAGCCTTTGGGGACAATTGCTACCCCATATTGGATGATTTCTGCCAAGGCTAAGCGAGAATGATCCTTTCTCCTGAGCTCAACCTCATGGATGATGTCGATGTAGATGTCCTTGATCTAGGGACGTGGATTGGATCAAGTTTCGCCCTTGGCAGACAATTCCTTGGGTCGAAGGTAGGCCTGGCCAGGAAATCATGTCTCAAATTAAGCAGCTCCAGCTTTGCGAACATGTCCTTTGCCTTGTGGTGGGTAAGGCATGTATATCGGCCTACTGTGAGGGGGAAAGGAGTTCCACCCTTATTTCTTTTGAGGAACTTTTCGTGATATGTAATCAGCTGTCTTGACAGCTCCAGTAAAATCAGCTTGGGCCCAACATACCTCGGCAGTCTGGTCGGCTCTCCCAAGAAGTTGGCTGCCCTCAGATAGGTGAATGTGGGAAATTGGGTGAACAGGGCCCCCCATTTCTCAGTGGCTGCCACTATGCTTTTGGTCGTATGACCATAAGTCATATTTGGCCTCAACAGGCAGATGATGTGATAGAAAAACACATCGTTAATCTTTGTGAATTGAGAGATGCTATTCTCCAGCCTCAATTCTGGGTAGTACTCATATATTTTGACCTGAGGCCAAACCCCACTTCGTATCAGGCCTGGGTAGTCTCTCTCTGATGCTGCAGCATAGACAACATAGGAGTTCATATAGAATCTCCCTGTTGTATTGAATTGTTGAAACTGCTCGGAGATTGTGCTGCTTATTATTTCTCCCCAGCAAAAGCGCTGATCGGGCACGTTCTTGTTCATGGTCTCTAAGTACCGCAACATCCATTTATGGAAAAAGTGGGCGTCAGGAAGCCCAAACACTCTACTCAGGAATGTGATAGTGTCGCTGAGCTCCTCTGAGAAGTCACTGCGGTGGATGATTTGAGGCCATCGGGTCACCACCTTTTTATTCTTTAAATAGACCTCATTCATCAGCTGCATGCACTGATCTTCGTTATCATCCCAGGCCTTAATACAATCCTCTCGGCTGACGGCCACAAAGTGCCAGTGATGAGGGATGCCGAGTATTATTTCGAAGTGGCGGGTAGTGAGGTTAATGACGACCTCACCCTTGTCATTTACGACACACCTTGTGTCCTTGTTGTAGCACCGGGTGACCACCATCATGAATTCATTGTTGATGGTGCTGACTGGGATTCCTCCAGCGAAGTGTAGGGCACTGCCCATTAGTTTTTCCATCCATGGACTTCTAGTTACCTTCTGAGTTCTGACCCAGAATTCCTCCATATCAATGTGACCCAATTCTGAGTCTCTGATGTCTAGGTCGCATTCGGCCTGGGAGTCAGGCATTCTGACTCTCTGATACTTGTATTTCATCTCTTCTTCTGTAAGTTTTGCCTTACCTTTAGATTTGGTAGGTCTCCTGCTTGATGTAGACATATGTTCTTCTGAGCTTAATTGCTGATCTGCACTTGAAGAAGAAGCGAGACCCAATCCAAAAAGGTTGTATTAGCCATTTGATCTTCCATTGAAATGCTAACAGAAGAAAGAGTTAGTGATTTTGAGGCTCAGGGCGCATGGCGCATGAAAGCTGCAGCTTACAGGGCTAAATAGGTAAGGCGCACAGAAAAGAGGTGTTGCAGAAGGTAAAATCGGTGCAAAGGTGCATGGCGCATGGATCTGCAGGGTACATTTTGTAAAGGGTGCATGGAGATTTGGTGTAACAGAGGGACAGGATGCGCCAAAGGCGCATAGATTTTTCATGTTGCATGAATATTTGGTGCGCCAAAGGCGCATGTATGGTTTGTGTAACAGGAACTTCATGTGCACCAAAGGCAACTTGGCGCGGCGCACGGAGGGTCTACACAACATAATGTTACTGCAACAAGGAGAGTGCCTGCGCCTTCGAAACTTTGTACTTAGTGCGGATTAAGGCGATCTTTGCATAGATGCGGGGGTGCGCCAAAGAGGCGCATGTATATGTGATGTAACAAATAAGGTTGAGGCACCTAAGGAGGCGCAAGGCTAGCGCTTGCAGCATGTGAAGGAGGCGTGCCTTGAGGGCGCGAAAGTTCTTAATGCAACAGGCATGATGGGTGCGCCATTGGCGCAGATTTTGATCATGTTGCAGGGGTGACAGATGCACCAAAGGGAAAAGGAAAGAAAAGTCTTTTTAGAGCTTAGATTATTCTCAGAGGGGTCTTTTACATGGTTTAGCTTCTTTTCTCTTTTCTTTTCCAAGGTCATTTGGGTAATAAAATGGTTTAATCAAAAGGGATTTACACCATGCTTTCAGAATAACTTCCTCTACCAGCAGATCTGGAAAGAGGAGGAAGAATATGGAAAGACAGCAAGGCGGGGGGCCAGATCAATATTTCACACCCAAAACCAAACCAACAAGCATACAAAGAACCAAAAACACCAAACACATGAAAGAGATAAGAACCTCTTACCGGATAAATAGTGAAAATCATGCAAACGGGTCCACTATGTTGAAAACGACGGGGCAGGTGAGCTGACAGGTCAGAGAAAATAAAAACGTGATGCTCTGGAGATAATGACATTTGCAGGCGCGCAAATACATATATATATGTGAGTCAGCAATAAATGCGCCACCAACTTTGTAAAGGGCGCATGAAAATTACTGTCGACATATGAAAGCATGCGCCCTTTGGCGCACCAAAGCATTTTCCAGCATGGAATTAAGTGCGCCTTTGGCGCACCAAAAGTGGTGTCGACATGAGATTATGTGCGCCTGTGGCGCACCAAAAAGTGGCGCAACAAAGCATTTGCCAACACGAAGGCGCATGCGCCTTGGCGCACGCAGGGAAGACTCAACATATCAAGGCGCACCAAAAGGTGTGTTGACACAGGAAAATATGCGCCAAAGGTTTTAAAGGGGGCGCACCAAAAGGTGATGTTACATAGCAATTCCATGCACCCAACCAAAAGACCAAAAATGACTAAGTTCGGAAAACCAGATTTCCCGGAAAAGGGATTTTGCAACATTCCAACACAAGGGATCCCTAATGAGGGATCAGAACAAAATTTTCAGTATGGTTATCGGTAAAATTGCCCTTGTCAATTTTACGGGATAACATAACTATAGTTGGATTTTCATGTTTAATATGGATGTTGATCCAAACTTGATGTATTTATTGCATTATCTAGATATGGAGCCTTTTTGTAATAGGGTATAGTCCCTTCAAAACTATGGACTATTTTTTTGCTCTATCTGTCTTTTGAGCACTTTTTGTAACAGGGTATAGTCCCTTCAAAACTATTTACCCCAAATAAAAAAAAGACACATATTAATTTTTTTATGAAGGTTATATATACATTTATTCATGTCAACAATTGATGTATGTTAATTTTATTATTGATCTATTCCATGTAACTTGCATTTATACGAGTTGGTTATCATTAACATGTTTGAAATGAGTGTAATATGTATTAATGGTGATTCCTAAACTTTTTCTTTTTCCATTTGAAGATTTTCCTTTCTTTCACTTAAACATAGATTTATATATTATTTATAATAATATTTGTAATTATCATTAATATGTTTGAAATGAGTGTTATATGTATTAATGGTGACTCTTAAATTGTCTTTTTCATTTGAATATTTTCATTTCTTTCAACCTAAACATAAATTTAAATATCATTTATAATAATATTTGTTGAAATTTGTAAAAATAGAATATATATATAGTATAGTTTATTCAATATTATTGTTATACATAATTTGGAAAATAATATTAAAACATAAACATCACAAATATTTTCAATTCTTTAAAGATATTGTATTAACTCTAACTATTTATTTTGTATTTTGGTATAATAATTAAAATCTTTAATTATTTTTTTAATATTGAATTACACACACACACACACACGTTTGGTTTAGTAATTAGTGTCTTTGATTTTTTTAAATATTGAAAGTTGATAGAGAGTAGGTTCTCCTAACCTCTTCATTAACCACGTTCATTTTTTCGTTAAATAAGTTAATAGATATCATTAACTTTGACTTCATAATTTAGTGATGTTTATTTGACAAGGATGAAATCCTATGTTTTTATCTTTATTTATTTTTAATAATATTATAGTATTTTTAATTACTCTAATATTTGTGGATATTTTAGTTTTAAATAGAAGAAAATATGGTCAAGATAGTAAATATAAAGGCTATGTTTGTTTGGATTTATCCTCATAATATATATTTATGAAATCTTCTATTCAATTATTTTTAACTACATGTCTTACTATCACTAATACAACATCACTCTCTTGATATTGTTTCTACTATTTTAAAAATTCTCATTCAATCCAAAATTTAATCTCATGCTAATTGGTTGGCTTAATTATATGTCAAAAGGGGCGATGCCATAATGAAAACCTCAATCTTTATATACACATCTATAGCTAGAAACAAATCCATAAACAATAATACACTAGAAAATATGCCTAGTTCTTGGATTCTGTTGTGAGGTATTCTTCTCCTACTGAAATCACGGTGTATCCTTGCTCCTCGTGGAGGAGAAACTAATAGTAGTAAAATTCAGGTGTAGACCCTTTGGGAATGGTGGTGCGATGGTGGGTGGAATAATGATGGCACTTGTTTTCATAGGAATGGTATATCTCCATTCATGTGCATCATCGTCCTAGCGACAAAGAAAAATCCCCCATTAACGGGCTCATGATGTTTTGAATGAATTGAATTGAAATATTTTAATGATGTCCATGAGGCCATACAATGTATGGGACCCGAGAAAACAAAAACAAACCTGCCAAATACACCAAAGAAACTAGCCCAAAAACACTAATTCTACTTTTTCTCATTTTCTTTGTTAATATTTATCCTTTTATTATGGGTTTTAGTCAAGTAATAAGTTGTTTTTGAAATCTTATCCTCTTCAAACAAGGTTGTGAAAGCTTCCATTTTAAAAAAAATCAGCATCTGTTTTTCAAAAATTAGCATAACTACTTTGAATGTCCTCATATGCTACATACTCCATTAGGAAATGTCATTTTGTTTCCATAGACCTAGACTTGCAAAAATGAAAAACTCTTTTAGAAAATTCCTCTTTCGGCGTTGTCCATCTTCTTGTTTCACATTTGAGATGATGCAAACTATTTTTCAGTTGGGTAATTAACATTTTAGTTTTCCACTTTATTTCTACCTCCATATAGTATTTTTCTCATGATCACATGTGGGATTAAAGTTCTTGACATAATATTCTCTTTTTCTTCCTAGTTGTTTCATCCACATGGCAATTTTGAATTTCTCTCTCACATACTTTTTGATATCCTCATTAGTGTTAGGACAATCATGCATTATAATTCCCTAATACTTCATCCAATTTTCATTCTATTTCATCCAAGTGCACTTCCTTTTAATAAAATTTTCTTCCACTACTATCTTGGACTATCGAAGACCATCCATGCTTTCCACTTCCTTCAAGTACCCCAAAATATGAATCAAATTCGCCACGTCCATCGAGAAGGCCCTAGCTTTAACAAGAATTATTTCGTAAGGAACTGTGGATTTTATTTTGAAGTTACTTGTAATAAAATGCTTTTGTAACCTTTATATTTGTCTCCATTTCACCATTGATGTGATTACTGCCCCAAACTTCAAAACCATGCAAAACCACCAAAGAAACAAGCAACCCAAAAAGAGTCAACTTGGTTTTGCAAACCCACAATTCTGTTTATCTGCATCTGTTTTGGAGCATATATAAATCTTTCCATCCCCCTTGTATCCTCTTAGCTCTATAGGCCTCCCAACTGAGATTACTAGGAAATTCAAGACCCAAATACTTGTAATCATTTACCACTTGTAAGGGACCACCTTCAAACTAAAAATTTATTTGCCTTGGTTTTCTTCTTAAATTAAAAATTATTATTTTTGTTTTAATCATGTTCACTGCATCCCCATCTCTTTACTGAGAATAATTCCAGGATCTCTCAAGTTTTCTTACAATCCTTACGTTGTTTTAGCCATTAGGATAAGGTAATCGGCATAAAGAAAAATTGTACCACATAAGAGGCTAGGTGGACTCCACTCCCACCCATCGTGTCAATCCACTCCTCTAACTTGTCTATGTATAGACAAAACAAAGTGGGAGATAGAGGACATCCCTTCTTGACTCGATGTCATTCCCAAAGCACTCGGATAGTCAAAGTTCTCATTCATTGTAGTGGTGATGTCATGTCAAAAGGATGGAAGGTGACACATGTGTCTAGACTTGTTGGTCCGAAAATCATCCGCTTGGACGGATCTATAGATAGACGAGCCAACGGTGTGCGGGCTTAGCCCCTCTTTGAGTCGACAAAGCAAAAGCTGGTTTATTGCTATTCTACCGGCGGGAATCTATGCAAGTCTCACAGATTCTACCTTCGGGGTTTGGGATCTCATCCCGGTAGAGTGTTTCAGTGCGAAAAGAAAGGAATGAAAGAGGGAAAAGAGAAAGAACAGATCAAAGGAAGAAAAGAAATGAATTCCAAAGCGAGAAAGGTCGGAAGATTTATGTTTTTGGGTTGGTAGTAAAACAGAGCCAAACCTACTTACATAAATAAACAAAGCAATCTTGATGAGCAAATGACGAGAAAAGTAGATATGAATCCAAGATTAAACACATACGGATCTAACGTAAGGAAGATCTAATGCATAACTTCTGACTATTGAGCACAAAGTCTTAATATTTGTATTCTTGTTTTCTTACATTACTGAAAAGCTCAAAGTCTTTCTCTCCTCACTTCTATTTTCATCTAAAAATGTTCACCACTGAATACAACAAGTATTCCAATATTTATAGAAGAGAGGAGAAGGAAAGAAGGCAAAAAGGAGCCAACAAATATTTACAAAGATATTTAAAAAGTCAACAATTGACTTGGGCAAGTTTTTGGATGGCAACATCCCATGGTGCAACATGGATGAAGTCATCGTGTATGCCAACATGCTTTTTAAATATCTTACAAAAATGATCAATGGATCCCAAGAAGAAACCACTCTTGTGTAAAATGGCACACTTTTCAGCATGTCGATAAACATGTCGACTTCTCGGCGCCTTTGGCGCACATTTTAGCATGTCGACATCACATTGTCGGCGCCTTTGGAAATGGGCGCACGCCTTATCGGCATGTCGGCAGGAACTTATCGGCGCCCTTTGGCACATTCTTGGCATGTCGACATGTCGCAGAACTTATCAGCGCCCTTTGGCGCACCTTTTGTTGTGTTAACATGAACTTCCATGCGCCTTGGCGCATCATTTGGCATGTCAACATGAACTTCCTTGCGCCCTTTGGCGCACGCACCATTTTCTTGTCAACATGAACTTCCTTGCGCCCTTTGGCATGTTTGTCATGTCAACATGAACTTCCTTGCGCCCTTTGGCGCACCATTTTGATGTCAACATGAACTTCCTTGCGCCCTTTGGTGCATTCTTGACATGTCGACGAGGAACTTATCGGCGCCTTTTAAAAAGGCTTGAAAAATGGCTAAGTCCTTAAAACTTGATTTTCGGAAGAGAATTTTGGGCTTCTTTGAACGTTGTCAAACTTCCTTGGGGCCAAAACAAAATTTTTGGGTATGGTTACTGCAAATTTCCCTTGACAATTTTGCAGGATAACAACTGGCTCTTTCTGGGGACTATCTTTGAGTGAAACTTAAGGGTAGAGAATCCCGGATCTCATGTGCCTATCCATTGGGTAACAGAGTCAAAAACAAGGGGACCGGAGGAGAACAAAAGAAACACACAAAAAAGAAAGCAAACACACGGCGAAACAAACACACACACTTAAAGCAAATTGTACAAAGAAGAGAGCAAGCTCTACTTCTGAAGATCTTCGAGATGCTTTGCCCGCTATAGGGAAGCGGGAGCTCGATTCCATCCAGATACGAGAGATAGAAACTATTCTCTCCGTTGAGTTGCTTGATTTTGAAGGGCCCTCTCCATAGGGAATCAAACTTTCCGTGCATGCCCTTTGGCTCTCTTCGCTTGTCCCACAAAAGGACGAGATCTCCCACTTGGAAATCCCTCTGCTTGGCCTTCTTATCGAAAAGCCTCTTAACTTGATTCTGATGTTCGGTGATCCTGTCGACCACCCTTACTCTCTTTTCTTCAAGTTACGCGAGATACATGATTCTCTTTTCTAGAGAATTGGAAAGTTTCATCTTGATAAGCAATTACTCGTGCCAAGCGCGAGAGCGGGAGTTCAGCGAAAATGGGAAGCTCGGCATCGATGCCATATAACACTTGAAAAGGTGACATGCGAGAGATCTCTTGGGAGTAATGCGGTCCGCCCACAAAGCGTCAAAGACTTGTGCCACATCCGCTGATTCTCATCTACTAACTTCCGTATGATGGTCACCAAGTTCTTGTTACTGGATTCCACCTGACCATTTCCTGAGGGTAATAATCTGGCGTGTGCTAAAGTTATCCCATATTCATAGCAAAAACTAATAACTTCTTGTGAGGAGAAGTTAGAAGCATTATCAGCAACGATTTTGTTTGGAACGCCGAACCTGACAATGATATTTTCTTTAATGAAATTGCAAACCACTTCAGAAGTAGCATGCTTGACCGGTATGGCTTCCACCCACTTGGTGAAGTAATCCATTGCTGTAAGGACATAGCTATGTCCGGCACTCGATTGGGGATTGAGTGCGCCAATAAAATCAATTCCCCATTGCCTGAATGGTTCATTGATAATGACCGGCCTTAGGGGAAGGGCAGCCAGCTTGGGCTTGCCGACGAATTGCTGGCAGGGTTCACACTTCGACACCCAGATGGCTGCATCCTGAAAGAGCGTTGGCCAATAGTACCTGGCCCGAATGATCTTGTGTGCCGTCACGGAGGAAGAAAAATGCCCTCCACAAGCTGAATTGTGAAAACTTTCCAGTAGTTTTACTTGCTGGGGCTTGTCGACACATCGCAAAAAGATGCCATCTATCCCGCGCTTATATAAGCCGTCATCCCAGATGACATATTTAGCCGCCCTGAGCTTTATAGTGCGCTTCTCCTTTGCAGTTAGGTGCATCGGGCATTCGCCGTAGGTAAGGAAGAAAGCGATGTCGGAGTACCACTCATCACTAGTTGCAACAAATAGAACCAGAGGCAGAGAATCAGGCTCTTCCTGCCGGTCCCGTGTTTCATCGGTATAGTCACCCCTTTCACCAGGGTTTTCTGAATCTTTATTTTCAGCCATTAGCTGACACAAGCCCTTGCCTCTTACCAGCTTGGTTGGTTTAATATCCGAGTCATACTCCGGACCTTTGCGATCAATTTCCTCGCAACTTCCTAACTCTGCTTTGAGTTAGAATTGATTTCACCGCCGTGTCGGGACCACACCACCGTATGCGAGTTTAGGATGTAATACCTGAAATTCTTCTTTGCTTTGACAACGGCAAGGCATGCTTTTCAGTGAGTCATCTTTAGTTCGTGAAGCTTGAGGGAGAACTCATGAATGCGATCGGGGATTCATGTCTTCGAATTCTTTTGCATTAAGATGGCGAGACACGGTATGCTCGGATGCATAACTATACATGATGAAGTCCTTGGAAAATCGGGACATACCAGGAGGCCGGTGCATGAGCAACGAAGCTTTTATTTCTTCAAATGACCTTTTCCCCTCTCACTCCATCTGAAAGTTGGTGACCCCTTCATCATGTTCAATATGTGGCGGGTCTTTCAAAGAAAGTCGAGAACAAAACGCTGAGAAAGTTCACCTTTCCAAAGAAAGAATGAACACCAGTCTTGCTTGTGGGCAGAGTAAGGCTTTGAATAGCCTTAACTCTTTCAGTATCTATCTTTGTTCCTTCTTTGCTGACCACATGGCCTAGCAACTTCCCTTACGTGACTCCAAAAGCAGACTTTTTTTGGGTTTAGGAAATCCCATGCTCTCGACATCTGGCCAATACTTGCTCCAAGTGATCACAATGATCGCTTCGTTGTTTGGAGAACACAGTCAGGTCATCTAAATAAACCACAATGACCTTCCCCATCATACCTTTGAAAGCAAAGTCCATGGCCCGCTGAAAAGTGGCGCCGGCATTAGTTAGGCCGAAAGGCATCCTGCTGTAGGCAAATGTACCCCAGGAGTAGTGAATGCTGTTTTAAACTGATCTTCAGGTGAAACTTCAATCTGATTGTAACCTGAAAAACCGTCGAGCATGGACAGCATCTCTGATCCAGTTACTGCTTGCAGAACTTGATCCATTATCGGAAGAGGGTAGTTGTCTTTCAGCGAAGCTTGATTCAAATTTCGAAAGTCTACGCAGATGCGTATTTCACCGTTTTTCTTGCGCACTGGCACAATATTTGCTACCCAAGTACTGTGATGGATAGGGAAGATGATTCTTGCGTCTAGCATCTTACGAATTTCGGCTGGATGGTGCCGAAATCTTGGGATTATAGTGCCTCTCTTACGTGGAAGGCTTTGGCATCGTCTTTCAACGGAATATCGTGCTGAACGTCCTTTGGCTTGAAGGACTTTAAATCGGCATAAGACCATGCCAATACATCCATATATTTTTTCAGCAACTTGACAAATTTCCGCTTTTCTTCTGGCGTGCAACATTTCCCGATGTTCACAAATTGCGGATGTGCCTCCGAACCTAAATTGACCGGTTCGGTCTCTGGGGATGAGTCAGGATCATCCCGCTTCTTCTTTTTTACAAAACGGTCATGCCTGTCGAACAGGCGTTCCAGAGAAACCAGGCCCTTTGGAATTTTATTTCCCTTGAGCTGACATATGCCATCGTTCTCCTTTGATTCGTGGTTTTGACCGTTGATTGATTCACGGCATGTAGAGGTGGATCCTTCGAAATACAACTCGTTAAAATTTTCTGATTTTTCCAGAAAGGCAATGAGTTGATTATCATCGTTGAACACCTGCCAATGCTGAGAATTATCCGGCACGCTCGGGTGGAAAACCACCTCAATGGTGTACTTGTTCGTTTTCAAACCTGGATGTGGGAGCATGAGAGATGCTGAGACAGCCAATGAATCAGCCATGTCATTTTGAGCTCTTGGAATTGATTCAAGTGAAAAGGCATCAAACTCCTCAATGCTGTCCCATACCGCATTACGGTAGTGCCTGAGCCTTTCATTCTTTACTTGGTAGATCCTTTTGACTTGATTTACAACTAGCTCAGCATCACCTTGTACTTTTAGATTTTTTATTCCTCTTTCTTTTGCGGCTTGCATACCGAGTAAGAGAGACTCATACTCAGCAGTATTGTTAGTGTTGAAAAACTACAATTTGAAAGAGAGAGGAATAACTTCTTCCTCAGGAGATATCAACATGACCCCAGCGCCACATCCACTAGTTGCACAGCTCCCATCGAATTGCAATGTCCAGATCTTATTAAGATCTCCTTCCTGAATGAGAACAGCCCCTGTTTTATCCGTCTCAGTAGATAAGAAGTAATTCCCCATCCCTGATGATTCAAAAAGGATTTGAGCTTTGGGGTCTTCAGAGTTGGTAACCAAGTATTTCTTTTGTGATTCTGGCTCCAAAGTCTGCATTACGCCTTTGACTGGAATTCTAGCTTTGGACCAGTCCATATGAATTTCTCCACCAACTTCGCTGCAAAAACTTCTTCCCAGCAATATTCCATATGCTGCCGGAATGTCAGCAACGAGGACTGTCATTTTTACTCTTTTATCCGGGAAAGCCGCAAATGCAAATTGCGTCTTTGATTTGGCCAACCAACGGAACTTGCTTAGTTTCCAAAGAATAACATCTGCCGAAAGGCTTGGTAAGAGTGAGGCCCAAAGCATGGGTGACTTTTGCCGGCATGACATTATCAGAAGCCCCGGAATCAATTATGCAGTTACTCAGCTTGTGTCCATTGATCAGAAGAGAGAGATAGAAAGGCTCTATCTTGCCTGACGCAGATGTTGAAGCAACATTTATATGGGATTCAGGGGGAGTGGAAAGGATTCCTTTTGGGGAAGCCTGATTAGGTATAACAGCTTGACTTTGGATATACTTAGTTAATCTTACAAGCTGTTCGGGGTTTGACTGAAGATACTCAGCTTCAGACATTTGGATCTTGGTCTTTTTTGCATGATCTATAATATCAAATGCGGCCAAGGGTTGCGTTGGTAAAGGAATGAGTCCCTCACCTCGCGATGATGGAATAGGATTGGTGGTCTTAGTAGGAATGTGAGAGGACTGATTTGGAGGAGAGATAGGGGAAAAGATTTCTTTGTAAAAGATTTGCCAGGGAGTTGAGTAGGAAGAGGATTACCTCTTTTAGCAATGATCGGAGGCGTTTGACACGGCCTTCTCTGCTGGACATGGGCAGCAACTTCCACTTCTTTTCCTTGCGAGCGAGTAAAAACAGACATATGATTTGCCATTGCGTACCCACAGGTACCCTCTTCTTCATCGATTCTTCCTCATCAAATTCCATATACCCGATAGTAGAGTCGCGGATCGGTTCACCGACATCTTGATCATCTTCGCCTTGAGGCGAAGGTTCTTCATAATACTGCTCTTCTTCTTCAATCTCGGCCAGAGCATTGACCGGAGGGGCCTCAAGTGCCAACCGCGGAGCAGCTGTAGGTAAGCGCGGTCTTTGTGAAACATTGTTAGGAATGAAATTCCTCCGCGGAATATCCCGGTATGAGGAACTGGGAGGGCACAGGCCAATTGCTGCTTTCTTCAATGCAAGCAAATCATTCGCCATCTTTTGGAATGCTGGATCAGACGAAGTGGTGGGCGAAGGGCCCAAAGATTTAGGCTTGGCTGATTCCTTTTTTAATTCGCCGGATATTATCAGATTATCCTCTATGCGAATGGCAGCGGCTTGGGCGAGAACCAAGGTGGCAACTCGTTCCTGAAGGAGCAAGAAACTAACTTTCGAGCTCATAGCGTTTACGAAGAAACACTTTTGATTTTCCGGCGTTGGAAGCATGGCAACAGGGACACGGTTGATTAGTGCATTGAACCGGGTGACAAAATCGCGCATGGTCTCATTCGCCTCCTTCTTCAGGTGAGTGATTCGTGATAATAATGCAAATGCATCCTCTGAAGGCTTGTACCTATCTTCAAAAGCATCCCGTAAGGTGGCCCAACTGGTGATAGATCCGGCCGGCAAATGCTGAAACCATTCAGCTGCAGGTCCTTGTAGGGTTTCCAGAAAAAGGCGAACCGACACATCTTCGTGGGTCACATCCAAAATACTGCATGACATAATGAATGCAGATATGTGGGAATCCGTGCTTTGATTTCCGCTCCCGTCAATTTGGGAAAATTCTTTCGATTTCCGTGAGGGAGGCGTGAAATGGATGTGGTAAAGCCAAAGGACCCATCACGTTTCCCCATGGTACCGCCATTTGAAAAGCCGGAAAGAGAACACGAGCTGGAATTGTAGTTCCACCGAGTAGCAAGCACTACTGAAAGGGATGTGGATGCCCCCTGCAAAAAGACTTTTCTTCGTGGGGTGAGACACTCTGGATGACCGGCTAGCTGAGAGCTTAGTGATAAAAAGCGCATCGGTGCTACACTGAAATTGTGCCTTTGAAGCCGATCGAAAGTAGGATCGACTTCTCCACGAGCTCACTGCTTTGCTGCATAAAAGGTTCACTCGCCAGTGTTCCTTCCAGATCTGCAATGTTATGGCGCAGATTTAAACTTTCTTTTTGGTTGTACTTGCTGATTTTCTGGTTTTTCTGTCAAAAACCAGCAGCAGGCACTTTTCTAGATATTTAAAAACTATCCTCTTCAGAAAACCGATTGCGGTTAAATGACAAATTACAACGAGGATAAGATGGCAGGGAAGATTAGTAAGCTGATTTTCTGATCTGATTTTGACTTTTTTTTTTTTTAGAGGGTTTCAAACTTTTTGCAAACAGTCAAAAACTCAGATCTATGGCAAAATACTGATTTTTTCAAAAACTCAGCGAACTAAAGATCTTTAACTGGACCAGATCTATGACTCTCAGAAGAAAATTTTTTAATTTGAGCACTTTTGCAAATTTTTGGATTTTTAACAAAAAGTTCAGATTTGCAAACAGGCAGCAATCTTTTGATTTTTTCTGATTTTTTATCTTACTACCATCATAGATCGATGAGATCTATTCGTTCCCAGTGAGTCGCCAAAAAGCTGTTGGTCCGAAAATCATGCTGGACGGATCTATGGATAGGCAGCCAACGGTGTGCGGGGGCTTAGCCCCTCTTTGAGTCGTGAAAGCGGCCCGGTTTATTGCTATTCTACCGGCGGGAATCTATGCAAGTCTCACAGTTACGCCTTCGGGGGTTTGGGATCTCATCCCGGTAGAGTGTTCAGTTTGAAAAGAAAGGAATGAAAGAGGGAAAAGAGAAAGAACAGATCCGAAGGAAGAAAAGAAATGAATTCCAAAGCAGAAAGGTCAGAAGATTTATGTTTTTGGGTTGGTAGTAAACAGAGCCAAACCTACTTGCATAAATAAACAAAGCAATACTGATGAGCAAATGACAGAAAAGTAGATATGAATCCAACAGATTAAACACATACAGATCTAACGTAAGGAAGATCTAATGCATAACACAGCTATTGAGCACAAAGTCTTAATATTTGTATTACTGTTTTCTTCTGTTACAAGAAAGCTCAAAGTCTTTCTCTCCTCACTTCTATTTTCATCTAAAAAATGTTCACCACTGAATACAACAAGTATTCCAATATTTATAGAAGAGAGGAGAAGGAAAGAAGGCAAAAAGGAGCCAACAAATATTTACAAAGATATTTAAAAAGTCAACAATTGACTTGGGCAAGTTTTTGGATGGCAACATCCCATGGTGCAACATGGATGAAGTCATCGTGTATGCCAACATGCTTTTTAAATATCTTACAAAAATGATCAATGGATCCCAAGAAGAAACCACTCTTGTGTAAAATGGCGCACTTTTCAGCATGTCGACAGCGACTTCTCAGCGCCTTGGCGCACATTTCAGCATGTCGACATCACATTGTCAGCGCCTTTGGAAATGGGCGCACTTATCAGCATGTCGACAGGAACTTATCAGCGCCCTTTGGCGCATTCTTCAGCATGTCGACAGGAACTTATCAGCGCCCTTTGGCGCACCTTTTGTTGTGTTAACATGAACTTCCATGCGCCTTGGCGCACCGTTTGGCATGTCAACATGAACTTCCTTGCGCCTTGGCGCACCATTTGTCGTGTCAACATGAACTTCCTTGCGCCCTTTGGCGCACCGTTTGTCGTGTCAACATGAACTTCCTTGCGCCCTTTGGCGCACCGTTTGGCATGTCAACATGAACTTCCTTGCGCCCTTTGGCGCATTCTTCAGCATGTCGACAGGAACTTATCAGCGCCTTTTAAAAAGACTGAAAAATGGCTAAGTCCTTAAAACTTGATTTTCGGAAGAGAATTTTGGGCTTCTTTGAACGTTGTCAAACTTCCTTGGGGCCAAAACAAAATTTTTGGGTATGGTTACCTGCAAATTTCCCTTGACAATTTTGTAGGATAACAAGACTATAGAGAACTTAACAAGTACAATATCAAAGATAAGTTTCTTATTCCTTTCATTGATGATTTTTTAGGTGAGTTACATGGTACAATTTATTTTACAAAACTATATATTCATTATGGGTATCACTAAATTAGAGTACAAATATATAATATGTATAAGACATCCTTGAGAACTCATCAAGGGAATTATGCATTTCTAGTGACACCTTTTTGTCTTACTAATGCGCTATCCACATTTTAGATTTTGATTAATTTTGTATTTCAACCATTTCTACGGAAGTTTGTTTTGGTATTTTTGATAATATCCTAATATACAACGAATCATGGGAGGAACATTTATATAATATAAATACAACTTTGAAATCTCTATAAAAACAATAGTTGTATGTCAATCCTTCAAAATAAAAATTTAGGGTGCAAGAAGTGGAATAATTAGGCCATATTGTCTCTCATAAAGGTGTTAATGTGGACCCTCAAAATATCAAGACCATCGTGGAATGGGAAGTTCTCAGAACCCTCAAACATTTACAAGGTTTCTTAGGGATCATAGGTTACTATTGCATATTTTTAAAGATCTATGGTAACATAACAACACCAATCACATCATTATTAAAGAAAGACTCCTTTCATTGGAATGAGGAATCTTATAGTGTATTTGAAAAAATTAAGGAGGTGATGTGCACAACCCCAAAAATTCTCCAAGACCTTCATAGTTGAATGAAATGCTTCATGAAGTGGGATAGGGGTAGTACTCATACAAGAAGGACATCCCATAACATTTGAGAGCCAAAAAAAAATGATTTTTTTTGAAGCCCACCTATCGAAGGAAATGATGGCAATCTTACATGCATTCAAATAATGGAGACCATACTTGATGGGTAGACACTTCAAGGTAAAAAATGATCATGATAGTTTAAAATACTTCTTGGAGCAATGAATATCATCAGAAGAGAAGAAAAAAATGGGTCACAAAGATGTTGGGTTATAACTTTGAGATTATTTATAGAAAAGGGAAGGAAAATGTGGTTGTTGATGCACTATCTAGGAAGGATGAGTCCATAGAAGCATTATTATTTTCCACCTCTATACTAAATTAATATTAGGTACATGAAGAAAGGAAAGAATGGAATAAAGATGTAGAAACCCACACTCTCATTCAAAATCTCTAGTAGGATCCAACCATATCTAAAAAATTTATATGGAAGGGTGATAAATTTTAGTATGAGGAAAAGCTATATTTACGTAAGAACTTTACGCTTAAACACCATGTTATTTCAAAGATTCATTATTCTCCACTAGATATCTATTCCAGGTTCTTGAAAACTTATCATAAATTTAAATAAGATTAATTTTGGGAGGGGTTAAAAGGAGATTTTTAAAAATTTGCGTCGAATGTTTAGTGTGCCAACGTAATAATGGTAAAACCATTAAGAAACCATGTCTCCTACAACCATTTTATTTTCTTTTCTTAGAGAGAGATGGGAAGAGGTATACATGGATTTCATCACAGGATTACCTAAATCTGAAGGGAAGAGTGTAATCATGTTTATAGTGGATATACTTACCAAATATGCTCATTTTTGTGCCTTGTCTCATCGTTTCACAACTAGTATGGTTGTCATCTATTTTATGAACACAATTCAAAAACTCCATAAAGCACACCCAAACTTATAGTAAGTGATCATGGTTTGTTATTTACAAGTAATTTTTGTACTAATGTTTTCTATTGTTTGGGTAACCAATTGGCCCACATTTCATCTTATCACCTCCAGTCAGATGGGAAAAATGAGGTGGTAAATAAATATATGGAGGATTATATTTTATGTTTTACTTTGGATAAACAAGAAAGTTGGGTGTAATGGTTGCCACTTAAAAATTATGTTATAATAATTCATTTCATACTTCATCCAAAATGTCTCCATTTCTAGTAGTATATGGGTACCATACTTCATCACTCATGTCTAGTTGAAAGGTCAAACCTAAGGTGAAAGTGATTGAGTATCACATTTAGCATCATCATGAGGTACTCTCTAGCCTTAGAGAGAATTTGGAAATAATATAGGACCACATGAAGCAACAAACTAATCATAGTGAGTGAAAATTTGAAGTGAGAGAATTTGTTTGTGCATTTGTATCCATATAAGAAGTTGTCCTTAAAACAATAGAAAAATGATAATAATATTGAACCTACATACTATGGTCCTTACCAAGTTTTGTAGAAAATTGGTAGTGTGGCATATAAACTAGAGATCCCTCAAGGAACTAAAATACATCTAGTATTATATGTTTATATCTTGAAGAAAGTCTTTGGGAAACATGTTACAACCCAGTCAATTCTACTTGAACTAGATGAGAAGGGAAGGATCATATTGGAGGCCAATGTATCCTTCAAACACGCACCAAAATACTGAGGACCCAAGTGATTATTGAGTATCTGATCAAGTGGAATAATATGACTACTAAAGATGTAACATGGAAGATGAAGAATTTATGTAGCAACATCTAGGCCTAACCAACATTGGGGGAAATGTTTCCTCGATGGGGAGGAGTATGCCACACCCTTAGTCCTATAGGATATGTAGTGCAATTTTTTTTCTTATGTAATATCTTTTCTTGGCATATTCCATTTAGTTATGATTTCATATGTTTAGTACATTGGCATTGGTGTTGGCCATAGTGAAGGAATGTTATATATAGGTGGTAGCAAGTAGTAGTGAAGGATCATATTGAACACTTGAGTCTTATTGTATGGTTTACAGGTTTCCCACTCGAAGTGGATAAGCTATTTTACTTTCATATTGTGATCATTTATCTATAATTTGCTGTTCTTTGGTGTTATATTACTATTGATATTCAAATTTATCCAAGTAATTTTTTTACAATACACTTACTTTAGTATCATTTCATTATAAGTAAACAAAAGAACACATGAAATTGGTGCAAATATTAGCTTTATATTTATAATTTTCATATGTTGTTTATATTTGTTTGTCGTTTTCATCTTGACAACTTATAGTTAATTTTAAATACTTATTATTAATATTATTATTTTAGGCTTAAGTTTTCATGGCCTATGTCTTTGCTTCTTTTATTTGTGTCATTGATTACTCACTTCTACCATTTTATGATATTATTGGTCCAATCCTATCCTCATAGATAAGTAACATCCCTTGTGTAGTTATGCCTATTTTGGAAGTCATGATTTAGGGTAATATTGACCAAAAAATCTCGTGATTGGTCATGTATATTACCCCTTTCCTCATTTTCTCATAAACCAATTCACAATTACAAACTAAAAAATTACTTAGATGAATAGAATTTGGCTAAGAAAGTACATCACCAAGACAACCAAACTAATCCTTGATTGTATTTCTTGTTCCTTGGTTCTAACATTATACTTATCATTTATTGAATAGATGGAATTGTCATGAAAAGAACAAACCTCCATATAATCGGTAGATTATTTAGGGTTTTTGACCCCCTTGAAATAATATTCCTCAAGAGTTCAACCTTAA
Source organism: Taxus wallichiana var. yunnanensis (assembly GCA_018340775.1). Classification (NCBI taxonomy): domain Eukaryota; kingdom Viridiplantae; phylum Streptophyta; class Pinopsida; order Cupressales; family Taxaceae; genus Taxus; species Taxus wallichiana. The sequence goes on along the minus strand of CM031243.1, from coordinate 298,415,479 downwards.
CATAGATTTTAAATATTGTCCCTACATTGGAGGTATAAATCATTTTCTTTCAATATATCTCAATTCATATCACTTGATGTACATGTCATTGTTTATGATGAATATGGGGATAGACTTGAGCTTAATGATAAAATACATTTTATTCAATTTACTTAGCTGAATTGACTTTCCCAACTTTCTCAACAAGACCAATATCCCCCTCTAATCTATATTTATTGTAAATATCTTAGTATGATGTAGAGAAGTTGAGTTTTATGATAGAAATTTATCTTTCATTATTTACATGCACATAAATTTGGTAATTGGCCATTGGCACCATCATTTTTGGCACACTTGGATTATCAATTAACATATAATTTACCCTTTTATTACACTTTACTTATTTTTGTTACCCATGAATCATCATAGCTATCTCCATCTACTAATTATACTTACTCAGAATCATCCCAATCTATACAAAAACACCTTTTAAAATATACAAAAGATATTCTCCATTTACATATATTATTTTTTAATATGGATAATATCACCCATATCATAGATTATTGTCCACTAGTATTATCTTCCTTTGATGCTAGTGTCTTTGAATGGTCAATAATTAGTTTTCAAACATGGTAAATTTCATTAGGTTGTCACCTAGAATTAATTCATTATTTGGTAATGTAAGAAAATTAATGAAGATTCTCCTAGCTATATAAATGACCCCATCGGTCATTACCATCCACACATTTAAGAAAAACCTTGGAGATCAATGTATTAAAGGCATATAAACATCTCAAACTTCTAATAATAATCCTATATAGTCCATGGGATAAAATTTAATGTATAAAGGTTCAATGTTGCTTGGTGCTTATAAGTGGTAGGGATAAAAAAAAAGATCACTATAGATTTCACATTATTTTCATAGTTTCACATTCATATAATAAGTGCAAGAACTATGTTTGGCTTGATCCTCTTCCCAACATTGGTACATAGTGTAACCCTCACTTGCATTACGGGATCATTACGGTCCAATCAAAATAAATATATTCTACCGTGCACTATTATTTGAGTGAATTTTTATGGTTTAAAAATGAGAGATTACAAAATCTTTGTTACATAATATTGCAGTACTCAAATACCTAAAATCTAGATTACCAACATGTGTCAACAATACCAAAACAAATTGTGAAGTTTTTAGACACCCTAAGACACTACTATTTTCCTTAATCATTACCATCTAAAGATAGTGTCCTCCTTTTTTAAAGTTTCTATACATAGTTGTAGACTATCTCCTTCAATAAAATCTTGAAAAACTTTTTAAATATGGTTTTAGGTCCATGTGTTTTCTATACATTCCTCCTTTACATAATGTTTATCCCTTAATTAAATTTTGGGATAATTTAATTAGGTTTAGATTAGATTAAATTTTATTACAAATATTACAAAGATGTTAAAAAAATTACAATTCATACCAAATAAAAAGAATATAACATATATCAATCAACATAACACGTAATTGCAAGCAAGAAATAAATGTATAGAGGTACTTATCTTATTATATATGAATTATGGAGATATACGAGACTATATATTGTTGGAGATGGATGATCTACTCTGAATGAATTTTGGATCTACCTAGGGAAGGGTCATACCTAAATTTTAAGACCATACTATAAAATCCTAACATAAATATATGGCATCGGAAATACTCTAATCCAGTTATGTATTATACTATGGTGTTCTCCTTCTGGTTTGTATGTCATTGTGAAACCTTAGTTATCACATATGGAGTGAGGCTTTCTAAATGGATTGATTATCATCTTTAACCCTATTTTTGGATGAAGAGTCTTGCAAAATAAATATTACAAGGGTTATGGGCACCCCCATGCACTATTGACATTGGAACTACCATGAAGAGCCCTCAAATATCTCCACCTAGTATTTTATATCTAAATAGATCAGTTATATTTGGAATTTACTTTGACTATGTTTTATTTGATATTTCTTTCTCAAATACTTGGAGAGAGGATGTTTGATTAGTTGTGTAAGAGAAGTATGGATTCCTTGACTTGGTTTTTAGTTTCAAAACTGATGTGGGTGTTTCCCTAATGACTTAAAATGTGAAAATTTGATATTTTTGGAGCTTTGGATGCCTTTTGCAAGTGTATGAAGTGAGTGCTGTAGTGAATTTCCTTAGGAGTTCCATGTTATAAAATGAACTAGTGTTTTCTTACTTATATAAAAATTCCATAGATGATTTATCTAAGAAAGGGTGACTCATATGAAGTATAAGAACCAACCAAATATATTAATCTAAAAGTGCATTTGGAAGACATATCGGTGCAGAGTATACAATTGGGTCAAGACTGGATATATATTCATAACCAAACTGTATTTCTTGACCGGGAATAAAAATATGTAAAGTAAGGTTTGAGACCTATAAAATAATATTTTTATATTGATTTTGTGCATTGCATTCTTAGAATGTGTCGACATGTCAGTGTGTAAGGATAAACAATCTAAGCAATGGAACTTATAAAGTGTTAGTTGGGAATGGAGAAGTTGTAATTGTTATATCCATAATGCATATTCAAATCAAGAGTTTTCAAAGTGTAAATTACCAAATTTGAGTGTCTATATTCCCCCTTTAAGTATGAATTAAAAATTGAATTTTAAAGGAAATTGTACTTAAGTGTGTAAACACACTTTGAATTTTGTTGAATTTTTTTATTTATAGTTGCATTCTTATGCTCGGTGTTGGCATGCTCCACAATGAAACCTGCGACATAGAGTGTAGTCATATTCCATGATAGAGAATTAACTATAACTCAAATAAAACATGTAATAGAAGATTTTTCATTTGCATATATGTGAAGTGAAAATATGTAAACAAGGAAAGAATACACATGTTTTCTTGTGCTCAACTTTTCTTTGAGATTTTATTTCTTGAACTTCACTGAAGGATTGGGTGATCAATCCACAATTTGTGTTGAGGAGGAACTAAAGTTTTAGGTGCATGCAACATAACATGGACATGTGTAAGAGAGATAATAAGAAATAGGTACAAATTCAATCCTATGAAGGAAGAAGACCATGTACCAAAGTTATTCGAAACTCTGATATCTTCACCTTTAAGTGCACGATAGGAGAGGAAAATCTACCCAAAAAGGCCTTAGCTACTTTATTTACCTTCCATAACCCCACAGATCACACCATTGTAGATGATTTTGGACCAAAATTTATAAATAAGGACATACAATATAAAAGAGAATAGGTTCCCCAAACTCTCCCCATATGCCATACAACTAAGTATGAGCTGAATAAGTGCTAAAATATGTTGAAAACATGATAATAATGCTGAACTAGGAAGGAGATGTGTGCCCAAAAGATTCCTAAAATTTATATTGAAGCTAAGTGTTGATGTGAAGAAGGAATGAACACTTTCATGCCCCTTACACTGATATGAATTAAGTATTGTATTTGTGAAAAATTTAGAAAAACCTATATACATAGGTGAAAATATAAAAATGTTGAAAAAATTGCAGACATTTCTCCTTGGTAAAAAATGTGCGAGGGTGTAAGACCATACCATATGGTTATGAAAAAGTGTATGGATTTGATCTTATGTTGTTTTTGTAAATTTTTTTATGTATAACTATGTATTTATAGGTGTATGTACCCTATTTGTACCTACCTATACCCCCAAAAATATGTCTGTATTTGTTGAAAATTTGTAATAAAATCATATAGATACACCTTGTTTTGAGGCATGTGTGAAAACTATGTGGAGGATGTGGCTAAAAAAAAGTATATGTGTACTACTAAAGGAAATGTCGAGAAGTTGTGTGGAGTGTTGAGTAGGTGACTATGTTGGAGAATATATACTTGTAAAAGGAAATTTACTTGTGCATGGTGGAAACCATGACATGTAACTAAATTAATGATGGAAATAGATAAAAACCACATATTTGATAACTGTAGGAGTATAAATACATGTAAATACAAAAATAGTGCAATCAAATGTAAAAAGTATGAAAATAATGTCACAAAAATGTGTAAATACTAAAAACATGGGACTCCCATGGTGTCACAATATAATTAGGGCTCATATGCCCACAAACAAGATAGTAATGATGCTAAAAAATGGGATACCCATGATGTCACAAGATAATCAAGGCACATATGTGAAAAGAATGGAAAAATTAAGCATTAAAATTCACACACAAGAAAGTATGCATGAAACAAGAGTTTGAAACATGACAAATTGATAATATGATGTAGTACCCAACAAGGGTGAAATATATGAAATAATAAATGTCAATCTCATAAAAAACACATGTGTTAGTCATTTTAGTCGAAAAATAACAAGTACACAATGTATGTAATTGATCATAAATGAGTGAGTATAAAAGGTATTATAATAAAAAAATATCACATGTAGGAGATGGAGGTGTTTTCCCAAGATGAGAATGTAAGGAAGAAATAATGATCCTATAAGTGTTTATCGATCTATGTGTCCTATATCCAACTTAATATACCTAGCGAAAACATGATTGTAAGGAAATAAAACATGCTATCTGTCAAATCAAAGTGACAAACAACACGCATATTGTAAAGTGATAAAAATTCAAGTAAAATGCACAGGTATTGATTTTTATTTCTACCAATATTTGAATTTTTTTTGTAGTATCAAACTAATTAACTATGTACACGAATGATTGGTAGCATAAATCAATCCAATGAGATCCTCTAGTGGAGGTGGAACAACAAATAAAGAATGTGACACAAATGAAAGAGGTACATTAGTGGTAATGGTTGCAAAGAGGATCCAAATGAGGATGGAGATGTGCGGGAGTATGGAAAGTAAAATACATTGAATTGAGACTTGTGATTAGAATATAATATCTTGAAGAGGTTGTAGTTGATTGATATTGGTTTTGATTGATGTGTGAAACCTTTGATAGAAGAGATATGACATAACAGGAGGGTAAGTGCACCAAGTTGGGGGGACAAAAGGGGGTCTTAAGTGGACGTTAAGTTTTTGAAAAATAAAACTATTCAACGTGTATGAGTTATTTGAAATAGTTACACTCAAAATTGGAAGATGTTGTTAGAACATGAATCGTAACATTTTGAGTCTAGTTTCTAAGATACTAAATTTTATTTAAAATGTTTAAGTTTAAATGTTTCAAATAACTAAAATACCAACAGGTTCTCCTATTTTTGTTAAAAAACATAATTGAGTGAATTTCATGCCGCTTTACACCATTTTTTGAGCACCATTTAGTATTTTGGAAAACCCTTTGGTAGAAAGATAGCTAGGAGCATCTAGTTTGGGCCCGATTTTTTTAGATTTTTTAGCAAGTTTTTTTAATGATTTTTCTAGTACAAAAAGTTTAAATTTTGAAAAATAATGGAGCTCTGACCATGCCCCCTAACTACCTCAAAAATATCAAAAATTAGATTTTTTTTGAATATGTATAGAATTAGGCCTAGTTTGGGTTAGTATAATTTTTTTCAATTTTGATGAGCCAAAAAAAGATACATGATGAAAGATAGACGTGTTTAAACTTCAAAAAAAGCTACAAAAAGGCATAATTAGAAAATAAATAATATGGAAACCTTATATTAGTCAAAAAATTTGAAAAATTATATTTTTAGAAAGAAGAAAGTCATTCTACATCGTAGTCATATTTTTATTAAATGAATTGATCATTTTAATTTGATTTATGATGGTAGAAGTGGCATTTTAGCATTTTTATGTAAAAACACATTGTTTTCTGTGTTTTTGCAGGTCCATGCCTTAGGCTTGGGGACCAAAATCAGATCCAATCCTAGAGGCATTCATTGGAAAAAGGAAAAATAAAAATGATTATGCATTATAACACGTACGCGTTTGAATAGTATAGACATTATATGTGCTTTTTACATGCTTCTATTTACAAAAATAAATGTTTAAGTTTAAGTTTTTCATTTATTATTATTTATATTTTATTATTTCTTATACTTTAAATTTATTTTAGTAAATATAAGAAATTAGGGTCACTCTACACCTTATGGAACTAGTCTCACAACTCCATGAGTCATGGTTTAGGAGATAGTTTTTATAGTATAATCTGGTCAATACATAGGTAATTTTTAGGATTTCAGCATTTAGCCTAAATATTTTAGCATTTAAATTCTACAATTGAAATCATAAACCCTAAACCCTAAATCCTAAACCATGATCCCTAAACCCTAAAACATAAACCCTAAACATCCAACCCTTACCCATGAGCCCTAAACCCTAAACCATGAACCATGAGCCTTAAATGTTAAACCCTAAAACCTAAAACCTAAACCTTAAACCCTAAACATATAATCCTAAACACTAAACCCTAATCCCTAAACCATAAACCCTAAAACCTAAACCACGAGCCCTAAACACTAAACCCTAAACCTTGGAATCATGGACCTAAAAACCCTAAACCCTTAACCTTGAGCCCTAAAACCTAAACCCTAAAACCAAAATAATAAACCCTAAACCCTGAACACTAAATCTTGAACCCTAAATCCTAAACCCTTAACCCTAAACCGTAAACCGTAAACCTTGAACCATGACCCCTAACCCCTAAACCCTAAACCCTAAATCTAGAGTCACCGAGATCTAAACCATATACCTTAAACCTATAACTTTGAAACCTAAACCTTGAACCATGAACCCTAAACCTTAAGCCCTAACCCCTAAGCCCTAAACCCTAAGCCTTGAACCCTACACCACGATCCCCGAGCCCTAAGCCCTAAACCACCGAGCCATAAACCATGTACCCTAAGCCCTAAACCATAAAACCTAAACATTAAGCTCTAAATGCTAAACCCTAAACCCTAATTCCTAAACCCTAAATCCTAAAACACAAATCCTCAACTCTAAACCCTAAACCCTAAAATGTTACCCTTGATCCCTAAACACTAATCATAAACCCTAAATCTTAACCTTTATCCCTAAACCCTAACCCTAACCCTAAACCCTTAACCCTAAACCCTTAATCCTAAACGTTGAACCCCGAGCCCAGAGTCCTAAACCCTAAATCCATAGCCCTAAATTGTAAACCCTAAACCTTAAACCCATAACTCCAAACCCCAAACCCTAAGCCATAAAACCTAAACAATGAACCTAATCCGTAAACCCTAAAGCCTAATCCTTGGACCCTACACGCTAATCCCACAGAGCCCTAAACCCTAAACCCTAAACCTTAAACCATGTACCCTAATCCCTAAACCCTAAACCCCGATCCCTAAACCATAAACCCTAAACCTTAATCCCTAAATGCTAAACCACCGAACCATAAACCCTAAACCCTAAACTAGAAAACCTAAAAACTAAATCCTCAACCCTAAACCCTAAACCCTAAACCTTAAACCATGTACCCTAATCCTTGATCCCTAAACCATAAACCCTAAACCTTAATCCCTAAACACTAAACTCGAACCTAAACCCTGAACCATAAACCCTAAACCAAAAAACCTAAACACTAAATCCTCAACCGTAAACCCTAACCTTAAAACCTAAACCCTTAACCTTTAACCCTAAAAAAACCTTGAACCACTGAGCCATGAGCCCTAAACCCTAAATCTAGAGGCCTTGAGCTCTAAACCCTAAACCCTAAACCCATAACTCTAAACCCCAAACAACGAGCCATAAATCTTGAACCATGAACACTAAACCATAAGACCTAAATGATAAACCATAAACCATAAGCCTCGAAACTTACACTATGATCCTTGAGCCCTAAACCCTAGACCATGTACCCTAAGCCCTAAACCCAAACCCTAAACCATAAACCATAAACCTTAATCCCTAAACGTTAAATCCTGAACCTAAACCTTGAACCTTAAACCTTAAACCCTAAACCATAAACACTAAATCCTCAACCCTAAACCCTAAACCCTAAACCCTAAACCCTAAAACCTTAACCACAGATCCCTAAACCATAATAATAAACCCTAAACCCTAAACCTAAACTATAAATCCTAAACTATTAACCCTAAACCTTGAACGTTGAACCACAACCTTGAACCTAAAATCTAAACCCTAAACGTTGAACCATGATCCCTAAACCTAAACCCTAAACTTCGAACTCGAGCCCAAAAACATAAACCCTAAACACTAAATCTTAAACCCTAAACCCTTAGCCTTCAACCGTTAAACGTAAACCCTTAATCTTGAGCCCTAAAACTTAAACCATAAACCATGAACCTTGAGACCTAAACCCTAAACCCTAAAACCTAAAACCAAAACCCTAAACATTGAATCCTTAAACACTAAACCCTAAACTATGAAAGCTAAAACTTGAACCACCCCAGCCCTAAACCCTAAACCCTAAACCCTTAACCCATAGCCATAAACCCTAAACTCTAAAACGTAAACTATAAACCCTAAATCGTGAACCCTAAACCATAAAAAAATTGAACCATGAGCCTTATTCCTAAACCCTAAACCCTAAAACCTCAACCCTAAACCCTAAATCATAAATCCTAACCCAAAGGAAAGTCCTAATAAGATCATTTAGTGTGTTTCAGTGTGTAGGGAATAGTGTCTAAGGTGATCGATCAAATCATTTATTTTTGATGAGAGAATTTACTTCCTTTGAAGGCCCAAAAGGCCATTTTTGGCCATTTGTAGCTAATTGAACACCATTTGAAAGTTTTTAGAGAAAATATAAAGCATTTGAGGGTTATTTTAGAGATAATTGAAGATGTATAAGTAAATTTAGGAAAGTTTAGGAAATAAAAATCTCATTTAGGAGTAATCTGTTTAAGATCGGGTTTTCAGTTGCAAGGAATGAAAGTTAAAATGGTAAAAGATGACTTCTCTGGATGATTCCAGGAGTTCTGGAAAGAATTAAGATGAAAAAATAGGAATTAGAAGGATATTAGAATAATATATAAGGTGGAATAATCAACATTGATTCAAAGCTTAAATATTTCTTTAGGTACTGCAAAACTCTTCAGTTGCCACTTTAAGTTCAAAATGAAATAAGACCTACATTTTGAGTTGTATGAAGAATTATATTTTTATAATAGTTTTATTGATCGTAAAATGTGATTTGTAGGGTTTTAGTGAAGTATGGAGGTTAAGAATATATAAATCATACTCAAATTTCATTCAAGGATTCATCCCTTATTCGGAGGAGGAAACCCATTTCCATGAGGACTAACTTGAGAAAAAAGGTGTCCATGTAGCATAAGAATGCTTACACCCAGGTTTCATCTTTGTCAAAAATTGAATTGTGAAGGATTCATTCTATTTAAAGGTGAAATGTGGAGCTCAAGGAGTGACTTGATGATCATCATATCCCGACTTTGACATTGTACCCAAATCTCTGCAAAGAACAAGCTAAAATGAGCTAGTCATGCCACCAAGGTATCTAGGACCATCATGTGTGAAGTAATAAGGCATAGTCTATCTCAATGAGATACATATGAACAAATACACGTATGAGAATATTGAATTTGATTCTATGAAAGAATGATTTTAGAGTCGGAAAGGTGAAAAGATGATCTTTAGATGGAGCACCTGTTTTTAAGAATGAGCAATCATTTGAGCTCACTTAATGTAATTCACTTGGTAATATTATGAAAAAATCATTCAACACCTAGCAATGTGATCAAACCTTAAGGAGGAGGCACATTAAAATCACCTCATTTTTCCATAGGACAAGAATTCCATTCGAGAGAAATCCTCTATCTACAAAGTGAGGATCTCATTTTAGTAAGAAGTAGACAAGCACCATAGAGCTGATTCGTGGTCACTAAATAGAATTATGGACCAAATTTAAAAATTGGTACCAATTCAAGTAGTGGTAGTGCCAAAATCTAATCAAAAGGTCAAAAACTTACAAAATGACTATATTATTTCCCAAAATAAAGACCCACTATAATATATATGGCACTGAAAGTTTTAGGTCATTGCTGAAATTATGAAAATGAGTAAGTGCTTTGACCATATTATATTTTGAAAAAATATCTTCTACATCATAACTATTAGAGCTATGGACCGCTTCCATCAGGTGTAGAGTGAAACTAAATTCTTATATTTACAAAAATAAATTTAAATATGGTTAACATTTATTTTAGTAAATATGGTTCCTTAAGGCCCTCATAAACTTCAAATAGTTCAAAACACGTATGTGTTTCATGGGACTAGAAAATTGTACGTGGTATAACACATACATGTATGCATTTTTGGTTCGTGAATTTATGAGCCTAACAAAACATAACACAATCACGTTATTGCAAAACACGTACACATTTTTCCCATTTTTACTTTTGTGTCCTCTTTTTAGCCCCAGTTGGTGTACTTACCCAAAATTAGAAAATATATTGGAAATGTGACCCTTACCAAAGTACATAGGGGCATGTAAGGAAACCTATTCTTGGAAAAGAAGGAAGGGAGATCCAGACTTTCCCCGAGTATTGGAGAAGGTATCATATAGTAGTGCATGTGTACAAAGATCATATATATATAAAACAATTAGTAGGCATACTTAAAAATAACATGTCATGAGTGAGAATGTTGGATGCATGAATGGTTTCTATGTTAAATGCATAGAATAGTGAAACATATGATGTATTATAAGTATTTGCCAAGAGGAGGAGGTGGATTCACTGGGGTGATATATTTTTCCATTTGAAAATATTTATTCTCTATAAATAGAAATAGAGAAATATGTAATGCTTCTAGTAAAATAATGTCCATTGCTTTACCAATAGGGTCAGTAATTTATAAGTGCTCATAAGGGTGTTTATAGTCCTTACACTAGTAGGTAAGATCACAGTCATCTTTGTTGTTAGAATTGAGTAGTAGTGATGAATCAATGTTATTTGTGATATTATTCTAAATGTTTCTTGTAGAATATGTTTTAGAGGTAAACTTAGCATTTATCCTATATTTTCTCATTCCTAAAGAGATCCACGTATCATCATAATCATCGGTATATGTATTAGGAAAATTCCATGTATACATGATAGGCTCCACCTTACTAATAAATGGAGGAGAATCATTTCTATTCTTATTTAAATTAATATCAATATGTGGATTAGAATGTATCTCAAGTTGTTGTGAAGGAGTAGATATATTTTTAGGATCTATTATCATGTTTTACCTGAATTGGGTTTGTGGTGTCTCTAGGTGTTGTGATATGGTTTGTAGTTTCTCATGCTCAATTGATATTATGTTCATTTTGGTTTGTACAATATTAGGAGATAAATCACTTACTAATAATGGATCTACCAAAGGGGTATTGCATTTATATCCTTTCTATAATTAAGTGAATTTTATTGTAACGATGTATCATTTATCATAGTAGTATGCTAATCAAATATAGTTTTTGTAAATTTTATTTTTAGTTGATATTTTTGAACTTGGGATGATTTTATAGTTTCAATTGAGTTATCAGATGTGTGTTTGTAAATCATAGCCATCATTGTCATGATGTTTGTTAATTTCATGATAATTGTAAAATTTTTGACCTTTTAGTTTTGAAATCCGATAGCGAGGGTAATGTTGTTGCTAAAATTTACACCTGTTGAAATTCGGTTCAACATTCTAGTGAAGAAATGAATGATATTGAAAGTGTGGAGGGAATCAAGATCAGACCTTAGATGAAAGGGCTGGTTCCTTTCACCCGATTTCACTGTAACCACTCTAACAAGCTTATACTCTAACACTATCTAAACCTAACTAAGAAAATCCAAAAAGATGATTAAGAGAGGAAGAACTGAAATAAAAAGGAATGTGATGCACCAAACTAGAAAATGGATAGATGATGGATCTAAAATACATAGGTGTGAGCACATAAGTGAAGATTTAAAATATGCACACAATTTGTAGGAGAAAAATTGGAAAATGATGAAGGCGTGCAAGAGGATATAATTGTTCACATTAAATGTAGAGAATTTAGAAGAATGAAGATATATTTACATTAATATAATTAATTAACCATTTAGAGGTAAAGAGCTAAGGAAATAAAAATCCAAATGTGAGTTATAAAGGTCGTGAGAAAGATTTTTTGAGATCAAAAGAAGTGTTATAAATTCTGCATAAAAGAACCAGTATAATGTGGAAAACTACTTACATTTATAGAATTTGAGAGATAGGGGAGAAAATGTTGATCATATCCAATGATTAATGAAATCAACCACCCGCTAACATCAAGGACCAATCACTATAGATTTTTAGTTCGGTATGGGCACCTGACATCACTTCAATCACACACCATCATATTTCCGAGTGTATGAGAATGGTGCCACTTAAAATTAAATGTGGTTGGGTGGAGTGGTTGGGCACTTGGTTTAAATTCGAACTATTTGGTCATGCCTCATGGAATTTATTTGATTCTTCCTTGATGTAAGGATTTTATATGTTCTCATATTTAGCATTTTAATGTCAAATGGATTTGTTTAAAACCTCCACCATATTGTAAACCACCTGCAATGCAAGCATAACCCATAGTATAATACACCACCCAAGGCCTTTTTTTCTTTGGTTGGAGGCATTCCTTACTTTTAGTGTTGCACGGTTTTATCGATTTCACGTAACACTATGTATTTAATGTCCATAGAACACTAAGTTCCTTTATTCTTGGCTTCTAACCTTAGTCACATTCAAAATTGTTTGATGTTGTTATGTAGTGTTTTACGATATTACCTCCTTGTATTGTGGATTTTCCTGAGTAGGCTACATGCTTGTTGTGTGGATTAGCCAACTCCATGGAATTCCATATTTTCCAAGTCTACGTAATACTATATTTTCCATTCCGCAAATCTATAATATTTTCATCAATTTTGTAAAAGACTCGCATCTAAAAATTATTCATTTCATGGGTTTTCAAACCAAAGTCGTATAAGTCTCGAAACTTGGATAAGTTGCTCAAAATAACATGGGGTGTTATTTTTGAAAATAGTTTGGTGAATTTTAGGGGATATTTTCCTACTATATGGTATAAAGAATATCCTTGGAGAATGCATTGGGCATGGAGTTGGCATATTTCTTGAATTTTGTCTCTAAAACCAAGCTTCTTAAACATCCATAAACTTGACCTGTGAAATATAAATGGGACCAGCACTTGTGCAAAGACACTTATTCAAAAGATCACCATGAGGATTGAGGAAAAACAATTAATTAGTGATCAAAACACAACAAGGAGGGATCCTAAAAAAAAACAAAGAGAGAAAATAAAAAAACACAAGAAAAAATATGTACAAGATGTAATAAACAAACTTAGTGAGAAGGTTTAAGGTAAATCCCATTAAATGGGATTTAAAGTGTATCCCCATCAAGTTTGGAAAATTAAAAATAATTTCCCTTCTTGCAATCAGTGATGATGTATGGCCCACTCTAAAGTCCATGAAAATTTGAAATTCACCCTAGTTTATCTCTTTTTGCATCCCATTTTAGGACTAATCTCCTATTTTGAAAGCATGTACTTTGGATTTCTTATCAAAACATCACTTGGTTGACCTATGATTTTATTATAACCTGATCATGGTGGACTGTCTAAATTCCTCACGCTCAACCAATTCCTTTGTTCTGATTGTTCTTTGATATTATCCCTCATGAGATAACTCCAATGAGGGTAATTCCCAAGATAATGGAATCCTGGATTCCACACAAGAAAAATACAAAAGGGAAATATAATTCCTCTTTTGGGTGTGTTTATGTCGTCCCAAATAGATATTTTATCTTGGTGTGCCATTTATTTTGATTTATCTCTAACATCCTTTTCATAATTTTGATTAGGTTCTTGTTGGGACATTTTGCCAATCCATTACCTTGAGGGTAATAATTGGAAGAGTTATTCAAGTATAATTTTTTTAAAGATCCCAATAAGAAATTTTAGATCCTAAGAAGACTTCTTAATTATCAGAAATAATAATATGGGAACCCCAAACCGTGTAACAATATGATAAATAAAATTAAGTATAGTTGATTCAATATATTCCTTGAGTGCCACAACTTTTGTCAACCTAGTAAAGTAATAAGTTGCTATTAAGACCCATTTATGACCCACACTTGACACAAGATTAATCATTCCAATAAATTCAAGTCCCCATTGAGAAAATGGTTCATCCTCTTAAATGAGATGAAGTGGGAGGGCCACCATTTTATTTTTACCAATGAAGATATCACATTGCTTACATCTTCTAACGCATCAATGAGTATCCATCAACAATGTGGGATAAAAGTATCTCTCCCTTATAATTTTCATCATTGTGGCCTTGGCTAAGTTGTTGCTTATAGAGAATCCATTATGGAATCCTACCATGACTTTTTTTTACCTATTTTCCCTCAATGCACCTTAGCAACACTCCATCAAGGTTCTTTTTGAAAAGGACCTCGGGAATCAATGCTTAAGGAACATATTGCAACCTTATATCTCACCTCTTAGATTTTTTAAAACCATGAGGACATATTCCATTGGATAAAAAATTGGTCATGTTATTAATCCAATTTTCCTTCTATATTGAACTATTGCAATTTGCGAATTATCTCGCATCCTCCAAACTTACTATTTTTGTACTTGCTCTTCCTCCATAAAGAAGGAGGATTATTTATCATTTTGAGCATCCAAGCCCATATTATCACACAATTCTACACCTCTTACTAGTTTTGTGGAATTTATAGTCACATCATATGCCATAATCTTTGGCACCTATCCAGCTCTCTTTTCACTAAATTTTTCTCCCATAATAAGATCTCTCACTATGGGATGTGAGACTAAAAATTTGATGTGACTAGCGATAAACATGCTCTTGATTTTTTTAGAGATCTCATGATCGCAAAGACCTATTTTCCACATGACTATATTTTGATTTATAATCCTTTAGTGTTTGGTGAAAGAAGGCCATTGATTTCTGTGAATCTGATTTTTGTTGTGTTGACACTTTGAGGAAATACTTGTTTTAGCCCCATATGCATAAAGGATAAAATATTTTGAATAGTCATGGTTGATAAGCATGGGTGCTTGAGAAAATTCTTTTGTGATGTTGGTTAAGCTTTCTTTTCCTTCCACGATCCATTTGAAATTTGCATCCTTCTTGAGCATCAAGGTAATGGGATGAAAAATTCCAACAAAGTTAAGAATAAATTTACTAACAAAGTTTATTTTACCAGGGAAAGACCGATAATCCTTCTTATGAGTTGGAAAAGAGAGAGAAGGGATAAAAGAGATTCTTTTAGGGTTAATGAACATACTATCCTTTAAAAACATTTGACCCAATTTTTTTTTTATGGAACTAAAAAATGCACTTCTTAGGATTAAGAGACACCCCAAATTTCCTACATATTTAAATGAATTTATCATGATTATTGATATGATCTATACTTTATTTTGAGAAAATAATGATATCATCTAAATAGATGAGGATGAATTCATTTATTTATCCCTTAAATGTAATATCCATGGCTTTTGAAATGTGGCACCCAAATTTTATAGACAGAAGGACATATTATCATATTCATATGTTCCCCACTTAGTTGTAAACGTGTTTTTTGGTGATCTTCCTTCTTAACTCTGATATGATTGAAACTTGAGTAGCCATCTAACCTAGAAAGTATTTTATCTCCCGCCACCATCTGTAAAATTTGTTCTACAAAGGGAAATGGCTAGTGATCCTTCAAATAAGCTTTATTAAAGTCTCTAAAATCCACACACATCCTGATTTCTCCATTCTTCTTTATAACATAGACTAAGTTAGCCACCTAAGAGGAGTACTTGATGGGGAATATAATTTTGGCCTCAATGAATTTGGTTAACTCTTTTCTCATGAGGGGTTCAATTTTGGGATTGACAGGACTTTGTTTCTATCTGATTGACTTGACACTAGGATCAAGAACTATGACATGTTGAGAAATGTTGGGTTCAAAACCTTAAGATATTCATAACTCCATGAGAATATATCATTAAATTTATAACATAAGGAGATAAAATATTTCTTTTTAATCTCATCACATACTTTTCAAGCAATAGCTCATTATATTATACAATGGTGATTGATTGGTATTCCTCTTGTATTGTTGTTCTATTATTTCTTTCACTATTGAACTACCATCGGGGCTGAATATGTATTCAAGTGTGACCAATCCCTTACATAATTCAATTATCCTTAGCTGAATGATTTGATCACCACAACCATCATGCAAATCAAATTAAAAATTTAAGGAAAACTTAGCTTCATTTTGGATGAACTGAATAATGTGTTCATCACTATCTAGGTGACTTCATTGTCTGAGATCAATGGTCTCACAACCATCCTAACATATTACTCATTGCCTTGGATTAGGTCTTCAATTGATGAAAAATATGATTCGATGGATGCCATGTGATCAACTTATTTTTGAGTTTTGTTGGCATTACTTGTAAATTTATAGCATCAAAACCTTCCAAGAGGTCCCAAATTCTATGTATATAAGATTTTAAAATATTATTCTTAGTTATTGACCTTCCTCTAACTTAGTGAATAACTAATCCAAGATCACAAAACACCTGCAAGTCCTTAATCAATCTTGATTCTTCTAGAAGTAATTAATGGATCAATGTCTTGTATTTTGCCACATTTTTAAATAAGAAAATTGCAGTCTATATGAAAAGAAAATTTTCTTGTTCATTGGAGAAATGAGACCTACACCCACCCCGCCCAATTCTTCTTCTTAAACCATAAAAAAGCATCTTCCATATACCATAAGCATCATTATCTCCTTTTTTATGACATGGGGGATGTAAATTATTCTTCATGAATACAATAGGTTCTTAGGCCAGTCTCCACAACTCTATCACAAGGATGAAACTCATAATGGTCATTGGCCCATTTATATAACAAAATGTCGGTATTGATCTAAGAGGAGTATGTTGCTACACGGATCTTGATTCATGCTTTTTATTTTCATGTACCATGTAATTAGATTGGAGAGGAGTAAGGTCATAAGACTCAATATGATAATAAGAGATTGGATCATATTTAATGGTAAATATTGTACCATATCTAGTTCTTAGGATCATGTGAGACCAATCAGATGAAAAATATCCACCCACTTTGGTGTAAAATATCTTGATAGAAAAATGGAAAACAAAGGAGGTAAGTCAATAACTAAGATATCTTGGGTTGATGTCAAGCTTGACAAGTATTGAGGTTTAACTCAAAATATTTTATCACTCCTAAATGTTCCCAATTGAGCCATTAATTTTTAGGATACCTTTTGAAATGGATTGTACTCAATGCCTAAAATATTAGTAATTTTTTTGGGCATTACGGAGTGCTTGCTTTGAGTCAATTATGCAATTATGTACTACATACAATCCTACAAATAGAAACATGTAAAATGGTGGAGGCTTCTTATCTTTGCTTACTTTTTCCTCTTTTGGCTAGCATATGTGGACTACAAAATTCACCTTTTTTATAGATTTTTCAAATATGGAATACGAGTCAAGGCCTATTGTAGAATATCCCTATGAGATGGGATATACAGGGCATCCCACATTGTGACATTCAAATTTTTATTCTTTATTTTATCAAAAATGTTGAATGGAATACCCATGGACTAGTGCATCAGAGGTGCGGAATTATCCTTTCTTGTTTACTCCATCCATGTAAGTTATATGTTTGATGGAGTTTATTTGTTCCATAAAGTCATAGTATTTGGTGGGATTTATGTGTTTCACGAGATAATTAGATTGATCCATATTTCCGCCTAAGTCTATGGATTTTTTGTCTTTGAAATGGGGACTTTGCCATGATCTTGGCATATTATACATTTTAATTTTCCTCCTTTTTGACCTTTTAAAATACACCATATGATGTTTCATCCTACTCAAGTTATCTCGTGACTTGGTTAACTTCACGAAAATCATAAGACCCCAAAAAACATGAAATTAGGATCAAGGGTTGCTTCTTGTGCTAGTGTACTAGTACTTGTCATTTTTATAAAAGATTCTTGTTGATTGAAATAATTTTTCACCATGAGAGTTTGGAATTTCTTTCCATTTTCACAAGTATTCAAATTATATGATTGACTACCTGTAAAACACCATTGAACTTCCTGTATTACGTTATTTTGTATTGTAAAAGTGATTTTTTTGAGTTGGCGGGAGGAACTGGTTGTGCATGAGAAACCATTTGAAGAGCATATTTTGGACTTGTAATTTATCAATTTGTTGATTATAACCATATCTCTTATTTGGATATTAGGTTCTCTGTGGTTGATATCCTTGATTAAAAATTTGTCCTGAAGATTTCCCCTGGTTAAAACATGGGTAATTTCTATAGGATTGATCTTGTTACCACTTCAAAGAGATAATTTCATTAAACAAGTATTTGACCAAGAATATAAGGTCATCATCATCATAATTTATTTTATGGGAAGAATAGGAAGTGGAGGTGAAAGATGAAGCATTTGGCTCAGGAATGGGAGAAAAAGAGGGCTGAATATTTTGAGGAGTTCAAGAAATAGGGGCATATGCAATCTAGAGGCTATTTTTCCATCTTGAATCAAACAATTTTCAGCCCCGATGGTTATTTCATATGATTCGAGGTAGTTCAAGTTGTATAACACCCATATATTGTATCATTATAATTGTATAATAATTTAAAGCTCTTAATAAATAATGGAAAGCACCTTGGGGAGTTGGTCTCAAAAGAACTGAAATTATGTCTTATTTTTTCTAAAATTGGAAGTTGAAATCTGCCATGAGTTCATTGGGGGCCCTCTTGATGGTTATTAACTATTATAATAAAGATATGTTGTATAATTTCTCATCAAAATATTGGAAAAGGGATGTAACAAACTCACCCCAAGTGTGAAGGGAAGCAGGTCTCAATATCTTATACCTTTGAAGTTCATTTCCTTTTAATGAAGAATCAAGAATCCTAACTTTGCTACATCATATTTTGTGACAATATGTAATGAAAAAACATTAGCAACATCATGGATATGATTTACTGATGGTTTTAAGGTTTTCAACAATAAAGAGAGAGAATAATTTTCAAAGTAGACACTAGTATATCATTGTTTGGAATTTAGGGGAAAGGGATTACTATAATGCCCACACTAGTAACATGACCAAAACATGAGTTACTTTTATTTTTAACTTAAAAATGTATCAATAACACTTACTCTATCACTTGGGCCCACATAACAAAAACACAATGTCTAAAACGGAACACAACATGCATCACTTAGTATGTATATCCAAAACAAGGAGATGATGATGCCAACCAAACATTAGAAAGGAAAAGTATAATATTGCCAAGCCATATTTATATTGTCAAAGGGAAATGGTTCCAATAATTCCACTTATCCCTCCACTAAGGAAGGGAGACTATCCTTTGGTTCCTCCAAATCAGTTATGCAAACGTGCATGAAAACCCACTTATCCCTCTGCACTTATCGTTCCAATAAGACTAGTATCACCAAGCTTTGTTTCCTCCCAATATAAATAAGAAACTCCATACACCAAGATAACACTTATCCCTCCACCTTTGGAAATACAAGTCCCTAATATACACTCATGCATACAAGAAAAAATCTCATCAATCCAATGCACATGCATTACAATAATAAACCAATTAAGTCCACAATAGATTAGCAATTAGGAGATTGTGAAAATAAAATTTCATCATATATGTATAAAAATATCAAGCCTCCATACGAGTCTAGAGAGAGATTAGCAATTAAGAGAGTGTGAAAATAACATTTCATCATATATGTATCACAATATCAAGCCTCCATAGAGAGAGAGAGAGTAATAAATGCTTTGATTTCTTAGTGAGATAGCGTTGTGAATGAGTGGTACATGTTTAGGGTACATTTGGCTCCAACTACTATAGATAGGGATAGATACCGTTAGCAGCAAGATGTACCAAGAAGGATTTGGGGATTATAGGGTCTTCTATTTTCCAGTGCGAGTTAACAGGTGATGAAAAAAATAGTGGATAGAGGGGGTAGGTTAGTGGGAAGAGAGCATAGGATAGTAGACATAAGGCAGCAGTTGTAACCTCTGGGATAATTTCTATGACTCATTATTAGACACTAATGCCAAAAAAGTAGTCTTATGTTGACACGGTGATCCATGATTACCCAAATGTTGTATTATATACCGATCATTTAGCTGCGAAGGCATCCAAATCTAGTGCATGTGTACGGAGTATGTTTCACCCACCTCGGAGATAAGAGAGAGGAGGTGTTAGTGAGGGAGGAGCCAATGGTAATACTGGAGTTGTTGGTGGTGCAGGTGCCCAAGAAGGAGAGGGCAACACTATCCTTGCTAGCGAGTTCCTTGGAGATTTCCAGTTTACTGACTCATGATATGTATTGATGATAGTTTTGATGTATGGCTCTTGGAATCCTTGGATATATATGACATTGTTATTTTGATGTGTAATCGATGATGATGTATTTTTACTTTATTTTATATATATGATGGTGATGTGTTTTATGGTCTATATGTCTACTTTTAATTTAAATGTGTTAAAGAATTATGGGTTTTGTTAGATAAATATGATGATGATATGGTGTGTTTGAATAATTTTTGTTGAATATCTAAAAGATAGTGAATGAAAAAATTTAAAATATGATTTAAAAAAATATTCTTATCAAAATGTTATTAATAAAATAGGGGTAAAAACATAATGATTATCTCATTATGGATTTGAGACATACGTGATGGGTTTTGAAAATTTTGAAAGAACTTGCACTTGTAGATTTAAAATTAAAGTTAATCGAGATTATCAATGGGTAGTTATATAGGATCCTAGCCATAGAGATGGAGGGATAAGATGTACCTTCCTAAGACATGAAAGGAGTTTTGTATGTGTAGGTTAATGTGGGAAGGAGGGTTCTCCTTTTCAATGGATTCATAGGGAAATATCTGAGCTTTACTTATTGAATTTAGAGAAAGCGATTAATGCGGGAAGTTTGCTATAACGGTAAAGCTAATCGATGTGGGAAGATTTCCTGAAATTTTTGACTTTCTTAAATTTTTTGAAGGCTTGATTAATACGGTAAGCCTTTTTACATAAGTAGCCATCCTTCGAGGGTATGATCTACATTTTTAACATTTTAATTTTACAAGATATCTATCATTCAGGGTTTGGTCTATGATTTAAATTGGTAGATATCCTTCAAGGATCAATTTATTTATTTATTTATTTATATGATAAGAAGCATCTAGTTATTGCCAAATCACCACACCCCACTGAATGACCTAATTGCAAATAGGACATTTGGTGTGATTGGGTAACATGGGATCACCTCTCGAGCTATAGGACTTGCGGGATTGAGGTGAAATTTTGGAGGATGGATTCCTCTTTCTAAACTAAGCACTACACTACTCCCAATGCAACGAAAGTAATGATCTTGACCTATAATAACATTTCAAGAGGATTAGGGACAAATATTTGTAAGAAATAAAACCTAAAATTAGAAGTGGTGATACACCATGAAAGGGTTTTGGTAGAAAAAATTATGTCTTGCCAAAGAGGAAAGATGAACATGTGAAGAATGAACTTGCATCACAAACCCAACTACATATAATACTCCATTCCTTGATAAGCACAATGACCTCCAAAACTTGCAAAATAAACACGGGTTGCAAAGTTCACTGTAAACATGAGAGAGGCAAAAGGAAACAAAAAATTTGATGCAAGGACAAATAATTAGTCACAAAACATAATTTTCTTATTCCAAGCACTTGCATAGTGCATCATTATAGTAGAGAAAAGCTTAAGTTTTGATTATAATGTTTTGAAGAAAGGTTTGTGAGCCTACAAATTTACAACAAATCAGCTTGTGAAGAGAGGGAAAGATTGGAAAATGTCTAATTTTTTATGAATAAGCACCCTTTTTACATTTATAGAAAATTCCGAGTTGTTGAGAGAAAGAAGGAAGAAACCCTAGAATCTAGACGAGAATGTAGCAGATGATTAATCATTATTACTGGCCATGCTTGCCTCGTTGATTACGGTTCCACCCTATTAGGCACTATTCATGGAATCAAGAAATCCTAAAATGTTAGAACACCAAAACCTATGAAAATCCATCTTTTGATGATTTCATTATGTACTCTCGTTCTCTTGATTCAAACGACTATAATTTTTTGAAAAACAAACAACTGGGGAAGAAGTTATGGTCTCTTGAGAAAAAGTTATTTTTTTGCCATTCTAGCACTACGTTCCATTAGGTCTTTGACAATGTCTTTATAATGCTCAAATAAATTCAAATATTTTATTTCCTTCCATTTGATTAAAATATAATATTTTAATAATTTTTAAATATAAACCATTTTCTACTTTGGTGGAACCACTGGTGAAAAATACATTGGGAGGGGTGTTTGTATGGTTGGTTTAGAAAAAATTAGCTCACCAACTAGCTCACCGAGTTGCTTGTTTTTATCCACATCGAGCATCTCATTATCATTAGTGAATTTTGTGTAATCTTTACCCACCATGTATTTTTTCTTGAATGGACATTGTTTCATGTCTTGTATTAAAATGGGTGCTTTCCACATATACCTTGGTGACCTCTTCTTTATTTAATGTTTACTCATTAGCTCGGCCGGATATATTCCAACGAGTCCCCTCCACATCCATGTCAATGGTGCCTTTATTTTCTCTAAGCACTTCCTGCCGATCTTGCATTAATTGAACATCCAAAACCTCGACCCTCCAACTCGATTTATTACAATCTCAACTTATGCGACATGCCCCACCAACAACGAAACCACAAGGCCATGCATCCAACCCATTCAAGCTACAAAATTAATACCGCTAACCACTTACCACATACCTCCACTTTGATCTCCAATTTTATAGCTTGGTAGTTGATTTGGAATTTCCGTGGCTCATTTAATCTCCCATCCACTTTATGACTTGTACCCGATGTCCGACATGGCGAGATAGGCCAAGTAGCTCGGTTTTGGGCTTTTGGCATTAATCGAGCAACTTGAATCTTCCAACCGAGGGCATCAAAATTTACTCTATAACCACCTTGATGATGTGTTGGCTGAGTTCCTCGGAATCCTTTTGCCACATAGACCGAGTCACATCAAATTTTGGACTCCAAGGAATTTGTAATGCAACTTTGGAAATTATCCGAAGCATCATGCGCTCATCCCTTGAAATAACGAGTTGCGAAACCCGAAATGAGCCAACTCCGAAATAAAAATTCTGACTTTCGGACTTCGGAGTTCTAAAGTTGAGCTTGTATTTTATCAACTCATCGCCTCAACTCTCATAACCTCTGAAGAGTGTATGTCCCAAAATCTGAAGTCACTTTGTTCTCCTAAATGAGATCGGTTCAAACTTTGAAGTGATAACACTAAGCCAAATCCTAAAATTTATTTGATCTCTCTTCACCTTCTTGCATGGCCTATCCTTCATCATGCCATGTCGCCAAACTTCACCTCGTTGGTTCTCAAAGACATCCAAAAGATCGATGGGCTAACATGTTTTACCAACACAACTCGTCCTCAATCGACATGGTTTGCAAGTTACGTGTCAAGATTTTTATTCGTTAAGAAAATCACCCATGTTCAAGTGTGAAATGAATCTCCAATGCCTATGCATTTATCATGATTAACTTGGTAAAGCATAACTCGGATAAACTACTCCAAGACTTTCTACAACGAGCTAATCCCTCATGCCCAACGATTCATGTTTCATTCTAAATTGAACACATTGATGAGCACATGGAAATCACACACTACTGAGCCATTTGTAGTGATTATAGCACCTTCGAGTCAAGATTCTCATCACATTTCACTCTGCATCTTATCCCAATATCTTCCTGAGCTCATTTTACTTATATTGGCCTCATAAAATGACCATTCTCCTCAAGCGTAGCCTGAAATGGCACATGCTTTCATCCGACCGGACTAGATCATGATCTTGCCTATGAGTCATGCTAAACACCTCAACCTGAGTTCCTATCCTCCATTAGCTCAATTTAATGAACCCAAAACCCACGTGCTCTTTCTGGTGTATCTTCCACGGGTTGTCTGAGTGTAACTCGGTCCACATAAATGATGATTGACTCACTCCTTTTAATGTGACTCACCATGAACTCGCAACGGATTTATCCTTGCTTGTTTACTAGGCTCACACGTGAATTAATCTAATTTCTCTTTCATTCCGAGCCCAAGCTATTAGCTACAAGATATAACTTCGAGCTCCATAAACACCTCATCTATCATACCATGACCTTGCATCATTATTTGTGAATTCTCTCACATGCACCAAGGTATAAAATTTTATCCTAACCCGATCTTATCAAAATTTGAGCTCACATTAATCCACCGGTATCATCCACTTATGTACCAAATTAACATGGTGGCCTTTCTTATCTCTACAATGACACTCCCCTTTGTGCACTGCGAGATCTAGATCACAATCCCCTCATGAGCCCCTTACAACGAGTCCATTTCAATCACCTCAATATGTTGAATGAGCCACCCATCTCACCTATTCTTGCTTTATCCCAATCTTCATGGCTCGATGCATGTAACAAAATCCAAGCTAACATTTGACTGTTGAGCTACTTTAATAAGCCAAATTGAGCTCACTTGAGCTCCTCATTGGATTACCAAGGTTTGGGAATAATTCTCTAGTTGGTCACATTTAAAATAGCTCAACCGAGCTATCTAACACTCGGTGACTCTCAACACTCACATTAGCTCACCGAGCAACTCGTCAAGCTACTCAATGAGTTATTTCCATGTCATAACCCCTTGTGACCCTTTTGATAAATTTTCAAATTGTACACTAACCCCTCAAATTTTGGGATCTTTCACTTCCGGAGAACAATTAAATTATACGGACACCTTAAAATTGACCTATCCCTTTTTAACCACTTTTTCCTGAGATGACAAAATGTAATCCCGCAGGGGCCAATTTTGATCTTAGGAAAACACAGAGCTTCAACCTATCATTAGATCAAACAACTAACTGGATTGATCAATTCAATAAGCTCTTTGGATGCATTCTTGATAGACTTGATGATGTTCAAGGGCCATGAGAATTTTTTCATCTAACAGTTCAAGTTGTGCTAAGTGGTCTTGGCAATATTCTTCATCTGGAATAAAGTCTTTAAGTGATACACGAAGTGATGGGATTTGGACTTCAAGAGGTAGAAAAATTCAGAGTAGACAAGTGAATAGGGCATAACTCCTATAGGATTATGGATGCTAGTTAGATAAGCTCGAGAACAAATGAGATTTGGAGATGCTAATTCTGTCTCAGTATCGTCTATTGTTTTCATAAGGATTTTGACAAGTGTTTTGTTAGAGGCTTCAACCTATCCATTTTCTTGGGGATAATATGGTGATGAAAAGCTAAGTTTGATGTTGAAGGTGTCATAGATATTTTTAAGTTCTTTATTCTTAAAATATTTTCCATTGTCTGTGATAAGTTTATGGGGAACACCAAAATGACATATGATGTATTGATATATGAAGTTAATAATGGGTCTTGATTTAGTTGAGGTTAAAGGGATAAATTCAACCCATTTAGTGAAGTATTCAATAGCTGTGATAATGGAGTGATGTTGTTGAGATGATTTTGGATTGATAACACCAATGAGGTCTAACCCCCATTGAGAGAAAAGACATAGGTACTAAGCGGGTTATAATGCTTGACTAGGGACATGAATAAGGTCTGAATGGATTTGGCATTTGAAACATTTCTTAACATATGCACAAAAATATTTAGTGATAGTAGGCTAGTAGTAACCTAGGTGTATGACACGTTTAGCGAGGGAATTTCCATTGAAATGTCCTCCACGAATATAATTATGAACTTATTTGATTGCTTTGATTGATCCCTGTGATTTTAGGCACATTAACAGAATACTATCAAAACTATATTTTTAAAGGATACCACCTATGATAACAAAGTGGGTGGCATGTTGAAGGAATGATATTTTAGTGCTATGTGATAAGTCGGATGGGATTTTAGATTTAGAAAGGTAGTCGTAGATTTGAGTATACCATAAATCAATTGGATTATCATCAATAACGTTGATAGGAGGGATTTCATTTTGATGTGAGGGGTAATCCAATCATTGAACAATCATAGATACTTTAGTGTTATATTTTGATTCTTTAGTTTCTAATGGGATGAGGGCTCCTAAAGATGCCATTGTATCTGTAAATTTGTTAGAGGATCGTGGGATGGTTTGTGTGACATCCACTTTTTATGACTTAGAAACAAGGGATTTTTTTACATAATGTTCTTTGTTCTAAATTCATATAATTTATAACACACATTCCATTTCCAATCCATCACATAACAAAAAACCATATGCAAGCAGTAATGACTAGGTGAAATACGATATCTCTTTTCATGACTTGGTATTAAACTGATATCTCATGTTTAACTTATTCAAGTGTATACTATGTATACTTTGGTTATTTTACCCATTAAGGGTCACTCAAGTGTTCTTTCTAAGAATCATATCTGAATATCTATTATTGATATTCATTTGAAATCCTGCAACTTAGACTAGGTGATGTAAGACAACACAACCAATAGTTTGTGATACTTTGGCCAAAGTTTTAAACATGTTTACCATGTTTACATTCCAAGACGACATACTCATCGAAAGGAATATGTCTTTCACCCCACTTGATCTATTATCTAGATTGGTCTTCCTTGAATTTTGTCAACCAAACTGAGTCAAAGTTTCACACTAAATAGGGGCAGCTCACATACACTAGTGTGGTAGTCTACTCATGGTGACTAAGGATAAATAGACATACTTGAATCGAATTTTGTCGATTGAGTGTGTTTAGTTACCCTAAGTCAACATGAGTTGACCACAACACTAGTCCATGTGTCTATCTTTGTTTAGAGTAGAACTATGAACTGAATTTTCACTTATGCTAATTGAGTTAATTGAAATAAGTGGGGTGTTGAAGCATAGTTGACTACATCATAGTATCCTCGTAATGACTCCCATCATTATGAGGGTACTCTGCTGCAGCCCCTATATTACAACAACTGGGTAAAAGCATACAAGTGTGTCCCACTTTTTGGCCATAAATATTTTAAAATCGACTAGTAAATAAATAATTAAAAATACTATAAAAAATTAAAAAATCAGGTAAATTCTGGATGCCCCGCACCTTGGTATTTATAGCCACTTAAAAATGCATGTTTGGTCATTTTATATGTGTTTGGTCATGTTTTGGTTGTCGGACATAGTTTCTTTGAAAGTACAAAAACTACAAAAAAATGGGACACGATTATATGCTTTGACCCACCTACTATGTTCTTTCAACTCAACTAACATACTTAAGAAACATTAGATTATAAACCTTTAATTTATTATCTTGTTTAATTAATCATTAAACAATGCACCTAAGGGTTCACTAAGTATGATTGATCTAAAGAAGGGTTTGAAATGTACTTTTACACCAATTGAAGGTATGCAGATAAAATCTACGTTCATGCAAATGAACTTTATTCTTAAACCATTAATTCCATTTATCGATAAATTTGATTCAATATCAAGTAAGTAAGATCATTAAGTTTCTTACTATAGTTTAACAATGTAAACAATCTTGATTGAAAGCTTGTTCATTAGACTTAGTGATATCATAATATCTAAATCAATCTTATTAATTCTCTTAAGATTTCCCATTTCCATTTATTGTTTCCATATAGAAGAGCATATATCCAATCATCAATTAAGATTTAAACTTTATCACATAAAAAGATAACATACATAGTTATGATTTAATGATAAAAGGAAGTATCCTTTTCTTCCCAATTAAGGACTATTGTCCTATTAATGAAATCAGAAAACATAAGGTTTAGATTCATAATAGGAAGTCCACATTCAACTATAAATAAAATTTCCTCATTCCCTTTTCCGAATAGGGATCAATAAATCATAATTATCATAGTTATACCCTTTTCCTAAAATGAAATATAAGTATAGATCCTTATCCCAAGTATCATTCTATACTTTAGATTTTACCAAGCCATGCATGTTAATATTTAAGGATATTAATCAAATCTAAATATGCATGTTAATATTTAAGAATATTAATAAAATCTAAGTCATATATGACCCTTGAATAAATCAGAAATCAACAACCTTTACACAACAATTCCTTTATCAAAAAGAGAGTGTTCACTTCACTCCAAGCTCAATAATATTCTATCATTTTATAAGAAAACATCTTTCATCATTAAAAACTAATTTAATACACCTTCATAGATTCTCCAACAAGTTCATTTCAAGATAATTTCAATACATAAGCATATGAATGAAGAAAATGACTTTGTTAATAAAATAAATGCAACTTTCTATAAGTCTTTCTCCTTTCACTTTTCATGAAGTCCATCTACAAAATTGTTAGCATGAGTCAGTTCACAAGAACTGAGCATGATAAGCACTATAACGTTAAAACAATATGATTTTATCTAATTGTTTCGTAAAAGGAACCCTACTATTTATGAAAAGGTTCCAAGTACACAAAAATAAGATCAATCAAATAAACTACCCAAAAATCCACAATGTCAGAATAGACAAGAAGTCAATAAATCTATTAAAGAATCATTGCCCTTAAAAAATTTAAATAATCTAACAAACTTTAATTCCATCTATATTTCAATAATGCTAATCATTTCAACATGATAACATTTCAAACTACAAACGACTACAAGAAGAGAATTAACTAAACTTCATGATCTTCTCTAATTTCTTTCTATTTAATTCACCAAGCCATAGGTTTCCACCATATCACAATCAATTTCATATCAATTAATAAAAATGTTTAATATAAACACACAAATGACTCAACATGGACATCATACTGCCACAACAACCATGTTGTCCAAATCCCTTCCTCTATTCCAAGAGGATGCCATCAAAGCATGAGATAACTTAATATGGACCAAAAGTACTCATTGCACATTTCTACATGAGGTTTACTTAAGTATTCAAAAGAAAAATCAAACACAAGATACATAACTCCTAAAGGATCTCTCTAACAAAACCAATTGGGATCCAAAACCCCATTGATCAATTCATAAATATTTAACAAGGATGAAAAGAGAAACATAACACCAACATTGCATATCAAATGGTCAATCAAAATTTGAATGCCCAAGTAACTTCCACATATAAGCTATAGGAGAATGAAATCAAATAGTTTCAAAGAACAAAACGTAGAGTACAACATTAACAAAAAGACGAAGATCCAAGTTTTAAGGATTAAAAAATTCTTTAAGAATGATCAAAGAAGAACTCACATCTTCCAACATATTTGAAACAAAATAAAAATACGAGCTAGAGTCTACACTTAGACATTAAAAATATCCCAAATATGCAAGTAAAGTCTTAAGGAGACACTTAATAGGATCATAAAAATTCAAAAATACATGCAATAGTTCAAAGAATGCATCCCCTGAAACAACGATGATCCAAACCAAAAAATTCAACAAAATAAAGACAAATCAAAATATCTAAATTAAGACGCTTGCAACTAACATAGCTCAAAGGTAATAGAAAGCCTTGAATAATAACAAAAGTCTTGGAATTAACAACATCCAAAATAAATCAGTGTATGGAATGACCCGTGATGGGTGCAAAAATGAATCATGACTCAATGAACAAGAAGGAAAAACCTTACCCAGTTTCTCCCCTCCTTTCCATACAAGCTAACCCAAGATGGGTAATAATAAAAATGAAAATTAAATCCCATGAAAGAGAGAGATAAGAGATTACCATTCCATGTTTCTCAAACATGTCCACCGAGAAGGGTAATAAAAACAATGAAACATAACTTTAAAATGACAGAGATGGAAAAACCATATCAATCCCCTTCATATTATGCACTTATAGTGCTTGAAATACCACCATCGAGGATACCCAGTATGGGTCGAAGCTTGAATTCATTAAAACAACAAAAGATCAAAAGTGTATAAATTTTAACCAAAATGAATGACCCATAAAATCGAAACCAGAGCCACATTTTAGATGCAATAAGTGAACACTATATCCTAGTGTTAACAAATAGTTTAACGAAAACCTAGGTCATTACCAGTACTTGAAAATACTTCCACCAGACCCTATGAATTTTTTTAACACCAACCATTTGCAAACAAAAGAAGGTACAATTACTAGAAGCAAGATAACATGATATCCCAAATAACAATCATTCACAGTTAAGTATATTGTAAACAAATCTATTTTCCAACCTTATTCAAAACCAGAATCATGTATAACAACTTCATTCCACATAATCATTCATAACCACAAGAACCATAACCATAAGAAACTCATAGAAGCAAGAAGAAGCAACAACACACAAGAAACCATTCTCAGAGATGTTTTCATGAAGAGAAACATTCTTTTAATGAAAATGTTTAAATAAAAGTAAGATATCTTAAAGAGATAGAGCCTATCATGCTTGGTAGTGCTCCTGACTTCTCTTCCTTGCTCCAATCCTTCAAGAAAAGCTTCCACAAAAAAATATTTCCAATGAAAACTCCAAACAAATCCTTTAAAAATTTTCCCAC
The DNA here is from genome assembly GCA_018340775.1 of Taxus wallichiana var. yunnanensis. Lineage (NCBI taxonomy): Eukaryota > Viridiplantae > Streptophyta > Pinopsida > Cupressales > Taxaceae > Taxus > Taxus wallichiana. The sequence continues at coordinate 298,384,939 of CM031243.1, read as the reverse complement.
TTTCTTCTTATAGTTTCCACGACCAAATTTTTCCATTATTTCTGCCATGCAACATAAAATTTTAACATGCAACAAAATCTAATTGAAAGTTTGAATAATGGAAATACATCATGCAGGGACAAAGATCTTGAAAAATCTGAATGAACAAAAAAACCAACCCATTTCTCTTTCCTTCAACCCATTCTACGATTCCCCAGGTGGTTTTCTCTCAGGTCGAGGCTCATAAATACCAACAAGACTGACATTGTCCCTTCCAAAACTCCCGCCATGTCTTATCTTCTATTAGTTACAAGTAACAATTTAAAACTTCATTCAACTGAAAATAACATATTTTTCAGCTCAACATTTTCCTCTACCTTCATGCCTTGGCCAAAATTGGTGGCAACAACATATTAAATGCCACATTTAAACCTTGCTAATGCATTTGGAATGGTACCACCGCCATCCAAAAACTTGCTAACAAAGCCATCCACATTTCCCTTAGGTTAGGTTGATGTCCTTAGGTTAGGTTCCCTTAGTTTTAGTTTAAAACCATAGCTTAGGACCCTAGGAATAGTTCCATATAGCTTAGGATTAATTAGTATCCAAGACTTAGGATAGTTCCTCATTATCCCACTTAGGAATTAATCATTACAATAAATATAATCACCTTAACATAGGTTTAGGATAGGATAAAATAATCAAAAGAACTTAGATTAATTAGGTCCCAATAAATTAATCAAAGTACATTACCTTTACAAATTTTATCAATATGACGAATCAAATCACATAGTATGGTGAAATCAAAAGATGCTATAGGATGCCCCTGTGACCCCAATGTAAGCCTAGGTTCAGAAATAAGATATTCTGACCGACTCAATCACAATGATCGAAACATCAAAAATCATAAACATGCCTTGGATCATTGTAATTGATCCAAGGTGTGGTTACTCCTGCACTATGCAATCAATAGACTGAAAAAAAAGTTCAGTATTGCAAAATAGGCAATGAACAAATAAGACTAAATTTATTTCCTTCATCCACATGCAGAATACATTAAAAATTTCAACATAAAAAGTATATGAAATACTTCATTAATAAATTTAGAATTGTCATGGCATGATGTTATCTAATTTTAGAAGATAAAACATATCATCTACAACAACATGATTAATCAGTTTTAAAGAGTACACTATCTTCAAAATGAGAATCACCTATCAACGTTGCTACTTTAATTACATAAGTGATCAAGGATAACAACCATGGTAGAGGCATTACATACTTCCTCTCTAAAAATCATAATTGTCTTGAAGATTAAATTAATCCATAATCATAAACAAGAAAAAAAAGCCATAATTATAATTCTTTTATTCACAAAATTTTTAAACAGAAACAAATTTGTAGAAATTTAAGTTTTTCATAACTTATTACAACATCAAAATTATTGTCCTAGTACTAAAAATTATAGTATCTGTCCAAAACTGCAAAAATTATAGATAGTTTTTTTAAAAAGTCTTTAATTATCTCAAAAATCAGATTTAATTTTGTTCAAACAGATGAGAAAAACAATTTTCATATCCTCAAGGTTTTCCCATGTTGCACTTTCTTCATTAAACTGGTCCCATCGACCTTGCATTGACTGATTTCATGATTTCGTAAGTGCAAATGGTGAGTTTTTAGCACTCTTATAGGTTCAACCACAATTATTCATGGGTCTTGGACCGATAGGAATCCCAATTTAATACATGTGATAAATCTGAAATGTATTTCTTAAGCAAAGAAATATGGAAAACATCATGCATTCGTGAAAAGGTGGGAGGTAATGCTAAGCGATAAGATACAAGTCTAATCACTTCAACAATCTCAAAAGGTCCCATAAAACGAGGTGATAATTTGGCTTCCTTACCAAAGGTAATAGAGCTCTTTTTAGGCTTAACATGTAAAAATAATTTTTCACCAAGTTCAAATTTATTATCAACCCTTTTTAGATTTGCATAATTTTTTTGCCCACTAAAAGCTTCTTTTAATCATTCAAAATTATTTTCACTTGCTTTATTCCATTTCAGTAAGCATTTCAGTCCAATTACCTCTCTATCTTCAATGTTATCCCAACTAACTAGAGTTCTACATTTCCTTCCATACAATGCTTCAAAAGGTGCCATTTTAAAAGAGGAATGATAAGTATTATTGTAAGAAAATTCAACTAAAGGAAGGTATTCTTCCCATTTGTATTGTTGATCCATACAATACATTCTTAACATATCCTCCAAAACTGATTTACTCTCTCTGTTTGACCATCTGTTTCCGGATGGTATGTGGAACTAAAATTTAGTTTTGTTCCTAAGGCTGCATTTAGTGTTTTCTAGAAACGAGATGTCATTCTAGGGTCTCTATCAGATATAATCAATTCAGGTACTCCATGTAATCTAAAAATTTCATGCACAAATATTTTTTCTAAAATAGGTGAATCATCTTTAAGATTACCAACAATAAAATGTGCTACCTTTGTTAATTTTTCAACCACAACTAAAATAACATCATGCTTATTTCTAGACATAGGCAACCCTTGAACAAAATCCATACTTATTACTTGCCACTTGTATTGCGATATGCTATGAGGATACAATAAACCAGTTGGGTGCATATGCTCAGCCTTAACTCACTGACATTCTAGGCAATGTGAAACAAAATCAGTTATGTCTCTCTTCATCCCTTTCCAAAAATATTGTTGTTTTACATCAACAAGCATTTTTGTAACACTAGGATGTCTTGAGTAAGGTGAATTATGAAATTCCATCATTAAATTTTTCCTTAACTCATTTTCTGAAGGTACATACACCCACTTTTCATATCTTAAAATTCCTTCATTATCAAATTAAAAACCTTTGTATCTTGCATCATTAGGATCTGCAGCAAGTGTTGTTTTTACTTGTTGAAAATACAAATCAGAATCCATGATACACTTTACTTCATCCTTAAACTAAGTTCTCAAAGTTACAAGTGCAGAAATATGTTTCCTATGACTTAGTGCATCTACCACTCTTTTTTCTTTACCTTTAATGTAACTTATGTCAAAATCATATTGTGACAAAAAATCTAACCATCTTCTCTGTCTTGCATTCAGATTTTCCTGAGTGAAAATATACTTCAACCCAAGCTGGTCAGTTTTTGACTCAAAAGGTCTTCCTAATAGATAATGTCTCCATACTTGAAGTGCATGAACTATGACAGTAAGCTATAGATCATGGGAGCATAATTCAACTCATGTAACTTAATTTTCCTACTCTCATAAGCTATAACATGATCATCTTGTAATAGTATACCTCCTAATCCTTCTCTAGAAGCATCTGTAACTACCGTAAATCTTCCATTTGGATATAGTACAACCAAAATAGGTGCAAAATTTAGTTGTTCCTTTATATTTTTAAATGTTGATTCACATTTATCACTCCACACAAATTTTTGTCTTTATTTTGTAATGAAGTAATTGGGCAACGACCTTTGAAAAGTCCTTAAAATATTTTCTATAATAACCAAAAAGCCCCATGAAGATTCTGACTTCATGTACATTTTTAGGTGTAGGCCATTCAATTATGGTAGAAATATTTAATGGATCAACTGCTATTCCATCTTTTCTTATGACATGTCCTAAATAGTGCACTTTTGTTTCATAAAAAGATCATTTAGAAAACTTACTGTACAATTTTCTCTTTCTCAAAATTACAAGTAAAATTTTCAAGTGCTTTTGGTGCTCATCAATTTCTTAGATTAGATAATAGTATCATCCAATAATACAAGTACAAACTTGTCTAATTATTCTTGAAAGATATTAGTCATCGATTGATAAAAGTTTGCAGTGCATTTGTCAACCCAAAAGGTAAAACTGTGAATTCATAATGTCCATACCTTGTTCTAAAAGTTGTTTTATGAATATTTTCATCTTTAATTCTCAATTGATGATATCTAGAATGAATATCTATCTTCAAATATACTGATGCACCACACATCTAATCAAACATATCATCAATTCTAGGAAGTGGATATCTATTTTTGATTGTTGCTTTGTTTAACATTCTGTAATCAATACAAATCCTAAGTGTTTCATCCTTCTTTTTCACAAAAATTACTAGTGCTCCCCAAGGTGAGACACTCGGTCTTATCAAACCCTTAGAAAAAAATTCTTGTAACTATGCCTTAAGTTCTACCAATTCAATTGTAGTCATTTGATAAGGTTCCTTGGAAATAGGTTTAGTTCCAAGTTTGATTTCTATTGTAAATTCAAATTCTCATTTAGGTGGAAGACTAGGTAGTTCTTCCGAAACACATCGCTGAAATATCTTAACAATAGATACTTTTCCAAGAAATCACTATCATTTTCTGTTGTTTTAGAAATTTTTACTGCATATAACATGCAACCTTTGTTTTTGGCCTTCTTAAGTTGCATAGCTGACAATTTCCTAACTGAAATTTCTCATTTTACCCTTGAATGTCTGTTATTTTCTCGTAGATCATCAAGGCATCTAATGTGTTTTTCAAAATAATCAACTTTTGCTTTATGATTAGTAAGCTAGTTAACACCAATTATGACATCATATGACCCCAAAGGAGAAACATAAATATCTACTTCAATGGAAAAACTTGGTAACTCTAAGACTGCTCCAAAAGACATTTACTAATAGTATGGACAACATTATTACCATAATGTACAACCCAAGATTTTTCCATTATTCATAATTTTATTTTTAATTTTACAACTAATTTACTAGAAATAAAACATTATGTAGCTCTAGTATAAAAAAGTATAGTAACAGTGTACCAAATAATTTACCTGGTACTTTTATGGGCATAAATTTCTTTTCAACTTGCTTATCAGCTACTACAATATGTATCTTATGTTGATGGTTGTTGTCATCTTTTTTTAGAGGGAACTGATTTGCGTAATGATCCTTACCGCAATTAAAATAGCCCCAACAGGTCATCTTTTTGGTTTAAACTTATTTCTAGTCTTGAAATTATTATTTTGACCTCCATAAGATTTCTTCCCATTATTGTTATTCTTCACAAAAAAATTTCTAATATTTGTAACAGGTTTATTTGCTACTAATTTCTTATTGTTATCGATCCGTAACATTCCCATTTTAAGAATTTAGAAACAAGGGATTTTTTTGCATAATTTTCTCTATTCTAAATTAACATAATTTAGAACACACATTCATAGCCAATCAATCTCATAACAGAATACCATATGCAACTATAAATGACTCAGTGAAACATCGATCTCTCATTTCATGACTCGGTATTATACCGATCTCTCATGTTAACTTTATCATGTGTATACCATGTATACTTGGTTATTTTACCCTTTTAAAGGTATCAAGTGTTCTATTTAAGAGGCCTATCTGAGTATCTGTTACCGATATTCATCTGAAATCCCGCTTCTTAAACTAGGTGACATAGGACAATGCAACTAGCAACTTGCGATACTTTGGCCAAATATTTTAAACATATTGTTCATGTTTATATTCCTAGAAGGAATACTCATTAAAAAAATACGTCCTTCACCCTACTTGATCTGATTATCTAGAATGGTCTTCACTGACTTTTGTCAGTCCACTTGTTCAAGGTTTAACCCTAGCCAAGGTTAGCAACATGGCCTAGTGTGGAGGACAAATTTTATAGTGACTAAGGGTATTTAGACATACTCAATTGAATTGCATCGATTGGGCATGTCTATTTATCCTAAGTCAACGTGAGTTGACCTCAACACTAGGTCATGCCCCTATCTCTACCTAGGGTAGAACTATGATCAAGTCGATTTTATGTTAGTCTAGATGAATAAAATCGAAAGGGTGTTGAAAACATGTCAACTACAACATAGTATCCTCGTGAAGACCCTAGTATTCCCAAGGGTACTACACTGTAGTTGGCGCGTGTCAGCATTATTGAGTTGTGGAGCTCAATTACTTTAGATTAGCATGTAATGTAAAACTTGCTTAAAAACACAATAACCATCATTGGTTAGGAGGGGCCGACATCGGTCACCTAGGACCGAAATCAGTCAGGCAAGGAGGAACTGACATCGGTTAGGGCGAACCGACACTGTTACCTGTGCAGGAGTGTTTTAATTAACTCTTGAGAATTAGATCTATTTTTAGCATTAAAGTATATCTATTGATTGGCATTATATGGCTAAGTTCCCTAATTTTATAAACACTTATATAAGCATAAAAGCTAGGGTTTAGAAGTAGAGAATTAACAAGAATTAAGAATAATTGTGAGAGAGAGAATTCTTGGAGAAGAAGCAAAATCTTGAGAGAAAAAAGTAATGTACGTTTGAGAGGTGTGGAAGATTGTAAATCTTCAATTATATATCTTGTCAAAGCTTTGGATAATATATTGGCTTATTTCTTGGTGGACGTATCCCACACTTTGGGTGAAGCACATTAAATCTGGTGTTGATTTATATATCTTGTTTTGTATATTGCTTCTTATAGAATATCTACTTTTATTTGCATGTATGCTTAGATCGATATATTGTTTGTACAACCAAATGTGCTAACCCTAACAACCGGTATCATAGCTTTTTTTAGGGTTTTATGTGTTGACATATTTACTCATAGAGGGTTTTCTAATTGAGTGGGAGCTACAAAAATGGCAAAAGAAAAAAATACAAGGTAGAGAAGTTTGACGACTGAAATTATCAATTATGGAAGATGCAAATTGAGGATTATCTATATCAAAGAGATTTGTATTTACCGTTGGATGAGAAGTCTAGACCTACAAAGATGACTGATGAAGAATGGAATATTCTTGATAGAAAGGCTTTGGGATCTATAAGATTGAGCCTGAGTAGCATCTGTGGCTTCCAATATTATAGAAGTGACTTCTATGGTAGAGTTAATGAATCTCTTGCTAATTTATATGAAAAACCTAGTGCTTCAAATAAATTTTATTTGATTTAGTTTTAAGACGCATGAAGGTGGATCTAGTCATCCGAATGATTTTTGATCTATTGTAAATCGATTAAAATCATTTGATATACCATTTGATGATGAAGTAAAAGTAATTTTATTCTTATGTTCTTTTCCAAATAGTTGGGATAACTTGGTAATGGTCATTAGTAATACAATATCTGCTAATAATATTTTGAAGTTTGATGATGTGGTTAGTATAATCTTGAATGAAGAAATTCGTAGGAAGAGTACGAGGAATCATTATCTAGGAATGCTTTGAATGTAGAAAGAAGGGGAAGAAAGAAGGAGAGATCTAAGAATAAGAGTAATGGGAAATAAAAGTCAAGGGATAACATATCTAAATCTATAAGTAAGGGAATTACTTGTTGGAAATGTGGAAAGAAAGCACATGAAAACAAATATTGTTGGTTAAAGGAAAAGAGAACCAACAATTAGAAAAAGGTAAAGAAGCAAATATTTCTACATCAAAGGTAATGCAAGACAATCTTACTCTTTCTTTAGATAATATAATTAAATCATGGGTTTTAGATTCAAGAGATTCTTTCCATGCAACCCCTAATAAGGGTTATTTTAGAAATTATGTCCAGGGTAATTTTGGGCATGTTTATTTGGGTGATGATGAACCTTGTAGTATAACTGGAAAAGGGAAGTTCATCTAAAATTGTAGAATGGAAATACATGGGTATTGAAAGATGTGAGGCATGTGCCAAGCCTCAGGAGGAATCTTATTTCTACAGGGTCAACTAGGTGAATCTAGTTGCATGGTTACTTTTACAGAGACTCTTGGAAAGTCACCAAGGGTGATTTTTGTGGTAAGAGGTAAGAAGGTAAGAACGTTATATTTATCTACCTGTGTTACTAATTCCTTTTCTACATTATCTACTTTAGATTCAGATGCATGCATGTGGCATAACCGACTAGATCCTATGAGTAAAAAAGGAATGCAAATCTTAAAGGCTAAGGGTAAGTTATCGATTTTAAAGATTTAGATTTTGATTTGTATGAGCGTTGTTTCTTTGGAAAGCAAAAGAGAGTGAGACTTATCAAATTTGGGGAAAATAAGGAGTAGAAATTAGATATTGTACACTCGGATGTGTGGGGACCGATTAGGTAGCTTCTCATGGAGGATCCCAGTATTAGGTTACTTTCATTGATGATGCTACAAGAAAGTTATGGGTTTATTGTATTAAACGTAAATATGATGTTTTTGAGACTTTTAAAAGATGGAAAGCCCTTGTTGAGAATGAATCAAATTCTAAATTAAAGTTCCTTAGATCTAACAATGGTGGTGAATAATGTAGAAAAGATTTCAATGATTATTGTTCAGTGAATGGGATACGTAGAGAAAGAATGGTTCCAAGAACACCGCATGAGAATGGTGTTGTAGAAAGAATGAATAGGAAAATCATGGAACGTGCTAGAAGTATGAGGATACATTATGGACTGCCCTTACAATTTTGGGTGGAAGCAGTTGATACAACGATTTATTTGATTAACCATGGGCCTTCAAGTTCACTAGATGGAGGAATACTAGAGGAATCTTGGACCGAAAAGAGGTAGATCTTTCTTTTCTTAAATTTTTGGTTCAAAAGCTTTTGTGCATGTTGATAAGGAAAATAGGAAAAATTTGGATGAAAAATACAAGAGATGCACTTTCATTGGTTATCGATTTGGTGATTTTGGATTATGTTTTTAGGATTTAGAGAATTATAAAATTATTAAGAGTCGTGATGTTGAATGGAATGAAAAGAGATTGTACAAGGATCAAATTTTGGTACGCAAGGGTGAACCAGTTGAGAAGTTTATGAATGAAAATGAACTCTTGGATTTAAAAGTATTACCTATAGGGTAACACAGTAACCAATGTCAATTTACCCTTGATGGAAATCGGTCAGAAGAACTGGTATCGGTTAAAGAAGAGCCAAACCGACATCGGTTAGTAGAACCGATGTTGCTTACAAGTGACGGGTGTAGGTCACTGTCAGATTTGGATACAAATTTCTAGGAGGTCCAAATTGAGCCTCTGGTACCCCAAACTCCTATGAGAAGGTCACAAAGGGTAAGCAAACCTCTAGAAAGATTTACACCTTTATTTATTTCTTATTAACGATAATGGTGAACTAATTTTTTTGTAGAAGCAATGCGGGATAAGAACCACATCCAGTGGGAGCATGACATGGATGAGGAGATGGACTCCTTGGAATAAAACTAGAATTAGGATCTGGTTAAGTTGCTAACAGGCAAGAGGAAATTACATAACAAGTGGGTTTACAAGATTAAGGAAGAAGAGGGTGGACAAAAAAGATACAAGGCAAGGATTGTAGTAAAGGGATTTACACAGAAAGTAGGTATTGTCTTTGGTGAAATATTTTCTTTTGTTGTAAAGATGACTTCTATTTGTACTATATTGAGTTTAGTTGCAGTAGAATATTTTTATTTAGAGAAAATAGATGTGAAGACAACTTTCCTTCATGGTGATTTGGATAAAGAGATTTATATGCAGCAGCCACTTGGGTATGAAGTCAAGGGTAAGGAGAAATTAGTGTGCAGGTTGAAAAAGAGCTTATATGGGCTCAAGAAAGCTCCAAGGCAATGGTACATGAGGTTTGATAGTTTTATGCAAGAGCATGGTTACTTGAGATGTGAATCTAACCATTGTGTTTATTTCAAGAAGCTTGAAAATGGGAGCTATATTATTTTGTTACTATATGTGAATGATATGCTTATTGTAGGATCTAGTATGTAGGACATTGGTGAGATTAAGGGAAATCTAACTCACACATTTGCTATGAAGGATTTAGGAGCTGCAAAAAGAATCCTTGGCATGCAAATACACAGAGATAGGAAGAACAAGAAATTATATATCTCAGGAAGATTATATCTACAGGGTGTTAGAAAGGTTCAACATGCAGCATGCAAAACCTGTTAGTACACCTATGGCTAGACACTTCAAATTAAGAAAAGATCAATGATCCAAAAATAGTCAAGATATTACTACTACGATCTCGGACCATTGTAGGCTTTAAATATTTACCGACAATTTGATCCTTTTAAGTAATCAATTTAAAATAAATGCAAGACATTAAAGACAATTGCACAAAGATTGATTACGAAGTTCAGCAATTGCCTACGTCTCTGGGTTCATGGTCGAACCATTCCACTAGTCAAAACTTGTAAGTTACAATAGTACTTTCACAAGAAAACCTAATGGAAACTATTAAGAACTTGCTTAGAAGAATATCCAAACCTTCGGATGACAAGGGTGAAAGATAGCACCCGACTTCCACCTTCCTGGCATATTCAACAAGCTCAATGGCTCCAACTCCAATGTTTGGAAACCTCCGGCCTTCCAGATGCTAATACAACGCCCTATGGCTCTTCGGTCAATATTCTAGGCTCCGTAATAATTTATTGTGGCGCTATGGGCTGACTAGGTAGTTTGAATAACTCCTAGCCACAAATATTTAATTTATTATTGCCTAACAAATAATAGGTCAATAATAATCAAAATAATAATGCCTAAATAATTTAGGTCTTCACACAACAACAATTTCTCATTCGCCTTCCAAGCTCTGAGCTTGTCTTCGTATTTTGTGTGTGTCCATTACAATAGAATGGGTTCCCTATTTATACAAAAATTAGGGCCCTTAAAAAATGCAATACATATTATCTTAAGGCTATTTTAAACCTTAACCATAGCATTTTTAATAAAGGATAAAATATTCCCATTTGGGCAGATTAACGTATGAAAAGGGATTAATACCCATTTTAGCCGATTTGCATTTGATAAGGGATAATATCCCAAATGAGCGGATTTTGTTTGAATGAGGGGATTAAATCCCATTTTAGGCGCTTAGGGCTAGTGGTTTATATCCCACATTTGGCACCATTTCATTTGGGTAAGGTTTTAATAACCCTTACCCACTCCATCCTTCACATGGAAACATCCACGCATGGCTTAGCCCCCTACATGAACTTCACCTCCTTCCACGTGGTCCTCCATGCATGGCATGTGGGTAATTTCTAACCATTAATACATGGTTGTTATAATAAAACCCACCCCACTTAGTCATGTGGCATGGAAATTGATTTGTAAGTGGACTTACCAAGATAATATAATTTCGACTCATATAATGTGGTATAGAAATAATTAACTCAGTCCATAGCATGTAATCCACTTGTCATATCCTAATAGGAAAATTGAGTGAATTCAATGAGTGGTGGCAAGCCACGTGGTGGCTTGTGGACCCACCACGTCAACGATAATACCATAGTCCACACGGCGGTCGGCTCCCCTCCGTAACAAAAGTTGAGCCTCTTGTTCTCGTGCACCATTTTTATGCTCGTCAAAGACCGTAATCAAAAACAACAAACAAATCCCTTTTTCCTTTCCACCATGTGTTGCGGTGTCATTGGTCCAATGTTGACCCGTTGACCGAGTTGACTTTCCCGTAGATGAACTTTGACCGAACTTCTGACCCCAGGAACATATCTAGAGCTCCCAATGTCCATTTGTTGTGTTCTTACAATTGATGGAAAGATCTCGAGTTGATCTTCTACACTAACACCATTTAGGGATGTTTAGGAAACTTTAAAATATGATCCCATGATCAATCAATGTCCTTCATCACATGAGGAGTTCAAATACATGACATGAGTGCCATATGCTTCAAAGAAATGGGAGTTTCATGTATGCTATGGCTTGTACTAGACCGGACATTACACAGTGCAAAGTGGGAGATGTGAGTAGATATATGGCCAATCTAGGTAAAGATCATTGGAAATCAGTCTAATGGATACTCATGCATTTAAAAGATACATCTAGTATGCGGTTATGCTATGGAGGTTTGGATATTTCATTATGTGGCTATGTTGATTCAGATATGGATGGATATCTAGATGGTAGAAGGAGCACTACTAGATATATTTTCACAGTAGGTGGGATGAAATTTAGCTAGATTTCAAGATTACAGAAGGTTGTGGCTTTGTCTACTATAGAGGCAGAGTATGTTACAACTATATAGGATAGCAAGGAGATGATATGGATGAGTAGGTTCACGAAAGAGTTAGGAAAGGAGAAAGATGATTGTAAACTATTCAAGTGACAATCGAGTGTAATTTATTTGGCAAAGAAATCAATGTTTCATTCTAGAATGAAACACATTCGAGTGAGGTATCACTTCATACAATAGGTATTGGAGGATGGAAAGTTGAATTTGGAAAAGATTCATACGAGTGAGAACCTTGCGGATATGCTAATGAAACAATTAGCTAAGGAGAAGTTAAAGCTACACTCCACTTTTGGTCTTCGAGTTTGAGAATCAAGAGGAAGAAAAAAATCTAAGGAAGGATCCAAGAATGATGCTATACAGGTATGGTGTAGAAATTAATCTCCAAGTGGGAGATTGTTGAGTTTTGGAGTTCAATTAATTCAGATTAACATACAATGTAAAAATTTCTAGAAAACAAAGTAATCGTAATCGGTTAGGAAGGACGGACATTGGTCACTAGGACCAACATCATCAGAAAGGAGCAACCAATATCAACTAGGAGAACCAACATCGGTTACATGTGTGGGAGTGTTTAATTAACTCCCAGGAATTAGATCTATTTTTAGCATTAAAGTATATCTATTGATTGTAATTGCATGTGTAAGTGCCCTAAGTTTATAAACACTTATATAAATGTAAAAGTTAGGGTTTAGAAGTAGAGAATTAACAAGAATTAAGAATAATTGTGAGAGAGAGAATTCTTGGAGAAGAAGCAAAAGCTTGAGAGAAAGAAAGTACTATACATCTAAGAGGTGTGGAAGATTGTAAATATTCAATTGTATATCTTGTCAAAGATTTGGATAATATATTGGCTTGTTTCTTGGTGGACGTAGCCCACATTGGGTGAACCACATTAAATCTGGTGTTGATTTATATCTCTTGTTTTATATATTTCTTCTGGTAGAATATCCACTTTTATTTTCATGTATGCTTAGATTTGATATATTTTCTATACAACCGGTGTGCTAACCCCAAAAAAATATATCTCGAGGTTTCCTCATCTAGGAAAACATACCTTAGATAGAAATTTAATGACTTATTAATTACCTCATTAAGGATTAATTGCAGTAACCCTACTGAGCAACTAGGTTCATTGAACATTAGGGTTCCAAGTTAAAACTGCAATTAGAAGTAGGTATGCAGATACATCTTCTCCCTAACCATTTCATAAGTTATGTTTTTATACCATTAACATTCTGATTTATGTTTTACATAATAAATCTAACACACACTTTAAAGAGATGTTTTCTTACTTACTTACCCAAGCCTTAGCTTACTTAAGTTCTGAGTAAGTTATTTTTATATTAGACTTCAATGGAATGAAGTCTAATCCCATTTATTTTCCTTTCCTACATTCCTATTCTGTTAAGGAATTCTTCAAGAGGAAGCACACCTTCCACTATCCAAAGATAACATTCAGATTCATTCCCAAAAGGTCTTAAGACAAGTCTATGATTAATTACATGGTAGTTGTCTTCCCTTTTTCCTTATAGAGGGTTAATGTTCATTTAAAACCTCATAGTACATTGTAAATTAACATCAAGTTTTATCTTCATTCAAACATTTGAATTAAACATAGTCATAGTGTTATAGTTGGATAACAATGCAAGAATGACAACTTATTAAGTTGCATTTTCACTAGAGAGGGTAGCACATCTAGCACCCCAGATCTCTATTTAATCTATTCCAACCAAGAGGGTATGTTACTGATAGAAAAATAGAGAAATACTTAACATTTCCATTCATAGAATACCAAAAAGGTTACACATCAAGTACAAGAAAATTCACAAATATTTCATTCATCAAGAGGATTCATACATTATAAGTCCAAACACTTCAGACATTTCTAATGTCAAACAACAATAACAAGATCAATTACAAGTACAAATTTATTTTTCCATCAAATACATTTCAATAATGAACCATATTTCATCATAAAAAGATCCAGTCTCTTTGGTAAACAAATGTAACTTCCTATAAATATTTTCTCCTTTCATCACTTACGAATTCCATCTACAAAATTGCTAGCACGGGTCAGTTCATTGAACTGAGCATGATAAGCACTAAACATTAAAATGATGTGCTTTTAGCTAATCTGTTTCATAAAGAGAACTCTGTTGTTATGAAACAATCCTGAGCAATTCAAAAAGACATACCAAAAGGAGTTACCATACTCAAATAAAAGAGAGAAAATTGATAAACCATAACAAAAGTAAGAATAGGTCATGATATAAACAACTTCAACCTTCCATACTATTGTCTTTCATAAAAAGAATTAAAACAATAATTCAGATAAGTAACATTTCATCACAATCCCAATATTATTTTCATACATTACTTTACATGTTTCCCTTCTCAGTTAAACCTATTTAACATAAGAAGATAACTATCCTAACTATCTTTTAGGCATAGTTCAATAGTAGATAAAAAAGTACTTCCATCTTGACATTTCATTCACCTAAATTCATCCTAAAATATGAGATGCCAATAATCAAAATTAAAAACATAAGAATAAGTTTAGGATGATCCAAACAACATAACTTAAAATGTGTCTCGATTTAAGTATCCTAATACTCAAATTCATAATTAGAATCCAATTTAAGTTAAATTCCAACAACTAAATAGATCTCATCGAGGGTAAGATCAAATTAGCATGCAATTGGGACTACACACACAATCCCCAAAGAGATACAACATTACCAATGTTAAGTCAAAAGAGTAGAATGGAAGGGTTTAACAATCGATTCAACTCAATCAACCATCCAAATATTTTCTACTAAGCACAAATATTTACTCAAAATATTTCCAACCAAACGCAATAATCCATCCAATCATACTCTACTTCAGCTATACTGCCCTAGCACAACCTGAACTCAATCTTACCAAACATGTCCAAGAGTTAAAATAATAGATAGAATGATCAAAGAAGGAAACACCTTCATCTAGTTTGAAGTAGGAAGAAGATTAAAGAAAAGAGAGATATTACTTCCTCGTAGCTCAAAGCACGATTAGGAAGGGACCAAAAGATAACCATGAACAATTATTGACCAGCTCAGTCTATACTGTCCCAAACCAAAATCCCAAATAGAGAACTAATCAGGGATCAAATTGAATGTACAAAAAACCAAGAGAAGAAATAATGATGAAAAAATTCATACATTACCCAAAAACATTCAAGGATATGTTATAGATAGTTTCAATATCCATAAGACCACAAGTAATTCTTTTCCCAAGACATAGAAAGGAACAAAAAGATGACAGAAGGATAAGTCTGTAATAAACTCCTAAATATAAGATCCTTGAAGAAAAATGCGTGAGCATAACGATATATCAAAGCCCCGAGTATGCATTTCTTTTTAACAAAGGTACATTAGCCTTAGTTCATAAAAGAACTCAAATGAGTTTGATGGCCCAAGGCCAAGAAATAGGATAACTAAAAACAATGTCCAGAGAACTACCTAGAAGATAAAATAAACAACATCAACAACTGAAAAATAGTAAACCAATACCCAAGGGATTTTTTCCCTCTTAGCTTTGAATGCCATAACTTTCATTAGTTACCCAAAACTCAACAGAGTAGAAACTGAGTACATTTCCCTCATGGGATCCAATAGTTAGGCTTAGGGGCTGAACAATTTCATGAAAGAGAAAAGTAAAAATTACAGGCTTATAATAATAGCCAAAAGAACTAACACGTCATGAAACATTAACACTTGCCAAGAAAAACCCAACAATTTAACTTCCTCAATAACCATTGGAGTAGACTACTGCAACATGAAAGTTAAAAACAACACCCATAATCACAATCACATAAGTGATAAGAAAATAGACTAATTCTCAAATTTTGATCATTCCAACAGAACCCAGTAGAATAAGCTAAAGCTAGAGTCACAAAAGTTTATTTCCCAAAAGATTCATGTAAGATCAAACAATCAGTCAAGAAAATCAAATAGTTTATCCTCTGAAGTGTTCTCACAGTGGTGAGACAAGATCTCTTAGAAAAGTTCAAAAAATTTAAGCAATGAATTACTTACAAGTTTAACACAACTCAAACAAGAGTACAACCAATTTTGAATTCATCTCAGGATCATGCAAAAGGAGTAAAGCATAACCCAAAAAACCAAATTAAGAAGAACGAAACCTAGATCACACTTTCCTCATACAAGTGGAGTCGAAACAACATTCACATAAAACAACACCACAAAATAAAAACATGCAGAGATGATCTAAACAACCATGCAAAAACCAGATTGTTCCCAAGAAGAAGAGTTATTTTAATGAATCATTTAAGTAAAATAAAAACAACTTAATGGGTAGAGCCTATCATGCCTGATAGAGCTTCTCCTTCACTGATTCACGAAGATCTCCAAGTATAACTTCAATAGCTTCTTCCTCTCCATGAAACGTCAACCCAAATTTCAACACTTCTCCCTTCTTCTTATAGTTTTCATAGTGTCCATTAATAGCTCTATGCTATGCAAGAAATAATAGTCATGCAAGAATCAAACTGGAGGTTTGAAGAATTGAAACAACATCATGCAAATCTTGGGATCGAAAATGAACCGAAAGATCAAAATAACCAAAACCCCTCATGCATCTTCCTAGGAAGTTTTTTTCCAATTTCAAAAACATTAAATGCAAAGGACTATTAGTTCCCTCCTATTTCCATGCCACTACCATCTCCATATTTGGCGAAGACTAAATTTAAATTTTTCATGCAACCAAACTCGGTGGAGGTGCCAACTCAACCCTCCCTATATTTTCTCATGCCCATGCCAAAGTTGGTAGCACCAAAGGATAAGACCTCCTTAACTCCCAATTAAATGTCTAGAAAATTATGCCACCGACTAACCCAATTGCCATGTCACGTCCATTAGGCCCCCTTAGGTTAGCCATTCCCATAGTTAGGTTAATATTAATTTAGGAAATCAACATAGGTCCATAGGTAGGTCTTTAGTTAAAGTCTTAACATTCTAACTAACAAAAGATCATAGAGACATAGGTTAGACTTAGCTCTAGGCTATAGTTACTAACATTAAGACATAGTTACAATAGGTTCCCAATCAAAGAAAGCATTACATGCTAAAAAAAGAAGAACCAACCATGACATCAAAATTCAATATACATCAGGGTTCGAAGACATCATCCATTCTCTAGCATAGTCAGAATCCAGAGATCAACTGATCTATCTGACTTGGTCGTTATGACCACAAAGTTATGAATTAAAAGCATACCTTGGATCAATGGAATTGATCCAAGGTAATGTTGTTCTGAAAGAAGAATTTATGAAAATAGAAACCAAATTTCTCAATTCAAGCAGTGAACTAATTATGCATAAGGAGGTGGGTTGCTCTATTAAATACAACAAAAACATGACAGAATGTACCTGCTCAACAGATGAATTATTTTCTACTACAAACATGATTTCCAAAGTCATAAGAGTACACTTTGTCATAAGAAAAATCACCTGTCAACATTTGTACCTTCTAAATTAGAAATCATCATAGGTACCAGTCATGTTGGAGGCATTATAGTCACAAACTTGTTTTTAACTCCAAACTTTTTGCATGCCACCTTCTTAGATGCAAGTGATGAAAAAGATTTGGAAATTTTCTTCCAATTTTCCTCTTTATGTGTAAAAATTTCCTTCAATTTCTATTTTTGCCTTATAAATTTTTTCTATAACACCTTCCATGGTGGTTGGGATGTGCACATCTACCTCTCCTCATATGACAAGATTCTATCCCATAATAAACTTGCGTATCCCGAACTTTTGTTAGTTTGATACTTTTGTGGAATGTAATTTAGAATTTTGGTAACCCTCTCCCAAGATCTTGAGTTATAGTTAACTTTCCTTGAATTAAATTATGAAATTCTATCATTTTCTAATTATAATAGAGTTGTGGCAGCCAATGTTTCCTAAATTAGCCCTTAAATTTACCCCATGTAATGCTTGCTTTACCAATATTCAGTTAGCCTTACAGTTGTCCCACCAAGAGGATACCTCATGGAAAAGTTGGTAAGATCCCCATACTTCCTTTATTTCTTCTGAGAAGTTCCTTATTGAAACTAGACTAATGAGATGTTGATCTACAAGATCTCTAAAATGGCCTCGAGAGTGCTTAATGATTGTGAATAGTTATGTTGATCGATAACTCAAATAACTTGATACGCAATGGTGATCTTTCAAAAGATATTAACTTAGAGGAAAAATCTAATACTCGTGAATGCAAGTTGAGGATCCTAGAGAGAGGCTAGAAAATTAGCTTAAATAATCACTGGTGATTACTTGAATCGTCGGGGATTTCGGCTTGTCTGAAATTTTATTTGGAAAAATGGTTGAAACAAATTATGAATCAAGTCTCTTTGATTTATATTTTGAGTAGATAATTTGTTAGGTGGTTAGGGATGTGTTGTGTTTGTTTTAGAGGGTGACAAAATTAGGTTAGATCATACTTGATTGTGCTTATTTTTGGATTTGTCTAATTTAAGTTTGTAGATGATTTTTATAGGTGCTTAGATGATAGTGATTTGTTTGTAAAGATAAGGGAGTTAGAAATAGGTTAAGCATAATATTAAATGGATTTTAGGAAATAAGTTTATGTTGATTCGGGTGGTTCGAAAATGATTAAGTTTATCTAAGTGGTTAGGTATTATTTAGGATGGGGAAAAATAGGATTTTATATATGTAAAAGTGATGTGATATGAAGGTAAAATGTCATGGAATGTTAGACTTAAGGTCAATGATTTTAATAATGTAGTGTGATTAAATGGTGGGTATGAAATATTGATTTTTTTATTAATTGATTGAATAAATATGAGGGGTGTAGATTTTTGGTGTCTACATTTTCCCTTTTTGTCTAGTGGTTTAATGGAAAAGCGTTAGAAAAAATGATGATAAGTTGTTTATATGGGTGATCCCCCCTCAAAATGGGGTGATTGCAACGTAGTGCAAGGAACACCAGTTGGCTGTTGTAATAGGATAGGAGTGTCATGTGTTTCATTCAAAAAGTTACCCTAGTCCCAAGGGTACTGAAATATGATGTGCTACCGAGGAATCAAATGATAGGGGAACCAAAGGATTTTTTTACGTATAGACGTATGATCCGAGAAAGTAAGATAAATAGATGGGGATGTCAATTGATGGGGATGCAAAGGGCATGTGTCCCATAGTCATATGACAAATCCCAATGTTGATTTTATTGATTTTAATGTTTCAAGGACTAGGGTCCTTTGAAAGAGACACTTTTATGGAAAAAAGTGATGATTTGATAAAAATGGGCACAGATGCCAAAAATGGGAAGAATCACTAGCGATTGACAATCACTAATGATTATGAAGAAATCACCGATGATTGCGACAATTGTCAAAAATTATGTAGATGTAAAATTTGGGGCTATAAATAGCCAATTTCATTGTGATGGGCTCATTTTAACCGAGTGAAATTATAATTTATAGAGCAAGATTGAGTAAAAATGTTATGTTGAGTGGAAAAGTTGAGATTTAGACACAATGGCTTCATTGAGAAGGCATCAAAAATCCATTATGGCAGAGGTACATCGTTTTAACCCACTTTTTGTTTATTTTTGGTAGTTTTACAACTTTTTGTCATTTTGGAGGGAGTATGGATGCCCTAATTCGGAAACATTGGAATCACTAGTGATTTAATTGTTATGTAAGAGTTTGAATTATTGGTGAAAAAAGTATGATTTTAATGGAATGTTTTCAATGTTTTGTGGTGTTTGTGGTTCCAATTTGGTGATTGATGTTGATGTATTAATATTGATGCTAATGTTTTTAGATATTTAGTTAATGTTGATATTAATTATATTTTTGATGATGTTGATGTGATGCTAAAGGTATTTTTATACTTTGTGATGATGTTGATGTTGATGTTGATATTGATATGTTAACTATTATATGATAATGATACTAATTTTTGTTTGTTTTTGTTCATAGGTGGATGCGAAGCTTACGATCCGATATCGTATCCCTCTTATTTTGGATGAGGTGAGAGAAGATATGATTGATGATGATTGGGAACATGTAGAGGCTATGGGTTTCAATGGCATTAGGGATTACTGAGACATATTCATTGATACATGAGTTTGATGCTTATATTACTAGAGCTTTGAAATCCTTCCCCTTAGACTTTTTGGTTTCACATGGGAGAGATGACCCTCATTTTGGAGATTTCCCTCAGATTATGAGGCTACCTATCCATGGAGAGGGGATTTATATCATTAGTGATGCTAAGAGATTAGATGTGATGTAGAGGTTGTATGGTGATGAGGCAAAACATGTGAGATATGTGTCAAGGGCATTTGAGTACCAGACATTGTATGAGCTTGGGAGGGATGGTTATACCCAGATGACCATGATGATGATGGCCATCTCATGTTTTGATCTTCTAGATTTAGGAGGTGGCGATTTCCACGGATAATGACCGGGGTTGTATCGTGAGATGATGGAGCACCGTATAGTGTTTGAGTGGGGGCCTACATTACTTGCACAAACATTTAGAGAGTTGTGGGCTTAGAAGGCCCACAAGTGGTATGAGATTGATGTTGGATTTATATTACATTGTTGGGCATACGAGCATATAAATAAAGTTAGTATTTAATTCAAAAGGTCTACCAAGAAGATAATGCCTCCATACTTGAAGTGCATGAATAATGACAACAAGATCTAGGTCATGGGGAGCATAGTTCAGTTCATGTAACTTGAGTTTTCTACTTTCATATGCTATAACATGCTCATTTTACAACAAAATACCTCCAAGCCCTTCCCTAGAAGCATCTTTTACTATAGTAAAGTCTCCATTAGGATCAGGTACAACCAAAATAGGTGCAGATGTAAATTGATTCTTTAGAGTCTTAAATGTAGATTCACATTTTTCACTCCACAAAAATTTATTATCTTTCTTTTGCAATGAATTTATTGGTGCAATAACTTTTGAAAATTCTTTAACAAACTTTCTATAGTAACCAGCAAGACCCATGAAGCTTCTAACTTCATGTACATTCTTAGGTTCATGCCACTCAGTTATTGCAACAATCAAACATAAGATACATGCTTTATGCAGTAGATGACAAATAATCGAAAAACAAGTTATGCCTATAGAAGTGCCAAGTAAGTTATTTGGTATACCTATTACTATATTGATTGACATGAACCTAAGAATGTACATGATGATATTTTCCACAATTGTGGACACTAATTTGCATAATGATATTTTCCACAATTGTAGCATCCCTCTCTGGTGTCCTTTCTTAGGCTCAAATTTATTTCCATCCTTAAAGTTATCATTATGTCCTCTATAGGACTTCTGTTTGTTATTATTGTTCTTGAAAAATTTATTTCATACATTAGTAGTAGGTTTATTTGCTGCATTTTTCTTATTATTATCAGAAAAAATTTGTTTTTCATGCCAAAATTTTTCCATGGTCCCTTTTTGGGTGCAAGGGATGAAGAAGAATTAGGAACTTTCTTTCTGATTTCTTCCTTATGGGCAGAGATTGCTTTCAATTTCTACTCCTGCCTTATGGATTTTTCAACAACCCCTTCCATAGTGGTTGGGCTGTGAACATCCACTTCACCACCTATAATGGGATTTAATCCCATAATGAATTTCTATATCCTAAACTTCTCGTCAGTTTGATACTTTGGGCATGTACTTAAGGAGCTTAGTAAAATTCTCCCAGTACTCGTTACAATTAAATTTCCTTGAGCTAAGTTCTAAAATTCAGTCATTTTCTAATCATAGTAAAGTTGTGGTAGCCATTGTTGCCTAAAATAATTTTTAAATTGATCCCAAGTGATGTTTGTTTCATCAATGTTTAACTCACCTTACGGCTGTCCCACCAAGAAGATGCCTCATGGGAAAGATGATAAGCTCCCCATATTACTTTAGTTTCCTCTGAGAAGTTCCTTATAGCAAAGTAATTCTCCATTTTGCTGAGCCAGTTCTCAGCTCCATCTCCTAGTGTAGTTCCATAAAACTTGGGTGGACTTATCCTTTTTATATCATTAGTGAGTTCAACTACCAATCTTGCCTTTTTATTCTCAAGCTAATTGGGTACATTTGCATTAGCATTGGTAGCATTATTGTTATCAACACCTAAATTCCCCATATTGGTGTTGTCCACAAGAGGTGGCGAATTTTATTACCAACATCTTCTTCATCCTCCTCATTTCCCATTACTTACTATTCTAATACAGCCAAATGATCTCTTGTGTCCAACATGGTAGCAAGGATCTCATCGAGTTTTTGGGCATTTTCTACTTCTCCACCGGAGGGTTGTTTACTCTATTTCCTCTCGTTCTAACCATTTTCTGTTAACAAGAAAATTTAAGTTTTATCAGATTATGGACATAATAGGTCTAAGAGTTGTAAACTTCAGATCTGATACCAAGATGTAACATTCCCATTTTAAGACAATATATTAGTGACAAAAGGCATGACAAGACAAAAAAGGGACACTAAAGGAAAATTGATTAAAATTTCAGAAAAGGTAAAATGACAGGAATCGCTAGTGATTAGGCTAATCGATGGTGATTCAAGTGGTTAGTGACAGATTAAATAAATCAAATGTTTGGCTGATTAAACTGATATTTCAGACTTATAGAAGCTTAGAAATAATATATAATAAATTAAAAAAATACAGGATATGATGTGGGGGTGAGAAGTAGTCTCTGACCTTGATGAAAGATGATGCAGGAAGTTGGTGAAACCTAGTAACTAAATTGATGAGATGTTGATTTACAAGAGCTCTAGAATGGCACGAGAGCTCTTAATGATTGGGAATATGATGCTGACTGATAACTCAAGTAACTTTATACTCAATGGTGATCTGCAGGAAGATATTAACTCAGAGGAAAAATCTAAGACTCGTGAATGCAAGTTGAGGATCCTAGAGAGAGGCTAGAAAACTGGTTTTATCGACGATTACCTAAATCGCTGAAGATTTTAGGTTGTTTGAGTTTTCTTTGGAAAATGGTTGAAACAAAATTCTAAATCAAGGCTTTTCAATTTGGTTTTGAGTAGATAATTTGTTAGGTGGTTAGGGATGTGTTGTCTTTTTTTTTGGATGGTGAAAAATTACGTTAGATCATACTAGATTGTGTTTATGTTTGGATTTGTATAATTTAAGATTGTAGATGATTTTGATAGGTTATTAGATGATAATGATTTGTTTGTTGAGATAAGGGAGTTAGAAATAGGTTAAACATAATATTAAATGGATTTTAGGAAATAGATTTAGGTTGATTTGGGTGGTTTAGAAAATGATTAAGTTTATCTAAGTGGTTAGGTATTATTTAGGATGGGGAAAAATAGGATTTTACATGTGTAAAAGTGATGTGATATGAAGGTAAAATGTCATGGAATATTAGACTTAGGATAAATGATTTTAATAATGTAGTGTGATTAAATGGTGGGTATGAAATATTGATGTTTTTGATTAATTGATTGAATAAATATGAGGGGTGTAAATTTTTGATGTCTATGTTTTCCCCTTTTTGTCTAGCGGTTTAATGGAAAAGCATTAGAAAAAAATGATGATAAGTTATTTGTATGGGTGATCCCCCTCAAAATTGTGTGACTACAACGTGTGTGCGAGGAACACCGATTTGATTGTTGCAATAAGATAGGAGTGTCATGTGTTTTGTTCAAAAGTTACCCTAGTCCCAAGGGTATTGAAACATGATGTGCTACCAAGGAATAAAATGATAATGGAACCAAAGGGTTTGTTACATGTAGAAATATGATCTACAAAAGTAATATAAATAGATGGGGATCCAAAGGACATGTGTCCCATAATCATATGATGAATCGTAATGTTGATTTTATCTATTTTAATGTTTCAAGGAATATGGTCCTTTGAAAGAGAAAATTTTATGGAGGAAATTGATGATTTGATAAAAATGTTCATGGGTTCCAAAAATGGGATGAATCACTAGCGATTCGACCAATCGATAGTGATTCGAAGAAATCACCGACAATTTTGACAATTGTCATGATTGTGTCGAGGTAAAATTTGGGGCTATAAATAGCCAATTTCAATGTGATGAGCTCATTTTAACTGAGTGAAATACAAATTTGTAGAGAAATATTGAGTGAAAAACGTGATTTTGAGTGGAAAATTTGAGATTTGGACACAATGGCTCATCGAGTAGGCATCACAAATCCACTATGGCAGAGGTAGGTCATTTTAACCTGCTTTGTGTTTGTTTTTGGTTGATTTTTAGTAGTTTTTAGATTTTTTGTCATTTTGGGAGGTGTATGGATGCCATAATTTGGAAATGCAGGAATCACTAGCGATTCGATTGTTATGTAATAGTTTGAATTTTTGGTGAAAAAAGTATGATTTTTATGGAATGTTTTCAATGTTTTGTGGTGTTTGTGGTTCTAATTTGGTGATTGACATTGATGTATTAATATTGATGCTAATGTTTTTATATATTTAGTTAATGTTGATATTTATTTTTATTTTGATGATGTTGATGTGATGCTAATGGTATTTTTAATACTTTGTGATGATGTTGATGTTGATATTGATATGTTAACTATTATATGATAATGATACTAATTTTTGTTTGTTTGTGTTCGTAGGTGGATGTGAAGCTTACGATCCGATATTGTATCCCTCTTATTTTGGATGAGGTGAGAGAAGATATGACTGATGATGATTGGGAGCATGTAGAGGCTATGGGTTTTAGTGGCATTAGGGATTATAGACATATTCATCGATACAAGAGTTTGATGCTTGCATTACTTAGAGTTGTGGAATCCTTCCACCGGAATTTTGGTTTTGCATGGGAGAGATGACCCTCACTTTGAAGGATTTCAATTGGATTATGAGGTTACCTATCCATGGAGAAATAATTTATATCATTACTAAGGATGAGAGATTAGATGTAATGTAGAGGTTGTATGGTGATGAGGCAAAACATTTGAGATATGTGTCGAAATTCTGAGTACCGGACATTGTATGAGCATAGGAGGGATGGTTGTACCCAAATGACCATGATGATGATGGCCATATCATGTTTCAATCTTCTAGATTTAGGAGGTGGCATATTTCCCTGGATGATGACCAGGGTTGTATTAGAGATGATGGAGTACTTGTATAGTGAATGAGTGGGGGCCCACATTAGTTTTACATACATTTAGAGAGCTACGTTCCTTGGAATCCCACAAGCGGTATGGGATTGATGTTGGATTTCTATTACAATGTTTGGAGTATGAGCATATTGTTATTGCTCATCCATTGGGCCTACCATGGGGTATTGATGAGCAGCATGCCAGGTTTATGAAATGGTGTAAGGAAAAGGGACATGGGAATAAGAAGAAGAGGGATGCCTTTTATAGAGATTTTCTATCTGGGTTACATGAAGGTGATGTTATTTAGAGGCCTTACTTAGATTTTCATGATTGTCCTGGTTGTGAGCATGAGTTGGTGGGCATGCAACATGATATATGGGTGTAGAATCATAGAGTAGGGTAGCATGGGTTATTGTGGTTTGATTGGGTGAGTAGGAATTTTGGACTTGTAAAGGGTATGTATGAGGAGCACGTAAAGTATAGATGGGAGGATGGAGACATAGAGACCCCGAGGGAAGTTGTGGTGAGGCCCATGATCATTGTTGATGAGTAGGGGGCTATGGGCCCTAATGATGATGGTGATATTGTGCCACTTGATGACATAGGGGTCACTCCAGTATAGTGAATGGCAGACTGAGCATTGAGAGATTTTGATCGGACCCAAATTGTACACTCTGCTTGGGTTAGACATATAAATTCTCAAGTAGAGGGAGGAAAACATGCACATGATGTTATCCAAGTTTCTGATGATGATGATGAGGAGGAGGAGGGTGATGATGATATCCCAGTAGCTATTGTAGAGAGAGAGAGAGAGGTATGGGTTTAGGATATAGTTGTCTCCAACTACTTGAGATAGGGATATATCTTGTTAGTAGTGAGATGCACTTTGAAGAAGGCCTTGGGGATTATAGGGTCTTCTATTTCTAGTGTAGAGTTAGCAGTGATGGCCCAATATAGTGGATAGAGGGGGTAGGTTAGTGGGAAGAGAGAATAGGATAGTAGACATAAGATAACATCTCGTGGCCTCTGGGATGATTTCTATGGCTCATTATCAGACACTACGGGAAAAGATGTAGTATTATGTTGACATGGTGATCCATGATTACCTAGATGTTGTATTATATACCGATCATTTGGATGTGAAGGAATTGCACTCTAGTGAAAGTGTATGGAGTGTGGGTCACCCACCTCGGAGATCAGAGAGAGGAGGCAGAAGTGAGGGAGGAGCCGGTGGTGATGCTAGAGCTATTGCTTGGAGATTTCAAGTTTATTGACTCATGATATGTATTGATGATAGTTTTGATGTATGGATCTTAGAAGCCTTGGATATATATGGCATTGTTATTTTGATATGACATCGATGATGATGTATGACTTTGTTATATGAGTTGGATCATGATGTATTTTGTACTTTATTTTATATATATGATGGTGATGTGTTTTATGGTCTATATCTCTTTTAATTTTCATGTGTTTATGATTTATGTTGTGGTATATGTTTTAATTTAAATGTGTTAGAGCATTATGGGGTTTTTTAGATAAATGTGATGATAATATGTTGTGTTTGAATAATGTGTGTTGAATATCTAAATGATTTTCCATGACAAAATTTAAAATGTGCATTTTTTAAAATGGATTCTTATCAAAATGTGATTAATAAGATAGGGTAAAAAAGAATGATTACCTCATTATGGATTTGAGACATATGTGATGGGTTTTGAAAATTTTGAAAGAACTTGCACTTGTAGCTTTAATAATGAAAGTTAAATGAGATTATCAATGGGTAGTTATATAGGATCCTAGTCATAGAGATGGAGGGATAAAATGTACCTTCCTAAGACATGAAAGGGGTTTTGTATGTGTAGGTTAATGTGGGAAGGAGGGTTCTCCTTTTCAATGGTTCATAGGGAAATGTCCCAGCTTTACATATTGAATTTAGAGAAAACTGATCAATACGGGAAGTTTTCTATAATGGGAAAGCTAATCAATGTGGGATGCTTTCCTGGATGATTTTTACTTTCTTAACTTTTTTGAAGGCTTGATTAATATGGGAAGCCTTTTTACATAAGTAGCCATCCTTCAAGGGTATGGTCTACATTTTTAAATTTTTACTTTTACAAGATATCTTTCCTTCAAGGGATCGGTCTATGATTTTGATCGTGTAGCTTTCTTTCAAGAGGATCCGTTTATTGTATTTTTTTATTTTTTGATAAGAAGCATCCTATTATAAAAAAATCACCACACCCCATGAATGACCTTAGCAAAAATGAGATATTCGGTGTGATTGGGTAACATGGGATCACCTCTCAAGTTGTGGGAATTACGGGCTTGATGAAAACCTATGGAGAAGGCCAAATTCCTCTTTATAAACTAAGCACTACACTAATCCTAATGCAATGTAAGCTACTACCTAGAACTAAACTAACATTTCAAGAGGATTAGGGAGAGAGATTTGCAAGAAATAAAACCTAAATTAGAAGTGGTGATTCACCATGAAAGGTTTTTTCTAGACAAAATTCCTTCTTGCCAATGAGGAAAGAGGAACATACAAAGAATGAACTTGCATCACAAACCCAACTATATACAATAATTTATTCCTTGATAAGCACAATGACCTCCAAAACTTGCAAAAGAAACACTAGTTGCACAATGCACTGCAAACATGAGAGAGGAAAAAGGAATGATTTTTTTTTTTTTTGCAAGGACAAATAATTAGTCACAAAACATAATTTTATTATTCCAAGCACTTTCATAGTGCATCATTATAACATAGAAAGGAAAAAGTTGCCAATACAATGTTTTGAAGTAAGGCTTGTGAGCCTAAAAATTCACAATAGCTCAACATGTGAAGAAAGGGGAAGCTTGGAAAATGTATAACTTTTTGGAATAAGAAACCCTTTTACATTTATATAAAAATTTTAGTTTTGAGAGAAAGAAGTAAGAAACCCTAGAATCTAGGCTAGAATGTAGCAGATGATTAATCACTGTTGTTGGACATGCTTGCCTCATTAATTTAAAATCCACCCTCTCGGGTACTATTAATGGAATGAATAAATACTGAAATTTTAGAACACCAAAACCTGTGAAAATCCATCTTCGGATGATTTCATTATGTAGCTCTCATTCTCCCCATTCCAACTATTATAATTTTTTGAAAAACGGATAATCAAAGAAGATGATATGGTCTCTTGAGAAAAAGTTGATTTTTGGGAATTTTGGCATCGTGTTCCATTAGCTCTTTGATAATGTATTTTTAATACTCAAATAAATTAAAATAGTTTATTTCCTCCATTGATTAAAATATTATATTTTAGTAATTTTTAAATATAGACCATTTTATGCTTTGGTGGAACCCCTGGTGAAAAATGGGAGGGGTGTTTGTATGGTTGGTTTAGAAAAATGGCTCCCCATCTAGATCACTGAGCTTGCTGGTGAGATGCTTGTTTTTATCCACATCGAGCATCTCATTATCATTAACACCTTTTGTTCAATATTTACCTTAATGTATTTTTGCTTGAATGGACACCACTTCATGTCTTGTATTGAAATGGGTGCTTTCCACATATACCTCGGTGACATCTTCCTTATCTATTTCTGATTTTCAAAGGTATAGAACCTCTAAAATACCAAATTTTTATGATACCATGCTGCAAGGATCACTCCCATGATTCCGACAAATAGTTGTTTGTGCGAAAGCGAAGATCCGGGGAAAAAAGCTATGTAATTTTGAAGTTTTGGGAACTCTGTAATTTCGGGGTTTGGAAAACCTCTAAGAATCCATATTTTCATGTCTCCATCATGAATTTATCTTTCCCATGATTCGTAAACTATGATTTTGTAGGATTTAGATGTCGGGAGCTCAAGATATGGTTGTTTCTATGAAGGGATTTCTGCATGCCTTAGGGCTGTGTAATGCTTGGGTGAGTTGCTCGTCGAGCTCTTGAAATATCTCAGTGAGCTGTCTATTTTCCTCATAGAAAGATCTGAAAACTCCACTATTTCACAACACAAGTAGACTCCATTCACACATTGGTGAGCTCCTTTCTACATGTCGGCGAGATCTCAACATTTGTATGCTCACACATGACTCCCGAACTTTGTTTCTTGCATTAACCCCCACCGAGCTCAAGCTATTTTCTTATACTAATCATGGATCTCATGTAGGAATTTAAGAATATTCTTGCATTTTGTTTGGATTGATTTAAACCTTTAAACTCGGGTGAGCCCCTCCACAACTCCCAAAAGCTTGATTGTTCCCTATGATCAACTCAATGCTATGATGCATTACATACCTTCCACATGGTATGCATTATCAACATTAAATGCAACTTCACCTGCCTATCACTTCTAGAAGGATTGTCACATCTTTTTAGGTAAGAAGAAATATTTTTTGGGTTTCAGACCCTTGTGATTTAGAGGCCACTCGCCCACCACTCAAAATTTGTATTGCCACCAACTACAAAATAAGGTTTCCTCAAAACCCGAAATGCTCCAACTCTGAAAGCATGCCACGTGTTGATCCCAAACTTGGTGTTGACCTAAAAATTCCCACACCCCACCATGTCACTCTAACCCTTTTGGGTTTTGGTTTTGTGGCCTTTCAGGATTGGGCATGAATTTTGTGCTTTGGCTCAACGAGTCCCGAATCCTGAACCCCAAATCATCAAAGTAAAAAAACTTCAGACCTTCGGGTTTCATTTTTCCTTCCAACTCACTCAAACCTCCAGTTACTTCATGCATTTTATAACTACGTGAATCAACCCACCATTTTTTTCTTTTCCCCTGGCCTAGTTCATTGAGTGAGCTCACCTTTATATTAACTTGACTAGCCTCAACTCGTCCCAAGATTTTCTCCCTATAATTTAGATATTGACCATCATTACATCCCCAATGAGCCACTACATTTGAGTTGTGATTAGCCATGCAATTTTCTGTTATCCAAATAGCTCTCCCAACGATTTAGATAACATGCATATACATCTGATCCCCTTCACATTCTTCTATCTCCTTCCATTTTCCCTTGCGCACCTTCCTCATGTGTGTCCATTTTCTCTCCTATCCCGTCATGTACTCCTTGTGTGCACATTCCTAGACTTACCCCCAATCAGCCAAGTCCACTGAATTCTTCTTGTGTGCATAATGCATGCCCTGTTCACTTCTTTCTTCCATTTCTCCCTTGTTCTCAGACTCCACACATTCACCTTCTTTCCAGTCAGCTCGGCGCACCTCCAAAGTTAAATCCAAAGGGGAAGACCCAAACAAGTACCAAGCTTTCATGCATCTAAAATCCCAAAAAGTTGTACTGGCAGTTGAAAAGTATTCAACTCAGTGGAGGGTGCTAAGTGTCTTAATGACACACATTCAAAAGTGGGATCTAGGCCAGAGACTCAAACTTGTGCCATCCCTCCACGTATCAAGTGGTCAATAGAGGTAAAATCCAAAAGAAAAAAGTAGGCCAAAAAATGACAAAGTATAGAGCACAAGTGGAAGCCTACAAGTGTCTTAATGATGCTATTTCAAGGATCAAGTCTGGAGGTAGTCCCCAAAGAAGCACCTAACCTCCACGTGTCTTGGGTTGGATATAGTGCCTCCGCCCACGGAAAAAACTTAGGAAGAATATAAAGGAAGTAGGGAAACCTATGGACATAGCCACATGTCACATGGGTGCTATTCCAAGTGAAGGAAGGATTCAAATCTCCAAGGTATGCAAGGCTGCCACATGGACCCAGTATGAAAAACTCTTTAAAATATTGTGCGTGCTTGATTCAAATATTCAAATGGCCATATATTTTCACTGAAAACTCATATTTGGGTAGGATAAGAATTTTTGGAAACATCTCGACATCATCTACGCCTTAGAAATATAAAATATCATTTTTAATAGGATTTGGTGGGTGAAAAATGAAGAAATGTCTATCAAGCCATTAAAGCAGAATCAGATTTCTTCAACCACCAGATTTGATTCGATTCGATCCGATGTTCCTCCTTCGAGGAACTGAACAAGTAATTGATGTATACATGACATATTTGGGGTGGATTTTTAGGAGATATTAATGATGGTGGTTGAGCTTTGAATTATTTTTTCCCTCTTCTCTCTCTCTCTCTCTTTCTTCCCTCTGTGCTAAATCTATAAAAGACAGGGTTATGGCTCATTGCAAAAGGTTGGACACTGCGGATCCTTACACATGTTGCTAAGGACTCCACATTTTTGTATTTTGAGTTGTAAATCCCCATGTTTGGCTCTTGCGTATGTGGATATCAGCCTCCTTATCATTATATGATTATGTGCATTTTGGAAGTAATAGAAGCATCATTTTGTGACTATTCTCTGTCCTAACGTGTTTGCATTCTTTATTCTTGCCTCTTCTCTTACATTTTGTAATGTTGTGCTACTTTAGGTCCGTGACGGTTCTACATTAGGTTGTATTCCATGAAAACGATTTGGTTAATACATGTTTTGCTATCTTTCGTGCCTAACCTCCTTTCACACATTCCCTATCATTATTTCTTAGAATAGATAGTGTTCATCCCTCTTTTATGGTATTATCACCTTTTAGTGTAGTTTGCTTCATGTTATCCTTATTTCCATGGTCCTTGGCATTATTATCTTAGTTTCCCCTTTTAGTACTATTAGTATAAATAGATAGAGGCACCATCCTTCTCCAGAGATCCGTCCCAAGTGCGAAAGGTCCCACAACTTGGGGATAGTTCCATTGTGGTCTCAGACACCTCGGCCCTTTTGAGATCTAAGACGCGGGTCTACGTTTGAGAAACCAACAATTTTTGGCACACCTGGTGGGTCCAACATTGAAATCTCAAATTTCATATCCATAAGTTCTGGTGTGTGAACTTAGTGTTTCAGCCTTTAGAGGCTCATTTCAAACACATCTAGTAACTCTCAACATTTAAGATCTTTGTTTCAATAGTCCTGAGCACCTTTCATGAGAAGAGTGTACACAAGAAGAAGTGTAGCAACAAAAGATTCTTTTGAATACCTCTAGCTATCCTTGAGAATAGTTTATTCTAGAAATATCACATGTGCATCTCTATCTCCAGTGCACCATGCCCACTCAACTCCTCATAAAAGTAGACAACCTGTGTGCCATGTAATGGCACATCAGCCACCTCCTCCATTAAGAATATTTGCAAACTTTGATGGTAGGAGTCCTTTACTCCTGGAATTGCAACATGATATCCCAAATGGCACACTCAAGAGTATTCCTTACTTTACTGGTGAGAATCAAGTCACCCCTCAAGAGCATATCTAGGATGTGGAAAATGTGTGTTCACTCTAATTAATCACACATAATTATGTAGCGATCAGAGCTACTTGAACCTCTTTCAAAGGTAAAGCACTTCATGGTATCGAGGCTTAAGACTCGATCTATTACTTTCATTCTTCCCTCTCTTGTGCCTCGGACATAATTTTTGCTTTTTTCAGGTCAGGGCACTCAAAACTTTCTAGAAATGACACCATTGGATAGAGCTCTCTCTCTCGGCTTTCCGAAAGGTAAAGTTTTCCTCCTAACTCCATGTATTTTTGAAGTTATGGCTCGGCGGAGTTTTTGTGGGAAATTTTCCCCTGAAAGGCCCATAGCCAATGAGATGCCACCACGTGTCCAAGGAAGTGGGGGGTCGGAGGAAAACTTGGTTTTTTACCAAGTGTTTTGGTGAAATTTCAAAAGGAAGATTTTCCCCACAGGCCCATGATGAATCAGGTGATGCCACGTGTCCAGGGGAGGAATTTGCAAAATTTGACTAAGTGTTGGCGCATGGAAAATTTTGGAAGGAAGGCCCATGCCCAATCATATTGTGCCACGTGTCCTATGGCATGGGAGTTTTGGAGGGTGGAGGAGAAGTTGGAATTTTGGTGAAGTGTTTCACCAAATTTCAAAAAAGAAGTTTTGGCCCACTGCCCCATCGACCCACCAATCAATTAAAGGCCACGTGTCACGGCAGCCCGGAAAGGCGGAGCGCGGGAGGAAATTGGGATTTTTCCCCAAAGATTGCGAAAAAAGTAAAAATATTTGCGGAGGGCCCGGTGAATGAAATCAGGCCACGTGTCCCAGGACCGGTGGAAGGTGGGGAGAATTTGAGAAATTTTCCCAAGGAAAAAAAAAAAGGAAAATTCAAAGGAAAAAGCCCGCCCCCAAATGCGAGCCAATGGGATCTCGCCACGTGTCAGGTGGCGGCAAAAACTCAAGTCAAGCCCGCATGGAAAATTTGAAGGGGCAAGCCCACATCCAATAGGGTCTCACCACATGTCCAGTGGTTTCAAAATATTAGTCAAGCCCATGAAAATTTTGGAAGAAAGGCCCGCGCCAATCAGCACGTGACACGTGTCCTCAACTCATCGGCTGGCGGGGAATTTTTGGGAAATTTTCCAAAGGGAAAAACAAAGGAAAATGAAGCAGGATAGGCCCACACCCAATCAAAGCATGCCACATGGCACCCAGAATGGTGGAGCATGGGGAATTTTGGGAAATTTTCCCAAATGACCAAAAAGTGAAAATTTAAAAAAATTTTTGCCCATGATCCGATTTGGCCCTGTTTTGCCCTAAAACTTTCAAATGGCCATATCTTTCGATCCAGAGCTCGTTTTTCACGTTCTTTATATCAATGGAAAGATGGTGAAATTATCTACAAGATTCTAGGGTCATTTTTGTATTTTGATGGAGTTTGGAGAGAGAAAATTGAAAAACACCTCTGGCACGTGGTCATGGACAGAAATGACGTTTCAACCACCATTTTTAATGAAGAATGGCTCGCATTCTCTCCCAGCATGGCTAAAAATGTCAGGGGATGGGCCTGTAAGGATGCCCATGCTATTTTGATTGTGTTTTGGTCAATGGTTGAATCTCCCCATGTTTTCCCATGTTTCTCTCTCCTGGGGTCGTGGCTTGCACTGTAAAAGCCAGAATGGGTTCATTTTTGAAAAAAAGAGACACTTTTTTAGCTCTGCAACTTTCCTTTTCTTCCTCTTTTGGTAGAATTTGTGAAAATTTTTACCTTTCCATGTATACAACACCTCTTTTTTGCTCTTGATCACTGTGTAATGCATTGTATTGGATCTGAAATGTTAATATATGTTCTGTGATTAAAATCCCTCAATCCTTTCATATATCTATCATTGTTTTCCTGATCTTTCATTACATTTTGAGCAATTTGTGCATGCTTTGTGTTGTGTTTTCTTGTGGATTGTGTATGTATTGTAGTATCAGGTGTCTACAACTCCTTTGGTGCATCACTTCATTAGCATTAGCTTCATTTTCTTGCATTCCCTATCTTTGTCCCCTTGGAA
This sequence comes from Taxus wallichiana var. yunnanensis, assembly GCA_018340775.1. Lineage (NCBI taxonomy): Eukaryota > Viridiplantae > Streptophyta > Pinopsida > Cupressales > Taxaceae > Taxus > Taxus wallichiana. Next base: position 298,350,529 of record CM031243.1, on the reverse strand, counting down.
TTTAGAGTAGGAACTAGGAATTCAAACCTCTGCAACTTGTAAGTGATATATCTGATCAGAGGAGTTTGAGGAACCAGCCTCTAATCTAGAGATTCCTCTCCCATTTTACAAGTCCCACACTTGGGGAGAGGATTCAATGTTGTGCAATCACACTGGATGTCCAAGATGTCAAACTAGAAGTCTGATCAACATCCGGGGTGTTGCTTGATTTGCAACAACAATTTTGGCATGCCCGGTGGGACCTTAGAGGTCTTCATCTTCATTGCAACAAATTGATGTGCATTTTTGCAAGTTCCCAAGTTTAAAGAGCCCTAAATTACACATCTGGTGACTCCAAGGAAGAAGAATCAGCTGGTTTTAGCAGTGCAGGCCTGAAAACTCATGAGAAGAATCACCACAAGGTCAAGAGTTGGAGAAGAAGAGGTGTTGTTTGAGTATCTGTAGTTATCTCCAAGAAGAAGGCAAAGAGGGAGGAGAATTCAAAGGTCTCCATCTCCACCAAACAGAACTCTCTCAACTCCTCCACACTAGGCCTTTCATTCAATCAACAAGGGTTCTAAGGCCAATCAGAATGGCACAAAACAACCCCTATGTCAATTTCACTGGCAGCAGCCCACTTGCTCTCAATGCACAAAACCCAATCCCAGTTGCAGCATTGAAGAACATCCCATACTTTACTGGAGAGAATCAGACTACTCCTGGTGATCATGTGATCATGATGATCATGTTAAGGATATTGCTAACATTTGTGCAATCCATGAGATCAATGAGATGCAAGTTCTTGGTCAAACTGCTGGCATCTTCATTCAAAGGGAAAGCTTTGCAATGGTTCAGGAGTCTTGCCTCAGGTTCTATTCAAAATTGGAACCAGCTATGTATAGCCCTCCATGAGTAGTTTGGAGAAAAGGGAGACAACTTGTCCCTTTTGGAGCAGTGACAACCATCAAGAGAGCTCCCAATGAGCAGCTGATGATTTTAATTTCAGATTTCAAAGGACTTGGGAGAGAATTCCAGTGGCAGTCAGGCCAACAATAGAAGGTGCTTTTCTTTATTACCTTAAAGCTTTAAATTCTGATATTTCTATGTTAATTCAATCCATGGGAGGCACAACTATCCCCATTGCTTATAGCATTGCTATTAGAGCTGAAAATTGTTTGATTCAAGCTGGCAAGCTAGCTCCTAGGCCTCCAATGCCATTGTTTCCAAGTTTAGAGAGCCCAAGTGCTAGCCAAGTGCCTAATTTAGCTCCTATTCCCACTCCTAGAAATCAGAATTCAAGTGAAGCTTCTACTTCATCTTCTAGTGCCTCAAATGAACTTCAAGAAGTCATGAAGCAATTGCAAAATCTAGGTAATGAGCTGGTTACACTCAAGAGGCAGCAAGCCCAAGGCTTTAGACCTTCTTTCCAGCCCCAAGCTCAGCCTAACAGGTAGCCATATCAACCCCAAAGACCACCCAATCCAGCTGCAAATTTAAATCAAGCAAGGCCTCCTGCCAATAGACCATTTCAGCCTTATAATCCCAATGCTACATCTGCCTCTAAAGCATTAGTGCCAGTACAAAACAATATGGCTCAAGAGTATGATTGGTGTTTCCCATGCAATGAACCTCATAACCAATCCATGTGCTTCAACGGTGCCTTGAATCAAGCATTAATGGTGACAACAACTGGTGTGGAGGGTGAGGGTAGTCAAGAAACATTCCAGCAGCAGTCAACTCCAAATGATACCACACTTGTAAACTGGCAGGCAGAAGATTTTTGTGGCATGAATCAAATGGTTTCCCAAAGTGTTGCAGCCAACACAAGGTCAAAGAGGAGAAATTTGGGTGAAGAACAACCATTAGCCCCAAGCAATCCTCAATCTTCTATCACTCCACAAACTATTGGCAAACAAAATCCAATCCCAAACACGCAAGGACTGCCCAAAACAGCTCCTAAGCCAACTCAAATACCAGTTGTTGCTGCCCATGTGCAAGGAATGAATGTGCAGGCCAAGGGACAGCAAAGGGATACTTCATCTCCATTCAATATCATTGATCAGATGAAGAAGACAAATGTAAACATATCAATGTGGGAATCACTATCTATCCCAGGCCAAAGAGATTTGTTACAAGCTGCCATGAAGGATTGGTCAACTTCAAATCAGCAGGTCCAAATGCAAGAGAAGGTGCTCACAAATGCTACCCAGCAGGAGGGGAATCATGGAGGATAGCAAGGTAAAATGTTGAAGCCCCCTCCATTCTATGTTTCATTGATCATTGGAAATCAATTAGTACACAATTGCATGATTGATTCGGGGCAAGTAGTTCAGTAATGCCCAAGCAAATAGCTGATCAATTGGGAATTCAGTGAAAGTCATATCCAAAGGGGTAGTGCAATTGGATGGGACAGCAGTAACAACAGTTGGAGTGATAAAAAACTTGAGTCTTACCTTGCATGCCTGCCCCAATGTTGTTGTTTTGCAAGATGTCTCAGTAATAGACCTTCCACCACTCTTTGCCCTATGTTTGTCAAGGGATTTCACAGCCAAGATTGGAGGTTACTTATCTGCTGATTGGTCACACATGTTGTTTAGAACAAGATATGGAACTAAAGCCACAATCAGATCTGAACCTATTGCAAACTTTCACATTGAGCCTTACACTCCAAGTCAGATCAATACCAATTGTTCAACGTTTGATCAAGAAGATTATCCAAGCACTGATGAAGCTGACACCAAGGTTGGAAGTATCCCAGATCTAACTCTTGATGAATGGGTGAAAAAGGTACATGCTTTTGATCCTTATCAAGAAATAGAAGAATCTGAGTTAGGAGTCTATTGCATGCATGAAGAAAATCAGCCTATTCCTAGCATCACCAAGCCAGACCACAAGGATGACAATGAGGTATGGCAGTTGTTTTTTGATGGATCAAGGAGTAGACAAGGTGCAGGAGGGGAGCTATGCTTGTTTCACCACAAGGAGTTAAGTATTATTCAGCTTTTAGATTTCAGTTTGCATGCTCTAATAACACTGCTTGAATATGAAGCTTTGATACAAGGATTGCATTGGTCAATCAAGAGAGGAATAAAGAACTTGCAAGTCTTTGGTGACAGTGAGTTGATTGTCAACCAAGTTAAGGGGCAGCATGCTGTCAAGAATGATCTACTCAAATGCTACAAGAATAGGGTGTGGGACCTCATTGAAGATTTTGAGGGTTTTGGCATAAAATCCATTCCTAGAAAAGAGAACCAAGCTGCTGACAGGCTTGCAGCAGTTGGGGCAGCCTTTGACGTTGTTGAAAGCATTCAAAAAGACAAGGTACAGCCAAACATCCATGTGATTGTGAGGCCTTCAGTGCCAGAAAACAATGTAAGTTGGCAAGTGTTTGAAAATGATCAGCAAATCATCCATTTCTTGCAAGAAGAGGCTGAGTTCTCAGCTAAAAATCAGGAAAAGTTGGAGCAGCAGTATGGTGACCAAGTGGTGCAGCTGAGAACCAACAAACTACCAAAGGGACTTATTACTTTGGAGTCCATTTTCAATCCTAATGATCAGTTTAGGAAGGAGAAAGCAAACATCCAAGTCAAGGGAGAAGATTCAGTGTCCATCTCGGTGGAAGAAGGAAAATCACTCCAAATTGGTAAGATGACAACTGAGCAAGAAAGGTATGAGTTCATACAACTTTGTCAAGAATTCCCTGATGTGTTTTCTTGGAGCTATGAAGATTTGAAAGGTTTCATCCGAGTTAGCTCAACATACCATTGAATTGGATCCAGTACTAAACCCATCGGGAAAAAAAAAGGCGATCAATCCCCATGGAGCCTCTCATGAGAAAAGAATTGAATAAGTTGATAGAATCAAGAATCATATTCCCTATCAAGCATTCTAGTTGGGTAGCCAACTTGGTTCCAGTAAGAAAGAAGAGTGGGGAAATCAGATTGTGTGTTGACTTCAGAGATTTGAATAGAGCATCTCTCAAGGATCATTATCCACTTCCTTCTATGGAGCAAATTTTACAAGTTGTTGCTGGCTCTGAGAGGTTTTCATTACTTGATGGCTATTCAGGGTATAATCAGATTATGGTGAAGGAAGAAGATCAGTTCAAGACAGCCTTTACAACCAAATGGGAACTTATGCATACAGGAAAATGCCATTTGGGCTGTCCAACGCTTGGAGCTACCTTCCAAAGAGCAATGGACATGGCGTTCAAGGATTTGATTAACAACATAGTGCTGATATATCTTGATGATATCACTATTTTTTCAAAAAATGCAGCAGACCACCTCTTTCATTTGAGACAAGTGTTCCAAAGGTGTAGAAGATTTGGAGTCTCCTTGAATCCTAAAAAGTGTATTTTCTAGCCCATGAAGGAAAGCTCCTTGGCCACATTGTCTCCAAAGAAGGATTAGCAATTGATCCAGAGAGAGTTAAAGCCATAAGAGCACTACCATTTCCAAGCCACAAGAAGGCCCTTCAAAGTTTCTTGGGGAGAATAAATTTTGTTCGGAGGTTTGTCCCAAATTTTGCAGCCCTAGTCAAGCCTATCACCAAGATGTTAAAGAAAAGCATGGCTTTCAAATGGACAGCAGAAGGCAAGGAAAGTTTTGAAGCAATCAAAGAAGCCATCTCTCAAGCCCCAACTCTCATCAACCCGATTTCTCCAAGGATTTCATCCTCTATGCATTTGGGGGTGATGATACTATTTCTACAATTTTGGTACAATGAGAACAAAGACAATGATGAGCAGCCAATTGCTTTCTTCAGCCAAATCTTGGAGGACTATGAGGTGAGATATTCTTTCATTGAGAAGCATGTTCTTGCAGTAATCAGGAGCTTGAAGAAATTCAAGCATCTAGTTTCAAACAATAAGGTCCAATTGCTGGTTTCTCATGTGGGAGTTAAAGACTTCCTCCTCAACAAAGACTTGAATGAAAAGAGAGCAGGTTGGATTACTCGTGTCATGGAGTATGACATTGAGATCAAAGTTACCAAGTTGGTAAGAGGAAAAGGATTGTGTGAGCAGCTGATTTTGGGCAAACAAAAGGAAGCATGCAATGAGAAGGAGGCTGTTTTGGCGTTGCAAGACAGCCATGAGAAAGGAAGCACTCAAGAAGAAAATAATGGTGTCCCCACTCCTTGCTGGACCCAAGGTATAATGCACTTCCTAAGCACAGGCCTATGCCCTCCAGAGATGAACAAGACCAAAAGAAGACACTTCAGATTGCAGGCTGTCCCATATGCCCTTGTTGATGGTGTTTTGTTCAAAAGAGATGTGAATGGAGTACTACTGAGATGCATTGGTACAAATCAGATTCATAGGGTGTTGGAAGAGTTCCATGGTGGACCAGCTGGTGGTCATTTTGCACCAAGAGTGACAGCTCTAAAGATCATGAGGGCTGGCTATTATTGGCCCAAGATTTTCAATGATTGTTATGCATGGATCAAGAGGTGCAAGAATTGTGCATTCTTCACAGGTAAAGAGAGGCTAGCTGCCCTTCCATTGCATCCAATTTCAGTTGACCAACCATTCATGCAATGGGGTTTAGACTTCATTGGAGTCATTAATCCCAATTCAAGCCAAGGGCACAAATGGATTTTAACAGCCACAGATTATTTCACCAAATGGACTGAAGCAGTAGCACTCAAGGAAGCAAATGAATCTAGCATCCTAGATTTCTATGAGGGAATAACAACCAGATTTGGCATACCTACTACAATAATATCAGATAATGCATTGGCATTCATTGGGTCCAAGGTGACTGAATGGGCTGTCAAGAATGGGATCTACCTAAGTACTTCATCAAACTATTACCCTCAGGGTAATGGCCAGGCTGAGTCTACAAACAAGAACTTGTTGAGGATCATTAGGAGGACTCTTGATGAAAATCAGAGGTCTTGGCATACTAAGTTGAAATCAGCCTTATGGGCTGATAGGATAACTCCCAAGAGATCTACAGGTAACTCTCCATTTAAGCTTGTTTATGGGAGAGAGGCAATTTTTCCCATGTCACTTGAGTTGCCAACATTGGAACTCATGAAATAGTTGGAGTTGTTGGAGTTTGAGCCCATGGAAGTTAGATATGCAGAATTGATGGAGCTCCAAGAAATCAGAAATCAGGCATCCCAAGCAATGGAGAAGGATCAAGCTTTGATAAAGAAGACCTTTGATAGAAAGGCCAAGAATAGATCCTTCCAAGTTGGAGATCTAGTGTTAAAATGGGATGCAGACAGAGAAAAACCGGGAAGGCATTCAAAATTTGATGCCATTTGGAGTGGCCCATACATGGTCACAAAGTGTAAGGACAACAATGCTTTCCAATTGTCTTCATTGGATGGCGAAGAACTACAGATTCCAGTCAATGGAATCCATCTAAAGCATTGCTATTGAAAGGAACTCTCCACCTTGTACATATTAGCTTAGGTTTCCATTCCTCCAAGTGCTTGTGCACATTGTTTTTTGTAGGTTAGTTTTTTTTCCCTAAGTGCTTTGGCACAAGCTTGTTGTTCTGGGAATGTGTTTGCAGGCCTTGCTCCATCAGATGATATTCCATCTTCCTCCTTGCAGTGTTCTAGTCAGTTGGGGTATCAAACAGAGAATTTGATGACTCCATGCCCAATGGATTGCTTCAGAAACTGGTAACTTCATCCGGCAGGATGACCCCTTTGAGTCACCAAAATTGTTATCCAAAATGTGCCCCTTGCTCATTTTGTGGCTAACTCCTTTCATTCTTCCCTCTCTTGTGCCTCAGACATAATTTTTTTCTTTTTAGGCACTCAAAACTTTCTAGAAATGACACCATTGGATAGAGCTCTCTCTCAGCTTTCCAGAAAGGTAAAGTTTTCCTCCTAACTCCATGTATTTTTGAAGTTATGGCTCGGTGGAGTTTTGTGGGAAATTTTCCCCTGAAAGGCCCATAACCAATGAGATGCCACCACGTGTCCAAGGAAGTGGCGGGGGTCGGAGGAAAACTTGGTTTTTTACCAAGTGTTTTGGTGAAATTTCAAAAGGAAGATTTTCCCCAGCCCCGACGAATCAGGTGATGCCACGTGTCCAGGGGAGGAATTTGCAAAATTTGACTAAGTGTTGGCGCATGGAAAATTTTGGAAGGAAGGCCCGCCCAATCATATTGCGCCACGTGTCCTATGGCGTGGGAGTTTCGGAGGGTGGAGGAGAAGTTAGAATTTTGGTGAAGTGTTTCACCAAATTTCAAAAAAAGTTTTGGCCCACTGCCCCATCGACCAATCAACAAAGCCACGTGTCACGGGCCAGAAGGCGGAGCGCGGGGAGGAAATTGGGATTTTTTCCCCAAAGATTGCAAAAAAGTAAAAATATTTGCGGAGGGCCCACGGTAAATGAAATCAAGCCACGTGTCCTAGACCGGTGGAAGGTGGGGAGAATTTGAGAAATTTTCCCAAGGAAAAAAAAAGGAAATTTCAAAGGAAAAATCCCCCCCCTAAATGCGAGCCAATGGGATCTTGCCACGTGTCGGTGGCGGCAAAAAATCAAGTCAAAAGCCCATGCAGGAAAATTTGAAGGGAAAGCCCACATCCAATAGGGTTTTGCTTGCCACGTGTCAGTGGTTTCAAAATATCAAAAGGGCCCACGGAAAATTTTTTTGAAAGGCCCACGCCCAATCAACACGTGACACGTGTCCTCAACTCATCGGCCCGGGCGGGGAATTTTTGAAAATTTTCCAAAGGGAAAAACAAAGGAAAATGAAGCAGGATAGGCCCATGCCCAATCAAAGCATGCCACATGGCACCCGAGAATGGTGGAGCATGGGGAATTTTTGGGAAATTTTCCCAAATGACCAAAAAGTGAAAAATTTAAAAAAATTTTGCCCGCCCAATCCGATTTGGCCCTGTTTTGCCCTAAAATTTCAAATGGCCATATCTTTCGATCCAGCTCGGTTTTTCATTCTTTATATCAATGGAAAGATGGTGAAATTATCTACAAGATTCTAGGGTAATTTTTGTATTTTGATGGAGTTTGGAGAGAAAAATTGAAAAAACCTCTGGCACGTGGTCATGGACAGAAATGACGTTTCAACCACCATTTTTAATGAAGAATGGCTCGCATTCTCTCCCAGCATGGCTAAAAATGTCAGGGGATGGGCCTGTAAGGATGCCCATGCTTGTTTTGATTGCATTTTGGTCAATGGTTGAATCTCCCCATGTTTTCCCATGTTTCTCTCTCCTGGGGTCGTGGCTTGCACTGTAAAAGCCAGAATGGGTTCATTTTTGAAAAAGAGACACTTTTCAGCTCTGCAACTTTCCTTTTCTTCCTCTTTGGTAGAATTTGTGAAGATTTTTACCTTTCCATGTAATACAACACCCCTTTTTGCCTCTTGATCACTGTAATGCATTGTATTGGATCTGAAATGTTAATATATGTTCTGTGATTAAAATCCCTCAATCCTTTCATATATCTATCATTGTTTTCCTGATCTTTCATTACATTTTGAGCAATTTGTGCATGCTTTGTGTTGTGTTTTCTTGTGGATTGTGTATGTATTGCAGTATCAGGTGTCTACAACTCCTTTGGTGCATCACTTCATTAGCATTAGCTTCATTTTCTTGCATTCCCTATCTTTGTCCCCTTGGAATTTAGAGTAGGAACTAGGAATTCAAACCTCTGCAACTTGTAAGTGATATATCTGATCAGAGGAGTTTGAGGAACCAGCCTCTAATCTGGAGATTCCTCTCCACTTGGGGAGAGGATTGCGCTCTGTCAAAATCTGCCAAGAAGAAGAGAAACAAGTAAGTAAAGTTGCTAAAACCCCACCCTTCTATATCTCCTTGATTATAGGTAAACACCTAGTGCATAACTACTTGATTGACTCAGGTGCTAGTACTTCTGTTATGCCTAAGAAGATAGCTGATGTCTTAGGTCTGAAATATAGCCCTTTGTCTAAAGGATTCCTACAACTTGATGGCTCAATTGTAACCACCTTAGGATTCATCAAGGATCTTGAGTTAACCTTCCATACATGTCCAAGATTGACAATTACTCAAGATGTGTCAATTATTGACTGCCTCCTTTGTTTTCCCTATGTCCATAAAGAGAATTCACTACTAAATTGGGTAGTTACTTGTCTTATGATTGGTCTCATATGTTACTCAAGACAAGGTATGGTACTCAGGTTTACCATACAAGCTGAGCCCATATTTTCTTATCATGTAGAGCCATATGTCCCATCCCCTCTCTAAGCCAATTGTTTTATCTAAGAAGAACAAGTTTCAGTTCCTGAAGAGCAGTCTCTTCCACCCTCTGTTCTAGACCTAGTACTTGATGAATGGGTGGAGATACATAAAAAAATTTGATCCCTATGCTGAAGAATTGGAAGCCTATGAAATTGGGCTTGGTACTTATTGCATTCTAGAAGAAGATGCTACGCTTCCACGCGTGCTCATAGGAGACAAAGTTCAAACTGGTCTATGGAAGTTATACTTTGATGGATCTAGAAGCAGAAGTGGTTCTCATTTCCCCTAAGGATAAGAAATTATTCTTCATGCATAGGCTATAATTTGCATGTTCTAACAATGTGGAAAAATATGAAGCACTGGTGCATAGCTTGCTTATTGCTGAAAAGAAGAAAATTAAAGCATTGCAGATCTTTGGGGACACAGAATTGATCATCCACCAGGTCACCAAAAATGCCGATAAAAGAACAAGCTTCTTAAATCTTATAAACATAGAATTTGGGACATGCTTGAGAGATTTGATGCCCTTAATCTGCAGGTAGTCCCACACAAAATGAACAAAGAAGATGACCAAATGACCACGCTCAGTTCACAGTTTTCTCCTAGTGAGGAATTTGTCAAAGGAATCACTCAACACATTAAGATGGTAATTAGACCATCCATTCCAAACAATAACACCAGATGGAAGGTGTTTGAGAGTGACATGCAGATCGTCCCTTTATCCAGAATGAAGCTAAATTTTCATCAAGTATGCAAGTTGACTTGCATAATAGCTATGGTGACCAAGTAATATAGTTGAAGACAAATAAGTTTCCTAAAGGGCTGGTCACCCTAGAAATTTTTTTCAGCCCCGATGATGAATTCAAGGGTGAAGAAATATACATACATGTCATGCAAGAGGATTGCTCCTCCATTACTATTATGCACGGAAAGGAGTTGTTGCTTAGCAAGACTTGTCCAGATGAATAAAAATAGGCCTTCATCTCTCTCTATAAAAATACAAGAAATTTTTATCATATGAGTATAAAGACCTCAAAGGTTTTTATCTAAGTGTTGCTCAACACTCCATTGACCTTGATCTTGGTATAAATCCCATTAGACAGAAACAACGGCTGATCAATCCAAAGATAGAGCCCCTCATGAGAAAGGAACTATCAAAACTCATTGAGGAAAAAATTATCTTTCCTATCAAATACTCTACCTAGGTTACAAATCTGGTTCCAATACATGAAGAAAAATGGTGAAATCAGAATTTGTGTTGATTTCAAAGATTTGAATAAGGCATCTCTAAAGGATCACTATCCTTTGCCTTCAATGGAGAAGATTCTATAGACTATGGTTGGTGCACAAAGGTTCTCCATGCTAGATGGGTATTCAAGTTTCAACCAGATCCTAGTCAAGGAAGAGGATTAATTCAAAACAACATTTACAACCAAGTGGGGAACATATGCATACCAAAAAATGCCCTTTGGTTTGTCAAATGTGGGTGCAACATTTCAGCGTGCCATGGATATTTCCTTCAAAGGTTACATCAATGAGTTCATCTTGGTTTACCTTGATGATATAACTGTCTTCTCAAAGTAGAGTGCAGATCACATGGTGCACCTAGAAAATGTCTTTGAGAGATGTAGAGAATTTGGGGTATCTCTTAACCCCAAGAAGTGAAATTTTTTTATGGCTTAGGGTAGGATCTTGGGGCATTTGGTTTCAAAGTATGGAATCATGATTGATCCTGAGTGTATTTTAGCCATCCTATCCCTTTCCCTGTTGGCATAGAAAAAGGCCTTACAATCCTTCCTTGATAAGATTAAATTTGTTAGGCATTTTATCCCTAAATTTATGGGACTGGTTCGGCCCATCACCCTTATGCTCAAGAAGAACATAGCCTTCAGATGGATAGCATAAGGAAGAGAAAGCTTCAACAAGATCAAGAAAGAGATTACTTATGTGCCAACACTCATCAATCCAGATTACTCAAAGGATTTCATCCTTTATGCTTATGGTGCTGATGCAAGCATTACTGTTGTCCTAACATAGGAAAATGAACAAGGGTTGGAACAACCAATGGCCTTCTTCAGCTAGATGCTAAAGGATTATGAATTGAAATACAGTAACACGAGAGAAGCAGGTCTTCACCATCATGCGCTCAAGAAATTCAAGAGCATGCTCACCACAAATCATATCAAGGTGTTGGTCTTCCACTAATCTATCGAGATAATTCATCATGGGAGAAGAAAGTAGTGAGAAGATAATGTGATGGGTGACAAAAATTGTGCAATATGATGTGACTATTAAGGCCACAAAGCTGGTAAGAGGTAGTGCACTCTGCAAGAAGATTGCTGAGGATGCACAGAGTGAACCTGAGGCTTAATTATTTCTAGATGAAGACTTCTCACGTGTAGAACATGAACATAATATAAAACCTGGCACACATAACTGGATGGAGGACATGATCACATTCCTTTTTGAAGGCACATACCCTCCCGATTTGAACAAAGCAAAGAGAAGGCATCTGAGGTTGTAATCTATTCCTTATGTTCATATTGATGGAATTCTCTTCAAGATAAATCTAGATGGTATGTTGTTAAGATGTATCAATGGCACACAAAATAAAAAAAAAGCGTTAGTAGAATTTCATGATTGATTCTCTGGTGGACACTTCTCTGTCAAAAACTATAGCAATGAAGATCATAATGCAGGTATCTTTTGGCCTACCCTATTTGTAGATGCACATAGGTGGGTCACAAAATACAAAGAATGCACTTTCTTTACAAGAAATAAAATATTGGCAGTGCTTCCCCTCCGACCAATCCAAGTGGATCAGCCTTTTGTGCAATGGGGTCTCGAATTCATAGGCATGATCAATCTACCTTCAAGCACTGGACATAAATGGGTGCTGACAACTATAGATTACTTCACTAGATGGACAGAAGCTATCGCGCTTAAGGAATCAACCGAGGAAGTCATCCTTGACTTTCTTGAAGGTTTAGTCACAAGGTTTGGCATTCCTCAAACCATTATCTTTGATAATGTAAAGGCCTTCCTTGGTACTAAAATCACTGATTGGGCTCTAAGTCTAGGCATTTACCTAAAAACCTCTTCCAACTATTACCCTTAGGGTAACGGTCCGGCAAGAATCAACAAACAAGAACCTAATTAGAATCATGAAGTGCATAATGAACATCAACCAAAGACAATGGTATACGAAGGCCTGCGTGTGTTCTAGGTAGATAGAATCATAGTAAAAATGCATTAGGAACTTTTCCTTACAAGCTTGTCTATGGTAAAGAGGCTACCCTTCCTTTGACGCTATAACTAAATTCATTGGTGCTTACCTAACAGCCGAAATTTGAGGATGCAAATCGAGAGAAATCAGAATGGCAGAGCTGGTTCATCTTGAAGAGCTCAGAAACTCTACCATGATCAAGCTAGAACAACATTAGAAAGTAACAAAGAAATGGTTTGAAAAAATGCTAGGCCTCAAGATTTCAAAGTTAGGGACTGGTTCTAAAATGAGATGTCTTGTGAGCTAAACTAGGGTTCCATTCAAAATTTGTTGTACTTTGGATTGCCCCATACATCATCAAGTCCTTTAAAGAAGCTGACTTGTTCGAGTTAACTCATCTAGATGGAAGCACGTTGTAAATCCCAGTAAACAGGATCTATCTCAAACCCTTCCATTAGGTTTGCTACATCATGTTGTATATATTAAAGTAGTTTCAATTCCTCCAAGTGTGATCTATGCACATTATTTGTTTATATATAGTTCTTTCCCCTCACATTCTTCCTATGCATGCTCTTTTGTTACTTTCAGAATACGGAGCTTCTCTCAGCAATTGTGAGATTCAAAACAGAGTGCAGATATGATTTTCAATTGATTACAAGGGCATTTTCATGATTGAACAAGCTAAATCCATGCCCAATGGACTTCTAAGGCTACTGATATCTTTCATCTAGTAGGTAGATGGCCCCAAAAGTCACCAAAACTGTTATCCAAATAGCTCTCCTAGTGATTTGGATAACTTGCATACACATCCTGCTCCCCTTCGCATTCTTCTATCTCCTTCCATTTTACCTTGAGTGCCTTCCTCCTACACACCCATTTTCTCTCCTATCCTGTCATGAACTCCTTACACACACCTCCCCAAACTTACCCCCTAATCAGCTAAGTCCTTGACATTCCTCTTGCATACATAGCACACACCCCTCTTCACTTATTTCTTCCATTTCTCCCTTATGCTTGCACTCCATGTGTTCACCTTCTTTCTAGTCGAAGCTTAATGCACCTCTAAAGTTAAATCCAAAGGGCTAGACCCAAACGAGCGCCAATATTCCATGCATCTAAAAGCCCCAAAAGTTGCACCGGCATTTGAAAAGTCTTTGAATCAGCAGAGGGTGCCAAGTGTCTTAACGACGCACATTCAAAAGTGGGATCCAGGCCGGAGACTCAAACTTGCACCAGCCCTCCATGTAGCAAGTGGTCAATAGAGGTCAAATCCAAAAGAAAAAGTGGGCCAAAAATGACTAAGTATAGAGTACAAGTGGAAGCCTCCAAGTGTCTCAATGATGCTATTTCAAGGATCAAGTCTGGAGGCAGTCCCCAAAGAAGTGCCTAGCCTCCATGTGTCTTGGGTCGGATATAGTGCCTCCACCCGAGAAAAGACTCAGGAAGAATATAAATGAAATAGGGAAACCTGTAGATGATGCCACTTGTCACATGTGTGTTGTTCCAATATTGAAGGATGGATTAAAATATCTAAGGTACGCGAGATTGCCACATGGAACCAAAGATGAAAAACTCGTAAAATATTGCATGCGCATGATTCAAATATTCAAATGGCCATATCTTTTCACTAGAAACTCAAATTTGGGTGGAAGAAGACTTTTTGGAAATGTCTCAACATCATCTATGCCTTGGAAACATAAAATATCATTTTTAATAGGATTTGGTAGGTGAAAAATGAAGAAACATCTATCAAGACATTAAAGTAGAATCAGATTTCTTCAACCACCATATCTGATTCAATTCGATTTGACGTTCCTCCTCCTTTGAGGTTCTAAACAAGTAATTGATGCAGACATGACAGATTTGGGGTGGATTTGCAAGAGGTATTAATGATGGTGGTTGAGATTTGAATTAGTTTTTCCCACTTCTCTCTCTCTCTCTCTCTTTCTTCCCTCTGTCTTTGAATCTATAAAAGACAGGTCAGGGCTCATTGTAAAAGGTTGGACACTCTAGATCCTTATGCATGTTGCTAAGGAATCCACATTTTCTATATTTTGAGTTGCAGACCTCCATGTTTGGCTCTTGCATGTGGATATCAACCTCCTTATCATTGTAATAGTTTTGTGCATTTTGGAAGTAATAGAAGCATCGTTTTGTGACTATTCTCTATCCTAACGTGTTTGCATTCCTTCTTCTTTCCTTTTCTCTTGCATTGTGTATTGTTGTGCTACTTCAGGTCCCCTACAGTTCCATATTTGGTTGTGTTCCATGAGAACAATTTGGTGAATGCATGTTTTGCTGTGCTACTCGTGCCTAGCCTCCTTTCACACATTCCCTATCATTCTTGCTTAGAACAAATAGTGTTCATCCCTCTTTTCTGGTGCTATCACCTTTTAGTGTAGTTTACTTCATGTTATCCTTCTTTCCCTGGTCCCTTGGAATTCTTAGCTTAGTTTCCCCTTTCAGCACTAGTAGTAGAAATAGATAGAGGAACCGACCTTCTCTGGAGATCCGTCCCAAGTGCACAAGGTCCCACAACTTAGGGACAGGTTCCATTGTGGTCTCATACACATCATCACTTTTGAGATCTGAGACGTGGGTGCATGTTTGAGCAACCAAAATTTTAATTCTTCCTTCCAACTCACTCAAACCTCTAAGTTACTTCATGCATTTTCCAACCACTGTGACTCAACCCACCATTTTTTTCTTTTCCCTTGGCCTAGTTTTTGAGTGAGATCACCTTTATATTAACTTGACCGCCTCGAATCATCCCAAGATTTTCTCCCCTATGATTTTAATGTTGATCATCATTGCATCCTGACAAGCCATTGCATTTGAGTTATGATTGGCCATGTAACTTGCCTATGCATTCTTACGATGTCATTGGGTTTAGTCGACCTTCCATCAATGTGGCCATCTCCATTCACCCAGCCACACAACTCACCTCATGAGTTCCTACTTTGTCATTTTCCTATTAAATGAGCCCATGCCTTGGCCAAAAGACCATGATCTAATTGTGCCGCTGATTATTTTTCCTACTCCACCCAAATATGGCTCGTTGTTGTTCCCGAGTTCATTACGAGCTATGGTTATGGAGAGCATCTTTATCACTATGGTTGACTTGAAATGAAATATTTCCTTAGCTAGTTCAAAAAAATTCCTTATTTTTGCATGGCTCTGGAATGCTTTGTCGTGATTTATTCACCCAAACTCATGCCAAACTTGTTACTCACTCACTTGTCGAGCTCTTTATAGCCTTGACCAACCGACCATCATTCATGTTGATTCCTTCGCATGAATCATTTTTATTGAAGGCTTTGACCTACTCATTAAAACATGCCTCACCACCCTAGTTTAGTGGGTTCTTGATCCATGTCGATATCCCTATGTTGAGTCATCCCTCTTAGCTCACTCATGCCACTATTGAATCGGCCTCCCATGAAGACCCTCAAACCTCTCCTTCGTGCTATCCCAACTCGGCTTTCTGAACTACTCGGTGAGTCACTCTTTCAACTCACCACCTCCAAACAGTCTTCCAACTCGCCGAGCTATTCGCTGAGTAGCTAAGTGAGCTCATCGAGGTCGGTGGGTTTGTATGAGGCCTAATGAATATTTTTTGACCTTGGAGCCAAACTTTCGAGAATGTTTTCAATTTTTACATGTCGGAGGCCTAATGGAGTTGAGTATGTGGAATTTTAGACCCATCATATTTTACCCATTTTTCCTTGTCGACTAGATGTGGGCTTAGGTTGGCTAATTTTTCCTAGGGGTAAAAATAATCAATAATAGGTATTAGAAAAGCACCATCCCCTCCCCCTTGTTGGCACTTAGATCCATCAAAGAAGAGGTTCATTTTGATAGGGATGAATTCGTATTCATCGATATTGTTAATTGATTCATCTAGAAAGTATTCATGAGGAAGTTGGTTGTCGGGAAGGGGTGCATTAACGAGCTGGTCTGCAATAGCTTGGCCCTTAATAGATTTTTTTGATATGAACTCAAGGTCAAATTCAGTCATAATCATTAGCCATTGAGTTATACGGTCACTATGATAAGGCTTAGAGTGCACAATTTTAAGTGGATTGAAGCTAGTGATGACATACGTTTTATTTATTTTTTTCTTGAGTTACCTAGGGAGAGGGCCCTAGCCCTTATGGCATCACCAGCCCACACCAGTCATGGAACCATCCAAGGATGGTAGTTTAAGCTCTTGGCGAGCCCATAGATTAAACCACATTATCATGACGCCCCATCACCAGGTAACCAAACCGTTGATAGTAGGCCTATTTAACACAAAGATGAGATTTGAACCTTGGACCTACCAATTATAAGGAGACCCAAGAACAATTACATCACTATCCATTGGATAATGACACAAGTTTTATGATTGAGAAGATAATGACATAATTTAGAAGTGGTGAAGTATAAAGAAAAACATAGCTTTTCGAATTGGGTGTAATGATTTTCATATTAATGGAGTGTGTGGCTAATATAGTATACGACATGTTCATGACTTTGTATATCACAGTGAGAGAGCATGGATCCTAGAGCATGTTCTAAAGCAAATATGTATAGATAAAATATCTCTCCTTTACAAAGTGGAGTAAAAAAGTTGGTGATAGGAGATATTGTTTAATTTCATCAAAGGATTTTTGATAATTAGAATCCCAGTGAAATTATACATCCTTGTGGAGAAGATGATGAAATGGTTGACATCAATCACAAATTTTTGATATAAAACATCAGATAGACTACAATTTCCCTTGAAGGATACACAATTGTTTGAGTTTAGTTGGAGGATGCATTTCAATAATGGATTTAACCTTTTTGGGTCAACTTCAATACCTTAGATAGATATGATGAATCCTAAAATTTTTCTAGTGAGAACACCAAAAACACACTTTGCAGGATTGAGATGAAGGAAATACTTGAATGAGATGAGTAAATATGGATTCAAGGACATCGAGGTGATATTTGCATGATTTTGATTTTCCTAAGAGATCATCAACATAGTCTTTGACAATTTTGTGGATGAGGTCATGAAAAATGTAGGTCATGGCATGTTGGTAAGTAGCTCCTACATTTTAAAGACCAAATGGCATAACATGGTAGTAAAAGGTTCCCCAAGGAGTGATAAAGGAAGTTTTATGTTGATCGTTAATGGTGATAAGAATTTTATTATAACAAGAAAAGAAATACATAAGGGAGATCATTTCGTGGCTGGATGTTAGGTCAACAAGTTGATCTATATTTGGAAGAGGGAAATAATCTTTAGGAAAAACAAGATTGAGATCCCTAAAGTCTATAAAAATGCATAACTTTCCCGAATCTTTAGTTACAAGAATGCTATTAGAGACCCATTATGGATAATCAATGGGTATGATGAAGTTAGTGAATAAAATACATTGCAACTCTTATTTAATAAGGAGAGCTATACGGGGTTGTATTTTATGGATTTTTTTCTTAACATGATTAGCATTTGGATATGTGATGATGTTGTGTACTAATATATTAGGATTGATACTAGGGATATCATTGTATGACCAGGAAAAATCTTGACTATATTTTGATAAAAATGTGGTAAAATCTTCAAGTTCTTGTGGATTAAGTGATTGACCGACCTTAACTATACGAGGATTGTGGCTTGAGTTCCTAAGTTAACATCGATAGTGGATTCATTAATAAAGGGTTTTTGTGTCTGGTTGTAGGGATATCTCAAAGAAAATGATGCTCAATTCCCATATGGGAAAGAATGTCTTGATCATCATGACATTAAAGGATATTAATGGTGGGTGAATCTTATTCAATCATTTCTAGCCAGATTATAGGAAGTTGTTTAGTGACGTGGTTAGATTGATAAGTTAAAGGACCTAAGGAAATAGTTAGGAAGGATGGATACGGTGTCACCTATGTCCATAGGATCTTCAAGGTTTGTAGGTGAGGACAATTCTCATTCAGTGATATGTACAGATGTAGTGGGTTTAGATGGGTTAGAGCAGGGTTTTTCATAACCTTGGCCATATTTCTCAAAAAAATTAATAGAGCATTGGAAAATCAATTGATGTATTCCTTGTTCGTCATCGCCAAGGAAAAAACCCTTCCACGCACAATCTTTGAAGATACATATAAGAAAAATCTAGATTATCTAGGGATTTGAAGTCTAATGTGAAAGGCATGGCATAGTGTGGATTGATAGAATGGGATGAAGGATGATCGCCCCCATAGACAAGGTTTGTTTTAAGATAAGCGGGACCATAAGAGATAACATCCCCTATGTTAGGCTCATACATGGGTTTCTTGTCAGGGTGACCATAAGTCTTAGGTGAGGGGATAAAGTTGAGCATGAGGAGGTGGTACTCCCCCAACATAAGGTGTTATACAATGTCACTAAGGGAGGAATCATCTGGTATTTTGGATGAAGGGATGGACATGATAGTAGATGCTTCATCAGATGATTCTAATGTGGATTTAGGCATAAGGACATCGTTTGGGTGATATTTCATATAACATCGGTGAAGGGATTTGGATCTACATGGACTGTTAACATTTGACCCTTGTGTTCATATTTAAGACAATGATGGAGTGTAGAAGGAACACACCGCATAGTGTATATCTAGGGGTGTTGTAACATGTTGTATTAGAAATATCCTTCTATAATGTAGAAGAGTTCATGTAAGGTCTTAATGCCGAATTTAAGTGGTAGGATAATAGTACCTAATGTGGGTGTGATAGTGTTGTTGAAGGATCATAGTAAAACTAGAGTTTGACCAATGATGAAAGGAGATAGTTTAAGTTGATTGAAAGCAATGGATGATATAATGTTGATGGTTGTGCCCCCATTAATCATGACCCTTCTAGATGAGGACATCATTGATTTGAGTGGTGATAAAAAGTGGTAAGTCATGCTCTTCTAGTCTAAGCAAGGGAATCTCATATGGCTCGAATGATATGGTTATGGATGCTTTAAGGGCCCCTATAAAGTTTGTGAAAGATGAAGGGTCATCTATTGATATTGTTATTGATTGGAGGGCTTCAATCATGGATTTTTTATGAGAAGGTGATGTTTACACCAGTTCGTAAAGTGACATTTTGATGGGAGCTTGGTGTAATTGTTTAATAACAACCTTTTGTATTGAGGTAGATGATGAGGGTGGTGCGGTGAGTATTGAAACCTTGGCTTTGGGTGATGTTATTTGATTAGATGCTTCAAAGTTTATAGGGATAGATACTTTAGGCTTATCAGATGAAGTGGATAACTCGGAAAGTGGAGGTATGGCTGTTAGAGGTCACAAGCACTAGGGGGTGAATCAACGTAGATTAAAATTTTCAACAATTTGATCCAAATTTCTATGAAGGATTGCAATCATATAATAATAATGATTTAAACAAACATATGCCAAGCAATATAACATACTAAACATACAACTTATAGCGGGAAAAAATCTCGGAGAAAAACCCACTTGAAACCATGGCTTTATTAGGAACACCAATTCCAAAGTCTTACTATGGTTTCGGTTGAGCACCCACTCAATCTATTAAGAACCTACTTCATAACTTTAAGCACCCACTCAAATATTTAATGAGAACCTAGTCAAAGATTTTTGCAAGCACCAACTTACAAGGAGCACCAAACCCTAATTTAATTAGCTACAAATGATATTTTGTAGGAACCTACCCACAAGGAGGTTGCAACCCCTTGAATATGCTAAGCTACAACTTAGACTTATTTTACATACAAACTTTGATCATCTAGTTTCAAGATTACTTACACAATGGATT
This sequence comes from Taxus wallichiana var. yunnanensis, assembly GCA_018340775.1. Taxonomy (NCBI): domain Eukaryota; kingdom Viridiplantae; phylum Streptophyta; class Pinopsida; order Cupressales; family Taxaceae; genus Taxus; species Taxus wallichiana. The sequence continues at coordinate 298,330,338 of CM031243.1, read as the reverse complement.
ATGATCAATTTTCTATATCTTCCTGTGTTATCTCTTTCACTTTCTTCTACTCATCTGATTGGAACTCTTCTTTCTCAATCAATCTGGTGCACTAATGTTCTTAGTCATCTGATGTATATTGTTCACTTCATCTATCTAATCCGCTCCTTTCTCTCTCTTTTCTTTATATAACTCCTTTATCTTGAATGCATCATCTTCTCACTTGAGCACCCTCATGTATTGGTATTGAATTTTAACTATATAGTTAATCAAACCATTCTAATGCTTCCTTTCACATGCTATGTAATCTTTCCTACTATGTTTCTTGAAAATATGGTCCATTAAATGAATACAACTAACTCCAAATTTTGTTCTTGCTATATTTGGCTTGATTTTACCTTTCACTAGAAAATATTTATTAGCTGATACCTAAAAATAGATTTCTCATCTTTCTAGGATTTCCAATGTGATCAAGATGAGTGATCCATTTTCTTCTCTGATATTTAATTTTTCCTTGAAATCAGGAATCACATAGAGAACTGCAATTGTATTTACACAAAGTCAATAAGCATTAAATGTTGACAGTTGGAATCAGTAGATTTCTTCATTCTTCATGGAGTTAAAGTTGTATACTCAAATTTGCAATTACCAAAAATAAAATCACCATCGATTTTGGAGAAAAAAATATCACTTGTCCATGTTTAAATCAATTTTATTTTCCTTGAGCCTTGTCTAGTCCATACTTGTTCAATCCATGCGGATTTCCTTCGCTTTTATGACTTTTCTTTTATATCACGGAAATATCCTTGTTCTCCAAATTTTCTCCTTTCTTGGATAATTTGGATTTGTTCCATGTCCATGACTCTATCCTTTTACTTGTGGATTTTATCATTCTCCATGGCTATCTTCTCCTCCTCAACGGATTTTCTCGGTTCTTTGTGAATTTTCCCCCTTAAGCGCGACTTTCTCAAGACTTCCTTACCCCTGTGGTTTTTCCTTTAGACTATTCATACTTCTACGGATCTTCCTTCACATCCATGGCCTTACCATTCTCACTCATGGCTCATCCTATATCTTCTTTTTGATTTAGCAGCTTCATCCTTTTACTCGCGGCATTCACTAAGCTTCCATGGATTCTTCTAGAGTTCCACAGATTCCTATAGACTTTGGCGAGTTACTTTAGGACTTTGGTGTCTATCTACTTATGTCTGCAACTTCAAAAAGGTGATTAAGTCCCTTAGAACTTATCATCAACCATCCTGAAGCCTCTATGGGATGACACTACCAATCAACCTTCATCTTTCTCACTTGCTCACTTTACTAATTAACCTTTTTTCCATTAATGACAACGCATATGAAAATGAAAAAGGTCTAATAATATCCCCCTTTTTCATTGATGACAACACCTCAACACTTCAATACCATAGAAACCTACAACCTTTTGATGGAAAAATACTTACATTTCTAGTTTTTGAATAAACTTTGTAAATATCCCTTGGCAGATTTATGTTTTCAAATTCTCTCCCCTTTGGTTACTACGTGGCTGGTTTAAGAGTCTCTCCCCTTACTTGTATACCTAGTTTCTAATTTCATCTTCTCTCCCCTTTTGATGACAATAACAAAGGACTATATATGTTGCATAAAGATAAAAATGTTGGTAAGTTGAATGCTTCATGTTCCTACCTCAAGAAGCTCCCCCTTGGTACATGCTTCTAATCCATATGACCTGATATGCTCGTGGAAATGCTCCCCCTGAGCTGATGCATACTTTGATAATCTTGAGCTAGCAGACTAGCTCCCCTTATCACAAAACTATTTGACACTTTGATTAGGAGTTGATATTACATGAGAATGCTCCCTCACCTTATCTGCACATCTTCTAGTTGTTGGTGGGATTAGGAATGACCCTAATTCATTCCTTAAGTGCTCAAAAGTAGCTTTTGGTAGTGGCTTGGTCATAATGTCTGCAATTTCTTCTTTTGTGCTCACATATTCTAGACTTATTTTCTTGTCATTCACTTTTTCCCTCAAGAAGTTATATCTAATTGGAATATGTTTGGTCTTTGAGTGGAACATAGAGTTCTTAGAGACACTTATTACACTTGTGCTATCACAAAACAAGGGAATTAGACTATCATATTTTACTTTGTAATCTTCCAATGTCTACTTCATCCATGAAACTTGAGTGCAATGATTGTGGCAAATATATATTCTGTTTCACATGTTGAGAGTTTCATTGATGATTAATTCTTTCTTAGCTAAGTAACTAAATAATTTCCAACAAAGAATGATCCAATCGATACTCTTTACTGTCACCAACACTTCCTGCTCAATCAACATCTGTATAAGCTCTTATGTTGAAATAATTGATTTTGGGGTACTAGAGTCCATATTCAATTGTTCCCATGAGGTATCTCATAATTATTTTGACCGCTTTGAAGTGTGTTTCCTTGGATCTTCTTGAAATATTCCAACTAGACCTACCACCTGTATGATATCAGGTCTTGATGTTGTGGAGTAGAGTAGACTACCTATCATAGATATGTACTAGAGTTTTGTCTACTTTTGGTGAGCTGTCCTCTTTGCTCAGCTTGCATCCTACTTCTATTGGTGTTCCTATGGGTTTGAAATCTTCCATTCTAAACCTTTTCAACATTTCTTTAATATATTTTTTTGGTCTATGAAGATACCTTGGTTTGATTGATTGATTTGTAAGCCTAGAAAGAATGAGAGGTCCCCAAGCATAGACATTTCAAATTCCTCTTTCATCATATCAAAAAATTCATATGTCATCTTGTCATAATATCCTCTAAAAATGATATCATCCATATACACAATGACAATGAGTAGATGATCTTCTTCTTCCTTGATGTAGAGATTACTGTCAGCAACACCTTTTCTAAAACCTTGCTCAATGAGGTATGAATCCAATCTGTTGTACCAAGCTCTAGGAGCTTGTTTCAGTCCATATAATGCCTTTTTCAACCTACACACATAATATTTATCTTTAGTTAGTGAAAATCCATCAGGTTGTTTAATATATACCTCTTCATTTAGAAAACCATTTAGGAAGGCTGATTTCACATCCATTTGGAACACTTTGATCTTCTTGTAAGCCGCGTATGCCAGGAATAGTCTTATTGCTTCCATCCTTGCCATTGGTGCAAATGTTTCATCAAAGTCGATTCCTTCCATTTGCGCATAGCCTTTGCACACAAGTATTTCCTTATTTCTTGTTACTTCTCCTTTTTCATTCAACTTATTTCTAAAAACCCACTTTGTTCCAATTACATTTTTATCCTTTGGTTTTAGCACAAGCTCCCAGGTTTCATTATTTTCTATCTGATCCAGTTCTTCATTCATTGCATCCACCCAATACTGATATTTGCTTACTTTTTTAATGTTCTTTGGTTCTATCATTGACATGAGTGCTATATCTTCCTATTTTTGCTAATCTCTTAGTCTTCTTCTTGTAAGAATGTCACTTTCTCTATCTCCAAAGATCTAATTTGACGGATGATCCCTCTTTACTTGTCTTGAGGGTGTCTTAGTGTTTGGTCTTTCTTCCTATTTATCTACCATACTTTTCATTTCTTCATCTTCTTCTTGTTCTTCATGATCGTTATGGTCTTTGAGTGCTCAACTTGGAAGTCTCATCCACCTTCACATTTTTGCTTTCTACAATCTTCTACAACCTTTTATTGTAGCACTTGTAAGCCACATTGACTACTGAGTAGCCAAGAAATATGCCTTCATCACATCTTGAGTCAAATTTGCCCAAATTATCTTCATATCTTTTGATGTAACAATTGCTTCTAAAAAATATTATGTGTTTCACATTCGCAGGCCCATTTTTACACAATTCATATATTGTTTTGTCACTATTTACTCTCAATTGAGATCTGTTTAAAATGTACACCACTGTATATATACTGCTTCACTCCAATATCTATCGGTAGTTTAGATTCATTCAACATGGTTATTGCCATTTATTTCATAGTTATGTTTTTCCTCTCAACAAATCCATTTTTCTGAGGTGTTCTAGCAATGAGAATTATCTTCTAATTCCATTTTCTTCACAAAATTCATCAAACTCATTAGACCAAAATTATCTTCTCTTTCTATCTTAAGAATTTGATCTTTTTGTTCTTCTCATTCTCCACCAATGCCTTGAATTTATTGAATCTGTCTAAGGCTTCTGAATTTTTCTTTAAACATGCTACCCATGTCATTCTGGTGTAATCATCTATCAACAACATGAAATACACCTCACCTTGTATACTTTCAGTTCTGGTAGGACTATAGAGATCTATATGAATCAACTCCAGAGGTCTAGTTGTAGATTATTATTTTGACTTGAATGATCTCCTTATTTTTTTACCATGCAGGCATGCTTTGCAAAGTGTATCTGTTAGTTTTACAATTTTTGGCATATGTTTCACACACCCTTTAGGCTTAGTTTTACTAGATTCTCAAAGCTCATGTGTCCAAGCCTCTTGTGCCACAACCAACTGTAATCAACCTTACTTGTGAAGCATTTTTCATTATTTATTTCATTTAGCACATACATGTTATTTTTCCTTTTGGCTTTTGCAAATTTCTTTCTTGTTTTTCCATTGATGATATCACAACCTTTTTCATGGAAGATCAAATTGTATCCCCTTTTGCACATTTGACTCACACTTAACAATTTGTGCTTGAGGCCTTCAATGTATAGAACATTTTCTGTGATATTATTTCCATTATCTAGACTCAAGGTTCCTTTTCCAACTATGTTTGCTAAATTGTTATCACCAAATCTCACAACACTCGATGCATTTTTTTATAGTGAAATGAATTTACTTTTGTCACTTGTCATATGGCTGAAGCATCCACTATCCAAGTACTAGATTTTATCTTCATTTTGTACATGAAATGTGGTTTTTATTACTTAGAAAGACTCTTTTATTTTTTTCATATTTCTTTATAACATACACCCATTTCTCTTGTTTGGTTTATTTTTGTTTGTTTGCTGAAGCTACATGACCCTTCTTATGATACTTGTAATGAACAACATTATAGTTCATTCCAGTGTAAGATGAATTATAGTTTCTTCTATGGCCTCTAGTATATCTTTACATTTCAAGCTTTGTGTCCAAATTGATTACATGAAAAGCAATAACCATAGAAAGAGTGAGTGTACCTCATTGCATAGGTGATTCTGGGAGTAGTTTTCCTTCTCTTGACTATTTTGATGTCTTCTTTATTTGCAGAAGAGGTGCTTGGAATTGATGTAGTCTTGTTTCCTTCATTCTTTATAGGTTATTTTTCCTTACTTTCTTCTTTGAAACCAATTCTAGACTTATCATTTGTATCACGTTGGCCACTTAGTATACTAGTCAAAACATTGGAACTCTTCTCTAGCTTTTCATACACTATCATCTTGCTGCCCATTTGTTCCATCTCAAATTTTAGTCACTCCAGTTCTGATTTCAGTTTTGTGCATTCATCCTCCTTTGATTTGTAAGAGTTTGAGATATTTTCCAACTGATTTTCAAGTTCTTTGAGTTCATTAGCCTCTTCTTCTTCTCTTAGAGTTTGTCTTTTCTCAAAGATGTGGATTTTTTCTTCATAATATTTTAATGTGCATCTCATATTTTGATTCTTTCTTCTACACAGTCTCAATTCTTCAAGAGCACATACTAATTCAACTTCAAGATTTAATTCAGATTCTTCTTCATCAGAGTCTTAAAAGTTAGCTGTATTCTTTCCTTTGGAGCTACATTCCTTAGACCCATCCATGGCCATAAAAAACATTCATAATTATCTTCATCAATTTCATTTTTAAATTTTCTGAAAGTCTTGGAATCGGATTCACTTGATTCTTATTTTGAATAGAAGTTACTTTTGTTCTTAAAGAACTTCTTGCTATTTTTATTTTTATACCCAATTTCTCTCTTGTTGTTTTTATGATTATCCTCTTCATGTTCATACTGAGATTCTTTATTTTTGTTTGGAAATTTATAAAAAAATGACCTACTTTTCCACATGCAAAGCATTTGAAAGGGAGTTTTCCTTTATACTTACCTAAACCTCTTTTCAACCTTCTTAAAAACATTGCTTAAATACTTTCATCATCTAATTTATCTTATGAATCTGATTCTTCTTCTTCTTCTTACTTGGACTAGGTTTCTTTCTTGACCTTAAATGCTACCTCTTTCTTGGTAGTCTTGGTTCAAATTTTCCTCATCTTGTACATTGAAATAATTCTCTCAAATTAATCTAGTTTGAGAGTCTTCATATCTTTGGATTCCTCCATAACTAAAACCTTTGCATCAAATTTGGTAGTCGATATCTCATAATCTTTTGGACTATAAAAATTCTTCTAGTTTCTCACCTAGGCCTTTGATCATGTTGATGACTTCATCTATTCTCTGCATGTAGGTTGTTATACTCTCATCTTCTTTCATCTTGATTCTCAAACTGAGCTTTGTAGGTCTATAAATTTGCTAGCTTGAATTTTTCATCTCCTTCATAAATACTCTAAAGTTTGGTCAAAATATCATTATATGTTGTGCAATGATATAGCTTTCAAAAATTATATTTCAGTTAGGCCACATAAGATGGAATTTTCGGCTCTTGATTTGCATTCATATTCTGCTTTATCTATTGAAGAAGTGATTTACATGGCTAGAGGATTTTATCCTTTCTCAACACATTCCCAGATATCAAAACTAAGTGACATCATATATGTTTTCATCCTTATTCTCTAGAATGTATAATTAATCTCAATGAAGAGAAGTGATCTAGTTAGTGATAAACCACCTTGTGCTTGATTTGTTTCCATGCTTGTGAAAATAGGATCTCCTTGAAGATGTTACGCTTCTACTATAAGGGACGTCACTCGATACCAATTTTTAGATATCACAAGCCTTTGAATGGGGGTGAATCAGTGCAGATTAAAATTTTCAACAATTTGATCCATATTTCTATCAAGGAGTGCAATCATATAATCATAAGCATTTAAAAATAATAATATAACATAACGAACACAAAACTTATAGTGGGAAACCATTTCAAGAGAAAACCACTTGAAACCATGAATTTATTAGGAACACCAATTTGAAAGTGTTATTATGGTTTCAGTTGAGCACCCACTCAACCTTGTGAAGCACCCACTTACAACTTCAAATACCCACTTCACAACTTCAAGCACCCATTCGAAGATTTACTTGAGCACCCTATCAATAATTTTAATAAGCACAAAATTGCATGGAGCACCAACCCCTAATTTATTCAGCTACAACTGATATTTTGTAGGAACCTACCCACAAGGAGGCTAATCCCCCTGAAAATTCTAAGCTACAACTCATACTTATTTTACATACAAGCTTTGATAATCAAGTTTCAAGACTACTTACAAAATGGATTACAATCAGTTTTATCTATATGTATGTGTTCTCTCTTTTCGGTCTCTTCTACTCATCTGATTTTAACTCTTCTTTCTTAATAAATACACCACACTTGATGTTATTCTTCATCTGATATATCTTCTTCACTTCATCTATTTTCTCTACTTCTCTCTCTCTTATGTTTCGTAGCACCTTAAAATTGAATGCATCATCTTCTCACTTAATAACCCTCATGTATTGGTATTAATTTTTCTCTATATAGTTAATCGAACCATTCCAACGCTTCTTTTTGCATGTCGTGTAATCTTTTCTACTCGGTTGCTTAAAGATCTGGTCCATTTAATGAATACAGCTAGCTCCAAATTTTTCTCGTACTATATTCGTCTTGATTTTACCTTTCACGAGAAAATATTTATTAGCCGATACCTAAAAATAGATTTCTCATATTTCTAATATTTCCAATGTGATCAAGATGAGTGAGCCACTTTATTCTCTAATATTTAATTTTTCCTTGAAATCAAGAATCACATAGAGAACTGCAACTATATTTTCACAAATTCAATGAGCATTAAATGTTGACAACTGGAACTATAGATTTCTTCATTCTTCATGGAGTTCAAGTTGTATACTCAGATGCAATCACCAAACAATCAAATCACCATTGATTTTGGAGAAAAAAATCTCACTTTTCCATGTTTAAATCAATTTGATTGTCCTCGAGCCTTGTCTAGTTCATACTTGTTCAATCCGCGACTTTCCTTAGCTTCTTTGAATTTTTATTTGTATCATAGTAATATCCTTTTTCTATGGATTTTCTCATTTCTTTGTGGCTTTTCTTCTTGTCTTCTACCTTCCTACATATTTTTACATGTCCATGACTCTATCCTTTTACCTGTGGCTTTTATCGTTCTCGTGGCTATCTTCATCCTCGGCAGGTTTATCTGGTTCTTCACAAATTTTCCCCATTATGTTCAGCTTTCTCAAGACTTTCTTACCCCCATGGCTTTGGCTTGGACTATTCATACTTCCATGGATCTTCCTTCACATCCAAAACCTTACCATTATCATGCATGGCTCATCCTCTAGCTTCTTTTTTTCTCTGGCACTTTATCCTTTTACTAGCGGCCTTCACTAAGCTTCATTTGCCTCTTATAAAGTTTTTGGATTCCTACACACTTTGGAAGCTACTTCAAGACTTCAATTTCTATCTCCTTATGTCCCTATCTTGCAAAAAGTCTGATTAAGTCCCTTAGAAATTATCATTGACCATCCTAAAGCCTCTGTGAGTTGACACTAACAATCAACCTTCATATTTATCGCTTGATCACTTTACCAATTAACCCTTTTTCCATAAATGAAAATTGACATTAATGACACCAAATATGACAATGAAAAAGGTATAACAATGGATAATTTTTTTCTTTCTTATGTTTGTATGGGTCCGTGTTGTAGTTTTGTGAGTGGGTAGTTATGTGTACAACGTCAACTTGATGGGGAGATATTTTGGACATGGGCTCTTTAGATTTAGATGAAGATGATGATGTTGTGTGTGGTTTAGAAGGAAGGAAAGCTAGATTACTGAGTTTTTAAGAGATTATATGAAAGGCCTTATAATCCTCTATGGAATGACCTCGTGTCCTATGATAATCACAAGAGACATTGAAGTCATACCAAGTGGGTTTCCATCCTCGAGGGTCAGATAGTTTGGGAGGTGGTAATGTTATAAGTGATTTCTGAAGGAGGTCATCTAAAATAGTTTCATAACACCCCTAGGTGTAGATGTGGATGGTAGTGAAGTTTTATGTATCTTATCCTCGGGGAAGTAAGACTTTGATTACGGGTTTTGGGTTATTTGTTGCTGCGGATTCTTAGATGGTGTGTCAAATGAAGTATAGGGGTTGAATTTGGAGGCTTGGTAGGTAGGCCTTGGTCTTGATATGATAGGGTGATTACTAGGAGTGGAAATGACCTTTCTAGGAGGAGGTGGAAGAAAAGGCCAAGGACCACAAAAATGATATTTTTCAGGGAAGGTATAGTAAGGGATTTTAAAAAATTGAACAACACCTTTTTTATGAGGTCCTTTTGTGGTTTTGGATGAGCTAGGTGTGGATGTAGAGGTAGATGTTGATGAAGGAAGAGGAGTTTGAATGATGTGGTTAGTAGAATTTGTAGATTTTGGATTGGTTGGTGTAGAGATAATTGGTTTTGTAGATGGGGATGAATATGGTTCATGGTTTCCTTAGGTGGAGGTGTTTGTGTCATAAATGTTTTGAGAGGTATCATAGTTATATTTGAAAATTGAGGCATAGATGTAGGTGTGGTTATGATAGAAGATGTGATTGGTGTGGAAGTGGATTTAGTAATAACATGTGACAAGGATGGGAGAATGGTTTTAGTAGTATTCTTAATGGATGAGGACTTGGTGGATGTTAATGTAGGTTCGGTAGATGTTGATGTTGGTTCTGTAGATGTGGATTTAGATTCAATAGGTGTTGATGTGGACTTGGGAATGGGTAATGTTTTAGTGATGGTGAGTGTAAATGGAATTTTTTTGTGGTTGATCGGTAGATGGGGGATGATTTGGAAAGGGTTGTTTGAATATGTCAATATTTTGATTTGGGGGTGCATTTGGATTGTCTAAGTTGAGTTCACCCTTGTCAATCAAATCTTGAAGGACATTACGGAATGTGTGACACATTTTGATGTCATGTCCCTTAACCCTATGGTATTTACAATAATCATTATCTCGATACCAAGAGGGTTTGGATACAGATGTATCGATAGGTCATATAGGTGGGAGAGATATCATGTTTGCAGTGAGAAACTTGTCAAAAACTGCACTATAAGTTTCTCCTATGGGTGTATAATTACATTGTTGACAAGAATGCTCAGTAGTGGACTTTTCCTTAGGAGAGGATTTGACTACTATGACGTTAGCAGATGATTTGGATTTGTCAAGATTGGATGATGAATTAGATGCTAATTCAGTTTGTGGTTTCTTATGATGATTTTTAACTTGACCGTCTTCTAGAGATCACAATTCCAACTTACTATCCATGGTAAAAGCTTCATGAAATGCCTAAAAAGATTGGATTTACAGTGTTGATGAGATGTGTTTGGAACTTGAGTGAAAAAAGTTCAATCAGTTCATTATTTGGTAATGGGAAGGAAAATTGATTGATTATACCCCTAGTGGGAAAAAAGTAAAAAATAGACTCATCCTCAAATTTTTTAATGGCGTAGAGGTCGGTGATAGTGATTTTACAAGCTATGTTTATGGAGAAGTGTTCTAGGAAAATTTGTGCGAGTTGTGTGAATGAGAAAAGGGAGTACTGAGGGATGTTATTATACCAATCTAGGGTAGGACTAGCGAGGGACATGGGGAAAGTCCTTAACATGAGATATTGATCATGGGCTATTAGATAATAGGCGTGATAGAAAGCACGGATGTGTTGTTGGGGATATTCCTTGCTATAAAATTTGATAAACTTTGGAAGTTCCCAATGGGGTGGATATGCTTTATATAGAATGAAGGGTGAATGGGCTCATTATAAATTTTTTCGTAAGAGAGGATATTTTTGGGTCCTGATGAGGTAGCTTCAAGATTGGATATGCGTTTCATGAGGGATTGAAGAGGATCAAGTTGTGTTGGTTTTTGTGAGGATGGGGCAAGTTGAAATGAAAACATGATATGTTGTAAATATGTTTGATACTACCGAGGGATGTTTTTCTTGTAAGGAATGTTAGTAGGTATATTTTGTTGATACGAGATGTTATATTGAGGAATGTTTTGTTGAGGAATGTATTGTTGATATGGGATGTTAGTAGGGATATTTTGTTGATATAGAATGTTCTATTAAGATGGAAAGCTTTGTTGAGGAATGTTTTTTTGATGAATATTTTGTTAATATGGAATGTTCTGCACGAGGTGGTATGTTTGTAGGGATTCTATAAGTAGGTTGAGATACCAATGGTTGTGGAAATTGATTATATGTATAAGGATGTGGGATAGATGTGCTTTGATAAAAGGTTGTGAATCAAGAGGTGGTTGTTGGAAAGGTATTACAGAGGTAATGGAAGATGGTGCTTGTTGTGGGATGTTACGAATATGAATAGTTTGTTGTAAGGAAATTAATGGCTATAATGGTTGTAAAATATGTTGTGAGTGTAGACATCAAATTTGGGTCACACTCCCTTGGTCCACTTCAATTAATTAACATAACACATTTAACTAATCATGACCCCTTCATCCCATATTAATATTCATCTTCACATTATTAATTAATTTAATTAAGTTAATTTCATCCTCACACCTTATCCTCATCATGACACCTCATCTTGGACCCATTATAGGTGCATTTAACTCACAGTGACCAAGTCATCACTCTCGGACCTGAGTCATCACTCCCAGGTGTTGAGTCACTACTTAACCTAACTAAGAATTCTTCCTAAACCTAACTGGAATTCTTCTAGGATCTTCTTGCCTTATTTCATTTGAAATCTACTTCCCTAAGAGGAACCAACATGGAAATCATGCCAAATCTGGGAAGATCTTCTTATTTTTGGTAAATAGGACTATTTCACCCCAACCGACGTCATTTTATCCTCAACTAACGCCAATCACCTAAACTGCCATTGGTTCCTTTATATAGAATTTTACAACCCTTTACCCAAGTTGGTCATTCAGTTATTGGAGCCTTATTACATTCAAGCATGAATCTTCAAGCCCTCCTGCATCCATATGACAAACAAACAGAACCACGGTCAAGACGCAGTAGCCAATTCTCCTTCTAGAGCATGAAAATAATCATGGGAGAACATAGGTTGTACTTCCGTGGCATTGGACCCAGGCATCTCTTCTTCGATCAACCACCAACCACTTCCACTCACAGGATCTACAACATACCCAGTAAGTATTGTGATTTTATCATTTGTGCTTATTCAAGTATAGATCTTTCGTTTCTTTCTATATTTCATTCTTTCCATTACCCGTATATCACCTTCTTCCCACCAACCCACTATTCAACCATCCCAAGCCTTTACACCCTTTCCAACCTCCTTTTTAGCATACCTAAGTCTTCTTAACAATATTATAACCTTATCAACACCCCCTTCACTCTCTGTAATCACAGAGAGGTTTAAACTCCCGTTTTAACATTTGAACCAAATTTCCCCTACCAAAAATGACATCGGTTGGTCTATCTCCTATACCAGCATGGGTCGACCAATCGATACCAGTCTCTGAGACTAACAATTTTTCCTATAACAATGAGTTAACAACTTCCCCAAAACAACTCAAAACCTTGCCTAATTTCACCTAGACCTCACCTATAGCCTCTGCTACACCTACAGACCCAAACCAACCCATTAATCATCTAGATTTAATTCTAACCATTGCATGTTGAGTTAAATTCACTTTTTGTATGTTAATAGGAGATACCTAAATCTTATCAACTATAATAGGAACTGTTATTTCTTACATTAAATTGTATTAAACAGAGGATTGACAACCATTCGAGGAAGCATCACACTTCCCAGATCTAGCCTTGCTAGGTAGTCCTCTGACTCTTGCTATTTAATACTATTTGGTGGTCTTGTTGTGTTTCTTATACAGGTCGTTCCTCCTAGCCAAAGGGAAGCTCACACAATCAACTTGGATCAAAAGTCTACAACGTGTGCATTCTACCTTCCACCTTCACCTCACAGGTATTCCTCCTTAACCATTTTACCTTCTATCTATTTTATCCTAGAAAGCATAAAAATTATTGGTGAAACATTTTGGCACGCTTGGTGGGACCCATCTGGGGTTCGTTGCATTGTTCATTCCTAGGGAAAATCTTGTGTGTCTATTTTCATTTGAAACAATTTCACATTAAGCTTCTTCTCTGGAAATATTCTTTTCTTCTGATTGTCTCAGTGACACTTGTTTTTCAGGATTAAAAAGAACTCTTCTTTATTTTCTTGCATTGCACTTAGTGAAATTCATTCCCTTAACCTCTTCCTAATTTTTTCTCATCGGATATAATTGGTGGATTTGGGTTTTAAAATTTGTGCACTTATATTTTTATTTTGTTGCATTATAGCTCATCTAAATTATGGGAAAACTATATCTTTGGAAGTAATGCACAAACATGGTTGAAAAATTGAACCATAGCTCACATGTTGTACACTCTCTATACCAAATAACTGAAAACAAACTACATAGTTCTTGAACAACATCTTTCTGGAGAGAATTTGTCAATGATCACACAATCAGAGGATTGACAATGGGTTCTAGTTGGTTTCTATGTCCAGTTATCATCTCAGAGAAGGATCTCCCATGCCGAACTTACCCAAAACTAGCCATAGTTGTCGGCTTTTATAGGGCACATTTGTTAACTAAAAATTCTATCCTGCTTACAGTCATTCCTAAATGGCATAAGCCACAACATAAAATATACAACTTAGGATTTCATGTTTGTTATCTTTTTGTCTTCTTTTGTTTTGAGGTGTGAGTTGTGTTTCTTCATTATTTCTCATCCTTTTATGCCCCACATCACGACTGGTGTATTCCGGTTTTATTTTGGGTGTATTAGGACTCCTCATAGCCATACTCAATCTCTGGGTTGGCCCTTCTATTTGATCTAAATCACCAAAACTTCATTTTTCCTTCTCTTCCTATATTTCATAGTAATCGATATCGTTTTAGCAACCGCCATCGGTTACATCATCTCAACGCCCTTAGTTACTTGACCAACGTCGGTTTAGGCTCTTTTGGTTATTTTACCAAAACAGTATTCTCCATATTTTTGTTCTCTTTGTGTCTTATTCTGACATTTTATCACACTTTTGGGTCTCTAATATCATCTTCAGAGTCTAGGTTGACCCATTTTCACCTTTCATTTCCAAATCTTTGAATTTATTATTTTTTCATAGTAATTGATATAGGTTTGTTCGACCAATGGTAGTTACTTTAATACTGGCATTGGTTACCCCAATGACATCGCCTCTCTATACTTTGATTTTCCAATCAAAACAACAATCTAATCACTCATTTTAGACTGATTTTTCCCATTACTTATATGTTTCTACATCATCAATGAAGCTCAAAATACCTGTTCTATTGTCAGTCACATGGTTTTGACTTGTAAACAAGATAACACTCTTGTGTTTCATGCTAGCCGCTAGCCCATCACCTCCTTTAATCTCATCACCTATGGACCCCAATCAGGCTCTTTCCATACCCACTAGTGATGAGGAGTTTGCATGAGACAACTTGATCATAACCCCGCCACTCTGCAGTACTATCTTTCTCATTCATCTACTCCGTGATTCATCGGAAAGCTTGTATATGGTATTCTGTATCCATCCCTCCTACCCTCACACCCACTTCTACATTAGCTACTACTAGCTTGGCCTTTCCCTCTTCCACCTTACTACCCATGGTCCCCTAGCTTGACCCAACATAATTTATATCTTCTCGAACCTATGACATCTATCATGGCTTTGATTTATGTTTCTCATATGATGTAAACCCTACTTTTATCAACTACCTTGAGTGTAGGTCTATCTACATCTGCCTAGTATCATATACCTATTTCATCTCAGCCACCAATGGTGATGATAACCCATACTACCTTCCTAAACATTATTCTCTCCATCCCGTAATCTCTTCCTCTAATTCTTTATGAGAGTCTTTATGTCCACTCCACTTACCTAAAATTATCACCAATAACCCCCTATTTCATCTATCACTTATTCAGGATAATTTCCATCTACATCTATTCTAGCATATATTCCTTCCTCACAATTTTTTACATGACACCACCACATCTTTGCGATGCCACCCACATCATACCCACCTCATTTACCCCCTTATACTATAAGGGGTGCTCAGTCATCACAACCTACCAATGATCTTATCAAAATGATGATGAAAAAGATGTAGACATTGGAAGCTTCGTCTCTGGCTCATGTAAGTCCTTGACATATGACAATATTTACAATGATACCATTCACCTATCCATTCCGATTCATCTATACCCTCCCCATTGGAAAATGCCTAAATTCAATCGGTTCAACAACAAATAAGACCCACAATAGTACTTGTAGTATTTTAAACATGTGTGTTATCTGATAGCTCATGATGATGCCTTGATCTTGCAAAAATTTCTTATGTCCTTGACAAGACTAAATTTCAATTGATATAGTGCTCTACCCAAGAATTCCATATTTTCAATCAATCAGATAGCTTAGGCTTTTCTAGACCACTTTTCTATCAACACCGTCAAGAAGGAAACCATGAATGACTTATATGCGACACACCAATATGAAGATGAATCTATCGCAGAGCTTGATAAACCAACTCACATTCCAACTGCCTCAAAATGAGTTAATATATTTATTCACAAGAGCTTGTGTTAGACACCTCTCACCAACTCTCCAAGTTCAAACCTTCCACACATTTGATGAGGCATTTACCATGGCCCAAAAACTTGAAATGTGTGTCATTGAAGAGAAGAAGAGATAATTGCATAACAACAATGTTGTGTTTAAATAAAATGATACCTCTTCTTCTTCTAAATCGTAAAATAATTATTCTAAAGAAAAAGGATCTACCAATGCAATAGTTTTGAAATATTTCCCATCTCATCCATCTAACTAGTCAAATATTTCTTCCAATATTTCTCCTATTCAGGGTTTTTCGGTTCAAGTGGGAGTATATAGGAAAACTCTACTCTTCAATTTTATAAAAACTTCTAAAAGTTGTAGAGTCACTCTTCCACCCATCAAATCACATACTAGTTTTTACCCCTTTCTTCTTGTGCTCGCATGTTACAAATAAAATGATTACTGCAACTTAACTATCATTGTGTTAGAGGTCATAGTGATAATAATTTTATAACTTTCAAAAACATCGTCCAAGAAATGTTAGATAATAGGGATATCTTGTTGGATAACCCTAACACACCGAAAATTAGAACCTTCACATCTTTAAAAATTCATTCCCAAAACACACCCCGTCATCTAACCAAAATGGAAAAACTTCAACCAATGAAAGTGAAATTCGTGAGGTTCATGTTGTTTTTGACATCATACCAAATCTTCCTACTCAATTTCCTCCTACTCCATCTATCGAT
Organism: Taxus wallichiana var. yunnanensis; assembly: GCA_018340775.1. NCBI lineage: Eukaryota > Viridiplantae > Streptophyta > Pinopsida > Cupressales > Taxaceae > Taxus > Taxus wallichiana. Next base: position 298,313,849 of record CM031243.1, on the reverse strand, counting down.
GAGATTATTACATGAGCTCCTTCATCCATGAAGGGATCTGTTTCATCTGCTCCTTCACCCACAAAGGAGTCTCCCTTATCTTCTCCTTCACCTATGGAGGAGTCCACCACATCTACCAATGTTGTTTCCCCACTCACCTCTCAACCTGACAAACAACCCACAAGTACTTACTCTTCTACCCATGGGAGAGTCATGCTTACCTTATTCTTTGCCAAAAGATGAGCTTACCTCATCCAACTTTCCATCTCCCTACCCACGGGGGATATATTAGCATCATCCCTTCCTATTGGTGAAAATTATCCATTGGATTTCAAGGATCTTGTTGATCTGCTCTCATCTCTTCTACCCACAGAGTATGAATCCAACCATTTCTCTATCTCACAGAAATTATTTATAGGGATTACTATTAAATCAACATCATTCCCTCCTACATTGGTTTTGTTCTCATTTTTGGCCAATCTCTTGGATTATGTTGATAATTCCATGCTTTGGGGACGTATTTGAATACCTATCTCAACTCAAATGCAAATGTTGTCTGTGACACTTCCACAATCTATCCAAATATGTTTAAGACAACCAAACCCACCATGCCCATACCAATTGTAATCACCTCTTCTTCATCACCCTCACCCACACCTAAGACTTTAGCATCAAATAATCTTTTTCCTATGCCTAAAACCTTAGTTACTCGTATATCTTCCTCCACGTCCACACCCATTACCACATTGGGACTAATGCCGACATCAAGCCTAGTCCATCCTCCTGTAAAAATGGATTTAGCCACATCCTCACAAGCCATTATAAAACTATTCCCCACCTAAGAGGAAGACCTAACCCCTTAGGTTGTATACACCAGCTTTTCCCACTACCCTCTATAACCTTCAACACTTCCATCTATCCTAGGTTCCTACCCATCAACCTTGGCCAAACAACCTCTTACTAAGAGTAAACCAAAAGCACAATGGCCTACCTCATCATGATCCTTTGATGTATCCAAATTACACACACATCTTATGCCTTTGCCATCACCTACATCCTTCTACATCCTATACCTACACCAATTCCAATATCCTCATCATTACCTATGTTATTCCCTTCTCTCCAACCAATACCTTCCACATTGCCTCTTACTACCGCCTTCACCGCACCTCCATTATCACCTTGGCTAACTCATCCCCTTCTTCCATTTTCCTTCCCTTATACATCATGCACTTATTATTCACCTTTACCCAAGAATGTGTAACCAAAGCCCCAAAACCCACTACCCTCTAAAGAGGTAGTTAAAGCTACACCAACTTCAATAAATAGTTCACTTGCTACATCTTTACCCAAGAAGGTGCAATCCAAACCTAAAATCTTACTATCTACCAAATAGGTGGTCAAACTTACTCAACCTCCGATTCCACCTCCAGTGACACCTCTCCCACCAAAGTCACCCATACTTCCATCTAGACCCATACTTACTTCACATTGTGATCCATTGGCAGGGTCTTATGCCAACATCTTAGCTAACCTTTTGGAAATATATGTCATAACATTACCACCGCTTAGACATTATGACCCACTCAAACCTAAACCAAAAGGGTTTGAAGATACCAAAATTTGTGCGTACCATCATGTGTCAGGGAATGATGTAGAAAACTATAAGGCCCTTAAGATTATTGTTCTCTAATTATGTCATCTCGAAGAAAACTTTGACGACGATGATCTTTTAGATGAGGACCCTATTCCACCTTCACCTATCACCACACATCCTCATCTCTTACCTATTCAACGACCTTCATCTCCACCTCCACAACCATTTTATCCCCTTCCAACATTTGAGATCAATATGGTACGCATAAGATAGCCAACCAAACCTCCACCAAAATGCCAATATGATACATTGTTTTCATAAAAATGGTATATGCCCTCACCATATTTTTTCCCATCCTGTTGCTCCACCTATCACATCTCACTTTCTCCTTTACCATATATAAATATGGTTCAAATTTCCACTCAAGCCTAGAAAGACAAAGGAAAGGAGAAAACAACCAGCTCATCCGGTATTCTTTTACCCAATATTCCATCTACAATTGCACCAAAAATCACCATCTGTGGACCCACATACCCTTTTTGTGACAGGGTTGCCCATTGTAAAATTCTTAAACAATTACACCATTCTCCTATCAAAATGTCTTTGTACGACCTTGTCTAAACCTCTGAATCTCATCATCATACCCTCATTGAGGTCTTCCAATCTATTGAGGTTCTACCTAATGAACATACACCTATTGCATCCATTATTACTCCTCACCATGTGGCCTCTCTCAAAACTTTTCCCTCTTCCTCTGCTCCCACTACGACTCATCAAGTAGACACTCTTAGTTTATCTAATAATGAGATTGTACCTCTCCAATTGACTGATCGACTTCCCTACCCTATTTATTTCCATCTATATTGATAATATACATGTTTGACGCATTATAATTGATGGTGGTACCAATATCAACATCATTTTCTCCCATGCGTATGACCAAATGTGCATCCCTGCCAATTACATACATAATAACCCGAATGTTGCATTCATTTAACAATGCCACGACTTCCACCCTTGACACCATCATTCTCCACATTAGTTTAGGCCCCCATGCTATTCCTTAATTATTCTATATCTTAGAGGGGGAATTCTAGTACAACATGTTACTTGGATGACCCTGGATTTGCACCATGGGTTGTGTTCCTTCAACCTTACACTCGTTATTTAAAATTTGAACATGAAGGGCAAAACTATACCATTCCAACCGACCATTCACCATTCAAGAACTATAAAAATTTTATCGACCCAATGATGTCCTTATACTAGTTAAGGCATCTACCACCACTACCACTTCTTCTTTAGCCACTACCTCATCCACCACTTCTGTCTGCTACATCTTCCAAAACTAACTCCTTTATTCCCACCTTTGTTTCCCAAACTTATGTAGCTGACCCATCAGCCAACCCATCTACTTCTCCAACATCTAATGCTTCTTCTTCACAGCTATCTAGTGATTCATCCATTCCCGTTACCCACATATCAAATACTAATTATTTAGAAGGTGTTTTCTAATACCTCACTTTAGGGAGTACCGCCTTTATAACATTGACAAATACCTTACTCCTCAAGAGTATGGTAACCTTCACAAACATCCCCACTATAATCACTGCATAGGCGAGGTTTCCCCTATGGTCTTCCCCACCTTCACACCAACTTAACATATGGGGGACTTGATGCTTGTACCTACTCACCCAAGCCACCTTCCCAAACTTGACCATTTTCCTCCAACCTTCAATCTCTCACCAACCGCCACTTTTCCCACACCTTCCTCTATCGTTTTCTTGGAACGACTTTGGATTTGGTTTCTATGAACAAGACCACCATACTATCATTCCTTGTACCACTCCTAATAGTAAATACTGCAGTGGTATTGGATTTACCAAACCACCTCCCAAGAAGGCTTGAGTCAAACTCATTGAGGATGATAAAAATTCCCCACCCCATTCACCAACTTCACCACCTTCACCTACAAAGTCTATGGATCCAATCCATTCCTCCTAAATTTTTCTTTCATGAAAACTATTTCTATGGAACCTCGACTTATTAGCATAATGGCGAGGCTCCTTATTCTCTTCCCTTCATATATCCCGACATGATTGATGATGATACACCTTCATTAACATTGTTTAATGTCGAATGATGAGTCCATTCTCACCTACCTTGGTGCAGAAGATTCTTATATTCACTAGTCATTACCTTATGAGACACAAACCATGTTGAATGAATTGACCATCAAAATCAATATTCACACTAAGGACAACCCACACATTCTAAAAATAGGCCAATATTTAGATGTTGTTGAATAGGAAGCTTTCACTTCTTTCCTCCTGGGATCATAACAATGATTTTTCTTGGTCCTACGTTGATATGCCTGGTATTGACCCAAACATTGTGGTCCACAATATTGTAACCATTCTTGATGCCAAACTCGTGAAATAGAAGCTATGAAAAATGCATCCTCGCATTTCCCTTCTTGTCAAAGAAGAAATACAATGCCTTCTTTTGGTTTCCTTCATCCTACCCATTTATTATCCCCAATGGATCTCTAACATCATTCCTATCACAAAATAAATAGGGGACTCCATATTTACACGGATTTTCATGACATTAATTTAGATTTCCCCAAAGAAGAATTTCTTCTACCTAGTATTAACTAGCTAGTTAATCTCACCACCGACCATGAGATGCTATCACTCATGGACAGCTTTCTTGGGTTATAACCAAATATAACTCACCACGAAAGATCAACAAAATAATTCCTTCATCACTCCTTAGGTGACCTTATCCTATCGTGTCATGCCCTTTTTCCTTAAAAACATTGGTGCTACATATCGATGGCTATGAATTACATATTTCATGACATTATGCATAAGATATTGTAAGATTACGTTGACAATCTCCTTTCTAAATTTAAACATTGGACCAAGCACCTTTTTGTCCTTAAATTTGTCTTTGACCATCACATCAAATACTACATTCACCTTCAACCTAAGAAGTGTGTCTGTGTTGTTCTCTCCAGCAAGCTCCTTGGTTTTATCATTTCTTTGTGTGGCATTGAATTTTATCCCACTAAAATTAAGGCTATTCTTGAGATTCCTCCACCTACTAACCTTCGTCAACTTCTTAGTTTACAAGGAAAGTTACAATCTATTCATCACTTTATTTCTTAGCTTTCTGACCACTGCCATCCATTTCATCATCTTCTCAAAAATGATGTCTCCTTCAAATGGGATAATGAATGCCACAAATTCTTTGATGCTTTAAACAAATACCTCCTCCAAGCACATGTGATCATTCCCCCTAAGGATGACCAACCATTTTCCCTTTACATTACTGCTATTGATCATTCCTGGGGGCCATGCTTGCTCATCATGATGAGCAACATAGGGAAGCAAGCGGTTTATTATATAAGTCATATGATTTTAGAATACAAAACTAGATATACTCACACCAAAAACTCTTCTTAGCCTTAGTTTTTGTCACCACTAAACTTCACCATTACCTACTCAACCACAAAACCTTTGTTATCACCAATACTGACCCCTTACATTACATGTACACTAATCCTTACCAACATCAACATGTTGCATGTTGGCTCATGCTTCTTGTAGACCTAGATCTTGAATTCATCCATCAAAAGTTTGTCAAAGGACAAACCATTGCTGACCAACTCGTAGATGCACCTCTCTCTCGGAAAACAATCTTCTAACTTTAATTTCCCTGATGAATCCATTACTACCCTCTCCCTGGATGATATCATTTACCAGATGACCTTATTCTTTAATGGTTCCAAATTTCAATGTGTGAGTGATGCCAGAGTTATCCTCATTCCTCTTGATGGTGAACCTATGCTATTATCTTTCAAACTAGATTTTTATTATACTAACAATATCGCCGAATATGAAGCATTCATGTTAGGTAATAAAATCATCATAGCCTGAGACATTAAATAAATTAATATCTTTGGTGACTCTCAACTAGTTGTGAACCAAGTTAATGGTATATAATAGTATCGTAACAAGATAATTCAAAATTATAAGCATCATGTTGACATGCTTTTGAATACCTTTGACCATTATGAACTTCAAACCACCCCACATTCCACTAATAAATTTGCGGACACCATGGCCTATCTTGCTTCTCAAAACCCTATTTCACCCCCTGACTCAAAAATATTTGTCACAGTACAAAGGTTGTAATCACCTTCTTATCCAATCCAAGATGTCAAACTTGTAGGAAATATTGAAAATGACTCATGCGACCTTTGGTATAAGTAGTTTTTGACTACATTTCCCTTTTAATTCTGCCTATAGATATTACTCGTGATGGAAAACGAGCCTCTCTTAAAATTTTCTCTCGCTATGTCATCATGGGTGGTAGTATTTATAAATGTAGCTTTGACAAAGTCCTCTTACGATGAATTATGAGTTCTAAAATTCCACACAACATCAAGGAAGTTCACGATGAGATTTTGGGGGTCACTTTAGTAGCTTAGCTATTGCTAAGTGTAACCTTCACCTGGGCTATTACTGGCCAACCCTAAACCATGATTTTTGTGACTATGTCAAGCATTGTGTGATGTGTCAACAAAATTATAATCTTCATCACACTTGTAATCATGCCTTACATGTTGGAAGAGACCTTTGGCCTTTCTCTCAATGGGGTTTGGATCTTGTCGAGAAATCAACCCTCATTCTTCCCAATGTCATCAATGGATTATTACCGCTACCAAATATTAAACTAAATGGGTGGAATCCATACCTCTTATTTATACAAAAGCCAAGAAAATATGTGAATTCATCAACCATCACATCATTTGTTGCTTTGGTGTTCCTCATCGCCTCATCACTGATAATGGAAAATAATTCAAAAATAAAACCCTACGAAAACTCTGTGATGCCTTCAACATTCAACTCAGTTTTTCTTCACCTTATTATCCTAAAAATGGCCAAGTTGAATCAACTAAAAAAATATAAATAAAATTATTATGAAAGTGGTTGTGACATTTGGTAAGGATTAGCACATGCGCATTCCTTTTTACTTATAGGATTATTGCACTAGTATTCACACCTCAACTACTACCACACCTTTCTCTTTGGTCTACAATACAGAGGTTGTCTTGCCTCTCGAATTCCAAATTCCATCTCTTCGTATCTCACTCAAATATATGCTCAACGATGATGATTTTCTCCAGGATCATTTGGCACAACTCAAGTTATTAGATGAATATCGTCTAAATGCTCTCGATCACCTCCAAATCTACCAAAAACATATCAAATGTGCCTATGATAAATGTGTCCAAGAACAAACCTTCCAGGTCGGTGACCTCATTCTGAAGGAAAATCAACATGTAACAAAAGCGGAGAAAATTAAATGGGGCAAGTTTGCTCCTAATTGGCTTGGACCCTATATCGTTACTCATGCCTATGGATCGGTGCTTATCGTTTATCTTCACTTGAATGTAAAAATGAACCTGAGCCTCTCAATGCCTTGCATCTTTGAACATTTTATTATTAAATCAAGTCCTATATCAACTTCTATCTATTAAATTCTTGTTCCTTGAGAAACATTCACCTTCTACTAACCTTTGTTTTAAGGATCAACGACTAAACAAGAATCATCGATTACCCATGACCTTTCACCTTATCTTCAATATGAGTACCAAAACCCTACTCATGGCATGATTCTCATGGATACTTTTCATCCTATTAAGGATGGAATCCCATGGTAATTCATCACTAAAAACCTCTTGCATAGTTACCCTTTGCATGTTATGGTTTTTCCTTCCTTAAGGAGGCCTATACTCCTCTATAGTCTTATCCATGACCTAAAAATCCGAAGACAGTCAAAAGTAATATATGGGATTTTCAAATTCAACTCCTTGAGTCAAAATTATAGAAAATAGATGACTCCCTCAAAAAGGACATATATATTTCTATCTTGTTGCTATAAATAGATTGTTCTCTCAAAGGAAAACTATACAAAGCTAGCCATACTGTACGTAGTCTATTAAAAAAGAAGAGTATTTATGAAAAATAAAAATAAATTATTCTGAAGCTTCCCACATCGATCAGCTTCACAAAGACCTCAAGGAGTAAATTATATTCATCTCACATAGACTTCCCACATCGATTAGTCTATAAAAAGAAAAAATCAAAAGTAAAAGAAAAAAGAAAAAGATAACTTTTTCATCATGGAATTTCCTATTTTTGTCTTGGGTATCTTGTAGAAGAGGCATGATGTCTCACACCAAGGTTATGCTAAAAAAACCCATTTTACCTCACCATATTTCCTTTATAATATTCTACCTACTCAAGGGATGTGCCAAAAATACATCATTTTGTGATCATGTGACCTTCTTCACCCTTATATGTAATGCCTTTAGGGTCTTATGTTCATAGACCAATATTTGATATGATAGACTCATAATGGTTCTTACTAATTAGGAAAATTTTGGTCTCATCTTACCGTTCACCTCTTTTCATACTTATTGACCCTCCTTCACATGACCAAACCTTCGACACCTACCTTCTGGGAATTCCTCTTCCACCAAAATCACCATCACCTATTTAACCTAGATGGTGATAATGCTTATTCAATCCATATTCAACCATGCCTAAAATACCTAGACTTAATCATGTCTAAAACCTACCGACCCATTCATCTCCCTTATCATATTTTTCCCTAGATTATGGGAGACCTACATCGACCCAGAGGCCCCTTTTTGTCGGGGCTATGTAGGTAGCACTCGAGGGCATGGGGCCCTTGGAGGTTAGCTCGGACACTTTTACCCCTCACCAATTTTCCCCCTTTACATTCACATTCTACCCTAGTTAGTTTCCATTTTACACAAAAATTGGAAATTAATATATCATAAAAACATACATACCTACCATTTTATCACCACGACCATATTCTACTTAAATCATTTCATATTTTCATGATATTAATTACTTGGAAATTTAACCACAACATACATACAATACATTATTTCCATAAGATTAGTAACTTGAAATTACCTAGATTCCACCATGCCTATACCTAACCAAACCATGCCTATACCTGACTCCACCATGCCTATACTCTGACTCCACCATGCCTATACCTGACTCCACCATGCCTATACCTGACCAAACCAGGCCTATACCTGACTCCATCATGCCTAAATGACCTAGAATCAATCATGCCTAACTCACCTAGTTCCCATGGTACATAATAACAATGGAAATTAAAAAGAGTACATCATCCATCCAATAATAATCATCAACTATATAAAGAGGAATGTATGTGTATCAATACATATATACACAGGGATACATAATCAAAGTGTCTCAAAAATCTCATATATAATCTCACAACATATTCGACATGCAAGATGATATATATAAATCAAAAATCATCATACAAGTATCACATGTCATGATCAATCAACCCCACCTGAGGCCCTCCTCTCCACTCTCACATGTCTCCTCCTCTCTCCCTATCAATCACCCTACCATCATCTCTCCACCCTCTACTGGTCCCTTCCTGACCTCCATCTCCTCCCGCTAGCCCTCTACTAGGCATGGTATTTGAGAACCGGTAGCCTCACCTCGACCACTGTCTTTAGGGATGACGACCCTTGTGCTATGTGAGTGTGAGTCTTGGACCTCGGTCCTCTTAATAGGTTGCCTCGATGGGCCCAAAACTCAGCATATGAAGGAACTTCAATACCGTAGGGCTAGATGGTCCTGGTAATAGTGGGCCTCATTCAGGGCATCCTTGAACCTTGACATAGATATGGTTTGGGGTGGTGCCATCAGGCTAACTTCCACCTGTGAACTCTTCCCTACCAATAGAAGACCCTATCCTGGTATCGGTGCCTGTACTACGAGACCTTATCCCGGTGCCTATGTTGGTACATGTGTAGCTACCTAGGCCTATAAGGCCACAACCTATGCCTGTGTGGCTACCAAATGTCCTTATAAACTAGTAACATATGCCTCGTAACGCTTTTACGTGTGCATCGTACCTATAAGAGACTATACTTATACCTATGGTAGAGCCTGGGAAGCATACAAATGACCGTGTAATGTAGTCACCTACCCTGTTAAAGTAACTACATGTTCATGTGCCACTACCAAATGAACTCCTAACGTGGTCACTTGTCCTCAGTAGCGCATCCCTATGAACCATCAACGTGGCTAAGTCGATAACCTAGTCGTGGTGGTGCTACTTATAACTCCATTTCCCACCTCTTTCTATATGCCACAATGGTCCATGCATCGTCTAATCTCATATCAAATAGTACCTTCTACTTTGTCTTGTGGGGTCTATGGGCCGGGGTGGAGACAAAGGTCTCTCCACATCATCCTGTGATATTTGGGAAGGGTGCCACACATCTCGACTATAATCCACACTAGTGTCGAATCTATCAATCAAGATCATCTCATGCTTTCTCGGCACGTCTACTCAGTATCCACCACACTAACTGTAACTCATGTAGCATCTCATCCATCCCTCTAAAAGATTAAAAACTAACATGTGGCCACCATACTATGTCCATCGCATAGAGGTTCTCCAACTCTTGCTGTATTATACTACGTCATGCGCGCCTCCTCTACTTAAGGATGACCACCTATAGCCACCCACCTCCTGTAACCTACCCTCTATCCCCCATGGTGTCAATCTAGTACTGGTAGTCCTTGTGGCTGCAATACAAGAATATGCTCATATGCCCAATAGTGTAGTAGGAATGTATAATAAATGTCATAGCATCACATCCTATGGTAAACCCAAAACTCCTCTGTATAGCTATACTAAATATGTAGGTGCCCATGTAAAGTAGACTCGATCCTCAATCATATCTTGCAATACTCCTATCATTTCTTTAGGAAACCTACCACCCTCTGAATCAAGAAGTTCATAACACCCCACCACTACCATCATCAGTAAGGCTAACCACATCTCCTGCGGATGTGCAACATATAAAGAACTATAAGCAAGACTAGCGATGTGCTCTATCAGTGCCACTCGCCATCTCCCCAAATACCTAGATCATCACCTTGAAGGCTCCATTTTCTGATAGGGAATATATTAGCTCACCAACAATAGGTAGCTATAGAATCCTGTATACGTCCTCTAACATAATGGTCATCTCATCGGTGGGTAGATGAAAGTTGTTGGTTATAACATCTCATCTATCGATGAGTGTGCCCATGAGACTATGATCCCATTGGATCCACTTGTATCCCTTAATGCTAACCAATCCGGCATCTCACATATGTGGCCACTCATCCTCGCATATGCTGGGATGCATATGCCCTAATAATGGTGGGACATGGTCCCACATCATCAATTGATGTCGTGACTACATCCATACCACTCAACATAGTCAAAGACTAAACTAATTTTCCAATTTCTTTACAACCTAATTACCCCACCTATCTTTTTCCTAACTACTTCCCTTGCCCAACATTTCTTCTAATTTATCTTATCAAGTTCCCCTAACCTATTCTATCACCGTGACCTAATATTTCTATATTACCCACCTATTTTCCCCTCACCCACCGCTTTCTATCCATCATCCCTCTCTATTTCCCTTATTTACTACCCATCTACCCTCCAATTTTATTTTTTTACCCCATTTTGTCCTTCTCAACTTAACCTATTCAGACTAATTCACTTTTCACATCGATCGATGTTGGTCACATGGACCAAGATAAGTCAAATTGAATCGACATCGCTGACTATTTTCCCACCGATACCGACATGATACATCGATGTTGACCGCAACTTTGAACAACGTATGTCTCTAGTTTGGATCCAAATCAACCCCCACGCCCCAATTTTCTAAAAAAATTAATAAAAAAATCCTAAAACCTACCCAAAAACTACCCAACCCCACCCATTTCAATTTTACAACCTAAGTAATCTATATTGAACTCCGACCCATACCCAAAATCTTCCATGTTTAACTACATTTTGAATTTTTAATTCCCCCACCATTTTATTTCATTTTTCCCTATAAATTCAATAAAAAAATAACCATAAAGGATTCAATTATACCTTTACACCCCGAAATCACCTCATTGGGCTCTTCTTCTACGAGACGGTGGTCCCCCGCACCTCATCCTATTGCTACCATGTCTAAATCAAACCGCTGGTTCTCCACCAATCAAATCACACCAAAATATCTCATAGGCCCACCTCTACACCACTCCAACCACTCACCTCTCTCCAAATCAGCCTAGAATCTCACCCAATCATGGTCACTCTCATCAATGGTACAAAAATGCCTCTCTTCTTGTTTTTACAAATGGAAAAGCACAAATGAATATGTAATTCATGGATTTTACCTTTTTATCCCAAATCCGACCTGACCAACGTTGGTTTCCCTAAACTGACATCGGTCATGTGCCCTAGTGCACCATGCTTGGTTTCTCTTGACCGACATTGGTTGGCCATGACCGCGGTCGGTTATCCTTTTTCACCTCATTGCACCATATAGCACCAACTCTACATACCCAAAACCTTTTTGTTTGCCTAACTTAAAGTTGCACCTAACCTTGCACCTCACCCTCATGACCTTATTACCTATCACCTAACCTCAGAATCAATTAGGGCATGTTTTTTCCCTACCATGGCCTTACCTATGGCCTTACCTAAATCACCTAACCCAACATCACTCACGGTGACACTCGAATTTGTGTACTCACTATACCTTGCGATGTGATACCCATGTAATGTAACCTAATGACCTTACCTTGCCAAATGTTGTGTGGTTTATACAGACCATACCTTTGGTGCCTTGGAAAAAACCTATTTCCCATTCCTACACCTAGCCTAGTGGTGTTTTAGGACCATATCCTATACCTTGGATACCTGAACCACTTCAACCTTGTTTGGATAAACTCAGACACCAAATTTGTGTCTTACGACACCCTGTGCCCCGCATCTCATTTCGCAACCTAACCTCACCACTTAAACCTTACACAATTATTTATTAATTACCTTATAATTAATAAATCCACATATCCAAACCTGCCACCTCATCATGACCTAGCCCTAACCCTAAACTAACCTAATTAAGACCTATAACTTGGTCTACATCCACACCCATGACTAATTACTTCTCACCCGCACCAAAACCAACCTAATCATGACTTGACCAAGCCCACAACTAATCCCTCAGGAGAAAAGGAGGGAAAGTTGGCTATTTTACTAAAAATAGCCCACTTTGACTTAACCGACATCGGTTCCTACTCAACCGACGCGCTTACGTAACCACCATTAGTTCCCTGTAAATGACCTCCCCCAACCAAAAACAAAGGATCGGAATTCATTTGAAAAATCTTGAATTCACTTGGTAGAGCAGAGACAAGTGAAGAAAAGAGAAGAGTTTGCAGAGAAGGACATCGAGCCCAAGAATGCAACTGAGTAACTAGAGCATAGTGACACTCATCTAAGCATTGGGAGAGAAGATGGATCACTTTTGATTGTCATATCATCCCACCTGAGCCCTGCCTTCATCATCACAATCCTTGGACCTGTATCTTCATTAGGAACTAGTAGTCCTTCCTAGACAAAAAGGAGTTCTTCGCAATCGATCTGATCTCTCTCTACAGTACGATTACACCCTCCCAACACTCAACAGGTATTCCTCCTAGCCCTAACCCTCATCTGTTTCTCAAGAGAATGAAAGGATAGAAGCACCTCTATTTTAAGAATGGAAACATTCTACGTGAAACATTTTGGCACGCCCGGTGGGACCCTTCTTGGGTTTCTTTCTTTCTTGCTTGCTTTCATATAGGGAGCACACTTGCTATTTTCTTCTTCTAAATATTCACAAGATATTTTTTTCATTTTGGTAAAAGAATTTGTCTTTCTTCCTCATCGTTGCATTAGTGAAAGTCATCTTCTTTGCTTCATCGAAAATCATTTTCGATTTGGGTTTAAAACACGTGCATCACATTCTTGCTTGATGTTTTCAATTCTAGTGAACATAGATTAAGTAACAGGTCGTACACGTGGGGGTGATATCCACGGTATTGATAAGAAATTAATCTTACTTTCACTGCACAACACATACCAAATCACATCATAATCAACACAACAGCTCAAACATTCCCCCTTTTCCCGCGGTATTCCTCCACCCGATTGAGGTAACCTTATAAGCCAAAACAAAATTGACATTTCCCTTAGGTCTTTTGTTTAGGATTGACATCATCTTGCGTCTAAGACATAAGCCCACAATAATTAAAACTAATCCTAGGGTTAATCTCTTGATTTGCTTATGCATCTTGCTTGTTTTTAGTTCTGTTTATGTCATACACTGTTTTTTGATCACTTCAAAACAGTTTGGTAGGTATACTAAGCCTTGTTAACCCCAAATAAGTAGCTTCTTACACCGGTTCTATTCTACCGACATCGGTTAACTGACCGACGCCGGCTAAAATATGACCAACCTTGGTTATTAGACCGATATTGGTTACTGTCTTTCACAGTTCCTAAAACCAGCAACCTACCAATTCCAACATTTTGTTGCTGCTTCTGTTCCTGATAGATTACATCCCTACTGTGTACTCTTGTCCATGGTTGTTATCACTTGGAAACAAGCCGCAGCCATGGTTTCACATGCCTGATCTCCGTGCCTTTGCCTGAATCACCCCCTTCACATCCTATGGGGAATCCTATGGACACCAGTGAGGTTCCCAAAATCCCTGTAGGAGATAAGGAATTTGTGAAATTTTTGGATGCTAATCCTAGCGCTATACAGTACTATTTGTCTCATACCCCTGACCATACACCCGATGGTCAACTCCTTGTTGGTATGCCTATTAGTATAGCTGCTCACTTAGCTCCTTCCCCACCTGATAACTCTACCTTGCCTTCTTCATCCTTAGCCCCGTCTCCCAACTCAGTGGCTTCGGGGGTTCATACGGCACAAATTGGCTTTCCTTTGGTTAACCTGGGGCCCCACATATCATTACCGCCGACTGCTCCTACCTCGTCTCTCTCACAGACTGCTCCTTTCATAACTTGCTCTCTACCACCTATCCACACAAGCTTTCCTTCTCAAGCTCCGCCCACCTTTTCGTTTCCACACACGTATCCTATTGGCTTCAACATCTTATATAGGACATCCCTATTCAGCCGCCTCAACATATTCGTCATCAATACCTTATCAACATTTAACCCCACCATTGTCTAGTAGTGGCTCTTGGCCCAATCCGCCTCCATTTACAACAACCGCACCATCATCTTACCCAACCACTGATTTAATCAAACAAATGATGGACAAGATGCAAAATCCGGAGGCTTCTGTTTCAGGAAGCTGTAGCACCCTGACATACGAGAAAGTTTGTCTAAGCCTATTCATCCTTCTCGTCCCCCTTCATTCATATCCTCCTTAATAAGAATTACCAAAATTTACTTGTTTTAATAGTAAGGAGGATCCTCAACAACACTTGCGATCATTTAGACATGCCTGCTATCTGATTTCTCATGATGATGCCTTACTACTCTGCACCTTTCCCATGTCCTTATCAGGACCCACCTTGGAATGGTACAATGCTTTAACCCAGCACTCAATTTTCTCTTTTAACCAATTAGCCCAATCTTTCTTGGATCATTTCTCCATTAATATTGCCAAGAAAGTATCCATCACCGACCTCTATGCCATCCGAAAATTCAAAGATGAATCTATCACAGATTTTGTTGGACGATGGCGGGGCCTTATCAACCAACTTACTTATGCCTTGCCTCAGGCCGAACTTATCGAACTCTTTACGTGGGCCTGCACTAAGCACATTTCTCCTACCCTCCAAATTCAAAATTTCCGCACCTTTGATGAGGCCTTTACTATGGCTTGAAACTAGAGATTCAAGCCTTAGAGGACGAGAAATTATGGTTGCACAACAAAAACCCTAATTTTTGAACCCAAGACTCCACCAACAAACCCAACACCACCAATTCTCACTCATCGAATGCTTCGAAATCAAAAGGAGCTGTACACATAGTGATGGTCAAATCCAAGCACCGTCTAATACCCCACTAGAAACCAAATATAAGTATAAAGCCGAGCCCATCAATTACACCGCTTTAGGAGAAACTTATGGTGTGATATTGGAAAAATTGCTCAAAGTGGTAGCTATCACCTTACCTCCTATTAAACCTCATTCCGGGTTTGATTCCACCCGTGCTATACCTTCTTAGTACAAAGAAAATGACTTCTGTAACTTCCACCGCGTGAAGGGACATAGTCACGAAAATTGTAAGATGTTGAAAAACATAGTGCAGGAAATGGTTGATGCAGGGGATATAACCCTCGATAATCCTAACACCCCTGCTAACCAAAATTTTAAAATCTTCAACAAACCATTCCCAAACCACTCTTCTAACAGTAACATAAACCAAGATATCTTAGCCGAGGAGAGTGTTCATGAAATCCATGCAGTTTTCGACTCCCAACCAAAAGCTTCTATCGAGGAAATTCTGAATCAAACCTCTTTACTAACACAGGGATCTCGAACCCTCTTCACCCCCATTAAGAAAAATGATAATCTTGCCATTCCTTTACCCATAAAGGAATTAACCGCCCAAAGTTCTCTTCTCACGAATGAGTCTTCTTACACCCCATCCTCGCAAGATTGTGAGCAGATGTTATGTAACTTATCTATTTCCCAAACATCTCCTTCCATCACTCTTGCTATAAAAGAAGAAGGCTTGCCATTGTTTCTATCATCCTTAGACAAGAAACCCTCGAACCAACATCACCAAATTCTTTAATCATGACGGATCCTCTCAAACATTCCCTCCTACCTATTAGTTCTTCATCGCCTAATCTTTTTAGTGACCGGTTGACCTCTTAACACCCATTGATACAGTGCCTCATTTACCCCCTGTATCACACCCATAGTGGACCGGAATCCCAACCCACCTCTCTTCCATACAAAAGTTCCTATTCACACGTGAAGATTGTCACCCCTCAGAAGATAGACGAGTCCTATGGGAGCATTTGAGTACACCATGCTCTACTAAAATGTAGATGATCGATCCAGACATCTCTACCATATACCCGAGGTGTTTACAAAAGCTCAAAATGCCTATGTCCTCATCTTCACCCCCCTCATCTCTACCAAATACCTCATCCACCTCTATTAACCTAACCAAACCTTCCCCTACACTTGGGACGTCACTAATACCTAGCCTGACATACCCACCTAAATGGTTAGATTTATCCAAAAATAAAGCCGTCAATCCACCTAGGAGATAGACCCAATCTCCTCAACTCCAATCTATGCCTCTGTCACAACTAAAACCATCGCCATCACACCTACCTTCTATATTGGGACCTCATCCCTCCACCTTGCCTCAATACATCATACCTCCTGTGTTTTCTTTAAAACAACCTACACCTTCTACACCCATACAGAGATCCATGGGTGTATCAACACCGTCACCCCAAATAGCCGGTCCACCTACCAACCCTAAACAAACTCGATCGTCAAAGGATTTGTTTCATCGTCGCTCCTCTTTCCCCATGGTTGTTTCCCTCGCCACCACGTCATCTCGTGGCCTCATCATCTAACCAACTAAACATAACTTTTGCGCCGAAAAGCCAAGTTTAGTTAAATCCAATTATAAAAACCCCTTGTCTAAATCACCACCCATACGAATCAACCATACCCAATAATTACCAAAACCCACCCAAATCAATAGTCTCATCTTCCTCTCGACTTTGACCTGCTCAAAGGATCTTACGCCAAAATCCTTGATATGTTGGTGGAGAATGTGACCATTTCCCTACCCCCACTTAGACCGTTTGATCCATCTAAGCCTTGACCTATAGGTTATGATGAGTCTAAAATCTACGCTTACCACCACACACCAGACATGATGTAGAGGGATGCAAATTTGAAAGCCATCCTTCACATCACCTCTCTTGGATAGAAAGGTTAAGAAAGATACCTACGAAGGGAGAAACCTTTAGCTTCAATCCCCTCTCCTATACCACCTGTCCCCACCTCACCAAGAAATATCATTATTGCAACCCCACCTCTCGAAGACAATGACTTATCCCTACCATCTTCCTCCTCTCGTGTTCACAAGATCAACATGATTAGTATTGCTACTTGAGGGCAGAAAAACAATGGGAAAGCTAAAGAAAGCACACCTGTGACCTCTCTTCCTCCGTCCACCATCCCGATCACACCACCACCTAAAGTGGTTATTCGTGGACCTACCTACCCCGTCTCTGATGGAGTTTCCCACCGTACCATGATCAAACAGCTTCACCAATCACCTATAAAAATGACACTGTATGATCTCATTCAAACCTCTAAATCTCATCGACAAGGTCTCGTTGAGATCCTTCAAGGTATAGAGGTCTTACCTAACAAAACCTTTCCCATTGCCTCCATCTTAACACCCAACCATGTTGCTTCTCTCACCAAACAAACTACCACTTCGTCCTCAGACAAAGAAGCCACTGCCACAATTTCTCCGAAGACAAAATTGCCGACTTTGGTGCGTAAGATCCTGACCCCACTCTTTTCATCTCGACTTACGTCCGGGACATTTGAGTACGTCATGTTATGATCGACGGGGGTGCTAGCTTAAACATCATCTCTTCCAAAGCCTTCCAAAAAATGAATATCCCTTCCAAATGCTGCATGTGTGCCAACCCCACCATGTTGTGTTCATTCAATGATGCTATTACTTCTACCTTAGGCACCGTGATCCTTAACATTCGTGTAGGGCCACATAATTTACCTAAACTCTTCTATGTCCTTAAGGGAGAATTCCAATACAACATGTTGTTAGGCCGCCCTTGATTCAAAGCTATGGGATGTGTTCCTCCACCTTACATAGATGCATAAAATTCAAGTATGAGGGGAAGTCCTACACCGTAAAAGCTAACCCTCCCCCCTTCAAAACCTGCAATATGTTATATCGCCCTAATGATGTGCTTGTACCAGTCAAGACACCCATTCATCCAACCCAACCATCTATTTCGACCACACCTCAACCATCCACCTCAACCGCACCTACACCTTCAACCAATGAAACCGCCACCGCAAATACTACTTCCTTCCCGCGCAGACAACATCCCAACCTCAGATCCCTTAGTAGATGTTTTTCAATGCCTTACGCTGGGGGAGTATCACCTATATAACGTTAGCACTTTCCATACCCCACAGGAGTATGGACAATTACATGCGCATCCTACCTATGGCCGTCGTGTGGGGGAAGTAATCTCCTACGGACCACCTAATTGCCGGACCAACCTAACGTATGGGGTGTCGATACATCCTCTCGTCACCCCCGAACCTCCCTTGGTGTGGTTCTCTTCCAATCTGATTTTCAATATCTAACTAATTGTCGTTTCGTCCTCACCTTCCCGACATGCCGCCGTGCTTGGAAGGGCTTGCCGATCTTTATGAACAAGGCCGACATACGATCATTCCTGAACTACACGCAAACACAAAGATCATCATGGTCTTGGATTCTTTGACCCACCTACATCAAAAACACCGCATATCCATTGTATCCAGGAAGATGATGAAGTCACCCTTCCGAACCATCATCACCCATTTTACCATCATCACCCACAGTCGATAGGCCCCTGAATCTATCCCTCCTACCTTTTTTTTTTTTCATAAACACTATCTTCCCGGGTCCTCTCACTTATCAATGTGATAATGAAGACCCATCTTCTCTTCCCCTTCGTATCTAGTATGATCAAAGAGGACTCGCCTTCAATTAATGTTGTTGAGTGCTAGGATGTCGACTCCGTCCTCACTTACCTTGGTGTGGACGACTCTTATATTCAACACGCCTTACCATCTAACACTCAAACCATGTTGAATGAGTCAACTATAGAAATCAACATCCACACAGAGGACAATCCTCACATTGTGAAGATCGGACAATCTCTTAACGCATCAGAACAAACTGCCTTCACTACCTTCCTCTATTCCCGCAACCAAGCTTTTGCTTGGTCCTATGCTGACATGCCAGGAATTGATCCTGACATTGCTGTCCATAACATTACCCTGAAACCCGATTCCAAACCAGTTAAACAGAAACTGAGAAAAATGCATCCACGCATTGCCCTCTTGGTTAAAGAAGAGCTTCAATGACTCCTTTCTGTTTCCTTCATCTTACCTATTGATTATCCTCAATGGATTTCTAACATCATACCATTACTTAAAGAAATGGGGGACTTCGGATATGTATAGATTTTCGGGACCTTAACCTCACTTGCCCAAAGGATGACTTCCCCCTCCCAAGTATTGATCAACTTGTTGATCTCACTGCAGGCCATGAGATGCTTTCCCTCATGGATGGCTTCTCGGGATACAATCATATTTTGGTAGCCCCGACCGATCAACATAAAACCACCTTCATAACTCCTTGGGGAACCTTATGCTATCATGTCATGCCATTTGGCCTTAAGAATGCTGGTGTGATGTATCGCGGCTATGACTTACATTTTTCATGACATTATGCACACTATCCTTGAGGATTATGTCGATGATCTTCTTGGCAAATCTAAACATCGCAGTTGAACATCTCAATGTTTTAACCATTATTTTCGATCACCACAATACCGTGTTCATCTTCAACCAAATAAATGTGTCTTTGGTCTCCTTTCGAGAAAACTCCTTGGTTTTATTGTCTCTTTGCGTGGCATCAAGGTCGATCCAACTAAAGTCAAAGCTATCCTAGAAATTCCCCACCCACTAACCTCAAACAATTACGTAGTTTGCAGGGAAAACTCCAATCTATCCGGTGTTTCATCTCACAACTCTCGGATCGATGTCAACCTTTTCATCATCTCCTTAAAAAGGACATTGTCTTTCAATGGAGCAAAGAGTGCCACCAAGCCTTTGAGGCTCTTAAAGCCTATCTCTTACAGCCACCCATGCTTATCCTACCTCAGGATGATCGCCCTTTCTACCTTTACCTTTCCACCACCGACCATGCTATAGGAGCCATGCTCGCACATTGTGACTCTGAGTATCGAGAACAAGCCATTTATTACATAAGTCATACTCTGGTGGATTACGAGACTAGGTATACACATGTAGAAAAGTTGTGCTTGAGCCCTATTATTCATGGCCACAAAAATCCGACAATACCTCCCCGAATCACAAAACTTTTGTCATCACCAACGCAGACCCCATCCATTATATGTATGCCAAACCTCATCTAAACCAATGCATCGCCCGATGGCTTATGCCCCTCGCCGACCCTCGACCTTGATTTTGTACACCGTAAATCAATCAAAGGACAAACTATCACGTACTCAACTAGCGGAAGCCCATTTACTCCGGGAAAAAATTACCAATTTTACTTTCCTTGATGAACTCATTGCCACTCTTTCACTCGAATGAGTCGTATCCAATGACCCTCTTCTTCGATGGATTCAAATGCTAGCATGGTGGAGGGGCCTGGAATTTTTCTCATTCCTCCGGACGCCGAACCTATGCCTCTTTCATTCCGGCTCGATTTCCCGCACTAATAATACAACGGAATACGAGGCCCTTGTTTTGGGTCTCCAGTTGTGTTACACTTAGATGTAAAATCTATTAACATTTTCGGTGACTCTTAATCTGGTTGTCAATCAAGTTACGGGCATCTACCAATGTAAAATGAGGAACTTCAAAAGTACAAACATTACATGGATTCACTTTTGACCTTATTTACTCATTATTCTATCCAAACCATTCCCGCTCAACTAATAAATTTATGGATACTATGGCTTGCTTAGCCTCACAAATTCTTACCTCACCAACTGACTCTGACATATTTGTCTTGGTCCAATAACTCTTTACCCCATCTTACTCAGCCCTAGAGGTTGGTATGATAAATAATGTATCCACTGATTCACGGGATACTTGGTATCACCAATTTCACAATTACCTTACAACCTCTGTTCTCCCATCTGACCTTACGAGTAACGAAAACGTGATTTTCTTAAAAGTGTTTCTCGTTACGTCGTCATGGGGGGACTCCTCTATAAACGTGGCTTTGATGGAATCCTCCTTCGATGTCTAACCAGCGTGGAGGTCACCTATATCATCCAACAAGTCCATGACGACATTTGTGGTGGACATTTTAGTGGCCTTGCCGTGGCCAAACGGATCCTTCGCCTAGGCTATTATTGGCCTACTCTTAATAATGACTGCTACGAATATGTTAAGCATTGTATTATGTGTCAACAACATGCCAAACTTCAACATACTCCTAGCCATCCACTACAGTGTCACACGAGATCTTTGGCATTTCTCCCAATGAGGTTTAGACCTTATTGGTGAGATTCACCCACCCTCTTCACAACGTCACCGTTGGATAATCACAAAGAATCGAATATTACACTAAATGAATGGAGGCCATTCCACTCATTTCAACCAAAAATAAAAATCGTAGAATTAATTAACCATCACATTATCCTGTCGCTTTTGGTGTTCCTCATCGCACGATAACATGATAATGGAAAATCTTTCAAAACAAGTTATTACAAGACCTTTGTGAAAACTTTGGTATCAAACTTAGCTTCTCATCACCTTACTATCCACAAGCAAATGGTAAAGCTGAATCTTCTAACAAAACCCTGACCAAAATTCTCATGAAAGTTGTTAACTATTCTAGAAAAAATTGGCCTGATCACATCCCCTTTGCCCTTTGGGCTTATCGGACTAGCATTCATACCTCCACTAATGCCACCCCATTTTCTTTGGTATAGTGTACCGAGGCTATCTTACCTCTTGAAATACAAATACCCTCCATAAGAATATCTCTTCGTGATATTCTCACCAATGATGATTTCCGCCAAGAGCGGTTAGCCCAATTGGAGCTTCTTGACAAGCGTCGTCTTATAGCTCTTGACCACCTTCAAATCTATCAAAAGAGCTTCAAGCGTGCTTATGATAAATGACTTCATGAGCATACCTTTAAGGTTGGTGATCTTGTCCTCAAAGAGAATCAACATGTAACCAAACTAGAAAAGAGAAAACGTGGAAAATTTGCTCCTAATTGGATTGGGCCTTACATTATCACTCACACTTATGGATCGAACACCTACCGCTTAGCTTCGCTAATGGTAAACCTGAGCCTGAACCCCTTAATGCCTTGCATCTTCGGCCATTCTACTATTGAATTTAGTGTTATATCACTTCTTATCTACCTTGTGCTCATCCCTTGAGCTCATTTACCACTTCATACACTTTGTTTCATGCATCTCAAAATATAATCAAGCTCACGTGGTTTGGTCATCACCTCCTCTTTAAAGATGACTTCCCCTTTTAGTCTGGTCCATGACTTAAAAGTATCAAAATAACATGTTCTCAATTATACACTTATGGGATATTCTTGAGTCAAACTTCCTACAAAACTAGATGCTTCATGCCAAACGGACATCTAGACCTCTAAGTTATACATAGATTGCTCCCTCGAAGGATAGCTATGTGCAAAGCCACATCTCGCTATTATAAATAGACTACTCCCCCGAAGGATAGCTATACACAAAATCCGCATCTGCTACTATAAATAGACTACTCCCTTGAAGGACAGCTATACAAAGTCAGCCTTTATCAGAAGCTTCTCGCATTGCTCAGCTTCGTGAAGAGCTCAAGAACAACAAAATACATATCCCATGTAGACTTCCCGCATC
Source organism: Taxus wallichiana var. yunnanensis (assembly GCA_018340775.1). Classification (NCBI taxonomy): domain Eukaryota; kingdom Viridiplantae; phylum Streptophyta; class Pinopsida; order Cupressales; family Taxaceae; genus Taxus; species Taxus wallichiana. The sequence goes on along the minus strand of CM031243.1, from coordinate 298,290,609 downwards.
AATCGGGTCCTATATCCGTAAAATAAAAGTAGTATTCAAAAGCACTTTTGAGTCATGGACTTGTCTATTTAGGTTTGGTTTTCTTTTGTCAGCATAATCACCTTATAACAAATTCTCTATGCCCCAGCTCTACCAGCCACCTCACCTCACCATTTGTCAAAGCAAAAAAACTCAAGGGATGTGACGTATATCCGATATATTGTGATTATACAACTCTTTTCACCTATCAACTTCTCGCATATGCAAGGTACCTAGGGATTCAAGCTCATCCTACATTAATATGTGGTTTGTTTAGCTCTTTTCAACTACGGGACACTTTTGCCTCTTTTACTCAAATCTAGGATTATGTGTTGACCTTAATCAGGACACGGTTCCCTACTACTTGGGTAAGCTAACTTTCACTTCACCTATACCTACACCAACATCGCCAATACCTTACCAACACCAACAACATTACCCTACCAATATCAATATTTTTTACCAACCAACAAATTGCCTAACCACAACCAAATTGCCTGAATTCACCTCTCCCTGGTCCTAAGGGAGAACTACATCGGTCTGAGACCCCTCCTTGCTTTGTGCAATGGGCTATGTAGGTAGCACTTAGGAGACATGGGGTCTCCCAAGGTTAGCTCGACCATCCCCTACCATAACCTATCATGTGTTGTAAATATAAATATTTTTGTGTATTTCTATTTGATAACATTCATCTTTATCCTTTTTCAAAACAAAACATTCAAAACACAACCATTCTTATTATTATCATAACTCAAATCAACATACATATTCAGTTTTATTTAGATGTTAAACAAATACATCTTCTCTATCATTGACACGTAGGTCGGCATCCTTATTTATTCTTATACCTCTATGAAATTCACTTAGACCCTTGCGCCTCATCCCAAACCAGGTGATGATCATGATAGTCAACGCCGTTCGCCGCCTCTCCATCCTCAAAGGTGCCATCTGCTATTGGTTCCTCCCACCGATCGCCAACTCAGCCTACAAACTCAACAAAATCAATATAAAACCCGCATAAGCCGTATTGGTTATCAAATTGACAATGTGACAATGACACGCCGTATTTTTATTTTTATAGGTTTTTGACCTATAACCGATATCAGTTAGTTCATTCCCTAACACACCGATATCGGTCTTCTAACCGATACCGGTCATAACTAACCGATATCGGTTACATACCTACTTTATCAAAATTTCTGCCCTTATCCACCAATCTTCCTGTCTCACCACGTCGCCTCCCCCGGCTTTGCTAAATAGCATTATTTTGACTTCATTGGCCCAAATCACGGCCACAACAAACCAACCAATCTGCCCGACCCAAGGCCACACCCAACCAATCAGGCCACCCAAGGCCGCACCCAACCAATCAGCCCGACCCAAGGCCGCAACCAACCAATCCGCCCGACCCAAGGCCACACCCAATCAATCAGGCCCGACCCAAGGCCACAACCAACCAATCTGGCCCGACCCAAGGCCGCACCCAATCAATCAGGCCCGACCCAAGGCTACAACCAACCAAGCCGACTGACCCATGACCACACCTAATCAATCGGCCCCACCCAAGGCCACACCCAACCAATCAGGCCCGACCCAAGGCCCTCCCTAATCAATCGGCCCGACCCAAGGCCACACCAATTAAGTACCTCACCCAAGACCCACAAATTATGATTTTATCCACCCATCATGTAGCTTTTTGTTCAATCGAGCTCACCTGTTCATGTTCTAGCATGATTAGGATACTTGAATTGATCAGCCGACCAACTTTTCCTAGACCGAGACCGTGACGTTTATCTCAACCAAACCAACCATTTGGTACTTCCGAACATGCCTAAACATTCCTGTACCTTACCCGTTATATCCCCTGGAGCTACTTCCTATGCCTTGGATACCAGGATTATATCACCCTTGTTTGGATAAACTATCGACCTTTACCTATGAATTGCTTGTTTGCTCTTCAAATCATGTACCACTCGTCGATTCATCGCATTTCAACGTGCGTCTGCTTCCTTGAACTTACCCCACCATCTTACCATCATCCCAACACCATTTATCCTTTATCAACCCTATCCTTGATTTCACGTCACCTCAATCTGTGATAGATTTGAGGGGGATTACCTATACCCTTAACTGGGGAAATCACTTGTTATTAATTGTCGATAACTTTACAAGACAAGCTACACGACAAAAAGGGGCTAATGTAGACAAAAATTTGTGTCTTACGACACCTGTGCCCCGCATCTCATTTCGCAACCTAACCTCACCACTTAAACCTTACACAATTATTTATTAATTACCTTATAATTAATAAATCCACATATCCAAACCTGCCACCTCATTTTGCCACCTCATCATGACCTAGCCCTAACCCTAAACTAACCTAATTAAGACCTATAACTTGGTCTACATCCACACCCATGACTAATTACTTCTCACCCACACCAAAACCAACCTAATCATGACTTGACCAAGCCCACAACTAATCCCTTGGGAGAAAAGGAGGGAAAGTTGGATATTTTACTAAAAATAGCCCACTTTGACTTAACCGACATCGGTTCCTACTCGACCACCGTCGGTTACGTAACCGCCATCGGTTCCCTATAAATGACCTCCCCCAACTAAAAACAAAGGATCATAATTCATTTGAAAAATCTGGAATTCACTTGGTAGAGCAGAGACAAGTGAAGAAAAGAGAAGAGTTTACAGAGAAGGACATCGAGCCCAAGACTACAACTGAGTAACTAGAGCACAGTGACACTCATCTAAGCATTGGGAGAGAAGATGGCTCACTTTTGATTGTCAGATCATCCCACCTAAGCCCTGCCTTCGTCATCATAATCCTTGGACCCTTATCTTCATCAGAACTAGTAGTCCTTCCTGCAGACAAAAAGGAGTTCTTTGCAATCGATCCGATCTCTCTCTATGGTACACGCACACCCTCCTAACACTCAACAGTATTCCTCCTCGCCCTAACCCTCATTTGTTTCTCAAGAGAATGAAAGGATAGAAGCACCTCTATTTTAAGAATGGAAACATTCTCGCATGAAACAAAACCTATCAACCTTTAACGATGTAGAGTTTACAAGCTCTTCAACCTGGTACCTTATTGTAATCTATACGTATGTGTGTGTTAGACTACCACTACCTATTACTCGACCAAAAACACCCTTACCTACAACCAACCTACCCTCATTTTCATCACTTACCCATTTATCAAACCACTCACCGACTCCATTTAACACCTCATCAGTTCTTGGTTTGAGGGGATCACCTCCACCCACACTTGGGGCAACCTAACCCTCACTCATACTTGGAGAACCGAATTCTTGTTTTTGTTAGCATCTCTTAGCAATACAAGATACATGAAAAAAGGGGTAAATGTAGACACCAAATTTGGGTCACACTCCCATTGGTCCTCTTCAATTAATTAATATAACACATTTAACTAATCATGAACCCTTTATCCCATATTAATATTTATCCTCACTTTATTAATTGATTTAATTATTTTAATTAAGTTACTTTCATTCTCAAACATCCTCCTCATCATGACACCTCATCATGGACCCATTCAGATGCATTTAACTCACGAGTGACTAAGTCATCACTCTCGGTAGTGAGTCATCACTCCCGCTTTGAGTCATTACTTGACCTAACTAACTAAGACTTCTTCCTAAACCTAATCGGACTTCTTTTAGTATTTTCCATCCTTCTCTCATGTGAAATCTACTTCCCTAAGAGAACCCAACAAGGAAAGCACGCCAAATTTGGTAAGATCTACTTATTTTTGGTAAATAGGGATATTTCACCCTAACTGACACTGGTTTATCCTCGGATGACGTCAGTCACCTAAATAGCCATCAGTTCCTTTGTATAGAATTTTACAACCCTTTACCTAGGTTGTTCATTCAATTATTGGAGCCTTATTGTATTCAAGCATGAATCTTCAAGCCCTCCTACATCTAGATGATGAACACGCATAGCCATAGTGCATCAACCACTTCCACTCATAGGATATGTAACATACCCAATAAGTATTTTGATTTTATCATTTGTGCTTATTCAAGTATAGATATTTTGTTTCTTTCTGTATTTCGTTCTTTCCATTACCTATATCATCTTCTTCCCACCAACCCACTATTTAACCATCTCAAGCCTTTACACCCTTAACAACCTCCTTTTTGGCATACTTGAGTCTTATTTACAATATTATAACCTTATTGCAACATCTCTTATATGAATGTTCTGTGAAGACTTCCACTCTGGACTATGTAAATGTTGATGGGTGAATTGTCTTAAGAAGGTGTATTCTTATGACTTTTGGAAATTATGTTTGCATTGGATAATGAATCATTTAATAAATAGGCTCACTCTGTTGTGATTTTTTCCTGTGTGATAATGAGGCCATTCATCTCTTTGTTCAACTTAAATTCATTTTTTTTTAAATGATGAACTTGTAATGCTATTGTCATAACTTATTTTGTGTAAACAACAACACCTTGGATCAATTCCATTGATCCAAGGTATGCTTCAGTTCTTCTTATTTTATTTTGTCTTACTATCTTGGCATTCTGAAAGGAAAGATGATGCTTTGGACTGATCCTTGATTGGGTTACAATTGTGAAGGACCCTTCTTCCGGGATCCATGCTTAGCATTGGGCCTTTGAATTTGACCTAGTTCTTCTTGTCATTGCTAAGATGATGAGCATCGAAATAGGGGACCTTGAACCTAATAATAAAACACTAAGGATTAGAACCTTAGCCTAAGGGTATACCTAACCTAAGATGGGGTGTGTTATGTTTATTTAATTGAAATACAACCCAAGGTAACTAAAGACTTACCTAAGAACTTGGGTTGGTTTTCTAACCTAATAATAATTTAACCTAAGCTATTGCTAACCTAAGGGGTACCTATGGACTACATGGCAATTTACATAGTCAGTGGCATCAGTTTTCAAGGCATTAAATGGAATTGATTTTTGGTTTTATTATATGGACTGCCAATTTTGGCAGAGGCACTGAAGTTTAGGGGATGCCTAGTTGGCATCACCACCAAATTGTAGTTGCATGCAATATTTGAAATTTTAAGCGTCGCCAAATTAGGGTGGTGGTGGCATGGAGAAAAAGGAGGGAATTGGTTTTCCTTCACATTTAATGAATTTATTTTTTTGAGAGGAAACCACCTAGGAAAATGCATGGCGGGTTTTTGCATTGTTGTTTTGGTCTTTTAGTTCATTTCGAGCTTTAGCTCTACATGGTGTGTTTCGGTCCTTCGAACCAGCAGTTCTATTTTGGTAATGTTATTATTTTTGCATTCTTGGAGCTATTTTGAACTCTGTAAAGCAATAAAAAGAAGGTAAAGGAAAGTATTGAGGGTTCTGTTGACATTCGTGGCAAAGAAGAAGGTATCGAAAATTTCTTAGAGATCTTCTCCGGAACGGTGAAGAAGAAATTGTTGAGCCCTGCTTGGAAACCTTCTACAAATTAAGGAGACACACTATTAGGCATGATAGGCTCTACCCATTAAGTTGTTTTTCTTTTACTTAAATGTTTCATTAAAAGAACTTTGCTCTTGGGTATTAGATGGGTTGTAGTTGAATGTTTCAATCCTACTTTCGATGCTAGTATCATTCTCTATGTTTTTCTATTTGAATCCACTATAATAATGGAAGATCTATTCTGGTTTTAAATTCCTTGTTTGGAAGTTTCAAATTTATGTTTAACTTCTGTTGCATTGAGAAGAAGTTGTAACTGCATGTACCTTTTTTGAGCTATGTGATACTCGTGAGTAAATCGGTTTCTTTAAATGTGGAACTGGCTTGATGAAATTTTGTAGCACTACTATGTGAATACTTTAGTGTATGAACTGTAAAGAAATTTTGCTTTTTTCGAGCTTGAATGAACTCGTGAGGGAAAATGGAATTTTGCACTTATGATTTTAACATATCTTTAAGATAGATTTGGTATACAAAATCTTAAGATCATACAAACATTTCCTTATCTCTCTATGTGGCTATGAATCTGGAGTTTGTTTTATTCCTCTTGTTTTAGCTGTCTATTTTGTGGGTTATCATGAATGCTACCATGTTCAGAGTTTGACTTTGTAAGGAAGCTTTAGTCTGTAAGACAAGTTATAGCTTCTTCATTCATTAACAGAGGATGGGTAAGTTACCTTGTTATCTTCTTGAAAATGAATGGTGGCGCGAAAAGGGTAATCAAAGAAGTGTTTTCCATTTGTTTATTCTTTTGGGAACTTGGGTATCTCCTGCACTTGATGTAACTAATGTGAAGAAGGGAAGTTATCTTTGATTTGAGTTCACTGTGTTTCTATTGTTGTTATCGATTGTGAGTAGGAGTTGTTTATTTGTTGTCTTTTGGATCTGATGCTATTGTTACTACCCTTTTGAACAATAAAAGTAAATGGACGTTCTTCATGGTTCATAGTATATTCCCTTTTTGGGACTATAATCTTTCATTTGATATTTGATTGTTTGTTGTTGAAGAATACGTTAGAGGATAGTGGGGAATATGCTCTAATGTTTGTATCCTGTTTATTGAGTGCTCCTTTCTAGTCTTACTTGAATGATGAATTTTCAATCTCTCTCTCTCTCTCTCTTTCTCTCTTTCAATTCTCCTTTTGTTTCACTCTCATTGAGAGAGTTTCTTGATGGTTTATTTCATCGAACCTGCACTGAGACTAGTTGGTAGAAGTATGTATGGATGAGATTAAGTAGTTAGCTGAAGTAGAGATTACTTAGGAGAAATATTGTGTTGACTGAAAATATTCTGAGTGTGTCTTTTATATAATGAAATACATCTACATGGGTTAAGGAGCTGAAGTTGAAAATTAGATCCACCCAATCTTCAATTTATACCTTAGCATATAAATGAAATTAATTTGCATGACAAATTAATTTCATCCTTAGTCAAAATCTGTTTAAAACTGATCCTAAACTTTGATTGGTTTTTGACTCTGTTTTAGGTTTAAGAATTCTTAAATATGAAACTCTTTAATATGTTGATAGATTCATCCTAAAATTATCCTAATGTTTGAATGAGCTTGACATCTTATATTTTAGGATGAATTTAATTAAGGTAATGTTGAGATGAATGTATTTTTGTTCCTTTAAATGTTGATCCATTCCTAAATGATAGAAGTGTTAGTATCTTATCAGGTTAGTCTGAATTAATAGGAAGTGAATCATGTAAACCAGAACATGAAAAGAAATTATGATTTTGATGTAATAACAACTATATGGATTAATGTTGTATTTTTATGAAATTAATAGTTGAAATTTGAATATGATATTATCCTGACTTGTTCTCAATGATGATATGATTTATCACCTTATCTCTCTCACTCTTTTGTGAATTTATTTCTTTTGATATGTCTTTTTGTAATTCTTTAACTGTTTCATAAAACCAGATTTCTCTTTATGAAATAGTTAGCTAAAAGAACATTGTTATAATGTTTAGTGATTATCATGGTCGGTTTAATGAACTGACCTGTACTAGCAATTTTTGCGAGATAGACTTAGTAATTTTAAAAGGAGACAAGGTATTTTATGATGATACTTTTTTTTACTAAAAGACTGGATCTTTTATGAGGAAATATGATTCATTATTAAAATGTATTGTTGGAAAGGAAAGTTGTATATTTTTAATAGAGTTTATTGTTGTTGTTTGACACTAAAGATGTCTGAAGTGTTTGAACTTGCAATGTATGAATTCCACCTTGATAAATGGAAAATATTGTGGGTTTATCTGTACTTGATGTGTCATATTTTTGTATATTAGGTGAATAATAAGTATAAGTTTAACTCTATTCTTATATATATATATATATATATATATATATATATATATATATCAGAAATGAACCCGTTTGAGTTGAATTAAAATGAACTATAGGATAAAGGTACTAGATGTACTATCCTCTTATTAATGCAACTTATTAAGTTGGCATACATGATTGGTCATTCAATTAAATCACTATGGTTTTTCTAAATGATGTTAATGGGTAAATGGAATCTTGCTGAAAACTTGTAAAATGTTATGAGGTTCCAAATGAACCCTAACTCTTATTAAATAAAAGGAAAGGAAAATATTCTGCAATGTTAAGTAGTCTATTTAAGACCTTTTGGAATTAAATCCTAATGTTATTTTGGATAGAGGAAGATGTGCTTCCTCATGATTAATTCCTCACTCTGAGTAAATCAAATGAAAATTATATATATATATATATAATAAGTAGACTTCATCTCAATGAAGTCTATTATAGAAGAATCTGATTCAGAACTTAAACAAGCTAAGTCATGGATAAGTTAAATAAGTTAACCTCACTGTTAGTATGTTGATTCTATTTGTAAAACTGAATCTTAAATTAGGAAGTTAATGAATGAAAAAAATCTTCGATGTATCTGCATAGTAATTACAATTCATTTATTTCTTACAACCCTAATGGTTAATGAAACTAGGGATTCAACATGGTTGCTATAATTAAACTTTAATTAAGGAAAATAATTAAGTAATTAACTTCTTTCTTGGGTATGTACATCCAAATGGGATGACTCAGTCAGATGTTGGCACATGCTAATTGCATCACAATACCTCCGTGAAGACTTGGGTCTTCATGAGGATACTATGTTGTAGTTGACATGTTGCAACACCCTTTAGAGTTGAATCACCTAGATCTACATAAACTCGGACTTGATCTTAGTTATACCCTAAGCTAGATTAGAAGCATGATCTAGTGTTGGGGGTGACTCACAACAACTTAGGATAACTAGACACACATAATAGACTAAGGTCAATTGAGTATGTCTATGTACCCTTATTCACCGTGAGTAGTCTTCTACACTAAACTATGTTACTAACCTTGGTTAGGGTTAAACCTTGAACAAGTGGAATGACAAAATTCATTGAAGACCATTCTAGATAACATATGAAATGGGGTGAAGGATGTATTCCGTTTGATGAGTATGCCATCTAGGAATATTAACATGAATAGTATGTTGAAAATATTTGGCCAAAGTATCGCAAGCTATTGGTTGCATTGTCCTATGTCACCTAGTTTTAAGAAGTGAGATTTCAGATGAATATTGGTAACAAATATTTAGATAGGCCTCTTAAACAGATAACTAATACCCGAAAAGGGTATGAGAACCAAGTATACCTAGTATACAATTCATTGAGTTAACATGAGAGATTGGTATGATACCGAGTCATGAAATGAGAGATCGGTGTTTCACCGAGTCATTACAATTGCATATGGTTATCTGTTATGAGATTGATTGGCATGGAATGTGTGTTCTAAATTATGATTATTTATAATAGAGAACATTATTATTATTATTTTTCCCTTGTTTCTAAAGTCTTAAAATAGGAATGTTACACTTATTAACACCCCTTCACTCTCTATGTAATCACAGAGAGGTTCAAACTCCCATTTTAACATTTGAACCAAATTTCCCCTACCAACACCAATTAGCCAATTGGAATCACCTATATCCTATACCGTATGGGTCGACCAACCGATACCGGTCTCTGAGACTAGTAATTTTTCCTATAACAACAAGTTAACAACTTCCCCAAAATAGCTCAAAACCTTGCCTAATTTCACCCAGACCTCACCTATAGCCTCTACTACACCTGCAGACCCAAACCAACCCATTAATCACCCAAATTTAATTCTAACCATTGCATGTTGAGTTAAATTCACTTGTTGTATGTTAATAGGAGATACCTAAATCTTATCAACTATAATAGGAACTATTATTTATTACATTAAATTATATTAAATAGAGGATTGACAACCATTTGAGGAAGCATCACGCTTCCCAGATCTAGCCTTGTTAGGAAGTCCTCTAACTCTTTCTATTTAATACTATTTGGTGGTCTTGTTATGTTTCTTATACAGGTCATTCCTCCTAGCCAAAGGGAAGCTCACACAATCAACTTGGATTAAAAGTCTACAATGCACACATTATACCTTCCACCTTCGCCTCATAGGTATTCCTCCTTAACCATTTTACCTTCTATCTGTTTCATCCTAGAAAGCATAAAATGTATTGGTAAAACAATGAGACAAGGGGTACAAAGGATTGGACTGAAACATGATGAGTGGTGAAGATAACACTAGTATTGATTAAAGGAATTCATGTAGGAATGGACATAGTGATGTTTTGGATGGGATTATCACCATTTTAGAATATGATGGCTGAGATACAATGACATAAATGATAATAGAACTTGTTGGTAGTGTCTAGATGGATGAAGATGATGGAGGGGTAGACAAGGAAGTTTTGGTAATGTTTTGAAGAGGTTTGGATCCAATAGAAGGATCAAGTTAAGATGTGGGTTGTTGAATAGATGTGTCTTGAGAAGAGATCATATGGAGACTAAAAATAGGAACAAAAGACACAACACTAGATGTTTCAGGTTGACTAATAGGAATGGAAGATTCAACATTTGATGTTTCAAATTGACTTATGGGTTGATATGAATGTATTTTTGGATAACAGTTGTTGGTTTGAATCAATAAGATGTGCAATACTAGATGAAGGATCAGGAATGTGTGGTTTGGATACAAATGGTTGGAGTTGGACACCCCTAGCTACAAGATAAACATTAAGGGAAACATGGTTTGAATCTAACATCTCTTAAAAAATAGGGTCTCCTCTATCAAAGAAAGGAGGTTCAGATGATTCTGATTGAGATCTAGGAGAATATGGTTGTTCGGTTTCTTCTTGCTCAAGTTTATGGAAGATTTGACTATGAAATTGGCATGCAAAATCTAAGAGATGTTGTCACATTTCTTCATTATATTGTTCCTCTATTTCATTCTAGGATTATTGATGTTCAAATAGAGGAGTAGATATGATTGGTTGAAATGGTGAGATTTGATGTTGTAACGGTGTAGAGAATGTTGTGAGTAATGGGGTATATAGTGAAGTAGATAATGTGATATGTTTTTGTAATGGTGTAGATAATGATGTAAATATATTTTATGAAATTTTATTTTGAGATTGTTGTCTAGCAAGCACCATAGTAAACAAACAAAAAATTACCTATAAATGAAAAATAACTAGGTGAGTTGATTACAAACAATAGAAAAAGTAAGAAAAATATGTTTTTATATTATATTGATTTAATTAAGAAAAATATAGGAAGAATGGCTAATGGGTCCTACGAAATGACAGTTTATGACTGGTTTCAGGAATATTTATAACTGGCATCCTTGATATACCCAAAGGTACATGAGGCCCAAATCTGTGTTTTTTCAAATACAGGGCTTGGTATTAGGGCCTAAGCCCCCACTTCATGGTTCCACAACAATAAGGGAGTCAGGTGCTTGGCCAATATACCGATAGAAAATTATTTATACTTAGCCAGAACACCGAATCGATTTCCCTATTGGGTGACGGAATCCCAATAGTTATCACCTGGGAATAATTTTTAAAAATATTTGTTTGATATTTTGAGTGATTTGGTTATGTGTGGGGAAAGATAAAGTGAATGCAATCAATGAACTTTCCTAATCAAAACTATGTGAACAAGAAGAATGCAATTGTTTGTTTTAAGCCCAAAATGACAGATTGATTTCGATGACGAAAAAAAACAAAAATGCAACATAGAAAACAAAAAAAGGATTAGGAATATCTATGATAAATTCTTCCTTTTTATTTATTTTTTACAATTTTTGGTTTAACAATAAGCAATCCAAATAAGCGTAACCTTCGAAACAACAACCTACAAAACCAAGTTAGCAAAAACAACATAAAATAGAAGATAAACATAATTAAAGGAAAACTACAAAGTAATCAAAAGCATTTGGAGAAATCATTGAAATTTGACTGAATCATTGGCGATTCACCTGATTGCTATGGTGATTGACCAAATCGTTGGTGATTATTGAATAGAAAACTAGAAAATGAAAAATATGATATTTTGATGAAATGAAATAAGGGACTTAGGACTGTCCCATCGGGCATACCAATTTTTTTGAAATATTCCTACTCCTTCAAATTGGATTAATTAAACAATAAAATAGAAATATACCAACCTCGGAGAGATACAAAGTTTAACGATACCCATAGATGTTGATTGATGATTTTCGATGTTGATTTTTGTTGTGCTCCATGAAATATGTGTGCAAGCTCCTTTCTTGTGAAGAAACCTACAATCAAAGACACTACACAAGATATGATTAATAATATAAATAAGCGAGTTGCTCGGAAAGGCCAATTCTAGGAATCTAAAGGGCTTCCTTGAAGAATGTCAATTCATTATTTAAATAATCAAGTGGATTGAAATAAATAAGATATACATGATAACTGATATAAGATAAATATATATATCGATGATGAGCTGATACAAAAGTAGATAGGAAATAAATAAGAGATGGATGTGATAACAACTATGGCTCGAACTCAAGCTCAAAAGGTAGGTCATGTTCCTGTTCTGCCTCAAATGCAGCCCAAACATGTTCAACCTCAATGAATATCTAATCAAAGTATGCTCGCTAATAGTATTCTATTGCTTGATGGAGTTTTTGGTGAACTCAAAAATAGTGTCCAATTCATCCGAAGGAGTGAGATGGATGGTGCACAAGGTTAGATTGTGCAAGATAACATACTGCTCCTAGTAAAAGGGGTGTTAGATTATTGGTAAGGAATGAATGTTGGTAATTTCATGAGAAGGGACACCAATTTCAATCTAAAATTAATCCATACTTGATAATATATTAGTGAAAAAAGGAATGAAAAGACAAAAAAGGGACACTTTGAATGAAAATTGATTAAAATTACGAAAAGGTAAAATGATAGGAATCGCTAGAAATTAGGCTAATCACTAGAGATTCAAGTGTTTAGTGAATGATTAAAAAAATGTTTGGCTAATTAAATTGATATTTCAGACTTGGAGAATCTTAGAAATAATATATAATAAATAAACAAATAAAAATAAATACTTGGAATATGAAATGGGGGTGAGAAGTAGTCTCTAACCTTGATGAAAGATGATGTAGGAAGTTGGTGAAACCTGTAACTAGACTGATGAGATGGTGATCTACAAGATCTATGGAATGGCCTGAGAATGCTTAATGATAGTGAATAATGATGTTTACTAATAACTCAAGTAACTTGATAATCAATGGTGAGCTACAAGAAGATATTAAATCGGAGGAAAAATCTAAGATTCGTGAATGTGAGGATCCTAGAGAGAGGCTAGAAAACTAGCTTAAATAATTGTCATGATTACCCGAATCACCGACGATTTTGGGTTTCTTGATTTTTCTATGGAAAAATGGTTGAAACAACTTCCAAATCAAGGATCTTGCTTGATACGATTTTAATAATGTAGTGTGATTAAATGGTGAGTATGAAATATCGATGTTTTTATTAATTGATTGAATACATATGAGGGGTGTAGATTTTTGATGTCTACAGATGATGAATAAATATTCCATAGATTGAGGAGGATCTTTCCCACCTATCTCACTCTATGGATGAGCTTGGGAAGATTATGAAGGTTGCCATGGAAAAGTTGTTAGTTTTTTTGGATACTTCTGAAGCAAGTGAGGAGTGTGAGTCTTCCCACCATGAGAAAGAGCATCCCCATTCCAATCAAGTTCCAACTCCATTCAAAGAAGAGGAAAAATTGATATTCATTTGTATGAAGGTGAGGTGAATGCAAATAAGCTTGATCATTGGTTAGCTCAATTAGAGGTATAATTTCATTTACATAAAGTGAGTGAAGAGCAAAACATGTATTTTGTAAGGAATCTAGAAATTCATGCTCTAACTTGGTTTGAGAGTTATCTTAATTCCTTGGTTGTTAAAATATTACCCGCAATTACTAAATGGGATGAATTTAATTTTTTTATTAAGAGGCAATTTTATCCTATTTTTTATGAAGAGGAAAGGTCTATTAATTGGCAATATTTGAGGAAAAATAAGGTCAAAGTGTGTAAATCTATACAAGCGAGTTTTGAAAAAAGTGGTCCAAATGGGAAAATATAAATTTGACCATGATATCCTCATGAAGTATGTCGGAGGGTTGCATAGTCACTTAAGGAGGCTCGTTCTACTTGTAAAGCTAAAGGACATAGATGAGGCTTGTTATCAAGCCCATTATCTTGAGATGGATGAGAAAAAGGGCCCATCTCCCTCTTAAAATTATTATAATTCTCTGAAGAAGAAAGGTGAGGTCAATTCCACTTCTACAATTTCCAAGAAATATTCAACTAAGAATTAAGGGCCTTTTGATGTTGATGGTCACACTAATGAGATCGATAAGGTATGGAAGAGATTAAACTAGTAATAACATAGAATAATAATATTATAATTCAATACATTTGGGATACATAATATAATGAATAACACCCATACATATAGGATGTTTGGGTCCCTATAATTTAGGAAACTAACAAACCACCAAACCCCTATTATGTGAATTTGGTTTAATAACCAAATCTCACACAAACAATAATATTATAAACAATTCGTAATATGAGTTGTTATTACACCTTAATCACATAGAATTATAGTTCACACTAATATTAATTTCCTAACATTCCCCCCTTAGTGTGAACATGGGAAGAAAGCACATCTCAAACACTGAAAATAGAATCGTATGCCTCTGCATACTTTTAGGTATGCATACTGTTGGCTTGAATCTTTCATCGTCAGGATCTTGCTTTGCACATGACCAATTCATTTCACCAGAGTGAATCCCATATTGGATGATCACACTTCCACTGATTCATGTACATACACCAACTTGATTGTTCCTGCTTTCACTTCTAGTTAACACTAGATTTCACCGACCGATTGATGTTATAATTATGAAAGTTAAAGAATCTCTACAATCGAAGGATCACTCCAGTTTAGCTACCCTCCTATACAACTATTCTCAGCATCCAAAATGCATATCCTCCTCATTTAAATAAAAATAGGGGAAGGAAACCACACACCATTTTATTCTAAACACACCACACAACTGAAAAAATATAAAATATTGCCACCAAATCTGAATGCGGCCCGTCGTTGGTGACTAACGAGAGGCGTTGATTGCCCTCCATCCTCTATTACCTCTGACCTCTAGTAGTGTTTCTACTTAGTTTGAAAATGTATCTTTTAGACTCAAATACATAACCCCACACAAATTCAACTTAGGTGTCTATTTCAACTAATATTGCGTTCAATTACAACTTTTTTCTCTTTTTTTAAATAGGGTTTTCTAGCTAAATTTAGCTAGTTATAACTAAATTCAATTTTTTTGCTAAATTTACTAAATCCACTAAAAATTCCGCCAAAGCTCATGTGGAGGGGGATTTGACCCCTTGACCTCTTCTTATTGAAGAGTCTTACAAAATATTGATAGCCACTTCTCCTTGTAAGCTAAACATTTATATAAGAAAATGACTAGATATTTAAACACTACAAATCAATCAATCTTAAGCCATACCTCCTTTTCAAAACCATGGGTTTTCTGAATAGTGGTTTTATGAAAAGTGTAGAAAATAAAAAAATAAGGTGGTTTTGGACATGTTTAAGGTAGTTTTTCTCTTTCCTTCACTATAGATCTGAGAGATTTCTCTTGAAAAATAACCAAATGATATTTAATCAATACATATCCACTTAGAATTTAATTCCACCACAAAATATTTCTATTAAACTTTAAATGACAGGAATATAAATGTCTACATGATCCTCAATACCATGCAGAGGCATTCAAATAATGCAATTCTTAGTTTAGATTTCCATGTAATATTGCATTTGATTTTTGACTCATGAGGATAATGCGCACATGGAAGAAGCTTAGGAAAATGACCAAGATCTCACCGATCAATGATCTCTATGCAAATAAGGAAGAGTTCAAGTACGGTTCAATAGATAGAATGAGATATATGAACCAAATATTAGACCATCATCATTCTTAACAAATCGACTCGTTGATAGTTGCATACATATTTAGACGATGTCGAAATTCACTAGAAAAATGAACTCACTAATTTGTTTAATACATTGATCTTTGGAGATCCAATATTAACCAAGGTGATGTAGATGATCCTCAAATACACAAAAAAATGTTGAGAACATCCATATACAACTATCTCAAAATTGATGCTTCTATTAACGGTGATCCTTTCAAATGAACCATCAGATTCATAGAAACCTTAGGTTAGTGGGACATGTGCCCTAAGGTAACCTCCAGATTTTAAATAAGTTGGCTCTTCTCTATGGTGTGAGATGAGGGTTAAAGAAAAATAAAACATAGCACAAAACTAACAGAAGCGATGCACCAAAAAAGAAGAAGTTAATCAAGAATCCAACTACCTAAAATGGGGAAAAGGTGAGCAATGAAAAGGGTGGATGAAATGCACCACAGGCTAGAGATAGATTCACACAGTAACACCACTTCAAACTCATTAAGAACAACTTCCAAAACCTATAGTGAACATTAGAAATATGCACAGTATAAAAAAATAAAATAAAGGCTATTAGAGACTATAAAAACATGCAAAGGATGGACAAAATGCATCACAAGACATATTATATTACTCCAAAATTGTGCACAGTATAACAACAACAAGTAAGAGGAAAGAAAAATGCCATTACAGAGCTTGGGAAGGAGGCTTGAGCTCCCAGATCATACCCCAAGCGGAGAAGAAATAGGGGTAGAAAATAAATATGACTAACTCCCTCTTTAAAATGAGACCCAGATTACAATATATAGAATGAGAAAGAGAGAAGATTCCAATCCTAAAATTTCTTTTTCAACCACTTGTAAGATGCAATAAATGAGTGCAATCAATGACACCTTTCTTGTAAAAGACTCCTTCTATCCTGTGACCTGCAGTAGTGAAAGAATGATGGCCATGCTCATTAAATGCATTCCCAACCACTTTCCAATTATCTCTTTGAACTGGGCTCTTTTCCTTAAAAATCACCATCAATGCTTCATTAATTTCTACATTTATTGATTGCCTTGCATCGTGCTCAATTTAATAAAGATGGAGATGTTTCTTTTGTTTTCACCCACCTACCCTTTTTTAAAATAAGAAATCTAGTTTCTGTGGTGTAGAGGATGTCGAGAGCTTTTTGAAAATTCCAATTTTGTGAAAATAAAAGTTCCGAGTCAAACATTATGCTCGTTTGAACTTTGGGGTCACGTGTTACACGCAGACTCTCACAATATTTTAAAAGATCTAAGAATTTAAAACTCATGGTGGGATTTATGATTAATCCTACATTGAATTGACTTGCTAACAATATTTTGCAACCTTCTTTGGGTTCAAAGTCTATCTCGTGTTGAGCTCCACATGGAGGCCAAGTGCATCCCTAGGGTCTCCTCTTTTCTTGTACCTTTTGAAAGTATGCCGAGATAACACGTGGCACATTCTATGACTCCCTCTACTTTCCCTTTGAGTTTGTAATGGGACTTATTGTATATTAATACGAGGATCCTTTCCTTGTTGGGCCCCTCATTATTGACTCCATGTGGAAGTCCTGTGGGGTTTTGAGATCTCCTTCTTCCCTTTTGGTTTTGAATCGCTGGCTAGGCCAACACGTGGCACCTTCCATGAGTTTGTTTCTTTTCTTCTAGTTAAATCATTTTGGGCTCCAATTTTCATCATGATTTGGCTAAGTTTCTTCCCCCTATGTCTGGAAGCTTGACTCTTTTTGTATTAGTTCAAGATTCTCAAGACTAATTTGATTAATCCAAAGCAGAATGTACTTATTATCTAGTTTCAAAGGGTGGTGGATGAAATTAGGTAAAACCTTCATTATTGAGAAATCTATAGAGATGATGACAAAGTATTATACACAAAACTTACAACTCCCACAAGCTATAATATGTGCATGTTTTTCCTTCACAATGTTAATGCAACCATATATGTAGAATTGACATGCTACCTTTGTTGTTCCTTGACCTACTCGATACCACTGATAAGGTATGGAAGAGATTAAACCAGTAATAACAAAGAATAATAATATTATAATTCAATACATTTGGGATACATAATACAGTGAATAACACCCATACATATAGGATGTTTGGGTCCCTATAATTTAGGAAACTAACAAACCACCAAACCCCTATTACGTGAGTTTGGTTTAACAACCAAATATCACACAAACAATAATATTATAAACAACTCGTAATATGAGTTGTTATTACACCTTACTCACATAGAATTATAGTTCACACTAATATTAATTTCCTAACGTAGACTTGTTGGAAGTTACATCCAAAATTACATACATTTAAGAACAAGAAAAATAAAAAATAAGTCCATGCCATCACTTCAAGGAGAACCAATTTATGTTGAGAGCAACGAAGAGGTGGATGAGCAATTGTGTTGTACCAACCTTCAGAAAAAGGTATGTTTGGGTAATGATGATGCTCAAAACAAAGGTGAACCTTCTAATATTTTTCATATAAAGGTACAAATTAAGATGGTACAATTTGATGTTATTTTGGATTCTTTCTCACATGTAAATTTGATTTTAAAAGAGTTGGTTAATAGAATTGGGTTGTAAATTTATGATCATCATAATCATTATGCTCCAAGATGGGTGAAAAAATGAGTAGAGATGAGGGTTTATAAACAATACAAAGTCAAGTTTGAAATAAATGAACATTTCATTGATGAATTTGTTGTGGATGTTGCACCTATTGAAATTTTTGGTATAGTTTTTGGAAGCCCCTATATGTATGTCAAAGATGCTATTTTCAAGAGGAGATTGAATCAATACTAATTGGTTAAAGATGGGGAAAAACTACACCATAAAATCCTATGAAGGAAAATCTAAGCTCTCCTTGGAAAGTTCCACTCAAGGTAACTAATTTTTTAATGTAAGAGGAAGGTTTATTTTCTCATTTTGAAAGATAAGAAAGAATGTAAGGATATCCATAGTTGTTATTTTGACAAGGAGCATGAGATGTAGTTGCCACCAAGTTATCTCCACATAGGGAAGGAAGGGAAGGACCCACCTCAAGGGAATGAAAAGGTGGACCAATAATTTCACATGACAAAGAATGTATTTCAGCATATGCACCTCTAGGTACAAGAGAGGTTCAAGAAGTGGGGAAAGAAAATTCCTCACCATATGAGTTCCTAAGATTTTGGGGACCAAAAGCCTCTAATTGGGGAGGCATGATCCAAATTTTGGATCAGTAATTTTAGAATCATGAGCTAATAAAATCACCATTGTGATTATGTAACTTTTTTATCACTTAACACTATTTCTATGGCTCTTGTTGGATGTAACCACATAACAAGGTTCAAGATGAAGTTGTGAAACTATGAGACCTCAAAGAAGATAGGTTTTAGTGCAAAGGATTAAACACTATGAAGATGTCATCAAAATAAAAAATTGATTACATATTTGTGTTCCTCTTGAAAAATTATACAAGTTAAGAAAATAACAATGATTTCGAGTTCATATGCAAAATTTATGGCCTTCGAAGGGAGTGGACTTTGTATGATGATGAAACTTCCCATAAAGCCATAGTGGTGGTTACGTAAATTCTAATTTGTGGAAAGTGGTGGTTATATCATGTGGGAAATTATGGGAAGAGTAAATAGATCTATATGGTTCCTCTTCAACTTTTGAGTCTTTTGGGATTCTATTTCGATCTCTCCTTGTTGTTAAAATTTTATATATATGTGGGGAAGGTCTTTGTAAGGGATAAGGAAGAGATTCTAAGCAATTTTTATTCTTGATCATATGTGGTTTTCTAAATTGGAGTGTGAAAGGAAGGTGTGAGTGAGTGAGTTGAAAATTTTGTATGAGTGTTTGAACATCATAGTGTTCATGGAGGCCTTGGGAAGGAAGTAAGCTTGTACACAAAGACATGATAGTGAGATGAGGAAGCATTGCTTCACTCTTGCTGGAGTTTTCTCAATTTGAGTTTCTCCAGGTAATCTTGTGTCTCTCTCATTGTGTTTTCTCTCTTTCATTGCTCAATATTTCCTTGATTATGTAATACTCCTAATTCATTTCTAAATCACATTTAATAACTATTTAGGAAAATTGAAAGAAAATAATATATTGATGACTGGTGGTAATCATGAGGAATGCATAGGATCCGTGTTGGTGAAACTTAGTGTGTAATAACCACCTAGTTTATGGATCGTATGCTCCAAATTGTATAAAATTTGAGTTCTTTCCTGGTTTATCTTTTTCGCATCCCACTTCAAGACTAGATTTCCCTCTTGGAAACTTTTATCCATTAATTTTTGTCAAAATGATTCTTAATATGAGCTTGATATTTTTCCATTGTTTTCATTGTTTATTTTCTTAACTCTTCTAGTTCCATGAGCTCTGCATATGTAATCTTGATGGCATCGACCTTAAACATTTATGGGTTCATGATAAGCTCTAACATTGGAAATTTAAGTTATATTGGTATCCTCTATTCCTTACCATAAAATATTTTACATGGGGAGCTTCCCATTAATATTTTAGGAGTGATCCTATCATCCCATAAGCTTAATTTTAGTCATATGTGACATGTTCTTTGATTTTCATCTAAGGTCCTCCTTATGATTCTCAAGAGGTTTTTGTTGGTTGATTCAACCTATCCATTATCTTAGGGGTATTAATTTTTAAATGTACTCAAATATATGTCATTTCTTACATTATAATTAGATAATTTTATGCCAAAGGAAGCTAGAGTATTATTAGAAATTATTATGGAAAGGACACCAAACCTGTTCACAATACCTTCATAGAAATTCAAGATGTATATTTATTTTCTTCCTTCATAAAGAATGGCCTATGTCCATTTACTGAAGTAATTAGTGGCTATGATGATCCAATTGTGACCTAGGTTTGATTGTGGATTAGTTAATCTAAAAAATCCAACCCCCTTTGTATGAATGGTGTATTTATATAGATGGGGTGGAGTAGAAGGGTTGTTAGCCTCTCTTTACTTGTCAAGAATGCACATTTCTTACATATTTTAACCCATGCATGATAGTTATTGAAAAGGTTGGGCCAATAATAACCATCCTTCATGATCCTAAGGGATCTTATCCTTGGAGAAAAGTGTCCTCATGCTTCTCCATCATGAAAATCATGCAATGCCTTCTCCATCTGATTTTTTAATGCATCTCAAAAGGACACTTTTTATATATTTTCTGAACAAAATTTCATCAATCATCACATAAGGGATGGATTGGAGTCTAAAGTACCTTCTTGTGGATTTACTTAGGCCTTGAGGGTACTGAAATGTTTGGAGAAATTTTACTACTTTATGAGTTAAACAAGGAATTAATCATGTTGGAGCATGAGGATAGCCTTTTTATCAATATTTTAGTGTGAAACTAGTTTCTCACACATCCTTTTCCTCTAACCATCTTAGTCACCTTGATATCAATATTGTACTCCATTACCTTGGTTATCTAACCAACTCTCTTCTTATTTAAATCCTTATTTAAAAGAAAATATTTTACCTGGATGAGATACCATGAGGTGAATCTTATTATTAGATACCAAATGTCTAAAAAAGTTTAAACTTCTTATAACAGCATAATGCTTATTTGTCAATAAGTGAATATATTACCTCATAATCCTCTAGACCATGGCTAAAGAATGTTGTTGGTTATTCGACACTTTTTTCATTTGTCTGCACTAGCATGACAAATATTGTGTTTGTGCCACCAAAAGCATACAAGGTGAAATATTTAGTAAAATCAGGGTTGATGAGAGTTGGGGCTTGTGCAATTTCTTTCTTAATAGCCTCAAAGTTATTCTTTCATTCATTATTCCACTTGAATTTCATAATTTTTATCATCATTAATGTTAAAGATTTGATAAGTTTTGAAAATTTTGGGACAAACCTCCTAAAATTTTTCATTCTCCCTAAGAAAATCAAAAGTTATTTCCTATGACTAGGTAAGGGGAATGTAATTATGGAACTAAATATTTATGGGTCAATGGTTAATGCTTCTTTAGAAACAATATGTCCAAGGATCTTACATTCATGATCTAGGAAGATACATTTATTGGGGTTAAGAGAGACTCTGAACTACCTACGCCTCTCAAAAACATACCTAAGATGGAGTAGATGGCCTCTTACATCCTTGGAGAACACCATGGTATTTTACGGATACACAAGAATAATGTTTTTGATTGGTCATTTGAATGCCATATTCATGGATCTTTGAAAAGTTACTCCTTTATTAGATAAAATGAATGTCATCTTCTTGTAGGTGTAGGTTCCCTATTTTATTGTAAAAGTTTTCTTAAACTGGTCTTCATTCTTCACCATGATCTGATTGTAGCTAGAGTAACCATCTAGAAGAGAAAACCTCTCGGATCTAACCACCATTTATAATATTTTCTTCATTGAAGGAAATGGGTAATGGTCCTTCAAGGAATCCTTGTCTAAATCTCTAAATTCAACACAAACCGCTTTCTCCATTCCTTTTCCTTACTAGAACTAAGTTAGCAACCCATGATGAGTGTTTAATGGGAAAAATTATATTTGTCTCAATCAGTTTGTTTAGTTCCTTCTTTATCAAAGGTTCAATGTGTGGATTGACATGATGTAATTTTTACCTTATGGGATTAGACATTTGATTTATTTTAATGGTGTGTTGTGATATATTAGGGTCTAAACCTCTAAGATCTTGATAACCCCAAGAAAAATATCAAAAAATCTTGGAAAAGTTCTACAAAAGCATGCTTCTCTTGTGGGGTACTCACCTTGCCAATTTTCAACAGTTTATCCTCATCAAATGAGATGGGTTTATAATCTTCACCCTTGAGTGTCATGTTTGAATTTATCTTTCTAAGGTTATCCTTGGAGTTAAATATGTATTATAGAGTTAATAGGCCATTGGGAAATTTATTTGATCTAAGTTGGACAACTTGGTTCCCATATTTTTGCTCCAACTTATCCTAATTCCTTGAAGAAAACTCATCCTCTTCTCTGATAAAATTCACAATATGTTGATCATGCTCAAAAAAATTCCAACAGGTTTCATTTTTTGGTATGGCAGGCCTCACTTCTACCTTGATATGTGTTTGCAATTTTTCTATGTTAACATTCTCAACAATGTCAAAATTTGCTCCAACTGTAGCCATCATATCAGAAGCTTCATTACTTTTCCTTGGAATGGCATGGATATTGAAGGCTTCAAAATCCTCCAAAAGGTCCCATACTTTATTCTTGTAATATCTTAGAAATTCATTCTTAGTTGCATATGAACCTATGACTTGGTTTATAATCAGTTCACTATCTCTAAAAGTCTATAATTTCTTGATGTTCTTCTTTTTTTTCCACTGCAAGCAATATACGAGGGATTCATACTCCTATGTGTTTTTGGAGCAGATAAACTAAAACCTAAAAGAGGATTAATACTTCATGCTAGTAGGACATACAAGGATGAAACCCCATCCTTCTCCTTGTCTTCTTCTTGATCCATCAAAAACATTTTCTAAATGTCATCCTCCTCTTTATCATTTGATTTGACAACACTAGGAAAGGGTGAACTCTCCTCATGTAGTTAATACCAATGAAAACTTGTTCAATATTTTTTTCAATACCATGAAGTTCATTCCCCCACTCATTAAATAGAAAATTAGGAATTCCCTCAATCTGAGTATCTGCATCTTGGGCACTTGGATAATCTTCTTGATAAAAATGGTCAAATCTGCATTTATGGGCGGGAATGTAAGGATCTATATGATATGTAGCAATTGGTTCAGACTTGATGGTAGCCTTAGTGCCACACTTGGTTTTGGATATCATATGATACCATTCATCTGATAGATATCCTCCAATTTTTGTGGTGAAATCTCTAGATAGACATAGAGAAAATAATGGAGGTAGATCACTTATGAAGATATCTCGAGGAACAAAAAAGTTGGGGAATGCATAAAATGTGATACCTAGACCTTTGATAACCCAAACAGTCCCCATTTTTGTTCCATCTAGCTATACCACCCCTTTATAAATAGACTCATATTTGAGACCTAGTTGGTCTGCAATGTGCTTGGTAATTACAAATTTGATTCCCCTTAAGTCAATCATGCAATTGTGTACTAAATGATTAACAATGATTAGAGATAAATAGAAAGGAGGGGATTTTGTGTTCTTTTTTAGTTGATCCTCACTTTTTTTTATTGTATTAGTAAGAACAAATTTGGCTTGTTCCTTGGGTGACTCACTTAGAATGGAGAAACTGGTCATAGATACTTACAAGATATATTTTTCCTAGAATTTCCAAGGATTCCCACATTGAGATATTTGTTGGCATAACAACTTTTTAACATGATGATATCCCTCTCCACCATTAGTTCAAGCTTTTTTCGATGGAAAATCATTTGGCATCATAGTCGGGTAGTTAAGTGCACCAGCCCCATAGTAGTGCTGGGATGGGTGACCTCTCAGGAAATTCCCAGTGTCATTGCCTCCTAATTTTGTTGGGCCTGATTGGGTGTATACCGGCTCCATCATTCGAGGGTGTTGGCATAGTAGTCGCTTAACATGATGTGATCCCCGTCCACCATAAGTTTGAACTAATGGTGGAGAGGGATCTCATCTTGTTAAACAATTTTTACACCAACAATATTCACATGGGTCTTTTTCATCTATTCAAGGATGTTGAAGGAATTTGAATTATATTTTTGTTGGACCTTACTTATAACCACCCTTTCTTGCATTTGGATTGATGTAGAAGGACCTTTGGGTTGCCCTTGTATTTTAGAGGCTGGATTTAGACTGCTCCCCTTTTGGAGTGTTAGGGTAGGTTGAGAAGGCCCTACATCTTTTGTTTCTCCTCTTCCATATCTCTTCTCTTAGCTCTAGTATTGACAGCCACACCTTGAGAAGAATTATAGTTTATTACACAAAACTCATCTACTTTCCATTTTTTTATCTGCAAAATTGACAAGGGCAATTTGCAGGTAACCATACCAAAAATTTTGTTTTGGCCCCAAGGAAGTTTGACAAACGTTTGAAAAAGCCCGAAATTTCCTTGCGAAAATCAAGTTTTAAGGACTTAGCTATTTTTCAGTATTTTTGAGTTGGGCACAAAAATTGTTGTGGTAACATCAAGAAAAGTGCACCCAAGGTGCTGAGAAGTTCCTGTCGACATGCTAAAAAGTGCACCCAAGGCGCTGAGAAGTTCCTGTCGACATGTTGAAAAGTGCACCCAAGGCACTGAGAAGTTCTTGTTGACATGCTGAAAAGTGTGCCAAGGCACTGAGAAGTTCCTGTCGACATGCTGAAAAGTGTGCCCTTTTACACTAAAGAGTAGTTTCTTCTTGGGATCCATTGATCGTTTTTGTAAAATATTTAAAAATCATGTTGGCATACACGATGACATCATCCATGTTGCACCATGGGATGTACCCATCCAAAAACTTACCTAAGTCAACTATTGACTTTTTAGATATTTTCTAGATATTTTGTAAGTGGTTGGTACGCTTTTGTCTTCTTTCCTCTGCTCCTTCTATAAATACTTGGATACTTGTAGTATTCAGTGGCGGACACTTTTTAGATGAAAAATAGAAGTGAGAAGAAAAGACTTTATACTTTTTGTAACAGAAGAAACATTAATACAAATATTAAGACTTTGTGCTGAATATCCATGTTATGGGCATCTGATCTTTCTTATGTCGATCTATGCATTTATTCTATTGGATCTATCTCTACTTTTTTGTCATTTGTTCATCAGTATTGCTTTGTTCATCTATGCAAGTAGGTTCGGCTCTGTTTACTACCAGCCCAAAACATAGACCCTCTGACCTTTCTGCTTTTGAATTCATTTCTTTTCCCCCTTCGGATCTATCTTATCTTTGTTCTTTCCCTTCTCTCCTTTCCTTTCACAGTTGGAAACACCTCTACTGGGATGAGATCCCAAACCCCCGAAGGCAGAATATTGTGAGACTTGCATAGATTCCTGCTAGTAGAATAGCAATAAACCAGTTTTGCTTTGTTGACTCAAAGAGGGGCTATGCCCTACACACTATTGGCTTGTCTATCCATAGATCTGTCCACCCGACAGATTTTTGGACCAACAGTTTTTGCGACTCTATTGGGGAACAAATAGATCTATGGTAGTGGTATGCTAGAAAATAGATAAAACAGTAAAAATCATTACCTATTTGCAAATCTTAACTTTTTGCCTAAAATTCAAAATCTTTTCAAAAGTGATCCAAAATGAAAATTTTCTTCGAGATCCATAGATCTCTGGGCTAGTTAGAGATCTTTAGTTTGCTTTGAGTTTTTACAAAAACTCGTATTTTCATTAGATTTGAGAATCGTGCGTTTACAAAAATTTCAAAACCCTTGCAAAAAGTTAAATCTAAGATTCAAAATCAGCTTACTAAGTTGACCATCATTTTATCCTCGCTAATATTTGTCATTAAACAACAATCGGTTTTCAAAAGAGGGATAAAATTAAATATTTAGAAAAGTACATGCTGCTGATTTTTGTCAGAAAAATTAGAAAATCAGCAAGTACAACCAAAAAGAGTTTTTAATCTGCTCCAAAATATTGCAGATCTGAAAGATACACTGGCGGGTGAACCATTTACTCGTAGTAGGAGAGCTCATGGAGAATTTGATCCTACTTTCGATCTACTTCAAAGGCACAACTTCAGTATTACACCAGCACACTTCTCGTCGCTAAGTTCAGCTGATCGGTCAGCCAGAAGTGTCTCACCTCCACGAAGGAATCATTTTTCACAAGGAGCATCCGCCTCCCTTTGTAGTGCTTTGTTGCTTAGTGGAACCATCTACCCAGCTCACATCCTTTTTCCAGATTTTCAGATGGCAGTACCATGGGGAAATGCTATGGGCCCTCTTACTTTGCCACATCCTGTTCACGCACTCCCTCATGGAAACCACAAGAATTTCCCAAGATTCGATGCTATGTACCTTGGGATATAATATTATAATGTATATGGGTTGATGGAGATGCCGACATGTGGTACACATCCCCTTATCTTATTATATCATTCATTAAGGATATTACTTGTATAAATCAGAACATATACAGTAGAATAATATGAGAGAACACCAAAATATAGATAAATTATGACAATATGCTCATATAATAGCTTTGCCACTTCGAGGGGGCAACCTCCAATACCACTTCGAGGGGGTAACCTCCAAACCATACAATAACACTCCAATACTCAATATGATGATTAAATACAACCTTCTAACCCCTATATATACCATTCTAACCTATGGCCAATACTGAGGCTGACCTCCTAAGCATAATAAATCATAAATGAATGATATAATAAGATAAGGGGATGTGTGCCACATGTCGGCATCTCCATCAACCCATATACATTATAATATTATATCCCAAGGTACATAGCATTGCCTCCCTCTTTGACATGTTTCGTCCCCGAAACATAAGAAGAAGCCATATAATGAGTGTGCTTTAAATTATTGCACACTTGTCGCCAAGCTTGATCATCCAACCACATGTGATCCTGGTAGATGATACATATCTGAACTAATATCCATATTCCGTTGCGCTACTCTGATTCCATTCATGACCATAGTTTATCATCCTTGGATTCCATGCATAACCAACATAAGGATTTAATGCATAACCATAATAAGGATTCCATGCTTAAGGATAACCATAATAAGTTGCATCTTCATTGATCCCATTGATCCCCTATATAAATAAAGTGATTATTCCTCCAATTACCTATATATCTATATTGGTTGGAAATATGATGTGCCCCGACATCTCCATGATTTTTTTCTCTCGTGTTGACGTGGATTTCCATATGCTGCAGTTGTAGTATCCTCAACCTTATGAACCTGTTTCTGAAATTTCTTTTCTTCTTCCACCTTTGCATTTGATATTTTATTTTTCTCTTGAGTAGATGAATCATCATTTCCTTATTTTTCTTCATGTTCCTCTTTTGAATCATCCTTATTCCCTTCTTCTCCATATTCTAAATCATCCTCATGGTCTATATTGACTTTTCTTTGATTTCCATTAAGCCTGATATCCTGTAAAGTGACCTTCTTCTTTTTGTACCAAATCTTCATAAACTTATTTTTCATATTAATATTAATTGTCCCCAATGTCTCTAACCAAGGATACCCAAGAACAATATCCAAACCATCCATATATAAGGAAAAAAATCTGAATGTAAAGTATATTTGTCCATAGTAAGTTTTAAATCTTCAAAAACTTGAATTTTCTTACCATTCACTTGAGCTTCTTTGATATTACTTTCTTGAATATGTAGATGTCGAGCCATATCCTTGTTGATGAAGTTATACTTGCTGTTAGGGTTTATGGAAACAATTATCTTATTCCTTTGAATGCATCCATGAAACTGAAATATGGTATCTTCCTTCTTTGGAGATGCACTATCATGCGTAACAACTTCAACTTCTTCTTCTTCTTCTTCTTCTTCTTCTTCTTCTTCTATTGCTGCTTCTTCTTCTTCTTCTTCTTTTTCTCTTGATTCTTCAATATATTCGTCCCCATCATCTTGCTTTGACTCTTGTTCCTCTTTGTGGTCCCATCTATCCATAAAAAGTTGTTCCATTTCCTCCCAAGACCAATCCTTCCTGTCATTTTTAATCTCAGAAAACCAAATCCATGCAGGACCACCAAGATAATGTGAAAACCTATTCCTTGTCATGAAATATGAGAAATATATATTCTTAAATTTTATCCACCATTCTTTAGCATCCATCTCACCATTTCCATAAAAATTTTCTATCCCCGTGACCATGATTAGGGTTTAGGAATTCTGAAAATATTTCGGCAGATGGATAAAAACACAAAGAAAAAACCCCAACTGAAATTTCAAGAGATTTCCGAAAATATAAATTTTGCTAAAAAATACCACAATTTTCTTCTTGAAAAGTGAATTTATGAAAAAACCTAAAACACCAATAAAATCCGCAAAACAGATCCAATCTAGCTGAATTTTTCAGATATTCTGACTTAGAGTGTTTCCAAATTATTCTGAAAAAATTGGAAAAAAATTCGATATAATCTTCAAGATATACTTGAAACAAAAAATTAGGGTTTTTGCCCTAATTTTGGCCGAAATCGCTGCTCTGATACCACTTGTAAGGATATTACTTGTATAAATCAGAACATATACAGTAGAATAATATGAGAGAACACCAAAATATAGATAAATTATGACAATATGCTCATATAATAGCTTTGCCACTTTGAGGGGGCAACCTCCAATACCACTTCGAGGGGGTAACCTCCAAACCATACAATAACACTCCAATACTCAATATGATGATTAAATACAACCTTCTAACCCCTATATATACCATTCTAACCTATGGCCAATACTGAGGCCGACCTCCTAAGCATAATAAATCATAAATGAATGATATAATAAGATAAGGGGATGTGTGCCACATGTCGGCATCTCCATCAACCCATATACATTATAATATTATATCCCAAGGTACATAGCATTCGATGGGAGCGAAAACCAAAGCACCGATTCACATATATCTGCATTCATCATGTCATGCAACATCTTGGATGTTACCCATGAAGATGTGTCAGTATGCCTCTTTTTAGAGACCTTGCAAGGACCCACAGCAGAGAATGGTTCCAACATTTGTCGGCCGGATCTATCACTAGTTGGGCCACCTTACAGATTGCATTTGAAGAAAGGTATAAGCCTTCAGAGGATGTGTTCGCATTACTATCCAAGATCACCCACCTAAAGAAGGAGGTCAATGAAACCATGCACGATTTCATCACCCATTTCAATTCACTAATCAATCGTGTGCTGCCTGCCATGCTACCAACGCCGAAAATTAGAAGTGTTTCTTCGTAAATGCCATGAGCTCAAAAGTAAGTTTCTTACTCTTGCAAGAACAAGTCACTACTTTGGTTCTTGCCCAAGCTACTGCCATACGGATTGAAGACAACTTGCTAATATTTGGTGAATTAAAACAAGAACCGTCTAAGCCTAAAGCTTCATCTCCTTTTGCCACTTCATCTAATTTGGCATTTCAAAATATGGTGAATGACTTTCTCGTTAAAGAAGTAGTTATCTCAAGCTTCTCCTAGTACTCGATGCAGGATATCCCACGAGAGGAAATTCACTCCCAACAATGCCTCGCAAAGGCCGCGTTTGCCTCAACCATTCCATGGTTGGCACTTGAGGCCCCTCTAGTCAATGCCCTGGTTGAGATCGAAGAGGAGGAGCAAATTTATGAAGAACCTTCATCTCAAGGTGAAGATGACCAAGATGTCGGTGAACCGACTGGCGACTCTACAATTGGGTATATGGAATTTGAAGATAAAGAATTTGATGATGAAGATGGAACCCAAGGATATGCAAGTGGGCAGTCATATGCTATTTTCACCCGCTCATAAGGAAAAGAAGCAGAAGTTGCTGCCGGGATACAAAAAGAGAGGGTCGTGTTAAACACACCTCCAACCATTGCAAAAAGAGGTAATCCCCTTCCTGCTCAACCTATTATTAAGTATTTTTCAAAAAATCTTTTCCCCTATCTCCCATCCAAATCAGCCCTCTCATATTCCTATCAAGACCGGTAATCCTATCCTACCATCGTGAAATGAGGACTCATTCCTTCATCAAAGAAAACCTTGGCCACATTTGACATAATTGATCATGCTAAAAAGACCAAGATCCAAATGTCTGAAGCCGAGTATCTTTAGTCAAACCCTGAATAGCTTATAAGATTGACCAAATATATTCAAAGCCAAGTCTGTCAGTAACTTCTCAAGTCTCCCCGAGAGGAATCCTTTCCACTCCTCCCGCAAATTTTATAAATGTTGCCTCAACTTCCTCGTCAGGAAAAATAGAACCTTTCTATCTCTCCCTCCTAATCAATGGCCACAAGCTAAGAAACTGCATAATTGATTCTAGGGCTTCTGATAATGTCATGCTGGAAAAATTCACCCATGCTCTGGGCCTCACTCTTACCAAGCCTTTCGGCAGATTTTATTCCATGGAAACCAAACAGTTCCATTGATTGGTCGATCAAAGACGCACGCACGGTTTGCATTTGCAGCGTTCCCAGAGAAAAAGGGTGAAGATGACCATCCTTATTGCCGATATCCCCGCAGCATATGGAATTCTATTAGGGAGGAGCTTTTGCAAAGAGGTTGGAGGAGATATTCATATGGACTAGTCCAAAGCCGAATCCCGTTAAAGGCATAATGCGACATTGGAGTCTCGAATCACAAAATAAGTACTTGGTCACCAATTTTGACAACCCCCAAGCCCAAATTCTCTTTGAATCATCAAGGATGGGGAATTACTTCTTATCTACTGAGTTTGAAAAAATGGACGTCTTCATCCTGCGGAAGATCTTAACAAGATTTGGAAATTACAGTTTGATGGTAGCTGTGCAACTAGCGGATGCAAAGATGCCAGAGCTGTGTTGATTTTCCCAGAGGAAGAGATTTTTCCTCTCACTTTCAAGTTACAATTTTTCAACACGAATAATACTGCTGAGTATGAATCTTTGCTACTTGGCATACAAGCTGTAAAAGAAAGGAGAATCAAAAACATAAAAGTGCAAGGCGATGGCGGGCTGGTCCTGAATCAAGTGAAAAGGATATACCAAGTAAAAAAATGAAAGGCTCAGGCATTACTACAACACGGTATGGGACAACATTGAGGATTTCGATGCTTTTTCAATAAAATCCATTCCAAGAGCTCAGAATGACATGGTCGATTCATTGGTCATTTCAGCATCCCTCATGCTCCCTCACCCAAGGTTGAAAACATACACATATACCATTGAGGTAGTTTTCCGCCCAAGCATGCTAGACAATTCTCAGCATTGGCAGGTATTCAACGATGACAATCAACTTATTGCCTTTCTGGAAAAGGCAAAAATTCATGAGCTTCATTTTAAAGGATCCACTTCGCGTGCCATGAATCATATCGATCAAGATGATAAATCAAAAGGAGGTGATGGCATATGTTAGCTCAAACGAATAAAATTCCAAAAGTTTTAGTCTCTTTGGACGTTTGTTTGACAAACATGATCGTTTTGTCAAAAAGAAAAGGCAAGATGACCCTAAATCATCTCTTGAGACCAAACCGGTCAATCTAGGTTCGGCGGATTGTTCGCGAGTTTGTGAACATCGAAAAATGTTGCACACACAAGAAAAGTGAAAGTTTGTCAAATTTCAAGAAATATATGGACGTATTGGCATGGTCTTATGCTGATCTAAAGTATTTCAAGATGAAGGACGTCCAAAGATGACATCCCGTTGAAAGAAGATGTCAAACCCTTTCACCGAAAAAAAGGCACTATAATCCCAAGGTCTCGGTACCATCCAGCTGAAATATAGAAAATGTTGGATGCAAGGATCATTTTTCCTATCCACCACAATATCTCGGGTCTCAAACATTGTGCCGACGTAAGAAAAATGGTGAGATACAAATATGCGTATATTTTCGCAACCTAAATCAGATGTCCTTAAAGGATAATTACCTGCTTCCCATAATGGATCGGGTTCGTAGGGTAGAATCTTGGTTCAAAAATTTTATCCATGCTTGATGGCTTTTGGGCTATAATAAGATTGAGTTCTCACCAAGACCAATTCAAAACAACATTCACTACCCCCTGGGGCACATTTGCCTATAGCAGAATGCCTTTTGGTTTGACCAATGCTGGTGCCACCTTTCAGCGAGCAATGGATTTCACGTTCAAAGGTATGATGGAAAATGTTATTATAGTCTATTTAGAGGACTTAAATATGTTCTCTAAACAATGAAGTGATCATTGTGATCATTTGGAGCAAGTATTGATTAGATGCTGAGAACACGGGATCTCCCTAAATCAGAAAAATTCTATTTTCGGGGTCACGGAAGGAAAGTTGTTGGGACACGTTGTTAGCAAGGAAGGGACAAAGATAGATATTGAAAGGGTTAAGGCCATTCAGATCCTTACCTTACCTACAAGCAAGACTGGTGTTCACTCTTTCTTTGGAAAAGTGAATTTTCTCAAGCGCTTTGTTCCCAACTTTGCTGAAAAGACTCGCCACATATCAAATATGATGAAAGGGTCACAAAATTTCGGGTGGAATTAGGAAGGAAAGATGTCATTCGAGGAGATAAAAGCCTCATTACTGCATACTGTGCACCACCCTGGTATGTCCCAACTTCTCTAAGGATTTTATCATGTACAGCTATGCATCTGAGCATACTGTATCAACCATCTTAATGCAAAAGAATTCTAAAGATGTTGAATCTCCAATCACATTCATGAGCTCTCCCCTCAAGCCTCATGAATTGAAGATGTCTCAGTTGGAAAAACATGCCTTCACTTGTTGTCAAAGTAGTCAAGAACTTCAGGTATTATATTCTAAACTCTCATACAGTGGTGCTAGTCCCTGACACGGCAGTCAAGTCAATTTTAACTCAACAGGAGTTAGGGAGTTTACGAGGGAATTGGATCGCAAAGGTCTAGGAGTACGATCTAGATATAAAACCAACCAAGCTAGTAAGAGGCAAGGGCCTATGTCAGCTCATGGCTGAAAACAAAGATTCAGAAGACCCTGAAGAAAAGGATGATTGCATCGATGGAACACAAGGTTAGTTGGAGAAAGCTGATTCTCTACCCATGGTTCTATTTGTCGCGACTAGCGATGAGTGGTATTCTGATATTACTTTCTTTCTCACTTATGGTGAGTGCCCAACTCATCTAACTTCAAGGAGAAGCATACTACAAAGCTCAGAGCGGCCAAATATGTCATCTGGAATGACGGTTTGTACAAACACGGAATAGATGGCATCTTCTTGTGATGTGTTGACAAGCCACATCAGGTAAAGCTACTTGAGAAATTTCATGATTCAACCTATGGTGGTCATTTATCCTCTTGATAATAGCAAACACAAGATCATCCGAAGGCTAGGTACCATTGGCCAACGCTATTTTAGGATACAACCACCTGGGTAGAAAAATGTGAGCTTTGCCAACAGTTTGTTGGAAAACCAAAATTGGCTACTTTTCCCCTCAGGCCGGTCATTATTGATGAACCATTCAGGCAGTGGGGAATTGACTTTATCGATAACTCCATCCCCAATCGAGTGTTGGACATAGTTACGTCCTGACAGCAACATATTACTTCACCAAATGGGTGGAGGCCATACCTATCAAACATGCCACTTCTAAGGTTGTTTGTAGTTTCATCAAAGAGAATATCATTGTAAGGTTTGGCATTCCAAACAAAATCATTGTTGATAATGCTTCCAACTTCTCCTCATGAGAAGTTATTGGTTTTTTCTATGAATACGGGATAACCTTGGCCCACACCTCAGATTACTACCCCCAGGGAAATGGTCAGGCAGAATCTAGTAATAAAAACTTAGTGACCATCATACGAAGCTAGTTGATGGGAATCAACGATCTGGCACAAGTCATTGTATGATGCTTTGTGGGTAGATCGTATCACTCCAAAGAGGTCTCTCGGTATGTCACCTTTTCAAGTGTTATATGGAATCGATGTCGAGCTTCCCATTTCTATAGAACTTCCTGCTCTATGCTTGGCACGAGCAATTGAAGATGAGACTTTCCAAAATTCTCTTGAAAAGAGGATCATGTATCTAGCAGAGCTCGAAGAAAAAAGAGTAAGAGTGGTCAATAGGATCACCAAACATCATAATTAAGTAAAGATAATTTTCGATAAAAAGGCCAAGCAGAGATATTTTCAGGTGGGAGATCTCGTCCTTTTATGGGACAAGTGAAGAGAGCCAAAGGGAATGCATGGGAAATTTGACTCTCTTTGGAGAGGGCCTTTCAAGATCAAGTAGCTCAATGGAGAGAATAGTTTCTATCTCTCGTATCTGGATGGAACCGAGCTCCCACTTCCCTATAGTGGGTAGCATCTCAAGATCTTTAGGAAGTAGAGCTTGCTCTCTTCTTTGTATAGTTTACTTTCATTGTGTGTTTTCTTTCCTGTTGTTGTGTGTTCCCTTTCTTTTTCCTTTTTGTTCACCCTCCGGTTGCCCTTGTTTTTGAATCTCCAACCCAATGGATAGGCACATGAAAATCTGGGATTCTCTACCCTTAAGTTTCACTCAAAGATAGTCCCCAGAAAGAGCCAATTGTTATCCTGCAAAATTGACAAGGGCAATTTGTAGGTAACCATACCAAAAATTTTGTTTTGGCCTCAAGGAAGTTTGAAAACGCTTGAAAAATCCCGAAATTCCCTTGCAAAATCAAGTTTTAAGGACTTAACCATTTTTCAGTCTTTTTGAGTTGGGCACAAAAATTGTTGTGGCAACATCAAGAAAAGTGCACCCACGGCATTGAGAAGTTCCTGTTGACATGTTGAAAAGTGCACCCAAGGCGCTGAGAAGTTCCTGTTGACATGTTAAAAGTGCACCCAAGTCGCTGAGAAGTTCCTGTTGACATGCTGAAAAGTGCGCCAAGGCATTGAGAAGTTCCTGTCGACATGCTTTGAAAAGTGTGCCCAAGGTACCTTGAGAAGTTCTGTCGACATGCTTGAAAAGAAAAGTGCACCCAAGTATTTGAGAAGTTCCTATCGACATGCTAAAAAGTGCACCAAGGCACCGAGAATTTCTGCTGACATGTTTGAAAAGTGTGCCAAGGCACCTTTGAGAAGTTCCTGTCGACATGCTAAAAAGTTCACTCTTTTACACTGAAGAGTAGTTTCTTCTTGGGATCCATTGATCATTTTTGCAAAATATTTAAAAAGCATGTTAGCATACACGATGACCTCATCCATGTTGCACCATGGGATGTTGTCATCAAAAAACTTGCCCAAGTCAACTATTGACTTTTTAGATATTTTCTAGATATTTTGTAAGTGGTTGGTTTGCTTTTGTCTTATTTCCTCTTCTCCTTCTATAAATACTTGGATACTTGTAGTATTCAGGTGGTGGACACTTTTTAGATGAAAAATAGAAGTGAGAAGAAAAGGCTTTGTACTTTTGTAAATGT
Organism: Taxus wallichiana var. yunnanensis; assembly: GCA_018340775.1. Taxonomy (NCBI): domain Eukaryota; kingdom Viridiplantae; phylum Streptophyta; class Pinopsida; order Cupressales; family Taxaceae; genus Taxus; species Taxus wallichiana. The sequence continues at coordinate 298,254,642 of CM031243.1, read as the reverse complement.
AAAGAAACATTAATAAAAATATTAAGACTTTGTGCTAAATATGTGTGTTATGGGCATCTGATCTTTCTTATGTCAGATCTATGCATTTATTCTGATTGGATCTATCTCTACTTTTTTGTCATTTGTTCATCAGTATTGCTTTGTTCGTCTATGCAAGTAGGTTCGGCTCTGTTTACTACCAGCCCAAAACATAGACCCTCTGACCTTTCTACTTTGGAATTCATTTCTTTTCCCCCTTTGGATCTATCTTATCTTCATTCTTTCCCTTCTCTCCTTTCCTTTCACAGTTGGAAACACCTCTACTGGGATGAGATCCCAAACCCCGAAGGTAGAATATTGTGAGACTTGCACAGATTCCTACTAGTAGAATAACAATAAACCAGTTTCACTTTGCTGACTCAAAGAGGGGCTATGCCCTGCACAATGTTGGATCATCTATCCATAGATCTGTCCACCCTATAGATTTTGGACCAAAACATTTCATAAGTGAAGTATCACTTGGTGGCATCTCTTGAGTGTATACATGTTGTTGATTTTCTCTATGGGTAGATCTTGAGAGGTAGATACATTTCACACCATAAAGGATTGGTTTAAAATTACATTAGAGACTATTGATTGGTTGTGGGGAAGATAGTAAGGGAAACAACATTCATAATATTACACTAGATTATTTTGAATTGGAACCAAATCCTTAAATGAGCTCGCCGTATTAGGATTGTATGGCTGAAATGGCCTTGAAGAGGGGAAATCATTACGATTTTTAGGAGCTTGGAATGAATTTTTTTAGCTGATATGGGATTTTTTTGGTTGGTATGGAGGTTGGAAAGGATTGAAACTTTGATCTTGCTTCCTTTTTAATGATACCAATTCATTCTAAAAATTTTGCAATTGCTTCATCTTGTAGCTCGCTTAAAGTGTTTGAGGAGATAGGTGCTTGACTAGAAATTTGGATTCTTGGAGATGGAATGGGAGCTAATTTAGAAGCATGATGGGGGTATATGTTTCTATCTCTGGAAAAATAGTAATTGAAGGTGTAGGAGTAATTTTACCAACTTGAATAAGACTATTTTCTACTCTAATAGTACTTTCATAGGTTTCTTGTAAGGCTACACCCCCATGGATTGAATCATAATAAATATTTCACTATTTAAAGCTCTTAAGTAATAGAGGAAATCATAGTGTGGTGTAGGCCTTACCATTAATGGGATTTGATCCTAGGTCTTCTGAAATATGATGTTGAAAGAATCCATTTTCTTATTGAGAGCCCTATTTGTTTTACCACCTCTCCAACGAAGATATATGGTCTGAATTATCCTCAAAATGATTGGAAAAATAATTTTCAAGTTCATCACAATTGTTAAGCAACCAATTCTCAAACTCCTATACCATTGAAGAGTTTTTCCATTGATTTCTAAAGCCAAGAGTTTGATTTCTACATTATTTTTAATAACAAAATTGACTAAGAAAACATGGGTAACATCTTAGGAATGATTAGCTAGGTAGTGTGGTTTTCACCAAGAAGAAGGGAATAATTTTTAGGGAAGACACTAGTATGTCATGTTGGTAATTTAGAGCCAAGGGACTACCACCATTCAATCTAAAAATGAAAATTAATTTAGAATGACATGAATAAAATGGGTCTTAAAACTATAAAGGAAAGAAAAAAAGGCCTACCAAGAGGGGGAGTGGAAAAAGTTCTATTAGGAGGTGATGATGATCTCTAAATTTCATTTCCCCTTCCCTTCCCCTTCCCCTTGGTGAAAACTACAAGTAGTCAAAGGGATCATCTCTTTCTATACTTTACCTTTTTGAATCCTTCTCATAAGAAATAGACACTCTTCTGTATGAAACTAATAGATAAATGTTTAGAGTCATCATATGTGCTTTTTGTAGAGCCTCCAAAGGCTAATAATCACTAAGAAACACACCAAAACTTAGTAAATTAACAATATAACTCATAGTGTCCCATTGAGCGTACCAGAACTATTATCATAAAAGTTAGCACCCTTTGCATTTGTCATGAAGAATAGAAAAAATCTTGTGTAACATGGATTTTCCTCCAATTGTGGGACCTTGCAAGTGAGACAAATCTCTGGATGAGGTTGGTTCCTCTACCAATTCCTAATGCTAAAAATACACCTAAAATTGGAAATGTAACTATCTAATCCTAATCTAAACATTCATAGGGACTAGGAAGGGTGGGAGATGCATAAAATTTGAAATCATACTCTAAACATAGGTGATATCACAAAGAAAATGGGAAATATGATCTCATTGATGGAAAATGGTAAGAACATTAATGAGAGAGAAAATGACTATGCCACAGACTAAAACAACACTTAAGCTTCCCTTTTCACACAATACACAATAAATTTAGAACCTGCAAAGGAGAAAATGCATGTACAACACACCACAATAGTAATAGAGATGCAAGATTACAATAGAAGAAGTCAAGGTAGATAAATAATTGTAAAAACAAATTTTATTACTTCAAGTATGTACAAACCATTACAATGGAGTGGAAGAAGGCACAAAACACCCTTTAGAGCCCAAATATGAGGCCAACAACTCACAAATACTTCTAGAATCACTTTAACATGGGCACCTATAAAGTGAGAGGGTCTAACCTTTACAATTATGCACAACTTGCGAATATATATATAGAAGAGAGAGAGAGAGAGAGAGAGAGAGAGAGAGAGAGAGAGAGAGAGAGAGAGACTCATATTTTTAGCCTCAACCACCAACAACATCCATTAAATAACTAAAAATAATCATGGGAGCCCTTGTAAATCCATTCCCTACATCACTTTGCGGGTTGGAGATGGTATGTGCACCATTCATCATTAATTATGGTAGTTGAGCTACTTGAAATAACACCTTTTATTTTTAGACCTATCTTTTACCTTTTTCAACCTTATAACTCCATCAATTCATTTATTTTTAATGTCAAACTACAATTCATTGTGAGTCCTTTCCAACAAGAACAAGTTTGTCAAATTTGGAGTTAGAGGGAAGAATTTATGATAGGGTGGATTTATGGTGCACAGGAGGAACATAAAAAAGTTCCACATGGGCATTCAAAGTTTTATTTCATCATTACTACATTGGGTTCAACAAATTAGATGGGTGGGGAATAAAATGAATAAGGGCAATATTCCGCCGAGTGTCCTCCTATCTTGATCTAGTCGACTAAATCCGACGGTGTTATGTCTTCCCTCTTGTAGTAAAGGTAAATGAGTGAGAAAATACATAAACAACATGAACTGTTCCCAAGATTCCTTACATACCCAACATGCCTGATTATCCATGTTATGTGGTGAGTGTGTAGAAATAGGGAACAAGAAAAACAAAGGATCATTTCCTCTTGTTCATCCAAAGGCCAATCTGGCCAATTCTTCCGTAGTTGACCATAATTTCCTTGAAAAATGGTTGAGTCCCTAACTTGGGAGCTTAGCAAGATGGAGAACAAGGTCCCAAAACATGAATTATATCCCAAGGCTATGACATTTTCCTAATTTTCCAATACTTTCATTATTTTATCTATGAAAACACTTTTTGAGAACATGGTTTGTCCAAAATCAGAGTTGATCCTTCGTAAAATATCCAAAATAGCTTGGGAGTGATCTTGGGAGAACAATAACTTCAGTAACTACTATGGAAAATGAGTATTTTAAAATGTCTAAAACATCAATAAAACATTAAATACAACTACATATCCATTTCAATGCACACATGATATACCAAACCTTTTTTCTCTATTCAAAATGGTAAATAAACAAAATTAATCAAAAATAAGATACATCTCATCATTTTGGAAATAATACCCACATTAGAAAATAAGTAAAATTTTAGAATCATAATCCCCTCATTATTTATATTTGTTGTGTTAACTATAACCTATAAATTTTTTTCAAACATGGTCACACTCCCCTTGGTCCCCTTTAATTAATTAACGTAATGTATTAACCTAACCATTACCCCTTACCTGCATTCATATTAATTTAATTACTTACAATTGAATTAATACTCATCCTCACACTATTAATCAATTTAATTACTTTAATTAAATTAATTTACACCTCACATAGCCACATCACCTAGACACCTCATCATGGACTTATTCTTAGTCTATTAATTAACTAAAACCCAGCCTCTACTTATCTTAACTAACTTGGACTTAGTCTAACACTAAAATTATAGTCCCATTCCTTTTCTAACAATACTTCCAATATCTAAATGTTAACCCTCACTTGAGACCCGGAATGAAAATCAGAGCACACAAAAAATAGCAAGGATTTTCCTATTTTTGGAAAACCTAGGATTTCCCACCTTAACCGACACCAGCTTATCCTTGAATCGACACCAATCACCTTGACCGTTGTTAATTACCTTTACCGAGGTTGGTCATTTTGATTTTTAAGAGACCTATTACACCCAAGCATGAACCATAGACTTCTCAACTTTCAAACAATGGAATACACTCAATCATAGGTCTAAGAAATCACCCGATACTTGTCCAAAGTCATTACAATAATCATGTGAGAAATATGGGAGGTATTTCCGCATCATTGACAAAAAATTTCTTCATAGATCAACCACTTCCATCTTTCACCAACCAAGCTTGCAAATACAAGTGTATTATATTTGCATCATTTTGTACTTAAAGTGTAGGTTCATTATCTTTGCTATTAGATCTTTTTCTTTCCCACATTCCTCCATTCCCACCTTCCTACCAATCTACCCAACCTACCACCCACCACCTTCTGCGCCTCTCAGAGCCAACCATTAGGAATTCCCGAGCCTTCTTGGAATTATTATGAGCCTAACCATCCTCCCTACCTTATTTGTGTAATTAGAGAAGTACAAATCTACCTTTTAGTTAATTATCACCAAATTTCCCTTATCGATGCCGGTTATCTTAACAAATCATCTGTCCCCCTTTACACCAAAGATCGGTCCCTAGACCGACATCGGTTCTTTGTGTCTCCCGTCAAATTTTTCCAAAATTACCCCTAACATCCCCAAAACCTCAAAAAACCTCATCCAAACCTGATACCCCACCTAAAACCTCACAACAGACCTTCCCAACTCTTTTTACTGAGACACAAAGAGAGCATGTACACTGATTTTCTCATTATGCCATTACCCATAATAATCGATATCAACCATCCTTAAATGATATTGGTCATACCCTAACTGAATCGGTCTCTATGGCTAGTTAAACTACCTTAGACCAACAAGCTTCCCAATCACCCAAAATAAACCCAAAATTCACAAACTCTTACCCAGGCCCCATCTCGTGATTGTTAGAATACCTACCTAACTCCGCAACCTGACCCAAGACCTTCACCAGTTTAGTTATCAAGCATTTAATTGGATTAACACTGATAGTAGTCTGAGATACCTAAATTAGAACACTAGTATTATATTCTTTTATTTGGATGTTCAATTATTTCATATTGAGTTATATATCAGTGGATTGACAACCATCAAGTATCACACTTCTTGGATCTAGCTCATGCTAGGTAGTCCACTTACTTTTTCTATTAACTATATCTTGTGGTCTTGTTTTGTATTACAGGTAGTTCCTCCTAGCCAAAAGGAAGCTCACACAATCAGTTTGGATCGGAAATCAGAAACACACATACTCAACCTTCGACCAACGTAACAACATGTATTCATCCTTGGCCTATTTACCTTTATCTGTTACATTATCTACAATAGTCTGGTGAAACATTTTTGCACGCCCGGTGGGACCCATCCAGGGTTCTTTTGCATTGTTCATTCATAGGTAAAATTTTTTTATGTTTATTTCTCTTTGAAATTATTCACATTAAGTTTTCTTCTTTGAAATCTTCTCCTTCTTTCTATTTTCTAAAATAAATTGTGTTTTCAGTGCTCTACAAATAACATTTCTTCCTTTCTATTGTATTGAATTTAGTGAAAGAACATCCCTCTTGATGTTCTCTATTTGCTACACCGAACATAATTATGGAGTTGGGCATAAAATATTTGCATTTTATTATGGTGTGTCGCATTATAGCTCACATTAATTTGAGGGAAACCTATATGTTGGAATTCATGCCCAATTGATGGTTGACTAATTCAATTGTAGTTCACTTTGCACATTCTCTATACCAAACCACTTAAAAAATTTACACATCTTCTTAAACATCATCCTACCTAGAAGAAGCTATCAATGATCACACGATCAGAGGATTGACAGTGGGCACCAAGTTGGTTTCTCTGTCTAGTTAGTATCTTAGAGAAAGGACCCCCAAAATTTTTTTACTAAAACCATCCTTAGATTTTGCCTTTTCATAGGCCATGTTCTATTAAAAAAAAATCATTCTATTCACAAGTCAGTCCTAAATAGCATAAGTTAAAACATAAAATTCATTAATAGGATTTTGTGTTTGTTAGTTTTTGCTTGATTTGTGTTTTGAGGTGAGAGGTCATATTCTCCATTCTTTTCTTCCTTTCATACTCCACAATCATAGTTGGTGTATTTTGACTATTTTTTAGTGTGTTAGGGTTCATCATTACCATACTTAGGTTTTTGGGTTGGTATTCTATCTTATCTAAGTCACTAAATCCCATTTTCTCCATCTTTTCAAATTTCACAGTGACCGGCGTTGGTCTAGTGACTGTCACCAGCTTTAATCATCTGGCATCATTGGTTTACCTAACCATTGTTGGTTTCCTAATTTTTTGGGTTATTTTACCAAAACAACACTCATCACTTTTTTGTTCTTTCTGGGGTTTCTCAGATACATCATCATACCTTTGGGTCTTTGAAATCACTATCAAATCCAGATTTTTCTTCATTTTCATCAGTTATTACCACATTTATCAAACTTTTGATTATTCCACAATAACTAGTATCACTCACCCTAACCATCATCACCATCCTCTATCACTATCATCAATTCCTATGTTTTAATTTTTCAATTAAAATAACACCAGTTTTCACCTTACAAAACATTTTTCTCCATTCCTTATATTTTTCTCGTGTCATTTACACAGAGTAGATTACTGTGTCTACACTAACCCACATGGTTTTGATTTATAGCCAAGCCAACACCCTTTTATTCCATGTTATCCTTCAAAAATCCCACCTAGCCCATTACCTCCTTCCATCCTATAACCTATGGATCCCACTCATCCCATTATCATCAGTACTAGTGATGAGGAGTTTGCAAGACTCTTTGACAAAAACCCGCTAGTTTACAATATTATCTCACCCATTCATCCACTCAAGATTCATCAGGACAACTGGTATAAGACATGCATGTGTCCATTCCTCCTGCCCCCACACCCACTTTTGCGTTAGATAGTACGAGCTTGGCCTTACCTTCTTCAACTTTACCACTCGTGATATCCCAAACTGACCCCACATCATCAATATCTATTGCACCTATGACATTTGTCACACTTTTAACATCAGTAGATTTTATGGTGTCAACCATTCCTTCATCATCCCTCTTGAGTATAGGCCCATCTGCACCCTCCACCTCTTATATACCGATTGCATCTCATCCACCTATGATGTCAAAATACCACACTCCCTTTCTAAACATTTTCATCTCCATCCCATAATCTCTCCCTCTAATTACCTTGAGAGTTGTTACATACACTCCACCTACCTATACTTATCATCAACAACCTCTTATTTCATTTGTCACCTATTCGGGATATTTTCCACCTGTATCTATTGCCCATCACAATTATCATACTCAGTACCACCATATACCGAGATGTCATCCTGATCATACATTCATCATCTACCCCCTTATGCAACAGGGGGTGCCCATTCATCACAACCTACAAAAGACCTTGTAAAAATGATGATGGACAAGATGCAGACATTGGAAGCATTGGTTTTGGCTCACGTACCTCTTTGACATATGATGAAATATTCAATGAGCCCATTCATCCATTCATTCCCATTATTTCATACCATAAGCATTGGGAAATGCCTAAAATCAACCGGTTCAACAACAAAGAACACCCACAACAACATTTGCGGTCTTTTAAATATGGGTGTTATCTGATCACTCATGATGATGCTTTACTCTTACAAACATTTCCAATGTCCTTGATGGGACCTTCATTACAATGGTATAGTGGTCTACCTCGGCATTCCATTTATTCATTCAATTAAGCCTTTCTGGACCATTTCTTTTATCAATATCATCAAGAAGGTCACCATGACCAACTTGTACTCAACACAACAATACAAAGATGAATCTATAACTAATTTTTTTCTCTCATTGGTGTTGGTCCAAAAATGTGTCGGGTGGGCAGATCTATGGATAGACATGCCAAAAGTGTGCAGGGCATAGACCCTCTTTGAAATAGCAAAGTGAAACTGGTTTATTGCTATTCTACTAGCAGGAATCTGTGCAAGTCTTACAATATTCTACCTTGGGGGTTTTGGGATCTCATCCCAGTAGAGTTAGTTCCGATGAAGAACATAAAGGAATGAAGGAAGGAATAGAAGAAATATGGATCTAAAGGGAGAAAAGAAATGAATTCCAAAGTAGAAAGGTCAGAGGGTTTATGTTTTGGGCTGGTAGTAAACAGAGCCAAACTTACTCACATAAAAAAACAAAGCAATACTGATAAACAAATGAAAAAAGTATAGGTGAATCCAATAGAATAAACATGCAGATCTAACTTAAGAAAGATCTAACACATAACACAAGAATTCAGCACAAAGTCTCAATTTTTGTATTAATATTTGTTCTACAAGAAAGCTCAAAGTCTTTCTCTCCTCACTTCTATTTTTCATACAAATTTGCTCACCCCTAAATACAACAAGTGTTCAAGTATTTATAGAAGGAGGAGGAGAAAGAAGACAAAAAGGAGCCAACCACTATTTATAAAATATTTAAAAGTCAAATGTTGACTTTGGGGCAATTTGGTGGATGACAACATCCCATGGTGCAACATGGATGATGTCATCATTTGTGCCAACATACTTTTAAATAATTTCACAAAAATGGGATTTATCCCAGGAGGAAGGAGCCTATTCATCATCATCCCTTGGCTTGAAAGGAGTGTCTTGCTTCTGCTCAGGAGAGGTGATGTGAAACTAAGCTCGATACTCCATGAACTTGCTGACCATCACCTGAAGTTGATCCTGAGCGGGACCCTTGGTGTGATCCCTGATGACTTCACAAGTTTCTCATTCATCTCTGAGTCTTTCAAGGAGTTTAAAGTATTCATTTCCTACCTCCATCAGGTACCCAATGAATTCGCGATAGGCTAGAAGGTTGTTGATAGATTCTACATCAAAAGTGGCCTCTGACATGAAACCTTGTGATGCGATTCCCTTGAAAAGTTGAATAGTATCATCTAGCCTTCCTCAAGGCGTATGCTACACCGAGCAACCCTGGAGACATTCTTAAGATGATCTGCTCCATTTGATGCATGGCATCCAGGGCTTCCTCCTTGATTTTGTCTATCTTTTCTAATACAAACTCAATTTGGTCAACTTTGATAGTCTAAAGCGGAAAGGACTTTGTTGTGTGCTCGCATTGGTGATCAAAGATGCCAAATTTCAACAAGTCATGTCTCGTGTTACAAAATGGCATGGTAAAACTCTTTGGAGATAGGTCCTGCTATTTCATGGAGTTCCTTGTTCTCTTGATCTATATTTTGATAGATCTATGTGAACTTTGTAATCACTTCCTCACTATCTTTGAGGATCTACTCTCTCCAGGTAGACACTATTGCACCTTTCTCACCGATCTTGGCATACTTATTTATCTTCTCCTGACTAAGAACTTCATGAGGATCGGTGGTAGTCATAGGAGGGGAATTGCCCATCTTTTGTAGGGCTTGGAGAAGATGCTTGTTTTGCTCTTTTAATATTCTCTTCTCTTCCTTTGCTTCTTGAAGCTTCTTGCAAAGGGCATCCACTATGGATAAGGCCTCTCCTTGTAGGCTCTCTGATGATGTTCCCATTATGACCGAGTCATCAGAAATATCTAGAAGACAGATCTTCTTTCTTCTTTATGGGATTAGGGTAGCGATCTCCATAACCCTTTGGCCTAAAGTGCTTTTAGAGAAGTGGGTTATAGCCTTTTGCTTTTTAGGCTCTTTAGATGGAATAATGGAGAAGTCCATAGGTGCAATAGGGAATTTCCTCTTGTGTTGGTTTAGGTGTTCGGAGATCCATTATGGAATTAGGGGAGTTGGACCAGAGGACGAAGAGAAAATAGGGGTGGAAGGAAGAAAGAGATCGCAACAGACATGAGGACGTGTTTCAAACACTTGGTGGTGGCATGGCGAAAGGGGCCGACACACCAACGCTCATGGGAATAGGAGTCACTACAAGAGTGGAGGCCACGGGGGTGGAAGAGATCTGTGAGACGAGGGAAGAAATGATGGGGGAAAGATCTGCAAGGGAAGAGAAGATGGAGGAAGAGGGAGGGGGAATGGTAGAAGACAGAGGAGAAGACACAACCAAAGGAGTGGTTGCCTCGCTAGTTGTAGCAATGAAAACATCCTGAGTGGATGTGTTTTTAGAGCACTTACTACTTCTTCTTCTCCTAGGAAACTAAGTCCACAACTTTCTCTTCTGCGGTAATAGGAGGGATTTCAGAGCTTTCTCCTTAGCGGTGCTTACATCTCCTACTTTATCCTTTCCTTTGCTCTAAGGAAAATGTTCGCTTGGATGGTGCATTACCCAAGGGATACGTGGTAAAGTATACCCCAAGTTAGATGATAACATTTTCTTGCACCAATGCTCTGTACATGGGAGAGTGCCCTTGACCCTTTCCTCTATAGTCTGAGGGGCCTTTTTCCTATCAATTTTGGCAAACAGAAATTGTCTCCATATATGTCTAGATAAACCTGATCAACTTCTTGATAAGTTGTTTGGAAATCCTTTGGGATGATAGCCACACCATATTGAATGATCTCTGCCAAGGCCAGTCGGGAGTGATCCTTTTGTCTAAGCTCAACTTTGTGATTTAGGTCGATGTAGATATCCTCGATCTGAGGGACATGAATTGGATCGATCCTTGCTCTTGGAAGGCAACCACGAGGATCGAACATTGGCCTTGCCAGGAAATTATGCTTTAGATTGAGAAACTCAAGATCTGCATACATCTCCCGGGCTTTTCCTATGAAGTGCAGGTGTATCTGCCCACCATGATGTGGAATGAAGTTCTACCCTTCTTCCTTTTCAAACACTTCTCATGGTATGTGATGAGCTATCTAGACAGCTCCAATAGGATCAGTTTGGGTCCCGCATACCTTGGCAATCTGGTGGGCTCTCCCAAGAAGTTAGTGGCTCTGAGATAGGTGAAAGTGGGGAATTGCATGAATAATGCTCCCCACTTCTTTGTGGTGGTGATCACACTTTTGGTTGTTCGACCGCAAGTCATGTTGGGCCTCAAGAGGTAGATGATGCCATAGAAGAAGACATCATTGATTTTACTGAATTGGGCTATGCTATTCTCCAGTCTTAACTCTAGATAGTACTCGTATATCTTGACCTAGGGCCATATCCCACACCGATTCAATGTTGGGTAGTCCCTCTCTGAGGCAGAAACATATACTACATAGGAGTTCATATAGAACCTCCTAGTTGTTGAAAGTTGTTGAAGTTGCTCCAAGATTGTGTTGTTGATAATCTCTCCCACCAAAAGGATGATCGGAACATTTTTATTCATTGTTTCCAAATACCTAAGAATCCAATTGTGAAAATAATGGGCATCGGGGAGTCCATGTACTCTGCTTAGGAAGGTGATCATGTCACTCAGCTCCTATGAAAAATCACTATGATGAATGACCACTGGCCACCTGCTTGTCACCTTCTTATTCCTGAGGTACACCTCATTCATTAACTACATACATTTGTCTTCATTTTTAGTCCATGTCTTCACGCAGTCCTCCTGGATCACTACTACAAAATGTCTGTGGTGAGGGATACCCAACATGATCTCAAAATTTTGGGCCATGAGGTTGATTATCACCTCACCCTTCTCATTTTTGACACATCTTGTGTCCTTATTATAACAACGGCCCACCAACATCATAAACTCATTGTTGATTGTGCTCATTGGGAGCCCTGCAACAAAGTGTAGACCACTGCCAACCAATTTATCCATCCATGGGCTGCCTGTGACCTTCTTGGTTTTGGCCCAGAAGTCCTCCATGTCAATGTGCCCGAGTTCTGAATCTCTGATATCAAGATCACACTCTACAAGCGAGTCAGGCATCCTGACCCTTTGGTATTTATATTTCATTTGTTGCTCTGTTAGCTTGGCTTTATGCTTGGACTTGGTTGGCTTCTTACTTGATGAAGACATGTGTGGATTTGAATTTAGCTATTGATCTGTAAGAAGAATCAGGGAAGTCCATCAGAGAAGAGCCATGTTATCTATTAAGTTGTCCATAAAAGCTTATAGAATGAAAAGTTAGCAATTTATGAGCCTCTAGGCACAAGGCGCAACTTTACTGCAGGATGCATGGACTTAGAAAAGCAAGGCACACTTTAGGAAAGTGTTGCATAGGAAAAAGCAGTGCCAAAAGGGGCATGGGGTGCAGAAAGGCTACACACAACATTCAGATGTTGGTGTCAAGGGATATGTGCTTGTGCCATTGGAAGCCCTTTAGTTGGACATAGATATGATTGGTGTTACATAGTATTATGGTGCGCCAAGGTGTGGATGCAAAAGATGCAACATCAAGGTGAGGTGCACCAAGGGGTTAAGCTTACACAATGATGGGAATGGTTTACATAGCATGAAGTTTTGTTATTATTGTAGGTGCGCTCACGCCGACACCTTAGGAATTTTTGTAGTTTTTTACAGGGTGCGGGAAAGGGCTTCATTGTGTGAATTCAAAGTGCACCTTGGCGCAATTTTTTTGATGCAGCATGACTAAATGGTGTTCCTAAGGGGCATAATTACGTTTAGTGCAACATGTATGAAAATTGTGTCATGGAAGACAATAGGTTGATTCTCTTCATTTTGTGGTTTTTTACTCTCTCAGCTCAGATTTTGATAACAAGGGGTTAACCTCAGCAAAGCAAGGGATAGAGGAGAAAAGGGACAGGGGTCCATGCTGAGGCAGAGCTTTCTAGATTTGCATATCCTGAAGGAGAGTTAAAAATGTCTTACAGTGGGTTTTGTAAAATGGGTTGGAATTGTGTTATCTTCTTAGACTCATTGTTATCATCAAAAATCATAATCTTCTAACCCACCATAAAAACCACAACAAGTCCACAAGAAGGAAAAGGGCCACTTACCAGAATATATAATGGTGAAGGAGACGATGTGGGGACCACGCACACAACAAATGACAATACACAGGGGCTATGACAGGGAATGCCGACAATGCGTAGAGAAAATACTTTTCACATTTTTATAATGTGAAAATGATAGGTCAGACATGCCTATATATAGCAAAAGGTGTAATAAATGCACCACCAACTTTTTCCTATGGCGCACTTGAGTGGATGTCGACACGAAGGGAATTGCACCTTGGCGTAGCTTTGGGAGTGTTAACACTACATTTTTAGCTGCCCACAACGGTGCACTTTAGAAAGTGATAACAAGATGGCACTTGCGCCTTGGCGCACCTTTGAGAGGTGCAACATTTGGAGTGTTGACACTCCCTAGAATGCACCAAAGGAATAGAGGGGTGTAGTTTTGGTTGATGTAACATGAATGAAAACTGCACCCAACCCAAAAAGGTTGAAAATGACCAAGTTCTAAAAACTAGATTTTTCGAAAAGGGATTTTATGCCATTCCGAACGTTAAGGGACCTCAGGGGACCAAAATTGAAATTTTTGGCATGGTTACCTGTAAAATTTCCTTGTCAATTTTACAGGATAATAGCTGGCTCTTTCTGGGGACTATCTTTGAGTGAAGCTTAAGGGTAGAGAATCCCATATCTATATGTGCCTATCCATTGGGCTATAGAGTCAAAAACAAGGGCGATGAAAATGAAAGGAAAACACACAACCAATAGAAAGCAAACACATGACAAAAAAACACACAACTAAAGCAAACTATACAAAGAAGAGAGAAAGCTCTACTTCCTGAATATTTTGAGATGTTGCCCACTATAGGGAAGTGGGAGCTCAGTTCCATCCAGATATGAGAGATAAAAGCTACTCTCTCCGTTCAGTTGTCTGATCTTGAATGGCCCCCTCCAAAGAGAATCAAATTTTGCATGCATGCCCTTTGGCTCTCTTCACTTGTCCCATAGAAGGATGAGATCTCCCACCTAGAAATCCCTCTACTTGGCCTTTTTATCGAATAGTCTCTTGACTTGATTTTGATGTTCGGTGATCTTGTCGACCACTCTTACTCTCTTTTCTTCAAGTTTAGTTAGATACATGATCCTCTTTTCCAGAGAATTCTGGAAAGTCTCATCTTTAATTACTCGTGCCATGCGCAGAGTAGGAAGTTCTACGAAAATGGGGAGTTCAAAGTGTCGATTCCATATAACACTTGAAAATGTGACATACCGAGAGACCTCTTCGGAGTAATATGATCTACCCACAAAGCATCATATAATGACTTGTGCCAGGACCGTTGATTCTCGTCGACCAACTTCCGTATGATGGTCACTAGGTTCTTATTACTGGATTTTGCCTAACCATTTCCCTAGGGGTAATAATCTAAGGCATGGGCCAAGGTTATTCCATATCCATAGAAAAAAACTGATAACTTCCCATGAGGATAAGTTGGAAGCATTATCAGCAACGATCTTGTGTGGGATGCCAAATCTCATGATGATATTTTCTTTGATGAAGTTGCAAACAACTTCAAAGGTGGCATTCTTAACAGGTATGGCCTCCACCCATTTGGTGAAGTAATCTATTCTTTGTTAGGACATAAGTATGTCCGGCACTTGATTAGGGATGTAGTGCTCCAATAAAGTCAATTCCCCATTTCCTGAATGGTTCATTAATAATGATGGGCTTGAGGGGAAAAGCAGCCAATTTTGGTTTTCCAACAAACTATTGGTAGAGCTCACATTTTGCTACCCAGTGGAAGTGTCCTGAAATAGCATTGGCCGCAATTTCGCCCAGATGATCTTATGTGCTATTATGGATGAGAAGTGACCGCCGTAGGCCAAGTCATGAAAACTTTCAAGAAATTTGATCTGCTACAGTTTTCCAATGCATCGCGAGAAGATCCCATCAATCCCACGCTTGTATAAACCGTCATCCCATATGACATATCTCAAGTTGCCACCCCGAACTTTATTGTCTGATTCTCCTTTGAAATTAGATGGGATGGACACTCACCATAAGTGAGAAAAAAAGAGATGTCAGAATACCACTCGTCGCTGGTCACAACAAATAAAACCATAGCTAGAGAATCTACTTTCTTAAGTTCACCCTGCTCCCCGTCGATGTGATCAACTTTCTCTTTAGGGACCTCTAAATCTTTGTTTTCAGTCATGTCGTGACATAGGCCCTTGTCTCTTACCAGCTTGGTTGGTTTGATGTCTAGATCATACTCTTGGACCTTTGCGATCTAATTTCCTCATAAGCTTCCTAACTCCTGTTGAGTTAGGATAGACTTAACTGCCGTGTCAAGAACCAGCACTACCGTATGAGAGTTTAGGATGTAGTATCGAATTTCTTGACTACTTTGACTACTATGAAGGCATGTTTTTCTAACTAAGACATCTTCAATTCATGAAGCTTGAGAGGGGAGCTCATGAACACAATTGGGGATTCAACATCCTCAAAGTTCTTCTGCATTAAGATGGTAGATACAGTATGCGCAGATGCATAACTGTACATGATGAAATCCTTGGAGAAGTCGGGACATACCAGAACAGGTGCATGAGCAATGAAGGCTTTTATATCCTCGAATGATGTCTTTCCTTCTTCGCTCCACCGAGAATGTTTGTGACCCTTTCATCATATTTGATATGTGACAAGTCTTTTCAGAAGTTGGGAACAAAGCGTCTGAGAAAATTCACCTTTTCAAGAAGGAGTGAACACCGGTCTTGCTTATGGGTAAGGTAAGGCTCTAAATAGCCTTAACCCTTTCGATGTCTATCTTTGTTCCTTCCTTGCTGACAACGTGTCCCAACAACTTTCCTTCAGTGACCCCGAAAACAAACTTTTTTGGATTTAGGGAAATCTCGTGTTCTCGGCATCTAATCAATACTTGCTCTAAATGATCACAATGATCACTTCACTTTTTTGAGAACACAGCTTAAGTCATCCAAATAAACTATTATGAAATTTCCCATCATACCTTTGAATACGAATTCCATCACTCATTTGAAAGGTAGCACCAGCATTGATCAAGCCAATATGCATCCTGCTATAGGCAAATGTGCCCCAGGAAGTAGTGAATGTTGTTTTGAATTGGTCTTCAAGCAAGACTTCAATCTGATTATAGCCTGAAAAACCATCAAGCATGGACAGCATCTTTGAACTAGTTACTACCTGTAAAACTTGATCCATTATGGGCAGTGGGTAATTTTCCTTCAAGGACACCTGATTTAGATTGCGAAAATCTATGCATATGCATATCTCACCACTCTTCTTTCATACGGGCATGATGTTTGTGACCCAGGTACTATGATGGATAGGAAAAATAATCCTCACATCCAGCATCTTCTATATTTCTATTAGATGGTACCAGAGATCTTGGGATTGTAATGCCTCTATTTCTACCGAAAGGGTTTGACATCATCCCTTAATGGGATGTCATGCTGAACATCCTTAGGCTTGAAAGACTTTAGATCAGCATAAGACCATGCCAATATGTCCATATATTTCTTCAGCAATTTGACAAACTTCCACTTTTCTTTGGGTGTACAACATTTCCCGATGTTCACAAATTGCGGATGTTCTACAATACCCAAAGCTGATGATTCGGTCTTTGGAGAGGATCTTTTCGCTTCTTCTTGACAAAACAATCATGTTTGTCAAAAAATCTTTCTAGAGAGACTAAACCCTTCGAAATTTTATTTCCCTTGAGCTACCATATGCCATCTCCTTCTTTTGATTCATTTTCTTGACTAATGACAGATTCACAAGATGCGTAAGTAGATCCTTTGAAAATAAGCTTATCAAAATTATCAGATTTTTCTAGAAAAGCAACAAGCTGATTGTCATTGTTGAATACCTACCAGTGTTGAGAATTGTCTGGCACGCTTGGGTGAAAGACTACCTCAATGGTATATGTGTCTATTTTCAACCTTGGGTGAGGGAGCATAAGAGACATTGAGATGACCAATGAATCGGCCATGTCATTTTGAGCTCTTGGAACAAATTTTATTGAGAAAGCATCAAATTCCTCAATGCTATCCCATACTACATTGCGGTAGTGCCTGAGTCCGTTATTTTTTACCTGGTATACTCCCTTTACCTGATTGACAATCAGTTTGGTGTCACCTTTTACTTTTAGGTTCTTGATTCCTCTTTCCTTTTGAGCTTGCATGCCAAGTAGGAAAGATTCAATACTTAGTAGTATTTTTTGTATTGAAAAAATGCAATTTGAAAGAAAGAGGGAAAATCTCCTCTTCAGGAGATATCAGGACAGCTCCAGTGCCACATCCACTTGTTGCACAACTGCCATCAAACTGAAGTGTCCATATCTTGTTAAGGTCCTTCTCTTGGATGATAACATCCATTCCATCAGACTCAGTGGATAAGAAGTAGTTCCCCATCCCTGATGATTCAAAGAGAATCTGGGCCTTGGGGTCATCAAAGTTGGTGACCAGGTACTTCTTTTGTGATTCAGATCCAAAGTCTGCATTACTCCTTTGATGGGAATTTTGGCTTTGGACCAGTCCATGTGAATCTCTCCACCAACTTCTCTGTAAAATATTCTCCCTAGTAGAATTCCATATGCTTGTTGGGATATTAGCAACGAGGATGGTCATCTTTACCCTTTTCTTTGGGAACGCTGCAAATGCGAACTATGCATCTTTGATCTGACCAATTAATGGAACCTGTTTGGTTTCCATGGAGTAACATCTACCAAAAGTATTGGTAAGAGTGAGGCCCAAAGCATGGGTGACCTTTGTCAGCATGACATTATTAGAAGCTCTAGAATCAATTATGCAGTTACTTAGCTTGTGACCATTGATTAGGAGGGAGAGATAAAAAGGTTCAATTTTTCCTGATGTGGAAGTTGAGGTAACATTTATGCAAGATGCAGGAGGAGTGGAAAGGATTCCTTTCGGGGAGATAGGAGAGGGGACGATAGCTTGGCTTTAGATATATTCAGTTAATCTTACAAGCTTCTCGGGGTTAGACTGAAGATACTCAGCTTCAGACATTTGAATCTTGGTCTTTTTAGTGTGATCGACTATGTCGAATGCAACCAAGGGTTGTGTTGACGAAGGAATGAGTCCCTCATTTCACGATGGTAGGGTAGGGTTACTGGTCTTTATGGAAACAGAAGAAGGCTGATTTGGAGGAGAGATGGGAGGAAAATATTTTTTGTAAAAGGCTTAATAGGAGGTTGAGTAGGAAGAGGATTACCTATTTTAGTAATGGTTGGAGGCGTGTTCGACACAGTCTTCTCCTTTTGTATCCTAGAAGCAACTTCTACTTCTTTTCCTTATGAGCGGGTGAAAACAACATATGACTGTCCGCTTGCATACCCTTGGATACCCTCTTTTTCATTAGACTCCTCATCCTCAAATTCCATATACCCGACGAGATTCGCCAAATACCACCGAAATATTGATCATCTTCACCTTGCGACGAAGGTTCTTCATAAATTTTCTCATCCTCTTCGATCTTAATTAGGGCATTAACCGGAGGGGCCTCAAGTGCTAACCTTTGAGAAGCAACAAGAAAATACAACCTTTATGGGGAATTGTTGGGAGTGAAGTTTCTCCATGGAATATCCTGGTACAGAGTGGTAGATGAAGCTTGAGCTAATTACTTCTTTAATGAGAGCAAGTCGTTTTCCATCTTCCTAATGCCGATTTGATGAAGTGACTTGAGAAGGAGTCAAAGCCTTAGGTTTGGATGGCTCTTGTTTTAACTCACTAGATATAAGTAGATTTTCTTCTATCCGAATGGCCACAGCTTGAGCGAGGACCAAGGTGGCTATTTGTTCTTGTAAAAGTAAAAACTTACTCTTGAACTCATGGCATTCACAAAGAAACACTTTTAATTTTTTGGTGTTGGCAACATGGCAGTGACATGTGGTTAATTAGTGAATTGAAATGGGTGATAAAATCACGCATGGTTTCATTAGCCTCCTTCTTCAAGAGAGTAATCTTTGACAAGATAATGTAAATGTATCTTCTAAAGGCTTATACCGCTCTTCAAATGCAGTTCATAATGTGGCCCAACCGGTGATAGATTTGGTGGCAAGTGTTGGAACCAATCTGCTGCCGCATGTCCTTACAAGGTCTCTAGAAAGAGGCATACCAAACATATTCATGGGTCACATCTAGGATGTTGCATGACATAATGAATGTAGATATATGTGAATCAATGCTTTGATTTCCACTCCCATCAAATCTTGGGAAATTGTTGCGGTTTCCATGAGGGAGTGCATGAACTGGATGCGGCAATGCAAGAGGGCCCATAGCGTTGCCCCATGGTACTGCCATTTAAAAATATAGAAAGAGGACACAAGCTTGGAGTGTGGTTCTACTTAGTAATAGGGAACTGCAAATTGATTTGGAAGCCCCTTGTGAAAACAAGTTCTTTCGTGGAGGCGAGGCAATTTTAGTTAACCAATCAACTGAACTCAATGACGAGAAACGTGCTGGTGTAATACTGAAATTGTGCCTCTGAAGTAGATCAAAAATAGGATCAACTTCTCCATGAGCTCTCCTGCTATGGGTAAATGGCTCACCCACTAGTGTATCTATTCAGATCTGCAATGATTTGGGGCAGATTTATAAAAACTCTTTTTGTTTGTACTTGCTGATTTTCTGATTTTTCTAACAAAAATCAGCAGCATGTACTTTTTTAAATATTTAATTTTATCCCTCTTTTGAAAACTGATTATGGTTTAATGAAAAAGATTAGCGAGGATAAAATGATGGTTAACTTAGTAAGCTGATTTTTAGATCTTAGATTTGATTTTTGCAAGGGTTTGAAAATATTTGTAAAACTATCAGAATCTCAGATCTATGAAAATATAGAGATTTTTATAAAAACTCAGCGAACTAAAGGTTTCTAACTGGTCCAGATCTATGGATCTCTTAAGAAAATTTTCAGTTTGGATCACTTTTGCAAAAATAATGGATTTTAAACAAAGAGTTAAGATTTTCAAACAGGTAGTGATTTTTACAGTTTTATCTATTTTCTTAGTCTCTCCAGCAGCTTTAAAAATTGTTGGTGTCTTTTAGCTAACATAACACTCACATAGATCTGGTTCTTTCCCCAGTAGAGTCACCAAAAACTGTTGTTCAAAATCTATCGGGTGGGTAGATCTATGGATAGACAGGCCAACAGGTGTAGGGCATAGCCCCTCTTTGAGACAACAAAGTGAAACTAGTTTATTGCTATTCTACTAGTAGGAATCATGCAAGTCTTATAGTATTCTGCCTTCAGGGGGGTTTTGGGATCTCATCCCAGTAGAGTTAGTTCCGATGAAGAATAGAAAGGAATGAAGGAAGGAATAGAAGAAAGATGGATCTGAAGGGAGAAAAGAAATGAATTCCAAAGTAGAAAGGTTAGAGGGTTTATGTTTTGGGCTGGTAGTAAATAGAGCCAAACTTACTCACATAAACAAACAAAGCAATACTGATAAACAAATGACAAAAGTATAGGTGAATCCAATAGAATAAGTATGCAGATCTAACTTAAGAAAGATCTAACACATAACATAGGAATTCAACACAAAGTCTCAATTTTTGTATTAATATTTGTTCTGTTACAAGAAAGCTCAAAGTCTTTCTCTCCTCACTTATATTTTCATAAAAATTTCTCACCCTTGAATACAACAAGTGTTCAAGTATTTATAGAAGGAGGAGGAGAAAGAAGACAAAAAGGAGCCAACCACTATTTACAAAATATTTAAAATTCAAATGTTGACTTTGGGGCAATTTGGTGGATGACAACATCCCATGGTGCAACATGGATGATGTCATTGTTTGTGCTAACATAATTTTAAATACTTTCACAAAAATGGGATTTATCCCAGGAGGAAGGAGCCTATTCATCGTCATCCCTTGGCTTGAAAGGAGTGTCTTGCTTCTACTCAAGAGAGGTGATGTGAAACTGAGCTCGATACTCCATGAACTTGCTGACCATCACCTGAAGTTGATCCTGAGCGAGACCATTAGAGTGAGCTCGATACTCCATGAGTTTTCAAGTCTCTTGTTCATCTCTGAGTCTTTCAAGGAGTTTAAAGTATTCATTTCCTACCTCCATCAGGTACCCAACAAAGTCGCGACAGGCCAGAAGGTTGTTGATAGATTCTACATCAAAAGTGGCCTCTGACATGAAACCTTGCGACGCAATTCCCTTGAAAAGCTGAATAGTATCATCTTCCTTCCTCAAGGCATATGCTACACCGAGAAACCCTGGAGACATTCTTAAGATGATCTGCTCCATTTGATGCATGGCATTTAGGGCTTCCTCCTTGATTTTGTCTATCTTTTCTAAGACAAACTCCATTTGGTCAACCCGATAGTCTAAAGCAAAGGACTTTATTGTGTTCTCGCAGGTGATCAAAGACACTGAATTTCAACAAGTCATTGACTAGGTAGTTGAGCATCTTCTAGAATGTCTTGTGTTGCAACCTGGCATGTTCCAACTCTTCAGAGATAGGTCTTGTTATTGCCTGGAGTTCCTTGTTCTCTTGATATATATTTTGATAGAGCTCTGTGAACTTTGTAATCAATTTCTCACTATCTTATAGGATCTGCTCTTTCCAGGTGGACACTAATGCACCTTGCTCACCGATCTTGGCGTACTCATTTATCTTCTCCTAACTAAGAACTTCAAGAGGCTCGACGGTAGTCATAGGAGGGGCATTGCCCATATTTTGTAGGGGTCGGAGAAGATGCTTTTTTTTTCTCTTTAATATTCTCTTCTCTTCCTTTGCTTCTTGAAGTTTATTGCAAAGGGCATCCACTGTGGATAAGGTCTCTCCTCGCAGGTTCTCTCGATGATGTTCCCATTTTGACCTAAGTCACTATAAAATATGTAGGAGACAAATATTCTTTCTTCTTTGTGGGATCAGGGTATACAATCTCCATAACCCTTTGGCCTGAAGTGCTTTGAGAGAAGTGGGTTATAGCATTTTTCTTCTTAGGCCCTTTAGTGGAATAACATAGAAGTCCATAGGTGCAATAGGGACTTTCCTCTTGTGTTGGCTCAGGTGTTTAGAGATCCATTCTAGACTTAGGGGAGTGGGACCAGAGGACGAAGAGGAAATAGGGGTGGAAGGAAGAATGAATGCAGTGGACATGGGGAAGTGTGGTGAAACACTTGGTGGCGGCATGGAGAAAGGGGATGACACACCAATGCTCATGGGAATAGGAGTCACTACAAGAGAGGAGGCCATGGGGGTGGAAGGGATTTGTGAGATGAGGGAAGAAATGTTGGGGGACAGATCTGTAAGGGAAGAGAAGATGGAGGAAGAGGGAGGGGGAACGGTAGAAGATGGAGGAGAAGACATAACCAAAGGAGCGGTTGTTTGAGCGACATGAGGAGGGGAAGGAGGAGTGGGAGAGGGAATGGTTGGGACCTCGCTAGTTGTAGCAATGAAAACATCCTGAGTGGATGTGTCCATTGGAGCACTTACCGCTTCTTCTTCTCCTGGGGACACTAAGTCCACAACTTGCTCTTCTACGGTAGTAGGAGGGATTTCAAGAGCTTTCTCCTGAGTAGTGCTTTCCTCTCCTACTTTATCCTTTCCTTTTCCCTCAGGAAAATGTTCTGGCCTGGATGGTGCATTACCCAAGGGAGACGTGGTAAAGTCTACCCCAAGGTAGATGATACCATTTTTCTTGCACCAATGCTCGATGTGTTGTAGAGTGCCCTTGACCCTTTCCTCTATAGTCTGAGGAGCCTTATTCCTATTAATTTTGGTAAACAACCAATTGTCTCCATCCATGTATAGATAAACCTGATCAACTTCTTGATCAGTTGCTTGGAAATCCTTTGGGATGATAGCCACACCATATTGAATGATCTCTCGCATGCTAGTCGAGTGATCCTTTAACTTCATGATTTAGGTCGATGTAGATATCTTTGATTTGAGGGACATGAATTAGATTGATCCTTTCTCTTGGAAGGAAACCACGAGGATCAAAGGTTGGCCTTGCCAGGAAATTATGCTTCAGATTGAGCAACTCAAGCTCTACATACATCTCCCGGGATTTTCCCTATGAAGTGCAGGTGTATCTACCCACCGTGAGGGGGAATGGAGTTCCACCCTTCTTCCTTTTCAAACACTTCTCATGGTATGTGATGAGCTGTCTAGACAGCTCCAACAGGATCAGTTTGGGTCCCGCATACCTTGGCAATCTAGTGGGCTCTCCCAAGAAGTTAGTGGCTCTAAGATAGGTGAAAGTGGGGAATTGCATGAATAATTCTCCCCACTACTTTTTGGTGCTGATCACACTTTTGGTCATTCGACTGCAAGTCATGTTGGGCCTCAAGAGGTAGATGACACCATAGAAGAAGACATCGTTGATTTTACTAAATTGGGCTATGCTATTCTCCAGTATTAACTCTGGATAGTACTTGTATATGCCTACCTAGGGCCATATCCCACACCATTTCAATGCTAGGTAGTCCCTCTGTAAGGCAGCAACATATACTGCATAGGAGTTCATATAGAACCTCCCATTTGTTGAAAGTTTTTGAAGCTGCTCCGAGATTGTGCTATTGATAATCTCTCCCCAGTCAAAATGCTGATCAGGAACATTTTTATTCATTATTTCCAAATACCTGAGCATCCACTTGTGAAAGTAATTGTCATCGGGAATTCCATGTACTTTGCTTAGGAAGGTGATCATGTCACTCAGCTCCTCTTAAAAATCACTACGATGAATGACTTGTGGCCACCTGCTTGTCACCTTCTTATTCCTTAGGTACACCTCATTCATTAACTGCATATATTTGTCTTCATTTTTAGTCCATGTCTTCATGCGCCTTCCTGGCTCACTGCTACAAAATGTCTGTGGTGAGGGATACCCAACATGATCTCAAAATTTTGGGTCGTGAGGTTGATTATCACCTCGCCCTTCTCATTTTTGACACATCTTGTGTCCTTATTGTAACAATGGCCCACCAACATCATAAACTCATTGTTGATTACACTCACTGGGAGCCTTGCAACAAAGTGCAGACCACTGCCAACCAATTTATCCATCCATGGGCTACATGTGACCTTCCCCGGTTTTGGCCTTAAGTCCTCCATGTCAATGTTCCCGATTTCTTAATCTCTAATATCAAGATCACACTCTTCAAGCGAGTTAGGCATCCTGACCCTTTGGTATTTATATTTCATTTCTTCCTCTGTTAGCTTGGTTTTATGCTTGGACTTGGTTGGCTTCTTACTCGATGAAGACATGTGTGGATTTGAGTTTAGCTATTGATCTACAAGAAGAATTAGGGAATTCCATTGCAGAAGGGCCGTGTTAGCCATTAAGTCATCCATAAAATCTTACAGAATGAAAAGTTAGCAATTTATGAGCCTCTAAGCGTAAGGCACAACTTTCGCAGTCGCAGGACTTAGAAAAGCAAGGAACACTTTGGGAAAGTGTTACATGGGAAAAATCAGCACCGAAAGGGGCGCGGGGCGTGGAAATTCTACACACAACATTCAGATGTTGGTGTCAAGGGATATGTGCTTGCGCCGTTGGATTCCCTTTAGTTGGGCATATATATGATTGGTGTTATAGAGTATTATGGTGTGCCAAGGCATGTATGCAAAAGATGCAACATCAAGGTGAGGTACGCCAAGGTGTTAAGCTTGTGCGACGCGGGGAATGGTTTACATAAAGCATGAACTTCTTTGTAGATCAGGTGCGCTCGCACACGCAGTGCCTTAGGAATTTTGTAGTTTTTTACGGGGAAGGGAAAGGGCTTCTGTTGTGCGAGTTCACAATGCACTTTGGCACAAGTTTTTTATATGCAACATGACTAAATGGTGTGCCAAAGGGGCACGACTGCATTTAGTGCAACACGTATGAAAATTGTGCCATGGAAGACAACAAGTTGATTCTCTTCATTTTGTGGTTTTTTACTCTCTCAGCTCAGATTTTGATAGCAAGGGGTTAACCTTGGAAAAGCAGGGGACAAAGGAGAAAAGGGGCTGGGGTCCATGCTTTGAGGTAAAGCCTTTCAGATTTGTAGATCTGGAAGGAGAGTTAAAAACAACTTGCAGTGGGTTTTGCAAAATGGGTTGGGATTGTGTTATCTTCTTAGGTTCATTGTTATCATCAACAATCCTAATCACCTAACCCAACATAAAAACCACAACAAATCCACAAGAAGGGAAAGGGCCACTTACCAGGAATATATAACAATGGAGAAAATGATGTGGGGACCACAAACATGACAAATGGAAATACGCAGGGCTGACAAGAACGTTGACAATGCATAGAGAAAATACTTTTCATGTTTTTGTAATGTGAAAATGACAGGTCAGATGCGCCTATATACAGCAAAAGGTGTAATAAGTGGACCACCAACTTTTCCCTATGGCGCACTTGAGTGGATGTCGACACAAAGGGAATTACACCTTGGCGCAACTTTGGGAGTGTCAACATTACGTTTTTAGCACCCACAGTGCACTTTAGAAAGTGATAACAAGATGGCGCTTGCCTTGGCGCACCTTTAAGAGGTGTAACATTTGGAGTGTTGACACTCCTTGGAATGTGCCAAAGGAATAGAGGGGCACAGTTTTGGTTGATGTAACACACATGAAAATTGCGCCCAACCCAAAAAGGTTGAAAATGACCAAGCTCTAAAAACTAGATTTTCCAAAAAGGGATTTTATGCCATTCCGAATGTTAAGGGACCTCAACAGGGAAAAAGACAGAAATTTTGGCATGGTTACCTATAAGATTTCCCTTGTCAATTTTATAGGATAACAATTAACAAAGCCTCATTAACCAGATCACATTCCAATTCCTCAAACTAAGCTTATAGAGTTATTTACCAAGGCTTGTTCTAAGCACATCTCACCAAATCTCCAAGTTTAAACCTTTTTCACGTTTGATGAGGTGTTTACCATGGCTAGAAAAATTGAAATTCATGTCATTGAAGAGAAGAAGATACAATTGTGTAACAAAAATGCTGCCTTTAAATCAAATGATACCTCTTCTTCCTCTAAACCCAAAAACAATTATTCCAAAGAAAAAGGATCTACCCATGTAGTAGTTTTGAAATCTCACCCATCTAATCAATTGAAACCTTCTTCTAAAATTTCTCCCATTCAATATTTTCAATTCAATTGGAAGTAACGGAAATAAAATCCAATCAAAGAACCCTATTCTTCAATCTTAGAAAAACTTCTAAAATCCAAAGTATTCATTCTTCCTCCTCTCAAACCACATACTGGTTTTGATCCCTCTCATCCTATGCTTGCATGGTATAAGGAACATGATTATTTCAACTACCATCATGTTAAAGGTCATAGCGATGGTAATTATATAACCTTTAAAAACATTGTATAAAAAAATAGATAATGGAGATCTCATCTTTGATAACCCTAACAAACCGACTAATCAAAACTAGCATATCTTAAAAAATCCATTCCCAAATCATACCCCATCATCTAAATAAACTGGAAAATATTTGACAAATGAAAATAATGTTTGTTAGGTTCATGTTATGTTTGATATCATACTGGCCCTTCCTCACTTTCCTCTTGCACCCTTTATCAAGGAGATCCTTGCATGATCTCCTTTACCCACAGAGGAACCTGTTTCATCTATTCCTTCACTCACAAAGGAGTCCCCTTCATTTTCCCCTTTACCCACAAAGGGGTCTTCCATATCTATTGATGTATTTTCCCTTAGACCTCTCAACTGATGAAAAACCTACATTATTAAATCTCCTACCGACGGGAAAGTCATGCTCACCTTCCTCTCCACCGAAAAAGGAACCTACCTCGTCCTACTCATCATCTCCTCTACCCATAGGAGATCCTTTAGAGGCACCACTTCCTATTGGTGAAAACTCTCCATCAGCCTTCAAAGATTATGTTGATTTATTCTTGGCTCTTTTACCCACAGAGTTTGAAGCCAACCATTTCCCTATCTCACAAACATTATTTATAGGGATTACTACTAAATCAACATCATCTCCTCCTAAAACCATGTCATTTTCACATTTGGCTAACCGCTTGGATTATGTTGATAATTCCATGCTTTGGGATGCCTTGGCTACCTTTTTCAACTCATATGAAAATGTTTTTGTTGAAACCTTGTTGGTGAGAAAATTTGTTGGGTGGACAAACTTGTGGATTTCTTGCCAACACTCTAGGAATCTAAGTCCCTCTCGCTAACCAAAGGCATCTTCCATATAT
The DNA here is from genome assembly GCA_018340775.1 of Taxus wallichiana var. yunnanensis. Lineage (NCBI taxonomy): Eukaryota > Viridiplantae > Streptophyta > Pinopsida > Cupressales > Taxaceae > Taxus > Taxus wallichiana. Next base: position 298,227,171 of record CM031243.1, on the reverse strand, counting down.
GCATGTGCGTGAAAAGGTGTATTTTTGTGGTGGCCTTTCGGCTACGGATCTAACAAGGGCACTCCACTAACCATGCGGAAAAGTGAACAGTCTCTTGCTAGGGAGGACTTTGTATGAAGTGCGGGGAAGGGAGTGAGAATAGAGGTAGGAGAATTAATGCTGCAGTAGAAAATCATATTATTACACACACAATAGTTATAAAATTCAACACATGCATTTATCGGAAGAAACAACTCTATGAATAACAACAAGACCAAATAGAATTCACTGATCACCAAGTATCAAGAAACCCCTTAGTCAAAGAAAGCTAGAAACTCCTTCTTGTATTGATTTCTCAAATCAAAGTTGTACATAATGTGGGAATGGAGGAAATTTAGAAAAGGGGGAAATGGAAGAAAATGGCTATCTCCTTTGCTTTCTCTAGGTACAATGCACTCTTGAGTTTACAAGATCAATTGCCAACCCTTTGAAATGGGAATGGCGTTACAATTTATAAAGTGAGAGGTGACTTATCATCTTCCTCATGACCCTCCATATACCTTAGTATGACTTAAGATTGTTCATATTCCACTTTAAATATTTAATTCCCTTTTATAATAGAAAGGAGACTTAATTTACATTATGTTTCTAAATTCACTTTTAAGTGACTTTGTTTCACCTGATTCTTAGACATTTCTTTGAATATTGATGAAACAGATAGGGTAATGGGCGTAGGAGGAATACTTGTTGAAATGATGGTTGATAGGTTGTTACACATGTATGAATTCTGAACCCACAACCGATCATGAGAGATTCCTTTTGGCCGGGAGGAACTACCTGTTGTTGCAAATCAGCAGCACCCCCGGATTTTGATTAGATTTCTAGTTTGATATTTTAGACATCCAGTGTGATTGCACAACATTGAATCCTCTCCCCAAGTGTGGGACTTGTAAAATGGGAAAGGAATCTCTAGATTAGAGGCTGGTTCCTCAACTCCTCTAATCATATTTATCACTTACAAGTTGTAGAGGTCTATATTCCTAACCCTACCCTAAATTCCAAAGGAGACAGAGATAGAGAATGCAAAAAGATAAAACTAATGCTAATAGGTGATGCACCAAAGGAGTGGTGAGCATTTTTACTTCGTAGATTGACACATCTATAAAAATGCAACAAAGAACCTCATGCATAAACCGATAATTGTAATGAAGGATCATAAATTAACCAAACAACACAGCAGCAGAGGATGAAAACTAATCACAGAGGTTGTATTGTTATTTTAATCATCAAAATCACTTGCATTACAACACCTGAGAGGTAAAATAAAGTTGAAACTCTTAGAAAAGGTCTGATATTCCACCAAAATCACTTCCAAGGTGAGAAAGGGGACCTGCAATACACAAAAAATGTTCAACCCTTTGAAAATGAGCCAAATCGGCTTTTTTACAAGGGGACGAGCCTAGGAGAGAGAAACACGGGAAAACATGGAAGGGATTCAACCATTGACCAAAATGAATTCAAAATAGCATGGGCATCCTTACAGCACCCATACCCCGACATTTTTAGCCATCTTTGGGAGAGAATGTCACCATTCTTGATTAAAAACAATGGTTGAAACGTCATTTATGTCCATGACCACGTGCCAGAGGTGTTTTTCAATTTTATCTCTCCAAACTCCATCAAAATGCAAAAATGACCCCGGAATCTTGTAGATAATTTCACCATCTTTCCATTGATATAAAGAATGCGAAAAACTAAGCTCTAGATCGAAAGATATGGCCATTTGAAGTTTTAGGGCAAAATAGGGCCAAATCGGGTTGGCGGGAAAAATTTAAATTTTTGCACCTTTTTGGTCATTTGGAAAATTTTCCAAAATTTCCCCGCACTCCACCACTCTAGGTGCCATGTGGTGGCATCTCATTGGCCGCGGGCCTTTCAGGGGAAATTTTTCCAAAAACTCTGTTGAGCCATAACTTCAAAAATACATGGAGTTAGGAGGAAAACTTTACCTTTCTGGAAAGCTGAGAAAGAGCTCTATCCAATGGTGTCATTTCCAAAAGGTTTTGAGTGCCTGAAAAGCAAAATATTATGACTGAGGCACAAGAGAGGAAAAAATGAGAGGAGTTAGCCACAAAAAATGAGCAGGGGCACATTTTGGATAACAATTTTGGCGACTCAGAGGGTCATCTCGCCTCTTTGGATGAAATTACCAGATTGCCTCGAAGCAATCCATTGGGTATGGAGTCATTGAATTCTTTGTTTGATACCCCAACCGACTAGAACACTTCAAGGAGGAAGATGGAATATCACCTATGGAGCAAGCCATGCAAACACATCTCCGGAATAGCAAGCTTGTGCCAAAGCACTTAGGGAAAGAAAAACTAATCTACAACAAAATAATGTGCACAAGTACTTGGAGGAATGAAAAACCTAAACTAATATGTATAGGGTGAAGCATTTCCTTCAGTAGCAATGCTTCAGATGGATTCCATTGACTGGAATCTGTAGTTCTTCGCCATCCAATGAAGACAACTGGAAAGCATTATTGTCCTTACACTTTGTGACCATGTATGGGCCACTCCAAATGGCATCAAATTTTGAATGCCTTCCCAATTTTACTCTATCTGCATCCCATTTTAACACTAGATCTCCAACTTGGAAGGATCTGTTCTTGGCCTTTCTATCAAAGGTCTTCTTTATCAAAGCTTGATCCTTCTCCATTGCTTGGGATGCCTGATTTCTGATTTCTTGGAGCTCCATCAATTCTACATATCTGACTTCCATGGGCTCAAACTCCAACAAATCCAACTATTTCATGAGTTCCAATGTTGGCAACTCAAGTGATATGGGAAAAATTGTCTCTCTTCCATAAACAAGCTTGAATGGAGAGTTACTTGTAGATCTTTTAGGAGTTATCCTATCAGCCCATAAGGCTGATTTCAATTTGGTATGCCAAGACCTCTGATTCTCATCAAGAGTTCTCCTAATGATCCTTAACAAGTTCTTGTTTGTAGATTCAGCTCTGCCATTACCCTGAGGGTAATAGTTTGATGAAGTACTTAGGTAGATCCCATTCTTGACAGCCCATTCAGTCACCTTGGATCTAATGAATGCCAATGCATTATCTGATATTATTGTAGCTGGTATGCCAAATCTGGTTACTATTCCCTCATAGAAGTCTAGGATGCTAGATTCATTTGCTTCCTTGAGTGCTACATCGCTTCATCCATTTGGTGAAGTAATCATGGGTCGTTAAAATCCACTTGTGCCCTTAGCTCGAATTGGGATTAATAACTCCAATGAAGTCTAAACCCCATTGCATGAATGGCTGGTCAACTGAAATTGGATGCAATGGGAGGGCAGCTAGCCTCTCTTTACCTGTGAAAAATGCACAATTCTTGCACCTCTTGATCCATGCATAACAATCATTGAAAATCTTGGGCCAATAATAACCAGCCCTCATGATCTTTAGAGCTGTCACTCTTGGTGCAAAATGGCCACCAGCTGGTCCACCATGGAACTCTTCCAGCACCTTATGAATCTGATTTGTACTAATGCATCTCAGCAGTACTCCATTCACATCTCTTTTGAATAAAACACCATCAACAAGGGCACATGGGACAAACTTGCAACTTGAAGTGTCTTCTTTGGGTCTTGTTCATCTCTAGAGGACATAGACCTGTGCTTAGGAAGTGCATTATACCTTGGGTCCAGCAAGGAGTGGGGACATCATCATTCTCCTCTTGAGTGCTTCCTTGCTCATGGTTGTCTTGCAACACCAAAACAGCCTCCTTCTCGTTGCATGATTCCTCTTGTTTGCTCAAGATCAACTACTCACACAATCCTTTTCCTCCTACCAAATTGGTGACTTTGATCTCAATGTCATACTCCATGACACGAGTAATCCAACCTAGCCTTTTTCATTCAAGTCTTTGTTGAGGAGAAAGTCTTTAACCCCGCATGAGAAACCAGCAATTGGACCTTATTGTTTGAAACTAGATGCTTGAATTTTTCAAGCTCCCGATTCTTGCAAGAACATGCTTCTCAATGAAATAATATCTCACCTCATAGTCCTCCAGGATTTGGCTGAAGAAAGCAATTGGCTGCTCATCATTGTCTTTATTCTGCTATACCAAAATTGTAGAAATAGTATCATCACCTCCAAACACATAGAGGATGAAATCCTTGGAGAAATCCAGGTTGATGAGAGTTGGGGCTTGAGAGATGGCTTCTTTGATTGCTTCAAAACTTTCCTTCCCTTTTGCTGTCCATTTGAAATCCATGCTTTTCTTTAGCATCTTGGTGATAGGTCTGACAAGGGCTGCAAAATTTGGGACAAAGCTCGAGAAAATTTATTCTTCCCAAGAAACTTTGAAGGGCCTTCTTGTGGCTTGGCAATGGCAGTGCTCTTATGGCTTCGACTCTTTCCGAGATCAATTGCTAATCCTTCTTTGGAGACAATGTGGCCAAGGAGCTTTCCTTCATGGGCTAGAAAAACACACTTTTTAGGATTCAAGGAGACTCCAAATCTTCTACACCTTTGGAACACTTGTCTCAAATGAAAGAGGTGGTCTGCTGTATTTTTTGAAAAAACAGTGATATCATCAAGATATATCAGTACAATGTTGTTAATCAAACCTTTGAATGCCATGTCCATTTCTCTTTGGAAGGTAGCTCCAGCGTTGGATAGCCCAAATGGCATTTTCCTGTATGCATAAGTTCCCCATTTAGTTGTAAAGGCTGTCTTGAACTGATCTTCTTCCTTCACCATAATCTAATTATACCCTGAATAGCCATCAAGTAGTGAAAACCTCTCGGAGCCAGCAACAACTTGTAAAATCTGCTCCATGGAAGGAAGTGGATAATGATCCTTGAGAGATGCTCTATTCAAATCTCTGAAGTCAACACACAATCTGATTTCCCCACTCTTATTTTTGACTGGAACCAAGTTGGCAACCCAACTAGAATGCTTGATAGAGAATATGATTCTTGATTATATCAACTTATTCAATTCTTTTCTCATGAGAGGCTCCATGTGGGGGTTGACTGGCCTTTGTTTCTGCCTGATGGGATTAATATTTGGATCCAATTCAATGGTGTGTTGAGCTAACTCGGGATTGAAACCTTTCAAATATTCATAGCTCCAAGCAAACACATCAGGGAATTCTTGACAAAGTTGTATGAACTCATACCTTTCTTGCTTAGTTGTCATCTTACCAATTTGGAGTGATTTGCCTCTTTCTACTGAGATGGACACTGAATCTTCTCCCTTCACTTGGATGTTTGCTTTCTCCTTCCTAAACTGATCATTAGGATTGAAAATGGACTCCAAAGTAATAATTCTCTTTGGTAGTTTGTTGGTTCTCAGCTGCACCACTTGGTCACCATACTGCTGCTCTAACTTTTCCTTATTTTTGGCTGAGAATTCAGCCTCTTCTTGCAAGAAATGGATGATTTGCTGATCATTTTCAAACACTTACCAACTTACATTGTTATTTGGCACTGAAGGACTCACAATCACATGGATGTTTGGCTGTACCTTGTATTTTTGAATGCTCTGCACAACGTCAAAGGCTGCCCCAACTGCTGCAAGCCTATCAGCAGCTTGGTTCTCTTTCCTAGGAATGTATTTGATGCCAAAACCCTCAAAATATTTAATGAGGTCCCACACCCTGTTCTTATAGCACTTGAGTAAATCATTCTTGACAGCATGTTGCCCCTTGACTTGGTTGACAATCAACTCACTGTCACCAAAGACTTGCAAGTTCTTTATTCCTCTCTTGATTTCCCAATGCAGTCCTTGCACCAAGGCTTCATATTCAGCAGTGTTATTAGAGCATGCAAACTGAAATCTAAAAGTTGAATAATACTTAACTCCTTGAGGTGAAACCAGCATGGATCCCCCTCTTGCACCTTGTCTACTCCTTGATCCATCAAAAAACAACTGCCATACCTCATTGTCATCTTTGTGGTTTGGCTTGGTGATGCTAGGAATAGGCTGATTTTCTTCATGTATGCAATAGACTCCCAACTCAGATTCTTCTATTTCTTGATAAGGATCAAAAGCATGCACCTTTCTTGCCCATTCATCAAGAGTTAAATTTGGGATGCTTCCAACCTTGGTGTCAGCTTCATCAGTGCTTGGATGATCTTCTTGATCAAATGCTGAACAATTGGCATTAATATGACTTAGAGTGTAAGGCTCAATGTGAAAGTTTGCAATAGGTTCAAACTTGATTGTGGCTTTGGTTCCATATCTTGTTTTGAACAGCATGTGTGACCAATCAGCAGACAAGTAACCTCCAATCTTAGCTATGAAATCCCTTGACAAACATAGGGCAAAGAGTGGTGGAAGGTCTATTACTGAGACATCTTGCAAAACAACCACGTTGGGACAGGCATGCAAAGTAAGACTCAAGTTTTTAATCACCCCAACTATTGTTACTACTGTCCCATCCAACTGTACCACCCCTTTGGATATGGTTTCATACTGAATTCCCAACTGATCAGCTATTTGCTTGGGCATTACTGAACTACTTGCCCCGGAATCAATCATGCAATTGTGTACTAATTGATTTCCAATAATCAATGAAACGTAGAATGGAGGGGGCTTCAATATTTTACCTTGCTGTCCTCCATGATTCCCCTTAGGCTGGGCAACATTTGTGAGCACCTTCTCTTGCATTTGGACTTGCTGATTTGAAGTTGACCAGTCCTTCATGGCAGCTTGTAGCAAATCTCTTTGGCTTGGGATAGATAGTGATTCCCACATTGATATGTTTACATTTGTCTTCTTCATCTGATCAATGATACTGAATGGAGATGAAGTATCCCTCTGCTATCCCTTGGCCTGCACATTCATTCCTTGCACATGGGCAGCAAAATCGCATTTGGGTTGGCCTAGGGGCTGTTTTAGGCAATCCTTGCATGCTTGGGATTACATTTTGTTTGCCAATAGTTTGTGGAGTGATAGAAGGTCATGAATTACTTGGGGCTAATGGCTGTTCTTCACCCAAATTTCTTCTCTTTGACCTTGTGTTGGTTGCAACACTTTGGGAAATCATTTGATTCATGCCACAAAAATATTCTGCCTACCAGTTTACAAGTGTGGTATCATTTGGAGCTGATTGCTGCTAGAATGTTTCTTGTTGCTGGTTATTTCCTTGACTACCTTCACCCTCCACACCAGTTGTTGTCACCATTAATGCTTGATTCAAGGCACCATTGAAGCACATGGACTGGTTATGAGGTTCATTGCATGGGAAACACCAATCATACTCTTGAGCTATATTGTTTTGTACTGGAACTAATGCTTTAGATGCAGATGCAGTATTGGGATTATAGGGATAAAATGGTCTGTTGGCAGGAGGCCTTGCTTGATTTAGATTTGTAGCTGGATTGGGTGGTCTATGAGGTTGATATGGTTGCCTATTAGGCTGAGCTTGAGGCTGGAAGGAAGGTCTAAAACCTTGAGCTTGCTACCTTTTGAGTGTAACCAGCTCATTACCTAGATTTTGCAATTGCTTCATGACTTTTTGAAGTTCATTTGAGGCACTAGAAGATGAAGTGGAAGCTTCACTTGAAATCTAATTTCTAGGAGTGGGAATAGAACCTAAATTAGGCACTTGGCTAGTACTTGGGCTCTCTAAACTTGGAAATAATGGAATTGAGGCTCAGGAGCCACTTGCACACTTGAATCAAACAATTTTCAGCTCTAATGGCAATGCTATAAGCAATGGGGATAGTTGTGCCTCCCATGGAATGAATTAACATAGAAATATCATAATTTAAAGCTTTAAGGTAATAAAGAAAAGCACCTTCTGTTGTTGGCCTGACTGCCACTGGAATTCTCTCCCAAGTCCTTTGAAATCTGAAATTAAAATCAGTCAGCTGCTCTAAAAGGGACAAGTTGTCTCCCTTTTCCCCAAACTACTCATGGAGGGCTATACATAGCTGATTCCAATTTTGAATAGAACCTGAGGCAAGAATCCTAAACCATTGCAAAGCTTTCCCTTTAAATGAAGATGCCAGCAGTTTGATAGCAACTTGCATCTCATTGATCTCATGGATTGCACAAATGTTAGCAATATCCTTAACATGATCACCAGGAGTGGTCTGATTTTCTCCAGTGAAGTATGGAATGTTCTTCAATGCTGCAACTGGGATTAGATTTTGTGCATTGAGAGCAAGTGGGCTGCTGCCGCCAAATGAAATTGACATAGGGGTTGTTTTGTGCCATCCTGATTGGCTTTAGAACCCTTGTTGATTGAATGAAAGGCCTACCAGGTGGAGGAGTTGAGAGAGTTCTATTTGGTGGAGATGGAGACCTTTGGATTCTCCTCCCACTTTGCCTTATTCTTGGAGATAATTGCAGATATTCAAACAACACCTCTTTGTCTCCACTCTTGACCTTGTAGTGATTCTTCTCATGAGTTTTTAGGTCTGCATCGCTAAAAAACTAGCTGATTCTTCTTCCTTGAGTCGGAAGATGTGTAATTTATAGCTCTTTTAAAGCAAGAAACTTGCAACAAATGCACATCAATTTTGTTGCAATGAAGATGAAGACCTCTAAGGTCCCACCGAGCGTGCCAAAATTGTTGTTGCAAATCAGCAGCACCCTTGGATGTTGATCAGATTTCTAGTTTGATATTTTAGACATCCAGTGTGATTGCACAACATTGAATGCTCTCCCAAAGTGTGGGACTTGTAAAATGGGAAAGGAATCTCCAGATTAGAGGCTGGTTCCTCAACTCCTCCGATCAGATTTATCACTTACAAGTTACGAGAGATCTATATTCCTAACCCTACCCTAAATTCCAAAGGAGATAGATATAGAGAATGCAAAAAGCTAAAACTAATGCTAATAGGTGATGCACCAAAGGAGTGGTGCATTTTTACTTCGCAGATTGACATACCATCCATAAAAATGCAACAAAGAACCTCATACACAAACCGATAATTGTAATGAAGGATCATAAATTAACCAAACAACACAGAAGAGGATGAAAACTAATCACGAGGTTTGTATTGTTATTTTAATCATCAAAATCACTTGCATTACAACACTTGAAAGGTAAAATAAAGTTTAAGCTCTTAGAAAAGGTCCGATATTCCACCAAAATCACTTCCAAGGTGAGAAAGGGACCTGCAATACACAAAAATGTTCAACCCTTTGAAAATGAGCCAAATCTGCTTTTACGGTCAGGAGGGGCAGAGCCCAGAGAGAGAAACATGGGAAAACATGGAAGGGATTCAACCATTGACCAAAACACATTCAAAACAAGTATGGGCATCCTTATAGACCCATCCCCGGCATTTTCAGCCATGCTGGGAGAGAATGCGAGCCATTCTTCATTAAAAATGGTGGTTGAAATGTCATTTCTATCCATGACCACGTGCTAGAGGCATTTTTAGATTTTCTCCTTAAAACTCCATAAAAATACAAAAATTACCTTGGAATCTTGTATAGCATTTCACCATCTTTCCATTGATATAAAGAACGTGAAAACCGAGCTCTAGATCGAAAGATATGGCCATTTGAAGTTTTAGGGCAAAACAGGGCCAAATCGGGTTGGCGGGCAAATATTCAAATTTTTGCACCTTTTTGGTCATTTGGAAAATTTTCCAAAATTTCCCCGCACTCCGCCACTCTAGGTACCACGTGGTAGCATCTCATTGGCCATGTGCCTTTCAGGGGAAAATTTTTCCAAAAAACTCCGCCGAGCCATAACTTCAAAAATACATGGAGTTAGGAGGAAAACTTTACCTTTCTGGAAAGTTGAGAAAGAGCTCTATCCAATGGTGTCATTTCCAGAAGGTTTTGAGTGCTTGAAAATAAAAATATTATGACTGAGGCACAAGAGAGGAAAAAATAAGAGGAGTTAGCCACAAAAAATGAGCAGGGGCACATTTTGGATAACACTACCTAAAATGGAACACAAGACCACCAAATAAAAGTTAAACAATATGTGCAGTGAACTACCTAGTGTGTGCTAGATCCGGAAAGTGTGATACTTCCTAGATGGCTGTTAGTCCACTGTTTAAAAAAATTTAATGCTGGTAATGAAGTAAATCCTATTGTAATTGAAATGATTTAGGTATCTCATTAAAAACATAATAAGAAAGATCTAATCTAACAAGCTAGGTTAAAATAAGATCCAAAGGTCAAGTAGTTGGTTTTGGTTCTGCAAGTTTGACAGAGGTCTCAGGTAGGTCACAAGTGATTAAGGGTGATGCGAAAATATGTGGGTAAGTTACTATTCTAGGATGTATTGGTAAATACAGAAATTGATTCCGATTAAGGGTGATCCGACACTGGTAGGGAGAACCAAAGCGATTATTGTGGAAAATTGGGAATGCCACAGAAATGAGCTTTTGGATCTCCCTTATGATTGCACAAGGGACTAGGATGGTCGGAGTGAGGTATTAGGCTATTTGGATGGGGTTTGATGAGGTTTTAATGGGGATATGGAGGGGTGAGTATTAAAGGAGGTCAGTGGGTGGCTAGGAAAAAAGATGAAGATATAATAATTAAATGAATGAACTAGAGGACTAAACTATTCTACTTACTTGAAATCTAGTTCTGCACCTGTGAGTGATGAATGAAGGTCTTGGTAAGAGGTTGAATTTTGTTGAGGATCACCAAACATTGGAAATCTCCTACATGGGATGCATGTGCATTCCTTTTTTCTTGGTTGGATCAAATCTGTGCTTTGGGTGGTTCTTGGATGAATGCTTGGATGTTTGTGCAAGAGAAAATGCTTGATCTCCTTCCTTGCATGCATGTTCTCACTAAAGCTTGTTCTCAAAAGATGTGTTATCTCTTAGGAATCTTCCAACATTTTTCCAACCTCCAAAATAAGGTTGTTTTGGGGATTAAAAGGTGACCGACGGAGGTTATGGCTTAACCGGTGGTGGTTAAGGGTAATTGGCATCTATTAGGGTGGGATTTTCTAGGTTTACTAAACTTGGCAAATCCCCTTGTTTTTCTAGGATCTCATGTTGTTAATCCATGGAATAGAATGAAAGCTTCATTTAAGCATTCAAGAATGTGGTTAGAGGGAAATTAGGTATTGGTTTTTAGGGTTTGGGTAAGTCTTAGTTAGTTATGACAACTTAGTAAGAATAGGTCTTAGGGTGAGGTGGCCTAATGAGGTGTCTAGGTGAGGTGGATATGTGGGCATTATCTAAATTAAGATATTTAAATAATAAATATGGTGAAGATAATGAATTAATTTATTTAACTTAATTAAATTAATATTAGTGGGGTGAAGGGGGCCATGGCTAGGTGGATGTGTTCAAGGTGTTTATTTGTCGAGGGACCAAAGGGGAGTGTGACCTAATTTTAGTGTCTACATTTTTCCCCTTTTTGTTGTGTAGCTTGTATTGGTAAGCGACACTAACAAAAATAAGATGTGGTTGCCCCATGTGTGGGTGAAGGTGATCCCCTCAAACCAGGAACTGATGAGGCAAAAGGTAGAATCGGTGAGTGGTTTGATAAAAGGTAAATGTGATGAAAAGGAAGGTGGGTAACAGGGGAAAAAGGGAGCAAGGTCTACTCGGGTCATCTAGGTAATGGGTCAGGGTCAAAGGTAGTAACAAATCAAACATACACACACATATAAACCGTAGCATGCTACCGAGTTGAAGAGCAGAAAACTCTACATCGTCTAAGGTTAATAGGTGTATCCAAACAAGGTTGAGGTGATTCCAGATATCAAGGTATAGGATATGGTTAGGAAACATGATGTAGGTTAGGTGCAAGAATGTTTAGGTATGTTCCAATACACCAAAGGTAGGGTCAAGATAAACGGTCATGAAAAGAGGCAAGGTAAGGTCATTAGGTCAATCAACACAGGTAATAGTGCTGTAAAGTATAGCGAACACATGAGGTCAAAGGTCACTAGCAATGGTCTAGGTCCAAATATCTAGGTCATGGCATGGGTAAGGCCGAGGTATGGGTAAAATAATGAGTCCCCAAAGGAGGACGAGGTTAGGCAGTAAATGATGAGGTTAGGGGGTGAGGTAAATGGTTTGGGTAAAGGTTGGGTGTGGAAAAAAGAGTGACGGGTAGGGTAATAGGGTAAAATTTAGGGCAAGGTGCAAGAGAGGGTGACCGATGTTGGTCAAGGGTAACCACCGCCGATAGAGTGGAACCGATCACGGTAAGGTAGGGCATGTGACTAATGTCGGTGAAGGTAAAACCGACATCGGTTAGGTCGGGTTTGTTATAAAAACAAAAAATCCATGTTTTTATTCATTTGTCATTTAGCGAATTGAGAAAATGACAAAGGAGAGAGAAAAAAGGAAAAGTGTCTAGATGGAACAGAGTGGTGAGTTGGTGATCCGAGTAGTTGGAGATGCGGGTAGATATTTTTTGATTGGTTGGAGATGTGGGTAGATATTTTTTGATGGCAGAGGCTAGAGAGGGATCAAGCGGGCCACCGGGATCAATGACTAGACATGCCAAAGCATGAAGATGGCAACATAATGAGGTAAGTGTCCAACTCTTGTTGTATTTTGTTAGATAGATTAGGTGATTTGGGAATTGGGTTTTTTTTATTGTAGGTGGGGGGGGAATAAAATTGGGAAGATGGGAGGGTAAATTAGGTCAAATAGGAGGGGGAAAAGAGATAAGTGGGAGAAGAGGGGAAGGAATGAGGTGTAGGGGGGAGGTGTAGGTGATTTTAGGTGGGAGAAGTGTCAGGGTAGGAAGTTTTTGAGAAGGGAGGGTTTGGGGGTCGCGGGTTTTCACCACTACGGTGATCGGCGTCGGTATTATTGAACCAGTATCGATCATGAAATAGGTGACCAATGCTAGTTTAGGGGTGACCAGGGTCGGTTAGAGAGAACCAGCACTGGTTTGGGTTTTGGAGAGTAAGGGGCCAAAAGTGCCACAGGTTGGGTGGTTGAGATGGGTAGAGGTAAAATAGGGTGCAAAAAAATGATAGTGGGTGAGTATGGGTATGAGAAATGTAGATTAATTTTTTTATATTAGATGTAGGGGAGAGATTATTTACACATGCAGATAGGGGTTACACCCTTTCTCATGGCGATTCATAGTGTAATGCGACCCTCGAGGAGCATCAAGCATCTAGAGATGGTGGGATTGAGTGGGGTCCGATGCTTTATCGGCATGTGATCCAAAACCTAGTATGATGTTTATGCTCATCGATAGATGGTATTCTATGACCAACACGTTCCACCTCTTGACGGGTGAGATCACTTTGTCACCCTAGAGAATGTGTTCAGATTCTATGACTACCCATATTGGGTACATAGGTCTATTTGATCTCCTTCGAGGCCTTAGAGGAGTTGATGCTGATGGTGTTTGGAGAGGGGATGGCTGAGCTGACATTCCATAGTGCCAGCATTTGCTATGGAGATATGTACCTAGCCTATCTGGAGGAGACAAGGCTAGTAGTTCTATTGATGGAGGCAAAGGTGTCTTGCTTTGCCTTTGCACACGCAGATGCGAGAGGGAGGTAGATTTCCTCACTCATTGATGGGGATAATCCATGACATGATGATAGATTAGACCTAATTTTCCTGGTGCCAACATTATTAGTATAGCTATACAGGGACTTATGGGCATATGGGTGGCTGCGCAGGTTCAACCTGTGTTGTACCTTTTTACTTCATTATTGGGCTTATGAGCACATAGTTTGTGTGCAGCCAGTAGGGATGCCTTGAGAAGATGCATTTCCATCGAGATTGGTGTGGGTGGGGTACAAGCAATGGGTGCTTGCTATTGGAGAGTGGAGATCAGACATGCCCACACATGATGTGGCCTATTTCTGGTGTTTATTGGAGGGGTTTTCTAGAGTGGACATCATATGGAGGCCATATGTGGACTTCCCATCATATAGGCATATGTATGATGAGCTAGCTAATCTCCATAGCTATTGAGATGGATACAGGTCACCGTGCTTGAGGAGCACAATATGATCCCGGTTGATAGATTTAGGTGGCAGTTTGGGCTGCTATAGGACATACCTCTGCCCTTCCCGTAGTATAGGAGAGACAACATGGAGAGGCCCTTACCTCTACCATAGCTAACAGTGCCCACAAGGTAGGAGGAGTAGGTAGTGGACCATAAAGTTAATGATGCTGGGGTCACAGACATGATATAGATAGTGGTGGGAAGCTCATTTATGAGTAGTACCACCCAGGCTGGGGCAACCGAGATCTAGCCACCATCACGGTGTAGAGGGACACCCTATAGGGGTAGGTGGCTATTCTGATTACCCAGTTGGGTATGGTGTAGACACAACTTGCCAGCTCAGAGGTGGAGGTAGCAGAGTTACATGCTCAGGTGGCCAGTCTTTAGGCCCAGATGGTGGGGGTGGGGATGGAGATGGAGATGGGGATGATGGTCGGTGGCTTCCTTATAGGCATAGGTGATAAGGTTACATGGTCATTGGCTAGAACTCGAGGCACGAGATTGGGGCCTTACGGGCCCAGATACAGAGCACGAGGGTAGAGGTCACCACTATAGCACCAGGGATAGGGTCCCAGTTCATAGGCAGGAGCGGGATCGGGTCCCACAGGATAGGTACAGGGGCCAAGGCCTATGGGGCCACCACAGACTGTGCCTATATCTAGGTTATGAGATGCCCTAGGTGAGGCTAGATACTACCAGGATTAGCTGATGGTGGCCGGGATAGAATTTCTATCCTATGGAGAGTACCGGGCACAAGCCTCGAGTGAGAGGAATATATCTCTCACTCAAAGTGTAGAGAGCACATGGGGCCATTGAGCTCCAAGGCCAGATCATGGAGAGGCCACCAACTCATGGAGACCAACACTAGGTGAGGTGCCAGTAGGGACCCAACCACCATCCATGATGGGTGGGGAGATGTTAGCAGGTCACCAGACTGGGGCCGAGGAGGTAGAGGGTATAGGAAAAATAGATATGGAGGATGTGCACCAAGATTCCTGATATATGGCTCCTGATTATTGATGTATTGTAGTCATTTTTTTCATATATACTGGCCTACATGCCAAAGATAGTGAGGATGTACGAGAGTTTTTGTATATTTTGAGCATATACCACTGCGCATATCAAGAGATTTTGTATTGGTTTATTACTTTATTGTATATGAGACCGGTCTGCATGTCGATGAAATTTTGTATCGTATCAGCCTACGTGCCAATTATTTTCTTGAGATAGACATGATGGGATATCCATGTATATTGTATTGAGACACACATATTTATTTATATGATGAGATGGATGAGATTCTTGATTTTGTTGGTGTTTTATGAGACTTTTAATTTTTTTTGTGATATGGAGTCAGGTTGGTTGTAGGCATGGATCAAGTCAGGTCTTAGGCATGGTTGAGTCAGTCGGTTTAGGCATGGATCGAGCAGGGTTTGGTTAGGCATGGTTGATTCAAATTCTTGGTTTAGGCATGGATCGAGTCGGAGTTTGGTTAGACATGGTTGAGTTAGGTCGGTTTAGGCATGGTTGAGTTGGGTTGGTTAGGCATGGTTGAGTTGTGATTCATTAATTTATATAATGAATGATAATATGGGCTATTTTTAAGATGCTTTATAATATATGGATGATGATGGTAGTCATAATAAATGTATGTTGTGGTGATGATAAAAATGTTAAGCAACTTGTTATTTGTTTGGTTTAATTTCCAAGTTTTAGATATAAAAAGGAAACTAAGTAGGGTAGAATGTAATTTGAGGAAAATGAAAGATGAATTGGTTAGGGTAGAGAGTGGCCGAGCTAACCTCCAAGGGCCCCATGCCCTTGGAGTGTTGCCTACATAGTCCCGGTGAAAAGGGACCTCAGGCCAATGTAGTTCTCCCATGAGCTAGGGAAGAATATGAGGAGGTAGGTTTTAGGCATGATTTGGGTTTAGGTCTATTAGGTGTGGGTGGGTTATAGGAAAATTGGTATAGGTGATGTCAATTGTGGCAAAAGAAGAAGATTACCCCAAAGGTAAGCGTTGAGGACCAAGTCCTGTATAAGGTAATCAAAATGTAAATAAAGATAGTTAAAAGATAAGAGGGGGCAATAAAGCCACTTGATTAGTTAGGATCATATCGAGTAGATCATACCTTGGAGGAGGTGATGAACGTAAGACCCTAAAGACATTGCATGATTGATTGTTCTAAGGTGAAAAGTAGTCACATGATCACCAAATGTCTTGGTTTCCAAGAGGTCCCTTGAGGCGGTAGGAAATGGGAGTGGGAATGGTGAAAAGGGTGAAAGGTGGTTAATTTTTTATGATATGAGGTGGCATGCTCTTTGGGCAAGAGATCTGAGGTCACAATGGGCAAGTCCATGACTAAAAAGTTGTCTGTTTTGACTTGTATTTGAGATAGACTGATCAATGTGGGAAGTCTATATGGGATGAGGAAATGAACTCCTTAAGGTCTTTGTGAAGCCGATCATTGCGGGAAGCTTGAAATTATCTTATTATTATTTTTTGAAAGGGCTTTACATAGCTGTCCTTTGAGGGAGAAGTCTATTTATAGTAGTGATTGTAGAGAGGAAGATGTCCTTTTGAGGGAGTCATCTTTTTATTAGAAGTTTGACTCAAGGAGTTGGGTCCCACATGAGGGATTTGAAGTCATGGACAAGACCAAGGTGAAGAATAGGATTCTTGTTCAAATAGCAGGGTGAAACAACCATGGGATCTCATCTATAGGTAGACGAAAAGTATCCATGAGAATCATGTTATGTGTAGCACCGTGGTACACATATTCAAGAGAAGATAACAAGTGACGGGTGCTCACGTGATTCTTGTTTAATCATTGGTGAGGTGTATGAAGTGGATAATGCTCAAGGGATGAGCATGGAAAGAGGAAAAAGGTGAGGTAGGACTATAGGTCAACAGTAGAATGGTCGAAGATGCAAGGTAATAAGGGGCTCGGAGTTCAGGTTTAACATCGAGTGAGGCTAAAAAATAGGCACTTGATCCGTAAGTATGGGTCATGATGTATGGTCCAAGCCAATTAGGAGAAAATTTGCCCGTTTAATTTTTTTCTGCTTTGGTTACATGTTGATTTTATTTTAGGACAAGGTCACTGACTTGGAAGGTTCATTTATGGACATGTTTGTTCTGAGGCAATTTCGATACATTTTTGGTAAACTTTAAGGTGATCAAGAGCATTAAGACGATGTCTATCTAATAACTCAAGTTGTGCTAAACGTTCCTGATGAAAGTCATCATCATTGAGCATGTCATGGAGAGAAATGCAGAGTGAGGGAATCTAGAATTTGAGAGGTAGAACAACCTCGGTACCGTAGACCAAGAAAAATGGTGTGGCAACAGTGGAAGTGTGGATACTAGTGCAGTATGCCCATAGGGAAAAAGGAATGTGCGTATGCCAGTCCTTCCCAGTATCGTTAACCACTTTCATGAGAATTTTGTTTAGGGTTTTATTAGTGGATTCAGCTTAGCCATTGGTTTATGGGTAATAAGGTGATGAGAAACTTAGTTGAATGCCGAAGGCGTCACAAAGTTTTCACAATGTTTTATTTTTGAATTTTTTTCCATTATCAGTGATGAGCGATGAGGAACACCAAAGCAACAAATGATGTGATGATTGATGAACTCACATATTTTCTCAACTTTTGTGGAGATGAGTGGTATGGCCTCAACCCATTTTGTGTAGTATTTTGTAGCAGTGATAATCCATTGATGTCATTGGGAAGAATGAGGGTTGATCTCTCTAACAAGATCCAAACCCCATTGAGAGAAGGGCCAAAGGTCACGGGCTGACCTGTAAGGCATGATTGGGTGTATGATGAAGGTTGGCATGTTGTTGGAATTTTACACAATGTTTAATATAGTTACAATAATCATGGTTAAGGGTCGGCTAGTAATAGCCTAGGCAAAGAATATGCTTAGCACAACAAGGCCAATGAAGTGACCTCCACATATGCCATCATGAACTTCCTTAATGGTATAAGGAATTTAAGAACTCGTGAGGCATCATAAGAGAATACCATCAAAACCATGATTATAAAGAAGGCCCCTCATGATGACGTAATGAGATACCTTTTTAAGCAAGGCACGTTGTCCATTACGGTTGAGATTAGGAGGTAAGATGGAGAGAGAAAGGTAGTCAGAGTATTGTTTATACCAAAGGTCACTCGGATCGGGGGCACCGGTTCC
This sequence comes from Taxus wallichiana var. yunnanensis, assembly GCA_018340775.1. NCBI lineage: Eukaryota > Viridiplantae > Streptophyta > Pinopsida > Cupressales > Taxaceae > Taxus > Taxus wallichiana. Next base: position 298,209,052 of record CM031243.1, on the reverse strand, counting down.
GATAGAGTAAACATTTTGAGGAAAATAAGAGGGTGATTGGATTCATTGTATGGTGACAAAGATTTTAGAATCGGCAGGTGAAACGGGTATTTGAGAAGCTAAGAAAGCCATAGTATTTGTGAATTTTGTGGTTGAACATGGGATGGTTTGAAGGGCGTAATGGTCAAAGGTGGTCAAAAGTATGTCTACATGATGTTTATACTTTTTAAGTATCTCATTATGACATTGGTATATACCATTGACTTGGTTTATGACCAATTGGGAATCACCAAAGATGTTGATTGATTTGACATCTAGGGCATAAGTGGCTTGGAGACCTAATACAAGTGCTTTGTATTCAACAATGTTGTTTATACAATCAAAATCTAGTTTGAAAGACAAAGGCATGGGTTCACCATCAAGTGGAATGAGGATAATACCAGCCCCACCCCCACGCTGACACTTGGAACCATCGAAGAAGAGTGTCATTTGATAGGCGGGTTCGTCCAAGGAAAGGGTAGCAATTGACTCATCTGGAAAGTCAAGATTAGAGGGTTGATCCCCAAAAATAGGTGCGTCGGCCAATTGGTCAGTGATATCTTGGCCCTTGATGGAATTTTGATGAATGAATTCAAGGTCGAGGTCAGCTAAGAGCATAAGCCATCGTGCAACACACTGATTTTGATAAGGTTTGGCATACATGAAGTGTAAAGGGTCAGTGTTGGTCACAACATAGGTTTTGTGGTTGAGTAGGTAATGATGGAGTTTTGTGGCAATGAAAACTAAGGCTAAGAATTTTTTTTTGGGATGGGTGTATCGGGTTTCATAGTCCAAAAGAGTATGGCTTATGTAATAAACTACCTACTCCCTATGTTGTTCATCGTGATGAGCAAGCATGGCTCCCAAGGAATGATCGATAATAGCTGAGATGTATAGGTAGAAAGGTTGATCATCTTTAGGTGGAATGAGTACGGGTGGTTGGAGAAGGTATTGTTTTAAGGCCTCAAAAGCTTTGTGGTAGTCATCATCCCATTTAAAGGAGACATCCTTCTTGAGAAGATGATGAAATGGTTGACACCAATCAAATAATTGTGAAATGAAACGGTGAATAGATCAGTAACTTACCTTGCAGGCTACGAGTTTTCTAAGGTTAGTGGGTGGAGGAATTTCGAGAATGGCCTTGAATTTAGCAGGGTCAACTTCTATACCACATAGGGAAATGATAAATCCCAAGAGTTTTCTTGAGAGGACCGTGAAGACGCACTTCTTAGGCTGAAGGTGAACACAATATTTAATGAGGTGGTCAAAAATGGTTTTTAGGATGGCAAGGTGCTTGGAGCGGCATTTAGATTTGGTGAGGAGGTCATCCATGTAATCTTCCAATATACAATGCATGATGTCATCAAAGATGTAAGTCATAGCCCACTGATATGTGGCACCAACATTTTAAGGCAAAAATACATGACTCGATAGTATAAGGTTCCTCGGGGTGATGAACGAGGTCTTGTGTTGATCCTCCAGGGGCAAGCATGATTTTGTTATAACCCAAGAAGCCATCCATGAGTGATAACATCTCTTCACCAAAGTGGTAAGGTCAACCAATTAGTCAATGCTAGGTAGAGGGAAGTCATCTTTTAGACAAGTGAGCTTGAGGTCATGGAAGTCTATGCAAATGCGGAGTCCCCCTGTCACCTTAGTGAAAGGGAAAATGTTAGAGATCCAATGAGGATAATCAATGGGAAATGTGAAGGAAATGGAAAGAAGGATATTAAATTCTTCTTTGATGAGAAGGGCAATGCGAGGGTGCATTTTCCTCAGCTTTTGTTTGATGGGTTTGGCATTGGGAATGGTTAAGGACCAATATGGTGGGGTCAATACTAGACATGTCTGTAAGACCAAGCGAATGTGTGGTTATGTTCTTTGAGAAAAGAAGTGATGGCTTCCTATTCAGCAGTATCTAAAGATTGAATGATCTTTAGGATGTGTGGGTTGTCCTGAGTATGGATGTTGATCTCGATAGTCGATTCATTCAATATGGTTTCGTCTTAGAAGGTAATGACGATGAATATATGAATCTTCTACACCAAGATAGGTGAGTATAGATTCATCATCCTGACATTAAACAACATTAATAGAAGGTGTATCATCATTGATCATTTTAGGGTACAGGGAAGGGAAAGAGAGAAGGGGCCTTACCCTCGTGTTGATAAGTCAAAGGCCCCAAGGAAATGGTGTTTATGATTTTTTTTAGGAGGGATAGATTCAGGATCCATCGACTCCATCGGTGAAGGCAGTGAAGAAGGTGAAGAAGGGCTGATGTTCTTGATGGGTTCAATGTGGGCTTGCTTAGTAGATGGTTCAGGAAAGTCGATACCACTATGGTCATTATGTTTTTAGGTGATAAATGGGATGAAAGTATGGCCTTTTCATAAAATCCATAACCAAAAACCTTCCATGCACATCGGTGCGGGAAGGTTAGGGTGAAACAGATGATTGGTGAGAGACTAGAAGTCAATGGAAAATGGGTGAGTTTGTGATGGTGGTTTGGGTGTGTAAGTGGTAGTATCAAGTCCCCCATAGGTGAGAGGCTGAGTACGGAGATGAGGAGGACCATAAAGGAGACGTTCTCTGTGCGGTGATTGTAACAAGGGTGTTGGTGAAGAATTCCATACTCTTGTGGAGTAAGGAACGTGTTAACATTGTATCATTGATATTCTCCCAGAGTGAGGTGTTGAAAAATTCCTTCCAAGGGATCGGTGTTTAGTATGTAGGTATCTGGAATAGATGATGTGTTGGAGGTCAATGTGGAGGTGGAGCTCACGTATTTGGAGGCTGATGGGTTAGCTGTGGAGGTTGTGGCATCGGTAGGAATGGAGGAGGTATGTGTGGTAGAGGTAGCAACTATACCTGCAGGGTGGTACATGGGATGACAGTATGACCTTTTCATAAAATCCATAACCAAAGCCCTTCCACGCACATCGGTGCGGGAAGGTGTGGGTGAAACAGTGATTGGTGAGAGACTAGAAGTTAGTGGAAAATGGGCGAGTTTTGATGATGGTTTGGGTGTGTAAGTGGTAGTATCAAGTCCCCTATAGGTGAGACTGGTATGGAGATGAGGAGGACCATAAAGGAGGCATTCTCCTATGCGGTGATTGTAACAAGGGTGTTGGTGAAGACTTCCATACTCTTGTGGAGTAAGGAATGTGTTAACATTGTATCATTGATATTCTCCTAGAGTGAGGTGTTGAAAATTCCTTCCAAGGATCGGTGTTTAGTATGTAGGTAGATGGAATAGATGATGTGTCGAGGTCGACGTGGAGGTGGAGCTAACGTATTAAGAGGCTGATGGGTTTTCCATGGAGGTTGTGGCAGCAGTAGGAATGGAGGAGGTATGTGCGGTTGAGGTAGCAACTGTACTGGTAAGTGGGGGTGTGGGTGCAGTGGTAGTGGTCGAGGAGGTAGACACCTTAATGGGTATGAGCATGTCATTGGGTTGGTAGAGCATGTTGCATGTTTTAAAAGGTGATGGATCAACTAGAATGGTATAGGTGTGTCCTTCATGTTCAAACTTTACACAATGATGCAAAGTGGAAGGAACACAACCCATGACATGAATCTAGGGTCTGCCAAGCAACATGTTATATTTAAATTCCCCCTCCAAGACATAAAATAGCTCTAGAATAGTGTGGGGGCCCACACAAATGTGGAGAATGACAGTTCCTAGTGTAGAGGTGATAGCGTCATTGAATGAATGCAACATGACAAGATGTTTATGCATGCAATTATCAAGTATGCGCATTTGAGTGAATGCATGGGATGAAATGATGTTAATGTTAGCACCCCCATCAATCATTACATGTCATACACGTATATCATCAATGTGGACAAAGATGAAGAGGGTTGGGTCTAGGTCATCTGTTTGGTGTGATGCAATCTCTTCCTCTGAGAAGTTAAGGGATGTTACTTGGTGAGTAGGGTGAGGTGTGGATAAAGGTGGAAATTTTATGAGAGAGGCTACATGATGGGGTGTGATAATAGAAGCTACGGGTGTAGGGTCATTAGGTAAAACCTCAATAGTTTGAAGAACCTCCATGAGAGCTTGATGATGGGATTCCAAGGTTTAGATGAGGTCATATAAGGACATTTTGAGGGGAGATTTGTGTAATTTTTTGAGCATGGTGCAATGTGTGACCCCATTATAAATAGGGTATGTGGGTCTCGGATAGTAATCTTAGGTGTGGGTGCAGATGGTATGTTGGGTATAGGATTGGTTGGTGGGTCAGTTGCCTCTTCCTTACCTTTATCCTTCTGAGCACGTGTAGTAACTTGGATCATGTTGATCTAAGGGGAGTTGGCAAACAAAGAAGGTGTAGGGTGAGTGGTATAATGACATGAAGGAAAAAAACCTACCGGAGGATAAAATCCCTGTGAGGTGAGCTGGGTGCAAAAAAAATTTAGGTAATGGTGTAGTAAGTTCTCTGATGTGAACCATGTTAATTTCAAATCTTGGAGGTGGCTCTAGGATCTGTGGGGGTGGAGGTCATGGTTGTTGAGTGGGTAGTGAGGGAATGATTATGGGAATGGGTGTCGATGAAGTAGGGTCGTCATCGAGAAGTTCGTCATCATCAAAGTTGGGTTTTAGAGGACACAACCGGGATAAGGATGGTTTTCAAGCCTTGCGCTTCTCCACATTGTGCCCTGGCACACAATGGTAGGCACAAATTTTAGTGTCATAAAACCCTTTTGGCTTAGGTTTGAGGGGTTTATAAGGTTTGAGTGGCGGTAATGTGATAACATAAGTCTCAAGGAGGTTGGTTAATATTTTGGCATAGGACCCCACTAGTGGATCGCAATGGGAAGTGAAAGTGGGTTTGGGTGTAGGTGTGGCTGATTGTTGAGGAACGGTCCTTGTAGGAGGGGGAGTGGGTTGAGCCATGGTTTTGGGTGCTAGAGTGGTCTTGGGTGTTGGTCGTGTTTGTTTGGGTAGGGGTATGGTAGATGAATGGGTAGGAGGGTGTATGGTTTCTTTGACTACCTTATTGGAGGGTAGCGGATTTTTGTTTTTGGGTTGCACCTTCTTGGGTAAAGGTGATATGGGTGTATGAGATCTAGAGGGAAAAGTAGATGGGGGAAGAGGGCGAGTTACCCATAGGGATAACAGAGGTGCTATGAAGGTAGATGATGTGGGTTGAGCAGGGGGTGTGAGGGACAAAGACTAAAGTGTAGTGGGTAATGAAGAAGTTGTTGAGGGTATTGGAGGTATGGGTGGTAAAGATGTGCAGGTGTAGGTGTAAGTCATGTTGAGTGCTTGGGTAGGTTAGAGGTTTTCAGGAAGGAGTGGGCTGTTGTGTTTTTGGTTTATTGATGGGTGGAAGTTTCTTGATCGTGTTGGGAGGTTGAGGTCCTAAAATGGACAGAAAGGGTGAAGGTGATGCAGGTATGATTGGCACAACCGGGGTATGAGTTCTATGGGTTTGGTTCTTGTTTAGGTGCCAGAGTAGGTTTGGTGTTGACTTTGGAGGATGTGGCTAAATCTAGTTTGATAGGTGGATGAGTAAGGCTGGTGGTTGGGGTGACCCCTAAGGTAGTAATAGGTTTAGTTGAGGAAGATGTTGTAGGTGTAGGTTTGGATTTAGATGTATGTTGGGTTATGGGTAAGGGAGTATGTTGAGTGGTGTAGAGGGTTATGGAAGAAGTAGTGATAGAGGTGGTTGTGCTTGGTTCAACTAGCATGGAATATTTTTGGGTAGATAGTGGAAGTATTAGCAAGTGACATCTACATTTGTGTTGAAATAGGAAGTAGAAGATGCCCCCACAATAAGGCTTTGTCCACATAATCTAGGTGATTGGCCAAATGTGAGAATGACACGTCTGTAGGTGATGTTGATGAGGACCCAATGGCTATTCCCGTAAAATGTGTCTTAGAGATGGGAAATTTGTTAGCTTCAGCTTCCATGGGTAAGAGAGCCGAAAGTAGGTCTGCATGATCTTGGGTAGCTGATGGAGAATGCTCGCCTAGAGGCAAAGGTATCTCTACTAGATCTTTGATAGGTGGAGGAGAAAATGGGTGCTCCTCTGTAGGTGGAGAAGATGATGGGTGCTCCTCTATGGGTGGAGGAGATAATGGGTACTCCTTTGTGGGTGGAGGAGATAAACAAGTATCTTCCATGGACTGAAGAAGTACTATGGGTGATGGTTCCCTAGGTGGAGAAGCCAAAGGTGAAATGGTCTTGATATTAGCGAAGGGATCCTCCATAGGTGAGGAAGGAGGTGAAAGGTGTTCCTTTATAGGTGAAGTAGGCTCCAGTATAGAAGGAGGATTTCGAGCTAGAATTTCCTCTATGGAAGGAATATGGGGTAATTGGGAAGTAACAAGTGCATCACTAAAAATACCATGGACCTCACGAGTTATGGCTATCATGAGTTAAGGTCTCATCGGTTTGATCAAACAAAAGGGAATGATTGGGAAAGGGTTTCTTGAAGATATGTAGGTTTTGATTGGTAAGTGAATTAGGATTATCCAAAGGTTAACTCACCTTTCTCGAGCATTTCTTAGACAATGTTTTTGAAAGTGATGCAATTGCCGTCACTATGACCCTTTACTCGATGATAGTTACACAAGTCATGTTCTTTATAACATGTGGGCATGGGGCGAGCAGGGTCAAAACTAGTGTGTGGTTTTATAGGTGGAAGGGTAATGGCCCTTGCTTTTATGATATTTTCTAAGACATAAGAGTAAGGCTCCCCAATTGGGGTGTATTTCTGTTGTTCTCATATGAATTGAAAATTCTAGATGGGTGAGAGATTAGATGAGGGAGTAGCTTGATTTGATGGATGAGCTGGACTGGATTTGAGTACCATTGCGTTAGTGGTGCCCTTAGATTTTGAATAATTTTTCTATTGTTTGGAATAAGAAGAGGTATCATTCAACTTGAATGCCAAATTATTATTGCGTAATTGGATTTTCTTCTCTTTGATGGCCCGAATCTGTAACTTTCATGCTATGGTGAATGCTTCATCAAATGTTTGGAAAGTCTAAACCTACAGGGTCTATGAGATGTGTCTAGCACAAGCCCATGTGAAGAGATTGATGAGTTTGCTTTGTGGTATTTGGAAGGTGAGTTGATTGATCAAGCTACGCCAATGAGAGAAAAACTCTGCAATAGATTCATCATCATACTGACGCGTGGAGTATAGGTTAGTCATGGTAACCTTCTTGATGATATTGATGGAGAATTCATCCAAGAAAGCTTGGGCTACCTAATTAAATGAAAATATAAAGTGTCTAGGTCACCCACTAAACTAATCTAATGCAGTCTAGTCGAGACACAGAAAGGTCCTTAAGAGCAAAACATCATCATGAGTGATTAGGTAGCACCCATGTTTGAATGACTGCAAATGTCGTTGTGGGTCTTCCTTGTTATTGAAATGGTTGAATTTAGGAATTTCCCAATGCATGGGGTATGGGTGAATAGGAATGGATGGGTGGATAGGCTCGTTGTAAATTTCATCGTAGGTGAGGGCATTATGGGAGCCGAAAACTAATGCTTCTAATGTATGCATCTTGTCCATCATTAATTTTATTAGGTCGTTGGTAGGTTGATGGTTGGGTGCCTCTTGTAGCATAAGAGGGTTGGTGTTGGGCATGTAACAAGGGTGGCATTCTAGTATATGGTGTTGCATGTAGGTTGATTGAGAAGAAGGTAGTGAAATAGGGGGTACATACCCAGAGTGAATAACAGATGAAATAGGAGGCTGCTGATAGTACGTATATGGAGGTGGAAGGGTCATGGTGACCCTAGTGGAAATGGGGGATAACGATTGGGAATAGAAAGGACCACATTTTGAAAGGGGGTGGGGGTCACCAACACGGGAGGTGGTTGTGTAGCCACGGTATATGCAAGATAATAGGGGTGAGATGAGGTTGTGTTTTGAGTGGTTGTCAAAGGTATGGTGGATGTGGTAGGTGCAACGGATGTAGCAGATCTTTGCTGCACCATAGGCTGTATATAGGACCTAGCTACAAAATGACTAGGGGTAAAGTAAATGTAGGAAACACGGAGATAGATGGGGCTTACGTAGGAGTGGGAGTGAGGGTTAGGGGAATATATACGGGCATGTTGTATATCAACTGACTTGAGGCATATCAAGTGGATGAGTGAGAAAGATAAAACTACAAGGCGACAGGGTTTTGGTCAAGGAGTCATGTGAACTCCTCATCTCTGGTAGCGATAGTGATAGGTTGGATAGGATCCATGGTGGGTGATAAAATGGAAGGTGGCGAAGGGCTAGGTGGGAGCGGTTGACAACTGGCATGGAATACGAGTGTGTTTTCATGTCTACACGTCGCACCATGTAAACAGTAGTCTTGAACAGGTTGGGATGCCCTTCTGTAAATGACATAGAAATACAACAGGAATAGGAAGAATAGGCGGTAATAAATGGATTAGGTACCAAATGTTAGTTGGAAAGTGGCATAGGATAACTAATGCTAGTTAGGGAGACCGATGCGATTACTGAAGTAACCACTTCAAGTCATTTGGGAAATGGACAGTTGGTCAAAAATAAGGTATAAGGCCAAATTTGATAGGTATGCCGAATACTGATGAGTTTTACAAGGTCAATGGGAATGATAATAGTGATAGGGACTCTAAATAGTTGAAGAAGGTGAATAAATGTCCTTTTGGGTAGGTTAACCAAAATGACAGTGAACCGATGAAGGTCAAGTATAACTGATGGTGGTTAGGGGGTAACCGACGATGATCACTAGAATGACATCGGTTACTATGAAATTGAAATAGTGATGAAGAAAAATTGGTTGTGAATTAAAATATGATGTGGAATCAAACCCATAATTCTAAGAATGATGAGAATATGGTCTAGGCACACTCAAAAGAAGCCAGAATACACCAACTATGATGAGGAGCGTGCAAGGAGAAACAAGAAGAATGAAGAACATGACCTCTCACCTCAAAATGTAAGCCAAGCAAAAACACTAAGAAAAATGTGATCCTAAGAGTGCCTTTTCTATTATGTTTGTTTAGCTTATGCTATTTAAGGACTAACACATGAACTGTAAAATAGATTTTTTTGGTGAGGATGGCTTCCTATAAAGAAGGAGATCTAAAAGGTGAGGTTTCGGGTATGTTATGGTAGGGGCGGGCTTCGCTCTGAAGTATGACTCGATAGAGTAGTGAGTTGGGGAGTACCTGCCAATCCTCGATCAGTGTGATCATTGACAGGTGTTCCCAAGAAATATGTTGTTTAAGAATATGTATTTGTTTTGAATTTGTGTAATTTGGCAAGACTCAAAGAGAGAGAGAGATGTGCTTTCTATGATTCGTTTGTCAACCATCAACTGGGAATGACTTCCAGCATATAGGTTTCCCTCAATTAATGTGAGCTAATGTGATAAATCAGAATGAAATGTAATGATTTTTAAGCCCAAATTGAAATATGAAATTCGATGACACAAATAGATGAAGAGGAAGAGGGATGCTCTTTCACTAAAATGCAGAAAACAAGAAGAAATGGTTCTTTTTAAGTACACCAAAAGAAAGGTTTCTTTTAGAGAAAATAGAAAGAAAAAGAAGGTTACCAAGGAAGAAAATTAATGTGTATGCTTTTCAGAGGGAAAAAACACAAAAATTTTCCTAGGAATGAATAAAAATGTAAGGAACCCCAAATGGGTCCCACCATGCATGCCAAAATGTTTCACCTGATTCTTAGACGTTTCTTTGAATATTGAAAAATAGATAGGGTAATGGGCGTAGCAGGAATACCTGTTGAAATGATGGTTAATAGGTTTTTACACGTGTATTACTTCTAAACCCACAACTAATCATGAGATCTTCCTTTTGGCTGGGAGGAACTACATGAAATGAAACACAAGACCACCAAATAAAAGTTAAAAAAATGTGTAGTGAATTGCCTAGCGTGTGCTAGATCCGAGAAGTGTGATACTTCCTAGACAGCTGTCAGTTCACTATTTAAAACACTTTAATGCTGGTAATGAAGTAAATCCTATTGGAGTTGAAATGATTTAGGTATCTCATCAAAAACACAATAAGAAATATCTAATATAATAGGCTAGGTTAAAATAAGATTCGAAGGTCAAGTAGTTGGTTCTGGTTCTCTGCAAGTTTGACAGAGGTCTCAGGTAGGTCACAAGTGATTAAGGGTGATGCAAGAATAGGTGGGTAAGTTACTATTCTGGGACTGTATTGGTAAATATAGAGATTGATGCTAGTTAAGGGTGACCCAGATGTTGGTCGGGGAGAATTGGTGTCTTTGTTCTTCGTGGAAAACCGCTGGGAATGCCACATAATGAGATTTTGGATCTCCCTTATGATTGCACAAGGGACTAGGCTGGTTGGAGTGAGGTATTAGGCTATTTGGATGGGGTTTGGCAAGGTTTTAATGGGGATATGGAGGGGTGAGTATTAAAGGAGGTCAATGGGTGGCTAGGAGAACAAAGGATGAAGATACAATAATTAAATGAATGAACCAGAGGAGTAAACTATTCTACTTACTTGAAATCTGGTTTTGGGCGCCTGTGAGTGATGAATGAAGGTGTTGGTAAGAGGTTGAATGTTGTTGAGGATCACCAAACATTGGAAAGCTCTGAATGGGCTGCATGTGCATTCCTTTTTGCTTGGTTGGATCAAATCTATGCTAGGTGGTTCTTTGGATGAATGTTGGATGTCTGTGCAAGAGAAAATGCTTGATCTCCTTCCTTGCATGCATGTTCTCACGGAAGCTTGTTCTCAAAATATGTGATATCTCTTAGGAATATTCCAACCTTTTTAAAACCTTGAAAATAAGGTTGTTTTGGGGATTAAAAGGTGACCGATGGTGGTTCCAGCTTAACCGGTGGCGGTTAAGGGTAACCGGCATCGGTTAGGGTGGGATTTTCTAGGTTTACTAAACTAGGCAGATCCCCTTGATTTTCTGGGATCTTGTGTCATTAATCCATGGATCAGACTGGAAGCTTCCTTTAAGCATGTGGGAATGTGGTTAGAGGGAATGTAGGCATTTATTTTTAGGGTTTGGGTAAGTCTTAGTTAGTTATGACAACTTACTAAGAATAGGTCTTAGGGTGAGGTGGCTTAATGAGGTGTCTAGGTGAGGTGGATATGTGGGCATTATCAAAATTAATATATTTAAATAATAAATATGGTGAGGATAATGAATTAATTTAATTAAATTAATATTAGTTGGGTTAAGGGGGCCATGGCTAGGTGGATGTGTTCAAGGTGTTTATTTGTCGAGGGACCAAAGGGGAGTGTGACCTAATTTTATTGTCTACAAACTTAAAGGCATATCAAAAAGTGCAAACCCCAAAGAAGAATTAGTACATTTGAAGGTGAGAGAAATTTGGGGGAAGAGGAGAGGGAAAGAGAGAGAAGAATAATAGGATATGTCACTCGATGAAGTATGTTGGTCCCCATTCATGGAAATCTTTGATGCGGTGAAGTTCTGAATGTCCCATTGTGCCAAAACTGTTCTTTGAGTGTGGCTTACTATTTTTAGTAAATGCCCAGATGGGGGACTTACTATTTTTAGTAAGTGTTCATTTTCACTATTTTCTGCTCTGGATAATCATTCTAGCCTTTTGGAGATTTTCAGTGCACACTACTCTTTCCATAGCCACTTTTGATGAAGACTTACCAAAAATAGCAAGCATGTGTAGGAAAACTTACTATTTTTAGAAAGGGTTTTTGTAGTAATTGATTTGTGATGGAAAATACTTTTTAAGACTCTTCTTGTTGTTACAATCACACCCTTCGAATTTCACATAGTTTTGCCCACTAGAATGCCTAGAAATAAATTTTGAAATTTTGACCTGGTAGTGGCTTCGGGCACGGAGCTGCCATGGCAGCCATTAATGGAGCTAAAAATTTGTAGGTATGGTTTTTGTCTCCATTATCAATGAAAATACCTCCATTGTAATATATTTTTATTTGGATCTCGTGTGTAAGTTTTTATCTCGTTTCCATTCTTTGGAATGATGGGAAATATGACGAATGTGAGTCGGTGCACAAAGAGAGGATTTTGTTGGAGAAAATGATTCTAGGCACCATTTGACCTCTTGTTTGTTGAATCTTGATCACCTTGAAAAATGAATAATTCTGCAAAAAATTGCATCTTGATCCAACTTTTATCTTGTGAGATATGAATATTTTTCGATCGGGTGACTTCATGGTTATCTGGCAAAAACCCTTCATTTTCTCCCCGTTCTTTGTCATTTCACTCCATTTTTCTCTAAGACCTACATATTTCTATGTATTCATGGTGTGGAGATTTTATGTGACCATGAAAGATCTGGTTCGAGTAACAATGGTGCACCGGGTGTCCGAACAATCATCCATGGAGCCATGGCAAGGTATGAAGCTGTGAAGGAGAAATGAGGAGGAAGAAACAACTAAGTGCTAGATTTAAACTTTAAAAACATGCACATGGAGGGGATGGGTGAATTTTTATGTCCTTGATGTCCCTGACCTTAGGGATGTGAGGGACATAAATTTCCATGGTGGTCAAGGTGATGCCATGTGTCCTCGATCCGACGACAGGGGATTTGCTTGAAAAATGCACCTGGGGCTGAAAGTCGGTCACGTGGGTGTCCAAATGACTCCCCATAGGGGATGGGAACATTTTTCCATGTCTGATGTCCCTCACCTCAGGTACATAAGGGACATCAATTTCCACGGTGGTCCCGGAGGTGACACATGGCACCGATCCAACGGCAGGGGAATGTATGCTCCAAAAATGCACAGGGGTGCGAAACTCGATCATGTGGGTGTCCAAATGACTCCCCATAGGGATGGGCACATTTTTCAAGGTATTATGTCCCCCACCTCAGGTGCATAAGGGACATCAAATTCCACAGGTGGTCCTGGAGCTGACACGTGGCACCCGATCCAACAGTAGGGAATGGATGCTCCAAAAATGTACCTAGGGGCTAAACTATCGAGTCTGAGGTCACATGAGGGTCCAAGAGGTCATATGAGGGCTGAGAGGGCTTCAAGGGGGCTGGGTGCACTTTTCCAACCTTGATGTCCTTGACCTTGGGGGATGTGAGGGACACAAAATCCTGTTAGGCTCCTGGTGCTGACACGTGTCCTCCCAAAAATTTGGCTAAGTCTTGGACTTAGAACAGTGATAACTTGAGCTCCCAATGGAATTTTTAATAAATTTTATATGATCCTAACTAGAAATGGACTTCTGAATCCAATGGTGGGGGTATCATGTATTTATTATTCCATTTGATCCCTGAAAAATTGGATTTTTGATTTTTTACTCCACTTGTGCCTGAGAAAAACTACCTGCAGACCTGATGCACCAAAGTGTTGTGAAAAATATTATTTCACCATCATGTAGGTCTTAGAATAATATTTTTGGATATATTTTGTTTTTCTCCTAAACTCCATCTAGAGCTCCCAAAATCTTCTTCTGAAGCCCAACAACTGTTTTAGGCATGTGTACCACCTAGGCTTGTGAACCCTATTTTTTACTCAGACTACTCCAAGTCTTGCAAAAATTCCCAAAACTTCAAAAATCATTTCCATTATGTTTTAAGGTCTTCATTTCATCTTTGTGTTTAATTTTTCCCTTTTGTTCCACTCCAGGGAATTGAATCCAGTCTTGGGAAGGCTAGCGATAGCCCTTCCCTATACTGCCAAAAGATAGTGTCTTGTTAGAACTCCCTAAAATCACCTAGGTGGAATGAATAGAATTTCCTAAATCGCCGAGGGGAACAATTCAAAAACAAATAGGGGGTGACCAAAATGAAAAATTTGACTGGGTTATCTTGAAATGATAGGACTTGAAAAATTTGACACTGTGGTATAGTTGTCATGCTAAGAAATTATCAATTTCCCTGTTGCACATTTGCATGACAACAACTAGCTCTAGCTTGGGGACATGACATGGACTGAGCATAACAAAGACATGGCATGGGAATCCAAAATCTCAACTTTAGACCATATAATTCGTTGACCAGTGCCTTATCCATTGGGCCTTGCAGAGTCATGTAAAACTTCTAGAAAGGAATATTAGAAGAAGGAAACCCACACACACAAAACAAAGGAAAGGAAACACATGACACACAACAGGATGGGAAACACACCTATCAATCACCTATGGTACAAGGCAGGGAACAACCTACTTTAACTGAAATACTTTTTATTTCTCAAAAGTTACCCTTGAAGAGGTAACACTAAATGATGATGTTCTACAAGGCCGTTGATGGGTTCCATAAAGTAGCCTCCCTTCCTCAATTGCTTATGAAAGCCAGGTTCTTTCACAATTTTCTGGGTAATTGGAAGGGGTGAGTCCATGTGATCTTCTTGATGCTCAGGTCCTTACTTGGAAATTCCATTGCCTTCATGTTTTTTTAAATTGGTATCATAATGCCAGTTTCCTTCCATGTTTATCCATATGGCTGATTCTCCATTGAGCATCTCATCGCTGCCCCAAAGCTGATTTTTGTTCCAATTCCTTGGATATTCTGAGTTACTTTCTTTCCGGGTCTATGCTCATTGACATCTCCTCCATGAGAAACATTAGATTCCTCCCTTATCCCTACTCCACTTTGAAGTGTTTGAGTACTGACGGAAAGGTTGGACATGACCTCATACTTGTCTTGTATATCCATGGCACAATTGAAGAGATCAAGAATCAGCTCGGGTCTTTCACAAATTCTATTGCATCCAAGATTTCTTGCACGGAGTTAGTCTTCATCATTTCTTGCAGTTCTTCTTTATTTTGAAGCTCAAGCCAACTATCTAGAGGGATTACCTTATCATCTTGAGAACCGCTGCACTCTACCGATCCTTCATCAAAAAGAGCTTCATCTTTAGAGGACTCGAAACTCCTTTCTTTAATTTCTTCATCATGGAAAGAGTCTTCATATTCAAATGGGAAAGAAAATATCTCCATTTTTGTATTGCATCCATCAATCATTAGCTCAAAAGTGGCATCATATGTTTGATCTTTCCTAATCTCGATATGACCAATCTTCACATTAGTTAAGGCTTCCAAATCAGCTTCATCTTCTTCTCGGGAAGTAATTTAGTCATGTCTCCCTTCACCGGTATGGTTGCAAAAGACAAATTCATCTAAATTTTCCCTCCCAACTCTTGGCAAAAATTTCCACTCAACAACATTCCAAACGAGGTCGGGACATCTACTACCAAAATCATCACCGAAACTTTCTTATCCGGAAATCTGGTAAGAGCCACCGTGCATCTTTGACCTTCTCTACAAGTGAGACCTTTTTTTATTCCAAAGATTAAGAAGAGCCACTAGGTTGAGTCATTGTAAGTTTAAGAGCCTTGGCAACCTTCAAAGGCATCATGTTGTTTGAGGCACCAGAATCTATTATGCAATTGTTCAGTACATATTCTCTAATAAGAAGGGAGACGTAGAAAGGTTCAACTTTATCAGTCTTTAATGCACTCAGAGAAAGCATGTTCTATGAGGGAGGTGTAGGTGAGTTTGGTAGCATGCCTTTGGAACTATTGGGTGTTATACTACCACTCCTGATATATCAAAAAAACCTCTCGAATTGTTCGTGGATGAGTCTACAAATATTTAGTTTCAGTAATTTGCACTTTGGCCTTGTTTGCATATTCTATGAAGTCAAAGGGAGCATATGCAGACAAGGGGGTGAAGGGACTGATTTTGGAGTCTTGATAGGCTTGGGAGAAAGATATGATATCTGAGGGATGGATGGTATTTTGAACGACACAAGAGGGTATTTCAAGATATTAGATTTTGTAGGAGTAGATATAGATTTAGACTTGGAAGAGACATCAAAAAGCTTACTTGGGATTGCGGGAGTCTTCTTACTTGCTACAGGGTCCAGCTCCAACAATGGAGACTTCATGGAAGATGGAAGTGGGGATCCTCAACTGATTATTTTATTTTGTGGAGTCACCACAGGAGGATCTTCAATCTTCTTTTTCTTTAAAGCAATGGAAGGAGATTTTCCTTTCTCAAACTAAGAATGAATGAGTACCACACATGAGAAACTAGGTGCATTTTCTTGAATTCTTCATAACCTCCGAATACTCACGAGAATCTGATTTTTGTATCGCTCTCAAACTTGTCACTTTCTAGGAAATTACCACCTTCACTTTCTTGTTCAAGCTCTTCTTCACTTTCTTGAAATATGGAATTTACATTCATGGGTGGGGCCTCTAAGGTGAGCCTTTGGGGTGCTCCTGAAATCTGATTTATGTTGCTTCTTTGAGAATATACTTATTCAAATAATTCCCTCTTCAAAGATGCCATCTCATTCACCAACTTTTACAATGATGGATTGTTTCTCTTGTCTCTAGGATGTTGGGTTTTTCCCTTTGATGGATTCTTGATATTTCCAGAGAGGATGAGATCATCATCAAGTTCAATGGCCATCCTTTGTGCTTATACAACGTTCCTTGGTTGGGCTCTTCATAGAAAAACCCTACTTCTGATGATTGAGCATTGATGAAGAATCTCTTGACATTGTTTTGAGATGGCGAATCCTCTTCAGGTATCCTGCAGAAGCAACTATTTGAAATGAGCCAAAAAGTCTCTCATGGTTTTATTTTATTCTTTCATAATTTGAGTCAAATGCACCAAGAGGTCTTGACAAGATTCGGCTTGATTTAAATCTTTCCTCGAAGGCAACCTTGATGTCATCCCAACCAAAGATGGATCGGGAAGGTAGAAGGTAGAACCATTTTGATACTTTTTCTTGGAGGGACTCCAGGAATAATCTTACAAAACATCTTCATGCTGGATATCAAGAATTCCACATGATGTCATGAAATAAAAAATGTGTTCTTCATGATGTTGTGTGTTGTCACCTTTGAACTTTGGAAAGTTCTTGTGGAACCCATTGGTAGATCATGAAGAGCAAGCGAGCTCGTATTCCTTCCGAATGGAACAATGGGTCGAGGTATTTCTTCTTCATCTTCCATTTTTTTTTTTCTCTTGAGTCCTTTACTTCTATAAATTCTTCTTCAAATTATTCTTCTTCTGTGAACTCAATGTTTAATGGTGGTTGAAAAATGGGAGAATTTGAAGGAGTTTGGATAGGATTACCAGGTGAACTTCTCGAAGATCCAGATGAAGAGGAGGCTTGAGAGAATAAGTATGGATTATCTCTAATTCATTCTTGCTGATTTTGCAAAGCCTTGAAATTGGAATTAGCAACACCTCTCGACTTGCTCAACCTGGTGTATCTTCCTTTAGCTAGCTTTTGGAAACTTTTGTAGTTAGAATATGAAAGGACACTGTGGAATGTGAAAAGTCACGTGCAAAAATCAGTAGTGTATCTTTCGTAATGGAATTTCATGAAATCCTTTTTAAATTTTTTAATATTTGATTTTTCTTTGTATTTCTCGGACCTTGTGGTCATATTCAGGTGTAGATGCTACTAAATCTTCCCCACGGTGGGCACCAAAAACTGTTGGTGAGAAAATTTGTTGGGTGGACCAACTTGTGGATTTCTTGCTAACGCTCTAGGAATCTAAGTCCCTCTACTTAATTGGCGCATCTTCCGTATATCCATACAAGTGAAATGGTAGATTTCTACAAGGGCCTTTCGATCAAGGATCCAACAGGGGAACTCCACTGACCCTATGGTAAAGCTAACAATATCTTGTTTGGGAGGAATTTGTATGAAGTGTGGGAAAGGGAGTGAGAATAGAGGTAGGAGAACTAATGCTGCAGGTAGAAAATTAGATTCCTACAAACACACTAGTTAGAAAATTCAACACATGCATTTATCAGAAGAAATAACTCTATGAATAGCAATAAGATGAAATAGAATTCACTGATCACCAAGTATCAAGAAACCCCTTAGTTAAAGAAAGATAGAAACTCCTTATTGTATTGATTGATCAAATCAAAGTTGTACATAAAGTGGGAATGGAGGAGATTTAGAAAAGGGGGAAATAAAAGAAAATGGCTCTCCTTTGCTTTCTCTAGGTACAATGCACTCTTGAGTCTACAAGATCAATTGCCAACCCTTTGAAATGGGAATGGTGTTACAATTTATAAAGTGAGAGGTGACTTATCATATTCCTCATGACCCTCCATATGCCTTAATATGAATTAAGATTGTTCATATTCCACTTTAAATATTTAATTCCCTTTTATAATAGCAAGGTGACTTAATTTAGATTATGTTTCTAAAGTCACTTTTAAGTGACTTAAAGGAATATCAAAAAGTGAAAACCCCAACAAAGAATTAGAACATTTGAAGGTGAGAGAAAGTTGGGGGAAGAGGAGAGAGAAAGAGAGAGAGAGAGAGAAGAAGTGGAGGAGATGTCACCCGATGAAGTCCATTGGTCCCTGTTCATGGAAATCTCTGATGCGGCAAAGTTTTGAATGTCCCATTGTGCCAAAACTATTCTTTGAGCGTGGCTTACTATTTTTAGTAAATACCCAGATGGGGGAGTTACTATATTTAGTAAGTGGTCATTTTCATTTTTTTCTACTCCGATAATCATTCTATCCTTTTGGAGATTTTTCAGTGCACACTGCTCTTTCCATAGCCACTTTTGATGAAGACTTACCAAAAATAGCAAGCATGTGTAGGAAAACTTACTATTTTTAGAAAGGGTGTTTCCAGTACTTGATTTGTAATGGAACATACTTTTTTGGACTCTTCTTGTCATTATGATCACACCCTTTGAATTTCACATAGTTTTTCCCACTAGAATGCCTGGAAATAAATTTTGAAATTTTGACCTAGCAACGACTTCGGGCACGAAGATGCCATGACGGAAATTAATGGAGCTTGAAATTTTTAGGCATGGTTTTTGTCTCCATTTGCAATGAAAACAACTCCATTGTGATATGTTTTTAATTTGGAGCTCGTGTGCAAGTTTTTAGCTCGTTTCCATTGCTAGAATGACGAAATCCAACAAATGTGAGTCGGTGCACGAAGAGAGGATTTTGTTGGAGAAAATGATTCTAGGCACCATTTTACCTCTTGTTTGTTGCATCTTTATCACCTTGAAAAATTAAGAATTATGCAAAAATGGCATCTCGATCTGACTTGTATCTTGTGAGATATGAAGATTTTTCGATCGGGTGACTTCATGGTTATCTGAAAAAACCCTTCATTTTCTCCCCGTTCTTCATCATTTCACTCCTTTTTTTCTCTGAGACCTAAATATTTATGTGTATTAATGGTGTGGAGAGTTTATGTGGCCATGGTGGAGCTGGTTCGAGCAACAATGGTGGACCGGTGTCTGGACAATCATGCACGGAGCCATGGCAAGGTATGAAGCTATGAAGGAGAAATGAGGAGGAAGAAACAACTAAGTGTTGGATTTAAACTTTCAAAACATGCACATGGAAGGTATGTGCACATTTTTATGTCCCTGATTTCCTTGACCTCAGGGACATGAGGGACATCAATTTCCATGGTGGTCAAGGTGATGCCATGTGTCCTCGATCGATGACAGGGATTTTCTTGAAAAATGCACTGGGGCTGAAAGTTGGTCACGTGGGTGTCCAAATGACTCCCCATAGGGTCTGGGAACATTTTTCCATGTCTGATGTCCCTCATCTTAGGTACATAAGGGACATCAATTTCCATGGTGGTCCTAGAGGTGACACGTGGCGCCCGATCCAACGGCAGGGAACGGATGCTCCAAAAATGCACCCAAAGGCCGAAACTTCGGTCACGTGGGTGTCTAAACGACTCCCATAGGGTTTGGGTGATTTTTTCAAGGTCTTATGTCCCCCAAATCAGTTGAATAAGGGACATAAAATTACATGGTGGTCTTGGAGCTGACATGTGGTGCCCAATCTAATGGTAGGGAATGGATGCTCCAAAAATGTACTTGGGGGCTAAACTGTCAAGTCTGGAGGTCACATGAGGGTCCAAGAGGTCATATGAGGGATGAGATGGATTCAAGGGGGATGGGAAAACTTTTCTAACCTTTATTTCCCTGACCTTGGGGGACGTGAGGGACACAAAATCCTGCTAGGCTCCTGGTGCTGACACGTGTCCTCCCAAAAATTTGGCTAAGTCTTGAACTTGTAACAGTGATAACTTGAGCTCCCGATGGAATTTTTTGGAAAATTTTTATATGATCCTAACTTTAAATGGAATTCTGAATCTAATAGTTGGGGTATCATGTATTTATTATTCCATTTAGTCCCCAAAAATTGGAGTTTTGATTTTGTACTCCATATGTGCTTGAGAAAAATTGCCTGCAGACCTGATGTGCCAAAGTGTTGTGAAAAATATTATTTCACCATCATGTAGGTCTTGGAATTATATTTCTTGATATATTTTGTTTTTCTCCTAACTCCATCTGGAGCTCCTAGAATCTTCTTCTGAAGCCTAGCAGCTTTTTTAGGCCTGTGTACCGCCTAGGCTTGTGAACCATGTTTTTTACTCAGACTACTCCAAGTCTTGAAAAAATTCCCCAAACCTTAAAAATAATTTCCATTATGTTTTAAGGTCTTCATTTCATCTCTGTGTTGAATTTTTCCCTTCTTTTCTGCTCCAGGGAGTTGAATCCAGTTTTGGGAAGGCTAGCGATAACCCTTCCCTATACTACCAGAAGATAGTGTCTTTTTAGAACTCCCTAAAATCACCTAGGTGGAATGAATAGAATTTCCTAAATCACCTAGGGGAAAAATTTGAAAACAAATAGGGGGTGACCAAACTGATGGATTTGACCCGGGGTGTCTTGAAATGATAGGACTTGAAAAATTTGACACTGGGGTATAGTTGTCGTGCTCAGAAATTATCAATTTCCTGTTGCATTTTTACACAAAAACATACCTCCATGATCTATCCAATGGTATTTAAGACAACCAAACTAGACATGCCCATGCCATTTAGAGTAGCTTCTTCTTCATCACCCTTTCCTACACTTAAACCATTACCAACAACTAAATTTTTTTCCTGTACCTAAAGCCTTATATGTACCTATAACTTCCTCTGCGCTCGCACCCATTGCCACAATGGGAGTCATGCCGACATCAATCATAGTCCATCCCTTTGTTAAAAGGGATTTATCCTTGTCTTCAAAATCCAACACAAATACCATTCCCCACCTAAGAGGAATACCCAACTTATTATACAACATACACCCACTTCGCCCACTACCCCTCTTTCACCTTCACCGCTTCCATCCATCCTAGGACCTCACCTATCCACCTTGGAAAAATAACCTCCTACCCAAGGTAAACTAAAAATATAGCAACCCACCTCCTCATCACGAGCCTTTGTTACACCTAACTTACCTACACAACATACACCTTCCCCATGTCACATGTATCCTTTTTACCACCTATACCCACGCCACTTCTAGTAGCCTCATCATTACCCATGATATTTCCAACTCTTCAACCAATACCTTCCACCCTGCCTCTTCTAGCAACCTTTATCATGCCTCCCTTATCACCTTGGCTAACCCATCCTCTTCCATCATATACCTTCCTTCTACATCATGCACTCCTTCAAATTTACCCAGGAAGGTGCAAATAAAATCCAAGAGCCCACTAGCCTCCAAAGAGGTAGTCGACCTACAACACCTTCAAATGCTAGCTCATCTGCTACACCTTTACCCAAGAAGGTACAACCCAAACTTAAAATAGTACTACCTACCAAACTAGTGGTCAAACCTATTCCACCTCCGATTCCACCTCTCACGGCACCTCTCCCACCAAAATCACTCACACCTCCATCTCGACCCACACTTACTTCACATTGTGACCCATTGGCAGGATCTGATGCAAAAATATTAGCATATATTTTAGAGACCACTGTTATCACATTGCCACCACTTAGACCTTACGACCCACTCAAACCTAAACCAACAGGGTTTGACGATACAAAAATTTTCACCTACCATCATGTGCCAGGGCAAGATTTGGAAAAATGTAAATTTCTTAAGACTATTCTTCTCCAACTATGTCCTCCTAAAGAAAACTTTGACAATGATGATATTTTATATGAGGACCCTATTTCACCTTCACCTATCACCACACATCCTCACCCCTTACCTAGTCAATGAATTTCATCTCCAACTCCACAACTCTTTTATCCTCCTCCAAAATTTGAGATCAATATGGTCCACATAAGAGAGCTAGAAAAACCTCCTCCCAAATGTCAATGCGCCGCCTTCTTTGTACAACACCAGTATATGCCATTATCAAAGTTTTTCCCATTCTACCATTACACCTATCAATAGTCAACTTCTCCCTTACCCCACATTTATATGGTTAACATTGCCACACATTCTCAAATTGACAAAGGAAAGGAGAAAAAAACCAACCCATCCACCAATCCTATGCCCAATATACCATCTCGTACCACACCCAAAGATACCCATCCATGGACACGCATACTCCATTTCTGATGGGGTCACCCATTGTACAATGATTAAATAATTACACCAATCTCCTCTCAAAATGTCATTGTACGACCTTGTCCAAACCTCTGAGTCTCATCGACATGCCCTCATGGAGGTTCTATAATCTATTGAGGTTTTACCTAATGACCCAACTCTTGTGGCATCCATGATCACTCCTCACCATGTGGCTTCTCTCACCACTTCATCTCCTTCCTCTCGCACACATACCATTCATCAAGTAATCATTCTTAGTTTCTATTATGACAAGATTATACCTCTCTAATCAGATGATCATGATCTCGCCCTTTTTCATTTCTATCTACATTGATAATATACACATTTGATGCATTATGATTGATGGTGGTGCCAACATCAACATCATCTCCTCCCATGTGTATAACCAAATGTGCATATCTTCCAATTACATGCATAATAACTTGGTTATGATACATTCATTCAATGATGTCATAACTTCAACCCTTGACACCATCATGCACCACATTCACGTGGGCCCCCGTACCATTCCAGAATTATTTTATGTCTTAGAGGGGGAATTCCAGTACAACTTGTTGCTTAGCTGACCTTGGATCTATGTCATGGGTTGTGTTCCTTCAAACTTACATCGCTATGTAAAATTTGAACATGAAGGACATAACTATACCATTCCAGCTGACCCTTCACCATTAAAAACTTATAACATGTTGTATCAACCTAATGATATCCTTATACCAATTCTGCATCTACCACTACAGCCACCTCTCCTTCACCCACGACCCCATCCACCAACATTTCCACTACCTCTCCCACACCTAACTCCTCTATTCCCACTGTAGTCGTAGCCTCTATAGCTAACCCATCCACTAACCCATCTACTTCTCAACTAACCAATGCTTCTTCTTCTAGTGATTCATCCATTCCCACTACCCATATACTAACTACCAATCCCTTAGAATGTGTTTTTCAATGCCTCATTCGAGGGAGTACCGCTTGTACAACATCAAAACATTCCTTACTCCTCAAGAGTATGGAAAATTTACAAACACCCCAAATATGATCATTTCATAGGCGAGGTCTTCCCTTATGGTCCTCCCTACCTTCGTACCAACTTAACGTATGGGGGACTTGATTCTTCTACCTACTCACTTGAGCCACTTTCCCAAACTCGATCCTTTTTCTCCGACATTAAATCTGTCACTAATTGCCACTTCGCCCACACCTTCCTCTATCGATGGACATGGAAGGGATTTGGATTTGGTTTCTATGAAAAAGGCTATCATACTGTCATCCCATGCACCACTCATAAACATAAAGACCACAATGGTATTGGTTTTGCTGAACCATCACCCAAGAAGGCCTAAGTTGAACTCATTGAGGATGAAAACCTTCTTCATCCCATTCAATAGCTTCACCAACTTCACCTATGGAGTATATGAACCTAGAATCCATTGCTTCTAACTTTTGTTTTTGTGAACACCATTTCCCTGGGACCTCTAACTTATCAACAAGATGGTGAGGCTCCCTCTTCTCTTCCCTTCCTATATCTTAACATGATCGATGATGATACACCTTCTATTAACGTCATTAAATGTTAGGATGATGATTCTATTCTCACCTACCTTAGTGTTGAAGATTCATATATTCACCAGTCGTTACCTTCTTAGACACAAACCATGTTAAATGAATCGACCATCGAAATCAATATTAACACTTAGGACAACCCACACATTCTAAAGATAGGCCAATATTTAGATGATTTTGAACATGAAGATTTTACTTCTTTTCTTCAATATCATATAAACACTTTTTCTTAGTCCTATGCTAATATGCCCAAGATTGAATCAAACATTGTGGTCCACAATATCATTATTAAACCACAAGCCAAACTCGTCAAACAAAATTTGTGGAAAATGAATCCTCAAATTTCCCTTCTTGTCAAAGAAGAACTCCAACACCTTCTTTTGGTTTCCTTCATCCTATCCATTAATTACCCTTAATGGATCTCTTACATTGTCCCCTGTCAAAAAAGTGACAAGAGGACTCTGTATTTACACGAATTTTCATGACCTTAACTTAGCTTGCCCCAAAGATGACTTTCCTCTACCTAGTATTGACTAACTAGTTGATCTCACTACCGGCCATGAGATGCTATCACTCATGGACAATTTCTTAGGTTATAACCAAATATTACTTACCCCAAAAGATCAACACAAAACTACCTTCATCACTCCTTAAGGGACCTTCTGCTATCATGTCTTTCCCTTTTGCCTTAAAAATGCTAGTGCTACATATCAGTGGGATATGAATTTTATCTTTTATGACATTATGCATCACATATTGGAAGATTACATTGATGATATTCTTTCCAAATTAAAACATCAGGCTGAACACCTTACCATCCTTAAGGCCATCTTTGACCCTCTCATCAAATATTGTGTTCACCTTCAACCACGCATAGAAGTTGACCCCGCTAAAATCAAGGCTATTATCGAAATGCCTCCACTTACTAACCTTCATCAACTTTGTACTTTACAAGGAAAGTTGTAATCTATTCATTGCTTTATTTCAAAACTTTTCGATCGTTGCCACCCATTTCATCATCTCCTCAAAAGGATTTCTTCTTCAAATGGGATGATGAATTCCACAAAGCCTTTGACACCTTACAACAATACCTCCTCCGACCACCCATTCCCATTCCCCTTAAGGATGACCAACAATTTTACCTTTATAATTTGGCCACCGATCATTCTTTAGGTGCCACGATCACTCATCATGACTAGAAACATAGGGAAAAAATGGTTTATTATATAAACTGTACACTTTTAGACTACGAAACTAGATACACTCACACTGAAAAACTCTACTTAGCCTTAGTTTTTTTTTCCACTAAAATTTTCCATTACATACTTAACCATAAAACCTTTTTTGTCACCAATACTGACCCCTTACATTACATATATGCTAAGCCATACCAACATCAATGTGTTGCACGTTGGATCATGCTTCTTGCATACCTAGAACTCAAATTCATCCATCAAAAATTTTCAAACGAAAAACTATCGCTGACCAAATTATAGACGTAACTCTCTCTGGGACATCAATCCTCTAAATTCGATTTCCCGAATGAGTCCATCACTACCCTCTCTTTGGATGATAGAATTTACCAGATGACATTAGTCTTCAATGGTTCCATATGTGATCATGGGGGTGGTCCGAAGCTATCTTCATTCCTCTTGATAGTGAGCCTATGTCATTATCTTACAAAGTAGATTTTGATTGTACTAACAATATTTCTGAATATGAAGCATTTGTATTAGGACTTAAAACTACCATCTCCTTAGACGTTAAATCAATTAATATCTTTGGAAATTTTAAACTAGTTGTAAATCAAGTTAATGGTATATACAAGTGTCATAATGAGATACTTCAAAATGATAAACATCATGTTGACATAATTTTGATTAGCTTTGATCATTATGAACTTTAAACCACCCCACATTCCACTAATAAATTTGTCAACACCATGGCTTGTCTTTCTTCTCAAATCCTCACTTTTCCCTTTGACTCAAAATACTTTTCATAGTTAAAAGGTTACAATCACCTTCTTATCTATTTTAAGACGTTAACTTTGTAAGAAATATTGAGACTAACCCATGTGACCTTTGGTATAAGTAGTTTGTAGACTACCTTTCCCTTTCGTCCCGCCTCCGATCTTGCTCACAATGGACAATGAGCCTTCCTTAAAAGTGTCTCTCTCTATGTCATCATGGGTGGTATTCTTTACAAATTTAGCTTTGATGGTATCCTTTTACGATGCCTTACAAGCTCTGAAATTTCATATACCATAAATGAAGTTCATGATAGAATTTGTGGGGGTCACTTTAGTAGTTTAGCTATTGCTAAATGCATTCTCCACCTAGGATATTATTGGCCAACCCTAAACCATGATTGTTGTTACTATGTAAAATGTTGTGTGAAATTTCAGCAACATGTTAATCTTCATCACACCCCTAGTCACGCCTTACGGGTTGTGTTGGTGAAATTTCTAGGTTTGCACACTTTGTTCGATTTTCCATGCTCCATTTTTACTCCAAAGCATATTTTTGGCTCAGCTTGGTGGTATGTAACTCATTCTACCCAGATCGAATGCCTTTGATATGCTCATAATGTTGTTATTATGACCTATTTTGAAGCAAAATCTAGGTTTCCCCTTTATTGTGCCCTAATTTTTCATTTACACAGGCTGTGTCATTTTTTCCCTTGCCCAAATCATGTAAAAACTCAAAATGGAGGGAATCCAAGTCATTTTTGCTAAAATCCTAATCCCCATGCCTAAATCATTGTGAAAACATGATTCAATTGATTCAAATCAAAAATCCACCTTCCTTGTGAAAAATTTGATTTCAGAAGCATCCCCTGCATTTTTGCATTTTGACGGGCATACGGGCATGTTCTACCCATCAAATTTATCATTGCAACGTTTATGCTAATGTGGCAGGTTTCTATTGGCCAAGGATGTGTGGGAAAAGTTTATAACTTGTCATTTTTTAAAAAAATTGGCGAGGGGAAAATTTTGTCTATAGCCCCGCAGTGCTACAGTGATGTGCCTACATGGCACGATTTGATTGGTTGATGGATCGGCGGGTGGTGGGCCGCACTTAGGAAATTTTCTTCCATTTTGGAAAGTTTCTCAAAATCAAATTTTTGCCCGAAGGCCCGTAGTGAATGGCATGATGACATGTGGCACAGGAGGGTCGTGCAGATGGCGAAGGACTTGGGAAAATTTTGATGTCTTTTGGCTTAGGGTGTCAGGGGAAAAATTTGGCCCATGTGCCCGTGCCCAATGGGAAGGTGACACGTGGCATGGGAGGATCAAGTGGGTGGTGGTGGAGTTGAAAATGTTTCAAATTTTTGCTCAAAATGCCAAAGGAAAATTCTGACTTGGAGGCCCGCACCCAATACGAAGTGGACACGTGTCCAAGAAAGTTAGCATGGATGGGCGGAATTTATGAAAATTTTGAAGTCTTTTAACTTCAAAATGTTAAAGTTACAATTTGGCCCGAAGGCCCGCGACGAGTAGGAAGGCGACACGTGTCCGGGAGGAGAAACGGGAATGGGGGCCAAAGAAAATTTTTGGGAATCTTTACCCTTGGTGTAAAAGGTAAAAAATGAAGAATAGGCCCATGTCTAATGAAAACAGGACACGTGTCCTAAATTTGGCAGAGGTTTGGAGCACGGAGAGGAAGTTGAAAATTTTGCAAAATTTTAGCAAAAATCTCAAGGTGAAAAATAAACCCGCTGGAAAATTTGGGGTTCGTCTCTCGCATCCAATAGGACAGAGACACGTGGCACATTTCAAAAGGTAAAAAGGAGAGTGTGGGCCCATAGAGGATTTTGTGCTCGTGGAGGAATGAAGGTAAATTTGGTGAGTTAGCTCCGCATCCAATGGGAGAGCGACACGTGGCAGAGAAACAACGGGCGTTCGGGGGTGCGGAACATTTTGAGAAAATTTTCCTTTTCTCAAAAAGGGAGCAAATTTGTCATTTTGGCCCGTGGTTTTCAACAGGGTCCACAGGAGGACACGTGGCGCATCCAGGGGCTTGCGGGAAAATTTTCAAAATTTTCCCAAGGTCAGAAAAGGTTCAAAACACATTTTTTAAGGTTGGAGGCTCGGTCCAATGGTATTTGGACACATGTCCACTTTATCTAGAAGTCAAAGAAGATATTTCTTGGTCTGCATGATGAATCTCATCAAGACACGTGGAGGGCAGAATTTTAAAGTTGATTTTAATCAATGGTTGCTGTGTGTTTTCATTTTTGGGTGCCATGGATGCTCCAAGAAGTGTGGAATCATCAGTTTTGCACCAAATCACATGAAATTTTATATGAATCTGCATCCCTTCAACCTTATGAACACAATGGCACTATTCTTTTGAGTTGATTTAGTGCCCTATAGTGTTTTTTGTGAAATATTTTCCTCAGCCCGTGAAAAACATGTGAAAGGTGAAAGTAAAAAGTTGCAGAGTTAAAAATGGTGAGGGAAAAAGGTGAAAAATGATTGCAAATGCATGCTGGCATGGTGGAATGCCAAAACATGACCTTGGGATGGATAAGGATCTAAGTTCATGCAATATTTTAAAATATTTGTGCATCTCTCGGCATTTGGTGAGCTATTTTACGCTTTTTTATATCATTTTCCATCAAATGGGTAGGGTTTTGTATCAAATTTGATCCCTTTGGCATATTCTTTGCTCGGGATGCAAGGATCCAAGTTGGCATAGGGTATATGATGTAATTTGGAAGAATTTTGTAAGTCTGTTGAGAATTTTGGAGAAAGAGAAGAATTTTCACAGAGAAAACTGGAAGAAGTCCATTTCCTTTTGGAGAAACCGCCTTTTGAGAGCCATTTTTTATTCCAGTTTGCATCAAATTCTCATCATGTTGAGTTGGTTTCAGCTGTAAAGCCATCAATAAGCTTTGAGATTATCTAAATAACATTACCTTGCTAATATATTTGATCAAATCCTTGGATTAATTGGTTTTATCTCTTGGCAAAGCTTGCATACACTTGTATTTCAGTATGTTTTCAATCTATGTTTCATGCTCATGTTGCAATCTTGTGTTTGGGATCTTTATTGGTCATGCATGGTCTCATTTCTTGTAGAGGGTTTGAAGGCATCTACAATCTTCCATTCAGAAGAGTATTCATTTGAGTGAAGATAAACAGATTTAAATTCATCTTACCTTCCTTGTAAATTGAGGGTGTTTGTAAACCTTTGGGTGTACCTTAGGTCATGATCTAGCAAGGGTTCCTAAATGCTTCATTGATATTTTTCTTCAAGCCTTTGTGGTAGGTTATCAAAGTTTGTATGGAATAGTGTAGATTTGGGCATCCATTGTGCACACATCCTGGTTGAAAGAGCACTTCAAATTCATTGAAATATCTCTACTATTTAGGTGTTGTAATTCTTTTGCAAGGTTTCCCAAAGAAGGTGATGACTCCTAACTACTCTTGTCCCAACATCTCTCATCAGAATTTCATTTTAAACTAACTCATCCTACCTACAATACCCCTGCATCTACATTGTGTGTCCATAAAAGAATTCAATCCTTTCACAAAAATGCACAAAGTTGATCAAGGTTCTATCATGTCTTTAGCAGCTCTAGCTTTGTTTTGAAAACATTTCCATCATTTAGTAGTGACAAATCCTTTGAGTTTGGATAATGGATACTTGATCATGTTTTCACAAGGCCTCTTCCATATCATATGCAAAACACAAGGATATCTTCATCTCCTTTACCATACAAGGGCTGTAATATAGGTTCTCTTACCTTGGTTGATAGGCACAACCTAAAATAGTGAGGGTTAGATCAAAACCCTTATGAAGGTGTTATCCACTCCCTCAATTCTTGAATGCAAACAAGCAGATAGGTGTGATCCCCAACTACAAATGACATACAAAACATCTATCTATCCTTGAGTGTCTTGTGTAAGTTCATGATGCTGTTCAAGTTGTGAAGGAGATTAAATTTAGATACCAACATGTTGCACGAGATATGTGGCCTTTCTCTCAATGGGATTTAGATCTTATCGATAGATAAATCCTCATTCTTCCCAGTGTCATCAATGGATTATTATCACTACCAAATACTAAATGAAAAGGGTAGAAGCCATGCCTCTCATTTCTACAAAAGCTGATAAAATATGTGAATTCATAAACCATCACATCATTTGTCACTTTGGTGTTCCTCACTACCTCATCACTAATAATGGAAAACAATTCAACAACAAAACCTTACAGAAACTCTTTGATGCCTTTGGCATTCAACTCATCTTTTCTTCACCTTAGTACCCTCAAACCAATGGGCAAGCTGAATCAACCAACAAAACCTTAAACCAAATTCTTATGAAATTAGTTGATGATATTGTTAAGTATTGGCACACTCATATTCCTTTTTCCTTATGGGCTTATTGTACTAGTATTCTACCTAAACTACTGCCATGCCCTTCTCTCTAGTCTACTACGGTACAAAGGATGTCTTGCCTCTTGAAGTCTAGATTCCATATATTCATATCTCACTCAAAGAGATGCTCAATGATGATTATTTTTTCCATGACCATTTGGCACAACTCGATTTATTAGATGAATTTCATCTCAATGCTCTCGATCACCTCCAAATCTATGAAAAACTTATCAAACATGCTTAAGATAAATGTTTCCATGAACAAACATTCCAAGTTGGTGACCTCATCCTAAAGGAAAATCAACATGTAAAAAAAGAGGAGAAAAGTAAACGGGGAAATTTTTCTCCTAATTAGCTTGACCCTATATCATTACTCATACCTATGAATCAAGCGCTTATCATTTGTCTTCAATAAAAGGTAA
This sequence comes from Taxus wallichiana var. yunnanensis, assembly GCA_018340775.1. NCBI lineage: Eukaryota > Viridiplantae > Streptophyta > Pinopsida > Cupressales > Taxaceae > Taxus > Taxus wallichiana. The sequence continues at coordinate 298,178,313 of CM031243.1, read as the reverse complement.
ACCCGAACTTGAGCCCTTAATGCCTATCATATTTGACCATTTATTGTTGAATCAGGTCCTATATCATATTATGTTTATTTAAACACTCATCCCTTAACCACCATTCACCTTCCATTTACCTATTTTAAGGATCAATGACTAAACAAGAATCACATGATTAACCATCACTTTTCAGCCTTATCTTAAATATGAGTACCATGACTCTACTCATGGCATGATTCTCATGGATACTTTTCATTTGTTCCAATATGGAATCCCATGGTCATTCATCACTTAAAAACCCATATTTCATAGCTAACCTCTGTGTACTATAGTTTTGTCTTCATAACAGGAGCCTATCCTTCTCTATAGTCTTTTCCATGACCTAAAAGTCCAAAAATAATTCAAAAAGAAATATATGGGAATTTCAAATTCAAAACTCCTTGAGTCAAACTTCTAGCAAAAATATGAATCCCTCAAAAGGAAAGCTAATATTTCTATCTTGTTGTTATAAATAGACTGCTCCCTCAAAGGACAACTATACAAAGCTAGCCACACTATACATAGTCTATCGCAAAAATAAGACTATTCTTGCAAAAATAAAATAAAAATATCATGAAGCTTCCTACATCAATTAGCTTCACGAATACCTCAAGGAGATATATTACTCATCCCACATAGACTTCTCACATCGATCAGTCTATAAAAACAAAAACAAATAGAAAAGGCTAACTTTTTCATCATGGAATTTCCTATTTTGATCTTGAATCTCTTTTCAAAAAGGCATGTTATTTTACACCAAGTAATGCTAAACCAACCTTCTTTCAACTCGCCATCTTTCCATTCTAACCTTCCAAATACTCAAGGGACGTGCTGCAAATGTGAAATTTCATGATCATGTGACCTTCTTCATGCATACAAAAATCAATCAGGCAATGCATTTAGGTATTACATTCATAAGCCAATATTTGGTATGTTAGAATTGTATTGATCCTTCCCAATTAGGAAGTTGTTTTTGTCTCCTCTTACCATTCACCTATTTTATTAATTATTTGATTCTCCTATATAGGACTAGACCATAGAAACCTACATGTTAGGAATTATTTTCCACCAAAATCACCCATATTTATTCACCATCGACAACAAACATGCCTATTCGACCTAAAATCAACCATGCCTAAATGACCTAGACTCAACCAAGCCTAAATGACCTAACCTCAACCATGCCTAAATGACCTAGACTTAATCATGCCTAAAAATAAACCAACCCATCCTTCTACCTCATCATATTCTTCCCTAGCTTATGGGAGAACTACATCGGCTTGAGGCCCCTTTTCATCGAGGCCATGTAGGCAACACTCTGAGGGAATGGCCTAACCAATTTTCCCCTTAGTTTTATTTTATTTTATTTATTTCACATTCTACCTTATTTAATTTCTATTTTACACAAAACTTGGAAATTACACAATAATAAACATATACAAATTTACCATTTTATAACATCACCATATCATACATCACTCATTTCACATTTCCATGATATCAAACATTTGGAAATTTACACCACAACATACATATACATCATCATTTATTTTCCATAATACCAATAACTTGGAAATTAAATAAAACACAAAACATGACTCTACCATGCCTAACTCACCTAAACTCAACCATGTCTATACCTAACTCCATCATGCCTACATGCCATAAAATCAACCATGCCTAACTCACCTAGAATCCACCATGCCTATACCTGAATCCATCATGCCTACATGACCTAAACTCAATTGTGCCTACATGACCTTGACTCAATCATGCTTGCTTCACCTAGTTTCCATCAATACACAATAACAATGGAAATTAAAACAAGTACATCATCCATCCAATAAATATCATCAACTATATAAATGGGAGATTTTGTGTATCAATACATATATACATAGATAAAAATAAATACAAGTGTCTCAAAATCTCTCATATAAAATCTCACATCTTTGGCACATAGACCTATCTATATATCAAAAATAAAAAAAATAATGATCATATCAAGTGACTAATCATCACCCCACCTGATATCCTCCTCTCGCCGCCTCACCTGTCTCCTCCTCCCTACCTATTTTCCACCCTTCCATCATCTCTACACCCTCCATGGGTCTTGGTTTAATCACTTCCTGGCCCTCACTCGGGCATGGAATCCAAGAACTCATAACCTCTCCCTGGTCCTATCCATGGGCTTGACGGCCCCCTATACTCCCTGAACTATGATTCTTGGATCTCATCCGCTCACTAGATTCCTACTAAGCTCTTTACTTAGCATATTAAGGGACATATATAATGGAAGTTGTCAATTGATCATGATAGTAGCGAGCCTTATTCAGGGCATCCCTAAACCTCACCATCAACATATTTTGTAGTGGTGCCATGGGTCTCACTACAACCTATGAACTCTACCCTGCTAATAATGACATTGGCCCCTATCCTCCCGCGCCTGTGCGGGTGCCTATACTATGGAACCCTTTCCCTAGGTCTCGTGAGGGTACTGTACCTATACTACAACCTCGAGCATGTAAGACCACAACCTCGTGCCTCGTGCAAGATCCAGTTATCCCTATAAAATTTCCACCTACTCTTGTAAGGTGGCCACCTATTCACCATCCCCATATCCATCCTGTGCGTGTGCTCGTCCTCGTACTAACCGGGCTTGTAGAGCCATCACATGAGCTTGTAAAGTGGGTAAATTTTAGTCTCGACCCTATAAGATGCCCATGTAAAACAATAATATATGCCTAAAAGGCCACCACCTACCTCTATAATGCATCTCTCTACACTGTGATCATAGCTAGATCTGGACTACCTTGGCCTCGGTGGTGCTGCTCATAGCTGTGCTACCCACCACTACTTATACCCATCGGTGACTCCCGCATTATCAATGTGAAAATATTTTTCTGATCCTCCTATCTTGTAGGAACAATTAGGCATGGTGGAGATAGAGATCTCTCCACATCATCTCTACGGTACTATGGAAAGGGTGGAGGCACGTCTTGTGGCATCCCAAACTATTGTCTAACCCTATCTACAGGTATCATCTCGTGTTTGCTGGCACACCGCCCCTATATCCACTTGAACAATTGTAATCCCTAAAACTCCTCTACCATGCCTCTATATGAAGGATAGCCAATGTATGGCCTCCACATGATATCAACCCCTGATAGACCCTCCAACAACCATATGTAGTATATCACATCATATGTTGCCCTTGAGTCTCCACCAAATGGTACCCAATGTGTGTATCCAACTCTAAGAAAGCCACCCCTAAACCAATTCTTTTGTGGTAAACCCACCGGCACACACACATGATGTGATCATATGCTCAAGCAGTGTAGTAGAAAACTACAACACATCCCGAATCGCCACAATCTCTTATAAGCCCATAGCTCCCTATATAACTAAACTAGGAAACTTGGTGCCCAAGAAAAAAAAACTTGTTCCTCTATCATATCCTAAAACACTCCCATCCTAAGAATTTGGCAGAGAAAACAATCTACACCTCCATCATCAATAGATAGCCTTATCTCCTATGGATAGGTTGCATACATATCTCCATAGCTTAGGATTACACTTTGATACCTCATCTCACCCATCACCTCCCCAAAATTTCCACTATTGGCTCCACCGAAGCCTTAAATAAGATGGAATAAATTGAATCCCTCACAATAGGCATCCTCAAGATCTGGTACATGTCCTCCAAGGTGATGGTCATCTTTCGCCGATAGGAGGAAGGTATTGGTTGTTGAATCTCATCTATCGATGAGATCGATCATCATACTATGATCTTGAACTATCCAAATATAGCATTAGACCTTGATGATTCCAACCTCAGTCATATGCTCCTACTTCTCTTGGGACACATTGGGTCACATCTATACTAATAGAGGGGGTACTTTTTCCCGCATCCTAAGCTGATCTCTAGCATGCATCATCCAACACAACCATGTCAAGACTTGAATACCTCAAATCACATATTACCCACCAAACCATACACAACCACATCAATTGTGCCTACCCCTTTACCTAATTCACCTACAAGCCTACTAACCCTTATCATTATTACCCATTATCTTAGTTCACTTCACCTACTTACCTATCCCATATCACCATAATCATATTTTACCCTTTTCTACCTACATTCCTCATCACCTACCCCTTCTTCACCTAGTTTAATTTCCTACCTATCCCTTCTTACCCCTATTCAATCTTAACCTTAATCATCACTAGTTTTTCTTGACCATCATTGGTTCCGTTTAATCGGTGTCAGTCACCTGTTATCCAAAATTCACCCCCTCAAGGTAATTTTGATAACATGCATCAGATTACTCAAGTCCTAGGCAAATAGATTGATTCAAGGCAAAAATCATGTTTTTGGGGTTCCCTCGCATTTTTATAACTCCCCTGTCCCAAGAAGAAAAGAGAAAGTTCTAAAAGGTTGCAAAACAAGCTCAAAGGCAGAAAAATCATGAAAAATGGCTAAGTCCTAGTCCTCGCAATAGTCGGGACATGAGGGACATCTGGGCGCGAATCGGCCGAAAGGCCACCAGGCAGTCTACAGAGCAAAGGGGCATCCGGGACGCCGGACGTGAAAAGGTGAACCAGCTGAAAAGTGGAAAAAATCGACTAAGTGTTGTTTTCACGCAGTTGGGACAGTTGGGACAAAGGTACGCGAAAGACGCGGATCGGCCGGTTTGGCGCAAGTCAGTCCATTTCGGGCGGTTCGGAGAAATTTGTCCCAGGAAGTCCGGGACAGTTGGGACAAAAGTGTGTGGAGGATACGAACCGGCTGGTTCGGCCGAAATAGAGGACTTTCGTACTGGGACATCCGGGCCAAAAGTACGCGGAGGACGCGAAAAGCCGAAAGAGCCGAGAGCGAATGGAATCTTGCCACGTCTTCACCGCAAACAGGAACAAGGGAGCCCGAATCGGGTGAAGGTGAGATTTTCATCCGGACATCTGGGACAAAGGTACACATGGGATGTGAGGGACGTGAAAAGCCGAAGCGGCTGAAGGCAAAGAAGAAAAGTCAACGTTTGACCCGTGAAACTTCAAACGGCCATAACTTTTGACTCCGAGCTCCGATTTTCATAAAATTGGACTTTCTGGAATGAGCGATGTCCTCTACACCAAAAAAATGGATTTCTTATTTTTAATGAGGGTAGATATATTTAATTAAGAGAAACATATTCGGCTCCAATCAGTTAATGCTCATTCCCATCAAATGATAGAAAATGCCTGCCAGACCCAAAATAGCTGCCCACACTCAGAAGGCCATAACTTTTGCATTTCTTAATGAAATCACACAAAATTGGTACCATTGGAATTGTGGCTCCGAGCCTGAAACACAGAAATCAAGAAATTCTAGATTTGATGAGAGATTGATTGAGATTTTTAAGAAAACATGGCCAGGTTCATAGCAGTGTTTTATTTGGTAGTTGGGAGTGCAATTAAGAGGCATGGTCTTCATTATTTCTCTCGCCGCAACACCCGGGATAGTATGGGGAGCCTTTTGTAAGTAATATATAATAATTTTACTCCATTTAATGCCTCTTATAGGTGGTTGAAGAACAGATTTCAGGATTTTCATTTTCCCTTCTCTTTCCCTTCTCATTTTTCTATAAATTGGAGTGTTGGGCTCATTGTAAAGGAGGGAGTTCTTTGTAGAAAAGCTCTGTCAAAATTGCTTTGTGAAGCCAATGTGCTGTAGGCCCTTGTAGTGGACTCCTTGCATGGTGATCTAGGCCCTTATCTTGTAATAGATTGAACTGTGCATATCATGAAGCAATAAAATATCAGTTTGTGGATGTATCTTCCCCACTGTGTTTTCTTGCATTCTTCTTGCCCCTTTAATCTTTCTACAAGAATATTGTGTCTATTATTATGTTCTTGCAGGGATTCATTATCATTGTGTATGCTTGGAATATTGTTGTGAATGCATTTTGCTAGATTATGGAGAACTGTCATCACCTCTTCTAGTGTGCACTTTACCTCTGTATTTCACACATTTGGAGACTACTCTCACACCCTCCTTTTCTGGTGTATCACCACTTTAGTGTAGGCTTTCATTTTATGCATTCTCTCTCTCTGGTCCCTTGGAAATTTAGATTAGAATAGTTAGTTTCCCTTGCATTAGAGTATATTGCGGCGGTAGTTTAGGAGTAAGAACCAACTTTCTCTCGGAGGTCTATCTCAAGTAAAGCAAGTCCCACAACTTGGAGATACTACCCATGTTATCCAATCACACCATGAGTTTAAGTATATGCACTTGTTCAAGTAAAGGGTGCTATGATTCGGTGATAACATCACCTACGTCTTGACCGATACCATCCAAAGTCCGATGACACATGACCAAACCTAGACTGACATCGGTCTCTATCGTGACACTCAAAACCAAAACCCATCCCCGATTCCAAAAAAATCACAAAACCTGACCTAACACCCTAATCTTTCCAACCCAAACCTATCCGACACCTATTTAACCTACATTGGACCTTCCCACCCCTCATTTCCTTTAATTTTACCCACAAATTCAAAATTAAACTCCCACCCAAATTTTTAACCGAAACAATTTCAACAATACCATTTTCAATCAAATGACAGATTTAGATTGAATCCTACCTCATCTCAATGCCATCTCCAAGGTGGCACGTCTAGCCATTGCGCCAGTGGTGCACCCGCTCCCTCTCCTGCCTCTTCCATGACCAAACCAACTCCTCACCTCCAACTGAATCAAAATAATTGAATCTATCTCATGGACCCACCAATCGAACAACAATCACCTCACTACGTGGCTTACCAACTAAGCTCAACTTTTTATACTTTTGTTTTTTATTCTTCACCTTCTCCTCTGTCATTTACTCAAAGTTTCAAAGTCAAAATGAATCCGTAAAACATGAATTTTTATTTTTTAACCCAAAATCAACATGACCAACGTCATTCATGTCATGCCCTAGCGAACCAACATCAGCTACCCCATAACCAACATCACGCACATCCTAAAAATTTGACCCACATTTTTCCCATTTTTTCTTACACACTTTATTGACCAAATAATTGTTACCTTTACCAACACCTATTTACACCCTACCCAAAAGCATACACTACATGTATATTTCATTAACTACAATTAGGGACTTATTCTTTACCTATACCTCAGCCTTATATGTGCCCAACCCAACATACCCTGACCTGAAATAGCTCATCCTAGTGTCAATATGAATTTGTGTATTCATTATACCTTGCGATGTTGTTACCCATGTTGTCTAGCCTAATGACCTCACCTTACCTATTATCATATTGTTTATCTTGACCAAACCTTTGGCTAAACAGATCATACCTAAACATTCCTACACCTAACCTAAGTTGTGTTTCCGGACCATATCTTGTACCACTGGATACCTAAATCAATTCAACCTCATTTGGATAACCTATCGACCTTGGACAATGTAGAGTTTACAAGCTCTTCCACCTGGTACCATATCACAATCTATATGTGTGCATGTATTAGATTTTCATTACCCATTACCAAATATGACCCTTACCCATTACCTAACATGACCATACCTATATCTATAACCAGCCTACTCTCACTTTCATCACTAACCTATTTATCAAACCACTCACCGATTCTCGTCTAACACCTCATCAACTCCTGGTTTGAGGGGGATCACCTTCACCCTACTTGGGGAAACCCCACACTCACCTATATTTGGGGAAACCACTTCTTATTTTTGTCAAAGCATCACTTACCAATACAAGTTGTGCAAAAAAAGGAGAAAATGTAGACACCAAATTTGGGTCACACTCCCCTTGGTCCCCTTTAATTAAATAACGTAATGTATTCACCTAACCATGATCCCTTACCCCATATTCATATTAATTTAATTACTTACAATTGAATTGATAATAATCCTCACACTATTAATTAATTTAATTAATTTAATTACTTTAATTAAATTAATTTACACCTCATCATGGACTTATTCTTAGTCTATTAACTAACTAATACTAGTCCTCCACTTATCTTAACCAACTAGGACTTAGTCTAACCCTAAAATTAAAGTCATATTCCTTCTCTAATAATACTCCCACTTATCTAAATTCTAACCCTCACTTGAGACCTATATTGATAATCAGAGCACACCAAAAATAGAAAGGATTTACCTATTTTTGGTAAACCTAGGATTTCCCACCTTAACCGACACCTGGTTATCCCTCGATTACGCCGATCACCTTAATCATTGTCGATTACCTTATATAAAATTTTGTAACCTTTTACCAAGGTTGGTCATTCTAAGTTTTGAGAGATATATTACACCCAAGCATGAACTAGAGACTTCTCAGAATAAAAAGGATGAAATAAACTCAATCACAGGTCCTCTAAGTAATCACATGATACTCATCCAAAGGCATTATGGATAATCACGGAGCACTCCGGAGGTATTTCCATGGCATCAACCAAAAATTTCTTCATAGATCAACCATTGTCATCCTTCACCAATCAAGCCTACAAATATAATTAAGTGTATTATATTTGCATCATTTTGTACTTACTTAAAGTGTAGGTTCATTGTCTTTGCTATTATATCTTATTCTTTCCCACATTCCTCCATTTCCACCTTCTCGAAAAATCCACCCAACCTACCACCCACCACCTTCTACCCCTCTGTATCTAACCCTTAGGAATTCTAGAGCCTTCCTAGCATTATTACAAACCCAACCATCCTCCCTCCATTCTATATGCAATAACAGAGAAGTCCAAATATACCTTTTAGTTAATTATCACCAAATTACCCTTATCGATCATGATTATCTTAACCATTGTCGCTTTCTCCTCTGCACTAGCATCGATCCCAGCACCGACATTAGTTACTATTTCTCCTATCAAATTTCTCCAAACTTACCCCTAACACCCCAAAACCTCAAATAACCTCACCCAAACTTAATACCCCACCTACAATCTCACAAATAACCATCCAAACTCTTTGTGTAGACATAGAGAGAGTCTAGACACCTACTTTTGACATTCTTCCATTACCAATAGTAATTGATATCGATCATCCTTAATCACATCATTCATACCTTGATCGATGTCGGTCTTTATGCCTAGTAAAACCGCCTTAGACAAGAAATCTTCTCAATCACCCAAAATCAATGAAAACTTCACCAAATCTTACCCGAGTCCCATCTGTGACCTTCAAAACACCTACCTAACTTACAACCTTACATGAGACCTTCACCAGTTTAGTTATCAAGCATTTAATTGGATTAACACTGATAGTAATCTGAGATACCTAAATCAAAACATTAACATTATATTCTTTTATTTGCATGTTAAGTTATTTCATATTGAGTTATATATCAGTGGATTGACAACCATCAAGGAAGTATCACACTTCCTGGATCTAGGTCACGCTAGGAAATCCACTTAGTTTTTCTATTAACTCGTATCTTGTGATCTTGTTTTGTATTATAGGTATGTCCTATCCAAAAGGAATCTCACACAATCGGTTTGGATTAGAAATCGAAACGCTCGTACTCAACCTTCAACCAATGTAACAACAAGTATTCCTCCTTGGTCTATTTACCTTTATCTATTTCATTATCTATAACAAAATAGTGAACACTCATGTTAGAAGCACAGTGAATGAGAGGTGGGTGAATCAATCATATAAAAATATTTACTTCATTTCACATAACTTATATACATCAATCAAATCAACCGTTTAACATACATCATCATTGTGAGATTATTAAGTGTGTAACATCCATTCACAAGTACATAAAACAAGAGAGAGAACACATGAACACTAGATATAAAGTCAAAACCCTAAAGTGGAATAAAACACACTAAACCTTTGCATATATTACATAACACAGAATTTAGTGGAGCACCAACCCCTAGTTTAGTAGGGCACCAACCCTATAATGAGAAACAACAACTAATTTAGTGAGGCACTAACCCCACAAGGAGTCTATAACCCCCAAGATATCCAAGTACCAACTTAACAACCTAAGGATGAATATCACTTGTTGACTTATTGCTCCAACAAATAATTTTATCACTAGTTCGATCCATCCACTCAAAACTCTCTCAAACAAACTTCTCTCCTACTTCACTCAAACTTACACCTTCATATGTTGATTAGGCCTAATGACCTTGAACATTTTATCCTCAAATATTATAAAATTCTCATGAATATTATAGGATATTCTCTATACCCCTTACACCTTTTCAACACTCTCCTTTAGCTCTCTTACATCTCTCTCTATTCCACTAGTTCAAATGAGCACATACACCTTCACTTTTATACATGACTCATCACAAAAACAACCACATGTTGGATAAAACCATTAAGTTCAGTCATGAAAACTTAAAAATACATCTACACTCACTTATAAATCACAACAAGAGACCATATAGGTCAGCATATTCCTAAACACACAACATGCTCAACTAGGCATACAAGGCTAGTTTCAAATCAAACAAACACTTCTTGGAATTCAAAGGAAAAACACAAAGATCATCATCATAATGAATCCTCCATATTTATAAACATCTTCTACATCTCCAATAAACTTTCTCCACGCACACGAACCTCTAAAACATCAATCTTATCATGAAAGACTATAATTTGCAAACAACACCAACTAGGTCTAGGCACTTACAAAAATAGTCTCCAAGACCAAACAACTTCACCTATAAAAATATAATTCATGGATCATATGAAATATCAATAGAAATATATTGATGTCTTCTAGGTGAAAAAAATCATGGAAATCACCAAAAATAGGCACAATACCCAAGAACTCATGCATCTATAAAATTAGTCAAAATCGCTACCAAGACTCAAGAACCACTCTTGAGCTAACAAACCTCTATCACAAAAAAAATCACTTCCAAACTCTATAAATTTCTAGAATACCTCACTAGGGTCTTGAAACACCTTAACAAGCACTAAGACCCATATGTCAAATGGATAATAGATTACTTACACACTTGTTCCATGACACCTTCTTGGCAATCCTAATAGGGCTAATTAGGCTAATAAGACTTAAGCACAAAAAAATCACCAGATTAATCCAATACCTCAAACACATCATATTATACCTCTTTAAGTTATCCATGACCATTACACACTACTACAACATGCAAATAATAAGACTCGCCTCAAACCACCATGCCTAGTTTTAGCCCTTAAGGTCAAAAGCGTTAGGGCAAATTGGAGGACTTGTTTCATCAAATTTATCCATAAAAAAATACTATGATATTTATATGTACACTTGGAATACATCCTAAGATTTCTCCTACATAAGGTCTTTCATCATGACACTTTTAATACAAGACTATACCCATAAATCTTCTCAAAACTAGGGTTTTCCTATACTTTACTAGCTAGCCTGAAGCATGAAAATACCACCAAAAGAAAATATGAGGATTCCTCCACATCCATGGGTCTTCATACCATCTTTCCCAAACCATTCTATTCCCATACCATGCATTTATTCTCCATATCGCTAGAACTAGGGTTTAGGGAAGGTTTATACCGTTATGTTTTTTAATGATGGTTCATAAAATTATGACGACCAAATGAAATAATTATTCTTTATATACCTTATTGGTTACATTCTCTAACATAACCCAAGAGATCATAATCCCATGAACATCTCACATGTGTGGGTGAACATATGAAACATACCTTCAAACTGGAAATGCAATTCTAAGAGCTCAATATGGCTAAAAATGACTTATCTTTCTTTTTATTCAATGTTTTGAACTAAAACTTGGCAAAAATCACTACAACAACCTATTTCATCTATCCAAATTCTCATTCATACCTACACACACCTGAAACTTTACAGACACCATGACTTATAAAATTTTTAATTCATTTTCTTCATTTTTCTTGCTTCAAATGACCTTGTTTATGCATCATACACCTGATTTGTGACCTCTTACACCATCTTCACATGTTATGCCATGTAAAATCACTCCTTACATACTATTATTATTCTTCCCTAATTCATGTATCATTCTACCACATCATCTCGTGTTGGTACCTAGATTTAATCTCCTTCACAACTTGAGCAGCATCATGGATTTTACAAGACACTCAAAGGCAGATAAATGATTTATATGTCATTTTGTAGCTGGGGAAGTAATTTATCTGACTTGTTAGCACTCAAGATTTGAAGAAGTGGGTAGCACCTTGAAAGGATTTTGATCTAATCCTCACTATTTTAGGTTGTGCCTTTCAACCAAGGTAAGAGAACCTATATTGCAACCTCTGTTTTGTGAAGGAGGTGGAGATATCCTTATACTGTGCATATTGTATGGAGATGGCCTTGGGAAAACATGATCAATTTTCCATTATTCAAACTCAACAGAGTTGTCACTACTAAATGATGGAAATGCTTTCAAGACAAGGCTGAGGCTCTTTAGAGACATGGTATGATCCTGATTTACTTTGTGCATTTTTGTAAATAGATTATGTTCTTTTGTTAACACACAATGTAATGCAGGGGTAGTATGGGGTAGGATTATTTATTATGAATGAAATTTTTTGGTGGGAGATTTTAGACAAGACAAACCAGAATTTTGCCAAATTCTATGAGGACCTTTGTAAGAAATTTGTAAGACCCACACAAAGATAATGCTTCAAAAAGGTTGAGATACTTCTTCAACCAGGATATGTGCACCAAATGGAGGCCCAGATTTGCACTCTTCCACACAATATTTGACAACCTGCCACAAAATCTTTAAGTAGATGAACCAACAAATCATCCAAAAATCTTTGTTATATCATGACCTAAGGTGCACCCAAAGGTTTACAAAAAATCTCTGAATTCAAGGAAGGTAAAGTGAATTTAAATATGTTTATCTCTTTATCAGATGAAATCTCTTCTGAATGTGAGATTGTAGATTCCACTAAACTATTAACAAGAAATGAGACCATGTATGATCAAGAGAGATTTTAAACACAAGACTGAACAGGAGCAAGTAACAAAAATTGAAAACATTCTGAAACATAAGTGCATACAAATTTTTCCAAGAGACAACACAAAATAATCCAGAAATGCTCAAATCTATCAGCAGGGGAATGTTATAGAAAAAATCTCAGAGCTTGTTGATGGCTTTACAACTGAAACCAACTCAACATGATATAAATATGATGCAAAAAGGAATTAGAAATGGTTCTCAGGTGGTTTCTCAGAGAACGGGCTTCTTCCCAAATTTTCCCGTGAAATTCTAATTTTCTCCAACCATTTGCATTTCTAAAATGTGTTATATATCTCTTGCCACATTAGAGCCTTCTTTCCCAAGAAAAGAATATGCCAAGGGATAAATTTTGTTACAAAATTCCTCATGATTCACTGAAAATGACATTTAACAAATTTTCAATGAGAATTGCCAGTGTTTCAAAAAGACTGAATCATTACAAATATTCGGATCATTATCCTTCCTTGAGGAAAATTTTTCATCATCAAGGCATGCAGATGCCTTTCCTCTCATCATTTCACCTTTTCACCTTTTAAAACTACCTCTGCAACTTTCAATTTTGACATTTCACGTGTTGGATGGATTAGGGAAAAACTTTGTTTCAAAACACCTCAAATTTGTAAATTAATCCCTAAAACCACTTGCATTGATCTTTACAGGCACAAAGGACATGAATTCATCAAAAATAAATTAAAAATGATGCAAAATTCACATCTCCAAGCTTCTTGGAGCATAAATGGCTGCCAAAAATGAAAATGTATAGTTTCCCTTGATCTTCTCTTTTTCCTTCAATTTGGGCCCTCGACGTGCCCAAATATGATTGGCAATCAATTCAAGCTCACCTTTTGACTTTTTGACATTTTTTTCAAAAATGGAAAAAATGGAATTTTTTCTCCACCCCTCCACCCTTGAATTTTGGTGATAACACATGGCACATGGTGGTCCCCATTGGGATCACACTTCAATTCTACTGATTTTGACCATTTTTGGAAAATTGGAAAATTTTCACCCATTTTCTCCATGGGCCCGCACACCCGATTTCTCCCTTGCCACGTGTTGCTCGATGATTCATCATGGGGCCACACCTCAAATTTTCCATTCCAAGTCTTTTTGCAAAAGGGAAAAATTTCCCTTTGTCTCTACCACCCCGCCAACCCGCTTTACCTTCAAAGACGTGTCTCTCTATGGCTCATTTACGGGCCCACGATTCAATTTTTGCTTTAGCTCCTTTTGCTAAAAAGGGAAAAATTCCCTTTTTCCTCTCGTAACCCAAACTTCCCCACTCTACCACCACATTGCCACATGTCCACCTGTGATTGGCCATAAGGCAGTGCTCCAAAATTTTACCTTAATATTTTCTACCTCCAAAGGTTAAAAACTTTGAGAACCTTTGCCATCTGCATCCCCTCTACCCAAAATTGATGCCACATGTCCTCCTCTGATTGGAGTGGGGATGAAACTAATTTTGAAACTTTAGAAAAATAGAGATAAAAACTCTAAGTTCCCCATCAGCCCGCTCCTCCCTTTTTGATCTTTAGGACACGTGTCCACTCTCGATTGGCTCATGCGGGGTTTCTGGCCAATTTTTGACTTTAGCTTTTTCGCGCAAAAGGGAAAAATTTCTTTTACCTTCTGGTGGCCTGCACTATCCTCCACGTCTACCATTTTTCCATCCCTTACCCTATTGTGGACCCATGGACCCTTCTATAAATTTTTCTCTAGCCAAAAAAGGCAAAATTTGCCTAAGTCTTCCATCGCCTTCTATTCCGCCCTGGCACAAGAACATGACATGTGTCCCTCCTCTGGGCCCTGCGGGGTTGCAGAAGGAAAATTGTGAAATTTTCCAAAGGCCAAAAAATGTTAAGTTTTATAGAAAACCCGTCGATCCTTGTCTAACTAGAAGCGACCACGTAGGAGGAGAATTTTGAGCTTAATTTTGATGGGAAAATGACACCCGTACAACCGTAAAAAATGTAGAATTTACTAGAGATGCCCGAATT
This sequence comes from Taxus wallichiana var. yunnanensis, assembly GCA_018340775.1. Lineage (NCBI taxonomy): Eukaryota > Viridiplantae > Streptophyta > Pinopsida > Cupressales > Taxaceae > Taxus > Taxus wallichiana. The sequence goes on along the minus strand of CM031243.1, from coordinate 298,163,286 downwards.
TGATTTTTTCTTCGTGGGTGAGGGATTTTTTCTCAAAAAATAAGGGGAAATTGATTTTATGAAATTTTTGACCATGGGGATAGATATTTGAGGGAAAATATGCATGAAACAAACAAATTCGAGCTCCACAGGTCAAAAAATTGGAAAAAATGACCAAGGCCCATGGATTTGGAAAAATTAGGGCACAAAATATGGAAAACTTGGGTGTTTCTTCACAAATGAGGCATGGAAAATGATTTTAAAATGGACTAAGGCATGGGAATAGAGGCAGAATCTCCGCTTCACCCATTAAAACTATAAAAAAATTTCAGAAATGCAGAGTGAAAGGAAAATTAGGGCAAAAATAATAGAGGATCAAAATAGACACCAACATCAGCTCTGGGGATGGGCACTCCCAATGAGTGCCACAAGAACAATAAGTAGACCAAGTGCCAAAATAATCCATTGGGAAAAGGAGTCATGAGCCAAAACCACCAAAAACTAGCTTATAACCCAAAAAAAAGGCCACCACACACCAAGGCAAACCACAAACCAACAAAACACCGTAAAACAGAGCAAAAATCCAAACACTATACATTGTACAAGTGGTGCATACCTAGAATTTAAGGGAGCAATCTAAGAAATGCTTTAGATTCCCGCCATTAACAGTGCGCTCAAGAAATTCCCCATCTAAATCTTTAAGAAAAAGGTATTCTCACCAATTTTGATATCAATGGAGTAAGGGCCCATCCATAATGCATCAAATTTTCCATGTTTTCCTTATCCTCATTTCTGCTATCCCATAACAAAACCAAATCTCTAATATTGAAGGCCCTAGGAGTGACCTTCTTATTAAACAATCTTTTAAACTTCTCTCTAAATCTGATATGCCTCTGGTAGGATGCTCTTCTCTCTTCATCTAGCTCCACAATCTGATTAATCCTTGCTTCATATGGATTGACCTTTTGATCCTTAAGCTATTGAACAAACTAAAATGAAGATAACTATAGATGTAAGGGAAAAAGATCTTGAGTTCTATATACCAACTCAAATGGGCTCTTACCAGTAGCTCTATTGGTAGTGATTCTATCAGCCCAAACTACAAATTTCAGTTGTTCACCCCATTTTATCTTGTTCAACTACAAGGTTCTTCTAATGATCTTCAACAAATTCTTATTGCTGGACTCAACTTGTCCATTTCCTTAGGGATTATAGTTTGAAGAATAAGTCAGATTGGTTCCATACTCCTTGCACATTGCCATCAAAGGTTTAGTTTTAAAACACATAACATTATCAACAATAATATTGACTGGCACACCAAATATACATATGATATTATTCAACAATAAGTCCATAACAACTTGGTGTGTTGCTTTCTTGGTGGGGATTTCCTCTACCCACTTTGTAAAATAATCAATGGCTACAAGAATCTACTTATTTCCAGCACTAGAAGGATATGAAATCTCACTAATGAAGTCCATTCCCAACTATTTGAAAGGAGCTTCAATTGATATAGGCTGCAAAGGAAGGGATCATGAAGCTTTCATTCTTTCTAGAGAAATGTTGACAGCTTTCACATTTTCTAATCAAAGCATGGTTGCATATTTGAAGAGAGTAGGCCACCAATAATCATCTCTCAAAAATTTTTGTGTTGTAACCCTTCCAAAGAAAGTGTCCATCACAAACTCCCCATGGAAATCAGCAATCACTTTGGGAGCTTCATCTTCGCTTACACACCTCAACAAGACACCTTCGTGGTTCTTCCAAGCCAGCCCAAAGTCAAGTGATGATGTATTTTTGAGAAGCCATTTTGAGGGATCTTTCCCCGATTTTTATTTAAATGATCGTGATATCATAAGTGTCTCGAGGTAACAGATTATATCCTTGTACCACTCAAAATTTACCAATTTCTCAAGAACAACTCGCCCTTTCTTCCTCTACTTCATTCACTTCCACGATTCAAGTTGCTCTCACCATGAACTTAGCAAGACCAAAACCTCATACCAACTTTATGGTTTGGATGTCCATATCATATTCCTACATTTTGTTCACCCATCTACTACATCTTTTACTTGAGATCTTCATCTCTACGATAAGATGTCTTTTACCATGGTGTGGGGAACATAAGCAACAACTTTTAAACTTAGGATATAAGGCTTGAAAATCTTTTTTGCTTTCACCAAGGAAAATGCTTGTTTTTCCATGATTGTATATTTTAACTCACCAGCTTGTAAATCCTTACTAAAGAAGGCAATAGGCCTCTCAGCCCCATCTTCATCCTTTTGGAGAAAAACAGATGCAATAGTTTTTTTAGAAGAAAAGGAGAAGATTTGGAAAGGCTTCTTGTAATTCAAAGCTTCCAAGACAGGTGCATGTTTAAGTGCTTCCTTGATCCCTTCAAAATCCTGAATAGAAACCTCCTCCCATTTGATAACTTTATCTTTCTTTAACATGCATGTGATAGGAAGAGTCAACTCAGCAAAATTTGACACAAACCTTCTAATGAAATTGATTTTCCCAAAGAAAGATTGGATGCCCTTCTTCATTCTTGGAATTGACACCCTGTTGATTGCTTCTATTCTCTTAGGATCAATCATGACACCATCCTTTGAAACAATATGACCAAGTAGCTTGGCCTTTTGCACCCCAAAGTGACACTTTTTTGGATTGAGAGAGATTCCAAATTCTCTACATCTGATCAACATTCTTTCCAAATGTTGCAAGTGATCTTTTCTGCTCTTTAAAAATATAGTCACATCATCCTGATAAACTACAATGAAGTCATTTATATAACCAGAAAAAGCAACATCCATTTCTCTTTGAAAGGTAGCTCCAACATTCATGAGACCAAAAGGAATTCTCACATAAACATTTGTTCCCAAGGAGTGGTAAAGGAAGTTTTAAATCTTTCTAAATCCTTGACAACAACCTAATTGAGCCGAGAAAACCATCCAAGGTGGACAACAATTCAGATCCAAATCACTAATCGTAGCATGTTCTCCATGTTTGAAAAAGGATAATTGTCTTTCAATGAAGCTCTATTCAAATTTCTAAAGTATACACAAAGTTTGATATCTCCATTCTTCATTCTAATTGGTATAAGGTTTGCAACGCAAGATGAATACCTCATGGGTTGAATGATCCCTCCTTCCTTTAGTTTATTCAATTCATTTTGCATTTTCATGGAGAGGAGTGGATTAATTGGCCTTTTCTTCTATCTGAATGGTTTGACATTTTTCTCAAGAGGGATCTCATGCTGAAACAATTCCTCTCTATATGCTTTCAGCTTTGAATATGACCAGACAAGGTAATCTTGATATTGTTTCAACAATTGAAGATAGGACTATTTTTCTTCCTTTTTTAAACTGTTGCCCAACCAAAATTTTATTGGTTTTTCCTTTGTTCCCAATTCATGCTCTTTCACATCCCCGAGGCGTACATGTTTCTATTGATGATGCAATCAGCATTGTTGAAATTTGACTCAAGAGCAACAAGACCTCTAGGAATGGTGTTAGTTTTCAATTAGATAATATCTTTTCCAAACAAAGTCTCTCTTCCTTCAGTCATACACACCATTGGTTCCCAATCAATATGCTGATCTACAAAATCACCTTGATTTCATAAGAACCTTTACACTTGAGCATCATCATCAAACACTTGCCAATGCTTGATGTTGTCAAGGACATCTGGCCTAGTTAACACTTCAACATTGTACTCATAATAAGGTGAAATGATGCAATCTCCAAATCTTGACCCCATCACTACCAACTTGTTAGCAACAACATTCAAAATTCTATCATGGTGCACAATATTGAAGGAATCAAACATCTCAATTAGATCCCAAACTGCATGCTTATACTGCTTCATCCGCTGATTCTTTGTAGCATACAGTTTTCCTATTTGTTTGACAACTATATTTTAATCTCCCTTTGCAATCATGTCCTTGACACCATACTTCCATGTAATTCTCAAACCCAACAACAAGGCTTGATACTCAACAATGTTGTTAGTATTTTCAAAATTAAGCTTGAAGGAAAAAACAAATTCTTCCAAGCTAGGAGAAATCAAAATTACACCGACACCATTTCCAAATTTGGAGCAAGCTCCATCAAATAGCAAGGTCCAAGGAGAACATACTTGTTCAAGGGACTTTAACTGATCCATTTTGTGTTCTTTTATATCATCAAAACCAATAAAATTATCAGCATCAACATCTGAAAATAATACTTCATAAGAAGCATTGTTTGGGTCCTCAATTAGATGCAACATTTTCTTTTCTCCATAGAGCTTGACAAGGCTTCCTTCAATGGGAATGGTGGAAAAAGACATATCCATTTGGACACTCCCTCCAACACTTGTAGCCCACTTTCTTGACAATAACATACCCCATTTAGCAGGGAAATCAACAATCACAACATCCAATTTTAAATTCCTCCCGGGATAAGATGTAAGTTGCACTACTAAACCCTTCACATAAACAAAAACCAGCACTTCTCTTAAAACCATGGCAGTACATTTTCCATAGGCTGATGTGACTTTGATATCCAACTCATTCATGAATTCTAGAGGCATGACATTACATGATGCACCAGAATCAAACATACAATTGTAAAGTAGCCTATCCTTTATGATCAATGTTGTGAAGAATGGATCAATATTCAATTGAGAATCAACCAAGGATGTCCCCAAATATACCTTAGGTGTCTCTCCAATATCTTCTACTGCTTGTGGTGTTTCAAGGTCAACAATGATTTGAGGAGGAGTTTCAACAACATTTACATTTCTACCTGGAGTAATCTTCTCTTCTTTCAACCCCAAATAATCAAATGCTCTTTTCTTATACTCATGAATCCTAAGCAACTCAATGATTGGAACACTCACTTTGATTTGGGTCAATACTTGGGATATGTCATAGGGAACACTCTTTGGCAAATCAACATTGGAAGGTAAACAAGAAGATTCATTTGATGGCAAGGGATTCTTGGCAGCTTGGGCATGAGGAGGACTGTAATTTTTGCTTGGGATAGAAGAGATTTTGGCAAGTGTTTCTATCCTAGGATATTATTTTGGAATGCTTGTGAGAAAGGGTGTTTTAGGTTTGGCTTGAGGCCCAACTCCTTTAACAATTTTGCTTCTAGTGTTATAATCTTTCTCTTGAGCTAAAACAACATTCATCAACAATTGTTTATCTTTCTCCGAAGGAATACCACCATCATAATTCTTAATCATCAAATCTCTTAAGTATTCAAAGTTATTATTAGGAATTTCAAAATCTTGCACTACATCAACTTCAAGAGTATGAGGGGGAAGAAAGACTTGTACCCATTTGATGCAATCCCAAAAATTGCAGTTTTCCTTGCATTTATCACTTCAGTAGATGTTGCTCCTCCTTGTGAGATTGAAGAACATCTCACCATGAAAATATTATCATCAGTACCATCATCATTATTAGCTTCACCTTCTTGCTAGTCCAATTCACATGGAGGATGGGGTAAAAACACCTATCACACCAATCAATATTAGCAACTTCTTCAAAAACAACAACTCTAGTAGTTAGGGGATCAGGTAACACTCTTCCTTCACATGCTTGAGGATGTCTATTTGCAGACCGCATGGGTCCTTTTCCTCTATCATCTACCCTTTGATCACCTCTAGGATGATTGGAAAATCTGTCATGGTTTTGTGCTCTTTGCTGACCTTGTGAAGTCTACCCAATTCCTTTCTCACTCTTGCCAACTTATATGAGATTTCTTTGAAAGCCCTACCAAAGTTTTCACAACCTCCTCTAAATCAGCACTCTTGATAGCTTGAGGCTAATCAGGGTTTATCAACTTTACACCATCTCTTCTTGAGAGGTTTTCCAATTACTTTGAAATTGTTTTCAATTTGAAGTGCCATAGTGAAAGCTTGTCTTAGATTGGTAGGGTTCTGCTCTTAGGTAATAGGCTACCTTTTTGTCAAATGCATTTACATATTTATTAGACAAGATTCATCACATGACCTCGATTAACAGAATCCTTTTCAAAGTTTTGTTAAACCTTGTGTTAAAGTCATGAATTGATTCATTGGGGTTCTTCTTGATATTCTCAAACTCGACAAGAGAAAACTCGGGATCAGTCTTGTCACCATATTGTAACCTAAATGTATTCTTCATTTTAGTCCAAGAATAAATTGAATTATTAGGAAGAGACTTGTACAAATCCTAGCATCCTCTTCTAGTGTATGAATGAAAAATTTAATATACACATCTTCAAACTCTATCTCAAAATCTTCCATCATGTTAACAAAAAGTTTGAGATGCTGATCACCAGTTATTACATTGTTACCTTGGAATTTTGGTAATGTATTTATGACATCTTGTGGGACAACATTTGGGTAAGCATCCATTCCTCCAAAGTCTATAAAACCAAAGGTGTTAACAACAAATGGAGTTATAGGTTGAGCCATATTGTTTGGTGGAGGTGATCCTGGGGGTGACACAAGCTGATGAGTAGTGCAAGGTCTTTGAGGCTCAAGAATGTGATTCAAAAGACTGGTATTCTCTAAGTGCTGATTTTCTTGGAAAGTCTTATTTAAATTGAAACACAGAGGTGTAGATTGAAGAAGGAACTTACCAGGTACAGTAGAAGGACCTTAACATATAAGAGGATTGCTTTAATCAGAATCACTTGAAGAAGATTGATAATCCTCTACCAAAGGCTGACCTCTCTCACCAATGGATATATATTTACCTAATGTCTGACCTTTAACAACCTTCCAAACTCTTCTCCCTTCCAACTTTGAGTTTCTTGAATCTATAAAAACTTCTTAGTAGAGTCTCTAGTGAAGAGATATATTCTTCCTTCTAGTTTTGTAGAGATTAACAAGACAAAAATAAATGATATAAAGCTTAAGACTCGGTATTTATCAAGATCAGGACAACATGGAGTCGCCACTAAGGAATTTCACACTAGTTGTGAAAATGCACTAAAATACTCACAAATATCTATCAACACTAAAAACCTTGCCAAAATTTATAGATCGACCTTCCTTTCTTTGAATTTATCAATCACAAATGTAAATGAAGTGCACCAACTAATGGGAATCGAGAAAATTATAGGCGAGAACCTATATCTTCACTCAATCCTTACAAATCTGATTACAAAATGATGCTTCACAATGTGTTTGCATGCAAAATTTACAAGTAACTTTAGCAGGGTTTGATATGTATTCAAATATCTCAAATATGTATACACATGGTTCAGATTAAACTAAGAAAATATCAAACTCAGAACTCCACTCTTCATTTCAATCTTATAAATCTGATCGAAGATGATATACTCAAATTTTCTAATTAAAAATAAATCACACAAGAAGTATTACCAGGGATATGAAATACTGAAATACTAAATAATGTCCTTGGCAATAGTGCCATTTAGGTATTGTTGATGGACTAAATAGACATGGACTGGCAAATGAATTAGATAATCAATCTCATAAGTGAAAATCGTTTCCCATGAATTTAAAATGATCCTAAAGAATGGCATTATTTAGGTGTTGGTACCCAGATTTAACCTCCTTCACAACTTGAGCAGCATCATAGACTTTACAAGACACTCAAAGGCAGATAAATGATTTATATGTCATTTTGTAGCTAGGGAAGTAATTTATCTAACTTGTTAGCACTCAAGCTTTGAAGAAGTGGGTAGCACCTTGAAAGGATTCGATCTAATCCTCACTATTTTAGGTTCGCTTTTTAACCAAGGTAAGAGAACCTATATTGCAGCCTCTTTTTTGTGAAGGAGGTGGAGATATCCTTATATTGTGCATATCATATGGAGATGGCCTTGGGAAAACATGATCAATTTTCCATTTATTCAAAATCAACAAAGTTGTCACTACTAAATGATGGAAATGCTTTCAAGACAAGGCTGAGGCTACTAGAGACATTGTATGATCCTAATTTGCTTTATGCATTTTTGTAAATAGATTATGTTCTTTTGTTGAAACATAATGTAATGCAGGGGTAGTATGGGGTAGGATTAGTTATTCTGAATGAAATTTTTTGGTGGGAGATTTTAGACAAGACTAACCAAAATTTTGCCAAATTCTTTGAGGACCTTTGCAAGAAATTTGTAAGACCCACACAACAGAATGCTTCAAAAAGGTTGAGATAATCCTTCAACCAGGATATGTGCACCAAATGGAGGCCCATATCTGCACTCTTCCACACAATCTTTGACACCTTCCCAAAAAGCTTGAAGTAGATGAACCAATAAAGCATCCAAAAATATTTGTTATATCATGACCTAAGGTGCACCCAAAGGTTTACAAAAATCTCTCTAATTCAAGGAAGGTAAAGTGAATTTAAATTTGTTTATCTCTTTATCGATGAAAGGTCTTTTGAATGTGAGATTGTAGATGCCATTAAACTATCAACAAAAAATGAGACCATGTATGATCAAGAGTGATTTTAAACACAAGACTACAACAGAGCAAGTAACACAAATTGAAAACATTCTGAAACATAAGTGCATACAAATTTTTCCAAGAGACAACACAAAATAATTCAATAATTCTCAAATCTATTAGTAGGGGAATGTTATAGAAACAATCTCGAGCTTGTTGATGGCTTTACAACTGAAACAAATTAGAAATGGTTCTCAGGTGGTTTCTCAGAGAATGGGATTCTTCCCAAATTTTCCAGTGAAATTCTAAGTTTCTCTGACCATTTGCATTTCTAAAAAATGCGTTATATATCTCTTGCCACATTAGAGCCTTATTTCCCAAGAAAAGAATATGCCAAGGGATCAATCTTGTTACAAAAATTCCTCATGATTCATTGAAAATGACATTTAACAAATTTGCAACGAGAGTTTCCAGGTGTTTTAAAAAGACTGAATCATTACAAATATTCGGATCATTATCCTTCCTGGAGGCACGTTTTTCATCATCAAGGCATGCAGATGCCTTTCCTCTCATCATTTCACCTTTTCACCTTTTAAAACTACCTCTATAACTTTCAATTTTGACATTTCACGTGTTTGGACGGATTAGGGAAAAACTTTGTTTCAAAAACACCTCAAATCTACAAATTAATCCCTAAAACCACTTGCATTGATCTTTGCAGGCACAAAGGACACAAATTCATCAAAAATTCGATTAAAAATGATGCAAAATTCACATCTCCAAGCTTCCTAGAGAAAAATTGGTGGCTAAAAATGAAAATGTACATGATTGCCCTTGGTCTTCTCTTTTCCTTCAATCTGGGCCCTCCATGTGTCCAAATATGATTGGGAATTAATTCGTGCTCACTTTTTGACTTTTTGACATTTTTGAAAAAATGAAAAAATGGATTTTTTTCTCTACCCCTCCGCCCTTGAATTTTGGTGATGACACATGGCACATGGTGGGCCCTATTGTTATCGTGCTTCAATTTCACCCTTTTTCCCTGTGGGGCCGCACACCCGATTTCTCCCTTGCCACATGTCGCTTAATGATTCATCATGGGGCCACGCCTCAAATTTTCCATCCAAGTCTTTTTACAAAAGGAAAAAAATTTCCCTTTGCTTCGTCACCCCGCTGATGCGCTCTACCTTAACCACATGTCTCCCTATGGCTCATTCGCGGGCCCACGGCTTAATTTTTTACTTTAGCTACTTTTGCTAAAAAGGGAAAAAATTCCCTATTTCCTCTGCGGCCCATACTTCCCTGTTTGCCACCACACTGCCATGTGTCCACCTATGATTAGCCACGAGGCCATGCTCCAAAATTTTACCTTAGTATTTTTTGCCTCCAAAGGCAAAAAATTTCAAGAACCTCTGTCATTCGTAGCGCCTCTACCCAAAATTGATGCCACGTGTTCTCCTCTTATTTGAGCGGGGCTGAAACTGATTTTGAAACTTTAGATAAAGAGAGCTAAGAAAATTTAAGTCCCCCATCAGCCCGCTCCTCCATTTTTGATCTTTAGGACACGTGTCCACTCTCGATTGGCTACAGGCTTTCGGGCCAATTTTTGACTTTAGCTTTTTCTACCAAAAGGGAAAAAAATTCTTTCTACCTCTGCGGCCCGCACTCTCCTCCGCACCTACCATGTGTCCATCCCTCACTCCATTGTGGACCCGTGGGCCCTTCTACAACTTTTTCCCCTCACCAAAAAGGAAAAATTTTCCTAAGTCTTCCACCAGCCTTTCCATTCCACCCTGGCACAAGAACATGACACGTGTCCCTCCTCTGGGACCTGCGGGTTGTGGGGGAAAATTGTGAAATTTTCCAAAGGCCAAAAATGTTAAGTTTTATAGAAAACCTGTCGATCCTTGTCCAACCAGAAGTGGCCATGTAGGAGGAGAATTTTGAGCTTAATTTTGATAGGCAAATGACACCCGTACAACTAAGAAAAAAACATAGAATTTACCAGAGATGCCCGAATTTGATTTTTTCTTCATGGGTGAGGGATTTTTGCTCAAAAACAAGGGAAATTGATTTTATGCAAGTTTTGACCATGGGGATAGATATTTGAGGGAAAATACACATGAAACAAACAAATTCAAGCTCCACAGGTGGAAAAAATGGAAAAAATGACCAAGGCCCATGGATTTGGAAAAATTAGGGCACAAAAAATGGCAAACTTGGGTGTTTCTTCACAAATGAGGCATGGAAAATGATTTTCAAATGGACTAAGGCATGGGAATAGAGGCAAAAACTTCATTTCACCCATTAAAACTATAGAAAACATTTCAAGAAATGCAGAGTGAAAGGAAAATTAGGGAAAAATAATAGAGGATCAAAATGGACACCAACAATCTGCATACTCTAGGACTAGGATTAAGCCTAGTTAGGCTTGTATCACCACATGAATCTCATGAACTAGCGTTTTCAACATATTTCAGACCTCGATATACCTCTTATAATATTCTTAGATATGAAAGACACCATAACATCCTTGAACCACCTTTAGAGAACACATCGTGACCAAAATAGCTTGAACCATGCACCAAGAAAATCATCCTACATGATCAAAATAGGAAACTACTAATCAACCTTCATGATATTTCATGGATGACACCTCATACAAAAACATATGCCACCTCGACTCCCTTTGACATCAATGTGACTTGACATCAATGAAAACAATACTGACATAATTCCCAACAATCTTCCCCTTTTTCATTGATGGAAACCGTCTTAAGAAACATTGATGGTGACCAAACATGCAAGCATATACAAGACTACCTACATACTTATTTTCATATTTCTGAGTACACTCTCCCCCTTTGAAATATAATGACAATGGCTACTATGAAAATTAGCATGAATGAAACAATGAGAATTCATAAAAATAAACTTAGTTACTCATCCTTGGACTACTTACTCACTATCTTGACTCCATTTTCTCGATGATCCATTGATTTGGTTATCACTCATGTAGACACATAAAATTTGCACCACTAATTTCCCTCACCACATGCACTATCTTCACAAATATATATCAATTCATTTAATCATATTACTTAATCTATAATCATTTACCCTAAGATCTAAAATACTTCACCATATTTACTCCTTGTAATATTATTCTACATCCCGTAAATATCATATTACAACCATAAAAATCCATGTTACTCCTCTAAAACCACTTAGAAACTAAAATTAAATAAGACAAAACAAATCAACAAATTATTAACAAATCTCACAACCTTCTTAACCTCCCTAACTCATTCTTCAATACCCCCTTAGTCATTTACCCACATCCCAATACAAAAACCTTTGATTAAAACTGGTTTCAAGAACTTCTATAGCTGTTTCCTCATGAAAATATGATCACCAATGATTCAATTGAATCACCAATGATTATAAATAACCCTTTTTCTTTCTCTCAAGGATCTTCAATCTCGAATCTTGGACCCCCTTTTCAATCCTACACTTTGTTTTCTCGACACAAAAACATCCAAGACATCTTCAATAACTATCATACATCAACATCAATCACTTTTAAGAATTTTTGGGCTCATTTTCATCACTTAGTTTCTCAAGAATGTCACAAGACAACTTATCAACTCAAATATTTTCCAAAAAGGATTTAAGGCATCTTTTAGCTCCACATTTGTTGAAAGGTATTCTTATATCTTTTCATTCAATTTTAAAGTCATAAGTATCTCCTAAATCAATCAAAAACATCATTTTAGAACTTCAAATCTTTCATTTTAGCAAAACTATCAAAAATCATAGAAATAGATATTGATTCACCTTAATTGCCAAAGTGATTAGACTAAATCGTATATGATTCCTGTCAAAAATCATCTTTTTATCAAATTTTCAACTTTTTATCATTTGTATCAAAACATCTGCATTTAACATGTTGTTTCCAAGTATGGCTCTTTATTAGATGGCAATTCCTGGCCATTCACATCCCATTACAAGCATTTACAACCTTCCTATAGTCCAACACCCTTTCTTCTAGGAAAAATATAACATCATGCATTATTTAACATTTTGTGTTATCTAATTCACCATTGGTGAACAAGACAACCAGATTATATTGAATTCATCCATTATATCCAAAAATATATTGATGACTTCTGCAGTACGATTAATTTGAATACATTCATATCGCAACTACACTTTCCTGGGCCACCTTTGAAGCTACTCAGGACTTGCCTATCCATCTTGAATTTTAGAAAAATATTTATTTGTTATCTACTTGTAAGAATTTTATACATGTTATTATCATATTTTTATAAATATACTTAATTGTTGAAAAAGAAGATGACAGCCTCCAAGGAAGTCCCTTTAGATTTCTGGAATCAGAATTTTTCGAGTAACTTGTCTATCCATTTATCTAATCCTTTTTTTGTGTGTCTATGAACACATGTTACTTTGTAGGAAAGGTAGATTCATATACTCTTTCATTCGAGACTCAATAGATTTAATAAAACATCAACTTTAGCATCCATCCTCATGGGTATTCGAAACCCTAATGTTTTCTCGAGGTCGGTGTTGATTTTGTTGTTTCACTTAATTAATTTAAAGTAGGAAAGATAGAACATCTCTTAATATTTTGGCACGCCCGTGGGATATGTTGGGCCCTGAAATATCAACTAACTCCAAAAAGGGTGCATAGGTGCACATAGTTAAACAAAGCACGTAAGATAAGGCACACATGGAAGGGTTCGGGTAGGGTTTTAGTAGAACCCAATATGCGTGCCCACAGAGCGTAATCCGAGACTTATCCATTTTTGACCTATCAAGCGGACGTGAGAAAACGTGACCCGGTGGATAAGGTCCCAACCTAGCGGCAGGGTGGCCTTGAAGGAATATTCCCATGATAGAAGATGCTTTAGAAGGACATCATGACAAGGAGTGGTGATCTCAAACCTAGAGGAGCATGTGCTCATAGAGGACCACATTCAAACACTTGGTGACAAATCTAAGGCTATAGAAGAATGAGTTGGTAGTTCAAGAAGGCTATATATACAAGTGCCTGTAGAAGCAAAGGGAGATGAAATGGATAGATGGTGGAGCTATGCATAAATACTGGAAGGACTCTGCTAGCTTAGGTAAATAAGAATAGGAAAGGATGTATCAAGGTTTTGGGAGTTATAAATTTTCTTTTCAGGGCCTAGTTATATGAATCTAGTTATAATACATGACTATGGTCTTCCTCTCTGTGACATTTTGTAATGGGCCTTATGAATGTAATGAGGTTACTAGGTTTATGTGAATATGAACACTAATGATTTTGATGCATACATCCTTCTTCATAGTTATTTTTCATTTATGTTTATGAACTAAGTATGAATTCTTGTACAACTTCCTTTCTATTTTGGTGTAAGTTCTATAATTTGTTAAGATCTTTTCTGTTTGGAATGACTACAAGGATCTAGAAGTCGTTCTGAGCTCTATGGTGCTTGTATGTCTTATTCCCTCTCAAATCTCTTAAACTCGATCATAGATGATGTTTCCCACTAAAATCACATAAAAGAGAGACTCGGCACTGCGCATGCCTTAAGTGAGTGCCCAACACCTGCTGGGTGATAGGCTAATGTGCATGGGATTCCTTTCCTTTGTGATGGGTGTAAAAATGACTACATCTTGGTTCCATTGCTAGGACCTCTTTTTGAAGTTGTAGTGGGAAATGGCATACATCATGATTTGTGTAATGAGTAATGATAGGAATTTTAACTTTGGAAAGTGTTAAATCATGGTTCAAGAGCACGGAGGATGAATTTTCTTAGAGATTTAGCACTGGATCTAAGTTTAATGCACGTAGATGGGTAGAAGAGAACCTCTACCATGATTTGTATGAATTTTTTTCTATTGTTTCCTAGTAGAACTGTATGAATGGATCTCAACATATGTGTATAGATCAAGCTGGTATTATAGATCATGTCCATGAACCCAAGAAGAATACTAGAGGATGCGTGATGTAGATATGACGTGGACTCGTGATGTGGATCATTGGTGGAAGGGTGTGTTGGCTAGCTACACTCTGAGTATGCTATTTCTACATATTCTTGTCCAAAATTTGCTGAGTTTGAAGTTCTGAGGGAGCCCAAAGGATCATTTCTATGTGCTTTATCCCTTTGGAAATGAATATCTTGATTGTTACCTTGAGTTTAGAGGTATTTCTAATGGCTAGCTAAACCATTCTGAGTACTAGGTGAGGAAGCTAGGGTGGATGAAGATGGCAGATATTACGATGGAGAAAGAAAGGGAGGAGAGATGGCTCAAGTATAGTGAAGCGTGAAAGGGATATTGCTAGAAAACATAAGGTTGCAAGTGTGATGGATCTATGGAGGTAGACGTTGCGGGAAGGAGTGGAGGTTCATGTGGAGGATGTGGAACCTGAGTAGTCTGTGCTACCCCATCTTGGCAAGCACGTAAGAGAAACCCCTTTGGCTTCTAATGAGAGTTTTTCACGTAGAGAGAGAAGAGTCATTGGCACGTATCTAAACCCACCTAGTGACCAAACCCTGGTGCTTGGTTTTCCAAATCAAGGAAGGAGTATCGTTGACCCAGTTGGTATTAGTGGAAGTGATAGATCTATGCCCAAGAGATATAATTTTTCATTTCCCACTTCTATGGCTACACATATTCCAAAGATTTAGAGGAATTTTTAGATGAGGAGCAAGTACACAAGCCTTCGATCTCACATTTAGGAGTGGTACAGGGGTACACTAGTGGTAGTGGGGCATTATCACAGACCATTGGCACATAGTTCAATGGAACTTTGGGGACCCTCGGCATGACCACCATGACATGACCCGTGAATCTAGTGGCTCAGGAGGAATAGGACCTAGTGGATCTGGTGGGTCTGGTGGCTTAGGAGGCATAGGACCTAGTGGATTTGGTGGATTCGGGTGAGAGGAAACACCGAGAGGGAACCAAGGCTCTGGCTTAGGAGGAAAAGGGCCCCAACCACCCCCTCAAGTCTTCTTTGAGATGTCTTTACATTTTCCAGATTACAGAGGTATTGAAGATGTTACAAAACATGTTCACAAGTGTGAACTACTATGGCATGTAAAAGGGATCAAAACCTTGGAGCGGAAGGCAAGCCAGTTTGTAATGACATTGCATAGGGGCACGTGCATAGATGGTATAGGAAATATGACCCTCATCAAATGGTGGTGGATTATACTTGCTTTAAAGAATGCCTTCTTGGTAGAATTCCACATTCTTAAGTTTGAATAGAAGAGCATCAATGCCTTGAAGGAGATTCAATAGGGAATGGTAGAGAGTGTGCGGGAATATGATACATGCTTTAAAACTCTCTTGTCTAAGTTATCATATGATATTCACCCTTCACAACATGCTTATTGGTTTGTTGGAGGATTGATCACTCCTTTTAGGAGAGCTTTATCTCATAAAACTTTCATAGACCCACGTGAGGTGTTAGAAGTTTCTTTGTGTGCCAAGGCTATTGCAAGTGTTGATACTAGTGTTAGCCCATTTTTGGAGGTTCAAATTATTGCTATGGCTAAGTAGCTGGAGAATTTGTCTCGCCCACTGCATAAGACTTGCAGTAGTAAATGGTGTACAAATTATGAAGTAGAGGGGCATGTTAAGGATAGTTTCCCAGGAGGACAGTACATGCCGTGACAGTAGACTATGAAATTTTTCATGCGAACCATGATGCAAGTATATGTCCCTTGTTATAGCATGCAATTCAGAAGAATGTGTCTTTCTATTGTAAGATCTTCACTTCTACAACCCATGATACTAAGGATTGTAGGCTTATTGACTAGATCCATGAGGTCATTGATAATGGGGTGTGCCAAACCATCATTATCAATAGTTCTAAAGTTGATGATCACCATTATGAGGAGCGCGCAGATGGAGGTACGCATGGAAGGGGATTTCATGGAGGATTTTGTGGTCATGGTAACTGTGGAGGAGGAAGAAGTGAGTTCCCATGTGGAATCTGTTTTAATTGTGGGTCTACAGATCATTACAAATGAGATTTGCAAGACCTATTGTAGTGCTCATGGTGCAGGAAGAAACATAAGTATGAGGAGTGCCCTGAGTTGTTTGAGCACATGAATCAGTAGCAATGGAAAGACAAGGGAACTGAAATAGTAAGCATTAAGAAAAAGGACACACAATGGATGCCATAGGTGACATGTGATACAGGTTTGGAATCTATCATGGTAACAACGTCAACAAGAGCAAAGGCCATGCATGCAAAGGAAATACCAAGTCGAGAGGAATCCGGTTTTAAGAGAAGAAGTGGTACATGGAAAGTACCCGAATCTTTCTCATCAGAAAGAGGTATATCAAGATACCATGGACGTCATTTAGATTTTACAAGGAGAAAACTAGTATCTAAAGGAGAATTCTAGGAGGGAGGAGCAAAGAAGGAAGGTCAAGGTGCCAAGAGATGACCTGGATGAGGTCAACGAGGTATATAAAATGATAAGGCAAGAGAATATTGTCCCCTTTCTAGGGACATGGTTGAGAGAGAAGGTACCACGTGCTAGAAAAGAGTGTGAGAGACAGTCCTTCATGCATACCTCCCCCTCACACCCTTAACTATGATAGGGATATCATGTTAAATAAAATGGTGGATGGATGGTTGCTTCGTAATATACTCATTAAGAAGGACGTGGAGGTCAATGCTCGACCTTAGATGCATGACATCGATGGGAAGACCTACATTATAACCATCTTTGAATGTGTTGTATATGGCAAAAAATGAAGGAAATGCTCATCGATGTCTTAAAAGATGTAGCTATCACCATTCGGGAGCTAAGTTTACTTGGGAATTTGAAGTCTTAGCACTCACCGAGGTCGACAATTTCCCAAAGACTACTTAGAACCCATGGTGTTATAAGAACAATGTGGATCTTCAATTCAACAAGGGGTACATCAAATTTAAAAATGAGGATGAATGAGTCATCATATCCCTAGTTGATGGGAATTCAACACCCTATACTAAAACTTTAGGAGAAGAGGTCCTGGATAGAATATATGTGTGCTCAATCGTGATTCAAAGATAATCCATCTTACCGACGGAGTTATTCGATTTGAAGATTCTCAATTGGTAAGTGACACCACTAGTCTAGTATGTGATAATTGGGCACATGGGACCTACAAATTTATTGGATGCCATTTAAGAGGATCAGTTATAAAGGTGACAAAGGTGTGCATCCGGTTGCACTGGCCTAGGAGGAAAAAGAGCTATCTAAGTATTTAGGAGGAGCCTCCTCTCGAAGTCTTTTTGCAGAAAATGGAAGCTCAGTGGAAGGAGGAAAATGAAAGAAGGGGATGTTAAGTTATGTCCTACTAGGAACTGATGCGTGCTAGTGGGAAACACATCGGATAATCTCTTGGAATGGCATGAAGTGAGAATTTCCTTCTCTATTCATTTCTCTAGAAGCAATGTGCCCACCACCATCAAGGACTACCATGGTAAGGAGCCCACTTCTTTCCATGTCCAAGCCTATGAAAGAACATGGAGGGAAGGAATGGAAGAATTTCCACCATCCCTTTGGGTACACAAACTATATTCTACACTGTAAGGTTGTGCACGTGCATGGTACATCCACTCTGAGACACGATACTAGATAAGGAATTGGCACTAGCTAGTGGGTGACCTCGTTTAAACATTTGAGTATCGAAGTACCAAGCCATCAGTTGATAAGGAATTGTAGGTTTTCAAGCACCTTACCATGGGGGATAGTGCCATGATAGAAGATAGACTACTAGACTTGTTTGGTGATCCAATTTTGGAGGTACACTTTGAATAAGAGGAAATATAGGAGGTTCAGCTTGAGCATGTGTGTGTGAAAAAGGATAAAGGCAAGCTTGTATATGTGATTGACAGGAGGAATCATAAATCTCGATGTTAACCATTAGATAGGGATGTGCGAGGTAGTGGACGATATTGATACTCACGTGCGTACCTTTCATGAACCTTTAAAAACTAAAAAGGTTAACATCAGCTTGGGAGAAGAACCTAAGGAAGCTATCATTGGAGATTATTGGTCAAAGAAGGAAGTCTCTAAGATCTTTGATCTTTTGCATGAATTTGAGGATTTATTCCCGCACGGGTACCATGAGATCAAAGGTGTCCACCATTCCTTAGGGGAGATGAGGATAAATTTGAAGGAAGGTGCATGCCCAGGTCATGAAGAGACCCTACCAGATGAATCCCAATTTACGTGTGAAGGTAAAGGAAGAGTTAGACAAAATGATAGCATTTGGGATCATTGAAGTTGTTGAAGAATTGGATTGGATAAGTCTAATGGTAATTAACATCAAGAAAGATGAGTGGATTAGGATCTATGTGGATTATAGGGAGCTGAATGCAATTTGTGTCATCAATCCTTTTCTAACCCCCTTCACTGAAGAAATTTTGGAGGGAGTCACTTTGGACACGAAATCTATTCCTTTACGGATGGATTTTCGGGTACCACCAAGTCCAGATTGCAAAGGAAGACTAGGAAAAGACAAATTTCACCACTGAATGGGGAATTTTTGCATACATGGTCATGCCCTTTGGGTTGAAGAATGCACCTATTGTTTTCTCATGCATAGTGGTACAGGCATTCCAAGACTTCATCCATAAATTTCTCCAAGTTTATCTAGATGATTGGACGATGTATGGGCTAGTAAAATACCATTGTGATAATTTGAGGTTGATGTTTGAGAGGTGTTGGCAATTGAGGATATCTCTCAACACTAAGAAGTGTGTCTTTAATACCCCCTTTTGAACGTTATTGGGGCATATCATATGTAAGGAGGACTTGCTAGTAGATCCTACAAAGGTTGCAGTTATTGTGGGATTAGAGGAGCGTACTAGCCAAAGCACGCAGTGTTGGTTTCTTGGATATGCGGGCTACTATCGGAAGTTCATCAAGGGGTATGCCAAGATTTTCACACCTTTAGAAGAATTTCTTAGACATAAAAGTGCCTTATATTGGGGAAAGGGACATCAGAGGGCATTTGACACATTAAAGGATAGGCTTGTCATGACGCCTATATTATGTTTTCCCTCTTGCTATAAGCCCTCCCATGTTCATGTAGATGCCTTGAATGACCATTGGGGTAGTACTTACACACCTAATGAGGGAATTTTTGATCACTCCCTATGCTTTACAAGCAGGAAGTTGACACTAGCAGAGCAGAATTATACTATAACCAAGCGTGAAGCATTTTCAATGATCTACGTGCTTCACAAGTTTAGGAATCTATCAGTTGGCAACTCCCTTTATCTTCTACACTGACCACATGACATTAAAGTATTTAATGAACAAGCCCATTCTACAAGGGTTTATATTTCAGTGGGTGTTGTTATTTCAAGAGTTTGACTTCACGGTATTTTTGAAGCTTGGAAAGAGTAATTATGGACCTGATCATTTGTCAAGAATTGATTCAGGGGAGGACACACATAGTATTGAAGAGACTATGCCAGACACACAACTATTTAGGTTACGGCATGCACCCTCGGATTTGGAGGAAATTGTAGTATTTCTAAAGGAAGGTGTGGCATCGAAAGGGATGAAGACATTATAGAAAAAACAACTAGCCATACACACTATGCCCTACATGTTGATCAGTGGGGACTTATACAAATTAGGGCATGATGAAGTTTTGTGTAGGTGTGTACTAGAGCATGAGCACCTCACCATCATAGAGGAAGCACACAGAGGAAGTGCAGGTGGACATTATGTAGGAAATGCCACTACACATAAAATATTAATGACATGATTATGGTGGGAAAATCTATATAAGGACTGCAAGGATTATTATAAATCTTGTGACCATTGTCAGCATATTGGAAAGCCAAGACAGAGAGATGAAATGACTTTGCACCATATCCCTAGTGATGAACCTTTTGAGAAATGGGAAATAGACTTTGTAGGCCCTATTACACCAAGCACATAGGACTCGTATCATGCTACGTAATCACTTACACAGACTATTTGAAAAGGTGGGAGAGGCAGCCCCAACTAAATATTATACAATAGCTACAACAACAAGATTTTTGTGGGAGAACATTATCACGAGGTATGGATTCCCTTTAAGTTTAACCAGCGATAGGGGTACACATTTCTTGAATGAGACTGTGAGGATCTTGTTAGTAGAGTTCATGGTGGCTCATCACAAGACTACACCTTATCACCCACAAGCAAATGGAACTGCGAAAGCATTTAACAAAATACTAAGTCATACCCTGAAAAAAATTTGGGATGTTGGAAGACGAGATTGGGATGACAAGGTATCATCCATATTATGGGCTTATAGGACAAATTATAAAAGGATAAACAAATCCAAATCATTTCAATTGGTGCTTGGAATGGAAGTTGTTCTATCAGTTGAGTTCATGTTACCTTATCTATGAATAGTGCATGTAGGAGGGTTGGATGATGAGCAAACGCTGCAATAAATAATTGATGAATTGATGAAGCTGGATGAAAGATGATCACTCGCCGGGGAGCCAAACATCAAAAAAGTAATGAAAAATTCATGGCATGATCATAATATTAGGAACAAGAAGTTTGAGGTTGGGTAGATGGTCTTACTATATGATTCTAAGTTTCTGCGCCACCCCGAGAAGTATAACGTCCATTGGTAAGGCCCTATATAATCTTGTACATCCTTGATTCAGCGCATGCCATTCAAGCGCTGGATGGAATGAAATTTCTTGGACACTTAAATGGGAGTAGGTTGAATCCCTACTATAAATAAGGCTTCTTGGTGTTTGTAAATAAGGTAGTTTTTCTAGATAGTTTAGAATTTCCTTTCTTGTGTTTCCTTTCATGTTGTTGTTTTGTTTTGTGCCTTGGCCATTGGTAACCTTGTTAATTTTTGAGTTTTTTGAGTGCATATAGTACCACACATGGTAGTTTAAGTGTGGGGTGGAGTGATGTGAAGGAAAGCGTGGGTAAAGTGCCAAAGAGGATTCTATTGAAAGCCCAGTTGAATGGCCCTGTTGAAAGAGGTGCATGAAGAAAAGGTAGAAAAGAATGGTTAGTGTCAAGATAAGGCTACTTTCAGATCCCACATATAGAGGAGGAAGAAGCACATAAACAACACGAGGTAGGTGAAAGAAAAAATCATAACAGAAGAAGAGCCTCCGGAGTTGGTTATGAGACTGCAAGATTCTCATGTCAAGATGGATTGGTTGCACACCATAACATCGAATATTTTCTACGTAGGGTTGGACGCGTGAGTTAGGGCGTAAAATTTGGGCTTCATTTGAAAAATCCAAATTAAATGTTAAAATTATGGTGGTTGGTGAAGTAGCATTTAATGCTTAAAAATGGGAAAAACTATAAATAAAGGTTCAGATATCTCATTTTTTCAATTTGCGTATACGAAGAGGAGTTTTTTTGAACTAGGGTTTCCAGAGTTGATCCGTGCGAAGAAAAATTACAAGAATTTGAGTGTGAGTGACCAGTTTGGAGTTACAAACTAGAAAGGAAGTGATTCACGAGCATGGGAAGAGTTGTGGAGAAGCATCGTCTGGTGAAAAGAGGTTCCAGTTAGGGTTTGGCATCTAGGGCACGGGTTAGAAAATATTTTCTTTGCCAGTTTGAGATCTAAACTTAGAAAGGGGTAGTAAAACAAAGCAAGTGAAAGAAGTTGAAGTGTTAACATAAAAATGGAACCCAAGAAACCAATTGGCACACCTAAGAAGGGAAAGGGCAAGGGCAAGGGAAAGCAACAAGACACTATCATGGGTACAAATGAAGAGTGGTACGTAGAAATGCAATACCCAGACAAAGTATTGCTTGGGCGTGAATGGGAGTCCCATTTAAGAAATATGTTAGTAAATGATTACAATCATCATTCGAGCATAATTGAGAAGGAAATGGCACTGGAGTTAGTGTGCCCAATGAATAAAAGGACACTAGAGGGTTTTCCCATCTATAATGATGATGTAAAAGTGAAGATGGAGAAGTCAAGATTATTGCAACTCTTTGAGTTTCCCTACTTTGGGAATCCTGAGTACCTATATCAATGGTTGATGTCACGCATGCATGAAGATTACTTTCACTTCGCAGGGCACAAGATGTGCATTACCCCTTAGCTTGTTTCACATTTCACAGGCCTCATCTATGAAGGAGAAAGTTTGGAGGATGACCTATGTGACAAGGAGGCAATTAAGGAAACCATCACTGCTTATGCATACAAAAAGGGGTCGAGGTACTTTGATATCATGGACATCAAGGACCTGGTGATGAAGATGGCCGTGCACCTTGTGACAAAGTTAAATGGCCAGGAGAGATGGACCTAGGTAAACAAGGCCTAGTTGAATGTTTGTAAGAGGATTTCGGAGGGCACCATCTATAAATTTTCTACATTCATTGTAGATAATATTTTCATTAGTAGCACGTAAGAAGGTGATAAAATCCTTTTTGGTAATGTCTTGTTAACCATTGTATTCTCAGAGATTGGGGTGCCAGATGCAGTGGAAAAATTCATGTGGGAGTACCCTACTAAAGACCCTTCACCCACAAAGAGGTTTGAGAAGTACACCTATGATAGTATGATGGCCATGTATAAGGCACACCTAGAGAAGTGGTACATGTGCCTGAGGAATGCGTTTGGGGTGGAATGGAGGATCCTTGAACAACTGCCAGCCACCATTGAGGGAGAAGATGAGTTTGTTGTGTACCAACATTTATGCCTTGGTAGATTTAAACTGATAGATGAGACATGGAGCCCATGGTGCAAGCTCCCTTTTTCCTTCACAGCTCAACACTTCCAAGCAGGAGTGAACAGGTTCAAAGAATCCAAGAATTTGAAGTTGGACCTTGGTAATCTGGACCGAGACCATAGAGAAATGTGTAAAGGGTTGGTTTACCCCAACAAGCGCATGTATGTGGAGAAGTACGTGTCGCATGAGGTCTAAATGATGAGACCCATGACTTTTCCCATTGCAGGAGGGACCGCAGGTGCAAGTATACCTCCGCATAAGACCCAAATTTGAGAAGGGTGCATATTTAGAGAATGAGGTGTCCATACCTGAGGACCCAACTGGTAGGAAGAGACCCACACCTAGGTAGAAGGAAAAAGAACCAAAGGAGAAAGTACCAAGTGTAGTGAATACACAAGCAATAGGTACCCTTGGGACAAGTGCCAGAATAAGTATGTATTTGTGCAAGAAAAATTCCATAGTCAAAGAGAAGACTCGGAGCCAAAGGAGCCATTAGACAAGGAGTCATTGGAAGAAGAAGAGATAGAGTCACCTGTGCGGAATCCCCAGTTGGAAAGAAGAAGAAGATGATAGAGGAGTTAGATTCTGAGTACACTAAGAGCTTAGGGGCCTACTAGGGTGAAATGGATGATGGTGAGGAAGATAATCTTGAGGTAAACCAAGAATATCCTATGTTCAATATGCATGAATTGGAGGAGGGAGAAGGAGAGAAGAATGAGTACATCTTCACACGGAGAGAGGGAAGCCAGGAAGGTGAGAAGGTGCCCGGATAAAGAAGGGAGAAAAGAGGTAAACGAGGAGATGGAAAGAGAGGCTGAGAAGGTTATTGAGACCTTTCTAGAAGAGGGGTTAGAATGCAAACCCGAGCTGGTAATGAATGAGGATAATGGAGACAATGGAGAAAAGGACCATAACAGACCTTTGGAGGCCCCAATTTAACTATAAATATTCCTAATGGCATGCACATGGGAGGAAAGTGCACAGAGGAGGAGAGGCCATGGTTGGGTTATGTTGATGACCCCAATAAAGTGTTGTGTGCATGGTTCCAAAGCACATTTCTAGTAGAGGGGATCCTAAAAATGTCATCTTTTGATAAGGAGGTTACATACCCGTGGACAAGGAAGATGCTCTCATGGGCATTTGAGTCCCATCTTGATGACCCGAGAATTTGAAGTAAGGCACGGGAAATATTAACATTGCGTAATAAAAAGAGACAACCCATTGGTGAATGCTCAACAAATCTCAGATGAACAACTATGCAATGTGCTCAACAAGGTCTCCATTGAGGTTGAAGCTAGTCTCTTTTAGCGAATGATATAATCAAATAT
This sequence comes from Taxus wallichiana var. yunnanensis, assembly GCA_018340775.1. NCBI lineage: Eukaryota > Viridiplantae > Streptophyta > Pinopsida > Cupressales > Taxaceae > Taxus > Taxus wallichiana. Next base: position 298,138,836 of record CM031243.1, on the reverse strand, counting down.
TTGGAGGATGAATTGGATAAGAAAGAGGAAGAGCTAAATGTGGGACAAAGGAGATGAGTCAAGAAAATTTGATCAGCGCCAGGTTGCGGCATGAGTTAAGGGACAAGAAGCCAAGAGTACGTCAAGTATACAAAAATATGGAGTCCATTACATATGCAATAGTGTTGAAGCATCTGGACCTAACACCTCCTATGTGGAAGTATGCATCTACCCTGGAATGCCTGGAGGACTTAACAAGAATCCTCACCATGGAGAGGTAGCCACTAGCCTTGGAATCTATAGAAGAAGTGGCCGTGCATTTAGAAAAGGAGGATAAATTGAAGGTTGTGGTACTCATAGCTGAATACAACAAGGTCCTTGTTGATGTAAAGATTGCTTCCTAGACTGCTGAGGCCACGTACGACAACTGCACGGATAGAGACAAAGTGGCAAGCATGTTGGTCACCAATGATGAAGCAGAACTTAAAGAGTTCTAGGAGAAGAATAAGGGGAATAGAGCAGAGTGAGAAAATATCCTAGCTAAGGTAGAAAATAAATTAGAAGCTATTAAGGCCTTACAGGCTCAGTTAAAAACTGGCTAAAGGAACTATACCCACAGATTACATGAAGGATGGATGTGCTAGAGGATATAGGCAAGGAGTTAGAGAAAATTGTTGACAACATGAGTGCCCAAGGGGATGGGTTGGGTTTTGATTAGGTGATCGCCTTAGTAGGTGATCTTTTCTAGAGAGAATAGAATGAGGTTGATGCCTAGAGCAATCGGAGGCCGGATTATAGAAGAAATTTCCTCTCTTATTACTCTAAGTAGCATCATTCCCCATTATTCCTTCTTTTCCCATTCTTTGTACCCTTTATTGTGTATTTATTTATTCTTTGAGGAAGTTTCTGATGTCGAAGAACATGTAAAGTGTGGGGTGATGTTCGGCCTCTGAAATATCAACTAAGTCCAAAAAGGGCACATAGGCACACATGATTGAAAAAAGTGCATAAGATAAGGCACGTAGGGAAGGGTTCAAGTAGGGTTTTAGTAGAACTCAGGGTGCATACCCATGGAGAAGAATCCGAGACTTATCCATTTTTGACCTATCGGGTAGAACGTGAGAAAAATGTGACCTAAGTGGATAAGGTGTCACCTGGTGGTGACAGGGGTGGCCTAGAAGGAATATGCCCTATGATAGAAGCTTCTAGAAGGACATCATGGCAAGGAGTGGTGATCTCAAGCCTACAGGAGCATGCGCTCATAGAGGACCACATTCAGACACTTGGCGATAGTTCTAAGGCCACATAAGAATGAGTTGGCAGTTCAAGAAGGCTATATATATAAGTGCCTATAGAAGAAAAGGGAGATGAAATGGATAGATGGCAAAGCTCTGCATAAATACTGTAAGGACTCTACTAACATAGGTAAATAAGTGTAGGAAAGGATGTATCAAGGGTTTGGGAGTTATAAATTTTCTTTTCAGGGCCTAGTTATATGAATCTAGTTATAATGCATGACTACGGTTTGCCTTTCTATGACATTCTGTAATTGGCCTAATGAATGTAATGAGGTTACCCATTTATGTTAATATGAACATTAATGGTTATGATGCATACATCCTTCTTCATAGTTCTTTTTTATTTATGTTTATGAACTAAGTATGAATTCTTGTACAACTTCCTTTCTATTTTGGTGTAATTTCTATAATCTGTTAAGCTCTTTTCTATTTGGAATGACTGCAAGGATCTAGAAGCCGTTCTAAGCTCTATGGTGCTTGTATGTCTCATTCCCTCTCAAATCTCTTAACCTCAGATCATAGATGATTTTTCACACTAAAATCACATAAAAGAGATACTCGACACTCGCGTGTGCCTCGGTGAGTTCCTAGAGCCCGTTGGGTGATAGGACAACACGCATGGGATTCCTTTCCTTTCTGATGGGTGTAAAAATGACTACAGGATAGTAGTCCCTTTTAATTGTATTTTTTATTTAAATCAAAATTTTATTCATTTTTAGGCTTGTTTCTTTGTAATTTCCAACTATCCATTCAAATTTCTAACGATTGAGTGAATTTCAAGAGATTCCTACTAAACACCGACGATCTTTGTGACTCGCTTATGATTACTCAATCAATTATCCTCTAACATTTTTTTTTTCTGTTATTTTTTCTTCTCGCTAACCTTTTTGTAGGTTTTTGGCTTTGGTGACTTTTTCTTGCTTGTGATATTGCATTGCTAAAAAATCAAAAGACTAAAAATATAAAAAAGAAGCATTCTTCAGGTGAGTCCTTTCCTTTTCTTTTCATTTTCAAGCATTACATTTTGCTTTCTGTCCTCATTGAAATCAATTGTTCATTTGGGTTTAAAAAGAACCTTGCATCCTCTTGATCATATAGATTAATTAAAGGATTAATTTATTGCATTCAAATAATCTTCCCCACACACAACCAAATCACATCAAACATAATTTGCATTAAAAATTTCCACCTAGGTGATAACTATTGCGGTTTCATCACCCAATAGTGAAACCGACTCGGTGTTCTAACCGAGTATAAATAATTGGATGTCAGTATATTAACTAAGCACCCGACTCCCTTATCGCTGCAAGACCATGAAGTGAGGGGGTAGGCCCCAATACTAGGCCTCATATAAGAACCAACACATATTTAGGCCTCATGTACCTTTAGGTATATCGAGGAATCCAACCTTAAACATTACCTAAAACCATCCATAGACAACCATTTCCTAGGACCTTATTAGTCGTTTTACACATTTCACTTTTTCTAAGTTAATCAATCTTTCTGTGTGATTTTCTTGTTGCTTATAATCAACCAATCTAGATTTCATTTTATTTCATTAGGTGGTTATTTGTTTGTTTCTATGGTTCTCATAAGACATCAATCTCGTATCCAAACTTCGAAAACATGTCTAGTCCATTCCAACAATGCACAACATGCCCATCAAACCTTACAACATGCTCAAAACCGTATAGAAGATGCTAAATGAATCATTGATCAACACCAAACATTCATATCAACACCTTGACCAAAAGATCAAGAATAACCCCATTCTCCAAGTAGCTAATCTGCCTCATCTGAGACACCTGATCCTAACAATCATTGTTTCTTTGATAGTGGGGATCCTGTATTTTTAGAAATCTAGGATTCAAATCTCATCACTCAAATTCCAACCTTGTAGCATGGGGTGTTCATTTGCAACCATCATTTCTTGAACTATAGTTGTATGTACCCAATCCCTCATGTGGTTTTTCCCATCTCATTGATCCAAATCATGAACCAATTATCCAACAGATATATCCTTATCCTTCCAACAGTAGACCAAAAACATCCAATGTTGTGTCTTTAGTTCCTATTTTTGACCTTAACGTGATTTCTTCACAAGACACAACCACTCAACTGGTTCCACACCACCTCAAAATAGTAAAAATGTTTCTTCGTCTCGCATAAACCCCTCCAACTTCCTCTACCATCCAAACACCTCATGTGAGTTCTACTACTATTTCTATTAGTGTATCCCAACCACCACCTTCTCAAAAAACTACACCTCTACAAAACATTACCATGTCCATCCCTACATCTGTACCCTTAATCAATACTAACGTTGTTTCCAGTACCCATCTAGTTTCACAACAATTCCTCAACCTCGCTTATTTCACAACACATACCTCACTCATCTCTATCAATTTCTTCCTCTCAATCTATACCACAACCCCTTATCCATGCCTCTATCCCTCTTGAACATCCCATAACAATCACAACCCCTTGTTTTCACCTCCATACCCTTTCAAAAAACACCTCAATACTCGTAACCCCTTATCCACACATCCATTCCTTTTCAACACATCCCACAACAATCACAATCTCTTTTGAATACATCCATCCCTCCCCAAAGATTAAAATATCCTACCATCACAACCGTTAGCCTCACAAGCCACTTATAATATTCCTATAAATATTCCTCAACAAAACATCCCGTTTTAGCAAAGTATCCCACAACAATACCTACCATATCAAAAATCTATTCATTTTTTATTTAATCAACCCGGTTTTTCTTCATCTAGTATACAACAACAACCAAAAACAGAACCCCTTCATGCTTTAATGAATAGAATATCCATCCTTGAATCCACTTCAATGGGTCCTAAAAACACACTTTTGTATGAACAAATAATGACCGTATTCATCCATCTGTACCCTACAAATCCTATCCTCATTAGGATCTCTCAAAATTTATCAAATTCTACAAAGAAGGAGCATCCTCAAAAATGCATCCAATATTTTCATCATGTTTTTTACCTTATATCTCATGACTAGGACCTTATGTTAAGAACATTCCCCATGTTGTTGGTAGGTCCTTCTTTAGATTAGTATAATAACATTCCATAATACTCCCTCTTCTCATTCACACAACTTTCCCATCTCTTTTTCGAACAATTTTCAATGAACATCACCCAAAAAAAAACCATTACTAACCATTATGAAATCAAAAAAATTGAAGGATAATCACTTGCGGACTTTATTTCCCGCTAAAGGGGTATAATCAATCAATTATCATTTTCTCTCCCATAAAAAAATTAATCAAATTATGCTCTCATTCATGCACAAACCACATCTCTTCTACACTTCAAATCCAATCCTTTCATATATTTTATGAAGCCTTTACCATGGCCCGTAAACTTGAGCTTCATGCTCTTGAAGAAGGCAGAGTGAAATTTAGATTAAGGAAACCAAAATGTGAATTCCCATGTAAATTATCCTCTAGTCAAGAAAAACCCAAATCCTTAGCTAATGCCGTAGTCATAAAATCTTCTCCTAAAGTGTGTTCGACCACCAAACACTCTCATCGCTAACAAAACTATACCCCCATTGGAGAGACTTACAATGTGGTCTTTGAAAAACTCCTCACCTCTAATATGATCTCTCTTCCACCTATCCATCCTATAGAAACCTCTGTTTTAAATCCCTCTTTGTACAAGGATAATGAATATTGCAAGTACTATAGGATCAAAGGTCATGAAAATGAAAGCTTTCACTCATTTAACAATGTCCTTTAGGATATGATTGATAAAGGTGAGATACATTTAGATAATCCTAATGCACCCCAAAATAAGAACCTTGATGTCTTTAAATAACCATTTCCAAATCATTCCCCATCAAGTAGTCAACCACAAACTAACAATGTTCAAACCCATCATACCATAAATACCATCAATAAAACATCACCTATCATTGAATCTACACCCACACCTTCCTCTAGTAACACCCCCGAATCGAAACATGAAAAAAATTAGAAACACCCATGAAAGACAAAACATCTTCACCCACATCTACCACTTCTCCATCCATCTCATCTATAAACTCTTCTCGAACATCTAAAAAACAACCCATTATTCAAATCATGAAGATTTTGTATGATGATTTTGTAGCCTAGTATCACCTTGATAACTTTCAAAACTTATTCCCCCACATCTTAGAAAGTCACAATTATAAACCATTCAACTACACCTATACAAATATCAAAACATTATCCCTCTATCCTAGGGACACATCCCTTGTCTAAATCACCTACCACCACCCCACATTCAAAAACCACTTGTCAACGAATAACTAAAGAACCCACATGAAAAACAACACCTCTTGTAATAACCAAAACAAATGAGACATCATCACCTTTGACATCCACATCAAAAGGACATTATGCAAAAATCCTAGAGAAAATCATTCAATAATCACTCATAGTGCTACCTCCTCCTAAACCATCACACTTTAGATGTCATAAACCTTAATGATATAATTTTTAAGCTTTCGGTGATTACCATCGAGTGCGAGGACACTCTATAGAAGACTGTAAGGCCTTTCACATAGTCATTAAGAAACTTGAAAATAAAGGTATTCTTCCTTCAGAGTTACGCAAATCAAAGACATCCCATCCAACATCTACATCCACCACTATTGAGGAATATTTGAGTAAAATCCTCCCCCATCAATTCAATGTTGTCCACATCACTACTTGTTTGCATACTCATGAGTCTAATCCATCATAACAAAATAAACCCAAGAACTTTTTCACCATCCTACCACCTCTAGAACTCACCTCATCCTCACCCAAAGATAAACCTAATGTTTCCATTTCTCTTACCCCTGAGACCTCCAATCAAACATCATAATCCAAGACTAAAATATCCATCCTCACCACTCCACCATCTTCCACTATAGTACAAAAATTAGTCATTAAACAATTACACCAAGCTCCTATTAAAATGTCACTTTACGAGCTAGTCCAAACATCACCTTCACATAAAAAAGCCATGATCAAATCCCTTCAATATATCACAATTCCTGATAAAGACCCAATTTCTCATACAAACTTTATAGGTTCTCTCAAAGCATCCATTGCCATCTTCTTTGAGTCCTAATAAATACCATTGATTCATCTAGAAGATCATGGCATACCCCTCTTCATTACCACTCAAATCAATGATGTTCTCATCAAGAGGGTCATGATTTATGGAGGCTCCACTATCAATATCATCTATCTATCACTTCAAACAACATAGACTACCAAATCCTAAACACTAGTCTTTCTTTGATATTTTAATGATACAATCACGCCCATGTTAGGTACTATCATTCTATCTCTTAAATTTGGTGTCAAAATCCTTTGTTTATTGCATGAAATATAGCTCAAGGATGAAAGAACATAAGGTTTTGACATGTGGGAACAAGGTGCGTAGGAAGGTGCTGATGTATAATAGACTAGAATGCACCCGAAATAAGTGGAAACATGACTTAGCCATTTTTCAACGTAAGGATATTTTTGGGACATAGAGTGCAAAGCACGTTTCATAGAAGACTTGTAGACGACACAAGGTTATTTTGGAAATAGCATAATTTTGAGTGCCATGTAGAGTTTTGGGCTATTAATAGGATCTGTACTAGGAGTTAACTTTAGAAGATCTATTATTAGCACTTGCATGCTTTTGTATTTTCTTATAAAGGCACATGGATATTATTAACATGTAGCTTATTTTTGGAAGGTGCATGGGCGGTGAAGAGAAATTCCCACCCTTATATATATATATATATATATATATATATATATATATATATGTATGTATGTATGTATGTATGTATGTATGTATGTATGTATGTATGTATGTATGTATGTATTGATTTGCATGGTTTTGGGACCCCATTGATACCGTTTGATTGTAGAGTTATGTTGTTGGTTTTGTTCACGTGCATGACTCATGGTGACATTATTATGATGTATGAAGCTTCTATGTTTTACAATATTTAATATAATGGATCATATTGGCTGGATATTGGTGTTAGATGTGACTGAATATGGATCTTGCATGATAAATCTCATTATAGTCATGGTTTAGCTAATCTTTCCTATGGTTTAGATATAGATTTGGTTTATGCATTGTGGATTTTTTACTATTTGTTATGAATCTGGATATATACATACTCAATCATGCTAAAATTATGGACAAACAACTCTAAAGAGGGACATAGTACCCTTACGCACTTCGGATGAGAATTTAGTTCAGGGGTGAGTGATGTGTCAATGCACCTTGGGTTATTTGTAGTGAATTTTAGGCTACATCATTGGTTTTGTTACCAATACCTCTTTCTCAGTTGTTTTTCAGGATGTTGCATGATGAAGATGTACTGGTTGACCTTTGCCAATATAGAGGAGTGGTTAAAAGATATGGGAGAAGAGTATGCTTGCAAATTCATCATTAGACATAATTTTAATGCATGTGTTTGGGTTGAACAAAACTTATCTCATGATATATATGAGATGTTCTTTTCTTTCTTCTCTATATAGTTGTACGAGTGGTCAAGGTTACATACATGTCTAATAGGAATTAAAGGTTTCACATGATTTTTGGACCCGTGAAGAATTCTAGACCTTTTATGGTGCAAATATGATTTGGATGTTTGGTTCCATGGTTTTTTGAATAAATAAACATTGGAATACACATTTTCAACTTAATCTTTCCCGCAGAGGTTGCTCGGTTTCAGCTTTTGTACAAACCTAAAGGATTGTATTTGCACAATTTTCCACCGGCAATCGAGATCCTAATTATAACCCTAGATTTGGAAGAGAAGATGATGGCTAACTAAACCCCACCACATGCATGGGAAGGAATCAGATTGGTGAGGATGGAGAACCTAGTGGTAGAAAGGAAAACATAAGAAAGCCAACTTAAGTTAAATGGGATGCGAGAGGGATTCGAGAGAAGCAACGTGAAGTTGCAAAATGGATGGCATTTTGGAAAGAGATAACTCATGAAGGATTCAAAGCTCACATAAAAGACATGGATCCAAAGCATTTGGAACTCTCCCATTTTGGAAAGCATGGTAGGGAACTCTCTTCACCTCATATGAGAAAATTCTAGTAGAGATGACATGGCATTCGAATCTACCCGTGACCTAGCCCTTGCACTTGGTTTTCTAGTTTCTACAATAGTCAATAATCAACAAGCTAGTGTGAGTAGTAGAGTTGTAGTAGATAGAGTTAATTTGTAATCAAGTTTAGGATTTAATCAGGGAGATTATTCATCTATGGTGCAATCATCATCTAATTTATTCTACTGGACTAATTGGAGGTATCTTTTCGGCATGTCATCGAATAGAACATAGGTGCATAGAACCTTGGCATAACATCTAGAATTAGTGCAACTTCACACATTATGGGAATTCAGTTTAGCACAACCATCGAACATAGGGTAGTGCATCCTTAAGTTTGTTTCTTGGTATAGGGGTGGATCAGGGTGGCTCAAAGTGCTAGAGGATCTAGCGGTGGTGGAAATATAGGAGGAAACATAGGAGGCTCTGGATCTGGTGGACAAGGTCTGCACAAACCTTAACAAATTTATATGGATATGTCTCTCCATCTTTTAGAGTATAGAGGCATTGAATATGTAGCCAAGAACATGCATATGTGTGAAATACTATGGCGTGTAAAGGGGATTATAGCTCCAAAGTGTAAGGCAAGTTACTTTGTAACAATGTTGTAGGGACGCGTGCACAACTCACATAAATTTTTTAATCCTAATCAAAATTATGTGGATTATATATAATTGCGATATGCTTTCTTAAAATAATTTTATATTCTTTAGTTTAATTAAAAAATCATTAGCATGCTTAAGGATATTAAGTAGGGTAGTACATAGATTGTTTGGGAATATGATGCTCAGTTTAGGAATCTTCTGTCTAAATTATCTTATGACATCCATGCAAACTAAAATGTAAAATGGTTCATTGGAGGCCTAATCATGCCTTTTAGGAGAGAAATTTCATATAAGACTTATACAAATCCATGCGAGGAACTTGAATTATCCCTATACACTAAGGTGGTATGTAGTGTGGATAAAGTAGTGAGCCCATTCTTGGAAGATCATATAACAACAATGGTAAAACAATCGAGAAATTATCTACTAATTCAATGCATGAGACACGCAGAGTAAATTTAGAGTAAAAATTATGAAGTAGAGGGGAATACTAAGGATAGTTTCCCTAGGAAGTCGGTGCAATCTTTTTTTCTCGATTGCGAGATATGTCATTTGGACAACAGATTCAATTCAATTCCCATTGTTGCAGCATGTGATAATAACTAATGTGTCCATTCTTCGTAATATTTTTAGGTCCTTGACTCATGATATTGAAGATTGTAGGTTGATTGATAAGATCCATGATGGCATTAATATTGGCGTATGAAACATTGGTGTTGTAAATAATTCAAAGGATAAGGGTGAGCATTATGACTATGATCATAGTGACGGGTGTTTTGATGGCAACTGTGGTAGAGGTCAAGGTTATAAATTTGGATTCAGAGGTTAAGGTCATGGGGGCAAAAGGAGTGGTTTCCCTTGTGGGACTTGTTATACATGTGGATCTCCTAATCACTACAGGCACGCGTGTCCAACAAATATTGTGTGTTATTTTTGTTGGAATAATCATAGTTATGAAGAGTTCCCTGACTTGTATAAACACTTAAGAAATAAACATAAATAGAAAAATAAGGGCGCAAGAATGGTTAGAGTGCAGCGTGTCATGGAAGACTAGTGGATGCCAAAGTTAGCATTGGATGAGTTGGTGTGAATATTACTACATCCGTTGAGGATGCACGCACTAGGAAGCTCTCGCAACAATAGGATGCCATTACCAAGGAGGAATTCCTACATGTAAAGTATCCATACCCTATAAATTAGAAGAAGTTTTATCAAGAAACCATGGAGGTAATTCAAAATTTATAGGGTGAGATACAATGTTTGAAGGAACAATCGCGAAAGTTAGAACAAAAGAAAGTAGCTGAGCTCCATCAGATAGATGTTGATGATTTGAAGGAGGTTTATAAGATGTTGTGCCAAGAGAAAATTATTCCATTGTTATGGAACTGGTTGAAGGGAAACACTCATGAATTGGGATTGAGCATGAGAGAAAAAATTTACATGCTAATATTCCTTCAAAAATTTGGATTATGACAAGGAGATTACTCTAAATGCCATTGTTGATGGTTGGATTTTGAGTAACATTTTGATTGACACAAGCACAAAAGTGAATGTACTCACTTTGGATGCATGGGTTCAAATGGGTAGACCTCCATTACAGCCATCGTCTAATGTAATGTTCATGGCAAACCAAACTAAGGCCACACCCATTAAAGTTTTAAAAGATGCATCCATTAATATTCAAGGGGACGAGTTTATCGGTATTTTTAGGTCTTAGTACATCTAGAACTAGAAATTTTTCCTACATTACTTGGGCACCCTTGGTGTTATGAAAACAATGTTGATTTATGCTTCAATAAAGGGTATATCAGTTTTGAGAAAAAGGAATAATCAATAAATTATACCTTTGTGATGGGATGGGAAATTTGCACCTTATGTAGAGCCCTTAAGTGAAGAAGACTTGAACAGAATTTATGTGTGTACCATTCGAGATCCGAAAGTTCTTGAGCCATCAAAGGAAGGATTTCTCCAATGGGATGATACATAGTCCATGAGTGATACTACAAGTGTTGCATGTGACAATTGGGTACACAAAACTTATGAAATGGTTGGGTGTGAAGTACGAAGTACACCTACACACATCGCAATCCATGCATCATCGTGCACTTAGACAAAGAGCTAGGTACCATAGTACATAGGTGAAGAGAATCAAGAAGTATTCCTACTTACTGTGTAATTTCAATGGGAATATACGGTGGAAAGAAGGAACATGTTAGTATATACTCGTGGGAGATGGCAACGCTACCGGTGGATGGTTCACAAAGATAATATTTTGGACCAAGAGAAGTGAGAATTTATTTTTTAGCTATATTTTTAAGGAACAATGCACCTACTCGGATCTATGGATTTCACGGTAATTGATGAGGCCAAAATATGTCTCGTTAATGTATAATAAATGATATTATTTTACTCTCCTTTTTATCAAGATTGATTGCATTTTGTGACTTTTGTTTGATCTAATATAAGTTAGGATGTAATTGTCCATATTTTTTTGATTGTAGTTCTAACATTTAAAAACTCTATAATTCCTAACTAAGTGCTTTGGAAATTCAGTTTTGTAATAAAACAGGTCACAATTAGTCAAAAGAACAAAGTATGAAGTGGTCGACATGTTTTTGAAAGCATTGGTTTCAATATGGCTCAGTTCTGGAACTTCCAAACTTAGTTCCAGAACTCCATTATACAGTTACAAACTCTACCACTTAGTTCCAAAACTTTCAGACTTAGTTCTGGAACTCTTGCATGTAGCTCCAGAATCCTCACAGTTAGATCTGGAATGATTTCCTTTAGTTCTGGAACTTCTCTAAAGTTTCGGAACTGATGAGAATTTATTTATTCCAACAACATCTAGTGATTTAGCAATCAATGATCCTTTCAATCAAGATCAGATTGGAAGATTTCTGATTCTTCATATTCGCATATCCAGGGATAACTATCATACAATAGTACGTCCAGCCATGATCCAATTCAACATCTATTTTGGGCATGATTTGGTTCTATCTGAATCGGTAGGACAACTATGGCTATAAATACACATGTGGAAGAAGTATATATATGCAGACCTATAGATAGATAAATATATATATAGATAGAGATATATACATAAATAAAGAAGACAAAGAGATAAGAAGATATAATACGTTTTTGTAATGCAGAACATTTTATCAATAAACTAGCCATTCTTATTTTAAGAGTATATTAAGTTGTCAAATCCTCGTGTTAAGGTGGAGTAAGGGTCCACTCTTCCAAGAACCAGGATATTTGTTTTATTGGTATTAATATTTCTAGAGCAAATAGTATAGATCTATTAATTCAAGAAATGCTTTTGATTACTCAAGTTGATATATGTTGTATACTTGTTCCTATAGGTGTTCTAGATTAGATTATTATTTCTTTGCAATCAACTATCAGCATTCTCAAATTGTGTGTTTATTTCCAAAGAAAGTGTGTTCATTTCTGTAACGTGTGTTTACTTACAACAATCTATTCTATTTTGCAAATGCGTGTTTATTTCCAGCAATCTATTTTTGTAGAGAGTGTTTACTTCCAGCAAGTTCTCATAGTTTTATTTCAATAAGGTTTTAACCAAGGAATCCTCAAGACATTGAGAAAATCCCCCAAAAAATATAAAAAGAAAACAAATACCTATTGTCAATTACTAGATCACTAAGATTTCTTGCTACATATAGGTTCGGACACCACCCTTGGTTTGAATATGACATCAACAAAGAGTTGATTAAATGAAGGGAATAATGGCACTCATTAGTAATGATCATGTTCAACACCATGTTCAAAATTTTGAGAGACTCTAGATAGAGGGGTAAAAATATTTACCACCGTATCTCGTGGGTGTACAATCTTTATTTCACCTTGTGAGGTTGTGCGAGCACATGGTATATCTATGCAGAGGTTAATAGAGAGACTAGAAATTGGCAAGAATTTACTATAGGTATGCTTAATACCTTTGACTATTTTTACACTAAACCTCTGGTGAATGAGGTGGTACAAGTTATGAAGCCCTTAACTATGGGGGATAATGTAAAGGCTAAAGAATTGCTTCAAGAATTGTTTAGTGAGATAGACTTGGTGGCACTTTTTGAAGAAGAAGAAACAAATGCCGAACAACTGACTTAGGTGCGCCTTCTTAGAAAGAGAAAATGGTAATATGGTATATATAGTTGATGATGAAGAGGTTGAGAACTTGGGTATTGAGCACACAAAAGGAACACGCAATGTCTTAGAAATTTCAAATGAGAAAGAAACCAAAGAAAGTGAACATTAGAACATATGTTGAACCTAAGGAAGCCATTATCGAGAGATTACCGATCCAATCAAGTTTCTAAAATCATTCAACTATTGCACTAATTTCAGGACTTGTTCCTAGAGTCTATCATTAATTAAAATGCGTAGATGAATCATTGGGAGAGATGAAGATAAAAGTAAAATAAGGTGCGTGCCTAATTTGGAAGAGGACTTACAAGATGAATTTGAACTTTCACGTCAAGGTAAAAGAAGAAATTGACAAAATGTTAATTTATGGGATCATTGTGCCTATCGAGAAGTCGAAATGGTTGATTCCTATGGTGATCAAACCCAAGAAAGATGGTAGAATTAAAATTTTTGTGGATTACATGGAGTTAAATGTTGCATGTGTGATTGATCCCTTTCCCACACCATTTACTAAGGATATCTTAGAAGGTGTTGTAGGGTGTGAAATATACTCCTTCACTGATGGATTCTCTAGATACCATCAAGTAAGGATAGTAAAATAGGACCAAGAGAAGACAACTTTCATCACCGAGTGGGGAAGTTTTACATACATGGTTATGCCCTTTGATTAAAGAATGCACCTAAAATATTTTCATACACAAAGGTAAAAGCATTCAACTATTTTAACCATAAGTTCTTATAGGTGTATCTGGATGATTGGATAGTCTATGGGCTTGTGAAAGATCAATGTGATAATTTGAGGCTGATGTTTGAGATATGTAGGTAGTTGAGCATCTCTTTGAACATTAAGAAATGTATATTTGAATTTTTGGGGCACATCATTTTATAATCTAAGGCTTCATAGTGGATCTTGCTAAGGTGGATGTGATTTTGGGCTTAGAAGAACCTACTAGCTAGAGTAAGGTGTGTGGATTCTTGGGGCACATAGGTTATTAAAAAAACTTATTAAGGGCTATGCTAAGATTTCCATTCCCTTAGAAGAGATATTAAAGGGAAAATGTAAGTTCTATTGGGGTGAGGCACGACAACGCGCACTTGAGAAACTAAAGGAGAGGCTTACTACAACACCCATTTGGAACTTTCCTTCATAGTCCAAGCCTTTTCATGTTCATGTAGATGTCTCTCGGTATGGACATTGGCTTGGTAATAGCTCATCCTAGAGAAGGGATTTTTGATCATCTTATTTACTTTGCTAGCAAGAAGTTGACTCCAACAAAACATAATTATACAATGACAGAGTGTGAGACCCTTTCTATGATCTATGTGCTCTATAAGTTTTGAAAGTATTTTCTGGCCACACCTTTCATATTTTATACAGACCACATGGCATTGAAGTACTTGGTGAACAAGCCCATTTTACAGGGGTGCATATGTTGTTGGGTACTTGTTATTTTAGGAATTCAATTTTACGGTGGTGGTTAAGCTAGGTAAGACCAATTTTGGTCCAGATCATTTATCAAGGATTCAATTAGGAGAGGAAACATAGAGCATTGAGGACACAATGCCAAATGTATAACTATTTAGGTTTACCCACATGCCCTAGGACTTGGAGGATATTGTTGTCATTTTATGTATAGGTGTAGCACCCGAGGGAATGAAGGCCTTAGAAATGAAACAAATTGCTATTCACATCACACCTTACATGTTGATCAGTGGAGACTTATACAAATTAGGTCATGATGAATTTTTGTGCTAGTATGTACTCAAGCATGAGTGCAAAGCAATTATGGTAGAGGATCATGGCAGTATTACAGGTGGAAACTATGCAGGGGATGCCACCGTGCGCAATATTCTACTAGTTGGTCTATGGTGGGAAACATTATAAAAGGATTACAAATCATATTATGAGGCATGTGACCATTTTCAATGCCTTTGAAAGTCCGAGTATAGAGATGAAATTACTTTGAGGCTTATTATTAGTGTAGATCCTTTTGAGAAGTGGAAAATTGACTTTGTGAGCTCTATCTCCCTAGCCATGTGTAGGACATGATAGCTCTATATTATAACATGTACAAATTATCTTATGAGATGAGAAAAAGTGACACCTATAAAGGATTGCATAGTAGCTATGGTAGCAAGGTTTATATGGTAAAATATTATTAGCATGTATTGGTGCCCTTTAAGTTTAACAAGTGATAGGGGTACTCATTTCCTTATTGAGACCATCAGGATATTATTGGATGAATTTATGGTTGCACACCATTGGAAAACCCTTTATCATCCTCGGGAAAATGGGACTATTAAGGCCTTCAAAAATAATGAGCCATACCTTGACCAAAATTTGTGATATTGGAAGGAGAGTTTAGGATAACAAGGTTTTGCGGTACTTTGGGCGTACAAGAAAACCTAAAAAGGTTTAATAAAGCAACACCCTTTCAGTTGGTGTTTGGCACAAGGTAGTTCCACCCATGGAATTCATGTTTCCTTCTTTACATATTGCACATGCAGGAGTCCTGCTAATGAGAAGGCATTGAGAATGTATTGAAAAACTGATACAATTGGATGAGAGCCATGCCATAGCAAGATAGAGTCGAGAGAAAGAAAAATCCAAGTAGAAGGCATGGCGTGACATGTACATTAAATATAAGAAGATTACGGTTGGGAAAATGGTACTTCGTATGATTCAAATTTTTGTGCCACCTTGAAAGCTTAAAGTACATTAGTTAGGGCCGTATGTTATCACTTATATACTTGATTTAGGTGCTTTCCAGCTTAGACGTGTTGGATGGGACATAATTTCTTAGTTAATTCAATGGGAGTAGGTTGAAGCCCTACTATAAATAATTCTTCTTGGTGTTTGTAATAAGGTAGTATTATTTTTTATTATTATTATGGGTAAATAGTTTTGAAGGGACTATACCCTGTATACAGAAGGCTCAAAAGCCAGATAACAAAAGAGGTAAAAATAGTCCAAAAAGGAGCAAAACGTCCAACATCAAAGGGCTCAACAACTAGATAAGACAAAATAATAATAAAACAGGATCAAAACATACAATGATCCAAAAAAAAGCAGTAGAGACAAAAAAGAACAAAAGATAACAATCACTAGACATCTCATCTAAAAGACAACACCAAAACCGCCAATCAACAACAACTTCACAGCCAGTAAACAGCAATAGAACTCCACATCACTTGATATCCTAGTCAATCTTGGCTTTGATCATTTGAAGCGAGACAAAGAATGCAATGGTGGTGGCCTGGGAAGGGTCTTTCAAATCTGCTTGAGCAATTGCAATATCTCTTTTCTCCTTGGAGCCCTAAATTTCTTGACACTTGGATTAGGTTTCCTTAATGCATTTCCTTTATATGTGTTTCCTTCATCGTTATTATGCTTTGTCAATTTAGTTTGGTGTTTTGTGTAATAAGCGTTCTTACATGCCAGAAGATACTTACTATTTAAGTGTTTTCATGCACAGAGGACTACACATACCCTTAGTGTGGGGTGGTTTATATATAGGTTTATTGCCAAGTTGAATATAGTTTGATTGTTATCTGAAGATGGGTATGCATAGAAGACAGTTTGTGCAGTGCTCAAAGGAAAGGTGCGGTTAGAAAAAGAGAAAAAATTCTCATGAATAAAGACCACAGATGGAAAAATGGATGCACAATATAACGTGAGGTATACTACGAGGGGAAACTACTTAGGAAGGGGCGCAAAGACAAGGTACTTCAAAGTAAAAATCACGAAAAGGAGGTCTATGGTTGAGAAGTAGGAGCCTCGTCAAAAGGTTATGACTATGGTGCAGAGATGAGTAGTATGGAAAAGTTGGAAAATGGGGAATCAATGTTGGGAATGGTGGTAGGTGGAGAGAAATAAATGCGATAAGTTTTCAAAAAATCTATATAAGGAAAGGGTGAATGAGATTAGAAATCTCATTGTATAGAAAATGGATTACATAGAGGGCATGGTGTCAAGCATGGCTAACATTGTTAGGATTCTATAGAATGAGAAAGAGAAAATGACTCAAGATGAGATGGAAGCCATAGTGACATACATCCCAGATAAGATGGGTAAAGAGTTGAGTGACTGATAGGAATTAGAGGTAGAGATTAAAAATGAATATCCCGAGTTGATCTTGCATGTGGAAGATCGAGCTATGAGTGATATTTCGTTATTTTTGTATAGTTATTCATCCAATATTTCATTCTTTACTCTTAATTCATGGGGATATGAGTTGTGATTACCCATTTCGGGTGGCAATGCCTTTAGTGTGGGGTAATGTTGAGCGCATGAAATATAGCTCAAGGATGAAAGTGCATAAGGTTTGGGTGCGTAGGAATTTGCGAATGTATAGTAGAGTAGAACATGTGCACAAACAGACAGTCATTTTTCAAGTGGAAGGCCATTTTTGGGACATAGAGTGCAAAGCACGTTTCATAGAATACTTGTAGACCATGTAAGGTTATTTTGGGAATAGCATAACTTCAAGCACCATGCAAATTTTTGAGCTATTAATAGGATCTATACTAAGAGTTGACTTAAGAAGATCTATTATTAGCATTTTCATGCTTTTTTATTCTCTTGTAAAGGCGTATGGCTATTATTAGCATGTAGACTATTTTTGAATATGCATGGGTGGTGAAGGAAATTCCCACCCCTATATATATGTATTGATTTATAGGGTTCAAGAACCCCATTGATACCATTTGACTTGTAAATTTATGTTATTGGTTGTGTTTGCATTCATGACTCATGGTGACATTATTATGATGTATGAAGCTTATGTGTTTTACAATATTTAATATAATGGATCATATTGGCTAGATATTGGTGTTAGATGTGACTGAACATGGATCTTGCATGATAAATCTCATTATAGTCATGATTTAGATAATCATTCCCATGGTTCGATCTAGATCTGGTTTATGCACTCTGGACTATTTATTATTTGTTATGAATCTAGATATATACATACTCAATCATGCTAACATTATGGAAAAACAACTCTAAAGAGGGACTTGGTACCCTTGTGCACTTCGGGTGAGTTCTCGCTTTTGGATAAGCGATGTGCCGGTGCCTTGGGTTATTTATACCGAATTCTAGGATACATCATCCTTCCCGAGCTCTTCCACATTATAGAAGTAGATTTATAATATAATATTATGTTAGGACTTCCTTGGATTCATACCATGCATTGTGTCCCCTCAAAACTTCATTGGTTCCTTAGATAAAAATATGAGGGTAAAAATTCACAAATCCTTATGGATTTAAACCTATTCATTGACTACAACATGAAATATCATCCAAACGATGTCCTTATACCTATATCAAAATCAGAATCCTCCAACGAAGCATCCACTAACACATCCATTCCATCAACAAAAATACTAGATGAATCTTCCCTCGGTGACGTTATTTAACTTCTCTCGTTGGGGACTACCGCATCCTCATGTTTAATTTGATTCTTATAACTAAAGTGTATGGTATACCTGAAAAATAACCTATGTATGAGCATAATGTTAGAGATTTCATATCCTAAGGCCCCACATATCTACAAACCAACTTGGTATATGGAGGGTTGATTGTCCTTCCTCTCAATACAATCATCAACACCATACTATGTCTTTCAAATCTGATTTTGACTATTTATATAATCTATCCTTCTTACAAATGTACCTCCATCATTGTGCATATAATGGTTTTGGATTTAGATGCTACAAATATGGAATACATGATTTTACTATCCAAAATTCCCTCAAACCACATGAAAAGTATGGGCTAGGATATGAAATACCCGTTGTCGAATCATCTTCCCATACCACATCCCTACATATCATAGAATTAGAACCATCATCCCTCATAGAACCTGATGATCCTATGGACACTGATGACACCATCTCCATCCCATGTAACATTTTTATGTAATACTATTTCCTTAGGACCTTTGACTTATCGATCTAATCACGTCACCAAAAAACTTCCTCTCATCTGGCCAGAAATTATTGAAAAATATTCTCCCATCGTTGATATCCTCCAATGTCATGATGATCAAGAAATTCTTTCGCATGTGGGAGTGGAGGACCATCCTCTTCAGAAAATCCTACCACTCGACACATCAAACCTCCTCAATTATTCCACTATCGACATTAACATAGGCACCCTTAGGAACTACGTATAGTTAAAGTTGGTCAATACTTAGAGCCATAAGAATTAAATGATTTCACTAAATTTTTATCTAAACATAGTCAAGCATTTTTCTTGATCATATAGTGATATGTCGTATTGACCAAAATATTGTCGTACACAACATCGTCACATATTCTAATGCTAAACCAAGAAAGAAAAACTCCATAGAATGCATCCACACGTAGCTCTTCTCATCAAAGAATATTTACAATGCTTGCTTTTCACTAATTTTATCATACCCATTGACTACCCATAATGGGTTTCTAACATTTTACCCATAACCAAAGATTCGGAAAGTTGTGCATTTGCACCAATTTTTAGGATCTCAATCTTTCTTACGCTAAAGATGACTTTCCTCTTCCAAATATTGATCACCTTGTTGACCTAATATCCAGCAAACGAAATGCTCTCCCTTATGGATGGATTTTTTTGGTTATAATCAAATCCTCATCACCACTAATGATCAACATAAAACATATTTCATTACTCGTTGGGAACCTTTGTTACCAAGTCATGCCCTTTGGACTTAAAAATGTTGGATCCACTTATCAACATGCCATGACATATATATTTCATGATCTTATCCACAAAAATGTAGAAGACTACGTAGATGATCTCTTAGGGAAATCTAAACAACGTAGAGATCATCTCGTTGTCTTAGACTTGATCTTCACTTGCCTCATCTAGTATTTCCTTCATCTAAACCCCATTAAATGTGTGTGTGTTTAGAGAAAGGTTGAAAAGGCTATGAAATGTGGTAAGAACACTTAAGAACCCCAAAGCTTTGTGCAAAACGATCAATGGACCATCAGTTAAGAAGTAAACAAGGATTCCTACTTTACATGCATTAGTTTGAAGTAAACAAGCAAACTTAACAAATATAATTACCCTTTATTCTTGAAAGCTTAAATAAGTGAGCCTAATAAGGATCTAAGAAATCATTTTGTGCTTAAGAGAATGGGATCTCACCATTAATGGATTCAAGGCCAATGGTTCTTCCCATTTACTCTATGGTGTGTGATGTGTTGCAAAGGATAAAGCAAATAGCTCAATAAGATGAAATAAAACTCCTAATCCTAGCAATAATACTATAGTTTATGTTAGAGGGAAGAAGTGTTCTTGTAAATGAGAGGGGGTAGTGGGCTATTTATAGTTTTCCATTTGGGAAAGTGGGAGATTTGGGTGCATGTGGGACAAATAGAAAAATCCAAAAGCACCTTTAGTAAGTCAAAGTTATATTTGACTAGGTTTAGAAGAGATTGACCATGGTTAAGACTAGTTTTCGAATTTAGAGAGTAATTAGGATTTTGAGAGGGTTCTGAGAGGTCTAATCAATCCAATGGAATGGATTGATAGTCTAGGACACTAGTAGAAGTAGCTTAGAAAGGAATTGGAAGAGGATTTAGCAAAAAGGAGTCTATATTAGCCTACTACTTGGTTTATAAGAGGAATAGGACCAAAAAGGGGTCAAGAAATAGGAGTCGATAGGTATAACTGATTGTATGTCGTAAATTTGCAAGGAGGAGAATAATTAGTGCAATATTAGGAATAATAGTGCTTTGATAAAACTACAAGTGTCTACATTTTCCCCTCTTTGAGGTGATGTAAGCTACATCACTTCAAAGAAAGTAGACAAGCATAAATGAGTAGAATTTTTTTGAAGGGGTAGAAGAAAAATTAGTTAGCTAAAGGGATGCCCCCTTGAGTTTCATGGGGTGATGGAAGAACTCAATCGATGATCGAAAAGAGAATAGAAGAGAGAAAAGTGTGAAGAGAAGATTAGAGAACAACAAGAAAAAGGGATATTGAGCTATCCACAAACTAGTGCAAATAATTTTTAATCATCATTTTGCTTAGTATCCTCATCATTGGCCTTTATTAAAATGTAAGCATATGAAGGAAGTGTAAAATGACATGAAAATCCAAGATACAAAAACAATTCTTTTCAAAAACAACAACTCCATGCAATATACAAATCTACAATGCAATATGAGAAGTAAACAAACCCACCTAATAGGAAATAAGTACAATCACACACACTCAAACCAACAACGTTCAAGATAGTTTCACAAATAATTTTTATCGAGATGTAGTCCCAAATGTTCTAATAAATGACAAGGGTTTAAAATGATGCCCCAAGAAATTTGTATATGCAAGGGAAAAATGGAGGACACTTGGGTCCAATAGAAAAGCAATGTGCATGATGAAAATAGTGGCGAGGAACCGATAGTGCCCCAAAGCACGATGAAGTAAGCAACATAGATTTTGTAAAATGATTATAGAGTTATGTGATTCGTGAGTCATTGTTCAAAACATGTGAAAATGTTAGCAAGATATGAGATGAGTGCCATGCGAGAGACACAAATTTCAGTTGTAAATGATTCTTTTACCAATTTTAGTCCATTTTCAAAGTTTTACGATTTTTTTGTTTTTTGGATGGTTTTATAATTTTTAAATTTTTTGATCGGTCAAAAGAATTTTCATAAGAGATCAAAGATCTCCTAAAAGAATGCACGACTATCTAAAGGCGAAGGAAAAGGTGTCAGATAGCAAACAAAAGCCTTGGCAAGAAGAATTACAAGAAACAATAATTATTTTATAAAAATAATCATCATGATGGGAAAAAGAAAAGAAAAATAGAAGAGAAATGATACAAAAATGTCACCTGGAATATTCGTAAATCATTCCAAGGTGAAGAAGTGACCACAAGGTGGCACTCGATTGCTTCAATGTGTAAAATTATTTAAAATAATTATTTAAATATAAAAATAATCATTTCGGTGAGTAGAAGAGGGGTTAGGGTGATCGCGACAGAGAAAACATGCCTCAGGGGCATCGCGACAGCTTAATATACCCACCTCAGGAGGGTAAAACAATCATGACTAGTTCATTTGTACCAAAGCTCTTGAATTTTTTTACCATGAGTGAGAGTGATAGCCATGGAGAAAGATGGTGAGACTACCAAGAAGATGGAGATGAGCAGATCACATCCAAGAGTTTCTTTGGGACCCAATGAACGGACCCTACGTGAGTGCCCTATCTCTCCTTTGTCAATTTTGCATTTAATGTGTTTTTCATCCTTTTTAGGGTATTTTAAACCTTTTTTGGCGTATGCACGTGTGTGTATGCGTCGATTTGATAGATGCACACAAATGCATGCATCAAGAAATACAGTACATGTACATGTATGTGTTAAAAAAATGTATGTGCCCACATATCCACAAAAGGAACGGCGCTCGCACCGGAGTCGGCAAAAGGACGTGCACACATGCACATCGAGGGGGTGATTGTATGTGTCATGCTAGAGGTGCATACGTTAGGTAGGATAGGGAGAATAAGAAGAATAGAGGGGGAGCATACATGTTGGGTAAGGTACGTATGCATTAAAGAAGAGGCGTATCTCCGTTGGGCATGCATGCATCGAGATAGGCATGTAGGCATCAAAGTGGAGGTGCACATGCTAGGGAGAGAAGGGATTTTTTCCTGAAACCAAAATAGCTAAGTATATGTGAAAAATAGACTAGATGGTTCATAGGAGAAGGTGAAAGTTAGTACATTAGATGAATGAAAGAAGAATTAGTTAGAAAATTTGATAGGAGTGGATAGAAAATTAGATCCTAACACGTGCCCTTTTGTTTTGCAGAGGATACTTCCCATCTTTCATACTTGCGAGGGGTATGGCTGGCTAGCGGTGATAGAGGTGTAATTCAATGAGGATGATAGAAGGATATTAGATATCCTTTATACACCACAAGATTAGCCTATGTGGTCGATATGCCATAGATTACCTTGGATCATGGCCCGCCGACAATTGTAGGCCGAAAGGTGGCACAATGAGAGTTAGTTTTTTTGGCTCCTAACTAGCGAGATTACCATTACAATAGAGGACATATGGTGCATTATGTGGGTCCCCATCGGGGTTAGTTTATTCAAGTACACTCATTACCACCCCGGCATTAATCAGTTTATCCTTGAGATATTTGGTGTCCCGATAATACCACGTTGCGGGATGACCATTAGATTATCACATTGCATCAAGGACCTAGAGCTTGATCATGTGGTAGTCTACATGATGGCCTTTGTTAGTGGAGTTTTACTCCTTGACAAGACCAGTGCTTCATTTCCACTTGGTCTCCTTGGAGTGATACGAGGTTTGATTGATGGGGAGACATACTGCTGGGGTCAGTGCATTCTAGCACACTTATACTGGGACCTCCATTTGATCACCTACTACCATCAAAAGATGGTAGGACCAACTAGATTACTACAAATTGGTTGTGGGACCACATTTCTATTGGTCACCCCTTAGGTGTTTTGAGAGTTTGAGCTCTAGAGGAGCCTTCTACTATGGGTTGGGTTCCGATTGGAGACAATGTGCGGCCACACATGGGAGATGCCTACCACTACCGCCATGAGTTAGATGAGCTATAGTAGGCTATCATGGTATGGAGGCCTTATAGACATTTATAGTGGCCAAAGGATGGCCTAGAGCTTAGCACTATGACTATTGAGCACTTCATGATGGGAAGCCATAGCTATATGTGAGATTTTACAGAGTGGATAGGTACCAGATGCAACTTGGTATTACCTAGGATGTGCCTAGGAAGAAATGTGGTATGCACATAGGGCCAAAGAGTATTTTGATATGGGGCCATAGATAGCCAAAGGAAAGGCCTTGACTAGCTTTTTACAGGTGGTACTAACTATGTGGGTACCCCTGAGATAGATCAGAGATCCTGGTTATACATCAGAATATGCCCCCTAGTACCATGGAATGATCCCATGCTGCTTGACCATTCCCAGTGGCACGAGAAGCGAGGATTGAAGGTACCCCCCATGGGGCATCCTAGCGGTGATAAGGGTGGAGCTTGTGGTGATGATGATAATCTATTTAAAGGATAATGTCATGTATGGGGAGGGGACATGGTCCTCCATTAGAACAGCCTTAGAGATAAGGACCCCGACTCTAGTAGAGACATGTACCCAGGGCACCAGATATAGACTTGCCTCCATTAGGAATTCTAGTTGGGATATTTCCCTCTTTATAGTAGGTACTTCAAGAGAAGTGTCTACCACCTCATTCTCTAGGGGTGGTGCGACGGTGGACAGTTGGTTGATCTTCAATAGTAGTTATGGGAAGTGATAGCCATACAATTACAGGTGGCTGGTGAGAGAGATGAGGCTAGGGAACAAGTACAGGCCCTTCTTTGCAAAGCAAGATCGGGCCAATGATCGGTACATGTTTTGATAGCTAAGAGAGATTAGGCTAGAGCCTAGGCCACTTAGGATGGGGATGGTGCAGCCTTATAGTACTAGATTAGCTAGTTGGTAGGGAAAGGGGCTCATATGTTGAGTCTTTTACATCAGTCACAGACTTAGGTGCAGATGGTTTTTGCATAGAGGGACCATGCCCAGGCCCAGGAAAAGGGTTTTACTATTCAAAGGGATCAGGCCCAAAGCCTAGGTACATACCATTACAATGGAAAAGATTAAGAGGCTACCGCCACGTGATATGCCCATCTTTGATAGGGCCAACCGGTAGGAGAGCAAGACATTATCGTTCGGCAGCCACTACTTTTTGTGATGCTGATATGATTCAGGATGTTATAAGGGATAGTAGCAAGGCCTTATATTATAGGACCACCTATTTTAGAGTAGTCCTAGTAGAGTAGTGGGTGGCACCTTTTGAGCAGCTAGGTGTGAGTACAACAAGTTTCTGGTCACGATAGTCAAGTCACTCAATTATATATGTCCAAAAACCAGTCGTAGAGTAGCTAGTTAGACAACAGTCAAATGGACAACAGCCAACCAAATAGTAGGGTGGTACCCTTGGTGCCGTCCCATCACAACCACCACTCTTCCTTCCCAAAAGACATGGACCTGGGAACCTCGGAGAGGGTGTGAGTTGTGGTTGATTTATTCATTTTAACTTTTGTACAAATGTATTGTATGTATACATGCCTCTTATGAAGGCTGATTTTGATCAATGTATAGATTGATGTACCATTATTTTGATGCCTCTTGATGAAGGCTGATTTTTGATGCATGCCCTTTTTAGATGGCATATTGTATCGATGATGTATACCTGATTTTGAGTCGACATTTATACATGTATTATTCAGACATTCGATGATGATTTTGTTATGTCATGCTTTGATTATGCCCTTATGATGATGATTTATGTTCTGTAGATGATTGTATCATGATGTATGCTCTTTTTTTTATGTATGTGACATACTTTATCCTTAGAGATGTTTACGTTTCATGTTTTTGCATTGATGATATATCCACGATAGTATCATATGTTTTGGATTTTATGGGATGTTTCTATTTTCTATTCTTACACTTGGGATGATTATGTGCAACCCATCTTGCCCTCATTGATGATACAATTGTGATGATTAGCTTAGTATACATGTATGATGTAAAAATTATCATTTTTGTATATATGATATATCAAATGATGTTTATATGTGATGAAATGGTAGATGATAGATGTGATAACAAATGGATGTGTAGAAAACACAAAGAAAGTTAACAAGACTAAACAAACATACACAAAACAACACAAACAAAACAAAATGCAATTAGAAATGAACCCAAGCAAACTTTAATAACACACTAAATTGACATTCAAAAATGAATCCCAAAAAGGTGCACACAAGCTACGAATGAACCTAATGTTATATACATAATTAAATCAAACAAGATCCAACCTATGATAAAAAAATGAATCACCATACCACACAAAAATTATTCTCAATCAAAACTATACAAACCAACAACTAAAAGCAATTAAACTATTACCTTGTTTTTGTGGGACAACATTGATATATTTTCTAATGTTTTTGGGTTATCTAGGAAGATAAATTTTCAAGGCTACCATTCACGTTGTTTTTGAGGTTTCCCTAAGAAAATGTTATGAAGGTTGGTGTAGCTTCATCCCTAGAAGGGGGATTTTCTAAATTTTTAGGTTTTGGTGTACCTTTTTCTAAATGTTTTTGTATTTTCTAAGGTCATGTTCGAAAAGCAATGTACAAGGACAAAGAAGTGTGGATTCCCCCAGCGTGATGTGGGAATATAAAAAAGGTAGAATGCCACGTGCATATGTATGAGAAAGTGGAATGTGAAGGTGCCCCTAATGTGAGATGGGAATATACAAAGGCACATCCTTCATACAGATATAAGAGAAAATAAGCCAGATCACGACTTTGCGGAGATGGATTTGGTAGGGTTCCTAGACCTAGCAAAGGAAGTTATCCCTAGAAAGTGGTGATGCTTACCCATCCTGATGTAAGAGTAACTTGTGACCAGAAAATCCTCTTTGAGCACTAGAAACTAGTTTTCACTAAAAGACCAACCCATTGCACGACAATTGCATGGTTTTCACATATGGATGACTTGTTTTTTCTTTACTTTTTTTTTTTTCTCAATTTTCTCATTTTTGCTTGTTTTTTCTTTATTTTTTCTATTTTTTAGTTCTTATATGATATTTTTTCATTCTTAAGCATATAAATGCTTGAGGTGCATGGTGTTCATAGGCTCTGGAAGCTATTCACCATTTGAGTATACAAGTTTATATGCTCCTGATATATACTAGGCCACCACTAGATAAGGTCCTAGCCAGTTGGCCTCAAACTTACCTTTATTTTCTCTATCTTTGACGGTATTCTTCTAATTTTATTTCAACACTAGATCACCTACATCAAACTCATGATGAATGATCCTCTTGTTATACCCTCTTGATACTCTATTCTAGTAGACCTTGAGGTGATTAAGTGCTCTTATCTTCTTCTCATCCAACAACTCTAGCTCTACCAGCTGAGCTACTCTATAGTCTTCATCTTTATCAAGATAGTCCCAGAGAGATATCCTCAAGGAAGGAAGCTCCACTTCCAAGGGTATGATGGCTTTAGTGCCATAGACTAGTGAGTATGGGGTTGCACCAGTAGGAGTGCGGATGGAAGTTTGATAGGCCCAGAGGGCGAGATGTATCTGTAAGTGCCAATTATGGCTAGTTTTACTTACCATTTTCTCCATGATTCATACAAGGGTTTTATTTATAGCTTCAGCTTTGTCCATTACCTTGGGGGTAATAGGGGTAGACCATTTGAGTTGAATATGGAAACGTTGACACAATGTCTTAACCATTTTATTTTTGAAGGATTTACCATTATCAGTGATAATGGTGGAGGGGATACCATAACGACAGATGAGATGGTTCATGATGAATTTATAAATTTGCACACTGGTGACGTAAGTAAGAGGCACAACCTCTACCCATTTGGTAAAATACTCAATAGCAGTGATAATATGGGTGTGGCCATCTGAAGAAGAAGGATGGAGCTTCCTATGAGATCTAAGCCCCATTTATAAAATGACCAAGGTGTTATGATAGACCAAAAATATTTTTCCGATGCATGTATCAAGTTCCCATACTTTTGGCATAGCTCACATTTCTTTACAAAATTACAACAGTTTGATTCCATGGTAGGCCAATAATAGCCTACTCTCAATAACTTCTTAGCCAAGACCATACCACTAGTGTGCACTCCACAAATACCACCATGTACTTCTTTAATAGCGTGGATTGAATCAGTAACATCTAAACAACAAAGAAAATTCCCGTCATAGCCACGATGATAGAGGGTGCCTCTTAGGAGGGTATAATGGGCTATATGGTGGATAAGGGATTTCTTCTTAGAATGGGTAATGTCTAGGGAAATGTGCCATCTTGTAGGTATCGGAAGATAGGGTCATACTTGAAGGGATAATGGACCAATAATTTCACATGCCAAAAACAACTCTAACATGTCATATGCAGGCATTTGTAAATTCTCTACAAAGAAAGGTATTTTACTTTCCTGAGGTGGAATGCGTAACAATGATCCAATCGTAGCCATAACATTAGGACCATGGATTTTGTTCAAATATGATCTGTGTAAAGTATTCCTTCAAGGTTTTGACCATTTTCTTGTATGGAATGAGATTCTCATCCTTAACCTTATACTCATCATTAAATTATTTACTGATAATTTGGGAGTCTCCAATTACTCATAGATGTCTGATATTCCAAGTAATATCTAGCTTAAGGCCAACAATGAGTGCCTCATATTCCAAAATGTTGTTAGTGTAGGGGAACCCCAAACAAAATGCTCTTGGGATAACCTCACCTATGGGAGTGACGAGCACTACTCCTGCCCCTGATCTATGGAAGGTGAATGATCCCTAAAAATTTACTTTCCATTCTACTAATTCTTCAATATATATCATATATGCATCTGGAAGATCTAGACACAAATGTTCCATCCCCAATAGAGGAGCTTCAGCCAACTGATCCACTAATACATTTCCGTTCAAGGAATTATGATTTACAAACTCAATGTTAGATTCACTTAAGAGAATGATCCAATTAGCCATTCATCCTGTAAGGGTGGGTTTGGATAAAAGGTACTTGAGAGGGTCAAATTTGGATATTAGTTTGGTTTTATTGTTGAGGAGATAGTGGTGAAGTTTCGAAAGGTGAAGATGACTACCAAACAGGCCTTTTCAATCTATGGGTAATTCAGCTCGTAGGAAATCAAAGTGCAATTGAGGTAGTAAACTACCCTTTCTCTATGGTCTAGATCATATTGGGAAAGAAGTGCACCAATAAAAACTAGGTAGCAGAGATGTACAAGAGGAGAGGTTCACCTGGGGTAGGCG
Source organism: Taxus wallichiana var. yunnanensis (assembly GCA_018340775.1). Lineage (NCBI taxonomy): Eukaryota > Viridiplantae > Streptophyta > Pinopsida > Cupressales > Taxaceae > Taxus > Taxus wallichiana. Next base: position 298,109,749 of record CM031243.1, on the reverse strand, counting down.
ACATGAGTATAGGTGGGTTAATAAGGTATTGTTTTAGTAATGCAAATGCCTTTTGACAATCTAGTCCCTAGTTGAATGCTACATCCTTCTTTAGTAGATGCGTAAATGGGTGGCACTTATCCACAAGTTGTGAAATAAAGTGATGGATTGCCTAAATTTTCCCTTGTAGACTCCTCAGTTGTTTGAGAGTGGTAGGTGGTGGCATTTTTGTGATAGTCGTAACCTTTATAGGGTCCACTTCTATCCCTCTTTGTGAAACAATAAAACCTAGGAGTTTTCCTGACAAGATGCCAAAGACACACTTCTTAGGATTCAAGTGAACCTTATAATCTCGAGACGCTGAAAGATACACCTCAACACTCTAGGGTTCTCACCTCTACTTTTATATTTGGCTAGGATGTCATCAACATAATCTTCCATGATGTCATTCATCATGTCATGGAAGATGACAATCATTACATATTGATAGGTGGCCCCAACATTCTTGAGTCCGAAAGGCATGACCTTGTAATGAATGTTCCCCAAGGAGTGATGAAGGTCATCTTATGTTGGTCTTCTTCTACAATCCGAATCTGGTTATAACTTGAAAATCCATCCATTAAGGACAACATTTCATAACCAGCGGTGGAATCCACAATCATATCAATGTTAGGTAAGGGGAAATCATCCTTAGGACATGATTTATTGATATCATGGAAATCAATGCAAATTATTATGCCAATAAGTTTCTTTTGAATAGGGAATATATTAGATATCCACTCTGAATAGTCAATGGGCTTAATGAAATCAACAGCTAATAATTTCTCTAGTTCTTCTTTGATAAGGAGTGAAATTGTAGGTGTATCTTTCTCAACTTCTATTTAATGGGTTTAGCATCTGGATGCATAATGAGGTTTTTTACAACTAAATATGGGTCTAACCTAGGCATATCTATGTATGACCATGCAAATATATCTCCATATTCTCTTAACAACTTTGCAAAATCTTCTATTCTTGAGCTGAGAGTGAAGCTCCCAACATTATCATTCTAGGTTTCTCTTTTGAGCCAATTTTAACATTTATTGTTTCCTCCGTAAGAATCTTAGAACCGTCTTCCATCCAGGTAGGATCAGGGGGAAGAGTAAGGTCAACCTCCTTAGGTAGCTCATCATCATCCTTAAATGGATAACTCATTTTGTCCATAGATTCTTCTTTTGTTTATCTATGAGTGCTTCAAAGAATTTATTACTATATGATCGACGTTTATTCCTTACACAAGGTTTCTCTGAAGTAATTTTACTCTTATTTACCACCTTCTTATTCAAACATCCACACATCTCTACCTCTTCCCCGAAGTATGCACAAGTGTCTAGTTGAATTTCAAATCCCTTCTTATGATCCCCAGCTGGAATAGAATCCCTGAGCCCCATGAACTCTACAAATGCCTCGTCTTTCTCAAATAAATCGATTGGAATGTGAAATTATTGATCCCATTATATGAGTTCATGATATACAAGGGTTACTTTGTAGTTTTTTTGAGGATTGGATTTAGATAAGGTGAGGAAAACAAAATCATGGAATAAGTTAGTTAAGGTGAGATCCTCGTAGAGGCTACATTGGGAATCCACATCGCTATCAGAATGAGATGAATCACTCTCATGTTCAGAAGAGGTGGCATTAATTTCTAAGGGTAGAGTGTCATGATTTTGTATTCCAAGACCATGGTTATTTGATTTAAAGAGAGGGATAGAAATGGGTTATAATTGTCCTTGCACATTGATTCCACATCACAATCCTTTGTAACCCATGAAAAACATCATGCGGTGTCCTTTGACATGTTAGGGTACCTGATGGCATGAAGCCATGGTTCCTTCAAGGACTTTGTTAGTAGGATCCCCTATCATCATTGTTGAGTTCTTTTGAAATGAAAAATAGGGATTCCCTCATGTCTTAGTCGATACTAATAAATCTAATATTAATAAAGATTTTTCAAGGGTGAACGGATTTTATTGGATGTACTTTTCCAATGTTGCCTCCCATGATGCAAAAGGGTTAACCAAAGAAGGAAAATCTTGATTGCAAGGAGTGAGTGAATTTAGATCCACACGTTCCTTGATAGCCTCTGTTTGCAAAGGAATGACAATGTCTACAGAAGGGCACTCATAAGCTACATGAGAAAAACTATGTAAGGCTCTATAATGTGTAAATGGTTTTGGATCACCTTGGATGGTGATTATCTATCCTTTGTGGAACATTTTGATACATTGATGGAAATTCGAAGGAATAACCTACATGACATGGATCCATGGGCATCCTAAGAGCATGTTGTATGGTAGGTCCAAGTCAAGGACATGGAACGTTGTATCATGAAAAGTTGTCCCTACTTCCATTGGAATTACTATAGTTCCTATTGACTCTCACTCCTCATTATCATAGGCCGTGATCATGATAGTTTTGGCACCTAGATCCATTTCTAAATGGCCTAGTGCTTAACCAACTTCAAAGTACAAATGTTTAGACCGGATCCACCGTCCACAAGTACTCTCTTAATTTTGTGACGAGTAACAACCACTTCTAGGTATAAGGGTAAGTTATGCTCTAGGTCATTACGTAGGTTTGCAACATGATCAAAAGTGATGTGATCATTAGCGTTAAGGTGCACAATCATGGCTTGGAGGTGCATGGGATCTACATCGGTTGAGACTCCCAAACTCTGTAACGTCTTGTACAATATGTTCTTATGGGCAGTAGATATTTTGAGGAGATCTAGAATGGATATCCTAGTAGGTGTTTTCTCTAACTGGTCTATCAAATTGTACTGACCTTCCTGAGGGATAGGCAGGGGATCTGGTATGATTAAATGAGCACGTATTGTCCCTACTGTGCAAATTTTTTCTAAGATCTGAATAGTATTGACTTGTTCATCAAATGAACGAATACATCCTATGAGAGAATCGAAGGGACTATCATTAGTGGGATAAATATAAGCATTAGTCCTATAATCATTGGAGTTTTTCCGTGATCTGGCTTCCTTTTCTTTTTATCCACATGGTTAGGAAAGGGCTCTTTAAAGATACCCATTTTCTCATTTGGACCTTGGCTTGAGTCGGGGAGAATCTACAATGATATTTCCCTCTTCAATGAGGTCTTGTATGTAATGACGTAGTCTTAAACACCTATCTATCTTGTGCCCTTTAACATGGTGGAAGTCACAACTCATGTTCTTTGAACCAAACTAGTTTTGGAGCATTTTATGGGTATGGTATCATTGTGGTTGGGTATTCTACCATGTTTGCATTATCTAACTATTTTAGTATGGTAGATAGGGATTCTATTAATGGTGTGAACTCATATTTGGTAGGTTCCTTGGGACGAGGTCCTTGTGAAAGATTTAGAAGTGGACCAGTCTGCATGGCTTGTACTCTTTTGGAGTCTGTGACACCATCCCCAATGACATGTTTTTAATTGAAAAACTTTGGTTTTTCTAAGGATTTTACTTCATGTTTGTCTTTGAAAACTGGTTTAAGTGTTCCCTTCATGATGAGGGCCTTCTCAATTTGACCGCCCTTCTCTATAAATTCTTCAAAGTTTGAGCCACAATGCATTTACAGATGGAAGGCTATCTCTGGGTTCAAGTTAGGCACAAATATGTAGCCTAATTTTTTTTTCTTGCAAGGCACAAGGGAAGTGACTTGCCAATCCTTGCCATCATTTTAAAAATCTCACAAATGTCTCATTAGGTTTTTTCTTTACATTGTAGAGATTGTTCATTGTGATATCATTTTCCATATTATAAGAAAAATTCCATATAATTTTTTTGCTAATATGGACCACATTGTAATGGAGCCCTTGGGTATGCTAAAGTACCATTCCAATCCCTATGTTCTTAGGCTATGAGGGAAGAGTTTTATTAATAATTTATATCTGTAGGTGAACTCTTGGCAAGTGATATAAAAATATTTTATGTGATTGTGAGGATCACTCTTGCATTTATACTTATCGAATTTAGGAATAGTAAAATGTTTTGGGAAGGGTTGCCGTAACATGTCCTTATCAAAGGGGTAAGGGCATAGTTCTTCATATGAATACTTCCTATTATGTCCTACGTTTCCCTCCTATAGCGTAGTAAGTGTATCTTTCATTGATTGTAATTCTCATTCAATGATTTGTTCTTTGGTGGGTGACATTGGTCTCTGCACCTTAGCTAATTTAAAGGTCATGTCACTATATGGATCAAAGTGGAATTCATTAGGTTTTGTCTTGACCTTGTCTTTGTATACATTCCTACTTGAAGAGCCTAAGTTTGCTAATTTTTGGCTCAATTTTAGGATCTGTTTCTGAAGGATATCTTCTTCGATTAAAGGGTCCTCTTCCTCATCGAACTTGGGAGGCGGTAAGGATTTGTGCTCAATCTTCACTTTATGTGAAGCTTTGTAATAAGGTTTTCATGGATCACCAAGTGGCTTGGATGGGTCTCCTTCAGTGGTGTTATGATGTTTCCCAGTGGAAGTGTACCCTATGTCAAAAGGGTTATCTATGTCCAAGAGGGATCTTCACTCTTCTATTTTATGATTGATGGCCTTGGTTTCTACTTTTTGTTCCTACGAATCTTAGCCCCTAATTATAATACTTCTATGAGTACATGATCTCAGTTGTAATAAAGGAGTTTGTGAAAGTGACCTAATTCTAATTAGTGTTGCTCTCCAAAAGATTCGATTCCTCTCCGTAATGATCAATCAACGGCTCTATGTCCTTGACTTGTGAAAAGAGAGGCACTAATTTGTTTCCACTAAATGGGAATGATTCAAAAGGATTCTCTCCTAAATCATGGTCAGTTGGTTTGGACACCATCTTCATGATTCTAGGCATCACTAGTCAAAGTGATACTAAATTTTGTCTAAATGTCCTTTGAAGATTACATGAAATCTATGTGTATATCTATGCAAGTCACTCGATGTGATGTTGAAATAACCTAGTGCATTCTAGAAGCAATGTTATGCATTTTTTTATGACTCAAAGAGCACTTACATGAACACTCAAATGCAATGATTAGCCAAATTTTTGTTTCACCGAGTCTATACCCTAACTATGATTTCGGTGAAGGGTCCCAAGTGGATAGTTCCAACATCGTATTAATACGTAGATTGAGTTATAATTATAAAAGGCCTAGATATTAAAGTGGTATCTGACACAATCCCTCGACGAGTTATACTAAAAATAGTTTGAATGCAATGAAAAGCTAAGATTTCTGAAATGGAAGTCACAAGTATGTATAACATAATAAAACTATCTCAACATAATAATTGAGAAAGAAAGGTGTTAGTATCAAGATGAAGTTATTTTGGTATATATAAGGCAATATCGATACCCTAAAAAGACTTAAATAGTGTCGAAAATTAAACGAAGTATGAGTATAGCAAGAAGTTGTTAGTTACGTGAGCAGTGTAACCACACAATAAAGGGACTTATATCAAGTTCTCAAGAAATTGAAAACCCAATGTAAGTACCAAAATTGTGTGATTAGAATGTGAGAAAAAACTATCAACCTAAGGAGAGATAAAAAAGATGAACCGAAATCACGGTAGTGAAGATGATCTTGAAATCAAGATCAAAGAACTTATCAAAGATACGAAAATGTACTTGCACACTTTAGATATTTAACAACCTATCTGCAAACATGGATGGGCGTAAATGGAAAAAAAGTGGTGAGTAATATCTTTGATAAAATGCATGAGGTATGCCTCCTCACCCCAAAAAATGGATGGCAAGAATGCAAGGGTATAGATCAAAAGGATGAAAATAAACTAAGTGCCATTTGGGTAGAATTTCACCGTGGAAATGGAATATATGTGGATATAGACAAACTAGTTAGGAAATCTTATATCCTCAACACGCAATAAAGGGATCTGTGAATCTAAGGAAAATAAAGCTCTCCTAACCTAAATTGGTGTAATGGATCATTCAGATATAATAGTTTCTATTGAGGCTCCAATCAATGTCGAGCTCTCCACCGAGATCCTATCTATTGGCTTTGTTGATACATGGAAAGTGACCTGTAGGTGCTTCATGTATATTTCCAGACAAGGTCATGGAAAATGGTAGTGAGAGGTGTAGTGGATTTATAATAAACTATGGGTGGTTTTCTGTCTAGCCCAAAAAATATTAGCTTGATTGGCTTTCTATGTTTAATGCGGAAAATTATGTTATGATATCTGGCAGGGAGTGGTGAGGATCTAAATACCAACGTGTAAAACCGGTGTCAATATTTAACTGACTTACAGGCCCATTGGGTTGTGGGACTTGGGGATCACAACCATGAGTTCATGGTTGTTGTGGACCTGTTATGGTCATGTGAAGAATCAATCTCTTCTTCCGACTATCCAATAGTCATAAGCCTTTTCAACTTCTATGTTTAATACCAAGAGTTGTGTGATCTTCTCATAATACCTTACGGGTGTTCTGGCAACTTGTATACGTAACCCTGTCTATGTCATGAGAAGGTCTCCTACATTTGGTTGTGGAACTAATGGATCACAACCAAATATTTGTTCTCTTTTTCGGTTCTTGTATGGTCATGCGGATATCCTATCAAGGCAATCTATAGTTGGGTTGACTTGACCAAAATGTGTATGCTTTGTCATCTTCAATATTCAATTGTCTCAATTGTTCACTAATTTCTTGTGGGTTTATTTTCATTTGAAAGACCTGAATCCTAAGCCCTTGATCTATATCCATTAATGTTGTGAAGAGATTTGGCTGAGGTACTACTGGTTCAAATACGTAATCCCTGGCTCTCTAGGTCCCGTAATTGTCATGCAAAAGATAATCAAACTTTAACTGAAATGAGTAAACTAACTATGAAAGATATATCTACACTATGCTTATATTCCTTTTATTTTTGTATTTTCAATGATGTATATTTGAATGAAATTAAAAGAGTAGCTATTCTAATATATTCAGATAATGAACAATTAATCTAATAACAAAATTAAAACAAGCAAGTTAGCCTGATATAGCTATTTTCCTGTGCACTTGTGAATTTATCCTAAATATTTAAATAACTAACTAATCTAATCAAAAGACCTTCAATCTTACCTCAAAAGTGAGGAATAAATCACAACTTCTCAGAAGCTATCATTCCCCACAACTTCCCTGTAATACTTGAAAGCAAGCTTTAACTGAAATAAAATGATTTGCTACTCTATTTGATATATTGTAACTACAACTTTGATAGTTCAAACCTGAGTTTTACAGAATAGTGGTAAATCCAATTGTGTCGTGACTTGTCCCCTCAGTGTGATCTCTTTGTTCCTTCATGTTCTCGTGAATCCAAAAAGTGTGAATGTGATAGTGTCAATAGAAGAAGATACTCAAACAATGGTAGCTTTGATATAAACCGAATACAATGCAAGTAAGAGAGGGATAGTGCAAGTGAACAAAGCTTGACTATGTGATTCCTAGTAGGATTTATTACGGGGATACAATGCAAATATACCGAGAATTATGGGATCTATTTCTTGTGACAAAACAACAACCTACAACTCTAAGATTATCAAATGAACTCTAATCTAGAACTGAAACTATCTTATGCTAAGTTGACTGTGTAGGATAACAATGGAGCAAAATGAAAGTGTGAAGATCAAATGATCTCTAAAGTAGAAAGGAGAGGCTGAGAATTCATGCAAAATCTAAACCTATTGAAACTTATGGAAGAACTTCAAAACACACTGAATAATAATTCATAGAGGGAGAGGGGCCATTTTCTTGTAAACAAGCTTGGTATTTATAGCATTTGGATTTACCAGAGGGTAAGTTTGAATTGAACTCTTCTAATATAAACAAAGAGAAATCACTATTTACTAGGTGGCCAAAACATAAATGCAAGCAAGAGTGGTTGAGAAATGTGGATGCAAATTGAATTTTTACGTTTGACGAAATCATTGGAACATTCTAGAAAACACGCACAAGACCGCCGCCTCTAGGGTGGTGATTACAGACCACCGCCCTATCCTGGGTGGTGGTCACGGGACCGCCGCCTCCCGGGGTGGCGGGTCCTCCTATAACTTAAAGACTAAAATGCAAGGAAAAAGGGGGCAGAGGTTAGAACAAAACATGCAAAAGGTTAGACAAGGATTTTTAGGATGCAAATGTATACTTGGTGAGCTTTTCTAGATTCCGAACACCTTGCGAAGAGATCTGAATCATCATTGGGGTTTCTGTAACCTCTTCGGTAGTACAGTACCTACATTTTTGGGTACGTACATATTTCCCCCTCAGAGAAGCATTTTAGCCATGAAGAGGCATAAAATGGTGGGTCCGAGTATGGTGGTCCCAAATGGGGAGTTAGAAGCTATACCTGACATGCCCATGTGCCGAAATGTCACCATCCAAATTCCCACTATCTACAAAATGAAAAAGGGACTCAAGTGTAGATAGATAAAATAAATCAAAAATAAATACTAAATTAAAATGAAATGAGGACTTACCATTTGCACGAGGATAAGAACTTACCTCCTCTCGGTGCTCCAACTCTATGTAAAAACACTCAAAACAAGATTAGAATATTATATATATATATATATATATATATAGCTCATTTTCCTATTCATTTGCGTGTGTTGATTTGGTGGTTTTTGAGCTCTGGGACCCACGGTAACCATTTTCGATGAGAGTATAGTCAAAACATTCATTGAGATCATGATCATGCCTCCGAGAGTAGGACATCGACCCACAAAGTCTCAGGTTAGTTCTTCTCAATTTATCATTTTTAAACCTAAAATATAAAATGTTGAAAACTTTGTCTTGGGGGATTATTTTTGAAATGTTAGTTTTAAATGAGTCTCTAGGGGGCGCCCATAGGGTAGGTCTTTATTTTGTCAAAAATGATGTATTTTTTTTTTTTAAAGTGTTTTTAGGGCTTTGGGGGCATTCACCGATTCGGACAGACCGCCACCATGCACAGGTGGTGGTCATGGGACCACCACCCTATGATGGCAGTGGTTACATGACCACCACCTCATAAGGTGACCACATGAAATGACCACCTCATAAGGTGGTGGTTACATGGGAACCTCGCCACCTCATAGGGGTGGCGAGGTTACGGAACCACCACTCTACATAGGGTGGTGGTTCAAACAAAATGCAAAAAAAAAATGTATTATTTTTAATTGTTTTTGCATTTTTGACATTTTTATATGTTTTTGATGATTTTTCCAGTTGGATTATGTTACTAACTTACTCTTTTTCTCTATTTTGGGTGGATGCGAAGAAGGAGGAGTATATCAGATGGAGTAGAGAGAGGGAGTGTGATTGGCTCCTAGCAGTGTTAGAGGCACTGACCTAGATAGAGCGAGACACTCTGCAGAGGGCCGTATTTGGAGGATCACACAGTTCCTCATGTTTGCACCTACTAGTCACATATTGTGTGACTTATTTTCATACTAGGATGCAGACCGGAATACCTTCCAATTTCTAGGTGTTAGGGGTGAGTGGACTATCACCCTGGAGGATGTCTATCGCATACTGGGGTTCCATTCTTGGGAGGTGGTTGTCTCTTAAGATAGTAGTATCCAGGTCTCAGATAGTTCAGTGGGCTACCTACATGGGAGATGTTGTTGTCTCCATGGGCTCAAGAAGGGGGTGAAGGTCCATTCCATTGTTGCTTCTCCTATCCCTGTGATCCACAAGGCTATTATGGGTATCTTGGCCTCGCGGTTGATTGGGGACAAGGGAGGGGATACTCTCTTATACTTGTTGGGCTCCCATTATTACATAGATTGAGGCCCATGGCCATGTTTACGCTTGGGGAGTAGACATTCTTGGGACCACCTACCATGATTTATATAGGGTGGTCAGATTACAGGGGTCATTGAGTCACCCTACTCTAGTTATGAGTTGGGTGTATGAGCGCATCATTCCCTATGGGAGAGGTGTACAGCAGAGGATCCGGGGGCTATCAGGGCAGTGAGGTGGATAGGGATGACTATACTCAGGATGCCACACCAGCCAGTGGCTTCTCTGACTATTACAGACATGGAGGCCACTCCTTATCAGGCCATGGTAGGGTTATGGGGAGAGGAGACACATACACTGATTGCCTGCTATTCCACAAGTCAGCGGTAGATAGGACAGGGAGGTTGGAGACTCACCCATTTGATAGAGTACCTCAAATTTGGCCTCCCTTACATTGATATGCTTCCTCTAGTGGGGCCAGTGTATACAGTCTCTGTTCATGAGGCTAGGGGAGGTCCCAGAGGCCGAGGTTGGACCACGGTTACTCCCGGAGTTCCCATTGTAGCTTAGGTGGGTGGTTCATGCTCGAGGGGCAGCCGGTGCTCCTTGAGCACCCTTACTTATGATCGGGGCTGCTCCTACTCATAGTGGAGAGGGAGATGAGCCCATTGATGTGGACTCAGACTCTAAGGAGTTCACCGGAGAGGAGACAGAGGAGGAGATGGTGGGGGAGAGACCGGTGGGATGACCAAGGAGGATGAGAGCGATTCTGAGTGGCATGACACTCAGGATATCTTGAGGGCCGAGAGGGTGGAGGAGAGTGCAGAGAAGGTGACCCTGATCTCAGAGGAGTTTCCTTCTCAGACATTAGGGGGAGATGATGAGTCCGTGGTAGGACATCATTTCTTTCCAGATTTGGGGAGGTTCCACAGTCCATAACAGTGTCTGTAGTAGGCACAGATCCTAGAGACCCTACCTAGATGCCTAGAGATCCGAGTGAGTTACTACTCTTTTCTTGATTTTGTTTTAGCTAGAAATGTTTAGTTGATATTTCCTTTTGTTGTTTCATTTGTTTTTGACTTTATTTTTGGTGATTTTCTAACTTGTTATTTCTCTTTTTTATTTGTAGCGACTACTGAGGGATGGCGAGACTTGATTCACCGAGTGTGTGTGACACCCTATTACTCCCCTTAGAGAGTACTCAGCCAAGCTTATCTAGGATGATTGGAGAGCCCTCAATAGCTGGCCGACATACTGATGTGTTTTCCCCTATCTGGAAGGTGGTGAAGTTAGTGACCTCTCTTCATACTGAGCTAGGCTGATATAGGACTGTTGAGCACTCTTGATGAGGAGGAGCCATTCTCACAGTGAGACCACAACTACTGGCCATGATCATGAGCCCTCAGTTCATTCAGAGTGTCATCATAGTAGCAGAGTCCTAGATGCGGTCATGCACCTTCTGAGGGATCCCATAGGGATTGAGAGACCATGGTGTCTTTTTGTAGTGATTTTTGTCGATGTTTATATGAGTGTTTTTGTACTTTTCAGGCTCATTGAGCATTTTGACCATGCCTAGTGCATGATGGCATTGTATATAAAACATGATATATATATATATATATATATATATATATTTTTGGATCTAGATCTTCTTGTATCTAGAATTTTGTGATTCGTTTCCCATGTGTACACTAGATGTTTTTAGAATCTTTGTTTTTATATGCTTTTCAGAATGTATGCAATGGATGACAAGTGATAACAAATGTTGAACATAATGTTTCTCTTTTTTTTGTTTTTGTAATGTTGATATGTGATGATGCAAACATATTGTAGTACTAAACTTTTGGCTTCTTTGGGAAATGTTCGTTGCTTCTTCTTGTTTTGGAAAAATGTGATGAATATATAGTGATAATGAGATGAACTTGCCCCACTCCTAACTCCACACAACTAGTAAGATGCGAGGGCTCAACACCAAGAGTTGGGAAGGGCACAAATTATATGAGTTTGAATGAATGAAAATGATGAGAGAAAGACAAGGTTTTGATAGAAATCAAATTTAGACCTCGTACTTACTCTTACTCGAAACTACTACATAGTTCAGAATGTAACTTACTTTCCAGTTTATCTAGACTTAGATCCATGGATGGAAACTTGGTTGAAAAAATCTGGTTTTGAGGATTTGATCTCTTTGGAATTTGGATACTTAATTTCACTTAATATACTTTTCTTTAAAATATTAATATTCACTAATTTGTGTGAATGGACCCCCTACACCCTATCTCATGCTACTGGTAGGAAGCATGGGCTCATCACCGAAGGCAGGACATAGGTGAGTAAGGGCACTTCTTTCCTTTCTCAACCTCGTATCACTAGTAAGAGATGCAGGCTCATCACCGAAGGTTGGTGGGGACAAAGAAGTGTGTAAAATAAAATATTCTATTTTGTTTAGTATTTTTATTTAATTTGACATTTCTGATTTGTGATTTTGGAGTATCCTTGTTTCAAAGAGATGTAAGAAGGATAGATGTGACACCAAGAAGCTTCTAGAATAGACCATAGGTAAGAACAACTTAACCAAGTAGAAAAGAATGAGTATGACCAAGTATGCAGGCCTTGGTATGGTTTTTGTCAAGACTTTGTCTGTCAAATTGATGAAATGATTTCAAAACTATTTGATGATATTATGAAAATTGAAGAGATATGATTTGAATGCTTTTGCCAATATTTTCAGAAGCTTATAATGAATTTCTTAAGAATAAGTTCCTTGACCACAAAATTTACGAAACGAGTGAACAAAATGAAACAACTAAGTGATAAATGCAATGTAGGTAGATATAATATACAAATGGTGATGTTGATGACCTATGCGTAAAACCATTTAAGATGCAAGGAATTGATAGTTTCATTGAATTCCTCACCTTCTAGTGTACACAAGAGATACACACCATTTCCATAGTCTTTCATGACTCGATATGGGCCCAACCACTTGGGCCGGAATTTCCTTCCTTCACCGGTTTTCTTATCAATCCGGTTGTCTAGTCTTAGAACTAGATCTCCCTCATATATTTCTCATTCATAGACCTTTTTGTTATATTTTGCCGGCACATCCAGTCAGCATAGGCTCTGTGCCATTGTTCAGCATTTAGCCTGGCCTCATCAAGGCTTTCTAGTTGAGAGAGGCATGCCTCTCTATAGGCTTCTTCTCCCAAAATCCCTTGTAATGAGATGCGAGACTAGGTATTTCGACCTCAAGCGGGAGAACTGCTTCTTCCCGAATACTAATGAGAAAGGGGTTGCCCTGTTGGTGTTCTTATTGAGGTTCGATGGGCCCACAAGGCCGTATAATTTTAAATGCCAATCCCATTTGTTCTCCTTAACTATTTTGAGGAGAATAGATTTTAATGTTTTGTTTGTGGCTTCAGCTTGTCCATTGGCTTGAGGGTAGTAAAGAGAGGCCGTATGATGGTTTATCTTGAATTTACTACATAACTCATGGACCTCATCATTCTTAAAGGATGTGCCATTATCTGAGATAATGACTTGCATGGGACACCATACCTACAAATGATTTGATTCAAAATGAACTTAGCGATTACAGAACCTGGTACGGTGGTGAGAGGCATGGCCTCTACCCATTTGGTAAAATATTATGTGGCCATGATTATAAAGTTATGGCCATCTATTGATGAGGGAGAGAATTTCCCTATCAAATCTAGGCCCCACATGGAAAAGGGCCATGGGGTTGCGATTGGTTATAGAGCTTGTGCTTGGCATGTGAATCTCGTGGGAGAATTCTTGGCATTTATGGCACTTGCACACAAATTCTACTACATCATGTTCCAGAGTGGGCCAAAAATAGCCCATCCGATGTATTTTGTGAGTAGTGGCATGACCACCAAAGTGGCCTCCACATATCCCACTATGGGATTCATAAAGAATATTTTTGGATTCTTCCATGTCAACACATCTTAAAAGCATTCCATCAAAGGCTTTATGATAGAGCACTTGTTCTAAAATAACATATTTAGCAGTGATAATGCATAACCACCTTCTTTGTTGTGATGTGGCACCTTCTGGGTATGTATGGTCCATGATAAAATTGATGATGTCAGTGTACCAAGGACATATAGAGATGGGGGTCTAGGTTTCAACAAAATATATGCATTCATCGGGAAAGTCTAGATCTACCAGATCACCTCCATCTAATGGATTGTTAGCTAACTAGTCTACAATGATTTGTCCCTTAACATGGATTTCTAGTTTACAAATGTTAATTCAAATTCACCCATTAAGGTTATGAATCATCCAACCTTTTTAGATAAAGACCCTTGTGTGAGGAATGTTCGTAAATGATCTATCTTTACAATGACCCTTGTTTCTTGATTTAACATGTAATGTCTTAAACATTTCATTGTGAAGACTATGGCAAGGCATTCTCTTTCTACCTATGTATAACATGTTTCATAATCAAGCAACATCCGGCTAATGAAATAGACTGCACGTTCTCATTTATCATTGTCTTCTTGAGCCAACATGCAGCTAGCGAGACATCAGTAGCCCCATGAATACAAGATCAAAGGATGATCTGGTCTAGGAGGCATTAGCATGGGAGGAGACAACAAGAAGTGTTTAACTACTTTGAAGGCCTCATTGCATTCTTCTATCCAATCAATGCTATAATATTTCTTTAATAAATTGTTGATTGGATGAACAACAAAACTTAAGTCCGAATGAACCTTCAAATTACACCGAAGTTTCCCAAGAAATGATCTAATACTAGACTCATCTGATGGTGGAATCATTTCAAGAACAACCCAAATTTTGGCTAGATCAACATCAATCCCTCATGTGAGGATATAATGTAACCTAGAAGCTTGCCTCCTATCACACCAAATACACATTTCTCTGGGTTCAATGTGATGCCATATTCGATCAATCATGAGAGAATGATACGAGTACTTCTGGGTGATCACAACGCTTCTTGGCCTTGGCCAACAAGTCATCCACGTAGGATTCCACAATTTTATGAATAAGGTCATGGAATATGTATGTCATTTCCTATTGGTATGTAGTACCCGAGCTTTAAGACCGAATGGCATGACAATGTAACAATAAGTTCCCCAAGGAGTTATAAACGTGGTCTTGGCTTGATCTTGTTCAGATATTTTGATTTGATTATATCCCGAGAATCCATCCATGAGAGACAAAGCTCAAATCCAGTTTGTTGCATCAACAATAACGTCGATGGATGGTAATGGGAAGTCATCTTTGGGACAAGCTTTATTAATGTCCTAAAAAGTCTATGCAAATGCATATCTTCCCATTCTTTTTGAACAGGGGATGATATTAGATACCCATTGTGAATAGTCAACTGGTTTGATGAATCCCACCTAGAGAAGTTTCATTACTTCTTCTTTCACCATGAGAGCCACTTTTGGTTTCATTGGTCTCAACTTTTGTTTAATTGGCTTTGCATCTGGTTTGGTGACAAGATTATGTACCATGATATGTGGTGCAATTCCCATCATTTCTTTGTAATTAAATGTGAAAGCCTTTTGATGTTCCTTGAGGATCTGAGTATGTATTTCTATCTCCTCTAGAGTTAACGAGGATCCCAACTTCAAAATATTTGGTTCTTCCTCCATTCCAATATTTATGTCAATCATTCCTTCGATTAAGGAAGCATTTCCTTCTTCAAATTCAAGGGGGCTAGAGGTAGTTCCAAACTTTCTCCATTCTCTACCTCATAGATATCAAGATTCTTTTGGGGAGATTCTATCATGGGATTTCCAAAATAGGAAGAGGAATGTGGGATTAGGGAAAAATCTACTATGTGATGAGTGAGATGTAGCTCCACATAGGCATTTAGATATCCAAGAGTGACTCTATCACTATCAAAGTGATCTAGGATAGAAAACTCATTCTCAGCTTCTATACGTGTCAGAGTGGGTTTGTTGGTATTTTACACACCAATGGTTCAGTATGAAGTGATACCATGAAACTTGTATTTTCCAACTCACTGCTTGGAGTGAAATGGGAAGCTGAGGTTGCTATTGAATCTATGAGAAGGTTTTGTTCTCATGGGATTGCTTTGATTGATATGAAGTTGAATCCTTTGGTTAGATCTAATACCACCATTTTATAGAGTTGTAAGTGTTCAGCTCTAGTCTCATATACCTCAGAGACTTGGTTTGCAACTAGTTGTGAGTCTCCTAGCACTCTAATGTTATCAACACCCATCCTTTTGGCTATGATGAGGCCAAGGAGGAGGGCTTCATACTCAGCCCCATTGTTTTTGTACATTCAAAGTTTAACTTAAAGGAAAAAGGTAGGATCTTTCCCTTGGGAGAAGTAAAGATCACACCTTCCCCAACTCCAAAATGACATCTAGCTCCATCAAAGTGGAGAGTCCAATATTTTCTTGGAAAAATGGATGTTGGGACATTCCTCACATCTGTTTCTTCTACCTCGGTTACTTCTACCATACAAACTTTGTCTGATGGAAGGGAACCAATTCCTAGGGTGTATCCCATACCCATGGAATCAAATGGTAGGAGAATGGGTAGATATTTCTCTAGTAACTCAACAATTTTTGTGGTAGTCCCTAATGATACCATTCTATGACGTTAGTCTCATTTTTGAGTGTTGGAATGCCTTCGACTAGATTCATAATTTCTAATTCTGTTGTAGGTATCAATTTTTCTTCTAGTTTTGAATTGATTGGTTTGTTAAGTTGATTCATTGGGAGTTCAAACTCAGAGTGAACACCTGGTCTCTTCTTCAAATCTGCTAGGTGTATATCAAATGGTTTTGGGTCACCTTGTGCCACAAATATTTTCCCTAGGTGTAAAAATCTTATTTCCTGGAATAACGTGGAAGGGATTGCCTTCATGCGGTGTATCCATGGTCGACCGAGGATCATATTATAGTTGGTTTCCCGATCTATAATATAAAATTTGGTGAGGACTGTCTTGGGTCCTAAGGTGACTGGTAAAACTATGGTCCCAATTGAAGTGGCCTTGAGGCTATCATAACCTCTTAGCGTATTTCATGTTGTGGAACAATTTGTTTCTCCATATCCTAGCTTTTGAAGAAAAGTGAAGGGGACTATGTTAACTACTTGCCCCATCATCAATCATTACACACTTAACATAATTATTGTAAACCCATACCTATAAATGTAAGGTCAGGGTCACCTCTACATGCAATTTCAGCATCTCTGTTGGCATTTTGCTTATATCAAATATAAACTCAGTATCCCTATCTGGCTGCCCTGAGGGTAGACATCAAAGTCTACATGGTTTACTTGTGTTTCAGGAGGAGGAGTGATGTTAATTAGATGACCAAGACCTAATGCTTCTAAGAGAGCAGCCCTATGGGTGGGAGAGTTCTTCAATAAATCCAAGAAGGAAATGTGAGAGAAGGTCTTTGTTAGGTCATTAATTAGATCATAAGTGCCTATGGGTTTTACCAATGTTTGTTGAATGTTGTCTAGTTCTAATGGATAGTTTGGAACTGGTTGAGAAGAATAATCTCATGTTCTTGTTATGGTTTCTACGTGTAGCTCGGTATCTAACTCTACTAGACCAACTATCTTGGTTTGTGGTCGAGTTCCTAATTGGGGTGCGACCGGTGGATTTAATGAAGTTGAGGCTTCATGATCATTATTTCCTATCATAACACCCTTGTTCATTCCATTTGGATCTAACCTATTATTGTTAGAGTGATTTGGGAGTGGATCGTTAAAAATCTTGAGGGGTGCATTTTGAGGGGAAACTACTCCCGTGTAAGTGTTTGGCATGGGTACTACAAAATTTGCTAAAAACATATCTATAAAGAGTTGTCTTTGGTCTTCTTAGAAAATGTTGCATGAATTTATTGTAGTCATGGAAAGTCCTAGTATCATGGCCTTGAATCTTGTGGAAACCACAATACAAGTTGGGATTATAGTTTCGAGGTTGTTGATTTGAAACCTGTTGTGGTCCAAAACTCTGATTAGGTTGTTGGTTGTTAGAGTTAAAATTTTGAGGTTGCCTTTGGTTTTGATTTTGATATCCAGTTGGGTTTCGATTTGGACCTTGTGTCTAGATTTTCCATTGTTGTTGTTGTTGTTGTTGTTGTTGTCATGATGGATGATTAAAATCCACCGCATTGATTGTTGGAGTAAAGTTGTTATTTTGCTTGATTGTTAATGGGTGGTGAAATGTTTACGACGTTTTCCCTTTTAACCTAGTCTATTACTCCATCTGTTGTAACCCCATGTTTTTGTTAAGGATCTTGGGTCCTTGATTGGTATTCCCAG
This sequence comes from Taxus wallichiana var. yunnanensis, assembly GCA_018340775.1. Taxonomy (NCBI): domain Eukaryota; kingdom Viridiplantae; phylum Streptophyta; class Pinopsida; order Cupressales; family Taxaceae; genus Taxus; species Taxus wallichiana. The sequence goes on along the minus strand of CM031243.1, from coordinate 298,091,736 downwards.
CATTAGGATAGGTCGTAGTGTTTTGATTGGGAGTGATTAATTTCCCATTTGTTCCATATGTCTTACGACCACTATCTATTGCCGCTTGATCTATTCGGAGGGAGCACTCTCGAGTACTTCATCATAAGTTCTTAGTGGGAACTTCTGACTTCTTCCTTTATCTCTCTATTGAGAGAATGAAGGAATAAGTCACATAGTTCCATTTGATCCATGTTTGGAGCACTTGCTGATGAGTAGAGGACTGTACGCCATCTTTGAATAAAATGAGCAGCAGGATTCATTGTGCTCTTGTTTAATATGTAAGAATTCCCTGATTCCTGTTCTTAACAATTTGTTCATATCAAAAGCTTTGATAAATTCTGACACAAGTTGTTTGAATGAGTGTATCGAGGCTTTAGGTATTCTATAATACCAATCAAGGGCAATACCCTCTAAGGTTTTAGGGAATATCTTAGCAACAACCGCATCCCAAGGGAGCAATTCTCGAATGGCCGTGGCATAGGCCTTGATATGTGCATTTGGATCTCCCTCCCCTTTGTATTTGGGAAAATCAGGGAAGAGGTCTTGGAAGCATGACACTTCGTATGGTGAAATCTAGAGGCTCTTTTAAATATTCTGAGTAAGTCCCTACCGCATAGGTTTCACCATCGATGGTGCCTACGCTGAGGGGGGGGGGTGGAATGGGTTGTTGATATGGCATAGCATATGTATTTGCAGGGACATAAGGAAATCCTTGTGGTTGAGTGAACATCCCGAGAGAGGAGAACATGTCTCCCGTGGTGATTTTGAATAAATGTTTAAGTAGGGAGGAGCATTGCTCTGGTATGGGTTGTTTGGTGCTAAGTCGGGAGGTATCATACTTTCAACTGGAGCAATGTTTGAAAATGTGTTTCTAGTTGGTGTTTGTTGTGGATAGTTATACGAATGTTGAGGAGGCATGCCTAACGTGCCTATTCTTGTGAGGAGGTCAACTTGGTTGGGATGATGTGGAGGGTTGGGAATTCTGCTTGCCCAAAAATGTGAATTTTGATTTTCTTGAGCAAGTTCTAATCCTCTAACCTTCTCAACTAAGGCTGAGATGACCTCGATTGGTGAAGACACAATGTTTTTCCTTAATGGTGGTTGTTGTATACCTTGAGGTTGTAGAGGGTATGGTACCCTACTATGAATTGATCATTACCCTACCAAGCTTCACCGAGAGTATTTCCCATAGGTGGAGGAATGGGGGTGTTTTCTTGGAGCAGGGTATCGGGTTGTGTTTGCAAACTTCCTATAGGTGGGTACATGTTTTGGAAGCATTGTTCACTTCTAGCGTAGCATGCTAAATACTCCTCATCCAAAAATGGGAGTGGATCTGACTGTCTACTGATTTGTGGTCTGAAAAAAACCCGAGGAGATGAAATGGATTCTCCAGTAAACATCATATTGTTAGAGCCTGAGGGCTCTGGTTGTTGCATTTGTGTGAGCTGATCCAACTCCTCAATTTGGAATGAAGAACTAGAGCTAGTTCTTTGAGGAGGAGTTTGTGATGACAAGTAGTTACTTGAATAGTTTTCATCCCATGCAGAAAGTGAGGGTGACAGTTGTCTATTTGTTTGACCGTAATGTGCTTCGAGACCTGAGAGAGGTTTTCCATATGCATCGTATCCCGACATATTTGGGGGTATATAAATACCCACAAAATAATGGGAAAGAGCAAAGATGGATGAAAGAAATGAAAATAAAAGGGGAACAGTTGTTTGTTTCATGTCGGGTTCACCAATTTTGTATGATAGAAAAGTGACATGCGAGCATGAGAATCTACAAGTAGCTCTTCTTCGTACCCGACCTCCCGAGGTCATGCCGAGACATCCAATGGTGAAATGGAATATATGTGGATATAGAAAAACTAGTTGGGAAATCTTATATCCTCAACACGCAATAATGGGATCTACGAATCTAAGGCAAAGAAAGCTCTCCTAACCTGAATTGGTGTAATGGATCATTTAGATATAATAGCTTCTCGGAGGCTCCAATCAATGTCGAGCTCTACCGAGATCCTATCTATTGGCTATTGGATATGTGGAAAGTGACCTATAGGTGCTTCGTGTATATTTCCAAACAAGGTCATGGAAAATGGTAGTGAGAGGTGTAGTGGATTTATAATAAACTATGGGTGGTTTTCTGGTCTAGCCCAGAAAATATTAGCTTGATTGGCTTCTATGTTTAATGCGGAAAATTGTGTTATGATATCTCGGCGGGAGTGGTGAGGATCTAAATACCAACGTATGTAAACTGGTGTCAATATTTAACTAACTTACAGGCCCATTGGGTTGTGGGACCTGGGGATCACAACCATGAGTTCATGGTTGTTGTGGACCTATTATGGTCATGTGAAGAATCAATCTCTTCTTCCAACTATCCAATGGTCATAAGCCTTTTCAGCTTCTATGTTTAATACCAAGAGTTGTGTGATCTTCTCATAATACCTTACGGGTGTTCTGAAACTTGTATATACGTAACCTTGTGTCTATGTCGATGAGAAGGTCTCCTACATTTGGTGCATGAAACTAATGGATCACAACCAAATATTTGTTCTCTTTCGGGTTCTTGTATGGTCATGCGGATATCCTATCAAGGCAATCTATAGTTGGGTTGACTTGACCAAAATGTGTATGCTTTTTCATCTTCAATATTCAATTGTCTCAATTGTTCACTAATTGCTTGTGGGTTTATTGTCATTTGAAAGACCTGAATCCTAAGCCCTTGATCTATATCCATTAATGTTGTGAAGAGATTTGGTTGAGGTACTACCGGTTCGAATACATAATCCCTGGGCTCTCTGGGTCCCGTAATTTTCATGCAAGATAATCAAACTTTAACTAAAATGAGTAAACTAACTATGAAAGATATATCTACACTATGCTTATATTCCTTTTATTTTTGTATTTTTGATGATGTATATTTGAATGAAATTAAAAGAGCAACTATTCTAATATATTCATAATAATGGACAATTAATCTAATAACATAATTAAAACAAGCAAGTTAGCCTGATATAGCTATTTGCTCATGTGCACTTGTGAATTTATCTTAAATATTTAAATAACTAACTAATCTAATCAAAAGACCTTCAATCTTACCTCATAAGTGAGGAATAAATCACAACTTCTCAGAAGCTATCATTCCCCACAACTTCCTGGTAAATACTGAAAGCAAGCTTTAACTGAAATAAAATGATTTGCTACTCTATTTGATATATTGTAACTACAACTTTGATAGCTCAAACCTAGAGTTTTATAGAATAGTGGTAAATCTAGTTGTGTCATGACTTGTCCCCTCAATGTGATCTCTTTGTTCCTTCATGTTCTCGTGAATCCAGAAAAGTGTGAATGTGATAGTGTCAAGAAGAAGAAGATACTCAACAATGGCAACTTTGGATATAAACCGAATAAAATGCAAGTAAGAGAGGGATAGTGCAAGTGAACAGAGCTTGACTATGTGATTCCTAGCAGGATTTATTGCATGGGGATACAACACAAATATACCAAGAATTCTGGGATCTATTTCTTGTGACAAAACAACAACCTACAACTCTAAGATTATCAAATGAACTCTAATCTAGAACTGAAACTATCTTATGCTAAGCTGTATGTGTAGGATAAAGCAATGGAGCAAAATGAAAGTGTGAAGATCAAATGATCTCTAAAGTAGAAAGGAGAGGCTGAGAATTCATGCAAAATCTAAACCTATTGAAACTTATGGAAGAACTTCAAAACACACTAAATAATAATTCATAGAGGGAGAGGGGCCATTTTCTTGTAAACAAGCTTGGTATTTATAGCATTTGGATTTACTAGAGGGTAAGTTTGAATTGAACTCTTCTAATATAAACAAAGAGAAATCACTATTTACTAGGTGGCCAAAACATAAATGCAAGCAAGAGTGGTTGAGAAATGTGGATGTAAATTGAATTTTTACGTTGACGAAAGCATTAGAGAATTATGGAAAACGCGCATAGACCACCATCTTACATAGGGGAAGCGGTTATAGGACCATCGCCTGCTTCTAGGTGGCGGTGGTCACGGACCACCACCCAGCAGGGTGGCGGTCCTATAACTTAAAGACTAAAATGCAAGGAAAAGGGGGCAGAGGTTAGAACAAAACATGCAAAAGCTAGACAAGGCTTTTTAGGATGCAAATGTAGTTTTTTATCTTTCTTAACTTAATGTGGTTTTAAGTAGCACATCGTTTGGAAACCTGTATGAAAACACGTGTATTAGAAGGTTTGTGTCTCGTTTTGACACCTTTTCTTTGACAAGCATTTAGGACCTATATGAGATGAGTTAGTAATTTTCCATTTAATACCGATATGAAGAAAGAGAATTTACATGTTTCTTTTGATTCCTAAGATCACCCGAAAGGTGTGAAGGAAGAGCATACGCAATGTGAAAATTCTACTAAAATAAGTTATATGGCAAGCACTTTTCATACGTAATTTTTTTTTTTTTGTTAAATGTGACAAAAGGTTGTATAAATGTTGTTGATATCCAAGATCACCTAGATAGTGCGAGGAGATAACATACACATCTTACAAACCTTGTTTTAGTTTTAAGGAATAAAAACACTTATGCTAGTTTAAAAAATTATTCAACACCCTGCACTTGCTTTGTTAGTCCTTAAAATCTCATAAAACTTTAGAAAAAATGATCCTACACCTAGGAATTTTTGTCAAATTTTAACATAGACACCTATGTACCCATAATGACACTAGCGTGCCACATCCAATGGATACATGCCCCACCAATGCAAACGTGTGGCAAGAAGAAATGAAAAGGGGTAAAAACACCTATGTGGGCTTTTTGTACAGGTACGCTAGGGTTTTGATGTGTGCGCTCTCTGTTCAATGGGTATGCCTGTAGGAAAAATGTTAGAAAACATAGTATGACAGCAAACACCAATGTGTCTAGAGACACGGAGATGCTCAATGGTCGACAAAGACGTTAACAGGTTCAACAGAGACGTGGCATGTTCTAAAATGTATTATCAAATAATAGAAAAAAAAATGGATACATGACCATCTCAATGCTAATGCTAGGGTATCGAAAAATATGCACCCCTTCAAGAAACATGCGCACCCCCTAAAAACCCTACAAAAGTCATGGATTTTGAAATTTTTCAAAAGAAAATAGGTTAAAGGTTAGCCAAAGAAGCCTATTTCTAGCTCAAACCCAAAAAAAATACATGATCAAGGATGATTTAGCCTACTTAAAAATAAGAAATCATGTAAATAACAAGCTATTTATCCTAGAAAACATGAAAGTGGTTAGAAATGAAAATAAATAGCTTGAAAAGACTCCATTAATGGAGGATGGACTTCATGTCCCACTGGGCGTGCCAAATGTGTTCAAAGAAAGGTTGCAAAAGCTATGGAATGGGGTAAGAACACTCAAGAACCCCAAAGCTTTGTGCAAAACTGATCAATGGACCATCAGTTAAGAAGTAAACAAGGATTCCTACTTTGCATGCATTAGTTTGAAGCAAACAAGCAAACTTAACAAATATAATTACCCTCTATTCTTGAAAGCTTAAATAAGTGAGCCTAATAAGGATCTAAGCAATTAGTTTGTGCTTAAGAGAATGGGATCTCACCATTAATGGATTCAAGGCCAATGGTTCTTCCCATTTACTCTATGGTGTGTGATGTGTTGCAAAGGATAAAGAAAATAGCTCAATAAGATGAAATAAAACTCCTAATCCTAGCAATAATACTATAGTTTATGTTAGAGGGAAGAAGTGTTCTTATAAATGAGAGGGGGGTAGTGGGATATTTATAGTTTTCCATTTGGGAAAGTGGGAGATTTGGGTGCATGTGGGACAAATAGAAAAAGCCAAAAAGCACCTTTAGCAAGTCAAAGTAAGATTTGACTAGGTTTAGAAGAGATTGACCATGGTTAAGACTAGTTAACCATGTTTAGAGAGTAATTAGGATTTTGAGAGGGTTCTGAGAGGTCTAATCAATCCAATGGAATGGATTGATAGTCTAGGAGGCTAGTAGAAGTATCTTAGAAAGGAATTGGAAGAGGATTTAGCCAATAAGAGGCTATATTAGCCTGTTTAATTGGTTTATAAGAGGAATACGACCAAAAGGGGGTCGAGAAAGGGGAGTTAGATAGGTCTAACTAACGATATGTCGTCAATTTTTAAGGAGGAGAATAATTAGTGCAATATTAGGAATAATAGTGCTTTGATCAAACTACAAGTGTCTACAATGTGTATTCAAGTGTTCTCACCAGAAACTTTTAGGATTCGTCATATCTATCTAAGGTATCAAAGTAGACCCAACCAAAATCAAATAAATTATCAAAATGCCTCCTTCATCAACTCTTGAACAATTGTGTAGTCTTTAAGGTAAATTATGAACTATCCAACATTTCATATCTTAACTCTTCAATCATTTTCAAGCATTCCATCATCTCCTTCTTAAATACATTGACTTCAGATGGGATCTTAAATATAAAAATCCTTTGAAGAACTCAAACATTATCTCTTATCACCACTTGTACTCATGCCTCCTTGTGAGGGGATCCATTTTATCTTTACATATCAGCTATAAATCATTCTCTAGGAGCGATGCTTTCTCATCGAGATGATCAGGGTCATGAACAAGTTGTTTATTACATAATTTTTACGCTTTATGAATATGAAACCCATTATACAAAATCCAATAAATTATATTGTGCCTTACACTTTGCAACCTCTAAGATACACCACTATCTCCTCAAACACAAAACTTACGTTATCACCAATTTCAATCCACTATAAACCATGCACTCTAAACCATATCATAATGACTGCATCACTTGGTGGCTTATGTTATGACCAAGTTTGATCTTGAATTCCTATCACAGAATTCCATTAACGGCCCTCGGCCATTCTAGACCAACTTTCAAGCACCCTTTCTTGACACTCAACTCTCTCATGACCAATTTCCTAATGAATATATCTACACTATTGATGAACACAAATTCAATCCTATCAAAATGACCCTCTTATTTGATGTATATAAATGTTAGCAGGGGGTAGAATCATTATCATACCTCCCTGGGGACTCCTATCCCTTTATCATTCAAACTTAACTTTGAATGCACTAAAAACATGGCCAAATATGAAGCTTTAATAATGGGTCTTTAAACCGTTATCCTATTAGGCATTCAAATCTTAGAAATCTATAGAGACTCACAACTCGTCATTAATCAAATTAAAGGAGAATATTAATGTAAAAATGAAATCTTATAAAAATATAAATCCAATGTCAGCATTTCTCTTTGAATCATTTTATTAGTTTGCAAAAATACTACAAAAATATCCACGATCCTCTAATAATTTTATGGATACCATGTATTCTTTAAAATCCCTTATTCCTCTATCAATTGACAATTCTAAACTTTTTGTTTTCATTCACAGATTAGATGAACCATCTCATAAAAATGAACTCCCTTCCATCAACACTATCAAAAATCATCCAACTGATCTATGGTATTCTCAAATATTCAACTATCTTTCAGAATCTAAAATACCATCCAATTTATCCAGAAACATTAAAATATCATTCCTTCAATGCATTGTTCTCTATGTCATTATAGGTGGTATTCTATATAAACATGGCTTTGATGGCCTTCTATTAATATGTCTTAATTCTCATGAATCTATCAAATCAATTCCAGTTCATGACTATATATGTGCTTTGGACATTTCAATGGTAACATCATCGCTAAACGTGTCTTATGGTAGGGTTATTACTAGCCTACTATTAATCAATATTTTTGTGCATATGTTAAGAAATGTGTTAAATTTTCACAACATTCAAATCTCATCCATGCCCTTAGTCAAGTGCTATAACCCTCTCATGACTTATGGCTTTTCTCACAATGGGGGTTAGACCTCATTAGCACTATCAATCCTTGCTCATCTCAACAACATCATTCCATCATCACAGCCACTAAATACTTTACAAAATGGTTTGAATCCATTCCTTTAACTTCAACTAAAAAAATCAAATCATCAATTTTATCTATCAATACATCATATGTCACTTTAGTGTTCCTCACAAAATTGTCACAAATAATGGAAAAACATTTAAAAATAAGGATTTTAAGAAACTTTGTGACACCTTCAACATCAAACCTAGATTTTCATCACCTTACTATCCCCAAGAAAAATGGAAAATCCAAGCCTCTACCAAAACACTTAATAAAATTCTCATTAAAATAGTATAAAAAGAAAACAAGAATTAGCATCTCCAAATCTTGTTTTCTCTCTGGGCTTATCAGACTAGCATTTATACTCATACGGTGGTATTCCATTTTCACTGTCTATGTCTACGAGGTAGTCTTACCTATTAAGGTTAAAATACCATCACTATGTGTATCACTCAAATACTCTATCCCTAACGAAGAATAGCAACGAGACCATCTAGCAAAACTAGAATTGTTGGATGAAAAATATTTAGCCAACCTTGAAAATAATAAATTTTATCAAGAACACATCAAACACGCATACAATAAGCATGTAAAAGAATGTGAATTCAAAATTGGTTATCTTTTCCTCAAAGAAAATCAAAATTTCACTACATTAGAATAGAGTAAACGTGGAAAATTTTCCCCTAATTAAATCTTTCCATACGTTATTACTCACAAGTATGGGTGGGGAGCGTATCACCTAGCTTCCTCTTGATGGCACACCTAAAAAGGGACCTTTGAATGCTTTGAATTTTATGCCTTTATATTATTAACCTTTTGATCATCAGAATAGTAGTCACATCAAATATCTTAGTCCACCTTCAACCAACCATTTTCTCATCATAATGATTTGAAAGTATGTGGTTTTTCATCACCATCCTTAGAAACCTTAAAGATGAGAACCACAACTCTGTTCATCACATATTTCACTTAGATAATTTCCTCCTTAGCAGGGACCCCATAATCATTACATCCATCTACCTTATGTACCAACTAAAGACATGTCATGGGGCATGCATGTGTAGGTCATGTACACATCTCTTTCCCTCCTTAAAAAAGGTCTATTAGGGTTTTTCTCTCAGCTCAAAATATAGTAAAATATATCTATGGATGTTTCTTATCGAAAATTCAAAAATAATATTAGACTAATCCCTCGAAGGATAGCTATTTAAAAGCATATTTTCAAAAGAAAATAAAAAGTAGACCGATCCTCGAATGATAGATATCTATCAAATATATACTTGATACTTTGAATGATAGCTATTTATGTAACAATCAAAAATAAAAATTATAGACCACTCCCTCAAAGAATGGCTACTTATGTAAAAAGGCTTCTCGCATTGATCAACCTTCAAAAATAAAAAGTCCCAAAATCATCCTAGGAAATATTCCCGCATTGATCAACTTTCCCATCAAATCTAACTTCCCGCATCAACCGCCATCAAAAATATGCATAGTTGGGGAATACCTCTATGGAACTATTCAAAAGGAGAACCCCACTATCCCACCTAAACATACACATGTTAAAATATTTTCATGTCCTAGGGAGTTATATCTTGTCACTTCAACTTAAATATCCCACATGTAACTACCTACTGATAGTCTTATGTTAACATTCATTGAAAATTCCTAATGTACAAGTGATTTCACATTTTATACCCATCACGCATGTATCAAATCCAATATTAAATAAATCATTCCCTTTTTAATCCTATTCTACAAAGATAGCATACATTTTTTATCACATTTAGAGTCACAACCACCTTAATAACATCAACCACCCACATCACATAAATTTCCAAAATATAAATAAACATCATACAAGCTTTTCATATTCGAATCCCATAAAATCATAGATTAAATACATTAAAAACATACATCAAGACATATACCATACAAAACACATAAATCATACACCAAAATAACGCACCATATATAATCATAATCAAAGTCCCAGATACATCATCAAAGGAGTCCCCAATCTCTATATTAAAAACTATACAAAAAGGATTCATAAAAAGAGACGTATACAATCACAACACATATCATATAACTATCTAGTAAAATGGATATCAATAATAAATTGATTAGCAAGAACAACACTCCCATCACCCTCATGCATATCACCATCACCAACATCTCCTCCAATAGCTCCCCGAGGTGGTGACCCACACTCATCACACTCGCACTAGGACCTACCCCTTGTCATGCTAAGTGATCAAAAAGAGAATTGCATTGGGCAAGTACCGTATCACCATATCCTCATAATAAGATAACTCTACCCACAAAGACTGATAGTGAACATAGCTAACCATGTCCTATGTGCCCATCTGACCACCAGCTCAAGCACGAGCTATAACCTTTTCACCCGATATCAAAGATCATGTAATATCGAGATCCCTTTCTAGGATCTCTCACCGCTTCCTATATCGATCTCGATCAATCGTGTCATGTGATAAGCGTGTTTCTAAGCCCATGTCACCTAGCAATGACACCATCCATCTCACTAATCAAAGTAACCCTCACGCCAATGAAATAATATCTCTCCCTCCATAGACTATATTTCTCTACCACCATAGTGGCCTTGTCGGTCATCAACTATAAAAGAGTAGCCTCAAGATCCTCCTCATCTCCATCACCCTCCTCATCATCACTAACATCAACAATCTCTTGTGCTCCCTCCACTCAAGCATGCACCCTCCTCCCTCTTTGAATCAATTGAGTCCTCTCAAACTTGACATAAACACTAGTCTATAACCTCCTATAACTCAAGCGGTCATTCCAGCATCATCAAGTGACACTAAGTCACCATGCTCATCTAGACCCATGGATCCCCTCTCATTAGATATAATAGGAGTCTATCCCACAACTACCTTGGGAGTATCTACATCTCCCTCATCATGTCTATAAAGCATTGGAGCCTCAAGCACATCTTGGACCAAACCAAACTTTCATCTAACATGAATAAATATGACAAGCTCCCACTCTCCCCCTCATCTCCCCTACACCAATTAATCCTTTTTCAGCCCATCGAGATCACACTCACACCCCGACCACTCGGAAAATAAAGATAAGGTCTCCACAACACATATCCTACCTATAACCCTGTAAGAAGATCTCTATAATGAGCCACCTTTTGCTTCCCCTTTGACCAACCCACATCTCCTCACCACCTCATAAATCCTGTAGATCTACCAATCATATCTACACCTCCCCATGGTAAACCCTGCGGACGAGCTATGGCAATATGCTCGAAATCCCAACACTATAATAGAAATGCAACATCTATCCCATATCTCTTGTGGAATTTTTAAACCCACAACTCCCTGTATGTATGTGCTAATAATACAGGATCCCAAGAAAAAAATATAGTGATGCTCCATCATCTCCACAACTACTCCAGTCATCATCCATGGAAATCTACCCCCTCGGGAATTAGGTAAAGAAAAAAATTAAATACCCATCATAAACATATTCATCCATGAATAACCATCTCTCCCCATAGAATATAAAGGCCGATAATAAAAACCCTCTGATGTATACCTCACATCATGTGCACCATCACCATATAATCTCCTCATCACATCCTCCCTCTCCATCTCATCAATACAATAGATACCCTCCCCGCGAATGTGTAATCTCATAATCCTATAAACATCCTCCACCATGATCATAACCTCACCCATCGGTAACCAAAATATGTAGGTGGTTGGATCCCATCTCTCCATCAATGCCAACAATAATCCTCTACATATGTGGATGTGTCTATAATCCTACATCCCTAAAAAAATCACCGCCTCTTTATGACTCCAATCATTATTTGACATATCCTCCTGTACCTCCTCTAGGATTAATGGAATTCTATCTTGGATATTTAGTTTTGTAGCCACCTACAATAAAAACTATACAAAACACTCATTATAATAAAAATTATCATCAAAACATCTTCAAAAATTCACCGCACACATCGGTCGCTAGTAAATAAATTCAGTTGTAAAAGACTACCAATCACCAATGATTGATATGAATCGGTTTTGATCTACTGAATCATTGGTGATTACAAATATTTTAATACTAAACCCTTAGTATGCATGAAAATGATAAAAACACTCAAAACTAGCTAAAAACAAAAGAAAATAACAATAATAGGTACTCACCTCTACCTGTGTGGGTCTCCTATGCCTCGCTTGATGATTTCCTTTCTCCAAAACACCTTTTACATTCCCTCAAAGTTCTCCAATTAGAAAAACAACTCATAAAAGTGAACATGTTCACCACCAACCTAGGGATTTTATAGGCTCATACTAAATGTCATAGCAATCACCGAAGATTCCTTGAATCACCTGTGATTCATCTCAATTGCCACAAATCATCATATTTTGCTAGCGATGTGTCCTTTTTTTACCCTCAAAACATTATTTTCTAAAATCATCACATTTTCAACAAATTTTCTTATTTAAAAGAACTTCAATCTTTATAAAATTAAAAATTTGTACCAATCAAAAACCATGGGACATGTCATAAATCTATGGTATAAGTTCCCTTTTGACACCCATCATTTGAATTTCCTATCCTATCAGCCTAGCCCTACAAATCATATGTCCATAGGCAACAAACCCTTTCGTTCCCGCTATCACTTGATTGCATAGTAGCACCCATAATTTTGATGACTGTCTCGGGAATTTTTGTCAAAGAAAACATGCATCAAGCATACCCAAATCTAACCTATGAAACTAGATTTCCTTACACTGTGTCTTAGTAAACCCCATTTTGAGGGGGAATCACCCATACAAATGCAACTATTGAAAAACATTTTTGTCTAGCAATTTTCCTACACCAAACTAATTGACAAAAAGGGGGAAAATGTAGACACATAAAATTTACACCACTAATTTCCCTCGCCACATGCACTATCTTTACAAATATATATCAAATGTTTTAATCATATTGCTTAATCTATAACCATTTACCCTAATATCTAAAATACTTCACCATATTTACTCCTAATATTATTCTACAACTCTTGAATATCATATTGCAACCGTAAAAATCCATATTACTCCTATAAAACCACTTAGAAACTAAAATTAAATAAGAAAAAACAAATCAACAAATTCTTAACAAATCTCACAACCTTCTTAACCTCCCCAAATCATTCTTCAACATCCCCTTAGTCATTTACCCACATCCCAAAACAAAAACCTTTGATTAGAAGTGGTTTCAACCACTTATGTATTTGTTTCCTCGTGAAAAGTAGATCACTGAAAATTCAATTAAATCACAAGTGATTATAAATAGCACATTTGTGATTTCTTTTAGAGATATTAAATCTCAAATCTTGGACCCCTTTTCAATCTTACACTTCATTTTCTGACACAACAACATCCAGGACATCTTCAAGAACTATCAGGCATCAACATCAATCACTTTCAAGAATTTTTGTGCTCGTTTGCATCACTCAATTTCTCAAGAATGTAACAGAAAATTTATCAACTCAAATCTTTTCCACAAAGGATTTGAGGCATCTTTTAGCTCCACATCTACTCAAAGGTATTCCTATATCTTTTCCTTCACTTTTAAAGTCATAAGTAGCTCCTAAATCAATCAAAAGCATAATTTTAGAACTTCAAAACTTTCATTTTAGCAAAACTATAAAAATCATAGAAATCTCTAATGATTCACCTTAATCGCCAGTGATTGGCCTATATTTCCAGTGATTCCTATAAAAATCATTTTTAATTAATTTATCATCCTTTTATTATTTTTATCAAAACATCTACATTTAACATGTTGTTTCCAAGGATGGATCTCTGTTAGAAGGAAGTTCTTAGCCATTCATGTCCCATTACAATCATTTACAGCCTTCCTATAGTCTAACACCCTTTCTTCTCAGAAAAATACAACATCCTTTAAGAGTTGGAACTTTGTGCTATCTGATTTTCAATTGGTAAAAAGACATCGAGGATCAGATCAAATTCCTCCATTATATCCAACAAGATACTGACAACTTCTGGTATGATTACTTGAACACGTTCAGATCACATCTACACTTTCTCGGGCCACCTTTGAAGTTTCTCGGGACTTTTCTATCCATATTGAATTTTAGAAAAATATTTATCTATTATCTACTTGTCAACATTTACTACATGTTCTTATCATCGATTTTATCAATCTAATTAATTATATAAAAATAAGCTAACATCCTCCAAAGAACTCCCTTTTGATTCCTAGAATCAGCCTTTTAGAGAAAATTGTCTATCCATGTATCTAATCCTTTCTTTTTAGTGTCTATGAGCACAAGTTATTGTTGGTGCGTGTTATTTTCCACATCACTAGGTGAGTCATCTCACATAGGTGAGATCATAGGTCCACGTGTCATATAGGGGTCATTATGAGATTCTCTTATGTGTCAGTGCATCATATGCATCATTGGGAGTTACACTTCTATTATCGGAATGTAACTCCCCCTCTCCACTTGAGTTGTCATGATTGCAGTACTGGTGGTGTAGACACCTATAATTACACCCGAGCAATTTAAATACTTAAATTGTGCTAATTATCTCCTTTCCCACAAATTGATGACATATTGTCAATAATGCTCATCTTCTCTTCCATTTTCATTAATTGATTACATTACGCTAATTAATTAAGTCGCCTATCCAACACATACCCTAATTAATGACCCTTCATTAATCAACACCTTCTATCTAGTCTAATTAATTATTATTAATTAATTAGCCTCCCTTCTCATTAAATCAATAAATCACTATTTAATTGGTTTAATTCCCTCCTAATGGTCCAAATCACACTAAAATCCATCAAAAATCTTATAAAAGCTTTCACATGTATTAATTAGTCATCTTGATTAATTAATACACCCCCTTTATCCACATGAGCCACTAAAGGACAAACTAAATTATCCTAAAGTTTACTTAACCCCATCTAAACCCCCCTTATCCATAACTAACTCTACATCTCCATTAGTCCCACATTCATGAGGATGTGTTGAATCCTTTATCCTTTGGGCTATATAAACACCCCTCCCTCTACTTCTACACCTACACCTTAATCTCTCAAGAGATAAAAGAAAGCACATAGTTTCATACTAATAGAATTTTATCACTCTTGAGCCCTCCATCCTCCATTATTGAAGAGCTAATCCTCACACCCAAGCATCCATTGAAGGATCAAAGAAAGCAAATATAATTTGATTGCCATTGAACTACTTAGGTTCATTTTAATGTTAAATTAGGAAATTAAGAAGAATAGAGTTCATTAATTTACATTATGTTTTGATCATTTCAAAGTTATAATGTTGAGGGTAGGACTTGCTTATTTCTTCATCATGATGGTGCACATTTCTCATTTCTAGCTAGGTTAGGAAGCTATTTCTAGGTGGTAGTTTCTTGCTTTAAATTTAGCTAAATTGTAGAAATACTTGTACACATTTGGCACGCCCGGTGGGACCCTTAGTCCCATGGCATTTTAGTTTAAGTTTCATTATTTTGGCTAATTTTTGATATACACATGTAGTAATTAATGTCCATTTTCTTGGAATTTTTGCTAATTTGATATGTGTAACCTCATGTTCATAGCCATAATTTTAATGGGTTATTGCCATTCTTAAGCTAACTTGTCAAAAATTGAGATATTGTGAGTTTTCTTGTGTTTGTTGCCATATTTTGGTTGCAGGTCTGGCGCAGTACATTTTTAGGGGTGCAGGCATAGTTTTCATGGTGCAGTGTAGTTTTCATGGCGCACACATCTCTCTAGTGGCGCAGCACACTAGTAAAACTTGTTAGTATTTTTTCTAACCCTGGAACATGCCCGCTAACCCCGGCGCACACACCCTAACCAACGCGTAGGTGCACTAACCCAAGCATAGATGTCATTTCATATTGTACCTTCACTACATTCTAAAACCTATCAGATCGGTGCACATGCCCTAACCAAAGCACACATGTTATTTTAGTGGCGCAGACACATTTTTTGGTGACACAATTATTCTATCTGTCTTTCTATCTATTTTTTTGGGAGTGGCGCATATGTTGTTTTTATGGCGCACACACCTCTCTGGTGGCACAGGTGCTTGGTAAGTCAAAAAATCTGTAGAGTGGCGCATGCACTATTTTTGTGGCGCGTATACTATTTTCATGGCACACACACCTCTCGGGTGGCACAGGTGCATTGTGATCTGAAACAAAATTGATTGGCACATACTCCCTAACCCATACGTAGGTGCTAAAAAGGGGCACATGTGTCCTTTTGTATTTTTGACATTAAGGTGTTGATGTGCTAACATTCTTGTAGGTTTATCTAATCATATATTTGTCTTTGCGAGACTATTTTTACATATTTGTATCCGATTAGGTAATATTTTTTCATTGTTTACTTATAGGAATAAGATCACGTATGCTCTTTCCTCGCATCCCTTGGGGTGATCTTGGGAATTATAAATGATTCTTAAGTCCTTTTGATGCTTTGAGATTGTTATGGATATTTGAGTTGGAATTGGCTAACTTGGCATAGTTGCATTAAGAGTGTTTTTTCATTTTGGTATCTTTTTTTTGGATTTTTGAAGCGATCACATGCTCTTCTCTTGTGTCCTTAGACGATCTAGATAATCATAAATGATGCCTTCTATTTTGATGGAAAACTAATAAAAATCATCATATAGGACCAAAACACCATCGCTTTCCAAAGAATGGAGGAATCAAAACAAAATTCAGAAAAACTACTAATACAATTGTTATATAGGTTGCCAAATGGTGTTCGAGAAAACCACATCTAATTAAAAAAGATAAAACAAACAACATATTCAAAACATTGTATTACAAGTTTCGGAAAAGGGTACGTCCCTCTCCGCTCAACTAGAACATAACCCCTTTGGCATAACACCTTAAGCTACAACAATGGGGGTGGTTCCAGGAACCCCAAAGTAGTCCACGCAAGAGGGAACCTTGTGGATGAAATGGGAAGTGCTCCACACTACCTATCTAACTAGTAATTCCTTTGTGAGATAGAGTTACAAGTTATCCCTACGCGACCCTTTTAAGTACACAATTGGATGCATTTGTTGCCCACTGTGCTTGAAAGTGGCAAATTCGAGATACTCCCAAGATAGTTGGGCCTATTTGGGTAAATCATCCCACCGATGAATAATCTTTGTAGCACCTAGGAAGATATACTTTAGCCAGAGCCCACGTTGACCATTCTAAAACATTGTTGAGTTGTGAATCGTATTTTCATTGTGAAATGTGGGACACATTACTTTCACTTATTTTTACTTGCCTTAAGGCGAGGTGAAACTCGACAAAGTGAAGCCAACATTTTTCATCTTTTTTTTGATTTGTTTCCTTCACATTCTTTTGACACTTTTTTGATCAAGAGAATGGTGACTACCTTTGTGTTACCAATCAACTGCTTCTATCACTTTTATGTCTATTTATGCCCATCCATGTTTGCAAATGGGTAAGTTAAATATCTAAAGTGTGCCGAGGCGTATTCACATCATTGGTAGCCATTGTGATCTTAATACCCATGTCAAGATCATCATTTTAGTTAGGCATGGTTCATCACCATAGACTTCCTTAGAAGAGTTAGCTTATTTGTATCGTATCACTACAATTTTGATATTTACGTCTTGTTTCTTGTAAACTCGACATAAATTTCTATATTGTAAGGTTACGCTGCACACATTTTTAACTATTCCTAGCTATACTTTAATCTTTTTAGTTTGATTCTATTATTACCTCAATTTTGAAGAGTGCTAGATGTTACCATTTGTGTGTGTTATATCAATAGCAGCTTGATATCAATACCTTACTTTCTCTTAAAGTGGGTTAACATATCCTAGGGATATTGTTGTGTCATTCACAAATTGTAATTGGCACTTTTTGAGATATAGGACTTAATCGAGTTTGAGCTCACTCATCGTATATATTTATTGGGAGGTCGCATTGCCTTCTTGTATTAACTTATGTTTTGTTCATTCCCTTGAACTTGGCATAAGTGAAAACATCTTGTTAATCTTCTTCGACACAAAACTAATTTTTGAAACATAGTCTAGGAGGTACTTCATTTAAATAGGTTTATATACCAAACACTTGTGTCACTGGTGATTTCACACTATATCACGTTGGTACTCTCACATTGTTGAATTATTCATACTCTTAACAAATACATTTTACATCTCACTTAGGGGTGGTCACTAAGATTTGAACACATTTAAAACTTAACCTAGTGAAACTGTCACAAAAACATGGCTCCTAAAACAGGACTAGGATTAAAGAAATAGACATACGAGGAACAACAAGCACAAGCTTGGGAAACCTCTAACAGACAAGGGTTAAACCCCTTTATCAGACATGATCTAGGACCACTGTTTTCTATAGAAAAAGAAAGAAGAGATGGTCGATCATAGTGGAAATGAATTAGAATCACCACATGCAAAATTTGATTTTGACCCCACTTTACTAGATGAGTTTCTTCTCAGAAACAAAGATAGAGTGTTGGCATGGGTCATAGAATTAGGGGCCAAATTGCCCACCGAGAATGAAACAATACCACCTGCGAATAACGCTACTGAGGAAGAACATCCCCTTATCAATATGGAAGATATTTTAACGAATGGACATGCTTCTACCTCTTACGCAGGAATGATAAAGTGGTGGGGCATAGAATACCCTTTATCAAAGTGCCATGAAGAAACAAGGTTGAACATGAGATGGGTGAAGAACCTCCACAATACGAGGAGGAGGAACCTTTAGAAGAAGAAGCCACAATCCAACAACAAATTAGTAACCTAGGCCAACAATTGGCTTTGCCTACCTCCCATGTAAAGAAGGATGTAAACAAGAACATTCAAAAGTTGAGGCCTAAGGCTAAGATCAATTAAATCCATCAAGAAAACCAAGGAGAAGAAAACACAGAGTATCATCACGTATACATCCCCGCTTCTCCCACTAGAGAAAAATTTCTCACATAAGAGGTGCAGTCTATGAAAGCAATGCTCACAAGCCTACAATAGATCAATATAGGGAGCATTAGGAAATATCAATATAAAGAATTATGCCCCTATCCTTTTGACAATACAATGACCCTTCAACCCTTTCCAAATAAATTTGATATACCAAAGTTTGAAAAATATAAAGGGAAAGGGGATCCACGGGATCATGTTAAATATTTCTACATGGCATGTCAAGACGTGTCTTATAGTGATAATTATCTCATCCAAATTTTCCCCAATAGTCTCAGAGGTCAATCCTTGGAGTGGTTTACATGCTTACCATGGGGATCAATTTTCACCTAGCCAGAATTGGCATAAGGGTTCATGCGTCACTTCTCATATAACATAGAGAGTGATGCCACCATGGTAGACTTATGTAGTGCCAAGCAATGCCCTAATGAGATTTTCACCATCTTCCTCCAACGGTGGGGAGGGATAGCTAGTCACTTCCCTTGTGCTTTCCCTAAAAAAGAAGCTGGTCAAG
Organism: Taxus wallichiana var. yunnanensis; assembly: GCA_018340775.1. Classification (NCBI taxonomy): domain Eukaryota; kingdom Viridiplantae; phylum Streptophyta; class Pinopsida; order Cupressales; family Taxaceae; genus Taxus; species Taxus wallichiana. The sequence goes on along the minus strand of CM031243.1, from coordinate 298,072,244 downwards.
ATTTTCATTCCCAACCTCAACCCGGATATAGCTTTCCACCTCTAAATGCATTGTGTCTGCCCTTTTGAGAAGGTTATTGAGAAAGAGATTTAAATAGAAAAATATCTCATTACCAAAGGCACCCTCAAAACCCAATCTAGAGACAACCAAAATGTCAAACCCACAGAAAAGTTGTAGATCTTTAACAAAAACAAAAATGTGGTGGGAGACAGAATCACTAATTCCAAACATGTTCAAATAGTCTAAAAAGGTCAACCTTTTAAACTAACCAAGGGCCCAATTCATCCACCACCAAAGTAAAGAATGTTCACCTCTCTCAATGAACCTTTGTCAGTTATACTAAAACAATTAGATGCGGCCCACATGATGACCTATCCTACAATACAACCATTTGACGACAACACTCCAAAGCCTTCATGGTACAAGGAGCATGAATATTGTGAAATGCATCATGTCAAAGGACATAAGACAAAAAATTTTTGCAGCTTCATCATCATATTCAGGACCTCATTGACATTGGTGAGATAGAGGTAGATAACCCCGAAAAACATAAACACCTAACAAGAAAATCGGGATATATAAAGAACCATTCCCCAATCATGATAAGTCAGAAAATTCAAAGCCGATGGGGAGAGTCATCCCAAAATTATAAATCATGAATTACTTGTACACTAAAAGAGACAACAATCATTGTGATTCACTTATTGGATGTATTCACTCTATTACTAACCGTGTCAATACCATCCGGATCAAGGGAAAGGATTACACTATGGTAACAAGGCGTGCCCACCTTGTGATTCTAGAACCTTCTCTGTCAACCCCATAAATCGGTAAATATAACCTTTTAGAACAACTTGAAAAGATGTCTGCTAAGATTTCAATCTTAGACCTTCTCAAGATATCCAATGTGCATAAAGACATTCTAATACAAAACTCTTCAGGGGTCGGGGTGCCTTTAGAAGTCGATCCTACACACCTTTAAGCCACAAAGTGGTAAATATCGTACCAAGTGAACATCTTACTTTCGACCATAGGAAGATCCCTACCGAGAATCCAAAACATAATCCTCTCGTATACATTGAGGTAGTTGTCACCCATAGGAAGATCAAATGGGTGCTTGTGGATAACAGATCTGGGTTGAACATTTGCACACTCAAGTTGGTTAAACAGTTAGGACATACGGAGGAAGATCTTGAGTCCAATATCATCACTATCACCACATACGACAATGCAGAAAGGGAATCAACAGGCACCATAACACTGCCCATGGAGGTGGGTCCTACTTTCCATTAGACAAAGTTTCATGTTTTAGAATTGGAGCTCCCATATAACATACTTCTAGGCCAACCATGGATTCATGCCATGCAGCCGTGCCATCAACATTTCATCAATGCATTAAGTTGAAGCATGAGGGACATACAATTACAATACAAGGAGATTCAGAGCCCTTTTCTCATTGTAGAGCTCTCAATAGCTTTACACAAAAGGGTACGTATGCATGTCCCTCCACAGATATAGCTTTCCCTCTCCAGTCTGAGGCCATGGAATCCTGGGTGGATTTAGATTCTCTTAGTTCTTACACTCATGGTGCATCTACTTCAACATCTCCATTTGATTCATGGGAGATGAAAATCCTTGAATATGGTTGTGGGGAGTATAATGTATAACAAGCACTCTTAGTTTTAGACCTCTCACTGTCACCCAAGACTAGAGGTTGACCCAACTACCGCTTCAGAAGACCTAGAGAGGAACACGCTATTGGGTCACTCTTACCTGGAGGCTTGTTAACTGAGGAAAAATTGCTTGATCCACCTATAACTTGGGTCCCTGAGGATACTCACCGTCCCACATTATCGAACCCCATAATATGAAAAATCTAGTAAAATGATGTACTGCATGGGATACAAAGTCTTTGGATGTGGGAGAAATGAACAAGGACAAAGAGAACCAGTTCCTCATTCGCATTTCAAAATAGAAAGATACGGCATTGGGATTCTCCCTTATGGAGCAAACCCCATTGATCAAGATGCTACTTGTTCGAGCATGAGGATAGCTCGACTATCTAGATAGTGATACTGATTCCCATTGTAGCCAACATGAGGATCTCGCCTCCATAAACCTTTTCATGAACAACATTTTCCTAACCGTAACCCCGGAACCAACCCTTCACCTTGTATACCCTTCCCTTGTTGAATGGGACCAACAAAGTCACATGTTGCTATATTTTTCAAGAATGATGAAGCTATCACAGATTTCATGGGCAGAAGGGATACAATTCCCATTGGAGATCACAAGAAAGGTTTCTTTATCGACTTAGGTACCTGCGCCTACTTCAGCGAGGAGGCTAAACTTTGTGGTCAACAAAATTTAAATAAAAGTGAGGGAAAAAGTTCCAAACTAAAGCCTTGAAAAAAAATCAAAGTCCAAGTTGCATAGTGAAAACCTCTTTGAGGCATTGGCTGAAAAAAAAAAAAAAAATATAAAAGGATAAACAAAGTGACCATGCCAAGGATGAAAATCTTATGGAGACATCCTTGGATGAAGAACTTAGCCTACCTCCCGATCCTGTGCATATGGAGGAATTATCAAAATTACTAGTCGAAGAAACCATTAATGTCAATATTGGTATAGAATAGGATCCCAAGATAGTAAAATTGGGAGCATCACTCTTGGCTAGATAATAAAAGTCATTCACTATGCTACTACGAGAGTTTATAGATGTGTTCGCATGGTCTTACAAAGACATGCCCAGATTAGATCCAACTTTGGTCCTGCACAACCTAGTTGTGCACATAGATGCTAAGCCTACCAAATGTAAGCTCAAAGATGCACCAAAGAGTAGCCCTATTGGTTAAAGAAGAGTTGGAAAGATTGCTTGCAGTAGGATTCATTAGGCCAATTGATTATTCTGAATGGATATCGAACATTGTTCCTGTCTAGAAAAAAACTATCGATGTCGAATCTACACATTTTAGGGACATCAATAAAGCTTGCCCTAAAGATGATTTTCCACTACCAAATATTGATATGATTGTTGACTCAATAGTAGGGTACAAGATGCTATCTGTAAAACCCTGAACTATTGTTACTTCCTCCTGAGCATTCAAGTGTTGATATGTGATTTCTTTTGTAAAAGGATGTATTCCTTTGATTGTGAAGTCATACTTGATATGGAATGTATCTTCTTTTTAATTGCAGATCTTTGACTAGTCGAATATGATTGGACTCTTTTATTTCTTTCATTTTACACCGAGTTTAATCTGATCTCGGAATGAATTGTGGATTTATCCATCTATAAGACCATCACCGGATCAAGGGCATTGATCCAAGTGATGCTTTAAAGTTTATTCGGGATGAACAAAAATTATAGACCTTATGCAGGTTGCAAGGTCTGAATGCGTTGAATAAGCTATTTCGGAGTCTAACTCAGACTGATCGTGTTAAATGAATTGGTTCCCGATATCGTAATATCAGGAAGGTCTTGATCGTGGGCCAGGTAATAAATTCAGATACATTTATTCCACTAGCCTATTGGCAGTGCAGGAGTGAATCCTGTTCGTGAATGTATGTTTGTAGGTTCTTTTTCTGAGCATTTGAAATGTTAGACCTAAACTGGATTTATTAAGGTTAGTAACCTAAAACTAAACTATGACCTAGGGGTTAGATTAGTGTTAATCTAACCTAGGCAAAAGCTATAAGCTAAATGTTCTAAGTTAGTAACCTAGCACTATGGAGGTTAGACTAAGTAGCATCTTAAAATCCTAACCTATGTTACTAACCTAACTAATGAACAAGGAGGAAAGGGGACCTATGAAAGGGTGCGAGCCATGGGAGGTAGTTCCTATGTCATTAAATGGGATGGATAAGCATGAAGGACAGGTAAATGGTAGAAGTTTAAACGGCTAGTAAGGCTAACGTGGCGAGTCGCCAAAGTTAGAAATGGTCTTCGACTTGCATTTGTCCATCGCCGACTATGGCGGTCGGTGGAAATTTAGATTGAGTGGGAAATTTGGAGTAAATGTAATTAATGAGCTCGGTCTTGAGCTCGGGTTTCTCGGGAAGGCATGCAAAATGGAAAATTGGTAGTTTGTTTGGTTTTTCATGCGCTCAGTGTTTTCCTCTGTCTAATCATTGGTTCTTCGCACTTTTGATCTATTTGGTGTTGCATGGAAAATATGAGCGTAACTAGCTCTTTTCTTTGCAAGGAAAGTTTATAAGGCATGGAAATAACAAGTTATTGTTGTTGAATCTAACATGGAAAAAGAGGAGAAGGCACGAGCTCTTTTAGTGGTCTTCTTCAGATTTTTAAGAAAATAACCAGGCATGTTAGGCTCTAACTTTTAAAGATCTTGCTTTCTTTCAAATGATTTCATTAGAACAACTCTGTTCAAATAATTATCGGGTTCAGTTGGTTTTTATGGTAGCCTTGTGTGATTTAGTTGCTGTATTTTCTTAACCGGCTCGATTTTTCGAGTAAACCCTTGATGGGTGTGCATTTTGTTTCGAACGGATGTATTACCTTGCTGTGTTTTGCATTCCGGTTGGATTTTAAAGAAATGTTGCAAGGAAAATATATGAATTTGGCTCTGTAGGAGTTTAAGAATTGTTTTATTGTCGATTCGAATTAAGCCTATACCTCATTGTTTTCTCTTGTTGAAACGATTCTGTTGGATTTCTTGAGTGTACAGTATATACGACTTCTCTAAAAGTTTTGTCGTGAGTAATATGTGTTATGGTTGCTGAATCTTGTTGGATCTTGCTATAATACTTAAGTTACTCCTGTTTGGATAACTCGTTGTGTTATTGTATTCGAATACGACTTTGTAGAAGTTATTCCCCCTTGTGTTGCAATTATGGGATATAACCCGTTGATAGTTTGCAATATATTTTTGTATACACAAAATGACTCTGTGGAGTTCTTGGAATGGCTCGTATATTATGGTCTTCTGTAGAAGTCATATATGTGAATACTGGTAGTTTGATTCAGTCGGAGTCCTGGAGGGGTAATTGGTAATATGACTTCAGTTGTCTTAATATGAATACTTTCGCTTAGCAAAGAATTTCTTAAGTACAGACTCGGTTGGTGTAATTTTTATATTTTGTCTTCTGCTTAAGCTTAAAACGAATACTATTGTTTTGATTCAGTTGAAGTCCTTGATAGGAAACCAATGTTTTCGCTTACCGTATAAGCCTTTGGTTATGAACACTTATTAATTGGCTCTATTGGAACCCTTAATATTTATATATATATATATATATATATTTGTATTTGGGATTCTCAGAGAAGTTAGTCATGAATACCATACGTTTCTACTTCTGAAGGAGTTCAGATGTGAACACGGTATGATATTGTTTTGATTGGAATTTTTGGATTGATATGTATCATGTATCTTTCTACTTCTGTAGAAGTTTATTTGAAGAGTACCACATGGTTGGAATCCTTGATATGTGACTGGTGTTTCTACTTATGTGTAAGTCCTGTTATGATTTCGGTCGAAATACTTGACTCAAAGGAGAGTCCTTGACAGTATCTAGTATTTTTAATTTCATTCAAAGTCAAGTTATGAATGCTTTTTGTTATTATGAATACTAAATGTTATCAACTTTGGTGGAGACACCGAAAAGTAATTTATGTTGTAACATTTGTAGGAGTTCTTCTTGTGTGAGTACTTATAGTATTCTTGATTTGTTGTCATACGAATTCAACTTCAATTGAAACCTTTAATATAAGTATTGGTTGAATTTGGCACTTTGTTTGAGCCCATGTTATGTTGTATGTTGGTACGATTCTTGAGTTTTGTCCTTGCTTGTGTTTTAGTAGGGATTAAATTGAACTCGAATGTTGATGTGAGTTTCAATCGGTGGGATTGTTCTTGTGTTTAAACATGATTACGTCTTCATTAGCATGAATATCTAGTCTTGAGCTTGATGAACTAAGGAGCTATCGATCGCACTCGACAAGCGATGGCATTGAATATTTTCTTGTTTGTCGCTTTGTATGGAAGGTTATGTGGAGTCTATTTGATAGATTATTCATCACCGCTTTTGGCGTGAGAGCTATTGTCTTCTAGTAAGCTACATGAGTTTGTTATATTTAATTTTAACAAAACTATGGTTCTTATTGTGGCTGGTCCGAATTATTGGTATGTGTATAAGGTGAATGCTTTTCTCTCGAGGAGACAAAGATAGTCATGAGCTTGTTTGAAGGGAAATATGAATGAATTTTTTTCTCTCTCTATTGTAAAGTATATGTTGATCTTTTTATCTAACCATTAGAACTGTTTTAACATATTGATGGAATCATGATTTTTATGATATTCATTTTACTATGTTGAATGTAATGATTTGTCGATGTTTGCTGTCCTTGGGATTCAGATGGATAGTTGTTTTGGATACTTTCGTTCTTCTTGATCCCTAATATTTTGATGAAATATTTGAAAAGTATCTAGGACTATTCAGTCACGATAATTTGAGTTACGCGTTTATAGTCATGTTTGTATTACAAAAGCATAGTCTGAAATATGTTTAGTTGTTTGGTGAAATGATCTCATTTAAATAGGTTGTTTAATGAAAACAGTTGGTGGATTGCAATTATTTTAAGAGTTAGTGCTTATCATGCTCGGTTCATCGAACCGACCCATGTTGACAATTTTTGCGAGATGGTTGCCGTAAGTGGTAAAATCACGCAGATCCGATAGATGTTCGATTGTTTAATTTGGTTTATGATGAATTACAAACTTGATTCTCTAAATGTACTATATGAGGAAAGATGTTCTTTTCTCATTGAAATATTGATCAAGTATACTTGAATGCATAAAATGTATTTGATTAGCTCCAAGGGAATAAAGAGAGATATTTTTACTTATGTGTTTGTATTCATATCTTGATAGTTTGACCTTCTTCGGTTCAAATGATCTTGAGAGCATTGTTATTATTGTATAATTTGGAGACTTTTGTGATTATCAATGTAAGCTTGCAAAACTAAGTGATTGAATACTTATGATTGTTTAGTAGTTCTAGTATGTTCTATCCAAAGCTAAATTGAAATTTAGATCACTGTCTTTCTAGAAGCTAGGTTAAAATAAATCGGAGCAGAAGTTAAACAAGCTGAATAAATTATTACTTCCTAGTCTTGACCTAAGTCAAGACAACGTTTAATTGGATTCTTAATCACTATATCTCGATATTAATAAGTAAGATATAAACTTAGTTATGAGAACTGATATAAACCTAAAAAGGGTTTGGTTAGCAATCTCATGTGAAGGATGAGAGTAATTGTCCAATTTCGTTGATATAGAATTATGTATATTCTATGAACTCCTTGATAGGACCTCCAGTCTTAATAACTTCTCTTGTGTAATGGGTTTTATTAAGAAAGGTCATTCTAAGGTGAGGACCCAGGATGGAGCCGAGAACTGCTCAGTAAATGGAGAAGTACTTTGTAATAATAAAATTATCGAGAGAAACCAAAGCTATTTTGGGAGCCTATCGCCTTCCCATGAAGCATCTTCATGGTGGGATAGCCGTAAAGCTGAGCTAAATATTGATGAGACCAATATTACTTGGGATCAATTTAAAGGTTATTTTAGGCAACGTTGGCTGCCAAAACTTTTCTATGATCGAAAATGATGACAATTCCGAACTTAGCTCAAGGAAGCTAATGGTAATCTAGAATACTGGGAGCAGCGTTTACAAAACTCCTCAAGTATGTACCGCAGATCAAACCGACGAGAAGTTCGAATATATAGAAATTCATCATGGGATTGAATCCCGTGATAGGGGAGAGGTCAATGTTCACATCCAACCACTATGGAAGGAGTTGTTGAAAAGGCCATAAGACAAGAACAAAAATTAAAGGCTATTTCTGCTCATAAAGGAGGAAGTGCGGAAGAAGACCGCAAACCCTTCTTCAACCTCTCTTGCACCCAAAAAGGGACCATGGAAAAGTTTGGAAACAAAAGTATGTTTCAGGGATAATAGTAAAAAGCAAGAGCAAATAAGCTTGCTTTGAAATGTAAGGGATAATTTTGCCAAAAATTATAACAATGGGCGAAAGCCCTATGGAGGACAACGTGATAATTACAAGACCGGAGGCAATTTTGAGCCTAAAAGGGACCCGTAGGAGGCTACTACATTGTGGCAAAGACCACTACACAAATCGTGCCCTTTGAAGAAGGATGATCATAATCAAGCGATAAGATACATGCCGCAGATGTGCAGCATAAGCAAGCTAAAAAAAGCAAGTGACACCTATAGAAGTTCCGGTAAGTTATTTGGCATATCACTATTCTTTTTGATACAGAGCTACTTGAATGTTTCATTTCTAATAAACTTGCTTCTAAACTTAAGAGAAAAGCTGGAAAAATGGATAAATCTTGACTCTATATGTATGTTAATAACTCTGTATAAACAAAGTGAGTATGTGTGTTTTTGGGGCGTAGTCCTTGACTTACCTAACTTTTCCACGGAAGTTGACCTCTATGTTGCACCTTTGGGATCATATGACATTGTCATTGGTGTCAATTGGTTAGCTGACCATAAAACAAAGGTAGATCACTATGAAAAGAACATAAAATGTTTAGATGATCAAATGAAACAACAGAGATTCAAGGTGTGAAACGGGAAATTTCATTAGAAAACCGTCACTATGCACTTAAAAAGGCTAAAAACAAAGGATGTACCCTTTATGCAAAGAAAGATATCTGAATTTTTAGAAGAAGATGGTGATTACATGAAACGATTTCCTCTACTACAAAGTTTCAGGATGTTTTTCCGTAAAGAATTACCAGGTTACCACCCAAGAGGGAATTTGACTTCACTATCGAAATCAAACCAGAACCGAACCCATTTCCAAAGCACCTATCGGATGACTACTACAGAGTTAGTCGAGCTTAAGGCACAATTACAAGAAATTTTTCTAAAGGTTTGATTAGACCAAGTGTTTCACCTTGGGAGCACCTATAATATTTGTGAAAAGAAGGATGGAACACTTAGGCTATGTATTGATTATCGGATGTTGAACAAAGCAACAATTAAGAACAGATATCCACTTCCAAGGATCGATGATTTATTTGATCGATGCTTGGGGCAGCGGTTTATTCTAAGATAGATCTTCGATCCGGCTATCATCGATTAAGGATTAGAGAAGAAGATGTTCATAAAACAAGCTTTCCGAACAAGGTACGGACATTATGAATTCACGGTTCTACCCTTTGGATTAACTAATGCACCGTAGCCTTTATGAACTTAATGAACAATATCTTTCAAGAATATTTGGACAAGTTTTACTTGTATTCTTGGATGATATTCTCATTTATTCTAAAAGCGTTGAGGAGCACAATGAGCATTTGAAGATAGTTTTGGGAATTTTGAGAAAAGGAAGTTGTATGGTAAGTTATCCAAATGTTCTTTCTTTGATTCAGAAGTTCACTATTTGGGTCATGTCATTAGTAAAGAAGGAATTGCTGTAGATCCTTCAAAAATAGTGGCAATAACTGAGTGGCCTACACCAAAGAATGTGCACGAAGTAAGAAGCTTCATGGGTCTTGCTGGTTACTATAGAAAATTTGTTAAGGATTTTTCTAAAGTGGCTGCACCAATAACTTCATTGTAGAAGAAGGATAAGAAATTTATTTGGAATGATAAGTGCGAAGTGGCTTTCAAAAGTCTGAAAAGCTAGTTGACTTCTGCACCTATATTAGTTGTACCAGACCCTAATGGGAGCTTTACTGTTGTAACGGATGCTTCTGGGGAAGGCCTTGGAGGTGTTTTGTTACAAAATGATCAAGTCATAGCATATGAAAGTAGAAAACTTAAGTTACATGAGCTGAATTATGCTCCTCATGATTTGGAGCTTACTGCCATTGTTCATGCACTTCAAGTCTGGAGACACTATTTACTTGGGAAACCTTTTGAGTTGAAAATTGATCATTTAGGGCTGAAATATATTTTCACTCAGCCTAATCTAAATGCCGATGACAGAGAAGGTGGTTAGAATTTTTATCACAATATGATTTTGATATTAGCTACATCAAAGGGAAGGAGAATAGAGTAGGCGATGCTCTAATTCATAGGAAGCACATTTCTACTCTTATAAAATTAAGAACTCAGTTTAAGGATGAGGTAAAAAGTGCCTCGAATCATATGCATACTTTCAAGTAAGTAAAAGCAGCTGCTGTAAACCTAATGATGAAAGGTATAAAGGTTTTCATTTTGATGATGAAGGAATCTTGCGTTATGAAAACAAAGGTATACGTATTACCTATCTTTGAATGATTTGAGAAAGAAGTTGTTAGTTGAATTTTATAATTCACCTTTCTATGGACACCCGGAATCACAAAAATGCTTGCTGATCTCAAACAACAATACTTTTGGAAAGGTATGAAAAAGGATGTCATTGATTTTGTGACTCATTGTTTGGAATGTCAAAAGGGGTTAAGGCAAAACATATGCACCCTTGGATCATTATATCCTCATAGCATACCACAAAGACAAAATGGCAAGTAATAACCATGGACTTTGTACAAGGGTTACCTATGTCCAGGAATAAACATGATGTTATCCTGGTAGTTATAGATAAACTAACTAAGGTAGCTCATTTATCGCTGGAAATCTAAAGGATGATTCACCAGATCTTGGACAAAAGATTTGTGTACACAAATTTTCAGATTGCATGGTGTACCGAATTGATTATATCCGACAGGATCCAAGAATGACGTCAAGATTTTGGAAAACGCTTAATACACTCTTGAATGAAACTAAACTTCAGTTCGCATATCATCCAAAACATGGACAAACCGAGAGGGTAAATCAAGTGTTGGAAGACATGTTGCGAATGTATTGCATGGATCAACAGTATAAATGGGAAGAGTATCTTCCATTAGTTGAATTCACATACAACAACACTTATCACTCATCTCTTAAAATGGCACCATTTGAAGCACTTTATGGAAGAAAGTGCAGAACTCCTGTTAGTTGGGATAGTGTTGAGGATAGAGTGGTAATTGGACCGTAGATTCTCACGAAATGGAACAACAAGTTAAGCTTGATTCGTGAACGATTAAAGGAAGCAACGGATAGGCAGAAGAGCTATGCTGACCTTAAGCGGGTTGATCGAAGGTTTGAGCTTGGTGAGAAGGTTTTTCTTCGTGTTAAACCCAGAAAGAGTTCTATAACTTTTGGCAAGGCTGCCAAGTTGTCACCTCATATCGTGGGACCTTTCGAAATGTCAAAATAATCAATCTGTAGCTTATCGTTTAGCATTACCACCGCTTTATCTCTCGCATGCATGATGTTTTCCATATTTCTTTGCTTAAGAAATACGTTTCAGATCTGTCACATGTTTTAAATTGGAATTCCTTGCAGGTCCAAGACCCGGAATAATCGTGGTTAAACCCACACGAGTGCTGGAAACTTGCCAATTGCATTTGAGAAATCATGAAATACAGCAATGGAAGGTCCAGTGGGACCAGTTTAACAAAGAAAGTGCAACTTGGGAAAATCTGGAAGAGATGAAAATTGCTTTTCCTTTTCTTTTTCAACAAAATGAAATCTGTTGACAAAACATTTCTTTTATGAACTTATCTTTTTAAAGTTTATATGAAAGCCAGATGGAGGCAAACATTATTCAGGCTAAATAAAATGTGTTGTGACATTGATTTCTGGAACTATTTAAGTTGGAAAATAGTCGCATTGTTTTGTGAACTAATAAATTGGTTGACCTGAAGGTTAATTGAATATGTAATCATCGGGACGATGAATCTTTTAGGAGGGAAGCATGTAACACCCTGAACTGTTGTTACTTCCTCCTGAGCATTCAAGTGTTGATATGTGATTTCTTTTGTAAAAGGATGTGTTCCTTTGATTGTGAAGTCATGCTTGATATGGACTGTATCTTCTTTGTAATTACAGATCTTTGACTGAGTCGGAATATGATTGGACTCTTTTATTTCTTTCATTTTACACCTGAGTTTAATCTGATCTCGGAATGAATTGTGGATTTATCCATCTATAAGACCCACTCTGGATCAGTGGCATTGATCCAAGTGATGCTTTAAAGTTTATTCGGGATGAACAAAAATTATAGACCTTATGCAGGTTGCAAGGTCTGAATGCGTTGAATAAGCTATTTCGGAGTCTAACTCAGATTGATCGTGTTAAATGAATTGGTTCCCGATATCGTAATATCAGGAAGGTCTTGATCGTGGGCCAGGTAATAAATTCAGATACATTTATTCCACTAGCCTATTGGCAATGCAGAGTGAATCCTATTCGTGAATGTATGTTTGTAGGTTCTTTTTCTGAGCATTTGAAATGTTAGACCTAAACTAGATTTATTAAGGTTAGTAACCTAAAACTAAACTATGACCTAGGGGTTAGATTAGTGTTAATCTAACCTAGGCCTAAGCTATAAGCTAAATGTTCTAAGTTAGTAACTTTGTGCTATGGAGGTTAGACTAAGTTGCATCTTAAATCCTAACCTATGTTACTAACCTAACTAATGAACAAGGAAGAAAGGGGACCTATGAAGGGGTGCGAGCCATGGGCGGTAATTTCTATGGCATTAAATGGGATGGATAAGCATGAAGGACAGGTAAATGGTAGAAGTTTAAACGGCTAGCAAGAGCCGACGTGGCAGAGTCGCCAAAGTTAGAAATGGTCTTTGAATTGTTTTTATCCATCGCCAACTATGGCGGTCGGTGGCAATGGAGATTGAGCGGGAAATTTGGAGTAAATGCAATTAATGAACTCGGTCTTCGAGCTCGGGTTTCTCGGGAAGGCATGCAAAATGGAAAACTGGTAGTTTGTTTGGTTTTTCATGCGCTCCGGTTTTCCCTCTGTCTGATCACTGGTTCTTCGCACCAGTCTACTTGGTGTTGCATGGAAAATATGAGCGTAACTAGCTCTTTTCTCTGGCAAGGAAAGTTTATAAGGCATGGAAATAACAAGTTATTGTTGTTGAATCTAACGTGGAAAAAGAGGAGAAGGCACGAGCTCTTTCAGTGGTCTTCTTCGGATTTTTAAGCAAATAACCAGGCATGTTAGGCTCTAACTTTTAAAGATCTTGCTTTCTTTCAAATGATTTCATTAGAACAACTCTGTTCAAATGATTTTCGGGTTCAGTTGGTTTTTATGGTAGCCTTGTGTGATTTAGTTGTTGTATTTTCTTAACCGGCTCGATTTTTCGAGTAAACCCTTGATGGGTGTGCATTTTGTTTCAAACGGATGTATTACCTTGCTGTGTTTTGCATTCCGGTTGGATTTTGAAGAAATGTTGCAAGGAAAATATATGAATTTGGCTCTGTAGGAGTTTAAGAATTGTTTTCTTGTCTGATTCGGACTTAAGTCTATACCTCGCTGTTTTCTCTTGTTGAAACGATTCTGTTGGATTTCTTGAGTGTACAGTATATACGACTTCTCTAAAAGTTTTGTCATGAGTAATATGTGTTATGGTTGCTGAATCTTGTTGGATCTTGCTATAATACTTAAGTTACTTCTGTTTGGATAACTCGCTGTGTTATTGTATTCGAATGCGACTTTGTAGAAGTTATTTCCCCCCTTGTGTTGCAATTATGGGATTTAACCCGTTGATAGTTTGCAATATATTTGTTTATACACAAAATGACTCTGTGGAGTTCTTGGAATGGTTCGTATATTATGGTCTTCTGTAGAAGTCATATATGTGAATACTGGTAGTTTGATTCAGTCGGAGTCCTGGAGGGGTAATTGGTAATACGACTTCAGTTGTCTTAATATGAATACTTTCGCTTAGCAAAGAATTTCTTGGTACAGACTCAGTTGGTGTACTTTTTATATTTTGTCTTCTGCTTAAGCTTAAAACGAATACTGTTGTTTGGATTCAGTTGAAGTCCTTGATAGGAAACCAGTGTTTCTGCTTCTGTATAAGCCTGGTTATGAACACTTATTGCTATTGGCTCTGTTGGAACCCTTAATATTTATATATATATATCTTATATCTTGTATTTGGGCTTCTGTAGAAGTTAGTCGTGAATGCCATACGTTTCTACTTCTGAAGGAGTTCAGATGTGAACACGGTATGATATTGTTTTGATTGGAATTTTTGGATTGATATGTATCATGTATCTTTCTACTTCTGTAGAAGTTTATTTGAAGAGTACCACATGGTTGGAATCCTTGATATGTGACTGGTGTTTCTACTTCTGTGTAAGTCCTGTTATGATTTCGGTCGATACTGACTCAGTGAGAGTCCTTGACAGGTATCTAGTATTTTTAATTTCATTCAAAGCTGGGTTATGAATGTTGTTGTTATTATGAATACTAAATGTTATCAACTTTGGTGGAGACACTGAAAAGTAATTTATGTTGTAACATCTGTAGGAGTTCTTGCTGTGAGTACTTTTAGTATTCTTGATTTGTTGTCATACGAATTCAACTTCAATTGAAACCTTTAATATAAGTATTGGTTGAATTTGGCACTGTTCGAGCCCATGTTATGTTGTATGTTGGTTCGATTCTCGATTTTTGTCCTTGTTGTGTTTTAGTAGGGATTAAATTGAACTGAATGTTGATGTGAGTTTCGACTCAGTGGGATTGTTCTTGTGTTTGAACATGATTACGTCTTCTGTTAGCATGAATATCTAGTCTTGAGCTTGACTGAACTAAGGAGCTGTCGACTGCACCTCGACAGCGATGGCATTGAATATTTTCTTGTTTGTCGCTTTGTATGGAAGGTTATGTGGAGTCTATTTGATAGATTATTCATCACTTGCTTTGGCGTGAGAGCTACTGTACTGCTAGTAAGCTACAAGAGTTTGTTATATTTAAACTTTAACAAAACTGTGGTTCTTCTTGTGGCTCGTCTGACTTATTCGTATGTGTATAAGGTGAATGCTTTACTCTCGAGGAGACGGTATAGTCATGAGCTTGTTTGAAGGGAAATATGAATGACTTGTTTTCTTTCTCTCTCAGTAAAGTATATGTTGATATATTTTAACTAACCATTGGAACTGTTTTAACATATTGATGGAATCATGATTTGTTATGATATTCATTTTACTATGTTGAATGTAATGGTCTGTCTGATGTTTGTTGTCCTTGGGATTCAGATGGATAGTTGTTTTGGATACTTTCGTTCTTCTTGATCCCTAATATTTTGATGAAATATTTGAAAAGTATCTAGGACTATTCAGTAACGATAATTTGAGTTACGTGTTTATAGTCATGTTTGTATTACAAAAGCATAGTTTGAAATATGTTTACTTGTTTGGTGAAATGATCTCATTTAAACAGGTTGTTTAATGAAAACAGCTTGGTGGATTGCAATTGTTTTAAGAGTTAGTGCTTATCATGCTCGGGCCATCGAATCGACCCATGTTGACAATTTTGCAATTTTGCATGGTTGCCGTAAGTGGTAAAAGCACGCAGATCCGATAGGATGTTCATATTGTTTAATTTGGTTTTATGATGAATTACACTTGATTCTCTAAATGTACTATATGAGGAAAGATGTTCTTTTTCTTTGAAATATTGTATCAAGTATGTTGAATGCATAAAATGTATTTGATTAGCCTGAAGGGAATAAAGAGAGATATTTGTTACTTATGTGTTTGTATTCATATCTTGATAGTTTGACCTTCTTCGGTTCAAATGATCTTGAGAGCATTGTTATTATTGTATAATTTGGAGACTTTTGTGATTATCAATGTAAGCTTGCAAGAATAAGTGACTGAATACTTATGATTGTTTAGTAGTTCTAGTATGTTCTATCTAAAGCTAAATTGGAATTTAGATCACTGTCTTTCTGGAAGCTAGGGTTAAAATAAACCTGAGCAGGAAGTTAAACAAGCTGAATAAATTATTACTTCCTAGTCTTGACCTAAGTCAAGACAACGTTTAATTGGATTCTTAATCACTATATCTCGATATTAATAAGTAAGATATAAATTCAGTTATGAGAACTGATATAAACCTAAAAAGGGTTTGGTTAGCAATCTCATGTGAAGGATGAGAGTAATTGTCCAATTTCATTGATATAGAATTATGTATATTCTATGAACTCCTTGATGGGACCTCTAGTCTTAATAACTTCTCTTGTGTAATGGGTTTTATTAAGAAAGGTCATTCTAAGGTGAGGAACCCAGGGATCGGGAAAGGCTAACCTTAGGGGAAACGTCTTTTAGTATAATTTAAACTCAATGTGCGTAACACTTATTAATAAGTAGATCTTTTTGAGGTGGATTTAAAGGTTGACGGCACAACTCAACTGCAGGTTGTACCTTCGAGAAGATTAGGATCTTCTCGAAGATACAACAATGCAGGTGACTTATGACGACACCCTTTGCATTGATCATTAAGATTTACACCTTAAACTCGAACAAGTTACTCTGGGACTGATTAGGAATGTGGTCACGTTATAAGGCTACCTAGGAGACTCGGGGTATCTTGACACACTGGTTTAACTAGGGTTGACCCAGTATGTCAGCGTATCCCTAGTCCTCGGGAGCATCCATATAACGTTGTCACCTTACTAATCCATTTCCGAGTGAATAACTTGGGATAGGAGAGACTGACAGAAGTCAGTATAAGACATTCTACATAACATAGGAATGGGGTGAAGGACGTATTCCAGATTGATGAGTATGCCGTCAAGGAATACGAGACATAAGCATTATGTTTCAAATCTTTGGCCAAAGTATCGCAAGTTGCTGATTGCGTTGTCCTAAGTCACCTAGTCTAAGGGATGAGATGCCGATGAATAATGGTAACAATTATTCAGATAGGTTCCTTAGACAGAGCATTCTGAATCCCAGATTAGGGAAGAGAACCGCAAGAGTGATGTGTTAAATAAAAATGCCAACTCTTAATACACATGAATAGATCGGTAGATTACCGAGTCATGGAATGAATAGATCGGAGGTACTCCGAGTCATTACAGCTGCATATGGTTATCTGTTATAAGAATGGTTGCTTTGATTTGTGAGTTCTAAATTATGTATTTAGAACCAGGAAGCATTTATTAAAAAAAAAAAAATTTACTTGTTCTAATGTATAAAATGAGGATGTTACATCTTGGTATCAGAGCTGAAGGTTGCAGCTCTTGGGCCTATTGTGTCCATAATCTGATGAAAACCTAAATTTTCTTGTAACAAAAAATGGTTAGAACAAGGGGGAACGTTGTGAATAATGCTCCACCTGAAGGAGGGGTGGCAACAACCCAAAAACTTGATGAGATCCTTGCTGCCCTGTTGGACACAAGAGATCGTTTAGCTGTACTTGAACAACAGGTGATGGGAAATGAGGAGGATGAAGAAGCTGGTAATAACAATCAGCAACCTCCTGAGGAAAACCCCGATATGGGTGTTGATATTAATGCTGGAAATGCACCTGTCCAACCAGAAAACAAAAAGGCCAGGTTGGCAGCAGAACTCACTAATGATATAAAAAGGATAAGCCCACCTAAGTATGATGGCACCACATTAGGAGATGGAGCTGAGAACTGGCTCAACGAAATGGAGAAGTACTTTGCAATAAGAAACTTCTCAGAGGAAACCAAAGCTATTTGGGAGCCTATCAGCTTTCCCATGAAGCATCTTCGTGGTGGGATAGCCGTAAAGCTGAGCTAAATATTGATGAGACCAATATTACTTGGGATCAATTTAAAGGCTATTTTAGGCAACGTTGGCTGCCACAACTTTTCTATGATCAGAAAATGACAGAATTCCAGAACTTAGCTCAAGGGAAGCTAACGGTAACTGAATACTGGGAGTGGTTTACAAAACTCCTCAAGTATGTACCGCATAGTATCAAACTGATGAGAAGTTCAGAATATGGAAATTCATCATGGGATTGAATCCCGTGATAGGGGGAGAGGTCGATGTTCAAAGTCCAACCACTATGGAAGGAGTTGTTGAAAAGGCCATAAGACAAGAACAAAAATTAAAGGCTATTTCTGCTCATAAGGAGGAAGTGCGGAAGAAGACTGCAAACCCTTCTTCAACCTCTCTTGCACCCAAAAAGGGACCATGGAAAAAGTTTGGAAACAAAATTAAGTTTCCGGGGATAATAGTAAAAAAGCAAAGAGCAAATAAGCCTCATTGAAATGTAAGGGATAATTTTGCCAAAAATTATAACAATGGGCGAAAGCCTATGGAGGACAACGTGATAATTACAAGGCCGGAGGCAATTTTGAGCCTAAAAAGGGACCCGTAGGAGGCTCTACATAATGTGGCAAAGACCACTATGCAAATCGGTGCCCTTTGAAGAAGGATGATCGTAATCGCAAATAAGATAAGATACATGCTTTGCAGTAGCGCCAAGCAAGTTTGAAAAGCAAGTGACACCTATAGAAGTTCCGGGTAAGTTATTTGGCATACCTGTCACTATTCTTTTTGATACAGGAGCTACTGAATGTTTCATTTCTAATAAACTTGCTTCTAAAATTAAGAGAAAAGCTGGAAAAATGGATAAATCTTGGGTATCAGCAAAAGATGGTAATAACTCTTCATACATACATGAGTATGTGTCTTTTTGGGGCAGTCCTTGACTTACCTAACTTTTCCACGGAAGTTGACCTCTATGTTGCACCTTTGGGATCGTATGACATTGTCATCGGTGTCAATTGGTTAGCTGACCATAAAGCAAAAGTAGATTGCTATGAAAAGAACATAAAATGTTTAGATGATCAGCTAGAAACAACAGAGATTCAAGGTGTGAAACGGGAAATTTCAGTTAGAAAACTATCACCATGCAAATTAAAAGGCTAAAAACAAAGGATGTACCCTTTATGCAAAGAAAGATATCTGAATTTTCAGAAGAAGATGGTGATTACATGAAACGATTTCCTCTGCTACAAAGTTTCAGGGATGTTTTTCCAGGAATTACTAGGGTTACCACCCAAGAGGGAATTTGACTTCACCATCGAAATCAAACCAGGAACTGAACCTATTTCCAAAGCACCTTATCGGATGACTACTACAGAGTTAGTCGAGCTTAAGGCACAATTGCAAGAACTTTTGTCTAAAGGTTTGATTAGACCAAGTGTTTCACCTTGGGAGCACTGTAATATTTGTGAAAAAGAAGGATGGAACACTTAGGCTGTGTATTGATTATCGGATGTTGAACAAAGCAACAATCAAGAACAGATATCCACTTCCAAGGATCGATGATTTATTTGATCAGATGCATGGGGCAGCGGTTTATTCTAAGATAGATCTTCGATCTGGTTATCATCAGTTAAGGATTAGAGAAGAAGATATTCATAAAACAACTTTCCGAACAAGGTACGGACATTATGAATTCACGGTTCTACCCTTTGGATTAACTAATGCACCCGCAGCCTTTATGAACTTAATGAACAATATCTTTCAAGAATATTTGGACAAGTTTGTACTTGTATTCTTGGATGATATTCTCATTTATTCTAAAAGCGTTGAGGAGCACAATGAGCATTTGAAGATAGTTTTGGGAATTTTGAGAAAAAGGAAGTTGTATGGTAAGTTATCCAAATGTTCTTTCTTTGATTCAGAAGTTCACTATTTGGGTCATGTCATTAGCAAAGAAGGAATTGTTGTAGATCCTTCAAAAATAGTGGCAATAACTGAGTGGCCTGCACCAAAGAATGTGCACGAAGTAAGAAGCTTCATGGGTCTTGCTGGTTACTATAGAAAATTTGTTAAGGATTTTTCTAAAGTGGCTGCACCAATAACTTCATTGCAGAAGAAGGATAAGAAATTTATTTGGAATGATAAGTGCGAAGCGGCTTTCAAAAGTCTAAAAGCTAGTTGACTTCTGCACCTATATTAGTTGTACCAGACCCTAATGGGAGCTTTACTGTTGTAACGGATGCTTCTGGGGAAGGCCTTGGAGGTGTTTTGTTACAAAATGATCAAGTCATAGCATATGAAAGTAGAAAACTTAAGTTACATGAGCTGAATTATGCTCCTCATGATTTGGAGCTTGCTGCCATTGTTCATGCACTTCAAGTCCTGAGACACTATTTACTTGGGAAACCTTTTGAGTTGAAAATCGATCACTTAGGGCTGAAATATATTTTCACTCACCTAATCTAAATGCCGATAGAGAAGGTGGTTAGAATTTTTATCACAATATGATTTTGATATTAGCTACATCAAAGGGAAGGAGAATAGAGTAGCGATGCTCTAAGTCATAGGAAGCACATTTCTACTCTTATAACATTAAGAACTCAATTTAAGGATGAGGTAAAAGTGCCTCGAATCATATGCATACTTTCAAAGAAGTAAAAGTAGTAACGCTTGCAGTAGAACCTAATGATGAAAGGTATAAAGGTTTTCATTTTGATGATGAAGGAATCTTGCGTTATGAAAACAGGGTATATGTACTATGCTTCAATGATTTGAGAAAGAAGTTGTTAGTTGAATTTCATAATTCACCTTTCTCTGGACACC
Source organism: Taxus wallichiana var. yunnanensis (assembly GCA_018340775.1). NCBI lineage: Eukaryota > Viridiplantae > Streptophyta > Pinopsida > Cupressales > Taxaceae > Taxus > Taxus wallichiana. Next base: position 298,051,839 of record CM031243.1, on the reverse strand, counting down.
CGGAATCACAAAAATGTTTACTGATCTCAAACAACAATACTTTTGGAAAGGTATGAAAAAGGATGTCATTGATTTTGTGACTCATTATTTGGAATGTCAGCGGTTAAGGCAAAACATATGCACTTCTGCTGGATCATATCCTCATAGCATACCGCAGATAAAATGGCAAGTAATAACCATGGACTTTGTACAAGGATTACCTATGTCCAGAATAAACATGATGTTATCCCGTAGTTGTAGATAAACTAACTAAGGTAGCTCATTTCATCGCTGGAAATCTAAAGGATGATTCACCAAGTGCTGGCCAAAAGATTCGTGTACACTAAATTTTCAGATTGCATGGTGTACCGTAATTGATTATATCCAGGATCCAAGAATGACGTCAATATTTTGGCAAACACTTAATACACTCTTGGACGAAACTAAACTTCAGTTATGCATATCATCCGGAAATAGATGGACAAACTGAGAGGGTAAATCAAGTGTTGGAAGACATGTTGCAAATGTATTGCATGGATCAACAGTATAAATGGGAAGAGTATCTTCCATTAGTTGAATTCGCATACAACAACACTTATCACTCATCTCTTAAAATGGCACCATTTGAAGCACTTTATGGAAGAAAGTGCAAAACTCCTGTTAGTTGGGATAGTGTTGAGGATAGAGTGGTAATTGGACCAGAGATTCTCACAGAAATGGAACAACAAGTTAAGCTGATTCGTGAACAATTAAAGGAAGCAGCGGATAGGTAGAAGAGCTATGCTGACCTTAAGCGGGTTGATCGAAGGTTTGAGCTTGGTGAGAAGGTTTTTCTTCGTGTTAAACCCAGAAAGAGTTCTATAACTTTTGGCAAGGCTGCCAAGTTGTCACCTCGTTTCGTGGGACCTTTCAAAATTGTCGAAATAATCAATCCTGTAGCTTATCGATTAGCATTACCACCTGCTTTATCTCGCATGCATGATGTTTTCCATATTTCTTTTCTTAAGAAATACGTTTCAGATCTGTCACATGTTTTAAATTGGAATTCCTTGCAGGTCCAAGACCCAAGAATAATCGTGGTTAAACCCACACGAGTGCTGGAAACTCGCCAATTGCATTTGAGAAATCGTGAAATACAAAGAATGTAAGGTCCAAAGGGGACCAGCTTTAACGAAGAAAGTGCAACTTGGGAAAATCGGAAGAGATGAAAATTGCTTTTCCTTTTCTTTTTCAACAGAATGAAATCAGTTGACAAAACATTTCTTTTATGAACTTATCATTATAAAGTTTATATGAAAGCCAGATTGAGGCAAACATTATTCAAGCTGAATAAAATGTGTTGTGACATTGATTTCTGGAACTATTTAAGTTGGAAAATAGTCGCATTGTTTTGTGAACTAATAAATTGGTTGACCAGAAGGTTAATCGAATATGTAATCATCGGGACGATGAATCTTTTAGGAGGGAAGCATGTAACACCCTGAACTGTTGTTACTTCCTCCTAAGCATTCAAGTGTTGATATGTGATTTCTTTTGTAAAAGGATGTGTTCCTTTGATTGTGAAGTCATGCTTGATATGGACTGTATCTTCTTTGTAATTGCAGATCTTTGACTGAGTCGGAATATGATTGGACTCTTTTATTTCTTTCATTTTACACCTGAGTTTAATCTGATCTCGGAATGAATTGTGGATTTATCCATCTATAAGACCCAGCCTGGGATCAGTGGCATTGATCCAAGTGATGCTTTAAAGTTTATTCGGGATGAACAAAAATTATAGACCTTATGCAGGTTGCAAGGTCTGAATGCGTTGAATAAGCTATTTCGGAGTCTAACTCGATCGATCGTGTTAAATGAATTGGTTCCCGATATCGTAATATCGTGAAGGTCTGATCGTGGGCGTAATAAATTCGATACATTTATTCCACTAGCCTATCGGCAAAGCAGGGAGTGAATCCTGTTTCGTGAATGTATGTTTGTAGGTTCTTTTTCTGAGCATTTGAAATGTTAGACCTAAACTGGATTTATTAAGGTTAGTAACCTAAAACTAAACTATAACCTATGGGTTAGATTAGTGTTAATCTAACCTAGGCCTAAGCTATAAGCTAAATGTTCTAAGTTAGTAACCTTGTGCTATGGAGGTTAGACTAAGTAGCATCTTAAATCCTAACCTATGTTACTAACCTAACTAATGAACAAGGAGGAAAGGGGACCTATGAAAGGGTGCGAGCCATGGGCGGCAATTCCTATGGCATTAAATGGGATGGATAAGCATGAAGGATAGGTAAATGGTAGAAGTTTAAACGGCTAGTAAGGCTGACGTGGCAGAGTCGCCAAAGTTAGAAATGGTCTTCGACTTGCATTTTTCCATCGCCAACTATGGCGGTCGGTGGCAATGGAGATTGAGCGGGAAATTTGGAGTAAATGCAATTAATGAACTCGGTCTTCGAGCTCGGGTTTCTCGGGAAGGCATGCAAAATGGAAAACTGGTAGTTTGTTTGGTTTTTCATGCGCTCCGGTTTTCCCTCTGTCTGATCACTGGTTCTTCGCACCAGTCTACTTGGTGTTGCATGGAAAATATGAGCGTAACTAGCTCTTTTCTCTGGCAAGGAAAGTTTATAAGGCATGGAAATAACAAGTTATTGTTGTTGAATCTAACGTGGAAAAAGAGGAGAAGGCACGAGCTCTTTCAGTGGTCTTCTTCGGATTTTTAAGCAAATAACCAGTATGTTAGGCTCTAACTTTTAAAGATCTTGCTTTCTTTCAAATGATTTCATTAGAACAACTCTGTTCAAATGATTTTCGGGTTCAGTTGGTTTTTATGGTAGCCTTGTGTGATTTAGTTGTTGTATTTTCTTAACCGCTCGATTTTTCGAGTAAACCCTTGATGGGTGTGCATTTTGTTTCGAACGGATGTATTACCTTGCTATGTTTTGCATTCCAGTTGGATTTTGAAGTAATGTTGCAAGGAAAATATATGAATTTGGCTCTGTAGGAGTTTAAGAATTGTTTTCTTGTCTGATTCAGACTTAAGTCTATACCTCGCTGTTTTCTCTTGTTGAAACGATTTTTGTTTGATTTCTTGAGTGTACAAAGATATACGACTTCTCTAAAAGTTTTGTCGTGAGTAATATGTGTTATGGTTTCTGAATCTTGTTGGATCTTGCTATAATACTTAAGTTACTTCGCTTGGATAACTCGCTGTGTTATTGTATTCGAATACGACTTTGTAGAAGTTATTCCCCCCCTTGTGTTGCAATTATGGGATTTAACCCGTTGATAGTTTGCAATATATTTGTTTATACACAAAATGACTCTGTGGAGTTCTTGGAATGGTTCATATATTATGGTCTTCTCAGAGAAGTCATATATGTGAATACTGGTAGTTTGATTCAGTCGGAGTCCTGGAGGGGTAATTGGTAATACGACTTCAGTTGTCTTAATATGAATACTTTCGCTTAGCAAAGAATTTCTTGGTACAGACTCAGTTGGTGTACTTTTTATATTTTGTCTTCTACTTAAGCTTAAAAAATAATACTGTTGTTTGGATTCAGTTGAAGTCCTTGATAGGAAACCAGTGTTTCTGCTTCTGTATAAGCCTGGTTATGAACACTTATTGCTATTGGCTCTGTTGGAACCCTTAATATTTATATATATATATATATATATCTATTTGGGCTTCTGTAGAAGTTAGTCGTGAATGCCATACGTTTCTACTTCTGAAGGAGTTCAGATGTGAACACGGTATGATATTGTTTTGATTGGAATTTTTGATTGATATGTATCATGTATCTTTCTACTTCAGAGAAGTTTATTTGAAGAGTACCACATGGTTGGAATCCTTGATATGTGACTGGTGTTTCTACTTTTGTAAGTCCCGTTATGATTTCAATGGCGATACTGACTCGGGAGAGTCCTTGATAGGTATCTAGTATTTTTAATTTCATTCAAAGTCAAGTTATGAATGTTGTTGTTATTATGAATACTAAATGTTATCAACTTTGGTGGAGACACTCGAAAAGTAATTTATGTTGTAAACATCCGTAGGAGTTCTTGCATGAGTACTTTTAGTATTCTTGATTTGTTGTCATACGAATTCAACTTCAATTGAAACCTTTAATATAAGTATTGGTTGAATTTGGCAATCGTTTCGAGCCCATGTTATGTTGTATGTTGGTTCGATTCTTGATTTTTGTCCTTGTTGTGTTTTAGTAGGATTAAATTGAATCAATGTTGATGTGAGTTTCACTCAAAGGGGATTGTTCTTGTGTTTGAACATGATTACGCTCTTCATTAGCATGAATATCTAGTCTTGAGCTTGACCGAACTAAGGAGTCATGCCGATCGCACTCTCGACAGCGATGGCATTGAATATTTTCTTGTTTGTCACTTCGTATGGAAGGTTATGTGGAGTCTATTTGATAGATTATTCATCACTGTTTTGGCGTGAGAGCTACTGTACTGCTAGTAAGCTACAGGAGTTTGTTATATTTAATTTTAACAAAACTGTGGTTCTTCTTGTGGCTCGTTTGACTTATTCGTATGTGTATAAGGTGAATGCTTTACTCTCGAGGAGACGGTATAGTCATGAGCTTGTTTGAAGGGAAATATGAATGACTCATTTTCTTTCTCTTCTGTTGTAAAGTATATGTTGTTATATTTTTATCTAACCATTGGAACTGTTTTAACATATTGATGGAATCATGATTTGTTATGATATTCATTTTACTATGTTGAATGTAATGATCTGTCTGATGTTTGTTGTCCTTGGGATTCAGATGGATAGTTGTTTTGGATACTTTCATTCTTCTTGATCCCTAATATTTTGATGAAATATTTGAAAAGTATCTAGGACTATTCAGTAATGATAATTTGAGTTACGCGTTTATAGTCATGTTTGTATTACAAAAGCATAGTCTGAAATATGTTTACTTGTTTGGTGAAATGATCTCATTTAAACAGTTTTTAATGAAAATAGTTGGTGGATTGCAATTGTTTTAAGAGTTAGTGCTTATCATGCTCAGTTCATCGAACTGACCCATGTTGACAATTTTTGCAGATGGTTGCCGTAAGTGGTAAAAGCACGCAGATCTGATAGGATGTTCAGATTGTTTAATTTGGTTTTATGATGAATTACAACTTGATTCTCTAAATGTACTATATGAGGAAAGATGTTCTTTTTCTGTTGAAATATTGTATCAAGTATGCTGAATGCATAAAATGTATTTGATTAGCCTGAAGGGAATAAAGAGAGATATTTGTTACTTATGTGTTTGTATTCATATCTTGATAGTTTGACCTTCTTCGGTTCAAATGATCTTGAGAGCATTGTTATTATTGTATAATTTGGAGAATTTTGTGATTATCAATGTAAGCTTGCAAGAATAAGTGACTGAATACTTATGATTGTTTAGTAGTTCTAGTATGTTCTATCTAAAGCTAAATTGGAATTTAGATCACTGTCTTTCTGGAAGCTAGGGTTAAAATAAACCTGAGCAGGAAGTTAAACAAGCTGAATAAATTATTACTTCCTAGTCTTGACCTAAGTCAAGACAACGTTTAATTTGATTCTTAATCACTATATCTCAATATTAATAAGTAAGATATAAATTCAGTTATGAGAACTGATATAAACCTAAAAAGGGTTTGGTTAGCAATCTCATGTGAAGGATGAGAGTAATTGTCCAATTTCGTTGATATAGAATTATGTATATTCTATGAACTCCTTGATGGGACCTCTAGTCTTAATAACTTCTCTTGTGTAATGGGTTTTATTAAGAAAGGTCATTCTAAGGTGAGGAACCCAGGGATCAGGAAAGGCTAACCTTAGGGAATGTCTTTTAGTATAATTTAAACTCAACGTGCGTAACACTTATTAATAAGTAGATCTTTTCGAGGTGGATTTAAAGGTTGACGGCACAAGTCAACTGCAGGGTTGTACCTTCGAGAAGATTAGGATCTTCTCGAAGATACAACAATGCAGTGACTTATGATGACACCCTTTGCATTGATCGTTAAGATTTACACCTTAAACTCGAACAAGTTACTCTGGGACTGATTAGGAATGTGGTCACGTTATAAGGCTACCTAGGAGACTCGGGGTATCTTGACACACTGGTTTAACTAGGGTTGACCCAGTATGTCAGCGTATCCCTAGTCCTCAGGAGCATCCATATAACGTTGTCACCTTACTGATCCGCTCCCGAGTGAATAACTTGGGATAGGAGAGACTGACAGAAGTCAGTATAAGACATTCTACATAACATAGGAATGGGGTGAAGGAAGTATTCCGATTGATGAGTATGCCGTCAAGGAATACGAGACATAAGCATTATGTTTCAAATCTTTGGCCAAAGTATCGTAAGTCATTGATTGCGTTGTCCTAAGTCACCTAGTCTAAGGGATGAGATGCCGATGAATAATGGTAACAATTATTCGATAGGTTCCTTAGACAGAGCATTCTCAATCCCGATTAGGGAAGAGAACCGCAAGAGAGTGATGTGTTAAATAAAAATGCCAACTCTTAATACACATGAATAGATCGGAGATTACCGAGTCATGGAATGAATAGATCGAGGTACTCCAGTCATTACAACCGCATATGGTTATCTCATTATAAGAATGGTTTCTTTGATTTGTGAGTTCTAAATTATGTATTTAGAACCAGTGAAGCATTTATTAAAAAAAAAAAAAAAAAATTTACTTGTTCTAATGTATAAAATGAGGATGTTACATCTTGGTATCGAGCAAGGTTGCAGCTCTCTGGGCCTATTGTGTCCATAATCTGATGAAAACCTAAATTTTCTTGTAACAGAAAATGGTTAGAACAAGGGGGAACGTTGTGAATAATGCTCCACCTGAAGGAGGAGTGGCAACAACCCAAAAACTTGATGAGATCCTTGCTGCCCTGTTGGACACAAGAGATCGCTTAGTAAGTACTTTCAACAAGATGGGAAATGAGGAGGATGAAGAAGCTGTAATAACAATCAACAACCTCCCGAGGACAACCCCGATATGGGTGTTGATATTAATGCTGGAAATGCACCCGTCCAACCAAAAACAAAAAGGCCAGTTAGCAGTGGCAGCAAACTCACTAATGATATAAAAAGGATAAGCCCACCTAAGTATGATGGCACCACATTAAGAGATGGAGCCGAGAACTGCTCAAATGAAATGGAGAAGTACTTTGCAATAAGAAATTTCTCGTAGGAAACCAAAGCTATTTGGGGAGCCTTTTCAGCTTTCCCATGAAGCATCTTCGTGGTGGGATAGCCGTAATCGACCTTGAGCTAAATATTGATGAGACCAATATTACTTGGGATCAATTTAAAGGCTATTTTAGGCAACGCATTGGCTGCCAAAACTTTTCTATGATCGTAAATGACAGAATTCTAGAACTTAGCTCAAGGAAGCTAATGGTAACTAATACCGGGAGTGGTTTACAAAACTCCTCAAGTATGTACCGCAAAGATCAAACCGATGAGAAGTTCGAATATGGAAATTCATCATGGGATTGAATCCCGTGATAGGGGGAGAGGTCAATGTTCAAAGTCCAACCACTATGGAAGGAGTTGTTGAAAAGGCCATAAGACAAGAACAAAAATTAAAGGCTATTTCTCGCTCATAAAGAGGAAGTGCGGAAGAAGACCGCAAACCCTTCTTCAACCTCTCTCACCCAAAAAGGGACCATGGAAAAGTTTGGAAACAAAAGTAAGTTTCCAGGGGATAATAGTAAAAAGAAAGAGTAAATAAGCCTCTTGAAATGTAAGGGATAATTTTGCCAAAAATTATAACAATGGGCGTAAGCCCATGGAGGACAACGTGATAATTACAAGATCGGAGGCAATTTTGAGCCTAAAAGGGACCCGTAGAGGTCACACTGAATTGTGGCAAAGACCACTATGCAAATCAGTGCCTTTGAAGAAGGATGATCGTAATCAAGCAAAGATAAGATACATGCCGCAGTAGCAGCATAAGCAAGTCAATAGCAAGTGACACCTATAGAAGTTCCGGTAAGTTATTTGGCATTCATCACTATTCTTTTTGATACAGAGCTACCGAATGTTTCATTTCTAATAAACTTGCTTCTAAAATTAAGAGAAAAGATGGAAAATGGATAAATCTTGACCGCATAAAGATGGTAATAACTCGCTTCACATACATTGAGTATGTGTCTTTTTGGGCAAAGTCCTTGACTTACCTAACTTTTCCACGGAAGTTGACCTCTATGTTGCACCTTTGGGATCATATGACATTGTCATCGGTGTCAATTGGTTAGCTGACCATAAAGCAAAGGTAGATCACTATGAAAAGAACATAAAATGTTTAGATGATCAATTGAAACAACAGAGATTCAAGGTGTGAAACAGAAATTTTAGTTAGAAAACTGTCACCATGCAAATTAAAAGGCGAAAAATAAAGGATGTACCCTTTATGCAAAGAAAGATATCTAAATTTTCAGAAGAAGATGGTGATTACATGAAACGATTTCCTCTGCTACAAAGTTTTAGGGATGTTTTTCCTGAAGAATTACCAGGGTTACCACCCAAGAGGGAATTTGACTTCACCATCGAAATCAAACCAGGAACGAACCTATTTCCAAAGCACCTTATCGGATGACTACTACAGAGTTAGTCGAGCTTAAGGCACAATTGCAAGAAATTTTGTCTAAAGGTTTGATTAGACCAAGTGTTTCACCTTGGGGAGCGCCTGTAATATTTGTGAAAAAGAAGGATGGAACACTTAGGCTGTGTATTGATTATCGGATGTTGAACAAAGCAACAATCAAGAACAGATATCCACTTCCAAGGATCGATGATTTATTTGATCAATGATGTGGGGCAGCGGTTTATTCTAAGATAGATCTTTGATCTAGTTATCATCAGTTAAGGATTAGAGAAGAAGATATTCATAAAACAACTTTCCGAACAAGGTACGGACATTATGAATTCACGGTTCTACCCTTTGGATTAACTAATGCACCCGCAGCCTTTATGAACTTAATGAACAATATCTTTCAAGAATATTTGGACAAGTTTGTACTTGTATTCTTGGATGATATTCTCGTTTATTCTAAAAGCGTTGAGGAGCACAATGAGCATTTGAAGATAGTTTTGGGAATTTTGAGAAAAAGGAAGTTGTATGGTAAGTTATCCAAATGTTCTTTCTTTGATTCAAGTTCACTATTTGGGTCATGTCATATTAGAAAGAAGGAATTGCTGTAGATCCTTCAAAAATAGTGGCAATAATCGAGTGGCTCGCACCAAAGAATGTGCACGAAAGTAAGAAGCTTCATGGGTCTTGGCTGGTTACTATAGAAAATTTGTTAAGGATTTTTCTAAAGTGGTTGCACCAATAACTTCATTGCAGAAGAAGGATAAGAAATTTATTTGGAATGATAATGCGAAGCTTTCAAAAGTCTTAAAAGCCAATTGACTTCTGCACCTATATTAGTTGTACTGCACTTAAATGGGAGCTTTACTCATTGTAACGGATGCTTCTGGGAAGGCCTTGGAGGTGTTTTGTTACAAAATGATCAAGTCATAGCATATGAAAGTAGAAAACTTAAGTTACATGAGCTGAATTATGCTCCTCATGATTTGGAGCTTACTACCATTGTTCATGCACTTCAAGTCTGGAGACACTATTTACTTGGGAAACCTTTTGAGTTGAAAACTGATCACTTAGGGCTGAAATATATTTTCACTCAGCCTAATCTAAATGCTAGACAGAGAAGGTGGTTAGAATTTTTATCACAATATGATTTTGATATTAGCTACATCAAAGGGAAGGAGAATAGAGTAGCTGATGCTCTAAGTCGTAGGAAGCACATTTCTACTCTTATAACATTAAGAACTCAGTTTAAGGATGAGGTAAAAAGTGCCTCAGAATCAGATGCATACTTTCAAAGAAGTAAAAGCAAAGGCTTGCATGCGAACCTAATGATGAAAGGTATAAAGGTTTTCATTTTGATGATGAAGGAATCTTGCATTATGAAAACAGGGTATATGTACCTATGTTGAATGATTTGAGAAAGAAGTTGTTAGTTGAATTTCATAATTCACCTTTCTATTGACACCTGTGAGTCACAAAAATGCTTGCTGATCTCGAAACAACAATACTTTTGGAAAGGTATGAAAAAGGATGTCATTGATTTTGTGACTCATTATTTGGAATGTCAAAGGTTAAGGCAAAACATATGCACCCTCGGATCAAGTTATATCCTCATAGCATACCGCAAAGACAAAAATGGCAAGTAATAACCATGGACTTTGTACAAGGGTTACCTATGTCCAGAATAAACATGATGTTATCCTCGTAGTTGTAGATAAACTAACTAAGGTAGCTCATTTCATCACTTGAAATCTAAAGGATGATTCACCAAAGGCTTTGGCCAAAAGATTCGTATGAAATTTTCAGATTGCATGGTGTACCGAATTGATTATATCTCGATGTGATCCAAGAATGACGCAAGATTTTGGCAAACGCTTAATACATCTCTTGAACGAAACTAAACTTCAGTTCTCGCATATCATCCGAAACGGATGGACAAACCGAGAGGGTAAATCAAGTGTTGGAAGACATGTTGCAAATGTATTGCATGGATCAACAAAGATAAATGGGAAGAGTATCTTCCATTAGTTGAATTCGCATACAACAACACTTATCACTCATCTCTTAAAATGGCACCATTTGAAGCACTTTATGGAAGGAAGTGCGTAACTCCCGTTAGTTGGGATAGTGTTGAGGATAGAGTGGTAATTGGACCAGAGATTCTCACGAAAATGGAACAACAAGTTAAGCTGATTCTTGAACAATTAAAGGAAGCAGTGGATAGGAAGAAGAGCTATGCCGACCTTAAGCGGGTTGATCGAAGGTTTGAGCTTGGTGAGAAGGTTTTTCTTCGTGTTAAACCCGTAAAGAGTTCTATAACTTTTGACAAGGCTGCCAAGTTGTCACCTCGCTTTGTGGGACCTTTCAAATTGTCAAATAATCAATCCTCGTAGCTTATCGCTTAGCATTACCACCGCTTTATCTCGCATGCATGATGTTTTCCATATTTCTTTGCTTAAGAAATACGTTTCAGATCTATCACATGTTTTAAATTGAATTCCTCAGGTCCAAGACCCAGAATAATCGTGGTTAAACCCACATGAGTGCTGGAAACTCACAATTGCATTTGAGAAATCGTGAAATACAGCAATGTAAGGTCCAATGGGACCAGTTTAACGAAGAAAGTGTAACTTGGGAAAATCAGGAAGAGATGAAAATTGCTTTTCCTTTTCTTTTTCAACAGAATGAAATCTGTTGACAAAACATTTCTTTTATGAACTTATCATTATAAAGTTTATATGAAAGCCAGATTGAGGCAAACATTATTCAGGCTGAATAAAATGTGTTGTGACATTGATTTCTGGAACTATTTAAGTTGGAAAATAGTCGCATTGTTTTGTGAACTAATAAATTGGTTGACCTGAAGGTTAATCGAATATGTAATCATCGGGACGATGAATCTTTTAGGAGGGAAGCATGTAACACCCTGAATTGTTGTTACTTCCTCCTGAGCATTCAAGTGTTGATATGTGATTTCTTTTGTAAAAGGATGTGTTCCTTTGATTGTGAAGTCATGCTTGATATGGACTGTATCTTCTTTGAAATTACAGATCTTTGACTAAGTCGAATATGATTGACTCTTTTATTTCTTTCATTTTACACCCGAGTTTAATCTGATCTCGGAATGAATTGTGGATTTATCCATCTATAAGACCCAGCCTGGGATCAGTGGCATTGATCCAAGTGATGCTTTAAAGTTTATTCGGGATGAACAAAAATTATAGACCTTATGCAGGTTGCAAGGTCTGAATGCGTTGAATAAGCTATTTCGAGTCTAACTCAGACTGATCATGTTAAATGAATTGGTTCCCGATATCGTAATATCAGGAAGGTCTTGATCGTGGGCCAGGTAATAAATTTAGATACATTTATTCCACTAGCCTATTGGCAGTGCAGGAGTGAATCCTGTTCGTGAATGTATGTTTGTAGGTTCTTTTTCTGAGCATTTGAAATGTTAGACCTAAACTAGATTTATTAAGGTTAGTAACCTAAAACTAAACTATGACCTAGGGGTTAGATTAGTGTTAATCTAACCTAGGCCTAAGCTATAAGCTAAATGTTCTAAGTTAGTAACCTAGCACTATGGAGGTTAGACTAAGTAGCATCTTAAAATCCTAACCTATGTTACTAACCTAACTAATGAACAAGGAGGAAAGGGGACCTATGAAAGGGTGCGAGCCATGGGTGGCAATTCTATGGCATTAAATGGGATGGATAAGCATGAAGGACAGTAAATGGTAGAAGTTTAAATGGCTAGTAAGGCTGACGTGGCGAGTCGCCAAAGTTAGAAATGGTCTTCGACTTGTATTTGTCCATCGCCAACTATGGCGGTTGGTGTCAATGGAGATCGAAAGGGAAATTTGGAGTAAATGCAATTAATGAGCTCGGTCTTCGAGCTCAGTTTCTTGGGAAGGCATGCAAAATGGAAAACCGGTAGTTTGTTTGGTTTTTCATGCGCTCCGGTTTTCCTCTGTCTCGATCACCGGTTCTTCGCACTCAGCCTACTTGGTGTCGTTGCATGGCAAATATGAGCATAACTAGCTCTTTTCTCCGCAAGGAAAGTTTATAAGGCATGGAAATAACAAGTTATTGTTGTTGAATCTAACGTGGAAAAAGAGGAGAAGGCACAAGCTCTTTCAAGGGTCTTCTTCGATTTTTAAGCAAATAACTGTATGTTAGGCTCTAACTTTTAAAGATCTTGCTTTCTTTCAAATGATTTCATTAGAACAACTCTTTCAAATGATTTTCGGGTTCATTGGTTTTTATGGTAGCCTTGTGTGATTTAGTTGCTTGTGTATTTTCTTAACCGGCTCGATTTTTCGAGTAAACCCTTGATGGGTGTGCATTTTGTTTCAACGGATGTATTACCTTGTTGTGTTTTTGCATTCCGATTGGATTTTGAAGAAATGTTGCAAGGAAAATATATGAATTTGGCTCTGTAGGAGTTTAAGAATTGTTTTCTTGTCTGATTCGGACTTAAGTCTATACCTCGCTATTTTCTCTTGTTGAAACGATTCTATTGGATTTCTTGAGTGTACAAAGTATATACAACTTCTCTAAAAGTTTTGTCGTGAGTAATATGTGTTATGGTTGCTGAATCTTGTTGGATCTTGCTATAATACTTAAGTTACTTCGTTTGGATAACTCACTGTTATTGTATTCGAATACGACTTTGTAGAAGTTATTCCCCCCCTTGTGTTGCAATTATGGGATTTAACCCATTGATAGTTTGCAATATATTTGTTTATACACAAAATGACTCTGTGGAGTTCTTGGAATGGTTCGTATATTATGGTCTTCTCAGAGAAGTCATATATGTGAATACTTGGTAGTTTGATTCACTGAGTCCCGGAGGGGTAATTGGTAATACGACTTCGCTTGTCTTAATATGAATACTTTCGCTTAGCAAAGAATTTCTTGGTACAGACTTAGTTGGTGTACTTTTTATATTTTGTCTTCTGCTTAAGCTTAAAATAAATACTGTTGTTTGGATTCAGTTGAAGTCCTTGATAGGAAACCAGTGTTTCTGCTTCTATATAAGCCTGGTTATGAACACTTATTACTATTGGCTCTGTTGGAACCCTTAATATTTATATATATATATATATATATATATATATATATATATATATATATATCTTGTATTTGGGCTTCTGTAGAAGTTAGTCGTGAATGCCATACGTTTCTACTTCTGAAGGAGTTCAGATGTGAACACGGTATGATATTGTTTTGATTGGAATTTTTGGATTGATATGTATCATGTATCTTTCTACTTCTGTAGAAGTTTATTTGAAGAGTACCACATGGTTGGAATCCTTGATATGTGACTGGTGTTTCTACTTCTGTGTAAGTCCTGTTATGATTTCAGTCAATACTGACTCAATGAGAGTCCTTGACAGGTATCTAGTATTTTTAATTTCATTCAAAGCTGGGTTATGAATGTTGTTGTTATTATGAATACTAAATGTTATCAACTTTGGTGGAGACACTGAAAAGTAATTTATGTTGTAACATCTGTAGGAGTTCTTGCTGTGAGTACTTTTAGTATTCTTGATTTGTTGTCATACGAATTCAACTTCAATTGAAACCTTTAATATAAGTATTGGTTGAATTTGGCACTGTTCGAGCCCATGTTATGTTGTATGTTGGTTCGATTCTCGATTTTTGTCCTTGCTGTGTTTTAGTAGGGATTAAATTGAACTGAATGTTGATGTGAGTTTCAACTCAAGGGATTTTTCTTGTGTTTGAACATGATTACGTCTTCTTCATTATCATGAATATCTAGTCTTGAGCTTGAATGAACTAAGGAGTCATCATCGCACCTCGACAGTGCGATGGCATTGAATATTTTCTTGTTTGTCGCTTCGTATGGAAGGTTATGTGGAGTCTATTTGATAGATTATTCATCACTGTTTTGGCGTGAGAGCTACTGTACTGCTAGTAAGCTACAGAGTTTGTTATATTTAATTTTAACAAAATTGTGGTTCTTCTTGTGGCTCGTCTGACTTATTCGTATGTGTATAAGGTGAATGCTTTACTCTCGAGGAGACGGTACAGTCATGAGCTTGTTTGAAGGGAAATATGAATGACTTGTTTTCTTTCTCTTCTGTTGTAAAGTATATGTTGATATTTTTATCTAACCGTTAGAACTATTTTTAACATATTGATGGAATCATGATTTGTTATGATATTCATTTTACTATGTTGAATGTAATGATTTGTCTGATGTTTGTTGTCCTTGGGATTCAGATGGATAGTTGTTTTGGATACTTTCGTTCTTCTTGATCCCTAATATTTTGATGAAATATTTGAAAAGTATCTAGGACTATTCAGTAACGATAATTTGAGTTACGCGTTTATAGTCATGTTTGTATTACAAAAGCATAGTCCAAATATGTTTACTTGTTTGGTGAAATGATCTCATTTAAACAGTTGTTTAATGAAAACAGTTGGTGGATTGCAATTGTTTTAAGAGTTAGTGTTATCATGCTCAATTCATCGAACTGACCCATGTTGACAATTTTTGCAGATGGTTTCCGTAAGTGGTAAAAGCACGCAGATCTGATAGGATGTTCAGATTGTTTAATTTGGTTTTATGATGAATTACAACTTGATTCTCTAAATGTACTATATGAGGAAAGATGTTCTTTTTCTCGTTGAAATATTGTATCAAGTATACTTGAATGCATAAAATGTATTTGATTAGCCTGAAGGGAATAAAGAGAGATATTTGTTACTTATGTGTTTGTATTCATATCTTGATAGTTTGACCTTCTTCGGTTCAAATGATCTTGAGAGCATTGTTATTATTGTATAATTTGGAGACTTTTGTGATTATCAATGTAAGCTTGCAAGAAAGATAAGTGACTCGAATACTTATGATTGTTTAGTAGTTCTAGTATGTTCTATCTAAAGCTAAATTGGAATTTAGATCACTTGTCTTTCCGGAAGATAGGGTTAAAATAAATTGAGCAGAAGTTAAACAAGTGAATAAATTATTACTTCCTAGTCTTGACCTAAGTCAAGACAACGTTTAATTGGATTCTTAATCACTATATCTCTATATTAATAAGTAAGATATAAATTCAGTTATGAGAATTGATATAAACCTAAAAAGGGTTTGGTTAGCAATCTCATGTGAAGGATGAGAGTAATTGTCCAATTTCGTTGATATAGAATTATGTATATTCTATGAACTCCTTGATAGGACCTCTAGTCTTAATAACTTCTCTTGTGTAATGGGTTTTATTAAGAAAGGTCATTCTAAGGTGAGGAACCCAGGGATCGGGAAAGGCTAACCTTAGGGGAACGTCTTTTAGTATAATTTAAACTCAACGTGTGTAACACTTATTAATAAGTAGATCTTTTCGAGGTGGATTTAAAGGTTGATGAAGACAAAGTCAATCGCATGTTTGTACCTTCGAGAAGATTAGGATCTTCTCGAAGATACAACAATGCAGTGACTTATTACGACACCCTTTGCATTGATCTTTAAGATTTACACCTTAAACTCGAACAAGTTACTCTGGGACTAATTTGGAATGTGGTCACGTTATAAGGCTACCTAGGAGACTCGGGGTATCTTGACACACCGGTTTAACTAGGTTTGACCCAAGATGTCAAAGATATCCCTAGTCCTCTGGGAGCATCCATATAACGTTGTCACCTTACTAATCCATTTCCGAGTGAATAACTTGGGATAGGAGAGACTCCACGAAGTCGGTATAAGACATTCTACATAACATAGGAATGGGGTGAAGGACGTATTCTAGATTGATGAGTATGCCGTCAAGGAATAGAGACATAAGCATTATGTTTCAAATCTTTGGCCAAAGTATCGCAAGCTATTTATTGGCGTTGTCCTAAGTCACCTAGTCTAAGGGATGAGATGCCGATGAATAATGGTAACAATTATTCAGATAGGTTCCTTAGACAGAGCATTCTGAATCCGAGATTATGGAAGAGAACCGCAAGAGTGATGTTTTAAATAAAAACGCCAACTCTCGATACACATGAATAGATCGGTAGATTACCGAGTCATGGAATGAATAGATCGGAGGTACTCCGAGTCATTACAGCTGCATATGGTTATCTATTATAAGAATGGTTGCTTTGATTTGTGAGTTCTAAATTATGTATTTAGAACTAGGAAGCATTTATTAAAAAAAAAAAAATTTACTTCTTCTAATGTATAAAATGAGGATGTTTCACTATCACTCATGGATGGCTTTTTGGTATATAATCAAATCAAGATTGTTTGAAGAAGACCAGATAAAACAAATTTTATGACTCCTTGGGGCACCTTTTTCTATCAAGTGATGCCATTTGGTCTCGAGAATGCAAGCGCTACTTAGGGGGCCATGATAGTAATTTTTCTTTATATGATTCATGATATCATGGAGAAATACATAGATGATATCCTAGGAAAGTCCAAAACAAGGGAGGATCACCCCTGTCATTTTGTAGCATATCTTTGAACACCCGCATGAATACAAAGTCAGCTGAATCCAAAGAAGTGTGTCTTTGGTGTGCTATCAGGAAAACTATTAGGCTTCATTGTATCAAGACGAGGTATTGAGGTAGACCCTGCTAAAGTGTCTACTATTACTGAAATGCCTCCACCTAAGAATATCAAGCAATTGTGCAGCTTATAGGAAAAATTCAATCCATTTTCCACTTCATCTCCCAGCTTGCAAATAAGTGTCACTCATTCACCCACTTGCTTAAAAAATATGTCTCTTTCATCTGGGGACCTAAGCAACAGTAAGCCTTTGCTTTGCTTAAGCAATACTTGGCTAATCCGCATGTCCTCATGCCACCAACTCCTAGAGAATCGCTCTTGCTCTATATTTCTGCTACGTAATTTTCTATTAGTGTGCTACTCACCTAATACGAGGTCATAAGGAGAAAGTGGTGTATTATCCGATTCATACCCTCATCTCCTATGAGCTCAATTACCCTCAAATTGAGAAAGCTTACTTGGATTTTGTTTTTACTTTTCAAAATCTTTGCCATTACCTATTGAACACTAAAACC
Source organism: Taxus wallichiana var. yunnanensis (assembly GCA_018340775.1). Lineage (NCBI taxonomy): Eukaryota > Viridiplantae > Streptophyta > Pinopsida > Cupressales > Taxaceae > Taxus > Taxus wallichiana. The sequence goes on along the minus strand of CM031243.1, from coordinate 298,034,211 downwards.
AAGCTAATATCCAAGGTTGACCCACTCAAGTATTTATTGTCTAAACCCACCCTCACAGGTAGAATGGATAATTGGATCATTCTACTCAGTGATTTTGACATAGAATTTTTACATCAAAAATCAATTAAAGGATAAGTACTTGTGGACCAGCTAGTGGAAGCACCTTTACAAGGCATGAAACCTTTGAATCTGGATCTGCTTGGATGCTTCCTTGCTCTACATTGAAGAATCTGTCATGTGGTAGATACATTTTGATGGATCCTTTATGTTTCATGGTTCAAGTGTAGGAGTGGTCCTTATTACTCCTTCTGGATGATCCTATACCACAGATTTTTTCCTAGGCTTCCCTTGCACAAACAACATTATAGAATATGAGGCACTTATTGTAGGAATGAAGCTAGCTATCAAGTGGAATGTTCATCATGTCAAGGTTGTGGGTGATTCATAGTTAATTATCAAATAGGTTAATGATGAATACAAGGTTAAGGATGACAAGCTCATACCTTACAAAAAGTTAGTAGAAACTCTAAAGGAGTACTTTATGCGCATTACTTTTGAACAAATCCCAAGAGTGCAGAACATGTCAATAGATGCCATGGAAATGGTGGGTTCTATGCTTCATATTCTGCCAGGGAATAATGACATGCCATTCTTTGTATAAAATATACACCAGCCTCTGTATGACATGCCAAAATCTTTCCTGGCTTGTGATGTTGTTGGTCCCAATTCCCGTGGTATGAACCCATATTTACCTATCTTAAGGACAACACATTCCCACCCGATATCTCCTATTCTGAAAAGAAAATCTTGATTTTCCAAATAGCCCATTACACCCTTTTGGGAGGTACACTTTATCATCATGGCTACGATGGGAATCTATTACTTTGTCTAGATGTGACAGAGTCAATCCAGGCAATCAAAAAAGTGCATGAAGGGGTGTGCGTAGCACATACAAACATAATGGTCTTGGCTAAGAAGTTGTTAAGAGTAGGTTACTATTGGCCTACAATGGAAATTGATTGTTGTAATTATGACAAAAATGTGTACTCTACCAAAAGTATGGAAATTTCATTCATTCTCCGTCACAACCATTGCAACCTATCTCTACCCCATGGCCATTCTCAAGTGAGGACTTGACTTAATAGGAAAACTTACTCCTACCTCATCCGATGGTCATACACATATCATCACGATACATAATACTTTACAAAATGGGTGGAGGTTTTCCTCTAACCTATGTCACATGAGCCCACATTTATAAATTTATCATGAATCACATTATTTATCAATATGGTATTATTACAGCCATCATTATAGATAATGGGAATTAATTTAAGAAAAAAACTATGAAAGATCATTTTCAATGGTCCCAAATTAGGTTAAAATGGTCCACGCCATATTACCCTTAGGGTAATGGAAAATTTGAGGCCACAAATAAAAATCTGGTGAGGATAATGGAGAATATGGTCATAAAATAGGTCGTAATTGGCACCTACAAATCCATCCATCCCTTTGGGCTTACCAAACATCCATTCGCACTCCTTCGTGTGTGACACCATATTCCCTAGTGTTCGAGACAAAATATATCATCCCTTTAGAGATCAAACTTATATCCCTGAGAATTTCTCTTCAAGACTATTTAGATAAGGATGAGGATTATCGAGTGGCAGGACTGGCTGAATTAGAGCTCCTAGATGAGAGGTGCATTCACGCTCTTAACCACATGAAAGTGTATTAACATAGAAACTCTAGAAACTACAACAATAGAATCATCCCTCATCAATTTGAGGTTGGTGATTTAGTCATGAAGGAGAACCAGTTCAACATCAAAGCGGAACGAGAAAAGAAAGGGAAGTTCGAACCACATTGGTTGATACCCTATGTGATAGTCACCAAGTACGGCACAGGGGACAAAAACTAGCTCACCCCAATGGTGATGAGCTCTAGGAGCCCATGAATTCCATGCATCTTAAGTGGTTCTATGCTTAAACATGGTGCAAGGAGGTTAAAAATGATCAAAAATACAAAAAAATCAAAAATTAGAAAAAGAAAAAGAGAAAGCAGGTCGTCCACTAGTGAAAACCACGTAATTATGGCACTTTGGACAAGTCCTTGGGTGAAAACTGGTTTCAAAGACCTCAAGAGGATTCATTTTTCACAAGCTTCCCGCACTTAGAGGTTAGTTTTCTTTGGCCTAGCCTTGGTTCCGCTTTTGAGATTCCCTGTGCACCCCTCTGTCCCGGGCCCTTGATCCAACTTTTCCTTCTTTTATTCATCAATGAGGGGTATGGTCTCTTGTTATTTCCCATCTTACGCTAGGGGCAACTCAATGAATTCACCTTCTTTTTCATAAACAAGTGGCTTCGCCTCTGTATATTCCCCATCTAATGCTGGGGGCATCCATGCTTTCTTGGTTACTTGCACATAGCTTTGGAAAACCGTTAGAAAACACCAAGAACAATAGAAAATTGTTTCACAGAAAACACCAAAAACAATAGAAAATTGTTTCACAAAACCCAAAAACAATAGAAAATTGTTTTAAAAAAAACAAAACTATAGAAAATTGTTTCACAAAAACAAAAACAAAAATAAAATTGTTTTAAAAAACCAAAACAATAGAAAATTGTTTGAAAACAACCCAAAACAATAGAAAATTATTTCACATAAACCTAAACAATAGAAAATTGTTTGAAAACAACTAAAAACAATATAACCTTGTTGCATGAAAACAAATCTTACAAAAACATTTACTTACATTGTCTTGTTTCTTACTTTGCTTATTGCTTGTATAGTTATTTTGTGTTTCTGCTTTTTGGGTTGTTTGTTTCTTGGGCATACTTTGTTAGGATTCATCTTTTCTTGCTTAGATTAGATTTATTCTTGCTTGTACATATTTTAGCATGTTTTTACATGCTAGTGAATCTTAGGAAATCATGATGTAATGTGTTAATTCATTATGTTCCTTCTTAGCATCTATTTGTGTTTGTTACAGTTAATAAAGCATGGTGAATCATGGTGTATTGTATTATTTCCTAGTGTTCTTTGTTAGCATTTGGTTGTGTTTATTGCATGTGCACTATTTTTTTATCACAACATCACATTACCATCATTATCATCACATCTAACATCATCTATACATCATATATAAACAAAATCCTAAGTTTTACATCATGCATGTATGCTAAGATAATCATCACATATCATATCATCAATGGGGGCAAGAAGGGTTACGCATGATAAAAAAATATATCCTCCCCCACACCAATATCATCATAACATCCCATCCATATATATCTTTAATAACACATGAGAAATGCATTTGATATCATCTAAGGATCTATCATCTAACAACACATGTATACATCAAACATAGAAATCGATACATATAAAATACAAAATCGATAACATAATAACACATCCATAAGTGTTGAATCAAAACACACAACGTGTAAGGAGAATCGACATAGAGTAATTTCTGAAAAGGGTATTTTATATCATAAAATTATTCCACTCATGTCACATGCATCAGGACACAAACACAATAAAATACATTATCTCATAAACATGTGTATCTAAGCCTAAAAAGTAATCCTCATATATATACATGTGTGTCATATACATTTGTATCAACAAAGATGGATACATATCAGTTCTCTATATAAAAATGCCTTTAGCTGAGGCGTACAAAGATGCTACATCATAAATGTCCACATATCTATACAAGTATACACTGTCTAGATCGGTACTCAACATAATACATCATCGATACACAATGCCATCAAAAAGGGGCATGTATCAGAAATAATCAAGCCTTCATCATGAGGCATCATCAAAATACAAGTATACAAGGTTGTACATAAAAATTGACCTTCATAAGAGGCATACATACAAATAATCTATATAACAAAAACATGGATCTCAACCATATCTCTCGCCCTCACTAGGGCTCCCGCATCCATCCTCTAGTCAATGAAACACTAGAGGCTAAGATGGTCCTAGTCCAATTGACTACTCTGGTATGGGTTATCTCACTGATCTAGTAGAATGGCTTGATCTCTGTGATCAAGAGCCTGATGTGCTCAACCATGACTAGCGTGGCATTGCTACTCGCTGCTCTGGAGGAACCACCCTGTAATAAGCGGTCCTATAAAATAAGACCTCAACACCAAGCCTGGTGGCATCACATATCATGTCCGCATCTCTCGGAGGTGAGTGCTACCTAAAGGGCAGCATCCCACTCACTGTCGTCTGCCCAAGTCTGCCTCGGCCTATCTAGAGGAGGCAGCCTTTTGGTCTCTCTCTATAATGGTAGTTTACAACTCAGGGCCTGGACCCTTTATGCAAGGAGTGCCTAGTGATTGTGCTTATACATGATCTCTCTATGCAACAACCATCCACACCTGTGACTGGGAATGATGAAGAAGGCTCAATATTTGAGCCCCCTATGCCGTTGTCTCTTGAATCTAGCTCCGCCATGCCACTCTATCATCTCCTGGGCTAGCTCGGGCCGAGACTAATCCCACTCGACAAGAAGGTAATAATGTGAGCTTGGGCCTCATCACACTCTGTTGTGGCAGTCACGACCCAGCCTCGAGCCTGATCTCTCTCTACTTTGGCCGCATCTCTCTCTCGTTATAACTACAGTTGTACTGTGGCTATCTGTGCCACTAGCTAAGAGGTTGTGTGTGCCTCAAGGACTGGTCCCTGAGGTGCTCTATATGACTATCCTGCTCTAGGACCCTACCTCGGATGGTTGTGTTGTTGCTTTTACTAGGCCCTGCGGCCTTGGTCCCTGTGCTTGTGAGGCACCCTACCCATCATGTGACATACCATTGAAAGGATCCTCTGGGTCTAGCCCCTATGCCACTGCCCTCACCCTACACTTTGCACCGTGCCATATCTCTATAGGTGGGTGAGTGCCTGATGCCCAAGCCTCCTCTCGGAATGGTGAGACACCGGGGTAACACCAAAGCATACCAAGCTAAATAGTTGGCTATGGTCCCTAGGTCTCACACCTATTGACCGAGTCCCATACCTGTGGGACCACCTACGTGAAACTTGCCCTAGCTCGGGCCACCAGTATGCAAGGCCCCATGGTCTACCTCTCTGAATCCCTACGTGCATGTCGAGATATATCCGGCTGGGGAACCCTGTACCCTACCAAGCTGTCGTTAGCACTGTTTACTCACTTGGTACAACTCCATAATATAACTGTGGTTGCCAATGATAAAATGATCCACCAGGCACACGCTGAGCTTTGTGGCATCCTCTGGCCATTAGAAATACCTGTATGGCCGCTAGATGACATCTATTTCTACTAGCTCATCAAACTCTCACCTATATCTTAATAGGCTACCAAGATGGCTATGTACATCCCCACCAGCTGCTACCCATGCCATGTACGATGGCTCCTCATGATCTCGGACAAGAAAAGTGCCCACAGCCTCTTGACCCCATGACCATATATGTAATAAGGAGGTCTGGACCCACGCCTCTCGACTAAGTATAGGTGGGCCAATATGCACTGCCCCCAGAAATATCTCTCACCACTATAAATGCCATGAACCAAGGGTAGTAGTCCTCTAAGGAATGAGGTCCATTTCTTATCAGTGAGTAAGAACCTACTGATAAGAGACATGATGTAGAGAGGCCCCCGATGCAATGTGGGGTCGAGATGCACTCATGAAACACTATCATCATCCCATCATGTGGTATATCATCAACACAAAAAAGGGAACTGTAAGCTACTCTAATCATCCCTACATCAGTGCTATACTTGATCAAGGTGCCCATCATTAACACGTAAAGAATGTACCATAAATCCTCAATGGTGTTAGTCATCTCTCTCGGTCGACAAATTTGAAGCACTTTGAATCTTTCTATGCCATCACTCAACTAGTGCAGTCAATAGGCCGTGATCTAGTATGATAGAAGGCATCGAGACACAGGGCCTAACCCCACCACCTCGAGAAGTATCTCCATGGCTTGCCGGTTGTGTCAAGATATACTACCCTCTAGCTCGCTATCTAGGTATGTCGCTTCCGTGTCTATAACATTGGTAGTCATCCTTGCAAAATAAAATGGTGTTATTCAGCCTCCTTGCATTTCTTCTAAAATCTATCTCCCCTTTTAGGGTTAACCCAAAATCCTAAAATTCTTCTAAGTGTCATGTTTTTGACAATTTCCTATCCTTTCTCTGTTCTGCCTAGGCGCTTGCGCGCCCTTTTTGGCATGTGCACAACATTTTTGGTGCTTGCGCTTGCACACGTGTATTTTGGCACTTGCACCCTCTTTTAGGTTCCTGTGTGCTCTTTTTGGCGTGTGCACCACCCATTTAATGCTTGCACTTTTGCGCATATGCTCCCGTGTGTGTGCGCCACCTTTTCATGTCTATGCCACACTTTTTGTGTGTGCGCCCCATTTCTCATGTGCGCACATGTGTTTGTGTGTACACGTGCATGTGGGTGTGTGTCTTCCATGCTAGCACATGTGCGCATATGTTTTTGGTGCATGTACCCCGAAAGGACACATGCACCCCCAAAAGAACACCGCTCTCCCCAAAACGGCACCTACACCCTTTCTCGATGCTTACGCCTACGCGCAAGTGTGCTAACGCAATATCCTAGGGCTAAAGGCCTAATTTAATGCATTAATGACCAAAATCACTAGGCTAGGGTTTGATACTCACAAAGGGGCTGTCATTTGTGTGCTTTCTAGTACCCGTGGACTACATTTGCGTGCCTCAATCGATCTCGTGTGATCACCATGGTTCTCCTTAGTATCAGAACCTCATGGTAAATTTTCTAAACAACTCCGTTAAAATAAATTGGTCGTGATGTTTTTACTCCCATGTGGTGGGGTATATTAACCCATTTTTCACTCGCCGGGGGCTCGGAGGCCCGTTTCAATCGCCATTTTCTCCTCTCGTTTCACAAAGTGGAATAATTATTTTTAAAATAATTATTTTTCTCTTATTTTTCACCGTATTGGGGCATTTTCTCGTTGTCTCGATACTCCTTTCTTCTCCCTTAGACAATTTTATCACTCCTTGGCAATTTTTATCCTTCTCCACACTCTCGTAACTAATTATTTTCCAAATAATTACTTTTTCTTAAATTTTCCACTAAACAAGAACATTATTTGTCACTCGTTTCTTCTTTCTTCCACGTAGGGTACTTTCTATTTCCCCTAGGCCCCTTCGCTTTCTTCTTCTATTTTCTTCTACTGGTCACCACAATTTGGAAAGCAAAAACAATAAAAATAATGTATACATATGTCAAAAATCCAAAAATAGGGAAATTTTTTTCAAATAATCCTAAAAAGTAAAAACTAGAAAAATGGTAACTTGCTTGTTACGGATGAAACTTGTGTCTTGAGCATGGTATTTTCTCCATATCCTATTGGTTTGTCTCATATCTTCCCCCGATTAATATGACTCACGAGATCATTGGATTCACAACCATTCACAAAGCTGCTACTTACTTCGCCGTACTACTGCGGGGCACGCTTTGTTGCCTGGTGTCTGCTTTTTCGTTGCGCACAAACGCTTTTCATGGACCTCATGTCCATTTTCCTTTCCCCTTGCATGTATTATTGCTCAGGGCATCATTTTTAACCCTTTTTGTCAATCACAAACTTTTGGATCTCTTTAGTACTGATAACAAAAATTTTTACAACTGTCTTGACCATTGTTGGGTTGGATATGTGTGTTCGTACTTGTTTTCCCTATTAAATGAGCTTGTTTCCTTCTCGTATTGCATTGCATTATTGTATGTTGTGTGGAGTTAGTATTTTCAGCAATGGGAAATTATTCATAGTATGGCTTTTCATGTCATTCTACCTTTTTCGTATGCTTATATTTCCTATGGCAATAAGGACCGATGACATAGTTCCTATGGCAATATGATGACATCCAAATTGTTCCAATCAACAACGACTAGAGGCTAAGCTCTTCTCTCCCCTCCTCCGTATTTCTTCTACATCACTTTCCTTTCACCCCTAATCTTCCCTCTCATCGGGGCATCCTGCCCCTTCCCCATTCTTCTGCCTCTCTCACATCTTTTTCGATCATCGATTGGCTTCTTTCATCACCCCATCAACACTCGAGGGGGCATCTCTCTCTCCTACTAATTTTTCTTCTATCCCTTCAAAATTTTCTTCCGTCTACTATCTTTGAAGTGGCATCACTTATGCCACCTCAAAGAGAGGCAAATGTAGACACCTATAATTACGCCTGAGTAATTTAAATACATAAATTGTGCTAATTATCTCCTTTCTCGCAAATTGACGACATATTGTCAATAACACTCATCTTCTCTTCCATTGTCATTAATTGATTACATTATGCTAATTAATTAAGTCACCTATCCAACACATACCCTAATTAACAACCCTTCGTTAATCAACACCTTCTATCTAGTCTAATTAATTAGCCTCCCTTCTCATTAAATCAATAAATCACTATTTAATTGGTTTAATTCCCTCCTAATGGTCCAAATCACACTAAAATCCATCTAAAAGCTTATAAAATCTTGCACATGTATTAATTAATCATCTTGATTAATTAATACACCCCCTTTATCCACATGAGCCACTAAAGGACAAACTAAATCCTCCTAAAGTTAACTCAACCCCATCTAAACCCCCCCTTATCCATAACTAACTCTACATATCCATTAGTCTCACATTCATGAGGATGTGTTGAATCCTTTATAATTTGGGCTATATAAACACCCCTCCCTCTATTTCTACACCTACACCTAAATCTCTCAAGAGACAAAAGAAAGCACATAGTTTCATACTAATAGCTTTTTTCATTCTTGAGCCCTCCATCCTCCATTCTTGAAGAGCTAAGACTTACACCCAAGCATTCATTGAAGGATCAAAGCAAGAAAATATAAATTGATTGCCATTGAACTACTTAGGTTCATTTTAATGTTAGATTAGGCAATTAAGGAGAATAGAGTTCATTAATTTACATTATATTTTGATCATTTCAAAGTTATAATGTTGAAGGTAGGACTTTCTTATTTCTTCATCATGATGGTTCACATTTCTCATTTCTAGCTAGGTTAGGAAGCTATTTCTAGGTGGTAGTTTCTTGCTTTAAATTTAGCTAAATTATATAAATACTTGTACAAAGGGGGTTACTCAAAGCACCTCCTATATGTACACCCTTTGGATCTATGAGACAAAGAGAGTTTGTGGATTATAACGAGGTTATGCCCGTATTTCAAATCTTTACATGCCAATTCGGTTGATTTTCTCTCCTCTCAATATATCCTCATGCTTTCGCTTCACACGTCCATTAATGTGTATGTCATCCCTCATGATCCTTGCTTTCAGGTTTTGAACCCTTTTCATGGTATCAAAGTGGATCTTGTGAATCCGTGCACTCTTTGGCTAAGTTGTGCATATTTTCTCGCTTCTAGTGTGATATTCGTTTCTTGTGTGTTTCGTAATGGGTATTCCAGTCATCCTATTCTTGCATTGATTTCGGGTTTTATAACTTTGTTTAGGGTTTTCAGATTTTGAGGCCTTTGCATGCACATTCGAGGTATCTTGCAGTTTTGGAAGCATTTGCAGATTACAGATCTGAGTTTTTGTACTAGTTTTGTGAGTTTTTAGTGTAGTGCAAAAGATTCACTGGGTTAACTTGACCCTAACTCACCGAGATGGGAACCGAGCTCCCCCAGCTCGTCACCACCTTCAATTCACAGTGTGTACTTTGTTGGCTCGGTCTACATTTTTATTGCTCTACATAAGGTTTTATCAATCTTCGACCACTCGACACCAGCTCCTCCATTGGCTTGTTGGCTCTGTGCCTACCTTGGTTTCTAGCCCATCTTCCTTCATTGATTGTTCGCCTTGCTATGTACTCGGGACCTTGACTCCTCCACCTATGCATCCACTTGTCATTATTTTGGCTTCACTCGGGTTTTGGCTTGATCATGAGTGTATTAGTCTGAACGTGGTTGCTTTGGATGTTTTGGTCTGTGGTTGATTCTCCACCACTCACGCATTAAACACCTTGTCTCATTGCATCAGACCGACACTCCAACCTGGATTTACTTGGGTTTTCTCAAGTCTATGTGTGTGGTATTACTCACTTGGCCTTTCAACATGTAAATGAATTCTACATTGGTCTTCGATCTCAAACTGATTTGGTAGCTTAGGTTTTATTTCTAAGTGAACTTGGGCCTATGGTGATCGACTTTGGATTATGCATTGGTATCCACTTGCATTACAAAATTTCCATGACTCATGTATTGACTTGCACTTTGACCACTTGGTAACTTAGCCTACATCTGCATTGGTAGTTTTTTTTTTCATCCTTCCACTAGCTCGTACCTTGATCTTTACTCCTACGTGGGCGTTCTACACTAGCCTTATGTGTTTTGCATTTTGTTGGCCTTGAATCCTACCTTTGTTCATGCTTTGTTAGGTTTGGCTCTACTCCATTCGACAAGATCCTGGTTTAGACCCTGGTGGACTCAAAGGCTCAAGCTTGTTGGTCATTCCTCGACGAACTTGCATTTGCATCCGTGGATATGCTACTTGTGAATCTCTACATCATTACATTCATCATGGGTCTACTTGAGGATATCTCGTAACATCTCATCTCCCTTTAACCTCAGCTCCACATGTGTTTGGCCATTTCAACCTTCGGCACACTCTAGCCATCATTACTCTCTACTCAACGATTATAGCTTTGTGGGTTTATCTCCTTGGCACGTTTCTTTGCATTCAGGTGTTATATTTATCACATGGCTTCATTTACAACCACTAACCACTCACTTTGTGGCCTTTTCAAAATAGGCTCGATGTTGAACCTTGATTCAACTCGCCCTAGCAAACTGATTTCAATCAACAATATAGTAGCTCAGTGCATCCAAAAAACCCCCTTTTAAAAATGTTTAGCAGTTAAAACAATCTTGTTTTTAATTTTTTAAGGAGAAGCATTCTTATCATGGCATTGTAATAATTTTAAGGCTCTAATTTTCTTGTGATTATGTCCTTCATTCATGTGTCGAAGACGGAGGGCGAGGTCCGGGGTTGATAGGAGGTTAGTCCCCCCTGGAAGAAAAATAAACACTTCCTAAAATTTGATTACATTTCCAATGAGTACCCACACAACATCCCTTGCACCCATTTCGGGAAATTTTTTAATCAGTTTGTAAAGCTTATTGGCATTTTCCATTAGTTGTAGGAATTGTATTTTTGCTATAACTTTTGACTCGCTACTCGGTTTTGAGCACTTATTTAGTCAAAGTTGCATGATTTTTCACACATTACATGATGACATTTTCATTTTTGTAAACTCACTACTTTGTAATGTGCCACATTTAGGGGGGTCAGTATTACTCTTGGGCCTTGTATTACATGTAGATGCATTATCGACCAAGTCCGACGTCTTGCATTTGTGCACCTTACACTTTTGATTCCACATCATGGAGGGTGCTCTTTCCATACTTGAGCGTCATAGGATCACCTTACAGCCTCTGCCACTTCTTCTTGGGAGAGGGAACTATTTAGTTTGGCATGCTTCTATGGAACATTACTTCACCTATGAGGGTCTTTCACACTTCTTACTTGGGCCAGTTCCTACACCCACTGATCATCATCATCTTAATGACTTTCTCAACACTTGCAACCATGTTTTTGGTCACTTGATGATACATATCTCCTCATCTCTCTAGTTTCACATGGCAGACTCAGATCCACCCCACCATGTCTAGAGCATTATTCAGTCCCTTTATGGATACCCTTCACATATTATCGACATTGTTGTTGCTGATTTAGTTGTCTCCTCTCTTTCTTTGTGTGATGATAGTTCCACTAACACAGACTTTCTTGGTTCTACTTCTGATGACGAGGATTTTGCACCCGCTTCGATGTCGAGAGCAATACAGAGGAGTCTTCTCCTCCTTCTCTCACTATTATAGAGAGTGTTTTCAAATCCCACATCTCATTAGATATTGAGAAATCTCCTATACAATCTCATATAGTCATCACACCCGCCTCTTTTCCACCTTTAGTGTGTGAGGCCCCTTTCAATCCTCTACCTTCATTAGATGACTCATACCTATCTCGAATTTCTCATATGTTTATTGAGCCTCCTCAATGGGATGAGTATCTACCTGACCTTAGTTGTCTTTTCACAGAGTACACTTGTGATTTACTACAGGTTCCTCATCCATCTACAGGTATTTCAGAGGAGTTATTCATCTCCATTGTTAGGAGTACCCCTTCTGGGACTCTTACCACTTTCACTTTTTTGAGACCTTCATTGATCCAACCTTGCTTGTGGATCCATTTTATATTATGGGGATTTTTTTGCCTTCACATCAATTAGACATCCTTTCTATAGGTGTTTACCCTTCATACTCTGATAGTTCTACACTCGTGACATTACCTTCGATTCCTTTGCACTCACTTGCTAGATCTATGTCACACTTTCATGGACCAGACTCGAGTTATTCATGCTACTTCATTCGGTTTCCTTCACGGAGTGGGAATGCTTCTAGCATGTCATTTTTGTCCTTCCTGAGGGTAGGCACATAGTTCGGTGTGGGAAGCTCTTATTTAGTCTAGAGGTAGAGGATCTCATGATCAACATTCTTCTAGGAGACTTCTTAGAGTTGTAGATTTCAGATCCATCCATGGCATCTTTGCATCCCTCTCGTCTCCCTCTTCTTCTCTCTTCTTCATCTTTCTGAGAGATTTCCCTTTTGTACATGGGTACCTTTTCAGGCTAGTCTATGGCCAGGACCCATCTTTGGCATCTTTCTTAGATTAGAGAGTGTTTTTTTCTCTTATGGTGGATGTTTTTCCCACTAGGTTTTCCTTCATTGCTTGGGACTTATTTTTGTGCATGGGTACCTCATCGATTTGTGCCAGGACCCATTTCTTGTTTCTGACTTTTCTCCTCATCCTAAGTTACGATGAAGGGTGGGTTGTCGGTGTGTGTTATTTTCCACATCATTAGGTGAGTCATCTCACTTAGGTGAGATCAGTAGGTACACGTGTTATATAGGGGTCATTATGAGGTTCTCTTATGTGTCAATGCGTCGGTGTGTCATATGCGTCATTGGGAATTACACTTATATTATGGGAATATAACTCCCCCTCTCCACTTGAGTTGTCATGATTGCAACACTGGGGGTTACTCGGTACCTCTTATATGTACATCCCTTTAGATCTATGAGATAGAGAGATTTTGTGGATTGTAACAAGGTTATTCCCGTATTTCAAATCTTTGCATGCACATTCAGTTGATGCTCACTCCTCTCGATATCTTCTTACGCTACTGTTCACACATCTCGTGATGTGTACATCATCCCTCATGATCCTCACTTTCAGTTTTGAACCCTCTTTCAGTTACTTTGTAGGACATGTGGACTCATACACTCTTTCATTTGGACTCAAAATATTTTATCAAACATCAGATGCAACATCTATCCCCACGGGTATCGGTATACCCCCTCATCTTCTAAAGTCATTTTTTTTGTGTTGTTTCACTTCATTAATTTAAAGTACAAAAGAAACAACTTATATTAATAACTCATACAAACAACTACCCCTTACATAAACATACATCCACTTTTATTTGTACCATATTTTTTTTGGAAGCATAATGGAATGAGATGGGGGTGAATCAGTCCTTACAAAACTTTAACCAATTCATATTTGTTTACTTAAACCAAAAACCATAAATAATTCATTAATGTATGTTTAACATTCAATAAAATCAACATAGCCATGAAAGAGACACAATAACATAATATAAATGTGGGAAACCTTGAAGGGGAGAAAATCCACTAAAAATTTGATGATATTACTCACAAAAAGATGCAAATGAATATTAACCTCATAAGAGATTTCTTAAGTGAGGCACCAACCACTAAAACCTTGTTGGTATTACTCACAAAAAGAGACCTTATTAATATGAATTATCATAAGATATTTTGATAATAAGATCATAGTGTATATGATGCCAAAAATTAGCTGATGGTGATCACAAGATTCAACTCCAAACTCCTTCAAACCCTCATTCTCCTATGTTTATCTATCTTCTTCTTTCATGGAAAAACTTGGCCTCAAAACCTTACACACATGATCTCTAAAATTCCTTATCCTTTCAAAAATTCCTCAGATCTGAAATCATGCCTTCATTCCTATTACACACTTGGGTCACACTCTTTCCCTCTCTCTCCACTAGGTCAAATTTGAACTCAAACATTCACTTTATACCCTTCTCTTCTTATAAACATAAGGGAGTCCAATCGTTATTCATTATTTAAACCAAAAAAACTCAAAACATAACAATAAAATCATGCAAATGCATAAATGTACCCATGTAGGTTGGATCATGTTCCTAAATACACCAAACAAGCTGAAAACAAACTCAAAACCCCATCACCTAGATGAGCAAAAACTACAAACACCATCTCCATGATTAGTCAAGCTCCCTAATTTCTTATACATGTAAAATATGAGATAAAGACATAATCAATAGTCTTTAATTATCTCCTACCAATTAAATTTATCATAACACTACCAAGAAGGCTCATATCCTTCACCAAATAGTTGTTTCTAGGAACCAATCTACACATAAGTACTTCAAGCACACACCAGAACACCTCAACTAGGGCATGTAACCAATCATTGAATCCCCGTACCTATAGATCACATCTATGCCATCCATAACTTATGAAACATCCATACATGAAAAAAACACCAACTTTTCTCTTCACTAAATTATGCTCCCCAAAATAAATTTTAGTAACTCAACTAGTTTACACCCTTTTTGCCACTATCAAGACCTCTAATGGCCTTCACTAGGAATAAAATTCACCCCTCTTCATTCTATAACTTATATAAATCATCAAATAATCCATTTCATTCCTCTTATAACTCCATCTTCTAGAAAAAGCAATTATGTCATGAGAAACAACAAACCTTCCTCTCTCGCAAATCAAGTTGGACAACCTATAAAATTTCCTCATCATGAAACCCAAATTATACCACTGAAATCCCTTTGAATTCTATTTTCTTAAAATATTATATTTCCTTCCAACTCCAAGTGGAATGCCTTCAACTAGGTCCATCTCTGAAACTTCTCCAAAACTATTCCAAAACTACCTTAGGACCAATATTCATAAATAGGGCACATTTTTCCCTCTATAAGCTCAACCATGATCTAAAACCATCATGGAAATCAAGTAAATGTTTAAGGATACAAAAATTTCAATCTATTTTACAACTCCTTTGACAAATTTGTCTAGAAACCGAACTTCTTCATAAACTTTCTTGTTTGAGTGGGGTCCACTCATCACCACATGCTCCAATGTTTTTTTATGGAAATATGGATGATTCTTCTACAACCTACAATAATAATAATAGCATAACCAATATTTTTTGGCACCTACCAATAATTTCTTCTCTATCACTCTTTACCAAGGGTTTCAAAGCCATAACAAGCGCTTTCACTTCTAAACATTTATTCATAAAATTCTAGGCCTCATTTGACCTCATGATAACTCGAGATCTTAAATCCATGCTAAAATATCCTTGAAAGACTCATCTTCCCATGAAAAATATGAAGTGCAAACCTTGATAATTTCACTCACTTTGAGTTGCAAATCACCTTCTTCACAACCTAGTTTTGGTTTAATCCTCATATCTTGTAAAATATTCATCATGGAAATCTAAAATTTTTCCCACAACATCAAAAACACTCTTCTAATGTATCCAATTATTATCTTAGCTCAAATATATCTGTAACTTCACCAACACTAGGAATCGCATGATAAAGCCTTTGGGTTTTGCATGTTCTTGACCTAAACCAACTAAACCAAAATTGGAACCAAACATGAAACCTCTACTAACTTCTTCTACATAATTAATATGATGTGACATAATTTCTTGAGTTTTTCCAAGAGCTCAACAATTTTTGAAAGTGACTATCATTTCTTATCAGGCCTATAAACAATGGGATTAGGCATAGTGTGTACCATGAACAAGTATTAAAACCTCATAGATCATCTTCCAAGATATCCTAAAGGACCAAAAACACTTGATAAAACATGTCTCACACCTTTGCATGCTTCCATGAGCTCATATACCTTTTCACCTCACTCTCATGCACCATTTTCCTTCAAGCATCTAGACTAGGTCTAGATGAACACCTACAAATCATGCTCAAACCTATACCTATACTCCTCCACTTCACTCTGAATAAGATTTACCTTCCCCATATGTCAAAATATCATTATGAAACATTATTAAGCATTCAAAGATAGAATCAATCAACTAGTTCATACTCTAAAGAAAATACTTCATACTCCGAAGAAAGTAGTTCATACTCCAAAGCATTCAAGTAAACTCCAAAGAAGCTTGTATTCCATCTTATAGACACACATATAATTTTGGAACACCATACTAACCATGATAAACTTCATGGAAACATCTACTCTACTCAAACTATGATCATGCCTACTAGACCATGCTTTAGAACACATTTGAAACTACCAATCAACCTTCACATTTGACCTTTTACTGACACCTCACGGAGACTCACACTACACCATGACACCATTTTCCATCAATGGACTTGAAATAAATGACAACACTAAGAAACAATGACAAATAATCTCCCCTTTGTTATTGATTTATAACCACCTTCAAAAACATTGATGGAAACTATAAGACAAACACACACTACATGATCCATTTCCATGTTTCTGATGTTTATCTCCCCCTTTGAAATCTATGAAAAAATTTACAATGACAACTGGACATTGATAATGATACCACAATACTAGACAAAAATTAAATAATGCACAATACCAAACTTACTTGCATAAGTGACTCCCCCTTGACTCGTACTCTATCTTTTCTTATCTTCTTTATTAATTTGATTCCTCATCTCAAATGATGTTAGGGTTCCATACAAATAATCCATTTTCAAGAGATTAAAATCCTTTTTCTATTCAATAATATACATTTTGGAATAAAATATAGAATTTATAGACGTCAAAACCTTTTGAACTACAACCTCTTCCTTCACTTCTTCACCTAGACCTTTCATGGTGTTGACAACCTTGTCAACCCTAAGCAAGTATGCAACAATAGGATCATCATCACTCATCTTAAGCCCTTAAAAATTATTTCTAAAATTTTGGAGCTTACAAATTCTCACTTGGAATATCCTTCATACAATATATGAAGTTTTCTCCCACATAGCCTTTTTTGATTTGCAATGCATCACCTTTACAATTTTAGGTTCAACTAATCCACACATGATTGCATTCATGGCCCTGGAATTATCACTACATAGCTTCTTGTCTACATTACTTGTTGGAGGAGTTGTAGGAGAAGTATAACCATCTACCACTGATTTCCAAATATCAAACCCTAGAGACATGATATGATTCCTCATCCTTAGAATTAAAAAAGCATAGTTCACTCCATCAAACAATGGTGCCTTGCTAGAAGAAGAGCCATCATGTTAACTCGTCATTTTTTTTTCTTTAAGGATATATTTTCAAGTGATCAAAATTATCCAAAATGAACTAATATGATACAAATTATTAAAAGCACAATTGACTGAGGTGGGTGAATCAATACTTACAAAACTTTAATGAATTCATATTTTCTTACTTAAACCATAAACCATTCATTAATGCGTGCTTAAAATTCAATCAAATCAAAATAATGTTGGTGAGACAATTTGTTGAGTGGAAAAACTAGTGGTTATCTTGCCAATGCTCGGGAATCTAAGTCCATGTACTTAACTAGTGTAGCTTTTGTATATGTATGTGCATGAAAAGGTGGATTTATGTGGTGACCTTTCAACCGGGATCCAATAGGGGCACTCCACTTTGACCATGTAGAAAATCTACCAATATCTTGCTAGGGAATAATTTTTTTAAGAGTGGGAAAGGGGAGTGAGAAAATGGGTAGGAGAACTAATGATGTAGGTAGAAAATAAGATTCCTTCACACACACACTAGTTATAAACTTCAACACATGCATTTATGGGAAGAAACAACTCTGTGAATAACAAAAATACCAAATAGAATTCACTGATCACCAAGTATCAAGAAATCCCTTAGTCAAAGAAAGATAGAAACTCCTTCTTATATTGATTGCTCAAATAAAAGTTGTACATGATGTGAGAATGGAAGAAATTTGAGAGTGGAGGAACGTAGAAGAAAATTGGCTATCTTCTTTACTTTCTATGTATAATACACTCTTGAGTTTACAATATCAATCACCAACCCTTTAAAATGGGAATGGAATTATAATTTATAGAGTAGAATATGACTCTTCATTTATGCCCCAATGCCTTTTCATATGTCCTCACATAACTTACAACTTTTCAACTTCCTGGGAAACTTTTAAGTCCTTTTTTATAACATAAAGGTGACTTATTCCATTAGGAACATTAGGACATGTGAAAAAGTGCAACCCCAATGCAAAATTAGAATATTGGAAAGTGAGAGAAAGTTAGGGGGATAAGAGGAGAGAGAAATAGAGAGAGAAGAAGAAGAGGAGATGTCCTTCCCGATGAATTTTGTTGATCCTCGTTGATGGAAAGCTCCAAATGCGGTAAAACTTTGAATCTTCGAATTCCTTGCACACTGTGAAACTATTTCAAATTGGCTCAAGAATCACTCTCTAAGTTAAGTGAAATTTTCTACTAATTAATGCACTTGTGGTACCATTATCAGATTAGATGGTTCATGTCTCAGGCTTATAGTGGAAAGATCAGGATAGGACTAGCTTGAGACTCTACACAGACACTGGGTGTCCTGTAGTAGTGAACAAGCCACTTGTGAATATTTGGTCTTCGATCCTCCTTTGGTCCTTGAAGGCCATGCAATTATTAAGGTCATTCAGTCGCATGCACAAGACATCATTTTCTTCCACATCATACTCGCAAGCAAAGGGTTGTTTCAGCTTCTGACCCATCCACTTCGGCTTCATGTCTCCCTTAGAAAAAGTAACTTACTATTTTTAGTAAGTGTGAAAAATCAAGTCCTTGGAACTTCTACTGAGTGTTGTGACCTTGATTCCTCTTTCTCCCTACATTCCTCATTCCTTCTGGATCAAATTTCTATTTTAAAATTTTCTCGTGGGCCCACTTTCTATTTTTAGTAAGTGCCGAAAATTCCCTTTTTTGGTGATTTCTCGGTTGTATTGTAACTCTAATTTCTCTATCTCCTTTGTAAGCTCTTATGCCACTTACTTTCCCAAAATAGCATTCCTCTACATAGAAGACCTATTTTTAGAAAGTGGTCTTCTGGAAGTTGGATTGACATGTAAAAGAAATTTTGATATGGGTTTTGTTCCCAATATCACCCCTTTAAAATTGCAGGCCCACCCGCTTAATAATCCAGGAGATTTTAAAGTATTAATTTTCAGACCTAGCAATGCTTCTAGGTATGGTAGCCATTAATGGACCTCAAATTGTAGAACTAGTTTTATCCTCTATTTGTAAAGAAAACTATATTTTTTATGTGGGTTTTTTTGTTCTGGTGCTTCACATTGCGATCTTATTTCAATCTGGCAACCGATTTGATGGGAAATCCCACTTCTTTCTTCGTTGAGTGGGCAAGGAGATTTCTTCATTGTGGATGCTCTATCAAATGAGGAAGGATTTTTAAGGTGTATTTTTATGGTCTTGGATAGAGGAATGAATAGAAAAAAATTGTTTTTTGTTTCATGCACCAGCTTGTAATATTTCTTCGATCTCTTTTTTAGGCTATAAAGTTTTCTTTGTGCTTCTCCTTCTTTGTTTTGAGCTTCTCCTTTTGTGTTAGCTCCAATTCTCCTTCTGGGATCTACATGAATTTTTGGATTGAATTTAATTATCTCTATGGAAGGTTTGGTTTTATTTTTGCAATGGTGGAGTGATGGAGGAGAGTTGCAGAGGAAGGATGAAGTTTGTCTGATGCATTGGAGTGGAAGAAGTGGAAGCACTAAGAAGCACTGAGTGATAGTTAGAATTTATGAATTTTGAACACATGAAGGGAGAATATTGGGAGAATTTTTTCATGTTTGATGTCCTTGACCTCAGGGAAATGAGGGACATCAAATTCCATGGAGGTTAAGAGGACGACACATGGCGGTGATCCGACGACAGGGAATGAAGGTGAGAAAAGATGCTTTAAAGCACTAGGAGCTAAATGTCGGTCACGTGGGTGTCAAAATGAATCCCCATAGGGGATGGGAAAATTTTTACATGTCTTATTTCCCCACCTAAGGGAAATAAGGTACATCAGTTTCCACGGTGGTCCTGGAGCTGACACGTGGCACCAGATTAGACGACAGGAATGGATGCTCCAAAAATGCACTTGGGAGCTAAAAGTCGGTCACATGGGTATCCAAATGTATCCCCATAGGGGCTGGGAATTTTTTTCAAGGTATTATGTCCCTAACCTCAGGGAAATAAGGGACATCAGTTTCCACGGTGGTCCTAGAGCTGACATGTGGCACCAGATCCGATGATAGGGAATGGATGCTCCAAAAATGCACCTGGGGGCTAAACTGTCAAGTTTGGAGGTCATATGAGGGTCCAAGAAGTCACATGGAGGCTGGGTGAATTTTTAAAGGGTTTGTGTACCTGAAATTAGGGACATAAAGTACATGCAATCCCGCCAGCTCTTGGTGCCGACACATGTCTTCCCAAAAATGACTAAGTCTGAACTACCTTTGAGAGGGAAACTTAAAAATAAGAGAACTTCAGCTCCTGGAATTTATTGTTGAAATTTTATATGATCCTGACTGGAAATAGAATTTTAAATACAATTTTGGGGTATTATGTCTTGATTAATCCATATTATTCTTTAAAATTTGGATTTGTGATTTGAGACTCCACTTGTACCTGATAAAAAATGCTTGTCAATCATATGCACGAAGTGTTATGAAAAATATTATTTCACCATAATTTAGGTATTTGAATAATATTTTTTTAGCTATTGTTTTTTTCTTCTAACTCCATCTAGAGCTCCCGGAATCATCTTTTGAATCCCAGCAGGTGTTTTAGGCCTGTGTACTGCCTAGGCTTGTGAACTCTATTTTTTTCTCAAACTACTCCAAGTTTCTCAAAACTTCCTAAAAACTTTCAAAATAATTTCCATGGTATTTTAAAATATTCAATTCACCTCCATGTTGAATTTTACCCTTTCATTCCACTTCAAGGGGTTGATCCAGTCCTGGGAAGGCCAATGATAACCCTTCCCAATACTGCGAGTAGATAGCATCTTTTCAAAACTCCCTAAAATCATCTAGGGGGAATGAATAGAATTTCATAAATCACCTAGGGGATAAATTTTACATAAAATAGGGGGAGATTAGACTAATGGATTTTACTTGGGGTTCCTGGGAATGATAAAACATGAAAATTTCAGCATATGGGTATAGTTTTTGTGCTTGAAACATCCAATTTCCTAGTGTACATTTTCATGAAAACATATAGCTCTAGCTTGGGGACATGACATGAAATAATTCTAGCAAAGACATGACATGGGAATCAACAATATCAATATTAGACCATATAATTCGTTGACTAGTGCCTTATCCATTAGGCCTTGTAAAGTCATGTACAACCTACAACAAGAGAGAGAGAGAGAGAGATAGAGAGAGAGAGAGAGAGAGAGAGAGAGAGATAGATAGATAGAGCAAAGAAGGAAACACACACATACACAAAGCAACAGAAAGGAAACACATGACACACAATAAAAGGGAAACATGCCAAGTAGAAAGGGAAACAAACCTAGAAATCACCTATGGTACAGGGGTGGGGAACAACCCACTTCACCGATGCACTTTCCATTTCTCAAAAGTTACCTATGAGTGGGCAACACTGAGTGATGATGTTTCTCGCAAAGCCGTTGACGGGTTCCAGAAAGTACCCTCCCCTCCTCAATTGTTTATAGAAGCTAGGTGTTTCCATGATTTTCCTTTTACTTTATAGGAGTGATTCCATGTGAACTTCTTGATGCTCAAGTCCTTGCTTGGAAATTCCACTACCTTCATGTTCTTTGAAGTCAGTTTCATAGTGCTAGTTTCCTTCCATGTTTATCGATATAGTTGATTCTCCATCAAGCATCTCATCTCTACCCCAAAGCTGATTTTTGTTCCAATTCCTTGAATCTTATGAGTTACTTTCTTTCTCGAGTCTATGTTCATTGACATCCTTTTCATGAGAAACCTTAGACTTAACCTTTTCCTTCACTCCACTACGAGGTGCTTGATTAATGACTAAGGATTGGATGTGAACTCATACTTGTCTTGCATGTCCATAAAGCACTAGTGAAGAGATCAAGAATCAACTCGGGATCTTCTCAGAACTTCTATTGTATCCAATATTTCTTGCATAGAGTTATGCTTCATCATTTCTTGCAGCTCCTCTTTGTATGCCTTTGAAGAATATTTATCTTATAGCTCAAGGAAACTATCTAGAGGGATTACCTCATCATTTTGGGAATCACTACACTCTACCAATCCTTCATCAAAAATATCTTCATCTTCAGAGGTCTCAAAACTCTTTTCTTTAGTTTCTTTATCATGGAAAGGTTCTTCTTCTTCAAATGGGAAAGAAAACACCTCGATTTCATCATTTTATCCATCAACCATTGGTTCAAGAGGGACATCATATTTCACATCTTTATTTGTTTCAACATAGCCAACCTTCACACTAGTTAAGGCTTCCAAGTTAGCTTCATGTTTGTCTTGCATATTCATGGCTTGCATCAGGAGTTCAAGACTTATCTCAGGGTCTTTTATTTCTTCCTTGGCTCTTAGCAATCCTTGTATGGAGATTTCTTTCAATCCTTCAAAGGATAATTACAAGCTGATTTTTCTCTCCATAGATGACCTAATTGATATCATCTTCATCCCCAAATGGTAATGAGAATAACTCCTCATCTTGGAAAATAATATAAGAAGATTTTTCTCCTTGAAAATCATCAAGCACCATTTCCTCTTCCTCATGGTCTCGCATCATCCGGCAATTTGGGGCTGCCCTCTTGTAACTTGAATCTCCTAAAATCTGCTTCAAAGCCCAAATCTCTCTGGGAAGGAAATTCTGGACCTATCAAGATGGGAATATCCTCTTCCTCCTTAGTTACCACTAAGTGATTCATCTACCTGCTATCTTGATACAAGATGTTAGCTTTTCGGGCTTCTGGAATTTCATACCATGTACCTCATCTTCTTCTCAGGAAGTAATTTCTCCATGCCTCCCTTCACTAGTATGGTTATAGAAGACCAATTCATCTAAATTTTCCCTCCCAAGTCTTGGCAGAAATTTTGACTTGGTAACATTATGAATGAGGCTAGGAAATCTACTACCAAAATCATCACTGAAAATTTCTTGTCTAGAAATTTGGCAAGAGCCACCTGTGCATCTTTGACCTTCCCTACAAGTGAGACATTTTTTTATTCCAAAGAGTCAGAAGAGCCACTAGGTGGATTCATTGTAAATTTGATATCCTTGGGACCTTCAAAGGCATCACGTTTTCTAAGGCACCAAAATATTTTATGTAATTGTTTAGTACATATTCTCCAATAAGAAGGGTGACATAGAAAGGATCAAATTTATTATTCTTTGATCCACTCAGAGAAAGCATGTTCTATGAGGGAGGTGTAGGTGAGTTTGGTAGCATGCCTTTGGAACTAGATGTTACAACATTAGGTGTTAGACTACCACTCCTAATATATCGGATGAACCTCTCAAATTGTTCAAGATGAGTCCATAAATATTCAGTTTTAGTAATCTACACTTTGGCCTTGTTTGCATATTATATGAAGTCAAAGGGAGAAGATGCGTACAAGGGGGGTGAAGGGACTTATTTCAAAGTTTGGATGATCTTGTGAGAAATATTTTATGTTTTAGGGATGGACAGTATTTTGAATGGCACACTAGGAGCTTTCAAGGTATTAGATTTTGCAAGATAAGATTTAGATTTAGACATTGAAGAGACATCAGAAGAATTACTTGGGATTGTGGGTGTCTTCTTACTTGCTATAGGGTCAAGCTCCAATAATGCAGACTTCATAGAAGATGGAAGTGGGGATCCTCAACTAATTATTTTGTTTTGTAGAGTTTCCACGAGGATATTCAGTCTTCTTTTTCTTTACATCAGTGGAAGGAGATTTTCCTTTCTCAGATAGATAACGAGTGAATACCGCACATGAGAAATTGGGTGCATCTTCTTCATCTTCTTCATCACATATAGAATACCCACAAAATCTGATTTGTGTATTGTTCTCAAACTCTTCATTTTCTAGGAAATCACCAACTTCAATTTCTTGTTCAAGCTCTTCTTCACCTTATTGAAATATGCAATTTATGTTCATGGGTGGGGCCTCCAAGGTGAGCCTTTGGGGTGCTCCTGCAATCTGATTTTTGTTTCTTCTTTTAGAAGATACTTGTTCAAATAATTCCCTCTTCAAAGAGGCCATCTCATTCACCAACCTTTGCAGTGATGGATTGGTTCTCTCATCTCCAGGATGTTGGGCCTTTCACTTTGATGGATTCTTGATCTTCCGAGA
Source organism: Taxus wallichiana var. yunnanensis (assembly GCA_018340775.1). Lineage (NCBI taxonomy): Eukaryota > Viridiplantae > Streptophyta > Pinopsida > Cupressales > Taxaceae > Taxus > Taxus wallichiana. Next base: position 298,009,644 of record CM031243.1, on the reverse strand, counting down.
GAGTATGAGATCATCATAACGTTCAATGGCCATCCTTTGTGCTTCTATAATGCTCCTTGATTGGGTTTTTCACGGAAAAAAATCATAGTTTTGATGATTGAGCATTGATGAATAATTTCTTAACATTGTTTTGAGATGGTGAATCCTCTTCAGCATCTTGTAAAGTAATCATTCGAAATGATCCATGAAGTCTCTCATGGTTTCATTATCCTTTCCTCATTTGATCCAATTACACCAAGAGGTCTTGACAGTCTTCAGTTGATTTAAATCTTTCCTTGAAGGTATTCTTGATGTCATCATAACTAGTGATGGATCGGGGGTAGGCGGAGGTAGAACCATTCTGCTGCTTTTTCTTGGAGGGACTCCACGAACAATATTACAACAACGTCTTTATGTTGGAAACCAAGAATTCCACATGATGTCATGAAAGCAAAGAATGTGTTCTCGGATGTTGTGTGTTGTCACCTTTGAACTTTAGAAACTTCTACACGAACCCATTGGTAGATCATGAAGAGGAAGTTCAAGAGCAAGTGAGCATGTATTCCTTCCCCATGGAACAATGGGTTGAGGTATTTATTCTTTGTCTTCCAGTGTCATTTCTGCTTCTTCTTCAGCCCTTGATTTTACAAATTCTTCTTCTTTCGGGGGCTCAATGCTTAATGGTTGTGGAAAATGGGAGAATTTGAAGGGGGAGTATCACCAAGATTATTGTTAGGATTTCTAGGTGAACTGTTTGAAGACCTAGATGGAGAGGAGGCTTGAGAGAAGAATTATGGATTATCTCTAATTCATTCTTGCTTATTTTACAAAGCCTTGAAATTTAAATCAACAACACCTCTCGACCTATTCAACCTAGTGTATCTTCTTTCAACCAGCTTTTGGAAACTTTTGTAGTGGGAACACAAAAGGACACTGTAGAATGTGAAAAGTCATGTGTAGAAATCAGTTGTATCTTCGCAACGGAATTTTTTGAACTCCTTTTTTTTCTTAATTTTTTATAATTTTCAGACCTTGTGGTAGTATATTAGGTGCAAATGCTACTAAATCTATCCCACAATGGTGCAAAAAACTATTGGTGAGAAAAAAATTTGAGTGGAAAAACTAGTGGTTATCTTGCCAACACTCTGGGAATCTAAGTCCCTGTACTTAACCAATGCAGCTACCGTATATGCATGCACGTGAAAAGGTGGATTTCTGTGGTGATATTTCAACTAGGGATCCAATAGGGGCACTCCACTGACCCTGTGGAAAAGCTAGAAATATCTTGCTAGGGAAGACTTTGTCTGAAGAGTGGGAAAGGGGAGTGAGAAAAGAGGTAGGAGAACTAATGTTGCAGGTAGAAAATCATATTCCTGCACACACACTAGTTAGAAACTTCAACACATGCATTTATGGGAAGAAACAACTCTATGAATAACAACAAGACCAAATAGAATTCACTGATCACCAAGTATCAAGAAACCCCTTAGTCAAAGAAAGCTAGAAACTCCTTCTTCTTGTATTGATTGCTCAAATCAAAGTTGTACATAATGTGAGAATGGAATAAATTTGAGAGTGGAGGAAAGTAGAAGAAAATTGGCTATCTCCTTTGCTTTCTCTAGGTATAATGCACTCTTGAGTTTACAAGATCAATCACCAACCCTTTGAAATGGGAATGGTGTTACAATTTATAGAGTAGAATATGACTCTTCATTTACCCCCCAATGCCTTTTCATATGTCCTCACATAACTTAAAACTTTTCAACTTCCTAGGAAACTTTTAAGTCCCTTTTTATAACATAAAGGTGACTTATTACATTAAGAACTTTGGGACATGTGAAAAAGTGCAACCCCAACGTAAAATTAGAATATTGGAAAGTGATAGAAAGTTGGTGGAGAAGAGGAGAGAGAAAGAGAGAGACGAAGAAGAGGAGATGTCCTTCCTGATGAAGTTCATTAATCCTCACTGATGGAAAGCTCCAAATGAAGTAAAACTTTGAATCTTTGAATTCCTGGAACACTGTGAAACTCTTTCAAATTGGCTCATGAATCACTCTCCAAGTTGACTGAACTATTCCATTGATGATCAAAATTGTGGTACCATTATCATATTAGATGGTCCGTGTCTTGGGATCGTAGTAGAAAGAGCAAGATAGGACTAGCTCGAGACTCTACATAGACACCGGGTGTCCTCGCGAAAAACAAACCACTTGTGACTTTGTCCAATTCAAATTCATGTATCACTTAAGAAAAGCAACATATTATTTTTAGTAATTGTGAAAAATCAAGTTCCTGCAACTTCTAATGAGTGTTGTTACCTTGATTCCTCTCTCTCTATGTTCCTCATTCCTTCCAGATCAAATTTCTATTTTTAGAAGGTTCTCGTGGGCCCACTTTCTATTTTTAGTAAGTGCCACAAATGCCCTTTCTGGTGATTTCTCGAGTTGTTTTGCACCTCCAATGTCTCCGTCTCCTTTATAAGCTCTTCTTAATTTTCAATGCCTACAAAAGTAGATTCTAGTATAAATTTCACCTCAACTTTTAACAGATTTGTATGTTGGGTAAAGAACGATTGGCCGGCGTAATAGCTTTATTAAATAATGGAGGAAGTATCAGATTGATAATTGTTCTTACTACAAATTGTTGTGGAAAAGCATATATAGGTGTATAGCAAATTGCGTCACTTACTTTCCCAAAATAGCATTCCTCTAAGCAAAAGACCTTATATTTTTAGAAATTGGGCTTCTAGATGTTGGATTGATGTGTAAAGAATTTTTTTGATATGGATTTTTTCCCAATATCACCCCTCTAAAATTTCGGGCCCACCCACTTAATAGTCCAAGAGATTTTAAAGTTTTAATTTTTGGACCTGGCATTACTTTTAGGTACAGTAGCCATTAATGGACCTCAAAATTACAGGTCTTTTTTTCTCCTCCATTTGTAAAGAAAACTATATTTTTGATGTGGGTTTTTCTTCACATGCTTCACGTGCGATCTCACTTCAACTGCAATCGGTTTGACGGAAATCCCACTTCTTTCTTCGTTGAGCCAAAAGGAGATTTCTTCATTGTGGATGCTATGTCCCATGAGAGGGAGTTTGAAGGTTTCTTTTTGATGGTCTTGGATAGAGGAATGAACATTAATAAATGGTTCATTTTTTCATGCACCAACTTGCAATATTTCTTCAAATATCTGTTTTTAGGCTATGAAGTTTTCTTTGTGCTTCTCCTTCTATGTTTGCTCCAATTCTCCTTCTAGGACCTGTGTGATTTTGTGGAGTGAATTTAATTATATCTATGGCAGTTCTGGTTTGATTTTTTCAATGGTGGAGTGAGGGAGGAGAGTTGCAGAGGAAGGATGAAGTTTGTCTGTGCACTGGAGTGGAAGCAGCTGGAAGCACTGAGTGACAGTTAGAATTTTTGAATTTTGAATGCATAAAGGGAGAATCTTGGGAAAAAAAATTCATGTTTAATTTCCCTGACCTTAGGGACATCAAATTCCATGGCAGTCAAGAGGACAACACATGGCGGTGATCCAACGACAAGGAATGAAGGTGAAAAAAGTCATTTTAAAGCACTAGGAGCTGAAAGTCGGTCACGTGGGTGTCCAAATGAATCCCCATAGGGTCTAGGAAAATTTTTCCATGTCTGATGTCCCCCACCTTAGGGAAATAAGGGACATCAGTTTCCATGGTGGTCCTAGAGCTGACACGTGGCACCAGATCCGACGGCAGGGAATGGATGCTCCAAAAATGCACCTAGGAGCTGAAAGTCAGTCACGTGGGTGTCTAAATGACTCCCCAGAGGATCTGGGAGAATTTTCAAGGTCTCATGTCCCTCACCTCAGGTACATAATCGATATTAGTTTCCACGGTGGTTCTGGAGTTGACACATGGCACCAGATCCGACAGCAGGGAATGGATGCTCCAAAAATGCACTTGGGGGCTGAACTGTCAAGTCTAGAAGTCATATGAGGGTCCAAGAGGTCACATGGGGGATGGGTGAATTTTTTAAGGGTGTTTATACCTAACCTTAGGGATTTTCAGAACATGAAATCCTACCAGGCTCCTGCTACTGACATGTGTCCTCCCAATAAATGACTAAGTCCTAAACTTCCTTTGAGAGCGAAACTTAGAAAGAAGATAACTTGAGCTCCTGGTGGAATTTATTGTTTAAATTTTATATGATCCTAACTAGAAATGGAATTTTGAATCCTATGGTTGGGGCATAATGTCTTGATTCATCTATTTGATCCTTGAAAATTCTGATTTGTGATTTGAGACTCCACTTATACACGATAAAAATTGTCACGCCAATCCTATGCGCTAATGTGTTGTGAAAAATATTATTTTATCATCATGTAGGTATTTTAATCCTCTTTATTGAGGTATTTTTTTATTATAACTCCATCCATAGCTTCTATAATAATCTTTTGAAGCCCAACAATTGTTTTAGGCATGTGTAACTTGCCTAGGCTTGTGAGCCCTAATTTTTCTCAAACTACTCCAAGTTTCTCAAAACTTACCAAAAACTTCCAACATGATTTCCATGATATTTTAAGGTCTTCAATTCACCTCCATATTGAATTTTACCCTTCCATTATGCTCCAAGGGGTTGATCCAGTCCTGGGAAGGCCAACGATAGCCCTTCCCAATACTGCGAGTAGATAACATCTTTTCAGAACTCCCTAAAATCACCTAGGGGAATGAATATAATTTCCTAAATCACCTAGGGGATAAATTTGACATCAAATAGGGGGTGACCAGACTGATGATTTGACTTGGGGTTCCTAGGAATGATAAAACATGAAAATTTCAGCACATGGGTATAGTTTTCGTGCTCGGAAACTTCCAATTTCCCTGTTGTACATTTGTACGACAACACATAACCATGAAATATACACAAGATATATGTGGTAAACCCTCAAGAGGAAAAATTAACACTGAAAATTTGTTGATATTACTCACAAAAAGACTCAAGGGAATATTACACATCAAAAGAGATTTTTGTAATAAGGCATCAATCCCACAAGGAGCACCAACCCCTAAACCCTTATTGATATTACTCAAAACAAGAGAATCCTAATAATATGAATCATCATAATATATTTTGATATTTATATCACAATATATATGCTAAAACAACTCAATTCATGGTGATCACAAGATTCAGCTCCAAACTCTTTCAAACCTTACTTCAAACCCTCACTCACCTAAGTGGCTCTTTCTTCTTTTTCATGAATTTTTTTTTCCTAAAACCATTTCACACATGATCTTTTAAATTCCTTAGTATTTCACAAACTTCCTCATGTATGAAATTATTCCTTCATTTCTTTTACATACTCACACTTAGTGCACACTCTTTCCCTCTCTCTCCACTAGTTCAAATTTGAATTCAAACATTCACTTTATACTCTTATAATCTCATAAAAATAAGGGATTTCAGTCATTAATCATTATTTAGACCAACATAACTCAAAAAATTGACAATAAAATCATGTAAATTCATAAAATAAACTCATGCAAATCATCCATGACCAAATGCACCAAACAAGCTCAAAATCTCATCACCTATATGAGAAAAATCCAAAAACACCATCTCCATGATTAATCAAGCTCCCTAAATAATCAAACATGTAAAATATGACATAAAAAATCATCCATGACCATTAATTAGATTTTACCAATCAAAGGTATCATAACACTACCAAGAAGGCTCATATACTTCACCAAACAACTATTTGTAGGAACTAATCTTCACATAAGGACTTCAAGCACACACTAGAACACCTCTAATATGAAATTGTAACCAATAATTATATTCCCCTAGAAATTTATATCACATCCATGTTATCTATAACTCATTAAAAATCCATACATGAAAACCACACCAACTTTCCTCTTTACTAAATTGTGCTTCCCCGAAAGTAGTTTTAGTAAATCATCTATTTTACACCCTTGATGCCACTTTCAAGACCAAAAATGCTTTCAATAGGAAAAAAAGACATCCCTCTTCATTCTATAACTGATAGAAAACATTAAATAATCCATTCCATGCCTCTTCTAACTCCATCTTCTATCAAAAGAAATTATATCTTGAGAAAAAAACCTTTCTTTCTCGCAAATCAAGTTGGATGACCTATCAAATATTATCATCATGAAAAAAACCTTATACCATTACAAATAAATATGAATACTATTTCCATAACATCTTACATTTCCTACAAATACTAAGTGGAAGGCCTTCAATCATGTCCATCTATGAAATTGCTCCAAAATTATCCTAAAAACTACCTTATGACCGAGTCTTCATAAATAGGGATCAATTTTCCCTATAGAAGCTCAACCATGATTTAAAACCATCATAAACATCAAGTAAAACTCCAAGGCTAAAAAAATGTCGATCTATTTCATACCTCCTTTGGAAAACTTTGTCCCAAACTAAAATTCTTCATAAACTTTCTGTTTGAGTGAGGTCCATTCATCGCCACATGCTCCAACTTATTTTTATGGAAATTTGGAGGATCCCTATACAATATTTAATCATAATACTAGCATAATTAATAAATTATGTGAACCTACTAATAATTTCTTCTTGTTAGCGAGAAAATTTGTAGGGTGGAAAAATTTGTGGGTTTCTTACCAACACTCTAGGAATCAAAGTCTCACTACTTAAACGCGGTCACAACTTCCATATTTGCATGTACAATTAAGGGTGGGTTTTTCTGGTGGCCTTGCAGGGCGATCCAATAAGGGCACTCTATTATCCCTACATAAAATCTATCAATCATTTTCTAGAGAATACTTTATCTTGAGAGCGGGAAAGGGAGTGGGAATATGAGCTAGGAAAGATACTTGTTATGCATGTAGAAAATCAAATTCTTGCACACACTAGTTAGAAATTTTAACACATGCATTTATGAGAAGAAACAACCAAAACATCTATACTACTGGATAGAGGAAACCATGCATATAAAGATGCACATATTCATATGCCTTGGAAAATAGAAACTTCTTCCTTAATTAGAATTTCAATTAAATTTGTACATAGTGTGGGAATGGAGGAAAAATAGTGAGGGGGAAATGGAAGAAAATGGATATCTACTTTTTCATCTCTAAGTATAATGCACTCTTTAGTTTAAAAATCAATCACAACCCCTTGAAACAGAATGGATTTATAATTTATAAGAAGAGAAACTACTCTTCATATACTCGCCAATGACTCTTCGTATGTCTCGACATGATTTAAGACTCTTTGCCTTCTTATGAAAACATTAATTACCTTTTTATAACATAAAGGTGACTTATTACATTAGGAACATTGAGACATATGAAAAAGTGTAACCCTAACAAAAAATTAGAACATTGAGGAGAGAGATAAAGTTGGGGAGAGAAGAGAGAGAGAGAGAAAGGAAGAACGATGTTGATGATGAAAGATTCCACATTCGATAAATCCTATCGATCCTTCCACATGACTCGATGGAATGCTCCAACGTGATAAAATTTGAATCCCCAAACTATTTAGACCCCGAGAAACTCCTTCAACTTAGCTCACGGATGCTTTGGATTGAGTTTTTAAAAACATTTTGAATGTTTCTTCTAATGACCATGAATGCGACTCATGAAGATTCCTTCATAAGAGAAAGAAAATCAAAACTAACGCTACCAAGTTGAATGAATTGTTCTACCGGTGGCATGCAACTTCCACCCTACGTATGATATACCTATGACCTGAACCATGTAGTGAGTGTCAAAATACACTATTGGGTTCCTTGGGATGGATCTCGAATGCCTGTGATAAATTCCCATGGATGATCCCAAATGATGATCCCTTATATTCCATGGTACTAGAACTACCCTCTAAGTGTAACTTACTATTAATAAAAAGTTCCTAGATAGAAGACTTACTATTTTTTTGGTAAGAGGTGATTGTTACCTCTTCTTGATCATCCTAATGTGATGAACTCCCTCATTTACTCCTTCACACACTACCTTTCCCTCGACCACTTCTTGGGGTGACTTACTATTTGTAGTAAACACCCATATAGGGGGCTTACTATTTTTAGCAAGTGTTCATTTTTGTTATTTTCTACTCTGACAATCATTCTCGGCTTCTTGGTGATCTTCATTACACACACTACCTTTTCCACAACTACTTTATATGATGACTTTCCAAACATAGCAAGTCTCTATAGGAAAAAATCTATTTTTGGAAATTGGATTTCCAATGCCCATTTTGCAATGGAACATAGTTTTTTTGAACTTGGCTCGTCATCATGGTCATGTGCTCTTAATTTAACTTGATTTCTCAAACTAGAATGCTTGGAAATAAAATTTAAAATGTTTTCTAAGCAATGGCTTCAGGCCTAGAGCTTTCATGGTTGTCATTAATGACGCCCAAAATTTACAGGTCTAGTTTTTGTCTTTAATCATGATGAAATTAACTCCATTGTGATAGGTTTTTCATTTGGAGTTCGTGTGCAAGTTTTTAACTCGTTTCCATTTCCGGATTGATGGGAAATCTGATGAATTTGAACTAGGGAATGAACTGGAGTTTTTGTTAGAATAAATGATTCGGGAACCATTAAACCTCCCATTTGTTTCATCTTGATTGTCTTGAAAAATGAGAAAGTCTACAAAAGATGGCTTCTCATCGACTTTTATTTTGAAATATATGAAGATTTTTTTATTGGAAGACTTCGTGGTTATTTGGATTTTTTTCATTTTCTCTTCATTCTTTGTTGTTTCGATCAATTTTTATTCTAAGATATTTGCATTTTCAATGTGAAGAAGAATTTGAGGAGTGGTTGAGTGGAAAAATGGCGAGGTAAAGAGGAATCTAGCATTTGAGATTTCACGGGCGTGTGTATAGCTAACACTAAAAGCAACAGAAACAACAAAGGAGTTAGAATTTTTACATATTTTGAAGTCAAGGGTTAGGTACATTGTTGTGTCCCTATGTCCCCTTAGCTAAAGGGAGGAAAGGGACTTCAATGCGCACAATGCACCCAATCATGACACTTAGCAATATCCAAGTGGTTGAGCATTTGGGATGGGGATCTTGAGGGAAGTACTTGGGGCTGAAACTTGGATGTATGGAGGACCGAGAAGGCATACCTAGGGTTAGGTGAATTTTACTGTCCCCTTTGTCCCTTTCACTAAAGGGACCAAAGGGACATCAATTTACACATCACACCAGATTGCGACACTTGGAGGTCATTTGTTCACTATGAGGATGGGCTCCGACAAGCTCTTGGGGTCTTAACTAGCAATGCAAATGGTGCTATGGGTTATTAGGGGTTAAAAATGTATGGGCACATTTTACTGTCCCTTTTCTAAAGGGACGAAAGGAACTTAAAAATGTGGCGGGTTTCTGGAGCTAACATGTGTCCACTTAAAAATCAGCTAAGTATGGAGCACTCACCTTGAGCTAACTTGTGATAGTGATATTGAGCTCATGATGGAGTTTTTCGACAAAAATTGTATGAATTTGACTTCAAATGTCCTTTTGAATCCAATGATGGGGGTATTAGCTCTTGATTCCTCCATTTGTATCCTAAAAAATTATATTTTTTTCTCTGGCTCCATATTGTCGAATGATGTATATTTTAGCTCCTAACTCCTTCCAGAGCTCTTAGAATCACTTCCCAAAGCTCGGTAGCTATTTTTGACCTATGCCCTACCTAGGCTTGAGAACCCTTGTTACGATGAATCGCCCCAAAACCTAATAATATTTCCCGAATCTTCCAAAATATATTCCTCATTGTTCTCGACACTTCAATTTATCTCCATGTTGAATTTTTATCCTTTGTTCCCCTCCGTGGGGTCACACTAGTCCCGAAAAGGCCGGTTGTAGCCCTTTCCAAGACATCCCAAAAATTGGAATTCTTCAAAAATCCTAAAATCACCTATGGGGATTGAATTGAATTTCCTAATTAACCTAAGAGACTGAGTTTAAATCCACTAGGGGGTCATTGGACTACTAGGTAAGGTTAGTGTTATGGACGGGTAGACTTGGGGGTCTTGGAAAGGTAAAATTTGAAATTTTTTACACAGGGTATCGTTGTCATGCTTAAAAATTGGGAATTTTCTTGTTGCACATTTTCATGAAAACTATCTCTATATTGGGGGCATGTTATGGACTGAGCATAGTGAAGACATGACATGAGGAATCCCATAATCTCAAATTATAACATATTTAATAGTGCCTTATCCAAAGAGGCCTGCCGCAAAGTCATTTACAACCTATGAGAGAGATAGCAGGAAGAACACACACACACACATAAAGAACAAGGAAACACACAACACACATAGAAAGGGAAAGACACACAACAGAAAGGGAAATTATATACAAGGGGGGATATTTACGAGAGGTGGGAAAAGAATATACACCTACACGGTGATGGGTTGGGAAAAGTAAATGTCATCATGGAATAAAGGAATGAAGTGTGATGCTTGAGATATAGAGACTGTTATTGGATTAAATCATGATATTTTGATGGCTTTGCATGGCTTGGGAAGAAGAATACCAACCAAGATTTCATCTTCATATTGATATTGCATTGATAATGTTCTTACAATTACAAAATACTTCATCAATTTCTCGAACTCATGTATCTTGATGTTTCCACTTGACGTGAAATCATTCGTCCATGTCTTCAAGAGTGGGGAAATACTCTTCCTCTTTGAATTGTCACATTAAATCACCTCTTACATCAACACGGTTCCTAGAAAGATTGAGAGAAAAATTATTTCCCTCCCATTTGAGAACTTCTCTTAACATCTCGCTTTGTGTTTCTAAGCAAGTTTTTTCAATATCCATCTTCTCAAGGCTCGTCTTGATATCATTCTCAAAATTACCACCCTCAATTTCTGCATAGAGGCATTCTTTACCCTCTCTTTGTATTTGGCCCTATGAACTCTTTTTCTACATTAGTGGAGTATTCTGAAGTTTCTAGAAGCAGATGATTTCACACAAATTCCCAAGAACCTTGCAACTTTTCACTTTTCTCTGAACAACTTTCTTCAATGCAAATCAGCTCACTATTCTCTCTGTTATCTTCTTCCATGGAAAAAAATTATTTTCAAGATTGAGGATATTCAAAGGATATTCAAGAACCTTCCTCCTTTTACATTCATGAACCTCTTCGCATTGTGTGAAAGAGAAAGACTTGCTTTCAAATTCACTCTCATCTACCAAGGCATTGGGAAATCATCAAATTCAACCAACTACTCCATTCTGACATCAAACATTGGCATGTCAAAATAAGGAGCGCAAATAGACTCATACCTATTTTGTATCTCCATATCCTAAGTCAAGAGTTCAAGACTGTGTTTAGAGTCTTTTGTCTCTTCTATAACCTTCAAGATGTATTTCATAGATGGTTCTTCTAAGATCACCATAGGCTCATCTTTATTCTCCCGGAAGAATCTTCATGTTGTGCCATCAAGAGATGATTGAAAATCTGATCCATCCATGTCCATGATTCACTTGGCACATCCTCGTTCACTCCTTTCATGTTTTTTATCTAATATTATCTTTCTTGCGGGGACGGGAACACTTGATTCATGCCACCTTCTAACAAGGAGAATAGGTCTATGTTTTTTGGGAATGGAACTCCTTTGAGATAAAAATCCATATCATCCTTTTGATGGGACCATGTTGACGCAACAATATGGGAAGAAATTTTAGCATTATCCTGGTCATCCATTATTGAACCCTCTTGCACAAATGGAAAATTAAATACTTCATACTCACCATGATAGTCATTATGATCCTTAGGTGAGAAGAGATTGTGTTCAAGTCATTCATTCTCTTGTGCTTCAAAAGGAAGTGAGATTCTTCCATTAGATCATCCATGATTAAGTCGGGGGTAGAGTTTTATCCTTCCACTATCTCCATTTCTTCACTCAACATTTATTCATAACTTGAAGGATCAAAATAGGAAGGAAAATAATCCATGACCATATTGAATTCATCGTCTTTTTTCCATGATGTAGGATTGATCTCAGGTTCTTCTTCACATATCTCCATTTCATCATTAATCGAAAGATCAAAATTTGAAAGGATATTATTCATGCTTACTTTGAACTAGTCATATTCAATCTCTTCATCATTGGTGGAGTCTTCAGAAAGCATTGAATCATCCATTATGTGACAAGAATATTCTTCTCTTGAAGCTATTTCTCCTCCAATGGGTTGTGTCTCAAGCCAAAAAGAGTCGATGAATGGCGGTTCTACCTCCATGTCTCTTTCATCATCATCTTCCATGATGTTTCTTTGATACTCATCGGAGGGTTCAAGGATAGGATATTCTTCGAGTTCATCCAAGAATCTCCCGGGGAGTAACACATCGTAGCATGAAAAATCATCAAGATCCTCTTGAGCTTCTTCATTTTGATAACATGAAGTGATTAGGGGTATCCATACCTTTTTGTAAATCTAGAGCATACCTCTAAATTTCTTGATATGCTTCATGATCGAATCTCCTTCTATTATGCTTATGCTCAAGCCTTTCCACACATCCTCTTTTCAATATGTTCATTTATTCATCACCGTATACAAGGAATTTGTCTATAGAGCTACAAAAAAAAGATAATGTTCTCAATTTTGTAGTGATATGTGTGAGGTTGTAAAATTATTCCTTAGTGGATTCCGCTTTTACGACTTTTTCCTTCAAAATATTCTATAAGACTATTTTTATTCTCATCGAAGGCTCAATGAAAATATATTCTTTGAAAAGATTCAAAAATCTTTCAAGGAGGAACATCCTGGTATGAATTATCTTCGGGGTCTTCCTCCATAGGAAAAATATCTTATTCTTACTCCTCTTGATGAAGTGTTTCAAGATGTTCATATCTCCTTTGTAAATTTAAAGAATATCTCATAACTTCATGGTAGGCTTTGGGGTCGGGATTTCCTTACGCTACATCCAAAATCCTCTTCACATATTCCCACTGCACAAATGTCCATTTCTTCATCACCATACACAAGGAAGTCATTAAGAGGAAGGGAGATGAAAGACAATGTCAAGAGATTCTTGGTCAACTACATGAAGTTGAAAAAGTTACCTTCAGTGGATTTTGCATCATCTTATCCTCCATACATCCTTTTGTATCTCTTTTCAACCTTCTTCATCCATCTCTTAGATTCTTGATTATCGGCAAGAGCAATTCCCATCCTTTTTCTTTTAGCTACACTCTTCTTGAATTGTAACCACCATGACTTGATAGTTGAGTCTTCACATACGATGATTTTCTCTATTCGGAAATTCTCTTTTTGGATTTTACGAGAGATAGTGTGAGCTTTATTTCCTTAAATTTTCTTGGCTTTGCAAGAGATGTTCTAGAATGATGGTTGATCAAAAATTGTAATTCTCACAAATCATCATCTTCTTCTTCTCTCATCACTCATTGTTACTTCACTCCAATTGGAAATTTCTTCATCGTGATGTAGAAATGAAAGTGACAGGGTTTGTTACTTGATAGCTTTGCCTTTAGAAATGATTTTACTGTTTCTAATATGATTTTTTTAATTTTCTAGATATTTGATTTTTTTTTTTGGATTTTCAGACCATACGGTCATATTTTTAGTGCATATATTGATAAATCTTCCCCATGGTGGGCACTAAAAAACTTTTGGTGAGAAAATTTATGTGGTGGAAAAATTTGTGGGTTTCTTGCCAACGCTCTGGGAATCAAATTTCCTTTACTTAAATGGTGTAGATTCTATATTTTCATGCGTGAGTAAGGGTGGATTTTTCTGGTGGCCTTATGGACAAGGATCTAATAGGGGCACTCCACTGTCCCTATGGAAAAGCTAACAATCACTTGCTAGAGAAGACTTTGTCTTGAGAGTGGGAAAGGGAGTGGGAATATGAGGTAGGAGAACTAATGCTGTGGGTAGAAAATCATATTCCTACACACACTAGTTAGAAATTTCAACACATGCATTTATGAGAAGAAACAACCAAAACATATATGTTCTAATGGCTAGAGGAAACCATGCATACAAATATGTACACATTCATATGCCTTGGAAAATAGAAACTTCTTCCTTACTTAACATTTCAATTAAATTTGTACATAGTGTGGGAATGGAGGAAAAAAAAGTGAGGGGGCCATGGAAGAAAGTGGCTATCTCCTTTGTTCTCTCTAAGTACAATGCACTCTTGAGTTTACAAAATCAATCACCAACCCCTTAAAATGGGAATTGCTTTAAAATTTATAGGAAGAGAAAATACTCTTCATATACCCCAATGACTCTTTGTATGTCTCAACACAACTTAAGACTCTTCACCTTCTTATGAAAACATTAATTCCCTTTTTATAACATAAAGGTGATTTATTACATTAGGAACATTAAGACATATGAAAAATTGTAACCCCATTGAAAAATTAGAACATTGAAGAGAGAGTGAAAGTTCGGCGGGAAGAGAGAGAGAGAGAGAGAGAGAGAGAGAGAGAGAGAGAGAGAGAGAGAGAGAGAGAAAAAAACAATGTTGATGATGAAATATTTTTCCTTTGATAAATCCCATTGATCCTTCCATATGACTTAATGGAATGCTCCAATGTGATGAACTCGAATCCCCAAATTCTTTGTATCCTAAGAAAATCCTTCACTTGGTTCACAAACACTTTGTGGATTGAGTGTTTAAAAACAATGTTGAATGTTTTTGCCAATGACCATGAACATGACTAATGAAGATTCCTTCAGAAGAGATAGGAATTCAAAACTAACCATGTCAAGTTGAATGAACTATTTTAGCGATGACCACAACTTCCACCCTATGTATGATATACCTTGACTGAACCCTATAGTGAGTATCGAAAGACACTTTTGAGTTCCCTAGGATGGACTCGAATGCCCCGTGAGAAATTCCCATTGATTATCCCTTTATATTCCATTATTCCAAAACATCCCCTTGAGTGTAACTTACCATTAATAGTAAGTGCCTGAATGGAAGACTTAATATTTTTGGTAAGAGGTGATTTTTACCTCTTCTTGACCATCCTAATGTGATTTACTCCCTCATTTACTCCTGCGCACACTTTCTTCGTCTCGACCAATTCTTGGGGTGACTTACTATTTTTAGTAAGAACTCATATATAAGGCTTGCTATTTTTAACAAGTGTTTAGTTTTCACTTGTTTTCAGCTCCAGACAATCATTCTAGCTTCTTGGCGATCTTTAATGCACACTTCCTTCACCACAACCACTTTTGATGATGACTTTCCAAACATAGAAAGTCTATAAAGGAAAACTTACAATTTTTGGAAAGTGAATTTCTAGTGATTTGTTTGTGATGAAACATATTTTTAGACTTGTCTCGTTGTTGCGATCATGTCCTCTGAATTTCACTTGGTTTCACTCACTAGAATGCTTGGATATAAAATTTAAAATTTTCACCTAGCAATGGCTTCAAGCCTAGAGCTATCACAAAGTGGAAATTAAATGGAGATCAAAATTTACAGGTCTGGTTTTTGCCTCCAATTGTGATGAAATTAACTCCATTGCGATAGTTTTTTCATTTGGAGTTTGTGTGCAAGTTTTTAGCTCGTTTCCATTGCCGGATTGATGGGAAATCCAACAAATAAAAACCCATTTCATGCCTAGCTCACATTCGACTTCCCATTTGTTTCATCTTGATCAAATTGAAAATTGAGGAAGTTTGTAAAAGATGGCATCTTAATTTGAATTGTATTTTTAAAGATATGAAGATTTTTAATTGGAAGACTTCATGGTTATCTAGTGAAAAATCTTCATTTTCTCTTCATTCTTCATTTTTTCAATCTATTTTTCTTTTAAGATAACTGAATTTTCAATTTTAAGAAGAATTTGAGGATCTAGTTGAGTGAAACAATGGTGGGGTGAAGAGGAATCCGACATTTGAGCTTTCACGGGCGTGTGTGCAGGTAGCACTAGAAGCAACAAGAAGCAACAAAGGAGTTATATTATTTTTCATATTTTGAAGTTGAGGTTGAATACATTTTTGTGTTCCCTATGTTCCTTTAGCTAAAGGGATGGAAGGGACATCAATTTTCACATTATTGTACCCAATCACGACACTTGGAAAGATCCGACCGGATAAACATTTGGGCTAGGGAACTTGAGGGATGCACTTGGGGTTGAAATTCGAATGTATGGAGGACCAAAAGGAATACTTGGGGCTGGGCACATTTTATTGTCCCCTTTTTCCCTTTAGCTTAAGGATTGAAAGGGACATCAATTTTCATATAACACCGAGGTTATGATACTTGGCAGTCATCCATGCTGTGTGAGGATGGGCTATAACAAGCTCCGAGGGCTTAAATGGAAATGCGGAGGGTCCTATGGGTGATTAGGGGGACAAATAGGGTTGGGAACATTTTATTGTCCCTTATATATCTTTTCTAAAGGGATGAAAGGGACATCAAAATATTCCAAGATCCTAGAGCTGACACATGTCCACTTCAAGAATTGGCTAGGTATGGAACACTCACCTTAAGCTAACTTGTGACAGTGGTAAATTGAGCTCCCGATGGAGTTTTGTGACAAAATGTTATATGAATTCAACCGAAAGTTTCCTTCGAATCCAATGGTGGGGGTATTAGATCTTGATTCCTCAACTTAAACCATTAAAAATTATATTTTGGTTCTAGGTCCATGACTTTACGATGACGCCTTTTTTATCTCATAACTCCTTCTAGAGATCTCGAAATCTCTTCCCAAAGCTCGGTAATTTTTGGCCCCCGTGCCCTACCTAGGTCCGAGAACCCTATTTCTGATGAATCTGCCCCAAAACCTCTAAATATTTCCTAAATCTTCCAAAATCTATTCCCTGATATTATCGGCACTTCAATTTATCTCCATGTTGAATTTCTCTCCTCTATTCCACTCCAAGGGTGGCATTAGTCTCGGGAAGGCCAGTGGTAGCCCTTCCCAAGACTCCCAAATTGGCATTCTTTAAGAACTCCTAAAATCATCTAGGGGGATTGAATCAACTTTCCTAATTCACCTAGGGGATTGAGTTGGCATCAACTAGGGGGTCATTAGGCCCGAGTGAGTAAGGTCGGTGTTGAGGACAGTATACATGGGGATCTTGGAAAGGTAAAATTTGAAAAATTTAACACGAGGGTATCGTTATCATGCTTGAAAACCGGGAATTTTCTTATTTCACATTTTCATGACAACACTTCTCCATCACACTTGAACTAGGGTTTCAAAGCCATAACAAGTAGTTTCACTTCTTAACATTCATTCTTAAAATTATGGGCCTCATTGTTTGACCTAAATATTGGCTAAGTGCCAAGAAACACACACACATGATTAGTAAATAGAAGGGAACTTAGGGAAAAGTGCACAAGAAAAGGTTATAATTGAAACCACGGTGCGTGGGGATGTAGAACAAGGGTTTAAAGGACCTATCAATATTTGGCATCATGGAGTCACTTGAGGAAAAACGTGAGGACCTGACTAGGTGTGATAAGTGGATAAAGTGCCAACCTAGAACCTTGGAGGCCAAGAAAAGGATATTCCACGTAGAGAATATTCCCAAAGGCATCATTACAATTAGTGGAAGGTTTTACAAAGAGGATAAGAATTCATCAATGGAGGACCACATTGACACTTAACACACAATTTTCTCATGAGAGAAGTCATGGTGGTGGACATTGATCCTATTTAAAGAAGTGTTTGGGATAGAAACAAAAAAAGGACAAGGTAGTATGAAGGCCCTAGAAGGTACATGAGTGCTAAGAAAGGAGGATAACGAGGTGATACAAAAATGATAGGAAATGCTAAGGGTTTGGTGCTCATAATTCTAGGGTTTAGAGTTCTTGGTGCTAGAGGATTATAAGGGATATCATTAAGCTTATGCATGGGTACTGTGGTTTGTAACAAGGGTTATAATGGGGATATCATTGTTATAATATCTTATCGATTAGTTTGTAGGGGTTGGATCATTGCAATTTGATGTATATGGCTTGAGATGACCCTTTCATGTAGTGTGGCTACTAGAAACTCTTTTAAATCAATATACATGGATCTATTATGGACATTTTTTTATGGGTGTAAACCCTCATGTTATTTGGCTTATCATGAATAAGATTTGGTTCCTTGTGCTTCATATAATGTTTATTTACCTAATGTGATGCATTGATGTGTAGATTTTCTACCTTTTAAGTAGATGCATGTACTTCTGTTTCTGCAAACAATCCTCCCTTAAAGACATAACTCTCTTGAAAATATCACATAAAGGAGGGGCTCGGCACCCACACACACCTCGGTGAGAATCCAACATATGTTGGGTGGCAGGCTAGCACGCTTGGGGTTAGAAAGAGGTATTGAGGGTAAAATAATGACTATATCTTGGTTTTGTTTTTGGGGCCTCTTTTGAAGCTATTGTGAGAGAAATATGTAATGATAGAGTGCTTGAACTTGGATAGTGTCGAAGCATGTCTCAAAAACATAGAGGATGAGTTTTCTCAAATATTTAACACTGGACTTGAGTTTGATGCACGTAAATGGGTAGAGGATCACCCATATCATGAGTTGTAAGAGACCTTTTTTTTTGGTTTCCTAGTAGATTTGTATGAATGGCTATTAGCATATGCATCAAGGTCAAGTTGGTATTATAGACCTTGTGTTTGGACCTAGGGAGTATCAGTGGTTGCATGATGATGATTTGACATGGACCCATGTTGTTGATCACTAGTGGAGTAGAGTGTTGACTAGTTATACCTTGAAATATGATATTTATACATATTTTTCCCAGAGATTGTTGAGTTTGAGTTCTTGAGGGAGCGTAGAGGATCATTCTTGCGTATTATTCCACTAGCTATCAAGATCTTGGTCATTACTTTGAGTTTGGAAGCATTTCCCATGGCTTGCTAAAATCCTCAAGGGTGTGGAAGATGGTGTGGTTGAGGATGATAGACCTTGCGGTGAAAATGGAGAAATAGGAGATGTGGCTTGAGTATAATGAATCTCGGGAGAGGGAGTTGGCAAGATAATGCAAAGTTGCAGGAGTGATGGATTTATGGAGGCATACATTTCATGAAGGATTTGAAGTTCACATAGAGGACGTGGAACCTGAGTAGTCTGAGTTACCCCATCTTGGAAAGCATGGAAGATAAAACCCATAGGCTTCTAGAGAGAGCTCGTCATATGAAGAAAGGAGGAGAGTAGGCAAACATATTGACCCACATGGTGAACAGCCCCTTGCACTTAGTTTTCCAATTCCCAAGATAAGTTTTGATAATCTACTTGGTATTGATATTGGTAGTCGAGCGACACCTAGGAGGTATAATTTTTCATTTGGTACATCTATGGATGCACAATCATTTCCTATGTTTGGGGGTATTTTATCTGGTACAAAATTTGGGCAAGGTGTGGGATCACAAGGTTTGAGTATTGCATATGGGAGTGGCATGGGAAACACATATGGAAGTATTTCAGTATCACATATTGTTGGTGCACGGTTTAGCTTGCGATGGTGGGATCATAGGGTGCGGTTGTGTTAGGCCCCTTACCTACGACAAGAGGATGATCTAGTGGGTTTGGTGGTGGAGGAAACACTAGAAGGAATCAAGGTCCTAGATCTGGTAGACAAGGTCCACAACACCATGAACATGTGTTTTATGAGATGTCTCTCAACTTACCTGATTACAAGGGCATTCAAGATTCCATAGAACATGTACACAAGTGTGAGTTACTATGGCATGTGATGGGAATCACTACCCTAGGGTAGAAGGTGAGTTGGTTTGCAACTAGGTTAGAAGGATGTGTGCATATATGGTATAGGAAGTATGACCCACATCAGACAATGGTGGATTACATTGCGTTACATAATGCCTTTTTGGAAAAGTTCCACATACCTAAGTTTGAATAGAAAAACATCAATGCGTTGAAGGAAATTTAGAAAGGAATGGTGGAGAGTGTGTGGGAGTATGACACACATTTCAAGACTCTCCTATCCAAGTTATCTTATGACATTCACCCTTCATAACATGCTCAGTGGTTCATCGGAGGACTGATCACACCATTCAGGAGGGCACTTTCATAGAAGACTTTCATATATCCATGCAAGGCCTTGGAGGCTACCTTGTGCATTGAGGTAGTAGGAAGTGTTGATACAAGAGTTAGTCTATTCCTAGAAGTCAAAATTGCTATAATGGTAAAGTAGCTGGAGAAATTGTTTGCAAACTCAGCTCATGAGACTTGTAATGGGTTATGGTGTATAGATTGTGAGGTAGAAGGGCATACAAAGGATAGTTGTCCTCGAGAGATCGGTATGCACGATGATGGTAGACTATGATATTTTCCATGAATATCATGATGCAAGTAGGTGTCCACTACTACAGTGTGTGATCCATAAGAATGTGTCTTGCTATTACAAAATTTGCACCTCTACTACTCATGACACTAAGGATTATAGATTGATTGACCAAATACATGATGTCATTTATAATAGTGTGCATTAGAATAGTGTTGCGAAATAGATAAAAGGATTATGGTCATCATTATGAAGGGCATGAGGATGGAGGAAGTTGAGGTAGAGGATTTTGAGGAAGATTTAGAGGTCATGGCAATCACGGTGGCATAAGGAGTGAATTCCCTTGTGGAACCTGCTATAAATGTAGATCTATAGAACACTACAAGCGCAAGTGTCCCAATTTGTTGCAGTGATCTTGGTGTGGGAAAAATCACAAGTATGAGGAATGCCCAAAATTATTTGAACACATGAGCCAGAAGCAATAGAAGGATAAGGGCGCTGGGATGGTGAGCGTAAAGCATGCTGATCAATAGTGGATGCCAAGGGTGGCGCATGAGTCAGAGTTAGAACCTATACTAATGATGATCATAGATGAGGCTACACATGCCAGGGAGATACCAAAGTAGAGACCACTGATTACAAGAGAAGAAGTGGTACATGGGAAGTATCTGGACCCTATCCATCAGAAGGAAGTCTATCAAGAGACCATGGAAGTAATTAGAAGTCTTCAAGGGGAAATTCAATGTCTAAAAGAGAAATCCAGGAAGTTGGAGTAGAAGAAAAGTGCTAAGGTCCCTCAGGAAGATATAGATGATGTCGAGACATGTGTAAGATGTTTCTCCAGGAGAATATCATCCCTCTAATAGGAGAATGTGTTGGTACCCAAATTGATTCTGTGTTTGAGGTTGAGCAACATCAACAGGTTGATAAAATTCTTAGAGATAGATAAATCAGATTTCAAGTCGTTTTTTATCCGGGGAAGGATTTGACTAACTCATTGTCAATCGATCTTCCATAAAATAGGTAGCAACTATAAAGGGTTTGACCTACCCTCACTACTTTTGGTTGTGCCTTTCAACCAAGGTGAGAGGACCCATTTTGTAACCTGTATTTGTAAGAGATGTAAATGGATTGGCTATATTGGACTTTCCTTCTATGATATTTGAAAGAAAACCTTAAGAAGACATGGTCAATGCAACATAATCTAACTCTCACGAGTTGTCACTTTAGAGAATGGAAATGTCTTCTAAACAAGGTTTAGGTTACTAAAGACAACTATAAGACTTGATTGTCCCTACATGTTTTTGTAAAGGATGGGTAAATTTAACAAATATCCTTAACATTTATGAACAAACAACAAAAATAGGGGTAATTCTTGTAGGATTTTTAATTTGAAGATGAATTTCATCGGGGAATTAAGCAATATTAAGTTTATTATACCAAATTATTAAGAAATTTCAACAAAAGCTTGATAATCTGCCAAAAAGATGATCAAAACATTTCAAATAGTCAACAATAAACCTTCAACTAGAAGATGCACACCCATGGAAGCCCAAAGATGCATAGTTTCACACATTCTTTGAGAAATTGATACAAAGGATTTTGTCAAAAACTCAACTAAACATCAAAGATTCCTAGTTCATCATGCTTAAGATGCACTCATAAGCTAACAAACAATTTGTATCGATAGAATGGAAGTAAAGTGAATTTAAATTGTTTATTGTGTAGTAAAATGAAATCTCTTCTCACAGCACAATTGCAAATGCCACAATACTACCACAAGGACAAGATCTTGTGTGATTCAGAGGAATTCCTAACATAAGATTGCAACAGGAACATGAATAACTACTTAAAAACATATCAAAATGAAATAAGATACAATAATGCTCATGATTAACACAATTAACCCAAGGTTTATCAAATTTATCAGTAAGGGAAAGATTTATTTACAATCTCAAAGCTTGTCAATGGCTAGACACTTGCAACCATCTTGACATGATTAAATTTGAAAACACAAAGGAAATAACAAGTTTCTTCACTAAGCTCTTGGAAAATGGTTTTTTACTCAGTTCTCTCATTTCTTGAACAATTCTCAATTTTTTTAAAACCCCAACTTCTTCGTGATTATCTTTCACACCTTTATACCATTCAACTCACTTACTAACCTTCGAATTCCCCCAAAAGTATGAATATCCTAATGAATAGTCCCCTTTACAATATCTATTTTGAAACATGCCACTCTTTTGAAAAATGCTTCACTTCAAACTGCCAAGTGTACAAAATGCAAGTCTTTTCAATTGATTTCGCTTGTGCTTGACTGGGATACTAGGTCATCAATTCTAGCATATTATTTTAATCATTCTTTCCTAATATTGATTGGATAATTAATTTTGATGACCTTTGAGTGCTTCCAGATGATTTCTGATATGACATATACCCTCATTTGCCTCCCAAGAATCCATCTTGGGTGTTGTGCATTCCATTTTATGTCTTATTGGCTTAATTACCACACATGGATCTTGTCAAATCATATTGATTCATCAGTTCTTCTCATTTCTAATCCCTTCCAACTCTTAAATTTTCTTTGTGTGAGATATTCTTTCATCTCATGGGAAAGATTTCTCTTAATCAGATCAATATGCACCCCTTCACTATAAAAATTGGTTTTCCCTTTCACCATTATGTGCTTCTTTTCTTATTCTGAAGGTAAATATTATTTTTCATATTTCTTATCAAACAATGGTGAAGGTACTAGTAGCACAAAGCTTGAAAGAAATTTCTTCAAGGATTTGAACTATATTTTTGACCTGAGTGGACCTGATGAGGCTTTTGTTAGGGCCTTATTTGACATAGAGTGTGCAGGAGACACCAGAGGACCCCTGACTTATCGACAAGTTTGGTTAGTGCTTCTTACAAGGCTGATTAGGATCAATCTTGTATTCACAGCCTTTCAGGTCATGTATTTTCATCTTTTTGGTGGGAACACCTAAAAACCCTTGAAGTCCTAAAGAAATTATGGATTGAAAGGAGGCCCCAAGTGTCTAGGTAGACTTATTTTTAATGTCCATTCCTATGTGATGAAGAGTTTGCATTAAAGGATATTCCCAAGGAATCATATGTATTATATGAAAAATAATCCATTGACATCATGCCTGTTATCTCTCATAAGGTAGATGAATTAGAGCAAAGGATCATCTCTTTAGAGAGTGGCAAATGAGACATGAGTCTTCACAACCAAGTTCAATGCCAACACCATCTTCGGGAAAGAGGAAGGGAAAATCAAGCTCTCATCCCCCAATCATTATCTCATATGGAGAAGAAAAATTTTCCCCATCTGCTCTTTGGTCAAGAGCAATAATATCATCTACTCGAGACAACAAGGGTAGATTTTCCATTCGGTCATCCTCTCGTTTAGTGCCTCGTTCTCCTCATTTAGAGTATGAAATTTTGGGCCTTGGGCCGAGATAATTCTCTAAGAGAGTGTCCACCCCACACAAGGATATGGGAAGCTAGGTCAGCTCAGGACATTGTAACTTACCCGGTCCATAAGGTGTAATTCTTTCTCTTCCAATTACTTCGGGCATTACCTCTCAATCCACTCCTAACAATTCAATCTCTCATAAGGGGAAGGGGAAAACAACCTTCTTCACAGGTGGTTTGGATCTTTTGGATTGGGTGTCCTCCCATTAGAAAATAATTGAGCTAGCGAAGATCATGGATAGTCCTAGAATGACTCTTGAGTCATTGATGGAGATGGGGATGTCTCGAGATCTAGCAGGGTCCATCATATTTTTCTAGATGGCGCAAGGCTCAAGTGAATTGTTGTTGAGGAGAATAAGCTGTTGAAAAAGCTTCCCCATTAGGGGGAGTTTTAAGGAGGGCATAAAATACATTTTATCATTTTTTCCCCTTCTTGTCATTATTCTCAACATGTATACAACCCTATTTTTCCATGGGCAAGGGCCCCTATAGAACCCCATTTTGTTCTTTTCTCAACATGCAAGAAGCAAAAACATTAGAATAATTTATATGCTTATATGAATGTGCATTGAATTTTATCCAAGCCATATAAAACTAATGTATCATACTATTTTACAATTGATATGAGAAAATAATGAATTTTAGAGTAACAATTATCCTTAATGAAACAGAGATAACAGTTAAAACATCAACATAGAGAAGAAGTATGGGAAGAAAGTACAACTTTTAAAAGCCACAAGCCTAAACTTGTTCATCATTTCCAATATCTACATCCTTTCCTTCTTAAGTTTCGCTTATGTTTCCCACTCTTCCGACAAATCTTGCCACGTATGCATCATATCTCTAGAAAAGCTCATTTATTTCACTTTCATCTGGCCCTATGTGGTGCTGGAAGATTAATGTCTGTCTAGCGATTGCATCCATACAATGACCCATCTTCTTCTTGTATTCTAGTGGCCTAGATTTCAACTCTGTAATTCTATTCTCAAATTTTCTCGTTTTTTAATGACTTCATAAGATAAATCATCCTTCTACATATTCATTTCAAAAGAGTTAATCAAGAAATCAATATTCAAATCACCATAACTCTTTTTGAATTTTTCAAATACCATGTCTTCTAGTTTTAAATCGATGGCATCAAGAGTATCATCAACCCAATTTATTTTAATTTTGAGTTTTTATTTGATCCCATTCAAAGTTTCCACTTTGATATTTTCTAGTTATTCCAAGGCATGTTGAATTCCTCTGAATTATACTAGCACAATATTTTTTTCTCAAGCAATTCATCACTGAGTTGGGTAATACGGTATAATTTGGGAAAAATTCCCTCAAATTAAAAGATCTCATTCTCACATTTCTTATTTATCTCATCAATCTTATTAATCTTGGTTTTGAGTTCTTCATATTTTTCCCTGGCTTTCTCAATTGCTTCTTTTCCCTTCCTTGTTAGCTTTTCAATCCATGTGTCTACAACTTGAACCTTCTTGATAACCTTATCAATCTTATCCAATCCTTTAGGGGTGTTTACAAAGGTATCTTCTTGAGTGTGGCTGGGTTTCCCAATTAGCTGTTGCATACTAGAACTCAAGGCTTTGACATGTTCTTTCAATTGCTTCTTTGTTATCCTATCTTCATCCACCTTTTGCAATAAGTCATTTACCGCCTCTGATACTCCCTATTTTAGTTGATCTCTTGAGGGTTTTCCTAAAGGAATGAGTTGGACATTGTAGTCACTAGTTGTTACATTGTCTCTGGTTTTACCTTCATAAGGGATTGATATTTCTAGAGTTTTGGACCCCAATGGATTAGTATGTGTCTTGGTAATAACCCTATCCCTTTTGGAGGCTCTTACCATCTTTGGAAAAGATAATGCAGTAAGATCAATATCCTAAACAGGAAGAATTTATTTCTCTTCACTTGAGATCAATTCACCAATCCACCCTTTTATAAGAATTGCTCCAACCTTTGCTTCCTGTAATTCTTGTTGGGGTTTCTCAGAGACAACCATCAATTTCTTAGATATTATTTATCCATCTTGGGTTAATGGCTTTACTTATTTCTCATTATAGATTTCAATAACCATCTCCCTACCCTCATCTTGCACCAGCATTTCCTTCACTTTTCTCTCTCCTTGGTCTAGATCTAGAGATTGATTAGCCTCCTTTTGATTTATAGTAGTAGGAGAATATTATTTCCTTATCTCTCTAATCAATGCCACATTAGATTCAATTTCTACCCTAAGGTTTTCTTTAATCAATAGTTGGCTTGAAGATTCCTCCTTCCCATCACATATCTCTACCTTCTTTGAAGATTGCTTTGGGTTGGAATATTACTATCCTCATGTTCTAATGACACCTCAGATCATGCCATAGTGGATTTCTCATCTGATGCCAACTCCCTATTCCCATCTAGAGATTGCATATCTATACCAGTAATAAATTCCTTTCTAGAACTTGCATTTTATGTAACTTCTATTGCATTTTCAGAGATGGATATCTCTAGTTTAAAATGCTCATCATCCCTAGTAATTTTAACACAATGGGAAGCATATTCTTCCACTAATAACTTTGTTTCCTTTGATTACGAACTTACTTGACCTATAGGATTATTTTTTTGTTTGGATCTCAACTTAATCAGTTGGCACCTAAGTGACCTCTTTCAATTTTTTTATTTATGTGGAGACTATCTACTAATTAGGCTATTTGATCATTAATAAATGCATAAAATGCATCTAATGCCAAAAATCTTCACCGATGTCAACATCTATCACAATTTCTTAAGGCTTGGAAGATTCCTACAATGCTTCAAACAAAGGTATACTTGACATCCTCGGTGGGTAGAGTCTCAATTATTCTCATACCTAGGTTTATAATTTTGTTATCCATTAGATTAGATGAAACATTTCCTTGGATCATTTGTTCCCAAGTGCTTCCCAGTGTCACTTCATCCAAAGGTAAAGATGAGGAAAAAGGTACAAATTGTTCCATCTAGGTATAGGTGTAATAAGTTATGTTTGAGAAACATCATTTTTCATGTTCAAGAGGATCAATCACCACATCTCTATGTTTATGCTTCTTGGGTGGGTGGTCACCCTATCTCACCAGAATTGGATCATAAACAACCCTGTGTCTCTTGTGTGCTCTCTCAAACTTCTTGAGGTCTGGTGTTGCCTTTCATTCCTCTTTGTGTGGCCTAGATTAAGAATGACCACTTGTTATAGCCCCACTCATTAATTTTTCAACACTATGAGGTTTTGGAAAAATACCTGAGGGAACTAGATGAGATGCCAAACTTTTCCCTTTTGTTTGAAGTGGTGTTGCAAAATTAATAGGAGCATTTCCATAGATTTCAAAAGTATTTCCCAAGTATTTTACCTCAAAGAAGATATAGAAGTACCAATCCCACTGGTGGTTGAATTCCATTCATCTATTAGTTCATAAGTGGGTCTCTTTGAAGGAAATTGAGGATCTTTTCCTCCCAAAGGATCAATTCTATCAGCCCCTTCTCTCAGGGGAGGGATATCATCACTTAAGTTTCCCATATCCCTGAATTTATTCAAGATTCTTGTACTTTGGACTGATAGATAAATATTCTTTTGATCTAACCAATTCACGAGCTTCCCATCATCACATCAATTAC
Organism: Taxus wallichiana var. yunnanensis; assembly: GCA_018340775.1. NCBI lineage: Eukaryota > Viridiplantae > Streptophyta > Pinopsida > Cupressales > Taxaceae > Taxus > Taxus wallichiana. The sequence continues at coordinate 297,982,294 of CM031243.1, read as the reverse complement.
CTGAATATATGAATCATCTGATTCTATTTCATTCCAATTCAGAGGGGCTATAGGTTGTCCTTCTATATTTTGATCAAGATAGTACTTACTCACCATGTGTGGATCATCCAAAATTCCCTCAAGGATAACTACAATCTTGAAATCTATGATTTGTGCAAGGGTCATTCTAGAGAAATCTCTTAGCCTAACCTCTTCCTCATCCCTACAATTCATCCAATAGTCTTCAAAATGAGGCTCATGCTCAAAAGTGTTTGCAATATTATTAAACACCCATCTGATATCATAATTGGCTCTCACTTCAAACTTTCCAACTCAAACCTCTTCAATTCATCCTTAATTAATCTATCTTTTAAAATTGAAGGGCATGAGTACCTTCCAATTCTGATGGGGAACTTAATATTGGTCTTATGTTTCCCAACAATCAATTTGTGAACTGGTGTTAATTGCATTTCCAGAGTTCACAAAAGGAATTTTATCATCCAAGTATCTGGGAAACTTATATGGCTTACCTTCAAATAACCCTTATATATGTGAACTTCTTATACTTGAATAAAATAACATCCATATTCCATAATCACCTGTCTAGCCTGCTCAAAAATTCTATACTACCCCCATTCTAGTTTGAAAAGACATATAATTGGTGCAAATAAAGTGTCATTGACCAATCTCACATTCCCACTCCAGCTTAAGTAGTCAGGCTGGGAAAGATCTCATGCATTTGGCATTTCTTAAAATCAGCACATGGAAAGAGGTTGGGGAAATGTCTATGTCCTACAACATTGTAAATTAGGTAGGTCATCATGTAAAATTCTAGCTCTGAGGTATCACCCATTTCTATTTTTGTTGCCAAAGTAACCATGTGACCATGAAGTGCTTCTGCAATAAAATTAGCCCAATAGATGCTCCCTTTTCTTTCCAAAATTATCCACATGTAGGTACACATCCATTCCTTGAACTCATTTGTAGTCTCCAATCCAACCATTTGACTTAATAATACAATAACATCCTCAACTTCTTCAGAAAATTGTGCCCTAACTAGTCTCTTAGGGATTCAGGTTGTTGCCTTTTTCTCTACTAGGAGCCATTTTGTGTTTATGAGTCTAGCATACTCCTTTTTCTTTTCCTCATAGTCTCATGAGGCTAACTTGATACCCAAGGTTATTGGATTAGTTATCATAGGTAACTTGAGCATTATCCTAATAGTCGTAGGTGTCAATGTCAACACTACATCACCACTTCCATCTAGCACTTCCCTTTTTTGGGTCATAGTTCATAGTGCAATGCCATACCAATTATGGGAAATGAACTAATGGTGGAATAACACTAGCTAAAGCGATGTGGCTATCTTGAATTGCTCCTATAGACTCACTCTTATTAGGGCTACTCAATCTCTGAAGAAAATCCTTTAAGTCAACATTCATTAAGTCTGTGTCTGTAATTTTATCTAAATCACTTGTAATTCTAAACACAATTGAGAATGAGGATGGCATGGTTTTCATCTTTAAAAACCCTAGCTTTACTTCAAAATTCTTGTCCAATAAAATAAAAAGCACAGGATTTATTTAGTTCTTACCAGATTTCCTGTGACTGAATGAGAAATTCAACGTTAATTCGAAAGATTTTCAAACTTATGATTCCCAATTCAAGCTCCATGATTAGATTCACAATATTCCTTAATGAAAAATTACTAACGATGGCAACTAGATCATGAAAATTGATAATAAAAAGGATCGAGGTGCTTGAAAACTTTAAAATTGTCCTTGATTTTTGCAATATGCGTTAATGGCGGTAGAAATTAATGCATTGCATAAATCGTGGCACCGAATCTATTTTTCCCAATTTTAAAAATGAATTGTCCACGTGGAAAATACTTATGTCGATTTGGTCTAGGGAGATTATTTGTATTTTTTCCATGTTTTAAAACATATACACTTTTAGCCATTTGACCCGACTACCCGATTTTGTATTTCAAACCGAGTTTGACCATGGTCGCACCTAACAAATAACGAAGCTAAGGGATTTTCCTGAAACTTTGTTCCCTTTTCACATTAAACCAAAAGTATAAGTTTTCTCTGATGACCCACTTCCCGCTCCTTGCATGAGAAATAGCCACGTGTCTTTTGTGGGCCTTGGGAACTTCCTTGCACTTTTATACCTTATTACCTTGGTGCATAAAAATATAACTATGCCCCGATCCCCCGCATCCATCTTGCTTGTGAAAATTTTACATCTTCAAAGGGTAGAATAAATTTTTGTTTATGCCTTTTCTGATTACGAATATTCAGAGGAATATTCATCGAAGCATGAGATAAAATTTTGCATTTTTGTGAAAGAAATCGAAAGTTATAAGTTTTCAACTTAAACCCACCACACCGCATCCAACTATGAAATGCCACGTACCAATGGGCGGTGGAACACAACATAAAATTACTAAAATGAACAAGGAAGAATATCATACAGGTAAATTTTCTAATTTTTAAACCTAATTCATGATCAATTTTCAATTGCAGGGGTTCCTAAAATAATTATACCCAAACACAATCCTCGACTAAATAGAGGAAACAAAAAACCAACATACAGGAGGCCCAAAATAATTAAATCAATAACCGTAACCTTTCGAACCAATGCCCCTCACTAGTAAAAGAGAAAAAAAATGCCTAAAGCAAATCTCAAACAAAAATGGGCTAGATTAGTTTGAGCGCCAACACCAGCTCCGACTTGAGGATGGGAACTCCCTGAGAGTGTCACAAGAACCAAACATAGTAAAAATATTGTGGATCATGTGCTGAAATCTATTGGGCCACAAAGTTAAAACTAAAAATTAGGTCAAATAACATAAACCTATCCTCCAAAAACATACCGAGAAACCACAACAAAAAAAGGAGAACAAAAACAAAACAAACAAAATTGAAAAAAGCATGCAAAACAAAACAAGACAACTGTACACTATACATCGATTTGAAAAATTAGTCAAGAAAATGTTTCAAGTGCCTTCCATTAACAGGAAACTCAAGAAATTATCCATTTAGATATTCTAAAAATAAAGTATGTTCACCAATTCTGATATCAATTAAATAAGGGCCCATCCATAATGCATTCATTTATCATGCTTTCCTTTTTCTTCATGTCTGTTATCCCATAATAAGACAAGATATCCCACATTGAAAATTCTAGGAGTCACCTTTTTTCACAAAAAATTTTCAACTTTTCCCTAAAATTCAAATTTCTCTGGTGGGATTCTCTTCCTTCTTCATCTAATTATACAATCTAATTTATTCTTGCATCATAAGGGCTGACTTCTTGATCCTCAAGTTGTCAAATGAATTGGTAAGAAGATAACTGCATATGTAGGGGAAGGAGGGCCTGAGTTCCATAAACTAGTTCAAATGGGATTTTTCTAGTAGCTCTTTTAATAGTGATCCTATCTGCCCAAACAAAAATCAATTTCTCACCCCATCTTTGTTTATTTATCTCCAATGTCCGCCTGATTATCTTCAACAAATTTTTGTTGCTTGATTCAACATGTCCATTACCCTGAGGGTTATAATTATATGCATATGTTAATTTTATCCCATAATCTTGACACATGGACACTAACAGCTACCTACAAATCTCATAGCATTGTCTACAACTATTTTAGCAGGCACTCCAAAACTGTAAATTATATGATTCAAGATAAAATCCATAACAATATGATGGGTTTCTTTCTTAGTAGGGATTGCCTCAACCCATTTAGTGAAGTAATCAGTAGCCACCAATATCCATCTATGGCCCACACTTGAATGATCTAAAATATCCCCAACAAATTCCATGCCCCATTGTTTAAAAGGAGCTTTAATTGATACTAGTTGTAAAGGGAGAGCACCTGAAGCTTTCATTCTTCCTAAAAATCTTTGACAAATTTCACATTTTCTCACTAACAAATTTGTATCTTTAAAAAGTGTGGGCCACTAATAACCATCCCTTAAGATCTTTTGGGAAGTTACTCTTCCAAAAAATTCCCCCACACACTCCTCCATGAAAATCAGAATTAATTTAGGAGCTTCATCTTCAATAACACATCTTAGGAGAATCCCTTTAGGATTATTCCATGCTAATCCATAGTTAGTGATGATGTATTTCTGGGAAGCTAGCCTGAGTGCTCTCTTTTTGTTTTTTGCTTAAATGTCTAGGACATTCCAAATGTTTAAGATAAAATATAATGTCCTTGTACCATGTAGAATTGACTAATCTTTCATGAACATTCATGTCTCCTTCCTCAACTTGATTTATCTCCATCACTTGCAAATTGCTTTTTGCCATTAGCTTTTCCAAGCCCATACCTCAAACTAATTTAGTAGTCTAGATATCCATGTCATATTCTTGTAATTTTTTCACCCATCAACATATTTTACTTGAGATCTCCATTTTTGACAAGATGTCCTTAACCATGGTATGGGGAACATAAGTTGTGATCTTGGAACTCAAGATGTATGGTCTAAAAATTTTGTTTCTCTAATCAAGGAAAAAGCATACTTTTCCATGATAGTGTACTTTAACTTAGCTCCTTGTAATGCTTTACTAAAGAAAGCAATTGGCCTTTCATTTCCTTCCTTGTATTTTTGCAATAATATAGATGCAATGGTGTTTTTAGAGGAAAAAGAAAACATTTGAAATTCCTTTTGTAATCTAGAGCTGCCAAAATGGGATAATTTTTAGTGCTTCCTTGATTCTAGTGAAATATTGGATAGCTTCATTCTCCCATTTGATAACCTAATCCTTTTTAGCATACTTGTGATAGGGATAGTTATTTCAAAAAGTTTGAAATGAATCTCCTGATGAAATTTATCTATCCAAAGAAGGATTGAATTCCTTTCTTGGTTTTGGGAATAGGAACCTTGCCAATAGATTCTACTCTTTCAAGGGTCAATCATAACCCCCTCCTTAGATACAATATGTCATGTTATCCAAAATAAGTCCATGCTTGTTTTGGTTAACATGCCTTCATTCTTCCTTCCTTTTGCTTTGTAGGTAGATTTTTGTAACTTTAAAGCACTCAAAAATTCCCGGATATGGATTCATCGATAGGATTTTGCTTCCCCTTTCTATAAAAGTAAATAAGTCCTCCAAACTCCTTGTATTTTTGAGTTATGGCTCGGTGGAGTTTGGAGGAAATTTTCCCTCACTGGCAAGCCCACAGGGGAAAATTTTAGCACTTAGCCCTTTTGGGAAAAAAACTCAAAGGAAAATTTTGGCCCGAACTCCTACAAAAGAAATGAAAAGCTGCCACATGTCCAATCAAGTGGAGGGAATCGAAGGAAATTTAAGTTTTTCAACTTTTTGGTCAAATTTGCACAAGGGCAAAAATGGAACCATATCCCCACCGAGCAATGAAATGATGCCACGTGTCCACATGTCAGCAAAAGTTGGGGGGTGGAAGGAATTTGGAAATTTTTCCAAAGTTGAAAAGGGTGCCAAGGTGAAAATTTGAGGCACATCCCCTCTAAGGAATTAGAGGGTGCCACTGTTCATTAGCAGAGCGGCAAAGGTTTTTGAAAATTTTTCCAAGTGGTGCAAAGGGGCGAAATGTTGTTTTGAAGATCGCATCCCATCAGCAAACCAAAGCGATGCCATGTGTCTTGGAGTGGTGGAGGCATGGAGAATTTTGGAGAATTTTTCTAAAAGGGAAAATTTTAAGGTTTGACCCCATGCCACCACAATTTTGACCCTTTTTACCGCTTTTCCTAAATCTTGAGAGGGCCATATATTTAGATCCGAGCTCAAATTTTTAGGTTTTTGGTATCATTGAAAATATGTTGAAATTATCCACATGATAGACTATTCAATTTTGATTTTTGATGGGGTTTGGTGGGAAAAAAATGAAGAAATGTCTCTAAAGATGGAAAAAATGCAGGGAACTACCCCCAACCATCAAAATTGATGAAGTATGGTGCTTGTTTCTTCTCCAACATGGCCAAATGCATCAAAAATGGATTTTTGAGGGTGCCCTTGCTGTTTTAATGAATCTTGTTAGTGGTTGGAGATCTAAAATCAATTTTCCCATGTTTTTTACCTTTCCTTCATTCTGCTTCATCGTTAAAAGTCGTTTTGGCTCATTTGTAAAGGGTTGGACGTTTTTGTTCTTATAGACTCCCCTCTTCCCCTTGGCACATGAATTCATGGAGTTTCAGGCCTCCCATTGGAACTACAATATGTTTTTTTTTCCTCCTTTCCATTGTAATGCATTGTATAAAAAATTGGGAATGATAAAGCATGCTCTGTGAATGAATTTTCAATCCTTTCTTGCATTTATTGTTTCCTTTTGGTCCTTCATTACATTTTGGTAATTTGTGCATGTTATAGTGTTGCATTCTTATGATCTGTGTCTATTTGCAAAAACAGAGGTCCATCACTCCTTTGGTGTATCACCATTTTTACTTAGTTTTGTTTCTTTTTGCATCTTTTAACTCTGTCTCCTTGGAATCTAGAGTAGGATTTAGCATTGAACCTCTACAAAATTCATGCATACACCTAAATAGAGGGGTAAGAACTAGCTTTCTCTAGATATTTTTCTCACCTTGCAAGGTCCCACACCTTGGAGAAAACTCAATGTTGTGCAATCACACTAAATGACCCAATTCTGGACTACAGATTTGAAGGTCATTTAGGGGGTGCTGTAGATTTGCACTAATAGTTTTGGCATGCCCAATGGGACCTTAGAGGTCTTCATCTTCATTACAACAAAGTTGATGTGCAATTTTTGTAAGTTTCTTTCTTGAAAGAGCCTTGATTTGCACATCTGACGACTCCAAAAGGATAGAATCAACTGGTTTCAATAGTCCAAGCTTGAAGATTCATGAGAAGGATCCAAACAAGGTCAAGGACCAGAGAGGAGGGATTGTTTAACTATCTGTAATTATCCCTAGAAAGAAGAGAAAGAGGAAGAAGGATTCAAAGGTCTCCATCTCCACCAAATAGAACTCTATCAAATCCTCCACCTGGTAGACCTTTCATCCAATCAATAAGGGTTCTCAAGCCAATCAACATGGCACAACCCAAACCTTATGTCAACTTTAATAGAACCATCCAGCTTGCTCTCAATGCACAAAACCCAGTTCCAATTGTAGCATTGAAGAACATCCCATACTTTACTAGAGAAAATTAGACCAATCCTGGTGATCATGTCAAGGAAATTGCTAATGTTTGTGTAATTCATGAGATTCTTGAGATGGAGATTGTTTTCAAATTATTAGCATCTTCATTAAAATTAAAAGCATTGCAATGGTTAAGGATCCTTAAGGCAAGTTCTATCCTAAATTGGAACCAGGTTGTGCATACCCTTTCATAACCAATTTGGAGAGAAAGGGGACAACTTGTCTCTATTGGAGCAACTCGAAAACTATCAAGAGAGCTCCCAATGAGTAGGATAGAATTCAATTTCAGATTTCAAAGAACATGGGTTAGAATCCCATTGGCAATGAGGCCATCAGCTCAAGGTGCTTTCTTATAATTTCTCAAGGCTTTAAATTCTGACATTTCTATGTTGATCCAATCTAAGGGGGTAAAACTCTACTTGTATCTTACAACATCGCCATTAGGGCAAAGAATTATCTCGATCCAAGCTAGTAAACTTGCACCTAAGCCTTCTATGCCCTTATATCCAAAGTTGGGAAGCCTAATTACTAGTCAAGCACCTACTTTAGCTCCTATTCCCACTCCTAGAAATCGAGTTCAAATGAAACTTCTACTTCATCCTCTAGTTCCTCAAATGAGCTTCAAGAAGTTATGAAACAATTACAAATTTTAGCAATGAGCTGGTTACACTCAAGAGGCAGCAAGCTCAAATTTTTAGGCCTTCTTATCAGCCTCAAACTCAACCTAATAGACAACCATATCATCCTAATAGGCCACCCAACCTAGCTGTAAATCAAAATCAAGTAAGGCCTCCTGCCAATAGACCATTTCAGCCCTATAACCCCAATGCTACACCTACCTCTAAAGCCTTAGTGCCGTAGAAAAATAATATAGCTCAAGGGTATGACTGGTGTTTCCCATGTAGTGAACCTCACAACCAATCTATGTGCTTCAATGGTGCTTTGAACTAAGCTTTGATGGTGACAAAACTAGTGTAGAGAGTGAGACGAGTCATGAAACAAACCAACAACAAGGGACATCTCAACAAGATACAACTCCAAATGAGACTACACTTATGAATTGGCAGGATGAATATTTTTGTGGTATGAATCAAACACCTTCTCAGAGTGTAGCAGCTAACACATGGTCAAAGAAGAGGAATATTAGTGAAGGGCAGTCATTAGATCCAAGTGATTCACAACCTTCCATCACTCCACAAGGTGTTGGCAAGAAAATGTAGTTTCAAATGTGCAAGGATAGCCCAAGCTACCTTCCAAGCCTAATCAAATGTCAGCTATTGTAGCCCATGTACAAGAAAATAATGTGTAGACTAAAGGTCATCAAATAGATGGTTCATCCCCATTTAACATCATTGAACAAATGAAGAAGACCAATGTGAACATATCTATGTGGGAGTCATTATCCATCCTAGGACAAAGGGATCTATTACAAGCTGCCATGAAGAATTGGTCAACCTCAAATCAGCCATCTCATATGTAAGAGAAGGTACTCACAAATGCTACTCAGGCTGAGGGGAATCATGGAGGACAAGAAGGAAATATTTTTAATCCCCCTCCATCCTATGTTTCATTGATCATTGGGGATAAACTAGTACATAATTATATGATTGATTCTAGGGCAAGTAGTTTCATGATGCCCAAGCAAATAGCTAATCAAATGGGCCTTTAATATGAAGTTATATCTAAGGGGGTGGTGTAATTAGATGGGACAAGTAAGTAGCAACAGATTGGGGTAGTTAAGGATTCGAGCCTTACTTTGCATGCAAGCCCCAATGCCACTATTTTGCAAGATGTGTCAGTCATAGATTTGCCACCACTCTTAGCCATATGTTTGTCAATGGATTTCACAACTAGAATTGGAGGCTACATATATGTTGATTGGTCACACATGCTGTTTAGGACAAGGTATGGATCTAAGGCCATAATCAGGTCTGAACCTATTGCAAACTTTCACATTGAGCCTCATACTCCAAGCCCAATCAATGTCAATTGTTTAGTGTTTGATCAAGAGGATTATCCAAGCACACATGAAGCTAACACAAAAGTTGGAAGCATTCTAGATTTGACTCTTGATGAATGGGCAAGAAAAGTACATGCTTTTGATCCCTACAAGGAAATAGAGGAATATGAACTAGGATTTTATTACATGCATGAAGAAAATCAGCCTCTTCCTAGCATCACCAAGCTAGACCATAAAGATGACAATGAGGTATGGCAGTTGTTCTTTGATGGATCAAGAAGTAGACAAGGTGTAGGAGGAGGAGCTATGCTTGTTTCACCTCAAGGCATTAAGTATTATTCAACTTTTAGATTTTAGTTCACATGTTCTAACAACACTTTGCTAAATGTGAGGCTTTGATACATGGATTTCATTGGTCAAGGAAGAGAGGCATAACAAAATTACAAGCCTTTGGTGATAGTGAGTTGATTATTAATCAATTTAAAGGACAACATGTTGCCAAGAATGACCTAATCAAGAGTTATAATAATAGAGTGTGGGACATCATTGAGGATTTTGAGGGCTTCAACATCAAATCCATCCCTAGGAAAGAGAACCAAGTTTCTGATAGGCTTGCAGTAGTTGGAGAAACTTTTGATGTTGTGGAGAGTATCAAAAGAGATAAAATGTATCCAAACATCCATGTGATTGTGAGGCCATCAGTTCTAGACAATAATGCAAGTTGGCAAGTGTTTGAGAGTTACCAATAAATCATCAATTTCTTGCAAGAGGAAGTTAAGTTCTTAGCCAAAAATAATGAAAAGTTGGAACAATAGTACGGTGATCAAGTGGTATAGCTGAGAACCAACAAACTACCAAAAGGAATTGTGACTTTATAGTCTACATTTAATACTAATTATCAATTTAGGAAGGAGAAATAAAAATCCAAGTCAAGGGATAAGATTCAAAACCCATCTCGGTTGGAGAAGGAAAGTCATTTCAAATTGGTAAGGTGGTAACCAAAAAAGAAAGTTACGAGTTTATGTAACTTTGCTAAGAGTTTCTAGATGTGTTTGCTTGGAGCTATGAAGACTTGAGAGGTTTCAATCCCAAGCTATCTCAACACACAATTGAAATAGATCCAAGTGCTAAACCCATCGGGCAAAAATAGAGACCGGTCAATCCTCGCATTAAGCCTCTCATGAAGAAGGAATTGAATAAGTTGATAGAGGCAAGTATCATTTTCCCCATCAAGCATTCAAGATGGGTTGCAAACTTAGTTCTAGTTAGAAAGAAGAGTGGAGAAATCAGGTTATGTGTAGAATTTAGAGATTCAAATAGAGCATCCCTCAAGGATCACTATCCACTTCCTTCTATGGAGCAGATTTTGCAAGTTATTGCTAGCTCTGAGAGGTTCTCATTGCTAGATGGTTATTCGGGTATAATCGATCATGGTAAAGGAAGATGATCAGTTCAAAATAGCCTTCACCACCAAATGGGGAACCTATGCATATAGAAAAATTCCATTTGGTTTGTCTAACGCCGGAGCTAATTTACAAAGGGCAATGGATATGGAGTTTAAGGGATTGATCAAAAAAATAGTGCCGATATACCTAGATGATATTACTGTATTTTCTAAAATTATAGCAGACCATCTCTTTCATTTGAGACAAGTGTTCCAAAGATGTAGAAGATTTGGGGTATCCTTGAATCCCAAAAAATGCATATTCCTAGCTCATGAAGGCAAGCTCCTAGGCCACATTATTTCCAAGAAAGGGTTAGCAATTGATCCAGAGAGGGTTGAAGCAATAAGATCACTCACATCATTGTTAAGACATAAGAAGGCTCTTCAAAATTTCTCTAGAAGAATCAATTTTTTTCAAAGGTTTGTTCCAAACTTTGCAGCCCTTGTCAAGCCAATAACTATGATGTTGAAGAAAAGTATGGTATTCAAATGGAAAACTAAAGGTAAGGAAAGTTTTGAGGAAATTGAAGAAGCTATCTCAAAGGATCCAAATCTCATTAACCCACATTTTTCCAAATACTTCATATTTTATGCATTTGGTGGTGATGATACAATTTCTACAATTTTAGTACAATAGAACGAAGAAAATGCAGAGCAGCCAATTGCCTTTTTTATCCAAAGCTTGGAGGACTATGAAGTAAGGTATTCCTTCATTGAGAAGAATGTTCTTGCAGTGATTAGGAGCTTAAATAAATTTAAGCATATAGTTTCAAACAACAAGGTTCAAATGTTGGTTTCTCATGTGGGAGTTAAAGACTTCCTCCTCAACAAAGATCTAAATGAAAAACGTGTAGGGTGGATTAATCGTGTCATGGAGTATGACATTGAGATCAAAGTCACCAAGATGGTCCAAGGAAAGGGATTGTGTGAGAAATTGGCCTTGAGTCAACCAATTGAAGCAAGCAAAGAGAAGAATGTTGTTTTGGTGCTGCAAGACAACCAAGAACAAAGAGATGTTCAAGAAGAAAATGGTGGTGTGCTCACTCCTTACTAGACCCAAGACATAATGCACTTCTTACAAATAGGCCTATGCCCTCCAAAGATGAACAAAGCCAAAAGAAGACACTTCAGATTGCAGGCTATTCCATATGCACTTGTTGATGGTGTCTTGTTCAAAAAGATATCAATGGAGTGTTGCTGAGATGCATTGGGACAAATCAAATTGAGAAAATTTTAGAAGAGTTCCGTAATGGATCAGTGGGGGTCATTTTTCCAAGAGTAATAGCTCTCAAGATCATGAAGGCTGGTTATTACTATCCCAAATTTTTTAGTGATTGTTATGCATGGATCAAGAGGTGTAAGAATTGTGCATTCTTCATAGGCAAAGAGAGGTTAACATCACTTCCATTGCACCCAATCTCGCTTAAGCATCCATTCATGCAATGGGGTTTGGAATTCATTGGAGTTATTAATCTAAATGAATTCTAATAGGAACATACTACTTCACCAAATGGACTGAGGCGGTGGCACTCAAAGAGGCAAATGAATTTAGCATTCTAGACTTCTATGAGGGGATAGCAACTAGATTTGGTATACCTACCACTATAATATTAGATAATGCATTGACATTCATAGGATCAAGGATAACTGAATGGGCTGCTAGAAATGGGATCTATTTGAGCACTTCATCAAATTATTACCCTCAAGGTAATGGCCAAGATGAGTCCACAAACAAGAATCTATTAAGGATCATCAAGAGGAGTCTTGATGAAAATCAGAGGAATTGGCACACTAAGCTCAAATCAGCTCTATGGGCTAATAGAATAACTCCCAAAATATCCACAGTAACTCTCCATTCAGATTTTTTTATGGGAAAAAGGAAATCTTGCCTATGTCACTTGAGTTTCCAACATTGGAACTCATGAAGTAATTGGAATTGTTGGAGTATGAGCCCATGGATGTTAGGTATGTAAAATTTATGGAACTCCAAGAAATTAAATAGAATGTAATCCAAACAATCGAAAGAGACCAAGAATTGATCAAGAGAAGATTTGATAAGAAAGCTAAGCCTATAACTTTCCAAGTTGGAGATTTAGTGTTGAAATGGGATGTAGACCAAGAAAAGCCAAGGAGGCATTCAAAATTTGATGCCATTTGGAGTGGACCCTACATGGTCACAAAGTTCAAAAACAAAAATGGCTTCCAATTGCCTACATTGGATGGTGAGGAACTACGATTCTAGTTAATGGAATCCATCTAAAACATTGCTACTAGAGGGGAAACTTCTCACCTGTACATATTAGCTTAGATTGTTCATTCCTCTAAGTGCTTATGCACATTGTTTTGTTGTAGCTTAGATTTAATTTTCCCTAAGTGATTTGGCATAGGTTTTTCTCGCCCCAAGGATGCATCTTTTGTAGATCATGTTCCGGTCAAAGTAATTTTCTACTCTCACAATCTTCATCTTAGAGATTTTCTAATGAATTGAGAGTAACAAGTAGTTAAGTTTGTGACTCCCATTACCCAATGGATTTCTTTAGGTAGCTAGTCACTTCATCCAAAGTAAGTATATGACCCCTCTGAGTCACCAAAATTGTTATCCAAAATAAGCCCATGTTTGTTTTGGTTAACTTGCCTTCATTCTTCCTTCCTTTTTCTGCAGGAATATTTTTACAACTTTAAAGCACTCAAAAGTTCCTAGAGATGGCTTCATCAGATAGGATTTTTCTTCCCCTTTCCAGAAAGGTAAAGAAGTCCTCCTAACTCCTTGTATTTTTTGAGTTATGGCTCGGTGGAGTTTGGAGGAAATTTTCCCTGGGAGGGCCCGTGGGGAAAATTTTGGCACTTAGCCCTTTTGGGAAAAAAAATCAAAGGCAAATTTTGGCATGAAATCCCACAAAATAAATGAAAAGCTGCCATGCGTCCAGTCAACAAGGGGTATTAGAGGAACTTCAAGTTTTTCGGCTTTTTGGTCAAAGTTGTGCAAGGGCAAAAATGGAACCATATCCCCGCCGAGCAATGAAATGATGCCATGTGTCCACATGTCAGTGGAAGTTGGGGGTGCGGAAGGATTTTGGAAATTTTTCCAAAGTTGAAAAGGGCACAAAGGTGAAAATTTGAGGTGCATCCCCGCCAAGGAACCGAGAGGGTGCCACGTGTTATGGAGTGGCGGGGCGAGAGAGGTTTTTGGAAATTTTTCCAAAGTGGCGCGAGAGGGGGAATGTTGTTTTGAAGCCCACATCCCATCAGTGAACCAAGCAATGCCATGTGTCTCGAGTGGTGGAGGTGTGGAGATTTTTGGGAATTTTTCCAAAAAGGAAAATTTTAAGGTTTGACCCCACCGACCCCAATTTTGACCTGTTTTTTACCAGTTTTTCCCTAAATCTTTAGAGGGCCATATCTTTTGATCTAGAGCTCAGATTTTTGCATTTTTGTATCATTGGAAATCTGTTGAAATTATCCACATGATGGACTATTCAATTTTGATTTTTGGTGGGGTTTGGTGGGAGAAAAATGAAGAAATGTCTCTGGCATGGGAAAAAATGCAGAACTGACCCCCAACCACCAAAATTGATGAAGTATGGCACTCATTTCTTCTCCAGCATGGCCAAATGCATTGAAAAATGGATTTTTGAGGGTGCCCTTGCTGTTTTAATGAATCTTTTTGGTGGTTGGAGATCTCAAATCAATTTGCCCACATTTTTACCTTTCCTTCGTTCTGCTTCATCGTTAAAAGCTAGTTTTGGCTCATTTGTAAAGGGTTGGACATTTTTGTTCTTGTAGACTCCCCTCTTCCCCTTGGCACATGAATTCATGGAGTTTCAAGCCTCCCATTGAAACTGCAATACATTTTTTTCCTCCTTTCCATTGTAATGCATCATATCAAAAACTGGGAATGATAAAGCATGCTCTGTGAATGAATTTTCAATCCTTTCTTATGTTTATTGTTTCCTTCTAATCCTTCATTACATTTTGGTAATTTTTGCATGTTCTAGTGTTGCATTCTTATGATCTGTGTCTATTTGCAAAAATAGAGGTCCATCACTCCTTTGGTGTATCACCATTTTTACTTAGTTTTGTTTCCTTTTACATCTTTTAACTTTATCTCCTTGGAATCTAGAGTAGGATTTAGCATTAAACCTATAAAAATTCATGAATACACCTAAATAGAGGGGTAATAACTAGCTTTATTTGGAGAGTTTTCTCACCTTGCAAGGTCCCACACCTTGGAGAAAACTCAATGTTTTGTAATCACACTAAATGACCCAATTCTGGACTACAGATTTGAAGGTCATTTAGGGGGTGCTTTAGATTTTCACTAACATGTCCTAGAAAATTTTCCTTTTAAACCCCAAAGTGGCACTTCTTAGGATTTAATGAAATACCATATTCTATGCATCTTCTCCAAATGACACACAGGTGATCATTTCTATTTCTTGAAAACATTGTTACATCATACTGATATACAAAAATGAAATAATTTATGTATCCTAAGAATGCTATATCCATTTCTCTTTGAAAGGTAGCTCTAGCATTCATCAGGAAAAATGGCATTCTCACATTCATATAGGTACCCCATGGGGTAGTGAAAGTGGTTTTAATACTTTTTTATTTCTTTACTACCACTTGGTTATATCCTCGAAAATCCATTTAGGGTGTACAACAACTCAGAGCCAATAACCAAATGAAACATGTTATCCATATTGGGCAAGGGATAATTATCTTTGATTGATTCCTTATTAAAATTCCTAAAATCCACACACAATCTTATATCTCCATTTTCTTTCGAACTAGTACTAGATTTTCCACCCATGAAGAATACCTTGTGGGTTGTATGATGCCTCCATCCCTTAATTTATTTAATTATTCTTGCATTTTGAGGGAAATAAGTGGATTGATTGGCCTTTTCTTTTTCCTAAATGGTTTGGCATTAGCTTCTAATGGTATCTCATGTTGGAAAAGGTCTTCCCTATATGCCTTTAATTTTGAATATGACCATAATAGGAAGTCTGGATACCTTTTTAACAACTAGACATGATTTATTTTCTTATTTACCAAGGTTCTTTGCCTAACCATATATTTTTGGGTTTACCATCAGGTTCCCCAGGTTGTGTTCCTCTACATCTCTTGAAGCTGACATGTGTCTATTAACAATGCGGTCAACATTATCAAAGTTCATCTCTAATGCAACCAAACCTCTTGGGATGGTATTGGTTTTTAATTGAATAATATATTTTCCAAATAGAGTCTCTTTCCCTTCATAAACATAGACCATCAGTTCCCAATCCATATTCTGATTTGTAAATTATCCTTCATTTTGTAAAAACCTCTGGACTTGGGCATCATTTTCAAAAACTTGCCAATTTTGGGACCTTATTGTAGCTTCCAAATCTTAAAGGCATGTAGACGCGTACGACTGAAGTAAGCACTCAAGTGAAGGTGCGTAATGCAGAATTCAAAAAGGGTTCTAGGAGAACCAAGGATGCGCACCCGCGAAGCACAATTCGGGACTCACCATTTTTGGCCTTTTGGATAGAACACATGAAGAACATGTTTCATGTGGATAAGGTTCTAGCCTGGAAATATGGTGTCTTGGAGGAATATACCTTGCAATAAGAAGATCTAAAGAGCTAATCATGACATGGAGAGGCATGCGCACAGGGGCAACCCACACCTTGACACTTGGGGCAATATTTGAGATTGCAGAGGAGTTTGTTAGAGCTTAGATGCCTATTTATACATGTGTCCTTGGAAAAGAAAGAGAGACACAAGTGAGGTAGCGAGATCTCTGTAGAATTACTATGAGAACTATGGGATAAAATGGGTAGATGATTGTAGGAAGAATGTAATGAGGGAATGGGGAATGAAAATTTTGTTTTGTGAGCATACATGTATGGATCCAGATATGGCGCATGACTATGGTCTCCCTTCTGTGATGTTTTATAAGTAATGCTATGAATGAATATGATAAGGTTACCATGAAAATTGTATTAAGATCCTTTCTCTATATTACCTGCATATTTCTATTGTGCTTTTGTTCTTGTATAATCATGAACCTTACTTGAATGTTAAGTCTATTTGTGGATTTACAACTTCCTAGTTCTATTAATTTTGTTGTGTGCTTTGCTTTTGTTATGACTGAAGGGGTATAGAAGCCATTCTAAGCTCTATATATTTTTCATTTCTTTTAAATCACTAAGTCAAGATCATGAAGTATGCCTTCCACTAAACTCACATAAAAGAGAGACTCGGCTCCCTCTCATATGCCTTGGGTGAGCACCCAGTGCCTGCTGGGTGATAGGCCGGCGTGCATGAGGTTCCCTTGTTCTTGGTGGGTGCAAAATGACTACATCTTGGTTCCATTGCCAAGACCTCTTTTTGAAGTTGTAGTGGAACATGGCATACATCATGATCTATGTAAAGAGTGATGATGGAGAGAATAACCCAGAAGGTGTTGAAGATTGGTTTAAAAGCATGGAGGATAAATTCACTCAGAGATTCAATACTGGACCTAGGTTTGACACATGAATATGGGTGGAAGACACTCTTTATCATGAGTTGTATGAAACCTTCTTCTGTTGTTTCCCAATAGAGTTATTCGAATGGCTCTCAGCTTATACATCTAGATCGGGGTGGTGTTATAAGTCACACCCTTGGACCCAAGAAACATATCAGAACTTGCAAGATGTTGATCTAACATGGTTCCAAGCTATATATCATTGGTGGAAGGGAGTATTGACTAGCTACACTCTGGAATATGTAATTTCCACGTATTCTTGTCCAAAAGTTACTGAGTTTGATTTCTTGTGGGAGCCCAGAGGATCATTTATGTGTGCTATCCCCTTGCAATCAAAATCTTGATGGTAACCATGGGATTAGAGGCATTTCCTATGGCCACCTAAACCACTCTGAGTGCTTGGTGAGGAAGCCAGGTTGGGGAAAGATGGCTGATATAACAACTGAAAAGGAAAGGGAGGAGAAATGGCTCAAGTATAACAAAGTGTGTGAAAGTGAGATTGATAGACAATGTGGGATTACAAGTGGGTTATGGAGCCAGACGTGGTGGAAAGGAGTTGAGGTTCACGCGGAGGATGTGGAACCCGAATAATTTGTGATACCCCATCTTGGTAAGCGTGGGAGAGAAAACCTTGTGGCTTCTGATGAGAGTCTGTCACATAGAGAAAGAAGAGTCATTGGCATGCATCTGACCCCACCTAGCGACCAAACCTTGGCACTTGGTTTGTTTGAATGAGGGAAAAGTACAATTGATCCATTTGATATCGGTGAAGAAACGGATCGGCACCCAGAAGGTACAACTTCTCATTTGGGACTTCTATGGCTTCACACACTATTCTAGTATTTGGTGGAATGTTTGGACAAGGCACATATACAGATTGGTTTTGGAAGTGCATTAGGAAGTGGTGGAGGAAATACAACTGGGAGTGGCACTAGTTCACAAAATTTCAGCATGAAATTCGGTGGAGCAACGGAGGTGTTCGGCATGAAAAACACAGGCCATGTACCTAACATAGGAGGATCGGAGGTGGAAGTGGTGGAGCTGGTGGCTCAGGATCTAGTGGGTCCGGCGGAGGAGGAAACAATGGAGGAAAACCAAGGGACTAGATCGGGAGGACAAGGGCCTTAGCCACCTCCTCAAGTCTTTTTCGAGATGTCTCTACACTTACCAGATTATAGTGGGATAGAAGATGTCATAGAGCATGTGCATAAGTGTGAGCTACTATGGCATGCGAAGGGGATCACAACCCAGGATCGAAAGGCCAGTCAATTTGCGATGACCTTGCAAGGACATGCGCATAGTTGGTATAGAAATTATGACCCTCATCAGATTGTTGTGGATTATACCGCATTGAGAAATGCATTCTTGGCAAAATTCCACATACCTGAGTTTGAACAGAAGAGCATCAGCTCTCTCAAATAAATCTAATAGGGAATGGTAGAGTGTTTGGGAATATGATGCATGCTTTAAAACTTTATTGTCTAAACTATCTTATGATATCCACCCTTCACAACATGCTCAGTGGTTTTTCAAAGGGTTGATCACACCCTTTAGGAGGGCTTTATCTCATAAAACATTCACGGACCCGCGTGAAGCGTTGGAAGCTGCTTTGCACACTGAGGTAGTTGGTAGTGTTGACACTGGTGTTAGCCCATTTCTGGAGGCTCAAATCACTGCCATGGCTAAGCAATTGGAGAAATTATTTACCAACACAATTCCAGAGACTCGTAGTGGGATGTGGTGCATAGATTATAATGTAGAAGGGCACACAAAGGATAATGGTGGGATATGTACTTGGAAGGCGGTACACACCATAGCGGTAAATTGTGAAATATGTCACGGGACATGATGCAAGTAGGTGCCCCATTTTATAACACACAATCCAAAAAATGTATCTTGTTATTGTAAGATATGTACCTCAACCACACATGACACCAAGGATTGTAGATTGATTGACCAGATTCATGAGGCAATTGATCTTGGTGTGCACCAGACTAGCATTGCCAGTAGTTCCAAAGGAGATGAACATCGGTATGAAGAACACGAGAGATGGAGGTGCACGTGGAAGAGGGTTTCATGGAGGATTTCATGGTCATGGTAACCATGGGGGAAGAAGTGAGTTCCACGTGGAACATGCTTTAATTTTGGAGCCACATAACATTATAAGTGCGAATGTCTAGATCTTCTACAATGCTCCTGGTGTGGAAAAAAACATAAGTATGAAGAATTCCCAGAGTTATACAAACATATGAGTTAGCAATATCGAAAGGATAAGGGCGTTGCCATGGTGAGTATTAAGAAGGCTAATGTGCAATGGCTCCCACAAGTAATACGTGAATCAAAACTAGAGCCTGTTATGGTAACAACAAGGGTGGAGTCCACACGCGTAAGGGAAGTGCCTAGGTAGAGACCTTTGGTTTTGAGGGAAGAAGTAGTACATGGGAAGTATCAAACCTAACTCACCAAAAAGAAGTCTACCAAGAAACCATGGATGTAATTCAAAGCTTACAAGGGGAGATCCAATGCTTAAAAGAGCAAACTAGAAAAGATGAGCAAAGAAGACTAGTAGAAGCACCAAAGGATGACTTGGATGAGGTTAAGGAGGTGTGTAAACTGCTGAGGTAGGAGAATATTATTCCCCTACTAGGAGCATGGTTGAGAGAAAAGGTGCCACGCGGGGAAGAACACAAAAGGTAGATCCTGCATGCAAACCTCCCACCTCACAGCCTTGATTATGACAAAGAAATCACCTTGAACATAGTAGTGGATGGATGGCTACTTAGCAACATCCTCATTGACATAGGCGTGGAGGTTAATGTTCTCACTCTGGATGCCTGGCATCAAATGGGAAGACCTGCATTACAACCATCTTCAAATGTGTTGTATATGGCAAATAAGACAAAGGCAATGCCCATAGGTGTCTTGAAGGATGTGGCCATTACCATTCAGGGGACTAGGTTCACTGGGGATTTTGAAGTCTTGGCACTTGCCAAGGTAGATAATTTCCTAGCTTTACTTGGGTGCCCGTGGTGCTATAAGAATAATGTAGATCTTCGGTTTAACAAGGGGTACATAAGTTTTGAAAACAAGGAGGAGAGGGTGATTATACCACTTGCTGATGGAAATTCCACACCCTATACTGAACCCCTTAGAGAGGAGGTCCTTGACAGAATATATGTGCTCTCCATAAGATATCCAGAGACCATCCATCCTACAGAAGGAATCATCCAGTTTGATGATGCTCAATCAGTTAGTGATACTACCAATATAGCATGCGATAATTGGGTGCATGGGACTTATGAAATGATTGGGTGACATCTGAAAGGATCGGTGACCAAGGTAACCATGACATGTACAATTTGGTGCCTAGGAGGAAAGGAAATAACCAAGTATTTTGGGATGCATACCCTGAGGTATTTTTGAGGGAAATGGAGGCTCAATGGAGGGAGGATGAGTGACGAGGTATGCTAGGTTATGTTTTGATAGGCACAACATTGAGGTGGTGGGCCATGTGCATAGTGAAAACTTGTTGGAATGGCATGAAGTTAGAATTGCACTCACTATCTGATTCTCAAAGAGCAACATACCCACCGCTATCAAGGATTACAATGGCAATGGACCCACCTCTTCCCATATCCAGGCATGTGAGAGGTTCTAGGGAGAAGGTGCAGACACATTACCACCCTCCCTTTGGGTACACAAGCTGTATTTGACACTACAAGGTTGTGCGCACACTTGGTACATCCATTCTAAAACTCACCGCTAAACGAGAAATTGGCAGGAATTAGCGGTTGACTTGGTTCACACATTCAAGTACCAAAGTACCATACAACCGGTTGATGAGGAATTGCAGAATATCAAGCACCTAAATTTAGGGGATTGTGCCATGGCAAAAGATAGATTAGTAAACTTACTTGGTGGACCTAGCTTGGAAGCGCGGTTCGAAGAGGAGGAACTAGAAGACATACAATTCGAGCACGCGTGTGTTGAAAAGGAGAAAGGAAAGATGGTATACATTATTGATGGAGAGGAGATGGAGAGCCTGAATGTTGACCATTTGGTTGGGATGCATGAGGTAGTTGATAGTGTGGATGCATGTGCACGTGCGTATCATGAACCACTCAAAACCAAGAAAGTTAACATCAGCTTGGAGAAGGAGCCCAAGGAAGCTATCATTGGGGACTACTGGTTAGACAAGGAAGTATCAAATATCATCAATATCTTAAGTGAATTCTAGGATTTATTCCCATGCAGATACCATGAGTTGAAAGGCATCCACCATTCATTAGGGTAAATGAAGATAAAGTTGAAAGATGGTGAGCACCCGGTTAGGAAGAGGCCTTACAGGATGAATCCTAACATGTGCGTAAGGGTTAAAGAAGAGCTAGAAAAATGATATCATCTAGTATCATTGAGGCTATGGAGGAATCAGAATGGATAAGTCTAATGGTGATCAACATAAAGAAGGATGGGTAGATTAGGATATGCGTGGATTATAGGGAATTGAACACTATTTTTATCATTGATCCTTTTCGCCACCCCCTTCATTGAAAATATTTTGGAAGGAGTTGTTGGGCGCGAGGTCTATTCCTTTACGGATGGATTATCAAGATATCACCAAGTAAAGATTGCCAAGGAAGACTAGGAAAAGACAAATTTCACCACCGAGTGGGGAATCTTTGCATACACGGTCATGCCCTTTGGATTGAGGAATGTGCCCGTTGTATTTTCACGCATAGTGGTACAAGCATTTAGGACTTCATCCACAAGTTCCTTCAAGTATATTTGGATGATTGGATAGTGTATGGATTAGTAAGGGACCATTGTGATAACTTGAGATTAATGTTTGAAAGATGTTGGTAGTTGAGGATTTCCCTCAACATCAAGAAATGTGTCTTTGCAACCCCTTTTGGAACGTTGTTGGGGCATATCATATGCAAAGAGGGCTTACTGGTGGATCCCATGAAAGTTGCAGTTATTGTGGGATTAGGGGAGCCCACCAGCCAAAGTGCCATGTGTGGATTTCTTGGACACACTAGGTACTACAAAAAGTTCATCAAGGGATATGCCAAGATCACCACGCCTTTGGAAATATTGCTCAGACATAAGAGTGCCTTTCAGTGGGGAGAAGTGCAACAGAGGGCATTTGACACTCTAAAAGAAAGGCTTATCACCGCACCTATTCTACGATTCCCATCATGGGATAAACCTTTCCATGTCCACGTGGATGCCTCTGGTACAACAATGGGATCCATTCTTGCTCAACCAGGAGAGGGAATTGTTGATCATCCCTTGTGTTTTACAAGTAGAAAGTTGACACCAGTAGAATAGAATTATACAACGACCGAGTGTGAGGCATTGTCAATGATCTACGTGCTCCAAAAATTTAGACAATATCTGTGGAGAATCCCTTCATATTCTACACTCGAACATATGGCCTTGAAGTATCTAGTAAACAAAGCAGTGTTGCAAGGGTGCATATGTCGTTGGGTACTTTTATTTCAGGAATTTGAATTCAAAGTGGTGGTAAAACCTAGAAAGAATAATTGTGGGCTAGATCATTTATCAAGGATTGATTTAGGAGAGGACACATAA
The DNA here is from genome assembly GCA_018340775.1 of Taxus wallichiana var. yunnanensis. Lineage (NCBI taxonomy): Eukaryota > Viridiplantae > Streptophyta > Pinopsida > Cupressales > Taxaceae > Taxus > Taxus wallichiana. The sequence goes on along the minus strand of CM031243.1, from coordinate 297,959,645 downwards.
AGTATCAAGGAAACCATGTTGGATGTGCAACTATTTAGGTTGCGGTGCATGCCCTCGAGTTAGAAGACATTGTTGTTTTTCTCAAGGAAGGTATGGTGCTCGAAGGGATGAATGCACTAGAAAGGAAAAGGTTAGCCATACACGCCGCACCCTTCATGTTGATCAATGGGGATTTGTATAAAATGGGCCGTGATGAGGTTTTGCACCGGTGTGTATTAGAACATGAACGTGTGGCCATAATAGAAGAATCCCATGGTGGGATTGTTGGAGGAAATTATGCGGGGATGTAACCGTGTGTAAGATCCTAGTTGTTGGACTATGGTGGGAGATGATTCACCAAGATTGCATTGAGTTTTGTAAGGCCTGTGACCACTTCCAATGCCTTAGAAAACCTAGGAGAAGGGATGAGATGCCCTTACACCCCATCACCAGCTGTGGAACCTTTTGAGAAATGGGCAATAGATTTTGTCGGACCAATCTCACCAGCTACATGAAGGACTAACTCACGGTATATCATTACCTATACTGATTATCTAACAAGGTGGGCAGAGGCCGCGCCCACTAAGGATTGCACCGCAGCCATGGCTGCTATATTTTTGTGGGAAAACATTATCAGTAGGTATGGGTGCCCATTAATTTTAACAAGTGATAGGGGCACTCACTTCTTAAATGAAACCGTCAGGATTCTATTGGTAGAATTCATGGTAGCCCATCACAAGACTACCCCTTATCACCCTCAGGAAAATGGGACTGTAGAGGCATTCAACAAAATCCTTAGTCACACATTGACTAAGATATGTGACGTGGGTAGGCAGGATTAGGATGACAAGGTGTTAGTAGTTCTTTGGGCATATAGAACAACATATAAAAGATTGAACAAGGCCACACCATTTCAACTGGTGTTTGGTGCGGAAGTAATTTTACTAGTTGAATTCATGCTACCATCTCTGCATATAGAGTGCATAGGAGGGTTGGATGATGAGCAAGTGCTGGAAGAAAGAATAGATGAATTGATAAAGTTGGATGAAAGGTTCTCACTAGCAAGATGGAGCCAAACAACTGAGAAGGCAAAGCAAAAGGCATGGCATGACCGCCATATTAAGAACAAATAATTTGAGGTTGGCCAGATGGTATTGCTATATGATTCAAAATTTCTACACCATCCTGGAAAGTTGAAGGTGCATTGGTTGGGTCCTTATGTAATTTCATACATCCTTGATTCGGGCACGTGCCAGTTACAAGTGTTGGATGGAACAAAATTACCTGGACACTTCAATGGGAGTAGGTTGAAGCCCTACTATAAATAATGCTTCTTGGTGTTTGTAAATAAGGTAGTTTTTCCAGTTAGTTTAGAATTTCCTTTTATGCTTTTCCTTTCTTGTATTTCCCTTTCGTGTTGTTGTTTTGTTTTGTGCCTTGGGCACTGGTAACCTTATTACTTTTTTACTTATGAATGCACAGAGGACCACACATCATTTTAGTGTGGGGTAAGGTGATAAAGAGAAGCATGGAGTTATTCTACTAGGAGGATTGGGTTGGTAGACCATTTGAATTGGCCCTGTTAAAAGATGCATTAGGAGAAAAGAAGGCAGATGGGTGGCAAGATAAGGTTACATTGGAAATCCACGTATAAAGGAGAAAAAGCGCAAAAACATGAGGTAGGTGAAAGCAAGAATCATGAGGATGGAAGAAGTGCCTTTGGCACTGGTAACATGCACACAAGATTCTTCTATCAAGATGGATTAGTTGTGTGCCAGAAGGTTGGAAAAATTTTCACACAAGGATTGGGTGCGGGTGGAAACATTTTCATGCAAGGATTGGGCGTGGGTGGAAAAGTTTTCGTGCAAGGATTGGGCATGTAAGGAGAAGTGCTGAAGTCAAGTGTTGTTTGAGAACACCGCATTAAACATTATCATACAATGGTAGGTAGCCTAGCCTTAAATGCGTAAAAGTGGGAAAAGCTATAAATACAAGAATGGGTAGTTCATTATTTTACTTTGCAAACACAAGAAGAGCAATTTTCTTTCAAGAGCTAGGGTTTTGAGAACTGACTCGTGCGAAGGAAAATCCCAAAAACTTAAGTGCAATCGGTCCGTTAGATCTACAAACTAGAGCAGAAGTGATTCACGGGTGTGAGGAACGTTGTGAAGAAGCACCGTGATCGAAGGAGAAAAATCAGAGATTAGGGTTTGTGTTTTAGGGCAAAGGGTGCATGAGGAAATCTCTCAAATAACTTGCAAGATAACCTGGGAATGAAAGTAAAGGGTAAAATGATGGCCAAAAAACTAGTAGGTAAACCTGTAGAACAATCCAAGAAGGGAAAGGGTAAAGGAAAAGGAAAGAAGAAACAAGAAGAAATACCCATGGATATAAATGAGGAATGGTACTCAGAAATGTAATACCTAGATGGGGTTTTTCTAGGGCAAGAGTGGGAGTCCCACATAAGACAGATGACCATGATCGACTACAATCACCGATCAAGCATAATCATGAAGGAAATGGTGTTGGAGCTGGTGCACCCCACAAATCAAATAACACCTGATGGGTTGCCAATCTACAACAACATTGTCAAGGTGAAAATGGAGAAGGCAAGTCTTCTCCAAATTTTTGAGTTGCCATATTTCGGGAAGCCTGAGTGCTTATACCAATGGTTGATGACGCGCATACACGAATACTTCTTCTACTTCATAGGGCACAAAATGTACATAACTCCCCAACTAATTTCACACTTCATAGGCCTAAACTGTGTAGGGGATGTGCTCATAGATGACCTCTAGGATGAGGAGGTAATTAAAGAAACCATAGCATCCCAAGAATTGAAGAAGGGATCAAGGTACTACAACATCTTGGATATCAGTGATCCGGTGATGAAGATGGCTGTGCACCTTGTCTCTAAGCTGAATGGACAAGAAAGGTGGACCCAAGTGAGCAAGCCCTGGCTGAATGTCTACAGAAAGGTCATGGGAGGCACTGTATACAACATCTCCCAATACATAGTAGATGAAATCATAAGCAACACAGAGAACAGGAGGAAAGATCCTATTTGGAAACATTTTGTTGACAATTGTGTTCTCAGAAATCGGGTGCGGATGCATCCGACAAGTTCGTGTGGGAGTACCCTGCTGAAGATCCCTCACCTACGAGAGAGATTTCAGAAATACACATGTGAATCAATGATAGGGGTACACAAGGCATGCTTAGAAAAATGGTATAAGCACCTTAGGAATGCATTCGGGGCTGAATGGTGGATCCTTGAACAACTCCCCATGGCGACCAAAGGAGAAGTAGAGTTCATGGTCTACCAACACTTCTACATTGGCAGATTCATTTTGGTAGATGGAAGTTGGAGTCCATGGTGTAAACTCCCATTCTCATTTACTGCCCAATTTTTCCAAGCGGGGGTAAACAAATACAAGGAATCGAAGAAATTAAACCTAGAGTTGTCCACCCTTGATAGAGAGCACAGAGAAATGAGAAAGAATATTTTCTACCCAGAGAAGCATGCATATGTTAAAAGGTACGTGTCATAGGATGTGCATATTGTAAGACCTTTGACCTTACCTATTGCCGAGAGCAATGCCGCAAGGATTTACCTATGCATAAGGACAAAGTTTGAAAAGGGTGCATACGTGGAGAATGAGATATCCATCTCGATGACCCTATTGGAAGAAAGAAGCCCATGCCAAAGCATAAGGAGAGGGAAGAGAAAGAGGAACAGAGGGTGGTGGAGAAGCAAGATGTAGGTACCATGGGGACAAGTACCTACGTCTGGAAGAAGAAGAGAATGGTGGTCAGGGAGAAGACCCCAGAACCTGTGAAGCCACCATCCCCTGAGGAACCCTTAGATGAAGAGAAGACCACATCCCCACCCCGGAATTTTTAGTAGAGGAAGAAGAAAAGGGGATGGAAGAACAAGAGTCTAAAGATACAGATGACCCGAATGCCTATATAGGCAAAAAGGATGATGATGAAGAGGAAGATTTGGAGGTGGATCAGGAGCCGATTAATGTCCATAATTTAGGGGAAGAGGTAGCAGAAGATACAAATGATTCTTTCATCTTTGTAAGGAGGAAGGGCACCCAAGGGGAGGAAGGCATCCAAAACGAAGAAAGGAGCTAGGGGAAAGTACCAAGGAGCTAGAGATTCCTAAGCTCACTTAGGAGGAGGTGAATGAGAAAGTGAAAAGGGAGGTAGAGAAGATAATTAATACCTTGGTCAAAGAGGAGTTGGAGCGCAGCACGGAGCTCATGCTCGGTGAATTCAAGGAAGAGAAAAGGGAGAAGAGTTTGGATAGCACAAAAGGCCCAACTCTTTCAAAGTAAATATTCCCAAGGGCATGCGCATGGGAAGTAAACACACGGAAGGGGAATAATAATGATGGGATATGTTGATGACCCCAACAAAGTTTTACGCATGTGTTTCTAGAGTATCGTGCCCACCAAGGAGCTCACCTCCATAGAGTCCTTTGATCCTGAGGGTGGATACCCACACACAAGGAAGATGTTATAATGGGCATTCGACTCCCACCTCAATGAGCCCGAGTTTGAAGTTAACCAAGGAGCAATACTAGCACTTGTCCAAAGGAAAGGGGGACAACCCCATTATAAACACACAATAACTATCGGATGAGCAAGTGTGTAATGTGCTCAATAAATTCTTCGTGGAAATTGAGGCTAGGCTCTTCTGCAAAAATGATAGGGTTAAAGTCTTAGAGGACCTATTGGAGAAGAGGAAGGAAGAAGTAGTTAAGCTAACAAAGGACCTCAGCCTTGAGAAACTAATCAGCACTCAACTACAAAGGGAGCTTCAGGAGGAAAAGGTCGGGTATGTAAAGTTTCCAAGAAGGTGGAGCTCATCTCCCAAGCTATTATCATGAAGCACCCAGACCTTAACCCTCCCGCGCAAAAGTATGGATCCTCCCTGGAATGTCTAGAGGACTTGACTCGGATCCTCACCATGGAAAGGTAGCCTTTGGCCTTGGAGTTGGCAGAGGAGGTAGTTACACACTTGGAGAAGGAGGAAAAATTGAAAGTCATCACACTCATGGCTGAATACAACAAGGTGCTTGCTGATGTGAAGATAGCCACACAAACCACGGGGGTCACCTACGACCATTGCACGGATCAAGACAAGGTGACAAGCATGTTGTTTGCCAGTGACAAGGATGAGTTGAAGGAATTCAGGGAAAATAATAAAGGAAATAGAGCTGAGCAAGAAAATATCCTAGCCAAAGTGGAAAAGAAGTCTGAAGCTATTGAGATCCTGCGAGTCTCAATCAAAACCCAGCTAAAAGAGCTCTACAAGGTCATTATGAGGAAGATGGATGCCTTGGAAGATCACGCTAAGGAGCTAGAGACTATGGTGGAGACCATTAACACAAAAGGGGAAGGGTTAACCTTCGATGAGGTGAGCACATTGGTTGGCGACCTTTGCACAAGAGCATAGGGTGAAGTTAGCGTATGGAATATGCTAGAGGCCAACTTGCAGCAAAATTTTCCCCTTCTTCTTCTTTAGGCAGTTTTCCTCTATTCTTTCTCTCCCCCATTCTTTATTCTTTCCCTCCATTATTTTCCAAGGAAAGGCCTTGAATTTTTGTACCACATTATTTGAAAATGTTCCTAATGGCGAGAATAGGGAAGTGTGGGGTAATGTTGGAACCCTATTGTAGCTTCCAAATCTTAAAGGCACGTAGGCGTGCATGGCCGAAGGAAGCACGTAAGTGAAGGCATGTAAGGAATAATTCAAAAATGGTTCTTAGAGAACCAAGGACATGCGTCATAGAAGCACAATTTGGGACTTAGCCATTTTCATCCTTTTGGACAGAACACATGAAGAACGTGTTCCATTTGGATAAGGTTCACAGACTTTGCAATAGGGTGTCTGGATGGAATATACCTTGTGATAAGAAGATCCAAAAAGCTAATCATCACATGGAGAGGCATACACCTAGGGTGACCCACACCTTGACACTTGGGGCAAGAGCTAAGGTTGTAGAGGATTTTGTTAGAGCTCAGATGCCTATTTATATGCGCGCCCTTGGAAAGAATGAGAGACACAAGTGGGGTAGTGGAGCTCTACAGAATTACTTCGAGAACTATGGGATAAAACGGGTAGATAATTTTAGGAAAAATGTAATGAGGGGATGGGGGATGAAAATTTTGTTTTGTGAGTGTACATGTATGGATCCAAATATGGCACATGACTATGATCTCCCTTCTGTGATGTTTTATAAGTAATTCTATGAATGAATATGATAAGGTTACCATGACAATTATATTAAGATCCTTTCTTTGTATTACCTCCATATTTCTATTGTGCTTTTGTTCTTGTATAATCATGAACCTTACTTGAATGTTGAGTCTATTTGTGGATTTACAACTCCCTAGTTCTATTAATTATGTTGCATGATTTGCTTTTGTTATGACTGAAGGGGTATAGAAGCCATTCTGAGCTCTATGGATTTTTCATTTCTTTTAAATCACTAAGTCAAGACCACGAAGTATGCCTTCCACTGAAATCACATAACAGAGAGACTCGGCTCCCTCTCGCACACCTTAGGTGAGTGCCCACTACTCGCTGGGTGATAGGTCGGTGTGCATGAGGTTCCCTTGTTCTTGGTGGGTGTAAAATGACTACACCAATGTTTGACATTGTCTGGGACATATGGTCTTTTCAAAACTTCTATATCATACTCACAGTAAGGAGACATTGCAAAGTTTTCAAATATGGATTCCAATACCGCCAACCTATCTACAACAATATTCTACTTTCTATCATGGTATATTATGTTGAAAGGATCAAACATTTCAATAAAATCCCAAACTGCATGCTTATACTATTTCATTATTATTTTTGGTTGCATACAATTTCCTAACTTATTTGACTACCAATTATGAATCTCCCTTAACAATAATATCCCTAATACCATACCTCCAAGCAATCCTTAAACCCAAAAGCAATGCTTCATACTCTGCAATATTATTGGTACACTCAAATTTGAGTTTAAAAGAAAATTGAATTCTTCCTGATTTGGAGATATTAAGACAATACCTGCACCATTCCCAAATTTAGAACAAGCTCCATCAAACATCAAAATCCAAGGGGAGCCAACTTGTTCGAACATTTACATTTGTCAATATTGTGTTCTTTAAAATCTGCATAACCCACAAAATTATCAACATCTACATCTGCATATAATACTTCATAAGAAGCATTGTTAGGGTCTTCAATCAGATGTAACATCTTTTTCTCACCATACAATTTCACAAGGTTTCCTTCTACTGGTATGGTTGCATATGACATATCCATCTATACACTTCCTCCCACACTAGCATCCCACTTTCTTAACAATAACATTCCCCATTTGGTCGGGAAATCCATAATGACCACATTCATGGTTAAGCACTTACTTGGGTAAGCTTCCAATTGCACTATCAATCCCTTAACATATCCAATCACCAGTACTTCCCTTGAATCCATAGCAGTGCACTTTCCAAAAGTGGTCATCACTTTGATATTTAATTCATTCATTACCTCAAGAGGCATCACATTACATGAGGCTCTTGAGTCGAACATGTAGTTGTGCACTAGCCTATATTTGATGATTAGAGCAGTATAAAAATTATCAACATCAAGTTGAGACTCAATAAGAGAAGTACCCAAATATACCTCAGGTGATTCTCCCAATTCTTCCAATTCTTGTGGTACTTCCATCTCTGCAATGATAGGGGAACATCCATACTATTCACATTTTTGCCTTGGGTTATCACCTCCTCTTTAAATCCTAAATATTCAAATGCCCTCCTTTTATGATCAGGGATTCTGAACAATTTAATAATAGGAATAATAAATTTGATCTGACTCAAAATTTGAGCTATATCACAAGGAACATATTTGGGCAGGAATTGTATTGGGAGGGAGATTTATGGTTCCTTCTAGTGGTATAAGAGTCTTCATAGTTTGGGTATGAGTTGGGATACAAGTTTTACTTAGAGTGACTAGGCCTTTGCTAAGTGTATCCCTTTTAGGAGGTTCTTTTGGGATATTAGTGAGAAGTGGAGTTTTTGGCTTGGCTTGTGGCCTTCCCCTTTAACAACTCTACTTGTGGTCCTCCTCCTTTACTAGTGGAGTTTTTGGTTTGGCTTTGCATTCATCAAAAGTTTCGGTCTTCCTCAAATGAAATTCCCCCATTGTATTTATTAATCATTAAAGCCCTCAAATATTCAAAGTCATGATTAGGTAAATCGAATGCCTGCACCATATCAATTTCTACATCATAATTATGAGGAAGAGGTAATACCCTATGAATGCAATCCCAAAAACCTTCTACGAGTTCTAGCGCGTAGATCAACTTAGTTGAAGTAACTCCATGTTTTGGATTTTCCAGACAATCCATCATACACACATAGCCATAAACTTCATCATTATTTGTTTCTTTAGCTTCCTTACTTATATCACAAGTGGAATGTGGTAAGAAACACTTGCCACACCAATCAATAAAATGGGATTCTTCCACTTTAATAACCAACCCCGACAGTCGAAGGATTAGGAACCAATCTATTTTCCCTAAGTATTGGTTGTTTACTTCCCTATCCCATGAGCACTTTTCCTCTGTCATCTAATCTGTGATTACCCCTAGGATGATTTCCAAATCTATCTTGACCCTATGGTTTATGCTAAATTTGAGAACTATGTCATATTCCCTTTTCTTCTTTGACCAACTTATAAGATATTTCTTTAACTTCTTTGGCCAAAGTTTTCACAACCTCCTCCATATCCACTAACTTGTTTAACTGAGGTCTATCAAGATTAATAAATTTGACACCCCCTTTTACGGGGTTTCCCAACTGCCTTAATATTGTTTTCAATTTGAAAATACATTATCAAATCATATCTTAAAGTTATGAGGTTCTTATCTCTCAAATAATAAGCATCTTTCTTGTCAAAAGCATCGAGAATATTTAATTAGGTAGGACTCATCACTAGGCCTCAAAATTATGGGTAATCTATTTAAATTCTTGTTGAATCTGGTATTGAAATCTTGGATAGACTCATTAGGATTATTTTTTATATTCTCAAACTTAGATAAGAGGAATCTCAGTCAATCTTATCACCATATTGTAATCTAAAAGCATTCTTCATCTCAGTCCATGAGTCTATTGAGTTATTTGGTAAAGATTTGTACCAATCACGTGCATCTTCTTCAAGAGTATGAATGAATAGTTTTATATACACATCTTCATATTCAATTTCAAAATCTTCCATCATATTAACGAAGAGCCTCAAATGTTGATCACCAATGATGGCATTATTCCCCTAAAATTTAGGCAACCTATTTCTCACATCTTGAGGTACAACATTAGGATACCCAACCATGCCTCTAAAATTTATTGGTCCAAATGTATTGAAAACAAAAGGAGGTCTAGGTGGAGGATGAGCCATGTTATTTTGGGAAGGTGATCCTATAGGAGGATTAAAATGGTGTGGGATAAGGGATATTTGGGACACATGTGTATGATCTTCAAAGTAAATATCCTCCAGTGACTTGGTTTCACAAACTACCCTATCAGTTTTAAGTGATAAAGGAAATAAATGAGGAACACTTATCCCATATACAAATGATGGCCCCTCACCAGCTGGAGTAGTTAAATTTATATGAGGACTACTTGACTCTAAACTATTTGAAGATGTTGGACAATCCTCAACTATAGGTTGGTCACTTTCCACAACTGGTATTTCTCTCTCGCTTGACTCTTGATCCCCCAATGCTTTCCAGACTTGTCTTCCCTTTGGATTTTTTTCCCAAGCTCTGGAAACAATATTCTAGTAGGATCCTTGCTAAATAAATACCTTCTTCCTTCCATATTTGTAAATATTAACAAAAAGTCTCACTTGAAAAGATTAAGACACTGGTGTTTTACCAAAAATTTCAAATCAACACAGAGTCACCACCAAGGATTTTCACCTTAGATGTGCTAAAAGCACTGTAAGTAACTTTTCAAGTGTCTATCAATACCTAGTTTCTACAAATCTCAATAGATCTAATCATCCTTTGTCAATATTTATCACTAGCAATACAAATCTAGTGTAATTTTCCCTTAAACCAAGAAATATTGCATAATAAACCACTGATCTCACACAATCTTCACAAATCTTAACAAAGGATAATGTTTAAACAATGTATTTGCATAAAATCATGTAAGAATTATTACCAATGGTCAATATGTGTATGTATTTGCACAAATGTTCCCCATAAACGGTGTCAGATCGGTGTTGGTACCCAAATTGATTCTCCATTTGAGGTCGAGCAACATCAATAGGTTGAGAAAATGTTTAAAGACAAATAAATCATATTTCGAGTCATTTTGTAGTTTAGGAAGGATTTGACTGACTCTTTGTCACTCGATCTTGGAGAAAATAGGTAGCACCATGCAAAGTGTTTGACCTACCCTCACTACTTTTGGTTGTTCCTTTCAACCAGGGTGAGAGGACCCATTTTGTAACATGTATTTGTAAGAGATGTAAATGGATTGGCTATATTGGACTTTCCTTCTATGATATTTGAAAGAAAACCTTAATAAGACATGGTCAATGAAACATAATATAACTCTCACAAGTTGTCACTTTAGAGAATGGAAATGTCTTCTAAACAAGGTTCAAGTTACTAAAGACAACTATAAGACCCGATTTTCCTTGCATGTTTTGGGTAAAGGATGGGTAAATTTAACAAATATCCTTAACATTTATGGACAAACAATGCAAACATGGGTAATTCCTATAGGTTTTTTATTTGTAGATGAATTTCATTGGGGAATTAAGCAGGATAAATTTGATTATACCAAATTCTTAAGAACTTTCAACAAAGGTTGGAGAATATGCCAAACAAGATGATAAAAACATTTTAAATAGTCAACAATAAACCTTCAACCAGAAGATGCACACCCATGGAAGCCCAAAGATGCATGGTTTCACACATTCTTTGAGAAATTGACACAAAGGATTTTGTCAAAAACTCAACTAAACATTAGAGATTCCTAGTTCATCATGCTTAAGATGCACTCATAAGCTAACAAACAATCTGTATCGACAAAATGGAAGTAAAGTGAATTTAAATTGTTTATTGTGTAGTAAAATGAAATCTCTTCTCACAACACAATTGTAAATGCCACAATACTACCACAAGGATAATATATTGTGTGATTCATAGGAATTCCTAACATAATATTGCAATAGGAACATGAATAACTACTTGAAAACATCTCAAAATGAAAGCAGATATAACAATGCTCATGATTAACACAATTAACTCAAGGTTTATCAAATTTATCAGCAAGGGAAAGATTTATTTACAATCTCAAATATTTTCAATGGCTAGACACTTGCAACCATCTTGACATGATTAAATTTGAAAACACAAAGGAAATAATAGGTTTCTTCGCTAAGCTCTTGGAAAATGGTTTTTGCTCAGTTTTCTTGTTTCTTGAACAATTCTTAGAAAAATTTTAAAACTCCCAAATTCTTCATGATTATCTTTCACACCTTTATACCATTCAACTCACTTACTAACCTTCAAAATTTCCCCCAAAATATGAATATCCTAATGAATATTCCCCTTTACAATATCTATTTTGAAACACACCACTCTTTTGAAAAATGCTTCACTTCAAACTGTCAGGTGTACAAAATGCAAGTCTTTTCAATTGATTCTACTTGTGCTTGACTAGGATACCAGGTCATCACTTTTGGCATATTATTTTAATCATTATTTCCTCATATTGATTGGATAATTACTTTTGATGACCTCTGAGTGCTTCCAGATGATTTTTGATATGACATATACCCTCATCTACCTCCCAAGAATCCATCTTGGGTGTTGTGCATTCCATTTTATGTCTTATTATCTTAATTACCACACATAGCTCTTGTAAAATTGTATTTATTCATCAGTTATGATTATTTCTAATCCTCGCGACTCTCAAATTTTATTTGTGTAAGCTGAGTGAGATCTTCTTTCATCTCACAGAAGATATTTCTCTTGATCAGATCAATATGCACCCATTTCACTATAAAACTTAGTCCTCCCTTTCACCATCATGTGTCTCTTTTCTTATTCTGAAGGTAAAGATTATTTTTCATGTTTTTTATCACACAATGGTGAAGGTACTAGTACCAAAAATCTTGAAAGAAATTTCTTTAGAGGATTTGAACCATATTTTTGACCTAGACCTGATGAGGTTTTTATTAGGGTCTTATTTAACATAGAGTGTGTAGGAGACACTAGAGGACCCCTAAATTATCAGAAAGTTTGGTTAACACTTCTTATAAGGTTGATTAGGATCAATCCTATATTCATAGCCTTTCAGGTCATGTATTTTCATATTTTTCTGTACAAACACCTGAAAACCTTAAATTCCTAAAGAAATTATGGATTGAAAGGAGGCCCCAAGTGTTTGGGTAGACCAATTTTCAATGTTCATTCCTATGTTTTGAAGAGTTCACATTAAAGGATATTCCCAAGGAATCATATGTATTATATGATAAATCATCCATTGACACCGTTCCTGCTATCTCTCACAAGGTAGATGAATTAGAGCGAGGATCATCTCTTTGGAGAAGGGGAAGATGAGACATGAGTCTTCACAACATATTTCAATGCCAACACCATCTTCGGGAAAGAGGAAGGGTGAATCAATCTCTCAGCTCCCAATCATTATCTCGGATGGAGAAGAAGAGTTTTTCCTATCTTCTTGTCATTCAAGAGAAGCAATATCATCTTCTTAGGATAACAAGGGTAGATTTTCCATTCAGTCATCATCTTGTTTAGTGCCTTTTGCTTCTCGGTCGAGTATGAATTTTCATGCCCTGGGCCAGCTCCTTCTTCCATAGAGCATCCACCCCAAACAAGGAGATGGGAAGCTAAGTTGAGCTCAGGACCTCGTAACTTTCTGAGTGCATGTAAGGTGCATTTCTTTCCCTTCTAATTAATTTTAGCATTCCTTCTAAATATAATCCTAACAAGTCAATCTCTCACAAGGGGAAGGGGAAAAAAACCTTCTTTATAGGAAGTTTGCATCTTTTGGATTGGGTGTCCTCCCATCGAAAAGAATTGAGTTGGCGAAGATCATAGATAGTTTAATAATGAATCATTAGTCATTGATGGATATGGGGATGTCTTGAGATCTAGTAGGGTCCATCAAATTTTTCAAGATGGCGCAAGGCTCAAGTGAATTCCTATTGAGGAAGAATAAGTTATTGAACAAGCTTCCTCCATTAGGGGGAAGTTTTGAGGAGGTAATAAAAGACATTTGAACATTGTTTTTTCCTTCTTGTCATTATTCTCAACATGTATACAACCCTATTTTTCCATGGGTAGGGGCCCTATAGAACCCCATTTTTTATTTTCTCAACATGTAAGAAGCACAAACATCAGAATAATTTATATGCTTATATAAATGTGCATTGAATTTTATCCAAGCCATATAAAACTAATGTATCATACTATTTTACAATTGATATGAGAAAATAATGAATTTTAGAGTAATAATTATCCTTAATGAAACAAATATAATAGTTAAAACATCAACATAGAGAAGAAGTATGGGAAGAAAGTACAACTTTTAAGAGCCACAAGCCTAAACTTGTTCATCATTTCCAATATCTACATCCTTTCCTTCTTCAGTTTCCACTTCTGCATCCTATTCTTCTAACAATCTTGCCACGTATGCATCATATCTCTGGAAAATCTCATTTATTTCACTTTCATCTACCATGTGTGGTGTTGGAAGATTAATGTTTGTCTAGTTATTGCATCCATACAATGACCCATCTTCTACTTGTATTCCAATGGCCTAGCTTTCAACTCTGTAATTCTATTCTCAAATTTTCTCAGTGTTTTAATGACTTCGTAAGAGAAATAATCCTTCTACATATTCCTTTCAAAAGATTTGATCAAGAAATCAATCTTCAAATCACCATAACTCTTTTTGAATTTGTCAAATACCATGTCTTCTAGTATCATCAACCCAATTTCTTTTAATTTTGAGTATTTATTTAATCTCATTCTAACTTTCCACTTTCATATTTGCTAATTATTCCAAGGTATGTTGAATTACTCGAATTTTACTAGCACAATTTTTTTCTTAAGCAATTCATCATTGAGCTAGGTAATATGGTCTAATTTGGGAAAATTCCCTCAAAGTAAAATATCTCATTGTCACATTGCTCAATTATCTCATCAATCTCATTAATCCTACTTTTGAGTTCTTCATATTTTTCCCTGGCTTTCTCAATTGTTACTTTTCCCTTCCTTGTTAAATTTTCAATCCATGTGTCTATAGCTTGAAACTTCTTGAAAACCTTATCAATCTTATCCAATCCTTCAGGGTGTTTACAAAGGTATCTTCTTGAGTGTGGCTGGGTTTCCCAATTAGTTGTTGCATACTAGAACTCAAGGCTTTGACCTATTCTTTCAATTGCTTCTTGTGTTATCCTATCTTCATCCACATTTTGTAATAAGTCATTTATCTCCTTTGACACTCCCTATTTTAGTTTATCTCTTGAGGGTTTTCCTAAAGGAATGAGTTGGACATTGTAGTCACTAGTTGTTACATTGTCTCTAGTTTTACCCAAACGAGGGATCGATATTTCTAGAGTTTTGACCCCAGTGGATCAGTATGTGTCTTTGTAATAACCCTAGCCCTTTTGGAGGATCTTATCATATTTGGAAAAGATAATGCAGTAAGATCAATATCATGATCAGGAAGAATTTATTTGAGTTCACTCGAGATCAATTCACGAATCCAACCCTTTGCAAGACTTGATCCAACCTTTGTTTCTTGCAATTCTTGTTGGGGTTTCTTGGGGAAAACCACCAATTGCTTAGATATTCCTTATTCATCTTGGGCTAATGGTTTTACCTATTTCTCACCATCTATTTCAATAACCATCTCCCTACCCTCATCTTGTACTGGAATTTCCTTCACTTGTCTTTCTCCTTGGTCTAGATCTAGAGATTGATCATCCTCCTTTTGATTTATAGAAGTACTTTGAGAATATTCTTTCCTTATCTATTCAATCGATGCCACATTAGATTCAGCTTCTACTATGAGGTTTTCTTTAATCAACAGCTATCTTGCATAGTCCTCCTTCCCATCACATATCTCTACCTTCTTTGAAGATTTTTGGGTTGGCATCTTACTATCCTCCTATTCTAATGACACCTTAGATCATGCCACAGTGGATTTCTCATCTGATGCCAACTCCCTATTCCCATCTAGAGATTGCATATCTATACCAACAATAAATTCCTTTCTAGCACTTGCATTATGTGTAACTTCTATTGTCTTTTCAGAGATGGATATCTCTGCTTGAAAATTCTCATCATCCCTAGTAATTTTAACACAATGGGAAGCATATTCTTCCACTAATAACTTTGGTTCCTTTGATTATGAAGTTACTTGACCTATAGGAGAAACTTCTATTGTTTGGATCTCAACTTCATCAGTTGGCACCTAAGTGACCTCTTCCAATTCTTTATTTATGTGGATATTATCTACTAATTTGGCTATTTGATCATTAATAGATACATCAAATGCATCTAATGTGGAAAAATATTCACCGATGTCAACATCTATCACATTTGCATGAGCCTTGGTAGACTCCTGTAATGCTTCAAACAAAGGTATACTCACATCCTCAACAGGTAGGGTTTCAGTTATTCTCATACCTAGATTTAGAATTTTGCTATCCATTGGATCGGATGAAACATTTCCTTGGATCATTTTTTCCTGAGTGCTTCCCAATGTCACTTCATCCAAAGGTAAATATTGTTCCATCTACAATACAGTGTAGCGAGGCTATGTCCGAGAAACATCATTTTTCTCATGTTTAGGAGGATCAATCACCACATCTTTGTGCTTATGATTCTTGGGTGGGTGGTAACCCTATCTCACCAGAATTGGCTCATATAGCCTATGTCTCTTATGTGCTATCTCAAACTTCTTGAGTTCTGGTGTTGACTTTCATTCCTATTTATGTGGCCTAGATTGAGAAAGGCCACTTGCTATTGAACCACTCATTAATTTGTCAGCACTATGAGGTTTTGGAAAAATACCTGAGGGAACCAGATGAGATGCCAAACTTTTCCCTTTTTCTTGAAGTGGTGTTGCAAAAGTAATAGGAGCATTTTCCATAGATTTCAAGAGCATTTCCTCAGTCTTTTTCCTCAAAGCAGATATAGAAGTACTAGTCTCACTTTGGTGGCTGAAGTCCATTCATCTATTAGTTTAGAAGTGGGTCTATTTGAAGGAAAATGAGGATATTTTCCTCCCAAAGGATCAATTCTGTCAGCCCCTTCTCTTAGGGGAGGGATATCATCACTTAAGTTTCCCATATCCCTAAATTTATTCAAGATTCTTGTACTTTGGATTGATAGATCAATATTATTTTGAGCCAACCAATTCACATTTCTCCTCATCACATCGTTACTCAAATATAAGAATCATTTGATTCTATTTCATTCCAATTCAGAGGGGCTATAGGTTGTCCTTCTATCTTTTGATCAAGATAGTACTTACTCATCGTGTGTGGATCATCCACAATTCCCTCAGGGATAACTGTAATCTTGAAATCTATGATTTGTGCAAGGGTCATTCTAGAGAAATATCTCAACATGACCTCTTCCTCATCCCTAAAATTCATCCAATAGTATTCAAAATGAGGCTCATGTTCAAAAGTGTTTGCAATATTATTAAACACCCATCTGATATCATAGTTGGCTCTCGCTTCAAACTTTTCCAACTCAAACCTCTTAAATTCATCCTCAATTAATCTAGCTTTTAAAATTGAAGGGAATGAGTACCTTCCAATTCTGATGGGGAAATTAATATTGGTCTTATGTTTCCTAGTAATCAATTTGTGAACTGGTGTTAATTTCCTTTCCAGTTCACACAAATCCATTTTATCATCCAAGTATCTGGGAAAATTATATGGCTTACCTTCAAAGCCACTAACCCTTATATATGTGAACTTCTTATACTAAATAAAATAACATCCATATTCCATAATCACTGTATAGTACGCTAGCACGCTCATAAATTCTCTACTACCCCCATTCTGGTTTGAATAGACATATAATTGGTGCAAAGAAATCGTCATTGACCAATCTCACATTCCCACTCCAATTAACCAATTCAGAATCGGGAAAGATATCATGCATTTGGAATTGCTTAAAATCATCACGTGGAAAGAGGCCGGGAAATTCCTATGTCCTGAAACATTGTAAATTAGGTAGGTCATCATGTAGAACTCTATCTCTAAGGTATCATCCATTTCTATTTTTTTTCCAAACTAACCATGTGACCATAAAGTGCTTCTGCAATAAAAGTATCCTAGTAGATGCTCCCTTTTCTTTCCAAAATTATCCACATGTAGGTACACATCCATTCCTTGAACTCATTTATATTTTCCAATCTAACCATTCAACTTAATAATACAATAACATCCTAAAATTCTTCTACGAATTTTTCCCTAACCAATCTCTTATGGATTGATTATTTCCTTTTTCTCTACTAGGAGCCATTTTGTGTTTATGAGTCTAGCATAATCCTTTTTATTTTCCTCATAATATCATGAGGCTAACTTGATACCCAAGGTTATTGGATTAGTTATCATAGGTAACTTGAGCATTATCCTAATAGCCGTAGGTGTCAATGTCAACACTGCATCACCACTTCCATCTAGCACTTCCCTTTTTCTAGGTCATAGTTTATAGTGCAATGCCATACCAATTCTGGGAGATGAAATGATGGTGGAATGGCACCGAGATAAAGTGATGTGGCTATCTTTAATTTATCCCATATAATCACTTTTATTAGGGATAATCAATCTCTGAAGAAAATCCTTTAATTCGGCATTCATTAAGTCTATGTCTTAATTTTATCTAAATCACTTATAATTCTAGATGCAACCGAGAATGAGGATGCCATGATTTTCATCTTTAAAAAATATAGCTTTATTTCAAAATTATTGTCCACTAAAATAAAAAGCATAGGAGTTCTTTTGTTCTTACCGAATTTCCCACAGCTGAATGAGCACTTCAACATTAATTCAAAATCTTTTCAAACTTATGATTCCTAATTCGAGCTCCATAATTAGATTCACAATATTCCACAATGAAAAATTACTAACGAAGGCAACTGACCGGTTTTGAAAATTGATAATAAAAAGGATCGAGGTGCTTGAAAACTTTAAAATCATCCTTGATTTGTGCAAGATGCATTAATGGTGGTAGAAATTAATGCATTACATCATGGCCACTCATTCCGCTTTTCCCAATTTTAAAATGAACTGCTCCACGTGGAAAAAAATTGCATCGATGTGGGCTTGGGGAGATTCTTTGTATTTTTTTCCAAGATTTTAAAACATATACACTTTTATTCATTTGACCCACTGCCTGCTTTTGAATTTCAATCTAAACTTGACACGTGGTCGCACTTAACAGATAGCGAAGCTATGGGATTTTCCTGAAAATTTGTTCCTTTTTCACATTAAACCAAAAGTATAATTTTTCTTCGATGACCTACTTCCCCACTCCTTGCATGAGAAAGAGCCACGTGTCATTTCTTTGCCTCGAGAACTTCCTTGCACTTTTACACCTTATTACCTTAGTGCGTGAAAATATAACTATGCCTCGATCCCCACATCCATCCCACTTGTGACAAGTGTACATCTTCAGAGGGTGGAATAAATTTATGTTTATGCCTTTTCTGATTGTGAATATTCAAAAGAATATTTGTCGGGAAATGGAGAAATTTTTGCATTTTTGTGAAAGTAATTGAAAGTTATAAGTTTGCAACTTAAACCTGCCACACCGCATCCAACTAGGAAATTCCACATACCAATGGGCGGTGGAACACAACACAAAATTACTGACATGAACAAGGAAAAACCTCATACAGGTAAATTTTCTAATTTTTAAACCCGATTCGTGATCATTTTTTGATTGCAGGGGTTTCTAAAATAATTCATACCCAAACACAATCCTCGACCAAAAAGAGGAAACAACAAACCAACATACAGGAGACCCAAAATAATTAAATCAATGACTGTAACCTTTCAAACCAGTACCCCTCACTTGAAAATAGAGAACAAAAAAATTCTAAAGAAAATCTCAAACAAAAAGGGGTGAGATTATTTCGAGCACCAACAAAATGGTTGAGAGATAAAGTACTAGGCATTAGAGGAGAGTGTGAGAGGCAATTTTTCCATGCTAATCTACCTCCTCATAGCCTTGACTATGGTAAGGAGATTACCTTGAATTCATTTATTGATGGATGGCTCATAAGAAATATTCTTATTGACACGTGTGTGAAAGATAATGTTCTCATCCTTAATTAAATCAATGAATAAGTAACATGCATGATATTCCCATTGGTGTTTTAAAGGATGTTGTTATCAATATCAAAGGGGAGAAATTCACTTGAGAATTTGAAGTCTTAGCTCTTGCTGAGGAAGACAACTTTCCAACATTACTTGGGTGCCCCTGGTGTTATAAGAAAAATGTTGACTTACATTTAAATAAGGGGTATATAAGTTTTGAGAACATGTTATCATTCCTTTGATGGATGGGAAGAGAGTTCCCTATCTTTGAACCCTTGGGAGAAGAATACCTAGACAAAATCTATGTGTGAACTATCAGGGACCTTGAGGTTGTGTAACCAACAAAAGAAGGTGTTATTCAGTGGGAATACACTCAATATATAAGTGATAAAACTATTGTGTCATGTGACAATTGGGTGCACATGACATATGTGATGAGAGTAACAAATGCATGCTTTGTTAGGCACCTCGAGAGGAAAATGTTTCCAAGTTACATTGGGGGAGCCAAACTTGATGTTTTCCCTTTAGCAATGGAGACCGAGTGGATATATGAGGTTGAAAGGAGAAGTATGATTAGCTATAATTTTCTCGAAACCACAACACGTTGTTAGGTGACCCATCATGATAACCTTCTAGAGTAGTATGAGGTGAGAATCATGGGAAGGAACCCGCCTCGTTTCACATCCAAGCATGTGAGAAGACCTAGATGGAAGGTGTGGAAGTATTTCCTCCATCTTTAAGGGTTCATAAGCTTTACTCCACCTTACAAGGCTATGTATGTATGGTACATTTACTCAAAGTTGTGTCGTTAGACAGGAAATTGGCAAGAGTTGACAACTAATCTCCTTCAATCTTTCGAGTATCGAAGTACTAAACCATCGGTGAATGAGGTGTTGCAGGTTGTTAAGTGCCTAACTATGGGAGATAGTCCCATGGCTTAGGATAGAGTACTAGAGTTTTTGGGTGAACCTGTATTCGAAGTGTGCTTTGATGAGGAAGAATCAGAGGAGGTACAACTTGTGCGTGCATCCATGGAAAAAGAGAAAGGAAAATCGGTCTACGTGATTGATGGTGAAAAGGTGGATAAATTTTATGTTAACCATACTTTCGGTACACACGAGGTTATGGATAGTGTTGATGAGAAAGTGTGCACATACGATGAACCCCTAAAAACCAAGAAGGTTAACATTAGTTGGGAGGCAAAACCTAAGGAAGATAATATTGAAAATTACTAGATACAAAGGGAGGTTTCAAAGATTATTGATCTATTGTGTGAATTTTAGGATTTATTTCCACATGGGTACCATGAGCTTAAGGATTTCACCACTCCTTAGGAGAAATGAAGATCAAGTTAAAGGAAGGTGTGCGCCCAATTTAGAAGAGACCTTATCGAATGAATTTGAATTTGTGCATCAAATTCAAGGAGGAGATTGATAAGATGATCGCATCAGGAATCATTAAGGTTATTGAGGAATCAAAGTGGATAATTCTAATGGTCATCAACATTAAGAAGGATGGGAGGATAAGGATTTTCATTGATTACAGGGATTTGAATGTGGTGTGTGTCATTGATCCTTTTCCAACCCCCTTCACCAAAGAGATCCTGGAAGGAGTAGCCAGGTGTGAGATCTATTCTTTCATAGATGGATTCTCAGGATATCATCAGGTTAGAATTGCAAAGGAGGACCAAAAAAGAAAAACTTCACCACTAAATGGGGAATTTTTCCTATAGGGTAATGCCTTTAGAACTATAGAATGCGCCTATGGTGTTTTTATGTATTATGGTTTAGGCATTTCAGGGACTTCATCCATAAATTTATACAAGTCTACCTGGATGACTGGACAATATATGGATTAGTGATGTACCATTGTGAAAATATGAGTTTGATGTTTGAGAAATGTCAACAGCTTGAGTATATCTCTCAACATTAAGAATTGTGTTTTTATTACTCCAACTGGAACCCCGTTGGGAAATATTGTATGTAAAGGAGGCTTACTAGTGGATCCTTCCAAAGTTGACGTTATTGTGGGATTAGGGAGCCTCTAGCGAGGGTGTGGTGTGTGGATTCCTTGGGCATATGGGGTATTACAAAAATTTATTAAGGGTATGCCAAGAATGTCACACCATTAGAGGAGTTCTTTGAAGCAAAAAGAAATTTTCATTTGGGAGAGGCGCAACAGATGGAATTTGACACATTGAAGAATAGGCTTATCATTGTGCCCATATTATGCTTTCCCTCTTAGGATAAGCCATTCCATGTACATTTTAATGCTTCAAGGATGGTGATTAGAGAAATATTAGCACAACCTGGAGAGGGAATTGTTAACCATCCCTTGTGTTTTTCTAGTAGGAAGCTAACCCCAACATAAAAAAATTATACTACCACAAATCATGAGGAATTTTCGATGATCTACGCACTACACAAATTTAGACATTATTTGCTAGCAATACCTTTTATCTTTTACACAGACCACATGACATTAAAGTACTTGGTGAACAAGATCATCTTGTAAGGGCACAGATGTAAGTGGGTCCTATTATTTCAGGAGTTTGAGTTTACAATTGTTGTAAAATGAGGTAAGAGTAATTTGGGGCCTGACCATTTATCAAGGATTGAATTAGGAGAGGATGCGTAGAGCATTGAGGATACAATACCATATGTACAACTATTCAAATTTCACCACATGCCCTCTGACTTGGAAGATATTATTGTGTTTCTCAAAATGGGTGTGGCACCAGATGGAATGAAGAATTTGGAAAGGAAGTAGTTATCCATATGTGTCATGCCCTACATGTTAATTAGTGGATATTTATACAATCTAGGTCGTGATGATTTTTTTCACCAATGCGTGCTTGAGGATGATTGCACTCCAATCATGGAAGAGGATCATGGTGGAATTGTAGGAGGACACTATGCGGGGAATGCAACCACGCGCAAGATCCTTCTAGTAAGATTTTTGTGGGAAATGGTTTACAAATATTGTAAAAAGTATTGCAAGTCCTTTGACCACTACCAATGCCTTGGTAAACTAGGGAAAAGATATGAAATGCCATTAATACCGATTATCAGTGCAAATCCATTCAAGAAATGGGAAATTGACTTTATAGGACCTATTTCTCTAGCCGCGTGAAGGAAAGGTTGACAATATATCATGACATGCACAATTTACCTTACAAGGTGGGTAGAAGCGGCACCTAAAAAGTATTTCATAGTGGTAACAACAATTACGTTCTTGTGGGAAAATATAATCAGCAGGTATGGATTCCCACTAAGCTTAACAAGTGATAGGGGTACTCATTTCTTAAATGAGATAATTATAATTTTATTGGTAGAAATCATGGTGGCCCATCACAAGACTACCCCTTATCACCCACAAGCTAATGGGATTGTTGAGGTGTTTAACAAAATTTTGAATCACACGTTGACCAAGATTTGTGATATGGGAAGAAAGGATTTGGACAAAAAAGTTTCTCCTGTGTTATGGTCATATCGGACTATTTATGAAATATTGAACAAGGCCACACCTTTTCAATTGGTGTTTGACACAAAATTTTTGTTACATATTGAATTCATGTTACCATCGGTGTGTATAACATGCATAGGAGGTTTAACTAATCAATAAGTGCTTGAGGAGAGGATTAATAAGTTGATGCAGTTAGATGAGAGGAAGGTTATTGTTTGTTGGAGTCAGAAAATAGAAAAAGCTAGGCAAAAGTCATGACATGAAAGACACATCAAGAACAAGCAGTTTGAGGTTGGGAAGATGGTTCTATTGTATGATTCCAAGTTTCTGCACCATCCTGGGAAATTCAAATTCCATTGGTTGGGCACAGTATATTGTATCCTATATACTTGATTCAGGCACTTGCCAATTATAAGCGCTAGATGGAACAAAATTTCTAGGACACTTTAATGGGAGTATGCTGAAGCCCTACTATGAATAAGTCTTCTTTGTGTTTTTAAATAAGGTAGTATTTCTAGTTAGCCTAGGATTTTCTTTAATGCAGTTTCCTTTCTTTATGTTTCCCTTTCTCATTGTTTTGTTGGTTAGTGTTGTTTTGTTTTGTGCGCATTTGTGTGCTAGTAGCCACTTATTATTTCAAAAAAATTCTATGTGCAGAAGACCACACATCCATTTTTGTGTGGGGTGGAGTGATGTGACAAGTGTTGGAAGTTATGGTTATTGATGGCTCAAGTTGAAAAATCAAAAACACGTGGATTGGAATATTATGCGTAGAAGAGGTGAACATGAGGGAAGGATGGTGTCAAAAGGCTTTATAGAAACCACGTACAAGAATGAAAAGTGCAAGAACAACATGAGGTAGGCGATGTCAAGAACCGGATTAGGACACAAAGGAAGAATGTCTTCGATGTTGTAAGCATACACGTAAGGATCTGTGGTCGATAAGGGGTTTTTGTGCACATGAAGGTTACCAAATATTTTCGTATAGGATTGAGCACAGAGGAAAAGCATTGAATTTTGGCATTGGAAAAATCTTCCTTTATTGTGAAAGTACATTAGTAGGTGGCATGGTATTTATTATGAAGAAAAACAAAAATTATAAATAGAATATTAGGGGTGCGTTGTTTTTTATCTTGCATTTTAAGTTATCAAAGAGCTATCGTGAACTAGAGAATCCTTACAAAGAAGGTATGAGAAGATTGGTGAATATTTGTGTGCATCACTAGTGTGATCAGTAAACTAGAGTGGAAAAGAGAACATGGGCGTAAGTGGAGAAGGTTGTGGGGAAGGATCTTGCAATTGTTACGCCATCTTATGGAAAAAAGGTTTTTAAGTTAGGGTTTCATAACTAGGGAAAAATGTTTGGAGGGATTTTTGCAAAGGAGTGGAGCTGCAAAGTTGAGAAGATCTAGGACCAGAAGAGAGGAAGAAGTTTTAAGGACCTAATGAAGGAATGAAACCAAGGATAGTAGAAAAATTTTTCATCGAAGAAGGGAAAGGGAAAATAAGCTATTTCTACCTTTTCAATTAAGAATGGTACATGGAAATGCGAGACCAGACATATTACTTAGTAAGGAATGGGTGTCTCATGTCAAAAAGATGTCCGTAAGTGATTACAACCATCAAACAAGCACCACATAAAATGAGATGACACTAGAGCTGGTTTTCCCTATAGAGAAGAGGACACCAGATGGAATGCCTATATATGAAGATGAAAATGGAGAAGGTTGGGTTGTTGCAACTCTATGAGTTTCCCTATTTTAGAAAGCCTAAGCAACTATACCAATGGTTGATGTCATGCATGCATGAATACCACTTCTATTTCATAGGTTGAAGGATGCACATAACCCCCAACTGATTTATAAGTTCACTAGCATTATCTATGAAGGAGAATCATTAGATGATGATTTGGGAGACAAAGAAGCCATTAAGAAGACCATTGAAGCTTATGACTATAAGAAGGGTTCATGCTACTTCAACATTTCTGAAATCATCGACCCTATGATGAGGATGGTCACATGCTTGGTCACAAATTTGAATGGGAAACAGATATGAACATAGATCAACAAGGCTTGGTTG
Source organism: Taxus wallichiana var. yunnanensis (assembly GCA_018340775.1). Taxonomy (NCBI): domain Eukaryota; kingdom Viridiplantae; phylum Streptophyta; class Pinopsida; order Cupressales; family Taxaceae; genus Taxus; species Taxus wallichiana. The sequence continues at coordinate 297,934,724 of CM031243.1, read as the reverse complement.
AATGTATGATGCAAGATCTTAGAGGGGACCATCTATAACCTCTCACCTTTTGTTTCAAAGGAGATTATAAATGTTGCATGTGATGGAGAGAAGATCATGTTTAGTAATTTCCTCCTCACCATTGTCTTTTCAAGAGATTGGAGTTCCCGATGGGCTAGATAAGTTTGTTTAGGAATACATAGATGAGAACCCCTCTCCCTCCAAGAGGTTTGAACAATATACTTGTGACACCATGATGACCACTCATAAGGCATGCCTAGAAAAGTGGTATAAGTAGATGTGTGACGCATTTGGGGCCCAATGGAGAATACCTTAGCAGTTTCCTTCATTAGTAAAAGGAGAGGATGAGTTCACCGTATACCAACATTTTTTAAAAGGTAGATTTACTTGGATAGATGGCACCAAGATTCACCGGTATAAGTTTCCCTTCTCCTTCATGGTGCAATACTTCCAAGTGGGTTTAATCGATTCAAAGAGGAAAAGAAACTTAGGTTTTATCTAAGCATACTACATCAAGATTACCACGAGTTGTGCATGAAGTTAATATACCCCAAGAAGTGTACCTATGTGGAGAAGTATGTCTCCCATGATGTGCACATGTTGAAACCATAATATTTCTTGTTGTAGGGAGGATGACAGTGAGGGTTTATTTGTGCCTAAAGCCTAAATATGAAAAAGGATCTTATATTGAAGATGATGTCTCCATTCTTGAGGACCCCACCATGAGGAAAAATTTTGTGCCAAGGAAAAGAGAAAGAGGGGAGGCTCCGAGAAAAAGGCATTGAGGGCGCATATAGTACGATAGTAGGGATATAGGATTCGAGCACGGGCACAAGTACTTATGTCCACCGGAAGAGGTCTCCCATTAGAAAATATTTGTCATAGAAGGAAGATTCACTAGTAAGGGAAGATTCACCCAAGAGAGAAGAAAAAGATAAGTCCCCTAAATTGGAGTCACCAGTAAGGAAGAAGTAAAGGGTGAAAAAAGGGTCATACTCAGGAGAAATAGAAATCATAAAGGCTGAAAAGGAAATCAAGATGATGAAGAGTGCGGTGAGGTGAAGAATCATCATGTGTACAATGTACACAAGTCGATGATGAAGAAGGAAATGAAGAGAACGATGAGAATGAGGAAGGAAAGAACTTTAGGAGCATGGGCGAGACCCCAACTTAGCGAAAAGCTTCCCAATGATACCACACACAGGTGGAAAGGGTATGGTAGTGGCATAGGAACATGAAATGACTTATATTAATGATCCAAGAAAGGTACTACACATGCACTTCCAAAGCACACTTCCTATAAACCAACTCCTCACTTGGTCTTCTTTTGATGAAGAGGGTGCATACCTGCGCATTAGGAAAATGCTATCCTAGGATTTTAAGTCCTACATTGATGAACTTGAGTTTGAGGTAAATCATGATGCATTGATGAAGATACCAGATGCCAAGGAGTAAAATCCTTGCAAATTCCCAATAAGCTGCTTAGATGAGAAAATTTTCAATGTACTCAACAAAGTATCGGTGGAGGTGGAAAAAAGTCTCTTTGGTAGAAATGAGAGGAGGAGCTTGAGAAAAATAATGAGGAGATCATTGAGAGGGGAAAATATATAAAATATAAGGAATTGATTAGTGCATAGTTAAGAATGAACTAAGGGATGAAAAGGTGAAACTGCACGAAGTCCACAAGAAGATAGAGCCCATTTCAGGTGTCATTATCCTAAAACACCTAGACTTGGCCCCACCTGAGCATAAATACGAGTCAACCATGAACTTCTTGGAATACTTTACCCACATGCTCACCATAGAAAGGTGGTCACTCACATTAGAGTTGGAAGAAGAGGTGATGGCACACTAGAAGGAGAAAGAAAAGCTAAATATTCGAGAGATAGTGACTCGAGACTCCAAGATCCTTTCCGCATAGATGACCAAAGTCATGTATGATAAGCTGTGCAATAGAGACATGGTAACAAGCATAATGGTTAGTACACATAAGGTGGATCTGAAAGAATTTTAGGAAAAGAACAAAGGAAATAGGGTGGAGTGTAATAAGATCCTAGTTGAGGTTGAGAAGAAGTTAGAAGCAATTGAAACCTTACAAGGTTTAATTAAGAATAGGCTAAAGGAACTATACCCCCAAGTCACTCACAAGATGGATGTGCTAGGTGATCTTAGCAAGCAACTGAGGAAGCATTGTAGATACACTTTGAAAGCTAAGAGTGATGAACTAAGTTTTGATGAAGTAAGTGCATTGGTGGGTGACCTACTTCAACAAGCATAGGGAGAAGTGGATGCTTGGGAGAAGATTGAGGCATCCATGAAGAAGGATTTCCCACTCCTCATGCAGCAGTAGCATATTCTTCCATTCTTCCATTCTTTATTTAGATTATTTCAATTCCACTATTCTTTATTCTTTGAAGGAGCATAATGTTTCCGAGGACAAATAACATGTGTAGTGTGGGGTGATGTTGGACCCTAAATATTTTCTAAGTACAAGGAGGTGCACACACATGATTAGTTAATATAAGGGAACTTAGGGAACATCATGTAGGAAAAGGGTTTGAGTGAAAATAGGGGAGTGCACGTGAGACAAAACAAGGGTTTAAAGGACTTAGCCATATTTGGCATCATGGAGTCACTTGAGGAAAAACGTGAGGACCCAACTAGGCATGATAAGTGGATAAGGTGTCATCCTGGAACCTTGGAGGCCAAGAAAATGATATTCCATGTAGGGAATATTCCTAGAGGCATCATTACAATTAGTGGAAGGTTTTGCAAAGAGGATAAGCATTCACCAATGGAGGACCACATTAACACTTGGCATGCGATCTGCTCATGAGAGAAGTCATGATAGTGATATCGATCCTAATTAATGAAGTTCTTGGGATAGAAAAAAATGAAAAGGATAAGGTAATGTGAAGGTACTAAAAGGTACAGGAGTGCTAAGAAAAGAGGGTAACAAGGTGCTGCAGAAATGTTAGGAAATGCTAAGGGTTTGGAGCTCATAATGCTAGGGTTTAAAGTTCTTTGTGCTAAATGGTTGTAAGGTATATCATTAAGCATATGTATGGGTACTAGGGTATATAACAAGGGTTATAATGGGGAAATCATAGTTAGGATCTCTTATCAAATTAGTTTACAGGGGTTAGATCTCTGTCATTTGATGTATATGGTATGAGATGACCCTTTTGTGTAGTGTGGCTACTATAGACTTTTTAAAATCAATATACATGGAAACTCATGAAATAAACATTATAAAGTGTTAGTCTAGGTTAGAAAATGATAAAATGTGTGTGAAAGTGCTAAAAATCAAGAAAAATTGGACCAAAATGTCCAATAATGCTAAATTTGCAACTTGCATGAGTAGTTCAAGGAAATATTCCAAGTGAAAAAGCCAATTGCACATAAAATTTGACCAAACTATCGCCAAAGAGAAAAATAAAGTGAGGGTAAAAATTCCTAAAATCCCTAAAAACCAAATTGGTGATTAGTCCATGTGACAAAAATGGCGAAAAGTTAATTAAAAAGGACCTAATTCGATGAAAATTCCTAAATAAGTAAGTAAACTATTGAGCGAAATATTTTTTTATTTTTATTTTTTTTTTTTAGTAAAAAGAATAGAATAAAAAGATAATCGAAAGTCAAAGAATGGAATATGTGAAAGTGCATTTAAGTGTGAAGTAAACTAAAATGAACCGAAAGTGTAAATAATAGCCAAAATGTATCGATATATATATATATATATATATATATATATATATATATATATATGACTCTATATTTTATTTACTTGCCCCCTAATTAATCAATCTAAGAATATTATAAAAATCAACTAAACCTAAACCAAAGCTAAACTAAAGTAACTTAAACCGAAAATATAGATTTAACCTAAAAATCTTAAAACACGTAAACCTAATCTGGTGCTATATGTTTAGGCGGTGTGTTTATAATCCTAAAAGGTTTGCGGGTCTATACTAGGGGAAAGATTGATATTGGGGATGGGGCAATATGTTTTATTGCAGGTTGGGGAGAGAAGCTCGGGGTTGGGAGTGAGCTATGATCAAGGGTACGCGGATCAAGAGCTGAGTTGAGAATGAGGTGAGGGAGGGTAAAACATAGGGATAAGGGTGAATGGCTCGGTGAATAGAGAGGAGCGAGGTCATTGTGTCGGGTAGGAAAAATCGGGAGATGGGGTGATGGGGTGAGGGGATTTGCAAGAACCAGGAATAGTGAATGGGTTCATTGGATTTGGCACGGTAAAGTGGGAGATGGCTTGCAATCCAAGCTCACCAAGTAGGGGCTAGGGTAGGGGTTATTAGGGGCTTTGGGCTGGGTTGGCATGTAGTGAGGGGTAGGGTAGGTCGATAGTGAGAAAGGTCTCATAGGGAGGGATGAGGTGGGTAGTTAAGTGAGTGAGCTAGGTAAGAAATGAGGTAGGTAGATTTTAGGGCTTGTGTGGATGAGAGGAGCTGTGAGGTGGCTTGACCGAGCTGGCTGAGCCAGGTAGGTAGAAATGGAGTGGGTAGGCTTTAGATATTAATAATTTTCTTTTTTTTTGTTTTTGTTTTTAAATGTATTTTAATTTTTTTAAAGAGTAAAAACAAAAACAATAGACTTTGTATCTATATGCAAAATTTTAATAAAAATCTAATCTAGGCTCATTTTTTTGTGTTTTGTGTGCAGGTGTATTACAAGAGAAAATATCCAAACCAATTTTTTTTTGTGTACTCACACTAATTTCTACACTCCAAATAGAAATTTGCACTCACAATAAATCAACAGAAACTGAGAAATACAACAAATATGTTATTATTTTTGTGATTTGGGAAACTTGGTGCTTGCTTCTACACCTGCATAATTACTTTTTGTCAAACTTGCACAACAACACAAAAAAACAAAAGGAACACTACAAGAACAAAATTAGAGAAACATAATGAAACAAAGATGAAAAAGGGGTGCGACTCCCACCAGGCGTGCCAAAATGTATGCTATGAAAAATCACAGTAATGAAAGACAAACAAATAATAATCAAACCTTCCAAGAACCTTTTAATGCAAACCTTGATAAGAGTATCCTTTGAAACCTTGCAAATAAATGTCGAAATTATTGTGGATGCTCTTGAGTAATCTCCAAGGTTTGAATGTGAATGCTACCAACACAATGAATTCGGAGAGTTTTTGTACTTTAGATTCAAGAGGATTTGTAAGGTAAGCATGTAATTTATAGAGGAAAAATCAGTTAAAGTTGGTTATACATGGATAAATGAATATGCTAAAAATAACATTGTGGGAAGTTGCAATAGTTTTGGGGGAATAAATGAATTAATTGCAAAAAGATGCATCCGGAAAGGTGGTTGTACATGCATTTTAATTGCCCCCACCTTTCTAGGATTCTAGAAGTGCAGTTAACTAGGATAAGGATAAGGAGTCCAAGTGGAGTCTAAGTGGAGTCTAGGTGGAGTTTGATCAAGTGGCAGATGACTAGGATGTGCACACACTTAATTAATTATTTAATTAATAAATAATAATTAATTTAGCTAAAGGGATACAAAGGATACATGGGATTAATTTAATTAATCCAAAGGGGTACAATGTGTACTAATTAATCGATTTAATAAATTAATCACAAATGAGTGAATAACAAGGTGTACTAGGATAAAACTGGAAAAAAGTGGAAACATAAGTGTAATTTTGGGATGTCTATAGTCATGACTCGGATCCGGTTCCTTGTGCTTCATACAATGTTTATTTACCTTTTGATATGCATTGATGTGTAGATCTGTTAGTTATATCTTTTGCCTTTTAAGAAGATGCATGTATATCTATTTCTAAAAATAATCATCATTTAATTATGGAACTCTCTTGCTAATATCACATAAAGAAGGGGCTCAAGGTGCCCACGCACGCCTTGGGTTAGCACCCGAGTATGATGGGTGATAGGTTGGCGTGATTGGGTTTATAAAGAGGTACGAGGGTAAAGTAATTACAACACTCATTTGACCTCATTCCAAGTCTGATATATTCTTAACTTCATGATCCAACATAATTGAAAGACTCAGCTTCCCATGTAAACTATGCACATTCCAACCATGAGAATTTCACTCACTTTAAGCTACAAATCAACTTCTTCACAACCCTATTTTGGTTTACTCATCGAGATCTTGTAAAATATTCATCATGGAAACCTAAATTTTTACAAAATCATAAAAACACCCTCTTATATCATCTACAATCATTAACTTATCTCAAATAGCTCTATACCTTCACCACCACTAGGACTTGCATGACAAGGCCTTGGGGTTTTGCATGTTCTAGAACAAAAACAACTAAACCAACACTGAAACCAAACATAAAACCTCTCCTAAATAATTATACATGATGAATATGATGTGAAATATCTTCATAATTGTTTCCAAGAGCTCACACACTTCTGTAAGTGACTATCATGCCTTATTAGGCCTCCAAACACTAGGATTAGGCCTAGTGTGCACCATGACCAAGTAGTCAAACCTCATAGATAAAATTCTAGGATCTCTAAAAGGACCCAACACACCTGATACAACATTTATCACACCTTTGCATGCTTCCATGATCTCATATACCTCTGCACCTCATTCTCATGCACCATTTGGCCTTCAAACATCTAGACTAGGTCTAGATGAACACCTACAAATCATGCTCAAACATGTACCTGCACTCCTCCACTTCACACTAAATATTATTGACCTTCACCAGATGTCATAATAACATTATGAAAAAATCTAAAGCATTCAGTCTAGAATCAAGAAACCAGTTCATACGCTGAAGCAAATCATTCATGCTGCAAAGCAAGTAGTTCATACTCCAAAGCATCCAAGAAAACTCTGAAGAAACCTAAATTCCATATTTTATAAACACATACACTTATGGCACACCATACTAACTATGATAAACTTCATGACAACCTCTACTCAACTTAAATGGTGATCATGCCTACTAGACCATGCTTCAGAACACTATAACAACTCACCATACTTGGACACTACTAATCAACTTTCATGTTTGACCTTTGAATAACACCTCATGTAGACTCACACAAAACCATGATACCCTTTTACATCAATGTAATTGACATCAATGACAACATGAAGTGAAAATGTCCAAAATCTTATGACTACCTAACATCTTCATATTGTCTTGATTCTTTATACATCAACCTGAAGCTCTCTTCACACCGTGTCAAGCTTTGGACTTGACTTTCCCTAGGAGCATGCACTATAACTCTATTTCAAGAAAAATACTCTTGGAATTTCAATATAAAATCACATTTTTATCCAACCTAGGTCTTATAGAATTTTATATATGAATAACTACTAAGAATTTTATTGTTCAATGAACACGAAATCTTATAAAAATTCTTTCTATAATTTGTAGAGTCTTCAACCATCCTTTTATTTCAAAAAAATGGAACAATAATTATCAATAATACCTCTACACATCAGTATCCTTCAATTCTTATAACTTTCTTGGCATCTCATTATCTACACTTCTTCTTGCCTCACTGATTTTCTAGACCATAGCAATATTCTAAAATGGACATAGGTCAATTCAAGCCATGAAAAACTATCCTTTCATATTTACTTCTAAAAATGTGTAAACACATACTAGAGAAATTATTTTCAAACAAAATTTCATACCTTGGAATTTACACAAGAAACCATCAAACTCTTCAAGCTATCATACTATTAAACAAGGCTTGGAAAATTACATTAAAATTCATTCTTTAGTACCTCTTCAACTTTTGATGCTCCTATGACTCAAAATTCATGCTAACTAGAATAAAGTCATCATTCAATTCTTCAACCTTTGAATCATTCTATCATACTTTTACAACATTATTATACCATTAAACTCTATGATGAACTCAAAAAATTCCCCCTATCTTGAGAAACCACAATCTTCATTACTTATGTCAACTTACTTGAGCTTAAAAATTACCATTCCTTCAAGCAATATCAAAGCCTTATAAAGTATCAATATACCTTATTCATGCATAACAAACTTTAAGTTTTCTTGATGCCTCTATCATACACTTATTCCTTTTGAGATGAAAACCACTCATACCATGAAAATCATTTCTTTAACATCATACAACAAATAATATGTAATCATTATCTGCTACAACTTTAAATGTTCATCATACCCATCAAGCTCTAATGGATAATGAAATACCCTTACATAATTCTTCTTGTTTAAACCTTATATGATAATGAGAAAAAAATTTACTCCCCTAGGATAGTACATCCTTCTTCCAAGATCAATAATCCATGCATATTTCATCCTTGGGAAAACTCTTTCATATCAGATATCTCTTCTTTGACTTTAAAAATCCAACCTATATTATAATCCATCACAGTAATATATCTTAAGACTACCCTTATTAACTCTTTTTAGGTACACACATACATACCTTATTGACTGTTACATAGGGCAACAAGAACATAAAAATATTGATTGATATCCTCTTTCTTAGTCCTTCAAACCTTGATGGTAATGAAAAAAATCCTTCTTGGATCACTCAAGGTACCACCATACTCTTCACATTTTTAACAGTTTCTTCATACCTCGTTATTTTTTTATACCAATAATATACCTATAGATTTCAAACTTAATCATAATATTTTTCATTGTTGTCACCTTTACTTGATTATAATGGAAACTCATGCTTTCTAAAAATCTATTACAGACCTTCTTGTCTTCTTCGGATGCAATCACAAACATCTTATTTGAGTCACACATATGATGGAAAACATCATCAACATGCAACCATGTCTAACACCTGATGTGAATGATGTTGTCACTTTTAACATTATGCAACAACTTTACTATGCCAACCTTATACCTTGTTGATGTACTTTACTGAAAACATATCTCTATGATCCATTATAACTTCATGAGATGAACAATATGAATAAAAATATATACCTCGTAAGAGTATACAACCTTAAGAACGCACTATCTCCCTCTAGGATAAACATTATTTCACAAATGATAAAAGAAACTTATCCATATAGAATACAACATTTTGACCTCCTTCATGATCATCATACATAATATACCTCAAATTTAATAATTTTCACATATCGTCAAACCATTAATGCTCTTTTTGAACTAATGTAATCTAATAACATAACCCCTTGTCAATGTTTTGAGGTAAGATACACCATCTTCAACATTAGCAATATTTTAACTATGAGAATATAAAGCAAAATTTATCGTTCTTACTTATTACGATTCTTCAAGTTACTATATAAGAGTAACACAACACATATACCAAATTGGAAGACCTTTCATAGCTCTCATGATGATAATCGAAACCATTCACAAGACCATTTACTTACTCGATAACTTTAAATGATGGGCAAAGACATATACCAACCGAGAAAAGATTCTTCCTCAAACCATCATGAAAGAAAATTGTCACCTTTAACTCCATATTTAGATGAAAAAAATCCTATGCCACACAAAATTCTTCATGAATGATATAGATAAATTCAAGAAATAAAAATACCTTTGATGGATCAACACCCTAAAAACCTTCTTGATAAATCTCAAAAAAAAAAACATTTCACTTGTCATAACCTTTTTTTCCATAATGAATTTTATGTATTACAAGAAAAATACCCATGAGAAAACCATTCAACTCTTATATGTAGTCCTTTGAGTATATGCACACCTTTTTAGACTAAAACACACTTTGTTATGTCAAAAAAGTAACACCCAAGGATTTTCCCGATATAGATCCCTACGTTTTGGCTAACATGGCATGATCTCATGAGAGTGGGACTTGCATAAATGAGATCAACCTCTAGAGAAGGTTGTTTCCTCTACCTAATCCTAATGCTAACCTAATCCTAATGCAAAGCTACTCCTAATGTATAAAATATAGTTATCTACTCCTATTCTGACAATCCTAGAGACTAGGTAGAGTGAAAAGTGCATAAAATGGGAATTACTAAGTTAAGGGGGATGATAGCACCAAGAAGAGGGTGGAAAGATACTCTAAAATGAGAAAAATGGGAGAGAAAATGAGAAATGAGAGGATAGACATAAGTACTACAGTATGGAACTCATTTAAACTATCATTTTCAAAGACACAACAAAATTCTATTCTGCAAGGAGAACAAAAGATACACAAAATTCCCACAAATTTAATGAAATGCAATAATTTTCAATACAACATGAGCTAGAACATATTGATAGCCACAAAACAAGTATGTTATTACTTTAGAAAAGTCACAATACATTACAGTAAAGGAGAAAGGAAATATTCACCAATTAGTTTCTCAAATATGAGGTATGAAACCCATATATGCATATGCAACATTTGAGATAGAGTGCACATGCATTATAATAATTCACAACCCTTATAAATACATCTCTCCTTACAATATATAGAAATGAGGAGAGAGAGAGAAGCAGGAAATTAGATGGAAGATTGAATTTTGGCCTTCATCTACTAACAAGATGAATAAGATCTCTATAAACCATGATGGGCACCCTACCAAGCCCATTCCCCATGTCTTTTTGAAGATGCTGACGTACCATATCTCACCAAAATATGGTTTTTGAGATACCTAGATTTGCATCTTAAATCCTAAATACATTGTCTCCATTTTATCCTATAGAACACCATCAATTTATGATTATGATAATGCCAAATTGAAGGGCTCAAGGAGACCCTTCCAATGGTACTAATTTTGTCCAATTTGGAGTTATGCATCGAAATATATAAGCATTTGAAAATGTTCCTATTCGGATGAACAAGGAATCAACATGTGTCGACCTTTGATTAGCTCGGGGATTATCCTCTGCCAACATGTGCATTTAGTTTACCATTTACCATGTGTCTATCTCATTGGGCTGCAGTCAAGATTTACCTTCTTCGATTTTATTTTCCTTTGTCTTTTTCCTTTCTTGTGGATTTATGAACATCTAACACATTAAGAAATGTGAGGCAATAGAAATATGCCACTCTTCTCACAATGTTAGACTTTATTTTATTTCTTAACCGATAGCTCTAAAGTTGAGCCAATACAAAAACTCCATGCTCTTCATAGTGTCAAGCTTTCCTTCTACCTCCCCTAATAAAGTGTGAAGTTTTAGCCAATGAGGAAGCTCCACACCCTTTCACAATTCACTTTTTCCTTAGAACTTAACTAACTGTTAGAAAGTGTGAGGTAGTAAGAAATCTCCAAACACTTCATAGTGTCAGTACTCCTGATTACCTCTTATGTTAGCTGTGAAAATTTGACCAATGAGGAATCTCCACACCCATTGGGTTGTCACAATTTTGATAGCTCTTGACTAACAACTACAAAGCATAAGACAATAGAAAAGATCCGTGCTTCTCAAAAATGTTAGTTTCTCTACTTCATGCTTGATTTTAATTGGCCATTCCTTCATGTCACAACCTTTCCCAAGGGAGAACTTAGAAAATTTTGGGCTTATAATTTTTTTCCACATGTCCGTGTTTTGCTAATAAGTTCACCCCGCTGACTTCTTAGCTTGGATGTATCTCGTACCTAAAAAAATTATCTATTTTGACTCATTTTGGGGACTTGAAGTCTACAAAACCCAAATTTTATGAAGGGACCTGGAAATCCTCCATGTGTTCTCTTCATGTCATGATCATTTGAAGTCATTTGGCGGTGTAAAATTTTGATGAGAAATAGGACATCTTTTAGATTTTATAAGGAACCGACCAATGCATTTAAACTTGATCTCCCGTGGGTTTTTAAAATCATATGGTTGGTGCTTTTGAGATGTGGAACTTGACAAATGCCTAAATGTATTTTTCTTCATGAAAATGGATAAGTCCACTTAAAAATATAAGTTATACAAATTTAACCCGAGGGGGTAAATTTGGGATAACAATTGGCAACTCGCGGGAGTAATATGCCTGCTATATGTGAAGATCAGTGGCCTAGAATCATCCATTGGGCATGGATTTGGCCTGATTATCTAAAAAATAATCTAAACTTGAAGAACGCACCTTTGAGTTCACTTTGGAAGCACTTCCTGGACCTAGAGCTGATCTAGAGCTTGAACTAACCATCTTCATCACTAGAATTTTTTGAATAAAGTTTTATGGAGAGGAAAATTGATCAACTTGGCCTTTTCACCCTATTTTCCCTGCAATCAATGATGAAACTGAGAATTTTCCCCAAAATTTAATTCCAATTTCTTTGCATTTGATGTCTCGAGATATTGTTTTCGATCCTTGCAACCCTAAAACTCTTCCAATCTCATCTTTTTGATGATATCTTCTATGAAGTACCATGCAAAAAAACAATGCCATTGAAAAGTAATAAAACTATGTAAATAAATTAGGAAATGAAACCTATTCTACCAACAATAAAATGTGTTGAAAGCACTTAGAGGAATTTAAAACTAATCTACTATGTATAAGGGAATAACTTCGCTTCACTCAATAGTAATGATTTAGATAGATTCCATTAACTGGAATTTACAAATCCTTTCCATCTAATGTTTACAATCGAAAATCATTATTTTAATTATAGCCTAAAATGATGTAGGGACCACTCTATATTGCATCAAATTTTGAGTGTCTACCTAGTTTCTCTTTGTCTGCATCCCATTTCAAGACTAAGTCTCCTTCTTGGAAGCTCCTGGTTTTGGCCTTCCTGTTAAATCTCATCTTGAATTGATCTTGATATTTCTCCATTGTTTGTATAGCTTGGATTTTCAATTCTTCTAGCTCTATGAGCTCTACATATCTGACCTCCATGGCCTCAAAATCAAACAGTTCCAGCTATTTGATAAGCTCCAATGTTGGTAATTTAAGGGATATTGAAAACTTTTCTTCTCTCCATAAACTAACCTATAAAGAGAATTACCAGTTTATTTCTTGGGGTGATTCTTTCAGCCCACAAAGCTGATTTCAATATTGTGTGCCATGTCCTATGATTCTCATCTAAATTCCTCATTATGATCCTCAACAAATTATTGTTTATGGATTCATCCTGACCATTACCCTGAGGGTAATAGTTTGAAGATGTGCTCAAGTATACAACATTCTTTACAACCCAATAAGATATCTTTATTCCAAGAAAATCTAGAGCATTATTATAAATAATTTTGGAAGGAACACCAAATCTTTCCACAATACCTTCATAAAAATCCGAATGATGGCCTCATTTGCTTCCTTTAGTGCAACTACCTCTATCCACTTGGTGAAGTAATTTGTGGCTGTGAGGATCCATTTGTGACCCAAGCTTGAATTTGGATTGATTACTCCAATTAATTCCAACCCCATTGCATGAATGACTCATTTACAAAGATGGGGTAGAGTGGAAGGGATGTTATTATTTATTTTCCTATAAATAAGGCACACTTATTTCATTTTTATCCATTAATAGTATTCATTATAGAGACTAGGATATTAATACCAAAATTTTAAGATTATGAGAGAAGTGACCTTTGGGGAAAAGTGACCTCTTACCTTTGCATCATGTAATTCATGCAACACTTTCTCTATCTGATATGTCTAGATACACCTCATGAAAACACCATTCACATATTTTCTTAATAGGATTCCATCAATGAACACATAGGGAATGGATTGAAGTTTGAAATACCTTCTTTTATATTTGTTCAATCCTTGAGAGAACTAATCTATTTTGAGAATGTGGATTAAATCGTTGGTCCAACAAAGAATATTAAAAACATCATTTGGTTATTCTTGATTATCTTGAAGCACAAAGATGGCCTCTTCATATGTTTCTTAAATTGAAACTAGTTACGCATAGGTCCCATGCCTCTAACCAGATTAGTCACCTTGATATCAACATCATATTCCATCACCTTGGTTATCCAACTAACTCTCTTATCATTCATGTCTTTACTCAAGAGAAAATATTTCACACCAGCGTGTGAAACTAGCAAATGTATCTTGTTATTAGACACCATATGTCTAAAATTCTTCAAGCTTCTTATAACAACAAGGACATGCTTCTCAACAAATGAATATATTACCTCATAATATTTAAGAATCTGGCTGAAAAATGTAATAGGTTGCTCCAATCCTTCTCCATTCAAATTTAGACCAGTATGTCTGATATTGTTTTTCCCCTCAAAGGCATACAAGGTAAAATCCTTTGAGAAATCTAGATTTATGAGAGTTTGGGCATATGAAATAGCCTGATATATGGCTTCAAAGATTTATTTTCCTAAAACATTCCATTTGAAATTCATGATTTTCTTCAGAATCAATGTTAGTGGCTTGACAAGGTTGGAAATTTTCATAAAAAATCTTCTAACAAATTTGATTCTCCCAAAGAAACTTTGGAGATCCTTTTTATGACTAGGTAATGGCAATGTAATAATGGCACCAAATCTTTTTGGATCAATGGTTACTCCTTCTTTATATACAATGTGACCAAGTATTTTACCTTTATGAGGTAAGAAGATACATTTCTTAGGGTTAAAAGAAACTCCAAACTCCCTACACCTTTCAAATACCTACGTGAGGTGAAGATGTTTTTCAGCAATAAGAAGCGTATGTATGAGAAAAATTTAAGGTAGAAGGTTGGTACGTGAGGAATACCTGGAGGTTGTGAAGAGGTTGCACACTTTGTAGAAGGCCAAGTTGATCAAGAGCACTCCTTTTTTCTATGAAGGACTACCTAAATAGCAAAGCAAGGCCACAAGATATAATTAAAAGCATAGGTTGGTGTATTTCCTAGTGGGAGATAGATCCATGAAGCAAGGTGATTCCTACAAGGTTATCAATCCATGTTTGAACACAAATTAATGTAAATAAATAACATGAAATCGATATTTCTCTTTGTAGTTGTATAATTTAGGTATCTCACACAAGCATAATACTTCAAATATAATATAAATAGTGAATACAAGATTAAATTCAAAGTGTTCGGTGGGTTATTAAGTTTTGTAGGTGTAACAAAGGGTGTTAAAAAGTCCTGGTGAGGTTGTGGGAGGTTTTGAGAGGTTTTAGGTAAGTAAATTAGATCGTTGGTTTGAGGGAGAATGCGACACAAAACAATGCTAGTTGGGGAACCGACATAGGTAACTAGTTCTAGCTGGTATCGGTTATCTAACCAATAATGGTAGGGTAAATTAGGTGCCAAAGTAGAAACAAGGTTGGTTAGGGTACCTTGTGATTGCACAAAGTGTTGGTAAGGCTTAAACAAGGTGTTAGGATTTAGGTGAAGGCTTAGTAAGGGTGAGAGAGGTGATTGGAAAGGTGGAGAGGTTCAAGTTGGTAGGGTATTGGGTAGATGGGTGACGGATGGTATTCAAGTGAGAAATAAGTAGTGTAAAAAAACAAATAACAAATCTAAGACCAAAGTCGATAACTAACGAACCGATTAAGATACTTATCTAAAGACTTGGAGATTGGTAAATGTGGTGGTTGGTAGGAATTTTGTAGGAGAAATGGGTTTAGATATAGTGTTGTGGAAACGAAGACCGAGTTCTTCCCTCGTGAACGATCTGAGGCTATGGAGAAAGAGGTTAGTTGGTGGTGAAGAACTTAGATGCTCTGGTGTTGTGTTTTATCATCATATGCTCAATTGAATGCCTGAATGTGAATGAATAATCCAAAATCAAACCAATGGAAGCATCTGGGGAAAGAGTTGTAAATCCTTATTTAAAGGAACTGATGATGGTTCCTTGATTAGCACCGACCAAGGAATAAACGATGTCTCATTAGGGAGAAATAGTCCAATTTTCTTAAAACAGATTCGTTTCCTCCCTTTTGGCATGGGTCAAGATTTGACTGTGGGCTAAAATTCTTGGTTCACATTTAAACACATGGGGAATTGATGGAAGGAGTGATTAGTAATAAATATTAGGTTAAGAAAGATTCTTAGTTAGTTAAGTGAAGTGATGACTTAATGTTAGGAGTGATGACCTAGTCTCAGTTAGTTAAATGGACTTAGAATGGGTCCAAAGTGAGGTGGAAAGGTGAGGTGGAGGGTGAGGTGATAATTAACCTAATATTGATCATTAGATTAATAATAATGTGTGGAAGGGGTCATGGGAAGGGGGTATGTAAATTGAAAGGACCTTAGAGGGTTGCAACCCAAATTTGGGTGTCTACATTTACCCCTCTTTTGTTGTGTAGCTTGTATTAATAAGCGACGATGAAAAAAAAAATAAGCAGGTTTCCCCAAATAAGGGTGGAGGTGATCCCCCTCAAACTAGGAACTGATTAAGTGGAAGGATGAATTGGTGATGGGTTTGATAAGGTGGTAGGTGATGAAAATGGGGTAAGATGGAGGTATATGCAATGGTTATAATGGGTTCATTTAAATTTTGAAACATTCAAATGCATGCACACATCCAAAATTAAACAAGGCACAAGGTTGAAGAGAACACAAACTCTACATTGTCAAAGGTTGATAGTTTATCCAAATAAGGGTGATGTGGTCCAGGTATCCAAGGTATAGGATGTGATCCTAGAAACACAACAAGGCTAGGTGTAGGAATGTGTATAGGTGTGTTACAAAACACCAAAATATTTTTTATTATCAAAATAAATGTCACGATATATGTTGACATAAGGTCAATAGGCTAAACAACATGGGTAGCATATCACACGGTAGAGTGAGTAAGTGAGTTTGATTGTCATATAGGTGAGGTCGGGTTAGAAAAGGTATATAGGTAAGGTCATGGGTAAGGCCTAGGTGAAGGAAAATGTGCCCCTAAGTATCTATAGGGAGGTGGTGAGGTGGTGAGGATATGAGGTTTAATGTTCCAACGTATTGATATTATGTTAACTTAGATGTGTAGGCATGGTTTAGGTTATGGTTTGGTTGGTTTAATTTCTAATGTATTGATATTATGGAAACTTAGATGTACGGGAATGTTTTGGTTGGTTTAATTTCCAAATTATTGATGTTATGGACACTAGATGTGTAGGCATGGTTTGGTGTATAGCTAGTTTGGTTTAATTTTTATGTTAAATTGATATTATGGAAACATTGGAAAGATTAAGTACGTACGGACAAATAGTGGCAAAAAGGTGAAAGATGGTAGAAAATGGTAGTTGATCTAACCTCTGAAGACCCCATGTCTTCAAAGTGCTACCTACACATCCCTTGAAAAATGGGCCTCATGCCACTATAATTCTCCCATATGATAGGGATGAATACGATTTCTAATAGGTAGGTGGTTAAGGAAAATGGTCCCGTAAGGCAAGGTCAAATGTTGAGCTGAAAAATAGAAAGGGTAACTAGTTAACTTGTGTGATGGGTATGGGTAATGTGTTGTTTTTTGTTGTGATTTGATTTTGATAAGTAAGTATGATGGTTTGGAAATGATGATTAGTGTGGGGTTGGGTAATTACCGTACTCATCAAGAAGAAATAATTAGGCGAGAGGTAAAACAAAAAGAATAAAAATGCTCCATAGTTGGTAAAGACCATAATGTCCATAAAAATAGGCATATGAACATAAGCCCCTAGCTACATTGTATTTGTTAGGAAATAAGGGATAAAATATGTGGAATAATCCATCACGAAATTGCAAATGTAGAAACTAATATGCGTAAAAATATTACATATCTCAAATAAAATTACGAGAATAAAATGACACAACATAATGAGACATTATTTAACGTGGTTCACACAATTTGGGCTACGTCCACCAAGAATCACTTGCTCAAATTTTATTACAAGTCACCTCTCTCTCAATACAATACCCAAATATTTTTTTGCTATGCTAAATAAAACTCTACAAAATTCACACCCAAATTCAAAACACATCTATAATTTTACATTATACCTACCATATGCACAAAACCATCTAAATAGAACACTTCTTAAGCATTTTTACAAAAGCATGGGTATCAAAACCATGGGCCAAAACCATCCCATAAACCTATGGATCAAAAATCCTGCCCATATGAGAAAAGCACGTTTCTTGGTATATCGGGCATGTTTTAAGGCCATTTTTTTTTCTGGGGCTATGCCCTTGGACCCCCACCCTAGCGAGACAACTATGGAAAGTGTACAATACTCTTAGTGTATAGTATTCAACACTTCCTCACATGAAAAAAGGCTCCACAACCTAACAATCTCCCACTTGGAGACTAGTTTTCCTCTGAGCAAGCTTCTCAACCCTTCACTAGTTTCCATGAAGACCAACCAAATTTGAACATAGCTTCAGTTTTTCCCTTGTGACCACCTTGGTCATCATGTCTATAGGATTATGACTAGTATGAATCTTCTCCAGCTTTAACTTCTCTTCCTCCAAATCTATCCTGATGAAATGGTACCTTAATTGTATGCTTCATCCGAGAGTGGAATGCAGAGTTCTTAGCTACATGTATAACACTCTTACTATCACTATGCAGATTTCCTTCCTCCTGCTTATGCTCCAAATCCTCAAGCACTTGCTATAGCCAAATCATTTCTTTACTTGCCTTTGTGGCAACAACATACTCAGCCTCTGTGGTTGACAAAGCCACCAACTTCTATAGTCATGAAATCCAGCTCACTATTGTCCCACCTATAGTGTAAACATAACCTGTCATGCTCCTCCTATTGTCTACATCTCCAGCCATATATAAATCTACATAACCACACAAAGTGGTGTCTGATCCAATGTAGTACAAAACTATCCCCATGGTCCCTCTCAAATACCGAAGGATCCACTTTACTGCTTACTAGTGATCTCTTCCTGGATCACTCATAAATCTACTCACCACTCCTACTACATGGGTAATATTAATCCTGGTGCACACTATGGCATACATAAAATTACCAACTACTGATGAGTAAGGTACCTTAGACATCTGGTTTCTCTCCTGCTCTGTCTTGGGACACTGCTCCTTTGATAACTTAAAATGGCCTACCAAAGGAGTCCCGAACGGTTTAGCATCCTGCATATTAAACCTCTCCAAGACCTTCTTAATGTACTCTTCTTGAGATAAAGTCAGCTTCCATTCCTTCCTATCTTGAGATATCCTCATACCAAGGAATTTTCTGGCTGCCCCAAAATCCTTCATAGAAAAGGATTCACTTAGCTTCTTCTTAAGTACTTTTATTTCCTGTATGTTTTTACCTACAACCAACATGTCATCCACATACAGACACAAGATAATATAACTGCCATCCTCAAATTTCTTTGTATACATGCAATGGTCAGAATGACATCTAATATAACCTTGCTCCATCACAAAGCTATCAAATTTCTTATACCATTGACATGGAGCTTGTTTTAAGCCATACAAGCTCTTTCTTCGGTTTACACACCACCTCCTCTTTACCTTTGATCTCATATCCCTCTCTGGTTGCTTCATATATAATTCCTCCTCCAAATCACCGTGGAGAAATGTAGTTTTTACATCAAGTTTCTCTAAGTGCAAGTCTTCTACTACAACTATTTCAGAATAGTTCTAATAGAAGTCATTTTTACTACGGGAGAAAAATCTCATCAAAATTTATACCTTTTTCTCATGTGCAAACCCCTTGACCACCAACCGGGCCTTATATATTTTCTTACCTCCTTATTCCTCTTTAACTCTAAACACCCACTTATTCTGTAATGCACTTTTGCCTTCGGGAAGCTTCACCAAATCCCATGTCCGGTTCTCCATGAGATCCCGACGATCCTCATCCATGGCTTGCTCCCACTTCTTCCTGACATCTACCTACATTGCTTCATCAAATCTCTCTAGGGTCTCCACTATCAATGAGTAATAAATAATAAATAGAAGGAGAAAAACATTCAGGTTCTCTTCTTACCCTAGAAGACCTCCTCAATATAGGAGTTTGGGGTTCCTATTGAGGAGGTTCCTGAACTGATTCATGTGTCACTTTTCCATCTAGAATATCCTCTATCATTGCATATTCTTTCTTGGATTCTTCCCTATTTTCCTACAATTACTTCTTATACATGACTTTCTCATTAAAGACCACATCCCTAGATCGAATGATTTTCTTGTCCTTAATAATCCAACATTTATATCCAAAGTCATCACCACCATAACCAATGAAAGTACATTTTTCTGATTTATCCTCTAGCTTGGTCCTATCATCCTTGTCTATATGAAAAACACCTCACATCTAAAGAATCTAAGAAATGAATAATCAACTTTCTTACCATACCAAGCCTCCTCAGGTATGCCTCCATCCAAGGCACTTGAGGGTCCTCTATTTATCAATTACATAGCTGTGCTCACTGCTTCTATCCAAAAATAAAGAGGCACTCCTACATGTAACCTCATGCTCCTAACATGTTCCATTATTGTTTTGTTCATCCTTTCTGACACCCCATTCTACTACGGAGTTCCTGGAACTGTATTTTTCCTGTAGATTTCATTCTTAGAATAGTAATCATCAAATTCATTACTGTAATACTCCCTCCATTATCTGACCTAAGAAATTTTAGCCTAAGACCTGTTTCATTCTCTACCAAGGCTTTCCATTTAACAAAATTGTCAAATACATCAGATTTGTTTCTAATACAATAAACCCAAACTTTCCTTATTGCATCATCAATAAAATTAACATAATAACTTGAACCCCCAAGAGATGATACCTGAGCCATCCCCCACATATCAGAGTGCACCAACTCTAACTTACTCTCTTTCTTTGTAGGTCCAACCTTGATAAACCTTACTTTTATTTCCCATATATGCAGTCCTCACAAAACTCCAAACATGTTTCTATATATTTGAGAAAATCCTTCTTTATGATCTCCATGCCCTTATGGCTCATATGACTAGGCCTATAGTGCCACAATGTTGTATCTACTTGTGAAGTTGCAACATTACAAACATTAGTGATATAAGTGGTTAAGTAAAAGGTTCCAACCTTATTACCTCTTGCCACCACAAGAGCACCCTTAGTAACCTTCCAAGAGTCTGCTTTGTAAATGTCACAAAGACAACCATCACTTCTCAACTTGCCCTTCCAATATCAAATTTTGTCTTAATGTAGGCATATGTCTGACATCCTTCAATAACCAAGTATTCCCATTCTACATCTTAACCTAAACAAAACCTTTTCCAACTATGTTGTAAGGATCATCATCACCAATAAAAACATGCCAAAAATATCCTTAAACATAATCAACAAAATAATGCCTATGTGGAGTAGCATGGAAAGAAGCCCCTGAATATAAAACCCAAGATTCAATAATATTGTACAAAGAAAGAATCAAAGCATCCTGACATACATTACCCGTTGCCACATTTTCCTCCTTGTTTTCTTCCTATTGTTTCTTCTTGT
Organism: Taxus wallichiana var. yunnanensis; assembly: GCA_018340775.1. NCBI lineage: Eukaryota > Viridiplantae > Streptophyta > Pinopsida > Cupressales > Taxaceae > Taxus > Taxus wallichiana. The sequence goes on along the minus strand of CM031243.1, from coordinate 297,913,466 downwards.
CCCGAAGCTCCCAATAGTCCTTCTTTGCATGCCCAGACTTTCCACAATGCCAACATACTATCTTGCTTTTGGATTTTGACCTTGCCCGATCCTTTGATTTTCCACGGCTTCCTCTATTCTTCTGTCTCTCTCTAGTTTCCATTTTCAAAGAATCCCCTGAAGTAGAAGATTCACTAGAGCTTTTCTTTGCATTTCCTCTCTTAGAATCACCCCTACAACATCCTCAAACTTCAAATTTGAGTTAACTAGAACCAAGTTGCTTACCACCATTACTAGGCTATTCCAACTCTCAGGTAAACAACACGAGAACTAATAAAGCCCTAACTTCTTCATCAAATTCTATTGTAATAAAAGCTAGCATATTTACAACCATATTAAAATCATTTAAATGATTTGCTACTAATCCATTCTTAGACATCTTCATATTGAAAAAATTCATTAAAAATATCTTATTAGAGGCGAGGGTTTTTATATAACTTCCTAATGCATCCATCGGTTCTTTTGTAGTATTTTCCTTTGAAACATTAAATAATACTAAATATGCAAGACATAAACGGATTGTCCCAAGTGCTTTCCTATCCAACAAATCCCATTCTACATCCATCATGCTCGAGGTTTTTTCACCTTCTCAGAAATCGGAATATAAAGATCCTTCTGATAAAGGTAATCTTCCATCTGCATCTTCCAAAGACTAAAATTTTTCCCGTTGAATTTATCAACCCTAGATCTTCCATCATCTTCCATAGCTCCCACTCAAGATAAAAATTTCCCTACGATTCAAAACTTCAGCAAACCAAACCAAGCTTTGATACCAATTGTTAGGAAATAAGGGATAAAATATGCAGAATAATCCCTCACAGAATTACAACAGTAGAAACTAATATGTAGAAAATATTACAGATCACGAGATAAAATTACGAATAAAATGACACAACACAAAGAGATAGTTTTTAATGTGGTTCACCCAATTTTGGCTATGTCCACCAAGAATCACTTGATCAGATTTTATTACAAGCCACCACTCTCTCAATACAATACCAAGATCTATTTGGAGCTATACTCAACTAACTCTCTGAGAATTCACACCCGAATTCAAAACACATCTTCAATGTTACATTATACCTACCATATGCACAAAACCATATAACTAGACAATTGCTTAAGCAGTTTTACAAAACCATGGGCCAAAATCGTCCCATAAACCTATGGATCAAAAATCCTACCCATATGATAAAAGCATGTTTCGTGGTAAATCGGGCATGTTTTAAGGACAAAAAAATTTAGGGGTCAGTGCCCCAAACCCCCACTCGGGGCACTACCTAGCCTCGAACCCTGGCAAGACAATTGTGGAAAGTGTACAAGTACTCTTAGTGTACAAAGATTCAACACTTCCTCACATGAAAACAGCTCCACAACCTAACAATATGATTGATATGTCTATAGTTGAAATAAGTTACATAATCACAAATTGTCACATGTACCACATCCATTGAGTGGATATGAGTAAATAAATGAAGGTAGGATGGACTAGGCTTTTTTAGCATAACCTTGTTGTGGGATAACATGCCCCTTCTGGAAGATACCCAAAACAAGAATAGGAAAGTCCATGACCAAAATTTTGTATTTTTCTTGATTTTTTCTTTTGCATTTTTATTTTTATATTCATAGAATGATCGATGTGGGAAGTCTATATTGGGATTAATAGTATATTTTCCTTTAGGTCTTCATGAATTTTATCGATATAGGAAGCTCCAAGATAAAATTTGTTTTTGATGAATTTATAGTAGTCTTGTTATTGGATAGATTAAGTACAATATGTGTATGGATTTGTGTAGTTGTCATTCGAGGGAGAATTTTACTTATAACAACAATAGAGAAGAACAAATGTTCATTTTAGGGAATAATATATTTTACAAGAATTTTGACTCAAGGAGTGCAATTTTTTTATCCCCAATGTTTTGCATTTTTGGACTTGCAGTCATGGACAAGACTATAAAGGAGTATAGGCCTCTTTTATGAAGAAAAACTATAGCACGTAAAGGTTAGCTATGAAAAAGGGGTTTTAAGTGATGAACGACCATGGGATTCCATCCTGAAAAGGATGAAAAGTATCCATGAGAATCATGCCATGAGTAGATCCATAGTACTCATATTGAAGATACAATTGAATGGTGATGGATAATCACACAATTCTATTTGATTCATTGGTCCTTAAAAGAGGTATATGATAGGACTGGTTCACTCAAGGGGTAGACATTTATGAGACATAAAGTGATGTAGTAAATTATTCAACAATAAAACAACTGAAGATGCAAGGAATTAAGGGGCTCAGGTTTAGGTTTACCCTCAAGAGAAGATAAATGATAATTTCTTGATCCATAGGTATGGGTGACAATATAAGGTCCAAGAAAATTAGGAGCAAACTTACCTTGTTTACTTTTCTCCATTTTGGTTACATGTTGATATTGAAAGTTTTTTATCAAACACGTTTGTCATAGGCATGCTTAATGTAGTTTTAGTAGATTTAGAGGTGTTCTAGAGCATTTAGACAACATTTTTCCAATAACTCAAGTTGTGCCAAATGCTCTTAGAAAAATCGACATTGGAGAGAATATCTTTAAGTGATATACAAAGAGATGGAATTTGAACTTCGAGAGGCGGAAGACCTCTGTATCATATACCAAAGAGAAAGGTGTGGAATCATTAGAGGTGTAGATGCCAGTAGGATAAGCCCATATAGTGAAAAGAATGTGTGTGTTCTAATCCTTACCAAAGTCCGGGCCAACCACTTTCATAAGAATTCTTTTGATTGTTTTGTTAGAAGATTTAGCTTGACCGTTTTCTTATGGGTGATATAGTGAAGAAAAATTGATTTGAATTGCAAAATTGTCACACGCTTTGTGTAGGGTTTTGTTTTTGAATTACTTTCCATTGCCAGTGATAAGGTGATGAGGAACACCAAAGAAAAAAATGATATGGTGGTTGATAAATGTAGTTATTTTCTCACTTTGGTAGAAATGAGAGTCATGGATTCCACCCATTTAGTGTAATATTTAGTCACAGTGATGATCCAATGATGACTTTGCGAGGAATGAGGGTTAATCTCTCCAAAAAGATCTAAACCCCATTGAGAAGAGGGCCAAAAGCCTCTGGTGACTTGTAAGGCATGACTAGGAGTATGATGAAGCTTAGCATGTTGTTGACACTTCACACAATGTTTGACATAGTCATAGTAGTCTTGGTTAAGGGTTGGCCAGTAGTAGCCAAGTCAAAGGATACATTTTGTAAGAACAAGGCCATTAAATGTTTCCCAAAAATTCCTTCATGAATTTCTTTGATGATGTATGAGATTTCGAATCGGTGAGGCACAACAAGAGGATACTATCAAAGTCACATTTTTAGAGAAGACCCCCCATGATGGTGTAACTAGAGACACGTTTTAGGAAGGATTGTCATCCATTGCGAGTGAGATTCAAAGGAAGAATTGAAAGTGAGAGATAGGCAACAAATTTCTTATAGTAAATGTCACGTGGATCGATATCAATGTTACCCACAAAATTAATAACGGGGGTGATATAATAAGGTGATTACGATCGTTGGATTGTGATTAATATTTTTGAATCGAAGGTAAGACTGGTATTTGAGACGGAAGATAGGCCATGGTATCAATGAATTTTTTAGTGGATCGCAAAGTGGCTTGAATGAGGTAGTGATCAGTTGTGATTAAAAGTAGGTGGACATGATGTTTATACTTTTAAATCTCATTGTTACGACACTGGTATGAACCATTGACTTGGTTCACAACCAGTTGAGAGTCACCAAATATGTTAATGGATTTAACATCTAAGGCAATGGAAGTTTAAAGACCTAATATAAGTTCTTTGTACTCGGCTCATTTATTGGTGTAGTCAGTATAGTTTAAAGGATAATGTTATGGGTTCACCATCAAGAGGAATGATTATAACCCCATACCTCCCCCATGGTGACATTTGGATCCATCAAAGAATAAATTCATTTAATTAAAAATATCATCAAGGAGATGGCGTCGATAGATTCTTGAGGAAAATTGAAATTTGAGGATTGATTTCTAGGAAGAGGAGTGTTTGCGAGTTGATCCACAATGGTTTTTCCTTTGAAATAATTTTGATGAATGAATTCCAACTCCAGGTCTATAAGAAGCATGAGCCAATGCACGGTGAATTGATATTATTAAGGTTGTGTGTACATGTAATGAAGAGGGTCATTGTTGGTAAGGACAATTTTTTTGTGATTAAAACGGTAGTGGCAAAGTTTAGTTGCCACAAATACTAGCAATAAGAAAATATTTTCAGCATGAGTGTATCTAGTTTCATAGTCTAGAAGATTATGACTTATATAATAAACTATTTTTTCCCTATGTTGCTCATCACGATTGGTGAGCATGATACCCAAGGAATGTTCAATAGTTAAAAATGTAAAGGTAAAAAAATTTTATCGTCTTTAGGAGGAATGAGCACATTTGGCTAAAGAAGCTAGTTTTTCAACTCTTTAAAGGATTTTTGACACTCATCATTCCACTCAAAATGAATTTCCTTTTAAGGAGATGATGAAACAGTTGACATCAGTCTAAAAGTTGAGAAATTAAGTGCTGAATGGATTGCAATTTTCCTTGCAAGATATTAATATTCCAAAGGTTAATAGGTGGAGGCGTGTCAAGAATTACCTTGATCTTAGTGGAATTGACTTCGATACCTTGCCAAGAGATGATGAAACCAAGAAGCTTACCTGAGAGAATTGTGAAAATGCACTTCTTTGGTTGAAATTGAACATAATATTGGATAAGGAAGTTAAAGATAATTTTAATAATGACCAGGTGTTCGCACAATGCATGGAATTTCTAAGAAGGTTATCAACATAGTCTTCCAAAATGTCATGGAAGATTTAATTCATAGTGCGTTGATAAGTAACATCAACATTTTTCAAGCCGAAGGGCATGACGCTATAGCAAAAGGTCCCCCAGGGGTTATGAAGGTAGTTTTTGTTGATCTTATAGAGTGACTAATATCTGATTATAACCCAAAACCCATCCATAAGAGATAGCATCTCATGGCTGGCTGTAAGATCAACTAGTTGGTCAATGCTTGGTAGAGGAAATTCATCTTTTGGATAGGAAAGGTTAAGGTCACAAAATTCAATGCAGATACAAAGTCCCCCGGTCGCTTTCATGATAGGAACAATGTTAGAGATTCATTACGGATAGTAAATAGGTAGGATAAAGGAAACAAAGAGAAGGCGCTAAAGTTATTATTTCACAAGAAGAGCAATGCGAGGATGCATTTTACATAGTTTCTATTTCACTGGTTTGGCATCCGTGGATAGTTATAATATTATGAAGCATGATATTAGGGTCAATACCTGACATATCAATGTAGGAACAAGAAAATGCTTTGATATGATCATGAAGAAAATATGTGAAATATTCTTGTTCTACAAAGTCTAGATATTGGCCTATCTTTAGAATTCGGGGTTGTCTTGAGTGTGAATGTTGATTTCTATGGTAGATTCATTGAACAATTTTACGTGTCGAGAGGGTAACAAACTTTGAATATAATAATCTTCCACACCTAAATAGTTTAGAAAAGAATCATTATCTTGACATTGAACAATGTTTATAAAAGGTGTATCAACATCAAACATGTCAGGATATAGAAGAGGAAGGGAAGAGGGAACCTCTCCATCATGTTGATGGATTAAAGGTCCAAAGGAGATGGTGTTCACGAAAACAAATTTTAGGTGGAATGGCTTCGATATCCTTAAACTCGGTGGGAGAAGGTGGCATGATAGGTAATGAAGGTGGGGAAGGTTTTCATCTTTGTGAGGGTGATGTAGGCCTTCTTAGGATGAGGCTATAAAGGGAATCCAAGACTACAACATCTTTATGTTTCTTATTTGTGCATGGTATGACAGTGTGATGAACTTGTTCATAACGACCAAATCCAAATCCTTTCCGTGTGATGGTGAAGAAATGTGAGTGCGAAGCTATGTTTGGTGAGGTAGGAGAAGTCAGATGAAAAGGGTTTGGTTTGGAAGGGAGGTTTGATATAATAAGAGGCCATGTTGAGTCCCCCATAGGTTATGTTGGTATGAAGGTGGGGAGGACCGTATGGTATGACCTCTCCTATACAATGGTCATAACGTGGGTGTTGGTGTAGTTTTCCATACTCTTGAGGAGTAAGGAATGTGTCAATGCTAAGGAGCCAATATTCTCCAAGTGAAAGGCGTTGAAAATGGTCTAACAAGGGGTTTGTGGTTGATACATGGGTAGCAAGTATTGATGATCTATTTGAATCCAAAGAATATGGGGCATCACTAGAGGGTAAAATAAGAGGATTAGTAGGTGGTCTAGATGAGGAAGGTGAAGTGGAAGAAGTGGTAGATGTGGTAGATGTGGTTGGTGTGGTAGCTACCTTAATTGGGATTAAGACATCATTTGGATGGTAAATCATATTATAGGTTTTGAAAGGGGAGGGATCTTCTCAAATGCTTGTAAGTTTCCCTTCATATTCAAATTTGAGGCAAAATGAAGGTTAGAAGGTACACAAGCAATGACATAAATCCAAGGACATCCTAGCAACATGTTACACTAGAAATCTCTTTCAAGAATGTAGAAGAGTTTTGGAATGGTTCAGGGACACATGTAGATGTGGAGGAAAATGGTGCGAGAGGGTAGTGGTCATGGCATTGTTAAAGGATTGAATCATAATGTGTTACTAGACATGTAATTAGTAGGTATGCCCATTTGTTTGTAGGCATGAGAGGATATGATTTTGATACTAGCACCTAATCAATCATGATGTGTTTAACATGAATATCATTGATGTAAGCCAAGATGAAAAGAGTGGGATCTGGATCATCAAGTTGTGAAGGGGAAATATATGATTTGGAGAAATTAATGGAAGCAATCGATGCGAGTAATGATGGTGGCCAAAGGTGAATTATTGCTAGGTGGTACCCAAATGGATTGTAGGACCTCAATGAGGGCCTGACGATGAGAATTAGAGGTCTAAATCAAGTCAAATAAGGACATATTTAATGGGGATTAATGAATTTGTGTGATCAGTGAATGATGGGTAAGCCCAAAATAAGTACGGGGTGTCATCCCAAATATGGTTATCTTGGGGGGAGGTGTAGGTGAAATGGTAGGTGAAAGTGAACTAGAAGGGTTACAAAATTTTTCCTTTGTTTTTTTCATGGTGTGAGTGAGTGGCTACACACACCATGTTAATTTCAAAGATAGGAAGAGGAAAAGAAGGTTGTGTGATGATAGGTGAAGAAATAATGGAACCCTCCTCCAACATATCATCTTCTTCGAAGAGACCATCAGAATCGCAAAGTTGATGGAGAATATTTTTAAGAGCCTCATAAATCTTAACATCATGCCTTGGTGAGAAATGATAAGAAAAAATATTTTTATCGTCAAACCCTACTTGTTTAGGTTTTGGAGGGTCGTAAGGTTTGATAGGCAGAAGAGATATAACATATGTCTCTAAAAGCGAGCAACAATGTTAATGGTATGTTGTGCTAGACCTGGATAAAAATCACGCAGATCTTTATAGCTCCATGCAAAGATGTCATGATACACTTGACAAAGTTCGATGAAAGCTTCTTTCTCTTCATAAGTTCACACTTTTCTGATGTTAAGAAACTTTGCATTTGATACTTCGACTTCCTCAAAATATTCTTCTCTCGACCACCATGCTAAGGCTTTGTCTTGTGGCTTGGCCATCTGAATTGAAAATGGATTCCAAAGTGACAAAACCTTTCGGTAACTTGTTTCTTTTTAATTGGATAATTTTCTCACCATACGAATCCTACAACTTATCTTGATTCTTTGTAGCAAACTCCACCTCTTCTTGTAGGAAAAGGACAATTTGTTTGTCACTATCGAACACTTGCCAACTACTCACATTATCAGGGACTTCCGGTTGAACCACCATTTTAAAAAATTTCTGCCCTTCTTTCATGATATCAACTAGTATGTTGTATTGTGAACCAATTGTAGCAAGCCTATCTACATCTTGATTTTGACCTCTAGGAACTGCATGGATTCCAAAATCTTTGAAATCTTCAATCAGGTCCTAGACTCGGTTCTTGTATGATCTTAAAAGATCATTTTTGGATGCACTACATGCCAAAACTTGATGAACAACTAACTCACTGTCTCCAAAAATAGTCAGGGCCTTGATTCCCTTCCTTTGGGCTAGCTGAATTCCTTGCACAAGAGCCTTGTATTCAGCAACATTGTTAGTGCAACTGAACTACAACTAGAAAGATGAGAAGTACTTATCTCCCTCTAGAGAAATTAACATAACACCAGCACTAGGATCCATTCTTACTTCTTGATCCATCGAAGAACAATTTCCATAGTCCTTTAGAATCACTTGGTGTTTTGACAAGTTGTGGTATGATCGTATCTTCTTCATGGATACAGTAAGTACCTAATCATGTTTCTTCCAAGACCAGCAAACTAGCTTCTTCTTCTACCAATACATCAGCATAGGGATCGTATTGATGATCTCTACTTACTTCATCCAGCAAATTATCAGGGACTTCTTCAACAAGGGTGGTTGGTTCATGATTGGCATCTTCCTCTTTTGGATCACCAATGGCAAAATTTCCATTTATGGGACTAGCAATGTAGGGTTCTACATGATTATGGTAGATTGGTTCTACCCTTATAGTTACTTTGGTTCCATATCGAGTCTTGAGAATCATATGCGACCAATCGGCTGATAGGTAACGCCCATATTGGCAATGAAATCCCGTGATAGGTAGATGGAGAAGAGGGGAGGGAGATCAATGATCGATATGTCTTGGGTGAATGAAAAACTTGGGCATGCATGAATGGTAAGTTGAAGTCCTTTGATAACCCCAATAGTCTTAACAATTGTGCCATCCAGCTTGAACAACCCCTCTTACAACTCGGGTGCATATTATATGCCTAGTACATCTATAATTTGTTTAGGCATGATAGAGCTATTGGCACCAGAATTGATCATGCAATTATATACCAGGTGTTTTCCAATGATAAGGAAATGTAGAATGGTGGTGGTTTGTTTGTCGTAGGAATAATTTTCCCTTTTGGTTGACACAAACTTGTAGTAGTTGTCACTCCATGGCCTGGTGATCCACTGGTTGTACCAAAATTGTTCAGAGCTTCTTGCAACAGGTTTCTTTGAGAAGGGATCGAGAGTGCGTCCCACATGGTAATGCTCAGATTGGTTTTCTTCATTTTTTCTACTATGCTAAAGGGAATCACTCCTACTTTGATGACACTTTTTTGGGAATTGGGGTCCTCCTTTGGAAAATGTTTGTTGGGTACTGTGATGCCTGGAGAACCATCTTTCCCTGCGGCATGGCTAACCGGTGTTTCTGGTGATTTCTTTCCCACATTTTTATCAAATGCCATTTGTAGCCCAGGTTGAGAAGTGGATGCTAGATCAGATTTAGGAGGTTGAGGCTCCATTACTTTCTTATTGGAATGAGTGTTTGCTACCACTGATGAAGAATCTATATTCAATCCGGAAAAATCTTCCTTTTGCCGAGTTTAGTAAAGCGGATTATTCAGGTGCCTGCGGTTGATATGTTGCTTCTTGCATAGATGAATTGGTTGTTAACTCTGAAGGGGTAGATACACTTTGAACCATAAGGGCCTGGCTAAGAACCCCATTGGGACAAATATTTTTATTGTGAGGTTGAGAGCAAGGATAACACCATTCGTAGTCTTGAACTAGATTATTTTGAACAGGTATTATAGCTCTAGATGAGCTAGCTGCAAGAAGGTTCTGAAAGTTCAAGGGCCTAACATTTGCAACTTGACTTGTAGTTTGATTTTGAGGCTGATTGTTTCCTTGAAAAGGAGGATGGTTAGCCTGATACTACTAATTTTGTGGCTAATGCGGATGATTCTATTGAAACTGTTACCTTTTGAGTGTGATGAGCTCATTTCCAAAATTTTGCAGTAGCGACTTGATTTCAAATAGGTCATTTGAAGAGGTAGGGGAAGATTGAGATGGTTGCTTAGAGTCTACTAGAATAGGAGCAATGATAGGCTGATGATTCGTAAGATCTGGAGAAAAGGGCATTGGAGCTATCTTTCCATCCTAAATCAAAGATTTCTCTACACTTATGGAAACTTCGTAAGCATCAGGAAGTGTAGTCCCTCCCATGAATTGGATCATAACTCGCTACATCACTATTCAAGGCTTTACGAGCAGACTTTGGAATCCTATTCCAAGTCTTGTGGAATTGGAAGTTGAAATCACTCATGTACTCTTGGGAATCTCTCTTTATGGTAGTAAGTTGTTCCAAAAGTGATAGGTGATCACTTTTGTCTTCGAATTGTTTACATAGATTTTCTCCCAACTCGTCCCAAGTGGTTATAGTGCCAACACCTAACCCGCAAAACCATTGAAGTGCTTTTCCTTTGAAAGAGGTAGCAAGAAGTTTAACTGCAACATTGTCTTCGGTGATATTATGTACTACACAGATGCTGGCTACATCAAAGATATGCTCCACTGGAGTAACGTGAGTTTCCCCGTATAGAAGGGTAAACTTTTGAGTGTCGCAACAGGTATCAGGTCACGTTGAGCCAACATAAGAGGACTGCTTGCATTGAAAGGGGGAAAAACTTGGTTCCTCACCATAGCAATGAAAGGTTGATTGTTCCTGGGTGGAGGAAACCTTCCATAAGGAGGAGTCGAATGACCCCTACTAGGTAAATCTGCAACTGGGGATGTGGAAATGCCTCTTCTTCTTCTCTTTGGAGGAGACAAGGAAAGTTTGATATGCTGATAATTTCCTTTCTTTGAAGAATCTCTTGTCTGAATTCTTCACATAAGTTACCACACTGAGATTTGGAATCCAGAGATATAGAGTCGCCAGGTACTTTGACTTGTGTAAGTGAGAAGAGAAGTACCAACTCTCTCCCACCGGCGTGCCAAAAACTGTTGTCGCCAAATCACTGCACCCTCCAAATGGCTAGGATGTGAATAGGACATTTAGTGTGATTGGGACACATGGGATCACCTCTCAAGCTATGGGACTTGGGCTCGAGGTGAACCTTCGAAGAAGGCCGACTTCCTCTTCCTAAACTAAGTGTTGTACTACTCCTAGTGTAACAAAAATGATTATCTAGTCCTATGCTAACATTTTCATGGGGTTTTAGGGAAAGAGATTTACAGAAATGAAACTATACTAGGGATGGTGATGCACCAAATAAAGGATGTTTCCAGACTTAGGAAGGGTTAATTTGAAGAGGGTGTGTGCACCACAAGTCAACTTCACCTACTGCAACTTAGAGAGGGTACATGATACCACAAACTAAGAGACATGCATTCCCTTTGTTAAACCTTATTAGACCGAGAAGTATACCAGTTTCCCAGTGAAGAAGGATGAACTCAAGAAGGGTGAATAGACACCACAACTCAACTACATGTAATACTCGCCACTCGATAAGTAAAAACTCCAGAACTGCGCAATAGAAACTTAAACTCACATAGTGTACCTGCAAGTACGAGAAAGGCACAAAGAAGCACAGAAGGATGAAAGGACCAAGATTAGTCACAAAACACACACTTTTATTGCTTCAATAACATGTACAATGCATCATACATTCAAAAGAGGAAATATTTTCATTACAGTATTGAAGAGGAGGCTTGAAAGTTCTCTCAACACACAAGAACAACTTGCAGAAGAGAAAGAATTCTTGAAAAGTATACACTCGCCTAAGATATCTAATTGTCCAACTTGTCAAAACTATTGGAACCCCTTGAAATGAGCTTCCAACTTACATTTATAGAAGAATATGTGTGAAATAAAAGGAAATGTCATAATTACGTTCCTAAATTGAAGGCCCGTGATGTATTTATTACAATTAGTTGAACTACCTGAGAAGGTTCCATCATGGGTCATTAATTTCCTGATGACCTAGTCTTCTCAATTAATTAGAAGAATATTTAAATAATAATAATAAATATTATTATTAAAATATTTAAATAAAAATATTAAATCAATTAACATAATGTTGGGACCCCTGTTGACCCATTTGACTTGAAGAGGAGGGGGTCCATGTGGATAGAGTCTGCACATAGCCCAACTCGGTGAGTTTCGAATCCTCTATAAGCTCGACCGGAGCCAATTTACCCCACCGTCATGGCTTTTTGAACACCTTGTGAGCCAATCAAAATGAACTCAATTCTCCACAACTCGTCTTCCACCAGCTCTTCTCGATGCTTCGTGTCGTCTTACCTTCTTTCCAGAACCGAACTCCTGAGTTCTTCTCTGGCTCAACTCACTTGAATACCGAGCTTAACCCAACATTTCTGAAAAGAATGGTTTTACCACAATGCTCACAGTTCTTCCTTATTATATAACACTTGTAGTAAGAATGTTTTGGCTTTTCCATAATAAGCACAATTGTACCTTCCAAACGATGAGAAAATGCCATTACCAATAAAGACCTAATGCTGCCATGATGATGACCCAGGTTCATGCCCATAACATGTCGATAGACACCCTTAAGACTGATTCTTGGCCAAAGAGCCCTTCGGTATTTTGGCAGTGCACTCTACAATCTTGGCTCCAATCAACAATTATGCCACTATTGGGATCTTAGTATGGCACAGGTAGTTGTGAGCTACACAATATACTCATTTTTCTAGAATCTAAAAAGATCCTTTATGTTACAATTTGCAACACATAAAATAAGCCCTTCAAAAAATACATTGAATAACTAGGGAAACCAAGAGGACCTTGGAAAAATGTATACGTAACAACCATATGAATTCTTCCTTAGTCCTAGATCAAAGCTAATAGAAATATTCTAGATAAAATTAGCTTGAAACTATAGTATAATCGTCCATGGTAAAAAAACAAGTTTCTCTGAACCTGGTAAAAGAATACTTTTTATTGTCTGATTGGACGTACCTAATGGAAGGGTATAAATAATGCCTATTGCCCTCAGAGTTTCTCAAAGAGACCATTTTCAAGTAACAAGGATGTAGCATACAAAATGACCAACCAGGTATTTTCAAAGTTGACCTTTACATTCAATTCATTTCTCAGAGAAAAAATGCTGAGCAATATGAATCATTTCATTTTGCACCATAATAAACCTTCATCTCCTGATTCAGGGAAATTTTATGAAGCCTTGAATAGCATGACTCCAATCCATCGTACACGGCAGTGAATATTTTTTTCCTATAGCTGTCATGGATATTAGTTAAGAATAAGGATAATCCTACGAGGATGCATTCGATACTGAACATATAACAACATAGTTGGACAACCTACTTGCTGGAAGCACTCAAAAAAACCTTCTACTATACTACAACATGCCTGTTGCCTGGTGCGTGGGAGCTTGTCACCTATCCCTTCCATCTAGATGAGTTTTCAGCATCACTTTCTGTCAAACTCTTCACACATGAGCCACGACTGAGCCATTAACGCATCACCTTGGTTGGGTCTGACGAGATACGAAGCCACTTTCTTTCCTCATAGTGGTGAACCAAGTGATTCTTCAGCTAAATTCTGAAATGTTCTCCTTTTCCCATGCATTCAAACTGCAAGCACTGACCCCCACTCACCATGTTACTCGGTATCATTTAACAAACATCTGCATAATGTAGTGAGTGAAACTCTATCTCGGCCTGTAGCCTCCGCTAAAATTGGTATCATGTCGTGTTGTTTAACCCATGACCTGCTCCAATTCACAACTGTCCTATTAATCCTCCTAGTGACTCACACAAAGACTTGGACCATTCCAAGCTACGCGGAATTCTCATGACAGATCACCATCGTATGATCTCCGCTTGGCAATTTGATCTAATTTCTCCCATGCTCGGAAGTATCACCATGGTTTACCAACCCAATATTTCCACTTGGGAATGTATTCCCTGAGTTCCCCTATTCATACCTTAAAAGCGCTTTTTTAACAGCTTGGCTTGCCTTTCATAAAAACCCACTTGGAAATATAGTGAAATGTTTCCCATGCGTGGAATTACCTGCTCGGTTTACCATCATCGTGCTCCTGATTTTTTGGCAGTAGACTCAAACTTCTCCCACGCTCGGAATTTTTTCGATGGCTTGACATCACGTCATTTCCCTTGGCAATGCTCGCCTTATTTTCCATGTCTGGGATTGGAGTGTGGGGTTTCAGCATTATTTGGCCATATTTCATTTTGGACAGATGGCCACTGATTTCCACTTTTCCACTCAGCATGAGGAGACATCATTCTCTCGGTGCAAACATTTCAGTTGTAGCTTGTAAGGTGTGATAATTTCAACAGAAACCTTTATGCTTGCCAACTTAGTGACTCGTTGAAGATGCTCATATAATTGCAAAGAAAATTGTGCCTCATGAATATTCTAATATGAAACAGTTCCACCTCTATGAGATTCACTTCCATGAGTTACATCGTAAAATAAGTAAGGTCTTGATAGAGAATCTTTGTAATAAATTTCATCAGGTCTCCCGGTAACACTCTCACTGTCACTTAATCGATTTTGATAAAAATATCTTGAAGGAAAATCCTAAATTTGAGGATGCATTCGATACTGAACAGATAACAACATAGTTGGATGACCTGCTTGTTGGAAGTGCTCAAAAAGAACTTCTACTATACTGCAACATGCTTGCTGCCTCAGCCTACCTTATATCTTGTTGAGTCTAGAAAATTTCTGTCACCTATGCACCGAATGCTCAGCCGAGGAAGGTCTGAACAATGCTAGCAAAAATATATATACTGTATTCACTAATACCCTAGCCCAGCATTCTTGCTTCCTATGCAAGCTTACCATTTTAAAATTATTTTGAGCAAGCCTCCTAGTTTTACATTAATCAATGAGCCATGGAATTGTATCCTAGAAACCATCTTTAATGCATCCACACAAAACGAGTTGCCTTGAACTATCCATCATGCTCAATGAATCCCATCGATAGGGATCCATCATGTATCATTGTTTACACAACGATCTCCATTCATTTTATGGCACTCTTGATGCCTTGGCTTGTGTTTGAATCACCCTAGCTCTGCAGAACGTGTCCTAAAAGAAGCTCACCACATGATCTCCAAAATGAACGAGTCGCTAAGATGAGTCAAACTCCTTATCTCTACCTTCACTTCTGCACCGTGGCTTGAACCTTTCCAATTCGTTGAGACTTTATTGATGCCATAGCTCGAACTTTGACTCTCCTTGACTTGGCCTTCAAATCTTTTTGCATCGATCTCTACCGAGATCCTTATAGAGTTCCCTTCATTCGTCAATTTTCAACGAGCTATATTTTGCATTAACAAGACCATCGTCGAGCTCTTACAACTGAGAGTCTCTACCGAGATGATCTCCGAGATGACTATCAATTTGACATTGGGTTCTCTATCAACTCAACCTGAACTCTTTACTGAGTTGAGATCAACTGGGTGCCTTTCGATGATAGGTGATCTCTTCATATGCAATTTAGGAATTATTTTTAAATTATTACATCTCGATAATAACCGAAGATGGGTTCCTGGGATTATTATTTAATTTTGAATGTGATATGACCCCGTTGTCCAATCTTTCCATGTGTGTAAAATTGGATAAAATTTTTGGTGACCTCTCGGGGATGATTGCTTACTAAGCATGATTCCAGTAGCCTTAAGTCATCCATTGGGCATGGAGTCTATGTTGGAATCCTTAAAGTAGTATGATTTTCTTAGACACATGTCGGAATCTCCTTGAGCATTGTCGATATGCTGGACCTCCTTGGAATGCTAAGCATGAAGTATATTGAATCCATTGACTGCTTGACATCCATGGAACACTGCAAAAATTTGAATGAAGTAGATTTTGAAATTCTTATGGAAACCTTGAACCTTTATTCTCCTTGACACCTTCTAATGATGGAACAATGTGCAGAACAACACAAAACATAGTGAAAGGAAAGCAAAACAACAACACACAACAATGTGCATAAGCACTTGGAGGAAAACACCTAATTTAATTGTACAAGGGGTGTAACGCTTCTCAAAACAAGCTTTGAGATGTATCCCATTCACATGAATGGGTAGTTCTTCTCCATTGAGCCTAGATAGACGAAATGAATTTTCCTCTTTGTGCAACTTGTGATGATATATGGCCCACTCCAGAGAGCATCAAATTTTGTATGCCTACCTGGTTTGGCCCTGTCTTCATCCCATTTGAGAAATAAATCTCCCTCTTGAAAATGCCTGTCGAATGCCTTCTTGTCAAAAGATTTCTTAACTTGAGCTTGATGCTACTCCAAAGTTTTCATAGCCTTGTCTCATACTTCCTCTAATTCCATGAGTTCAGCAAACCTTACTGTCAGAGGATCACTCTCTATAACTTCAAGTTGATGAGCTAACTCCAAAGAAGGTAACTCAAATGAGAGCGGGAGTTTTACCTCTCTTCCATATACAAGAATGAAAGGAGAATTTCTGATGGTCCTTTGAGGTGTGATCGGATCTTCCCATAAGGCGGTCTTAAGCTATGTATGCCAAGTCCTCTTATTAGTCTCCATTGTGTGCTTAATAATCCTTATGAGGTTTTTGTTTCTAGACTCAGCCAATCTGTTTCCTTGCAGATAGTAATTGGATGAAGTTTTGAGGTATACCCCATTTTTAACATCCCATTCACTCAATTTCATACCAAGAAAATCCAGCGTTGTCTAAAATGACAAAACGGAACACCAAACCTCGTCATTATACCCTTCAAAAAATCCAAGACTACCTTTTCATTGCTCTCTTTTAATGCTACCGCCTCTGTCCATCGAGTAAAATAGTCTGTTACGGTAAGGACCCACTTGAACAACGGGTTGATCCACTTGAATTGGATGTAGTGGAAGAGATGCCAACTTCTGCTTACCTATGAAAAAGGCACATTCCTTACATTTCCTTACCTAGAGATGGACATCCTTGAATAAATCTAGCCAATAGTAGCCGGCTCTCATGATCTTGGTAGCTGTTGTTCATGCGGAATAATGTCCTCTAGATAGTCCATTATGAAATTCTTCTAGTATCTTACTTACCTGTTCCGGTCCTATGCACCGAAAGAGAACGCCGTTCAAATATTTTTGAAAGAGAACGCTATCTACCAAAACATATGGGACAGATTGACGATGGAAAGTTCATCTTTGGTTTTTATCCATGCTTGCCGAATATGCTCTTGAGAAGAGGAAACTCTTCATTTTGGATAGCCAGATAACTTGATCAACATTCTCATTAGTATTTAGGAGTGTCACGTACTCATTAATTTTGATCCCATGTCTACAAAAAGTTGCTTTGACATAAACCCTTACCTCTGACAAGTTTAGTGACTTTGATGTGCACATCATACTCCATTACCTTCATGATCCATCCAACATGCTTTTCATTCATTTCTTTATTCAGCAAAAACTCCTTAACACCTAGATGAGACACCATTAGATGAATCTTGTTGTTGGACAACATGTGCTTGAATTTCTTCAAATCTCGAATAACCGCAAATACTTTATTTTCAATGAATGAGTATTTGGACTTGTAGTATTTGAGGGATTTACTGAAGAAAGCAATTGGTTGCTCCAACAGGTTGTTTTTTTGTTGTGTGAGGATCCCTAAAATGCTCTCCTAACCTGCAAAAGCATAAAGGATAAAATCTTTGTCAAACCTAGGGTTCACAAGAGAGGGAGCTTGGAAAATGGTTTTTTTAATGGCTTTGAAGATTTCTCCTCCTTCCTTTGTACATGAGAATGGAATGTTTTTCTTCGGCATGGTTGTCAATGGTTTAGCCAATGTTTTGAATTGAGGGATGAATCTCCGCACGAAATTTATGGTTCCCAGAAAACTTTGGAGGCCCTTCCTATGACTTGGGAGAGATAATGACATAATCAAATGAATCTTGGTTGGATTGATTGATAATCCTTCTGCTAAAACAACATACCCCGATAATTTTCCCTCGTGCACTTGTGAAAATACATTTCTTGGGGTTAAGTGAAACCCAAAATTCCCTACACCTTCGAAAACTTTCCTTAGATGCGTGATGTGATCTTCTGCATGTTTAGAGTATATAGTTATATCATCAAGGTAAACCAAAATAATATCGTTGATTAGTCCCTTAAATGCCATGTCCATGGCTCTTTGGAAAGTATCCCGGTATTGGAAAATCCGAATGGAATTTTATCGTAGGCATACGTACCCCACTTGTAGTGAAATTTGTTTTGAATTGGTCAATTCTTGGACTAGGATTTGATTGTAACTCTGAATATCCATCGAGAAAAGAAAATATTTGAGCTCCTGCCACCGTTTGAAGGATCTTCTCCATCGATGGAAGAGGATAATGGTCTTTTAATGACACTCGATTCAAATCCTTGAAATCTACGCATAACCGGATCTCTCCGTTCTTCTTCCTCACGGGCACCAAATTGGCTACCCATGAGGAATGCTTTATGGGAAAAATTATACAGGCCTCGATGATCATGGTTATCTCCTTTCTCATTAGTGGCTCAATTTTGGGATTAATTGGTCTTTGTTTCTGAAGAATTGGCTTAGCATTAGGATCCAATTCGATGGTATGTTGTGCTAGACCTGGATCAAAACCATGCAGATCTTTATAGCTCCATGCAAATATGTCATGATACTCTTGACAAATTTTAATGAAAGCTTCTTTCTCTTCAGAAGTATGCACTTTTCCGATCTTAAGAAACTTTGCATTTGATACTTTGACTTCCTCAAAATATTCTTCTCTGACCACCATGTTAGGGCTTTGTCTTGTGGCTTGGTCATCTGAATTGAAAATGGATTCCAAAGTGACCAAACCTTTTGGTAACTTGTTGCTTTTCAATTGGATAATTTTCTCACCATATGACTCCTGCAACTTATCTTGATTATTTGTAGAAAAATCCGCCTCTTCTTGTAGGAAGATGACAATTTTTTTGTCACTATCGAACACTTGCCAACTACTCACATTATCAGGGACTGTCGGTCGAACCACCATTTTAACAAATTTCTGCCCTTCTTTCATGATATCAACTAGTATGTTGTATTGTGAACCAATTGTAGCAAGCCTATCTGCATCTTGATTTTGACCTCTAGGAAATGCATGGATTCCAAAAGTTGTGAAAGGGGGTATAAGATGTTGATGCAACTAGTGGCTACATAGAGATGGGTATAGAAGAAAATTAAATTTAGGAAGTATAAACTCACACCTCAAATGGAAAAATAAAAGAAAGAAAGTCAAAAATCCATAAGTAAAAACTAACAAACACGTTATCCTAGGAATCAAATTTTAGTGTTGTGATGGCTTAAGCCTTAGGACTGACTATGAATATATAGAATGGAATGGATGTAAGGTACCTAGAAGCCAACTATGGATGGTTTCAGGATTTTTTTGGTGGGAGTCCTCAATATACCTTTTAGTACGTGAGGTCCAAGATCTGATATGAAAATCTAGACAGAACACCAGTCAGGGCCCACTATCAACGGGTTTTAAATCCTTGATAGCTTCTTCCTAGGATTTGGGGAATGTTTAAGAAGTTTTTTGTTTATTTGAGTGATTTTGAAAAGAAGTGTGTGTAATAGTGAACTACACTTAATTACCCAATCATCAACCAGTCATGACCTCTATTATATTTTATTGTTATTTAGACTATGTGAGCTAAATGCAAGATTACAAGGATTCAATACAATAGTTTAAAGCCCAAATCGAAAAATGAAATTGGATAAGAGAAATAGTGAATAGGAAGAGATTGTGTATTTCACTAATGCAAGAAAGAATAAATAAATAAGGGTTTGTTTTAATTTGTACCAAATGAAGTATGTCCTTTAAAGAAAATATAATAAAGAGAATATTACTAATAAAATAGATTTAGTGAAGATTTATAAAGTAAATAAGCACAAGATGCAATCCTATATGAAAAAAATAGAACCCACAATTGATGAGGGTCCCAAAGCATGCCAAAATGTTTCACAAATAAGAAGTGTACATATGAGAAAAAAAAATTTAAGGTATAAGGTTGGTACGTGAGGAATACCTGGAGTTCGTGAAGAGGTTGTGCACCGTAGAATACCGGGTCGATCGAGAGCACTCTTTTTGTCCGGAAGGACTACCTGAAAAGAAAAGAAAAGCCACAAGATAGAGTTAAAAACATAGTTTAGTGGATTGCTTAGCGGCAGCTAGATGTGAGAAGCGGGGTGCTTCCTAAAAGGTTTTCAATCCACATTTAAACACAAATTAATGTAAATATATTACATGAAATAGAGAGTCCTACTATAGTTGTATAATTTAGATATCTCACACAAGCACGGTAATTAAAATATAATATAAATAGTGAATACAAGATTAAATTTAAAGTAGGCGGTGGGTTGTTAAGGTATGTAGGTGTAACAGAGGGTGTTACAAAGTTTTGGGTGAGGTTGTGGGAAGTTTTGAGAGGTTTTGGGTAATTTAATTAATCGTTGGTTTGAGGGAGAATGCTAGACACAAAGACTAACACTGAAAACATGTTTTATCCAGTATCGGTTGGCTATACAATCCTGATAGGGGAAATTGGGTGTCAAATTAGAAATGAGGTTGGTTAGGGTCCCCTGTGATTGCACAAAGTATAGATAAGGCTTAGGTAGTGTTGGGGTGTGGAGCCTATTTTTGGTCTTCTTGAATCAATGTTGAAGTGTTAGAGCTTGAACGGTTAAGTTTGGAGACTTTAGGAGCATTTTGCGAGTCATCTGTTGTGATTTTGTTGTGCGGTTGCTATGCCATTATCATTACTTATGCTATTAACATGTTGTTAATTGGCTGTTAACGTCAGGACTATTTTTTTCCAGCCATGGGAAGTTGAAAGATCGTGACTTTCAAACTTCTAGGGTTGGATTTATGACTTATTAAAAGGATTGTAATCCTATATGTAGAGGTGTTAGGGTATCTTGAAGATATATTGAGTGTTCAAGAGGTCTTGAGTCTTCATGATCAAGAGGTGATCAAGAGTGATCAAGGTTAAGTAATTGGGTGTCAATTGTGTTTTAGATGTGGTTTAGCATCTTTGGAATTTTGTTGTGAGTTCATAAGTGAGAGAAGACTATGAGATTTGTTTTACTCTTGTTGATAATAAAATTTGAGCAAGTTCTTGGTGGATGTAGCCCACATTGGGTGAACCACGTTAAATCTTGTCTTGCCTTCTTTTGTGCTTTATTTATTTATAATGTCATATTTCGAAAGTATAATTTTGCTATATAGTTTCTTACTATTGTGGTTTGAGGAATTGTTTCCACATATTTGTTCTCTAATTCCTAACAATTGGTATCGAGATCTTTGGTGGTTTTTTGCTAAATTTGTAAATCATAGGGAAAGTTTAGCTTGAGTGGGAGCTATGGCAAATGAGGGCAGATCGAGGGTTAAGAAGTTCAATGGGTAGAACTTTGGTTTATGGAAGATGAAAATGGAGGATTACTTATATCAAAAGGACCTCCATGTTCCTTTGGCTGGAAAAGTAAAGAAACCTACAACCATGTCGGATGAGGATTGGGAGTTGTTGGATAGAAAGGAACTCGGGGTAATTTGTTTATGCCTTGCATCTTTGGTTTCTTTCAACATATCACAGGAGAAGACCACGGAAGGTCTCATGAGTGTGTTGGGGAAGTTATATGAAAAACACTCTGCCTCTAATAAAATATTTTTGATGAAAAATTTATTTAATATGAAGATGTCTGAGAATGGTTCTGTTGCTAATCATTTGAATGAATTTAATACTTTTATGAGTATGTTAAACTCGATAAAAATTGACTTTGATGATGAGGTTAGGAATTTTTTTATTTTTTGCTCCTTACCAGATAGTTTGGGATAGCAACTTGGTTACAGGTAAGTATTTTAGTCTCTAATAACTCAAAGCTGAAGTTTGAGGATGTAATAGGTGTGATTCTAAGTGAGGAAATGCAAAGGAAGAGCACCAGAGATTCTTCTACTTCTGGAAACGCTTTGACGGTGGAGAGCAGAGGGAGAAAAAAGAATAGAGGGAAAGGTAACCATAGGAAGTTGAATGATCATGGAAGGTCAAATTCCAAGAGTAAGTTAGAATGTTGGCACTGTGGGAAGGTCACATGCTAAGAAAGATTGCTGGGCTCTTCGGGATAAGAAGAACAAAAAGGAGGAAACTAAAGAGGTAAATTTGGGACCAGGTGATGTTTTTCAAGATGCCTTAATTCTTTCGTTAGATAATATTGCTGAATCTTGGGTGTTAGATTCAGGGACTTCCTTCCATGCCACCACACATAGACATTACTTTACTAATTTTGTTCAAGGTTATTTTAGACATGTATATCTTGGTGATGATGAATCATGTAGCATAGTAGGAAAAGGTTGTGTTCAGGTGAAAATGCAGAATGGGAACACATGGCTACTTAAGGACGTCATGCATGTGCCTAAGTTGAGGTAGAACTTGATATCAGTGGGACAACTGGGTAGTGATGGTTGTATGGTTAGTTTTATAGTGGATTCTTGGAAGGTTACTAAGGGAGCTCTTGTGGTTGCAAGAGGTAAGAAAACTGGTACTTTGTATTTAACCAGTGGTGTTGATTATTGTAATTTAGTTGCTACAGATGGAGATGTAACTTTGTGGCACCAGATACTCGATCATATGAGTCATAAGGGAATGCAAATTATAAAGGATAGGTTACCTAGATTAAAGGAGTTAGATTTAGACTTCTGTGAGGACTGTGTTTATGGGAAATAGAAGCGAGTGATATTCCTCAAGGTTGGACCTACCAGGAAGGAGGGTAAGTTGGAGTTGGTGCATACATATGTATGGGGGCTATCTAAGGTAAACTCTATTGGTGGTTCATGTTATTATGTCACTTTCATTGATGATGCAACTAGAAAAGTTTGGGTATATTGTATTAGAAAGAAATTTGATGTATTTGAAACTTTCAAAAGATGGAAAGCTTTGGTTGAGAATGAAACAAGTCTCAAGTTGAAATGTCTTAGGTCGGATAATGGAGGGAATATTACAAAAATGAATTTCTTGATTACTGTTCGGTAAATGGGATCCACAGGCAAATAATAGTTCCAAATACTCCATAAGAAAATGGAGTGTCAGAGAGAATGAACATGACAATCATGGAGTGTGCTAGGTGCATGAGGTTACATGTGGGATGCCACTCATGTTTTGGGTGGAAGCGTAAGCACAACTATTTATCTGATTAACAGAGGACCCTCTATGGCCTTGGATGGAGGTATACTTGAGGAGGCTTGGTCTAGTAAGAAAATTGATTACTCATTTCTTAGAGTATTTGGATGTGAGGTATTTTTCACATTGATAAAGATGATAGGACCAAGTTAGAGGATAAGTCTGAGAAATACACCTTTGTTGGATATGGTGAAGATGACTTTGGTTTCTGTGTTTGGAGTCTTAAAGACAAGAAAATATTTCGGTCTAGAGATATTGTCTTTAATGAAAAAGTCATGTATAAAGATTAGTTGTAGGAATAGAAAGAGGAATCAAATAAAGAATACATAGTGTTAGAGGATATTGCGGATAGAAAGGTGTCCAAGGGGTTGGTTCAGGTGCACAACATGTTCCGGCATATCCAGTTTAGTTACCTACTCATCAGGAACCCCAAACTCCTGAGGTGAGAAGGTCTTCTAGGGTAAGAAGGGAACCTGAACATTTTAATCCATATTTGAATTATTTATTGCTCACTGACAGTGGAGAGCTAGAGTTCTTTGAGGAAGCAGTGCAGGTGGATGCCAGGAAGAAGTGGGAGTAGGACATGGATGAAGAGCATAGATCTCTTATGGAAAACCGGACTTAGGATTTGGTGGAGCTACCCGAGGGCAAGAGAGCATTGTAGAAAAAGTGGGTGTATAGAATCAAAGAGGAAGATGGAGGTAGGAAATGATACAAGGCCCGGTTGGTGGTTAAGGGATTTACACAGAAGAAACGTGTAGACTTTGATGAATTTTTTTCTCCGGTTGTTAAAATGAATTCTATTAGAACTATTCTTTGTTTATTTACGGTAGAACACCTGCACTTAGAATGCATTGGATGTGAAGAATGTATTCCTTCATGGTGAGTTGGAGGAGGAATTGTAAATTCAGTAGCCACAAGGTTATGAGGTCAAAGGAAGGAGAGGTTAGTGTGTAAATTAAATAAGAGCTTGTATGGCACAAAACAAGCTCCATGACAGTAGTACATGAATTTTGATAGTTTTATGCGGGAGTAGGGTTACTCCAGTGTCATTTAGACCATTTTGTGTACATAAAAATGTTTCTTGATGGTAGTTATATTATTTTGTGCCTGTATGTAGATGATATTCTTGTTGCAGGGAAGAACATGTAGGAAATAAAGGTACTCAAGAAGCAGCTAGGTAACTCCTTTGCTATGAATGATTTGGGGGCAGCAAAACAAATCCTTGGTATGAGAATAACTCAGAACATGAAGGAGACGAAGCTGGTATTATCTCAAGAAGATTACATAAAGAAGGTCTTGGAGAGGTTTAGTATGCAAGATGCTAAATCGGTTAGTAATCCTTTGGCATGTCACTTTAAATTATCAAAGCAGAGAGTCTAAAGACTAAGGAGGATAGAATCTAGATGTCCAGTGGTACTACTCATTAGCGGTTGGTAGCTTTATGTATGCTATGGTATGCACTAATCCCGACATTGCCCATGTAGTGGGAGTAGTGAGAAGGTGTATGAGTGATTCGGGTAGAGAGCACCGGCGGAAGTAAAGTGGATCCTTTGGTATTTGAGAGGGACCATGGGAGTAGCATTGTGTTTCGGTGGATCAAGACACTACATTACATGGATATGTAGATTCGGACATGGCAGGATATTTGGAAAACAGGAGGAGCACGATAGGTTATGTATTTATGGTTGGTGATACAACAGTGAGTTAGATTTCATGGTTACAAAAGGTTGTGGCTTTGTCAACCATAGGCTGAGTATGTTGCTTCCACAGAGGCAAGCAAGGAGATGATTTGGCTACAGCATTTGCTTGATGAGTTGGGTCATAAGTAGGAAGTTGGGAGACTACACAGTGATAGTCATAGCACTATTCATTTGGTGAAGAACTCCACTTTCCACTCTAGGACAAAGCACATTCAATTGAGATATCATTTCATCAGGGCAGCTTTGGAAGAAGATAAGTTGAAGCTGGAAAAGATTCATACCAGTTAGAATCCTATGGATATGATGACCAAGGTGGTCACAAGGGAGAATTTGAAGTTGTGTTTAAATTTTATTGACCTTCATGGTTGATAATGAAGGGTTAAGAACTTTGCTTAGTGGAAACAATCTCCAAGTGGGAGATTGTTGGGGTGTGGAGCCTATTTTTGGTCTTCTTGAATCAGTGTTGAAGTGTTGGAGTTTGAACGGTTAAGTTTGGAGACTTCAGGAGCATTCTGCAGTCATTTGCTATGATGTTGTTGTGTAGTCATTATGTCGTTGTTGTTAATATGTTGTTAACATGTTGTTAATTGGTTGTTAACGTTGGGACTATTTTTTTCAGCCATGGGAAGTTGAAAGATCGCGACTTTCAAACTTCTAGGGTTGGATTTAGGACTTCTTAAAAGGATTGTAATCCTATATATAGAGGTGTTAGGGTATCTTGAAGATATCTTGAGTGTTCAAGAGGTCTTGAGTCTTAATGATAAAGAGGTGATAAAGAGTGATCAAGGTTAAGAAATTGGGTGTCAATTGTGTTTTAGATGTAGTTTAACATCTTTGGAATTCTATTGTGAGTTCATAACTAAGAGAAGACTGTGACAGTTGTTTTACTCTTGTCGATAATAAAATATGAGAAATTTCTTAGTGGACATAGCCCACATTGTGTGAACCACGGTAAACCTTGTCTTGTCTTATTTTGTGCATTATTCATTTATGTTGTTATATTTCTGCAAGTATAATTTTGCTATATAGTTTCCTACTACTGTGGTTTGAGGAATTGTTTCCACATATTTTTTCTCTAATTCCTAATAGGTAGGGTGTTGGGATTTAGGTGAAGGATCAGCAAGGGTGAGAGAGGTGAATGGAAAGGTGGAGAGGTTCAGGTTGGTAGGGTATTAGGTAAATGGGTGACAAATGGTATTCGGGTGAGAAAGATGCAATACAATTGAAGACAAATAAGAGATTTAAGACCAAATTTAAGAAATGGCAATCTGTTAATATATTTATCGAAGACCTGGATATTGGTAGATGTGTTGGTTAGCTTGCATTCATAGGATAAATGGGTCCGGATCTAATACTACGAAACAAAGCCCCAGTACTTCCCTGTGAATGATCTAAGGCTATAGAGAAAGAGGTTGGTTGTTGTTGAAGAACTTAGATGCTCTGATGTTGTGTTTGATCATCGGATGCTCAATCGAATGATTGAATGTGAATGAATAATCCAAAATCCAACCAAAGGAAGAACCTCGTGAAAGAGTTGGAAATATTTATTTTAAGGAATTGATTGTGGTTCCTTGACCATTATTGGCTAAGGAATAACTAACGTTGATTAGGGAGAAATAGTCCAATTTACTTAAAATAGTTTGTTTCCTCCCTTTTTCGCGTGGGTAAAGATTTGATTGTGGGATAGGAGTTTGGGTTCACATTTAAACACATGGGGAATTGATGGAAGAAGTGGTTAGCAATAAATATTAGGTTAACAAAAATTCTTAGTTAGTTAAGTGAAGTGATGACTTAGTGTTAGGAGTGATGACCTAGTCTCAGTTAGTTAAATGCCCTTGGAATGGGTCTAAGGTGAGGTGGAGGGTGAGGTGGTAATTAAACTAATATTGATAATTAGATTAATAATAATGTGTGGAAGGGGTCATTGGAAGGGGGTATGTTAATTGAAATGGGCTTAGATGGTTGTAACCTAAATTTGGATGTCTACAAGATGATCAACTATATCCTTGGAGAACAATGTGATATCATAAAGGTAGACAAGAAAATCTTGTTAACCATCCCTCTAAATACCATGTCTATTTCTCTTTGGAACATTTCCATAGCATTTGATAGGCCAAATGGCATCTTCCTATAAGCATAGGTTCCCAATTGGTGGTAAATGCAGTCTTATACTAATCTTCCTCCTTTACTATGATTTGATTGTATCTTGAGTACCCATCTAAAAGTGAAAACCTCTCAGAACCTACTACCATTTGTAATATATGTTCCATTGAAGGAAGAGGGTAGTGATCCTTCAAGGAATCCTTTTCAAGTCTCTAAATTCAACACACATCCTAATCTCTCCATTCTTCTTCCGTATTGGAACTAGATTAGCCACCCATGATGAGTGCTTAATGGGAAAGATAATTGTTTCACCTAATTTTTTTCTTTTTTGGTTAAAATTGAATAGGAAATAGGTTAGGAGGAATACCTGTGAGATGTAGGTCAAAGGTTGAATGCACACATTACTGAATTTTTGATCCAAGTTGATCGTGAAGAGCTTCCCTTTGGATAGGAGGAACAACCTATATAAGAAACACAACAAGACCACAAAATAGTATTAATAATATAGGTTAGTGGACTACCTAGCGAGTGCTAGATCCGAGAAGCGAGGTGCTTCCTAGAAGGCTGTCAATCCACTTTCAAATACAATTTAATGAAAATATCATGAAGTAAGGAAATCCTACTGTAGTTATACAATTTAGGTATCTCGTGCAAATACAATAAGAAAATATAATCTAATAGGAAAGGTTATGATTAAATATGGAGGTTTGGTAGGTTATTCTAGGTTTTTGCATAGGTTTGACAGGGTGCAGGATTGATCGGGTGAGATCTTGGTTAGGTTTTGTTGATCAAGAGTCTTGTTGGTCAAAAGGAATGAACCGATATAGAGACCGGTATCGGTCAAGTGACCGATGTCATTATAGAGGTGAAATCATTGATGGTTAGGTAACCGGTGTCGGTAGGGGAAATTGAAAATAATTTGATAAAAATGGTTTTGGGGATTCTCTGTGATTACACAGAGAGTAAGAAGGGTGTGGTTAGGTTCATGATATTATTGAGAAGACTCAGGGATACAAAGGGGGAAGTCATGGAAGGAAAAAAAGGCTATAGGTGGTTGGATTGGTAGATTGGTGAGGAGGTGGAGATAAAAGAATACATGCCAAATAAAGTATAATGAAAGAGATAAGACATATATACTTTAAGAAAGAAAAATATGATTAAAATCACGTATACTTAACTTGCATTTACAGATCTGACGGTGAAGGTTGAGGGTAGTTGATCCATGAAGAGATTCTAGAGTCGATTGCCATGGCGATACTCCGTAATGTTCCCGTGAGTATTTTGATGCTCTGGAAGGAGAATCAAATGCTTACTTGGGCATTTAGTTTAGTATTTTGTGTCGTCTAGATGTTGAGAGGATTTGGATTCACACTTGAATGTAATATTTCTCCCATAACTGAAAATGACCAACCGGGGTAAAAGGTTGTAAAATTGTATATAAAGTAACTAATGGCGGTTAGGTGACTGGTGTCGGTTGAGGAATAACTAGTGTCGATTAAGGTGGATAAGTCTAGGTTTACCAAAAATGGCCTGATCTTTGCTATTTTTGCATGATTGATATCCTTAATATGGGTCTCAAGTGATAGATTTCACCCAGGATAAGTACGAGTTATTCTATAAGAGGTAATGGGATTTAATGCTAGGTTTAGACTATGTCTTAGTTGGTTAGGATTGGTATAGAATTAGTCTTAATTAATTAATAGGATATGAATGGGTCTTTGATTGATGTGGATGGATGAGGTAATTAATTAATTTTATTATTGCAATGAAATTAATTAACATGTGTGCACTAGGGACATGAGTGGGTATAGTATGAATTTATTTAATTGATGGGGGTTAAGGGAAGTTGTCCCGATTTTCAGTGTCTATATTTTCCCCTTTTTGTCTCATAGATCATATTTGGTAAGTGATGCTAACAAAAATAGAATTGGTTGCCCCAAATATAGGTGATAGTGAGGTTGGCCCAGGTAGGAGTGAAGGTGACCCCCTCAAACCAGGAACTATTGAAGTTATAGGTAGAAGTGGTGAGTGGTTTGATAAACATGTTAATATAAATAAGGGTGGATGGGTTGTAGGCAACGGTAATGTTTGGGTCGGGTAATAGGTAATGGAAATTAAATGCATGCACACATATAGATTGCGATAAGGTACCAAGTTGAAGAGCTTATAAATGCTACTTCAAAGGTCGATAGTTTTATCTAAATGAGTTTGAAGTGCTTTAGGTATCCAAGGTATAGGATATGGTCTTGAATCAAAACTAGGCAAGGTGTGGGAATGGGTAATAGGTTTTGTTCCAAGGCACCAAAGGTTTGGTCAAGATAAACATCATGGCATCAAGAAAGGTAATGTCATTAGGCTGAACAACATGGGTAGCAACATTGCAAGGTATAATGAGTACAAAAATTCAAATGTCTAATTGGAGGGTTGAGTGCGAGGTGCGTATGTAGTAAGACATGTCCCAAAATATAATTAGGGAATGGAGTAGGTAGGGTAGGCTTGTGGATGAACCTAATAGGTAATGTTAAGGGTAAATGGTGTAAGAACAACATCTTTTTGGGTAAAACATGAATTTTTGAGGCCATATGGTTAATTGAGGTGACCGATGTTGGTTAGAGGTTAACCGATATCGGTTGACTAGGGCACAACTTGACCGACGTTAGTCATGTCAATTTGAGGCTAAAAAAGGAAAAATATACTTTTTATGGATTCATTTGTTGATTGTCATTTATATAAAATGACAAGTGAGAGGTGTGAAAGTGGAAAACAATAGTGCCAAGTCATGAGCAAAGTCAGCGATTTGTAATGAGGTGATTGGCATCCAGTGTGTGGGCCCAGATCGATCGAGTGGATCTATCTAATTAGTTGTGAGTGGAAGAGTGGCCATGGTGGATTTGGGAGAGGGAGTAGGAGGACCACCAATGTAGAGACCGAGAGTGCCACTTTGTGGAGATGACACCAAGTGGAGGTAGGAATCAATCCTCGACACTATTTTTAAACAAATTTGGGTAAAAATGAATGAACTTAGTGGGGAAGGTTTTTTTTAATATGGGTGAAAATGGGTGAAATTGAGGTGGGGAAGGGAAAATATAGGTTAAATAGGTTGGGAAATGATTTTAGGTTGAATTTCGGTGAGGTAGGATAGGTTTTTAGTGGGTTTTGGATCTTTTTTTAAATGAGAGGGCATGGGGTTTCAATTTATCATCGGGAATAATGACCGATGCCGGTCAAGGGTTGCCCAACATCGGTTTGGTTTTCCGCCATCATTCGGTTAAATGGTAATCAACACCACCAAGAGGATCTATTATGGTTATGGTGACCGATGTCGGCCACCGTAAAAGTATTTGGATTAAAAAAGAGTTAGTTGGGAAAGAAAAAAAAGGTGACCTAGGGGTAGATGAAGACTAATGTAGGTGGAAGATAGAAAAGTGAGTGTAGGTAGGGTACGATTGTTTAGGCATGTGATAGGTAAGTAGGTGAAATGGTTGATGATAGTGGGTAAGTGTCATAATGGATACAAGAGGGTTTTAGGTGAAATAGGTACAGAGTAGGTATGAAAAGTAGGAAAAGGGTAGGTATGATTAATGGTGTTAGGTATGATTTGGTAAAAAAGCTAAGTATGAGGTCAGTTGAGGTTTTAGGAATAGGTGATGTGAGAAGGTCTGGACTTGACAACATTGGTTTGGTTGATACAGGTGAGATATCAGCTAACTACGAGAGACATAGTACCACCTCTATTGGTATAGATGTGGCCGAGTGTGACAGCTGAGGAGTGGGATCACATAGCAGATGTGGGAGTTAGCTCAATCAGGAACTATAGGCATATAGGCTTAGATCCTAGCTTGATGGTCACTCTCATCGATAGATGGGACTCCATGACCAATACCTTTCATCTACCGACTAGCGAGATGACCGTCACATTGGAGGATGTGTATAGGATCTTGTGGCTTCCTATTGTTGGGGAGCTAGTGTATTCAATTTCAAGTGAGGTGTCGGTGGATCTGATAGTGGCGGTATTTGGTGAGGTGATGGGCATGTTGAGTTATCATAGTGCAAGTATGAGTTATGGGGATATGTATGCAACATATCCACATGAGACCAGGCTATCTGTTCTGATGATGGTGGCGTAGGGATGTTTTTCTCTCCCAGATTCCAAGGGTGGGATATTTCCATGAGCATTGATGGGGGTGTTATAGGACATGATGAAGGATTACGTATGTTTTTCTTGCGCACCGGTTATTCTAGTCTAGTTATATAGGGAGTTATTGGCCTATGATAGGTTGAGGAGGTTCGATATGTGTTGTACATTCTTATTACACTTCTGGGCATATGAGCACATTGTGTGTGTATGTCCAGTTGGGTTACCATGATAGGACTGGTTCGGGGGTAGTTTGTATAGAGTGGGTTTCGTGGAGGTGAGTACCAGTTTGGGCATAGTTGAGAGTGGTTAGGGCCATATATGGTGTTATATACTACAGGAGGCTATTAGAGGGCTTATAAGTAGTGGATATCATGTGGTGGCCATATGTTGATTTTCCATCATATAGAGGTATGGATGAGGAGTTAGATGAGCTTCAGTTATTGATATGGATATAGGGGCAACATGCCGGGGAGCATGAGATGATAACCATGGATAGGGTCGACGCCATTTTGTCTCAGTGGAAGGATGTGCCCCCACCTTTCCCATAGTACCGTAGAGATGACGTGGAGAGACCCATGTCTCCACCATGTTCGAGTGTTCCCAAAGGGAGAGTGGAGTAGGTCCTAGATTGACGTATTAATGATGTAGGTGTCACCGATGGATACATGCAGTGGTGGGTAGGATAGCTATGGGTGACACCCCTAAGGCCAAGGAAACCTAATTTAGTACCACCATAATGTAGAGGATACATTACAGGGGTGGTATCTCTATAGGAAAAGATTACAGGATTACAGGGGACAACCGACATGATCACGAGACACAAGTGACCACCATGCAAGCACAAGTGACAATCCTACAGCCCCAGTAGCACACGCGTAATGTCCTGTATAGGGTGGAGATGGAGATGGAGGGAAGGTAGCCACCTTAAAGGCATAGGTAGCTAGATTACAAGGCCACATGGCCACACTACAGTACAAGTTTTGGCCCTACACACCTAGGTAGTTGCACAAGTACCATCACAGGAACATGGACAAGGTCTCATAAGACAAGCACTTGCACTAGGATAGGGTACAATTTTAGTCGGGCATAGTTTATAGGGTAAGTTAGGTCGATGGCACCACCACATACCATATCTATGGTGAGGTTTAGGTATGTCCTGAATGAGGCTCGCTATTATCAGGACCATCTAACCACCGCAGGGATTGATGTACCTTCATATGTCGAGTATCGAGTCTAGCGAGTAGCAATGAGTGGACTAGGTCTAGGACTCATAGTTTTGGTAGCACAGGGGGTCATCAACCCCAGAGACAGGGCCATGGTGAGGTTACTATCCTCAAAGACTGGACCCAACAAAGGGTCATCGAGGAGGAGGTAGAGGTCGAGATAGGAACTAATAGAGGGTGGGGAGATGTTGGTAGGGAACTTGACTAGTAAGGAGGAGGAGACATGTGAGACTAGAGAGGAGGGCATCGATTGGGGTGATTGGTCACTATGTGATATTGTACCATTATTGTGATTTTTGATATATATATTGTCCTGTGTGCTGAAGACGTGAGATTGTACATGAGAGTTTTGAGATACTGATATTTATTTATATCTATGTATATATGTATTGATACACAAACACTCCCATTATATAGTTGATGATGTTTACTAGATGGATGATGTACTTGTTTTAATTTCCATTGTTATTGTGTATTATGGAAACTAGTTGAATTAGGCATGATTGAGTTGAGGTCATGTAGGCATGATGGAGTTAGGTATAGGCATGGTGGAGTTTAGGTGATTTAGGCATGATGGAGTTGAGGTCATATAGGCATGATGGAGTCAGGTATAGGCATGGTGGAGTTTAGGTGATTTAGGCATAATGGAGTCAAGGTATAGGCATGGTTTGGTCATGTTTTTGTGTTTTATTTAATTTCCAAGTTATTGTTATTATGGAAAATAAGTAAGTATGTTGTGGTTAAATTTCCAAGTACTTAATATCATGCAAACGCTAAATTATTGATGTGTGATATGTTTGATGCTATAAATTGGTAGGTGTGTATGTTTTTATGATTGTTTAATTTCCATTTCTATTATGTAAAATGGAAACTAACTAAGGTAAAATGTGAATATAAAAGGGGTAAAATTGGTTAGGGGAAAAATTGGCTAAGATAACCTCCAAGGTCCCCATACCCTCATAGTATTTCTTACATAACCTTGGTAAAAAGGGGCCTCAAGCCAATGTAGTTCTCTCATAATCTAGGGAAGAATATGATGATGTAGATGAATGGGTCGGTAGGTTTTAGGCATGATGGATTCGAGGTCATTTAGGCATGGTTGAGTATAGGTTGAATAGGCATGGTTGAGTTTAGGTCATTTAGATATGGGTGATGTTGGTGGAAGAGGTATTCCTAGAATGTAGGTGTTAAAGGTTTAGTCCTGTGAAGGAGGATAAATAAGTAAGAAAAGAGGTGAATGGTAAGAGGATAAAAAAATACCCCTAAGTGGCAAGAACCATTACGAGTCTATCAAACCAAAGATTGGCTTGTGAACATAAAACCCTAAAGGCATTGCATGATTGACTATTCTAACAAAGTGACAAAGGTCACATGATCATGAAATGTCACATTTGTGGTATGTCCTTTGAGTAGGAAGATGATTAGAAAGGAAAGGTAGTGAGGTGAAAGAGGTTGATTTAGCATAACCCGTGTGATACAACATGCCTCTTTAAAAAGATACCCAAGATCAAAATAGGTGAGTCTATGACAAAAATTTATCTTTTTATTTTTACTTTTGTTTTATAGATTGATTAATGCAAGAAGTCTAGGTGGGATGAGTAGAATATCTCCTTGAGGTCTTCATGAATCTGGTCAATGTGGGAAGCTTTAGAATATTTTTTATTTTATTTTTGCAGGAATAGTCTTCTTTTTGTGATAGACTATGTACAATATGGATAGCTTTGTATAGTTGTCCTTCAAGGGAGAAGTCTATTTATAATAGCAAGATAGAAAGATATATTTCCTTTTTTAGGGAGTCATATTTTTGCTAGAAGTTTGACTCAAGGATTTTGAATTTGAAAATCTTGTATATTACTTTTGAATTATTTGTGGAATTTTAGGTCATGGAAAAGACTATAGAGAAGTATAGGCTTCTTTTATGAAGACAAAACCATAGCACACAGGGGTAGCTATGAAAGAGAGGTTTTAAGTGATGAATGACCATGGGATTCCATCTTGAAAAGGAAAAAAGTATCCATGAGAATCATGCCATGAGTAGAGTCATGGTACTCATATTGAAGATAAGGATGAAAGGTGATGAGTAATCACATGATTATTTTTAGCCATTGATCCTTAAAATAAGTAAGTGGAAGGTGAATGTTTCTCAAGGGAGAAGCGTTAAATAGACAAAATATCATCTAGGACTTGATTCAATAATAGAATGTTCAAAGATGCAAGACATTGAGGGGCACATGTTTGGGTTTACCTTCAAGTGAAGAAAAATGATAAGGACCTAGTCCATAGGCATGAGTAATGATATAGGGTCCAAGCCAATCAAGAGAAATCTTGCCCCATTTACTTTTGTCCACTTTGTTTACATGTTTATTTTCTTTAAGGATGAGGTCATCGACTTGGAAGGTTCATTCTTGGACACCTTTATCATAGGCACGTTTGATACATTTTTGGCAGATTTGGAGGTGATCAAGAGCATTTAGATGGCGTTTTCTAATAACTCAAGTTGTGTCAAATGGTCCTGGAAAAATCATCATTTTTGAGCATATCTTTGAGTGAGATACAAAGAGATGGAATTTGGACTTTGACAAGAAATATAACTTTTGTACCGTAGACAAAAGAGAAAGGTGTGGCAGTAGTTGAGGTGTGAATACTAGTGCGGTAAGCCCATAAGGTGAAAGGAATGTGTGTATGTCAATTCTTGTTAGTATCATCAACCAATTTCATAAGAATTTTGTTTAAGGTTTTATTGGTTGATTCAGCTTGGTTGTTTGTTTGAGGATATTAAGGTGAAGAAAAACTCTAAGTTGAATTCTAAAGGTGTCATAGAGTTTTTGTAGGTTTTTTTTTTTTAATTTTTTCCATTATCAATGATGAGGAAATAAGGAATACCAAAGCGAAAAATTATGTGATGATTGATGAATTCACAATTTTTCTCAACTTTTGTAGAAATAAGAGGTACATCTTCTACCCATTTAGTGTAATATTTGGTAGCAGTAATAATCTATTGATGGCATTGGGAAGAATGAGGATTGATCTCTCCAATAAGATTCAAACCCCATTGAGAGAAAAGCCAAAGGTCTTGGGCTACCTATAAGGTGTGACTAGGGGTGTGATGAAGATTAGTATATTGTTGACACTTCACAAAATGCTTGACATAGTCACAATGGTCATGGTTTAGGATTGGACAAAGAATATCCTAGGCAAAGTATGTGCTTAATGATAGCTAATCCACCTTGAAGCGATCACCATAAATCCCATCATGAGCTTCCTTGATGGTGTATGGAATTTCAGAACTCATAAGGCATCATAAGAGGATAGTGTCAAAACTGTATTTATAGAGAATACCACCCATTATGACATAACGAGAGACACTTTTGAGAAAGGCTCATTGTCCATTGCAAGTAAGATCTAGAGGAAAGATTCATAGGGAAAGATAGTCAACAAACTTCTTATACTAAAGGTCACATGGGTCAATTTCAATGTTACCTACAAGGTTGACATCTTGAATTAGATTAGATGGTGATTACAACCTTTGTATTGTAACAAATATTTTTGAGTTCAAAGGTGAGGTAGGGATTTGAGAAGCAAGATAGGCCATGGTGTCCACAAATTTATTAGTGGGACATAGGGTGGTTTTAAGTTCATAATGGTCAAAGGTAGTCAAAAGTATGTCAACATGGTGCTTATACTTTTGAAGTATCTCATTATGAAACTGGTATATACAATTAACTTGGTTCATAGCCAATTGAGATTCGCCAAACATATTAATTTATTTAACATATAAGGCTATGGTGGTTTGAATACCTAACATGAGTGCTTCATATTCAACGATATTGTTAGTACAATAAAAATCTAGTTTGAAAGATAATGACATAGGCTCACCATTAAGAGGAATGAGGATAACTCGCACCACCCCATGCTTGACATTTGGAACCATCAAAGAAGACGCGTTCATCTACTAAATGGTATTGTCCAGAAGAGGATAATGATGGATTCATCAAGGAAATCGAAGTTAGAGGATTGATTTCGGGAGAGAGGTACGTCTGTGAGTTGGTCAGTAATTGTTTTTCCTTTGATATATTTTTGATGGATGAATTTGAGATCTAGTTCTGCAATAATCACGAGACAATGTGTATCACATTGATGATGGTAGGGCTTAGCGTACATGTAATGTAAGGGGTCAATATTGGTGACAAAAAGGTTTTGTGATTGAGTAGGTAATGGAAAAGTTTAGTGGTGAAGAAAACTAAGTCTAAGTAGAGTTTTTTGGCATGAGTATATCTAGTTTCGTAGTCTAAACTCATACATCTTATATAATAACCCGCTTGCTCCTTGTGTTTCTCATCATGATGAGTGAGCATGGCACCCAATGAATGATCAATAGCAGAAATGTAAAGGTAAAATTTTTGGTCATCCTTAGGGGAATGAGAATATGTTGTTGGATGAGGTATTTTTTAAGGTGTCAAAGGTTTTGTGGCATTCATCATCCCATTTGAAGGAGACATCCTTTTGAGGAGATAATGAAAATAATTACATCTGTCATGAAAGCTAAGAAATAAATAGATGAATAGATTATAACTTTCCTTGCAAACTACGAAGTTGACAAAGGTTAGTAAGTGGAGGCATTTCAAGAATAGACTTGATTTTAGTGGGATCAACTTCAATGCCATGTAAAGAAACAATAAAAATAAGGAGCTTGCCAAAGAGAATAGCAAAGACACACTTCTTAAGTTAAAGGAAATAATAGTATTTGATGAGATGATTAAAGATAACCCTAAGGACTATAATGTGTTTGGATTTGGAAAGAAGATCATCAATGTAATTTTCCAATATGTTATACATAATGTCATGAAATATATAAATCATAGATGACTGATATGTATCACTAGAATTTTTAAGGCCAAAGGGTGTGACACAATAACATAAGGTTCCCCAAGGTGTGAAAGTGGTTTTGTATTGATCTTCTGTGGCGAGTACTATTTGGTTATAACCTAAGAAACCATCTATGAGTGATAGCATCCCATGAGTGGACGCGAGATCAACTAGTTGGTCAATATTAGGTAGAGGAAAATTATCTTTGGGGTAGGCTAATTTAAGGTCATGGAAATACGTGTAAATGGGCACGCAAGGCCTTGATAAAAGAGGGAACACAAGGAGAAAGCACACAAGATAGGGTTCTAGGAGGGTTTAATAGAACAAGTAGTGCATGTGCATAAGGAAAAGTAGGATTTCGAGACTTAGCCATATTTGCAATATCAAGAAGAACACATGAAAAGCATGATCCAAGTATGCATGCAAAGTGGATAAGGCGTTAGCCTAGTGATAAGTTGGCCTAGGAAGGAATATACCTGGTGATAGAAGCTTCTAGAAGACCATTATTGCAAGTATTGGAGATCTCAGGCCTAGAGGAGCATGCACCCATGGAGGAACACATTTGGACACTTGGCGATGGATCCGAAGCCTTAGAAAGGTAGGTTGGCAGTTCAAGAGGCCTATAAATACAAGCTCCCACAAAGGAATTGAGATATAGATCAATAGAGAGTGGAGCTCTGCAGAAATGCTATGAGGAACTCTATTGGATTGGGTAGATGACCTATAGGGGAAGGATGTATCAAAAGGTTTGGGTATGAAATTTTCCTTTCATGTTTAGGAGGACTCTAATCCAATTATGATGTATGACTTCAGTCTACCATATGGTGATATTATGTAATGGATCTAATGCATGTGATGAGGTTATCAGATATGATGGAATATAAATATAATAAACTTTGGTTTATACATATATCTGTTTAGTTCTATTTTGTGTGTTATATGGATGAATATAAATTACTATACATTTCCTTTTCAGTTCAGTTCTATAAATTGTTAAGTATCCTTTTGTCTAGAATGACTGCATTGATCTAGAAGCTGTTTTGAGCTCTATGATGAATGTATGTCTCATGTCCACTCACTCTTTTTAATTTCCTATCATAGATGATGCTTTCCCACTTAACTCACATAAAAGAGAGACTCGGCACTTGTGCATGCCTCAAGTGAGTGCTCATTCCTTGCTGGGTGATAGGCTGATGCACATGGGATTCCCTTGTTCTTTGTGGGTGTAAAAATGACTACATCTTGGTTCCATTTCCAAGAAATATTTTCGAAGTGGTAGTGGGAAATATCATACATCATGATCTGTGCAATGAGTGATGATAGAACGCCTAACTCTGGAAAGTATTGAATCATGGTTCAAGAGCATGGAGGAAGAATTTTCTCATAGATTCAACATTGGGCCTGAGTTTGATGCATGTAGATGGGTAGAAGAGAACCTCTACCATGATTTGTATGAAACTTCCTTCCGTCACTTTCCAAAGAGAGTTATATGAATGGCTCTCATCATATGTGTCTAGATCAAGTTGGTGTTGTAGATCGTGTGTGTGGACCCAAGAAGAGTACCAGAGGCTACAAGATACAGATCTGACATGGACTCATGTTGTGGATTGTTGGTGAAGAGGAGTACTAGCTAGCTACATTCGGAATATGCTATTTCTACATATTCTTGTCTAGAAGTCACTAATTTTGAGTTTCTGTAGGAGCCCAGAGGATCATTTCTACGTGTTATTCCTTTGGCAATGAAGATCTTGATCATTACCTTGAGTTTAGAGGAATTTATGATGATTTTCTAAACATTCCTAAGTGTTGGGTGAGGAAGCTAGGGTGGAGGAAGATAGCATACATTACGACTGAAAAGAAAGGGAGGAGAGATGACTCAAGTATAGCAAAGCATGTGAAAGGGAAATTTCTAGACAAGGTGAGGTTGTAAGTGTGATGGATCTATGGAGGCAGACGTTATGGGAAGGTGTTGAGGTTCACGTAGAGGACGTGGAACTGAGCCATCTGTGATACCCCATCTCGTAAAGTGTGGGAGAGATACCCCTTTGGCTTTTGATGAGATTTCGTTGCGTGGAGAGAGAATAGTCGTTGGTGCACATTTTAACCCACCTAATAATCGAACCTTGGTGCTTAGTTTTCCAAATCAAAGGAGTGTTGATAAAATAGTTAGTATCGGTGGGAGTGACCGATTGGCACCTAGGAGGTATAATTTCTCATTTGTAACTTCTATAGCTACACACTATATTCCATCATTTGGAGAATTTTTCGAGACAAGGTGTAAATACACAAGGTTTGGGTAATACATTGAGGAGTGGCACAGGGCATACATCTGGAAATGAAATGATCTCATAGAAAATTGGCACATAGTTCAGTGGGACATTGGGGATGCTATGCGTGACCACTTCAGGCCCATTATTGGCTGCAAGAGGATCTGGAGGTGGAACTAGTGGATCCAGTGGATTTGGTAGAGGAAACATCAGAGGAAACCAAGGATCTAGACCAGGAGGAAAAGGGCCTCAACCACCTCCTCAAGTAATCTTTGAAATTTCTTTACTCTTTCCAGACTACCAAGGCATATAGGATGTTGTGGAGCATGTTCACAAATGTGAATTGTTATGGCGCACAAAGGGGATCACAACCTCAAAATGCAAAGGCTAGTCAATTTTTAATGACATTGAAAGGGCATACACATAGGTGGTATAGGAAGTATGACCCCCATATGATGGTGGTAGATTACACCGCATTGAAAAATGCCTTCTAGAAGAATTCCACATCCCCGAGCTTAAACAGAAGAGCATCAACACCCTTAAGAAGATTCAGGGAATGACAGAGAGTGTGTGGGAGTATGATGCGCGGTTTAAGAATCTCCTATAAAAATTTTCATATGAAATTCACCACTCACAATATACTTAATAGTTTTTTGGAGGGTTGATAACACCATTTAGAAGAGATTTATCTCATAATACTTTCACAGACCCGTGTGAGGTGTTAGAAGCTGCTCTACACATCGAAGCTATTAGAAGTGTTGATACTAGTGTTATTCCATTCCTGGAAGCTCAAATCATTGTTATGGCTAAGCAAACAAAAATTTATCTAAAAACTCATCTCATGAGACTCACAATGGAATGTGGTGTACATATTGTGAAGTAGAGGGGCATGCCAAGGATAGTTTCCCTGGAAGACAAAGATGAGCCGTAGCGGTAGATTGTGAGATTTTTCATGGGGACCATGATGTGAGTAGATGTCCCTTGTTACAACATGAAATTCAAAGAATTTATCTTGCTACTATAATATTTTCACCTCTACAACCCATGATACGAAGGAATGTAGGATTATTGACCATATCCATGATGCCATTAAACATGGTGTGCACTGCACCAACTTTTCTAGTAGTTCTAAGGGTGATGATGTCATCATGAGGAGTGCATAGATGGAGGCACACGTGGAAGAAGTTCTCATGGAGGAATTTATGGTCATGGAAATAGCAAAGGAAGAAGTGGGTTCCCACAGAAACATGTTATAATTATGGATCCATAGAACATTATAAATGATAGTGTCCTGATCTACTACAATGCTCATGGTGCGGGAAAAAGCACAAGTATGAAGAGTTCCCAAAACTCTATGAGCATATAAACCAACAACACTTTGGAAAGATAAGGGCGGTGCTATGGTAAGCATAAAAAGGGTTGATTCACAATGGATGCCAAGAGTGGCACGTGAGTCAGAGCTAGAACCTATACTAGTGATAACGCGTGTAAAGGCCATGCACGCTAAGGAGATCCCCAAACCAAGGACATTAGTCTCTAGAGAGGAGGTACCACATGGAAATTACCCAGATCCCGCCCATAAAAAAGAAGTATACCAGGAGAATATGGACATAATTTTGAGTTTACAAGTGGAAATACAGTATCTCAAGGAGCAATCAAGGTAGGTGGGGCAGCGGAAGGATAACAAGGTTCAAAGAAGTGACCTGGATGAGGTCAAAGAAGTATGTAAAATGTAAAGGCAAGAGAATATTATTCCCTTGATATGAGAATGGCTAAGGAAAAGGTACCATGTACCAGAGCAGAGCGCGAAAGATAGGTTTAACATGCAAAAATTTCTCCACATAGCCTTGAGTAGGACAAATAAATTACTCTAAATGGAGTTTTTATGGATGGATCCTAAGCAATATCCTCATTGATAGAGGAGTAGAAGTGAATGTTCTTACCTTAGATGTTTGGCATCAGATGGGAAGGCCCACATTACAGCCATCTTCAAATGTGTTTTATATGGCAAACAAAACTAAGGCAATGCACATTGGAGTATTAAAGGATGTAACTATCACCATTCAAGGGGCCAAGTTTACTAGGGAATTTGAAGTCTTGGCGCTCGCCGAGGCAGACAATTTTCCAACATTACTTGGACACCCAAGGTGTTACAATAATAATGCTGACATAAGATTTAACAAAGGATATATTAGTTTCAAAAACAAGGAAGAATGGGAGATTGTCCCTTTGACAAATGGGAAGTCGGCGCCCTACATAGAGCCATTGGGAGAAGAATTCCTTGATAGAATATATATGTGCTCAATTAGGGATCTAGAGATAATTCACCCTACGAAAGAGTTATCAAATTTGAGGATTCCTGGTTTGTGAGTGTGTTGGTTGGATATTTTGTCACACCAAAATATGAGGTTCAACCACAATACATGGGATTAAATCCCTCCTCAAAGACAGGTGAGGCTACCTGTTTATTACTAATCTAAAACACAACAAAAATAATATGTACAATATTCACACTAATCTAACCATTGGGGTTGGGATAGAATCCAAATCCATATCCAAAATAGATGGAGACATTGCTTTTTTTGAAGTAAAATGGATTGGAAAGGGAATTACTTATTATAGAAAAACACAATGGAAAGGGAATGAGAGGGAAGTATTTTATTTCGAATAAACACATCACAAAATAATCATACGAGCTTTAGATACCAAATGTAACATTTGAAATGATTAGAATGATCAAGATGTTAAACAAAGAATAGCTTAAGATTATGAACATAAGAACAATATCTTAAGAAAGATACATCTCACAAAGTGAAAATTTTGCAAAATAACATCATCTTCTATTCCTCAAATGATTAAAATAAAACACAAAGTCTTTCTTCTTCACAATAGATCTAAATATTCCAAAAATCTCAACCCTTTGGAATGCAAAAGCATACCTTATTTATAATAAAAGGAGTTGAGAGAAAATAGGATAAATCCTAGAAAATAGTCTTTTAAATGAGAGTCCTATTTTTCTTGACTCTCACATAGGAGACCAAGTCAAAATTTGCTTCCTATGTGATGAAACAAAAATGAAAAAGACATGTCAATTTCAGGATTGAAATGACATGTCACATTATGCTTATTCTGTATCATCATCTTTGTCTTCCTCTAACAAAGCCTGCTTGTCCCGAAATTCTTGGAATTTTTGGATTATGCCCTACATCTTATTTTCATCAGGCATGGTGGAATGATCACTCAGAACTTCACATGTTTCCTGAGTATCACTAGCATTGCCAAGAATATTTTTCAGTCTCTTGTTGAGTTTCCTCAGGGTTTCCAAAGAATGTTCAATTTTCACAAACCTGTCAATGATTTCTAGGCTGAATCCATAAGTTGGTTCATGCTGAATTGATTCTTGGATCTATTTGTAAAGATCATCAACAGGTAGGATACCCGAGCTTTCACTCAACACTTTAGCATAGATCTTGACTAGCTCTTCTTCTAAGTCGTTCTTGCCATTGACCAATTGATCTCTTGATTCTATCAATATGCTTTGAAAGCTTCATTGAGAATCTTTATTCGAATTTGAGGGCTTTAATTGGCTGAAATTTGTTATCCCCATGTTGAATGATGCCTTCTTCAACCAAGATGTGGGATGGAACCTGTTTCAGCATTTGGAGAGCTTTGAAAGTCAACTCTAGGTTCCCGATTTCTCTGCTGAAAACTCATCATCCATTTTCTCTCCATCCTTCTTTATATCCTCTAAGGATTTGTAGACTTCCATGGTGTCCTCGATGACTTCTTTTCCTTGCAGGAGCAGCCTTTGGGTCCATTCATCAACCATTCTCCCCTTCTCATTAATCTTCTCGATCATGGGTACTAATGAGAAATCAAACCCGATAGGAGTAGAGGATGATGGTGTTGACTCAGGAGGATTTGAGAGCTTGAGTAGCACTTCTATTAGCTGTTGTACTTTCTCTTTTAACTCATCTCTATTTGCCTTAGTTTCCCTCAGCTTCTGGCACAACACATTCATGGCATCTTGTGCGTCTTGTTGTGCTCCCTCTATTGTTACTTTCCCTAGAGCCACCCTTGTGATTTGATAATCTGTGACCATTATGTCATCCTTAGTTTTATCAGTGTCGGGAGTAGAAATCTCTACAAATTTATGCCCTGAGGCATCCACTAAAATCCTTGAGACTGTTTTGGGTTTCTTGGCCAACTTAGTGGGAGTGACCTTGAGGGAACTAAAATCAAAGGCTAGTAATGGAACAACTACCTTCCTCTTCCTCGAGTTTGATCTACCAACCATTGAGGTGTATTGGAAGAAGTTGCTTCCATTACAGGCGTTATGGTCACATCTTCAGGTGGAGGAGGATTAGCTTATGGAGTGGTAACCACCGTAAGTGTAGCACCCATGGTAGTGGATTCAGGGAATAAAGGTGCAGTAGGAGGAGGCATGTCCATGGTTAACTAGGGTCCAGTGGGGAGAGGTGAGAGGCTAGAGAAGATACTAGCCATAGCTAAGGAACTTGGTGAAGAAATCTGAGACAAGGAAGGTTGAATGGGAGGAGGCAAGGATTATGGAATTAGAGCTTGAGAGGTGGGAGGAATACTTACCTCTGATGAACTATCTACCAAAGGAGGAATGGAAGGTTGAATAATCTCTTCTCTTGAAGG
This sequence comes from Taxus wallichiana var. yunnanensis, assembly GCA_018340775.1. Lineage (NCBI taxonomy): Eukaryota > Viridiplantae > Streptophyta > Pinopsida > Cupressales > Taxaceae > Taxus > Taxus wallichiana. Next base: position 297,869,313 of record CM031243.1, on the reverse strand, counting down.
AAGATTCCCTTATTCTGGTTGTGGAGGTGAATCAAGAACCTCAACTGTTTGTGGGAGAGTGGCCACTGGTGTAGTTACTTGATCTTCTCCCTTTCTTACAAACTTAACCTTCATTGGCCTTTTGGAAGGGTTCTTATCCTTTTCCTTTTTTCCTTTTGAGGGTCCTACTTCCAAAGCATCTAGCTTTGTAAAAATCCCTTCTTTATAACTCATTCCCCAAGAAATGAGCCATGCCTTAGTACGGGAAAGAATTTGAGTAGCTCTTCCCATGATAGAAGCTTTCTCAGCAATGGACCAATCAATGGCTGGGAATACATATTGATCTTCATTTAACCCATCATACAAGGCATCAAGGACACTCTCATTGTCTTTAGTGCCTTTTGGGATGTCAGATAAATCTAGCATCTAGATTTCTTCAATTGTCAACCTGCTATTGTCTTTTCTTCGGATGGCAACCTCATCCCGAAGATCAACCCAAATATCTTCTATGTTGGGAACATGTAGATATAAAGTCCCGTATGATTTAAGGACTCCTCAGAAATCAAATCCATCTTTGTGCTTCATGTGCTTCTTCAACTTGTCCTAAAGCTCGTGCACCACATTCTTAGCTTTAACCACCATCGAGCACATGTACCTTCCGATGGAAATAGGGAAGGATACGATAGCCTTGTGTTTACTTTGTTGGAATTTGTGGAAATCCAACAATTGTCTTACCAACTCCATTAGGATCAACTTATCACCTGGGAATCTGGGCAATCGGAAAGGATCACCTGGGTACATGACCACCCAAAGGTATGTGAACTTCTTGAACTGTAAGAAGATACAACCCCATTTTGATACTTCAGCCCATGCTTCATCAGAGACTCTTCTTTTCCTTAGATCAGGGTTCATCCTACAGATATTTTCATAAAAGAAAGCATCGTTCACTCTTCTGAACTAATCTTGAACCTTTCATTATCAGCTGAGGGAGGTACCAATATATGTGTTCTATTACCCTATCTCCTTTTGCATCCAATCCTAGATAATTTCTCATGCCAGCTGCTGCATAGGTGACATATGACGACATATAGAATTTTCCCATAGTCAAGACTGTCTTCATCTGGGAATCAATCTCATCACTTATGAGACTACTCCAATCAATCCCTTGTTTGTTCTTCTTCATAATAACCATGAATTGATACATCCATCCTTGGAAGTCCCTTGACTCAGGGAGTCCAAATACTTAACTTAGCAAGGTGATGATGTCGTTGATTTCAAGGATGAAATCACTCCTGGGGACAAACTTGGGAAACCTTGAGATAGTTGGCTTGGCCTTGATCAAGAACTTTTATTCACATGCCTGATGCAGTCTTCTTGATCTTTGTCCCAGGATTTCTGTGCTGACTTAAGATCTATGTCAACATATTCCTGAAAGTTGGGTAATCTTAAGAGGTCATCAAAGTAACCCCTCGTCCAACTTCACTATGACTTCTCCTACTTGATTTTTCACTAAGCAAGAGTCCGAGTCATAATTGGAAGCACAAGCCAAAATAAACTTAGGGCATTGAGTAGACATTGGGAATCCTACTGCAAGAGGGAGGCCACTGTTGGTTATTGACTTCATCCAAGGACTCTGAGAAGAATCCTTGGTTCTATTCCAGAAATCCTCCATGTCAATGTTATCGAGTTCCGTATCTTGGATTCCATAATTATAATCTGTAAGAGGGGGATTCCATTTTCCGGTACTTATATTTCATCTTCCTTGACCTGTCTGACTTGTCTTTAGATGATCTAGGATCCGACATGAGAAATCCTGAAGAAAGAACACCTAGACAAATCCTATCTGAGAAATCAGACTTGGAAGCTTGCTGAGCAACCCCACAGACCCACCACACTATCTAGATTTTAGGACTTGTAAAGCACCTGATGAAACTTGACACACTAGAGAGAGTGTTGAAACTTAGGTCTTGTCGGACACTTCACAAAACCCGACGCAGAGCTACAAAGAGTGTCGATCCTAAACAAGTAGATGTTTGACACTTGATAAAACCCGATACACTGAGAGTGTGTGTTGAGAGATTGATGGATGTCTGACAGTTGAAGAAACCTAATATAACTTGGCGGAACTTGGAGATTTTGAACACCCTGCAAAACCTAAAATAAAGGAATCGGGTTTTTGAGGTGTTAGGACATGCAAAATTCCCGCCATTGTACCAGTTAGGAATTTTAGATTTTTTTATAACCAACAGGGTATATTCCATGGGATAAAATAAAGAAACTCCCTAGGTGATTTCCAAACAAGAAATTTCAATGGAATTCAACACAAAATGAAGAAAACAACCTAAAACCCTAAACCTAGAGGAAAAATAGGAAAGGATGGAGAACATCAAAAGAATATTTCAAATATGAATCCAAAAGACCTCAAATCAGTAAGAAAAGTAAAATACCTTTAATAATATCAAAAAATAATCAAAAATGGAGCACACAATTGATCAAGAAGCTCAATCGGGTTTGGAGGTTGCAGGCACAAGAATGAAAAATCCACGCAAAAAAATTACAACTGGTAAAAATGACGTGTAAAATTGGGCTATTTATAAAACCCTAGAATTTATGACACTTCACCTGACACGTGTGCCAACTACCGACAACTCGAGTTAATGCCATGTCATCATGCTTGGAGTGCCTCGAAAACCCGATACAAAGGATTAGTTATCAATTTAGGTTTCGGGTTTTGGGAAATAGATGACATGAAACATGAGATGTTTGATGTTCCAAGGTTCTAAAACCCGACACAAAGGAACCTATCAGGTTTCGGGTTTCGTAAGTCAAGTGACATGTAACATGATTTTTGCAAGTCATGTTTTGATGTTCAATAGTTCTGAAAACTGAAATACTAACGTGTTTTGAGTTTCAGGTTTCAGGAAACAATTTGCATATAGCATGTAAAAAACATGTTTTCATGTTGTTGAAACCCAAAATCCTAAAAATATCCTCAAAACGGCAATTTTAGGAGATTTTTCCAAAAAAAATCTATGGTTATCTTAATTTTAGCTGGAATCACTAAAATGAGATAACAGTTGGCTCCAGTTGGGGACTTTCTTGGTGACATCAAAGAAAGAGAACTCATAATCTTTGGTTTTATCCATTGGGCTACAGAGTCTGAAGAAAGAAGAAGAAAAAAAAAAGGAAAAAAAAAAAAACACATGACAAAAAACAAATTATGTACAATGCAAGAGAGCATCTTGCATTACTGATGGAACAACTTCAGATGTTGACCACTGAAAGGTAAAGGGAGAAACTCTCCATCAAGGTATGATAGAAAGAAGCTATTTTCACCATTCAGATGATGTACTTTGAAAGGTCCTTTCCATAAAGAATCAAACTTTCCATGCATCCCTTTCTATTCTCTTCTCTTGTCCCAGAGAAGTACTAGATCTCGACCTAGAAATCACGTTGCTTTGATTTCTTGTCAAATATTATTTTGACTTTGATCTGATGGTCTATGATGTAATCCACCACCTTGCTCCATTCTTCTTCTAGCCTAGCTAGGTACATTATCCTTTTCTCAATAGAACTTTGAAAAGTTTCATCCTCAATTGCTTTAGCTAACTGTAAGGCTAGTAATTCCATAGAGATAGGTATCTCAATGATTGATCCCATACAACACCTGAAATGGGGACATCCCAATAGCTCATTTAGGAGTAATCTAATCAGCCCAATGCATCATATAATGCTTTGTGCCATGTCCTCTGATTCTCATCAACCAACTTTCTGATTATGGTCACCAGATTTTTGTTGCTTGACTCAACTTGACCATTTCCTTGAGGGTAGTAATCGGATGAATGAGCCAATGTGATCCCAAATCCATAAAAAAATTCTATCAACTCGTGAGATGAGAAATTGGAGGCATTTTTGGCAATGATCTTGTGAGGCACGCCAAATCTGACAATTATATTTTCTTTGAGGAAGTTCTGAGACAACTTCAAAGGTTGCCTACTTGATTGGTGCAACTTCCACCCACTTGGTGAAATAGTCTGTGGTAGTGAGCACATAGTTGTGTCCCGCACTAGAGGTAGGATTTAATACTCCAATGAAATCAATTCCCCACTGGTGAAAAGGTTCTTCAATCACCACAGGCTTCAGGGGAAGAGTTGCTAACTTAGGACGACCAACAAAATGTTGACAAGCTTTGCATTTGGACACCCATTTTGCTGAGTCTTGAAAGAGAGTAGGAAAATAGTACCACACATAGGATCTTGTATGCTATCACGAAGGAGGATAAATTTCCTTTCCATGTTAGATTATGGAAGGATTCTAGTAACCTCACCTACTGAGACTTATCAACAGAGTGTAGGAATACACCATCAATACATGTCTTGTATATTCTATTATCCCACAGGATGTATCTTGTAGATCTTAACTTAATTGTCCTCTTCTCCTTTTGGCTTAAATGTGGAGGGAATTCACCATAATTCAATAAGAAATCAATATCTATGTACCATTCATTGGTTGTTCTCATGAAAAGCACCATGCATAATTTTAAAGAGGAATCCTTGGTTTTTTTACATTCTATCTTAGCATTATTTGTCTCTGCAATCAATTGGCACAGGCCCCTTCCTCGTACCAACTTGGTAGGTCTGATGTCCAATTCATACTCCTAGACTTTAGCTATCCAGTTTCCCCATTGACTACCCAACTCTTGTTGAGTCAAGATGGATTTAACTACAGTATCAGGAACGAGAACGAGGGTATGAGAACTCAGCACGTAATACCTGAAATGTTTCACTGCTCTCACCACTACATAAGCATGCTTTTCAATTTGTGACATTTTTAATTTGTGTTCTTTCAATGGGCAGCTCATGAAAGTAATGGGAGCTTCAATTCCTTCTTCATTTTCCTACATCAAGATGGTTGATACTGTATGAGCGGAAGCATAGTTGTACATGAAATATTTCCTAAAGTCTGGACATACTAGAACATGGGCATGTGCAATTACCTTTTTAACTTCTTTGAAAGAAATCTTCCTTTAGTGCTCCATTGAAATGGAGTTTTCCCTTTCATCATCCGAAGTATATCCTTGGTTTTACCAACAAAATCAAGTACAAATCTTCTTAGGAAATTAACCTTCCTAAAAAAGGAGTGCACCCCAATTTTTCTTATGGGTAGGGTAAGGCTTTGAATGGCCTTCACCCTCTTTGGGTTGATCTTGGTTCCTTCTCTAGTCACAATATGACCCAAAAATTCCTTCTGTCACTCCAAACATGGACTTTTTAGGATTTAATGAAATCCCATGATGCCTGCACCTTAAGAGTACATGTTCCAGGTGATCATAATGATCACTTCATTTTTAGAGAAGACCGTCAAGTCATCCAAATACACAACTATGACCTTTCCCATTAAATCTCTAAAAGCTAAGTCCATAGCCCTTTGAAATGTGGCCCCAATGTTAATCAAACCAAAAGGCATTCTCCTGTAAGCAAAGGTTCCCCATGGAGTGGTGAATGTTGTTTTATGTTGATCTTCAGCAGCTACCTCAACCTAATTATACCCCAAAATCCATCAAGCATGGATAACATTTCTACTCTAGTGATAGTCTGTAATACCTGGTCCATGATGGGCAACGGATAATTGTCCTTTAATGAAGACTTGGTTGAGATTTCTAAGTCAACACAAATCTAGATTTCACCATTCTTCTTTCTCATAGGAACAATGTTTGCAACCCAGGTGGAATGATGGATTGGAAAGATAATCCTTGCATCTAACATTTTCTAAATTTCTACAAGAATAGTCCCTGAGATCTTGGGGTTGTAATGTCTCTACTTCTACCTATGGGGTTTAACTTCAGGCTTCAAAGGAATGCTATGTTGCACATCTTTGGGCTTGAAAGACTTTAGATCCGTGTATGACCATGCTAGGACATCCATATATCTCTTCAAGAGTGAAGAGAATCTTTCTTTTTCCTCCGGTGAATAACATTTACCAATGTTTACCATCCACGGTTGATCAACTGGAACCCAGGTTAACTTGATCTACCTCTGATGAGGAAGCACCTTCAGTTTTCCTTTTACCCTGAATAAACTGGTCATGCTTGTCAAACAAACCTTCTAGAGAAACCAATCCCTTGGGAATCTTGTTTCCTTTTAGCTGAATGAACTCACCATCAATCTCTTGATATGAACTTGAAATAGATTCATGGAAAGCTGATTTTGATCCTTCAAAATATAGTTCACTAAAATTTTCGCTTTTTCAAGGAAAGACAACCTGTTGATCATCATTGAATACTTGCCAATGTGCTAAATTATTTGGAACACTAGGACGGTACACAATCTCAATGGTGTACGTGTCTTGTTTGAACTGTGGATGAGGAAGGAGAAGAGATGCAGACATGACCAATGAATCAGCTTTGTCATTATAATCCCTCAAAACTACCTTGATAGAAAAAGCATCGAAGCATTCTATGTTGTCCCATACCTTGTTCCTGTAATGCTTTAGGTGATCATTTTTCACTTGATAAACTCCTTTCACTTGATTTACAATGAGCTCTACATCTCCCTACACTTTGAGGTTTCAGATTCCTTTTTGTCTTGCCATTTCTAATCCTAATAGCAAAGCTTCATATTCAGTTGTGTTATTAGTATTATCAAACTGCAACTTGAAAGCAAAGGGAAAGATCTCAAAATCCGAGAGATATAAGAACTATGTCGGCACCTGATCCAGTAGTTGAACAACTCCCATCAAACTCAAGGGTCCAAATACCATTAGGATCCTCTTCCTTAACGATTGTATCCTCTCTGCCCTCAAAAGTATCTATAATTTCATTAAACAACATGTTCGTAGTATTTGCAATCTCAACGGTATTACCAAGGACATCTGGGGCTCTAAGGAGAAAAGAGATATTGCAATTTCTCAGGCAGATTTGAAAGACCCTTCCCAGGCCACCACCATTGCATTCTTTGTCTCGCTTCAAACGATCAAATCCAAGATTGACCAGGATATCAAGTGATGCGGAGTTCTGTTGTTGTTTACTGGCTGCAAAGTTACTATTTATTGGCAGTTTTAGTGCTTTGTTTTTTATAATCTTAGATGCCCAATGATGGTTATCTCTTGTTATTTTTTTGTCTCTTCGCTTTTATTAGGATCATTGTATGTATGTCTGGATCCTATTTGTATTACTATTTTGTATTATCTGGCATTGAGCCCTCTGATGTTGGACGTTTTGCTCCTTTTTGGGTTGTTTTTACCTCTTTTGATATCTAGCTTTTGAGCCTTCTGTATACAGGGTGTAGTCCCTTCAAAACTATTTACCCATAATAAAAAAAACATTTACATATGGTACCTCTGATGTCATGAAATAATTCCCTAAGCCAACATCTTCGAAAAGAATTTGAGCCTTGGGGTCATCAAACTTAGTGACTAAATACTTTGCTTGAGGCTCAGGATGGAGAATACGAGGAACTCCATTAACTAGAATTTTAGCCTTGGTCCAATCCATATTGATCTCCCCTTTGACATCTTTACAAAAACCTCTTCCCAAGAGAATACCGTAAGTAGTTGGGATATCAACAACCAGAATGGTCATTTTTACTCTCTTCTCTAGAAAGTGACAAATGCAAATTATGCATCCTTGATTTGACCAATCAAAGGAACTTGCTTGGTTTCCATGGAATAACACCATCCATATGATTTATTTAAAGTAAGTCCAAGGGCATGAGCTACTTTTGTGGGCATCACGTTATCGGAAGCTCCTGAGTCAATTATGCAATTGTTGAGTTTGAACCCGTTTATGAGTAAAGACAAATAAAACGGTTTGATCTTCCCTGAAGGAGAAACAAAGGTCATATTGGTCTAAGGTGAAGGTTGAGTAGGACTTGAAAAATTCCTTTTGAAGATGAAGGGACAACAACCTTGCTTCTAATGAATTTGGCAAGCTTTTCAAATTGCTCAGGATTTGACTGAAGATATTCTACTTCTGACATTTGGATCTTAGTTCTTTTTACATGGTCAATAATGTCAAAAGTAGTATATGAAGGAATGATGGTAGGCTCAGTTTTGGTTATATTGGTTTGAGTTGAGGTACTGGTCTTGGGAGCAGGAGAAGGAGAATAAGAAGAAGTTGTTACCTTTTTAGTTGTCTCCTTTTCAGTTTGTGTTGAGATAGGAGAGCCTCTCTTGGCCATGATCACGGGAGCTTCTTTATTCTTCTCCCTATAACCTTTAACCAATTTTATAGGATTCTAAGATTGGGATCGAGTAAAGAACATGAATGACTGACCATCATGTTTGCATCTGTCTTCCTTGTATTCCAAATACCCAATGTTGGAGTCACCAGCTGAATCATCATAGGACTCATCAGCATATCCCGAAGCTTCAAAAGCTTCATGAGAATATTGTTCTTCTGGTTCTTCCTCTTCTTTAACTATCTCTACTATAGCATTAACAGGAGGAGCTTCAATAGCCAGTCTTGGTTGAGCAGCAGTCAACCGCGGTCTATCTCTTGTGGGAGCACCATTAGTATTATTGAAATTCCGTCTAGGAATATCCCGATATGGAACGTTGCTCACTTGTTGAGACATTTTCTTTTTTAAAGCAATCAAGTCATTAGCCATCTTCTGAATCATTGGATCAGTAGTACTCTGAGAAGAACTCTAATTTTTAGGCTTGGATGATTCTTTTCTGATCTTTCTAGCTAGAATAAGATCGTCTTCTATTTCGGTGGTTGTAGCTTGAGTAGTGGCCAAATCAGGGATAACATATCTTCTCAACAAGAAGCTCACATCTGGAGGTTGAGCATTGATGAAGAAACACTTTTGATTTTCAAGAGTAGGAATAGTGAGGTCTAGAATCTTGCGGATCAGCTTGTTGAATTTGGCTATGAAGTCTTGCATGGGTTCATAAGGCTCCTTCTTCATGTGTGTAAGTTGTGCTAGTAAGGTGTGAGAATCTTCAACTGGTTTAAACCTTACTTCAAATACAGATCTCATGGTAGCCCAGTTAGTAATACATGCATTTGGGAGATGGTAAAACCATTCTACTGCCATGCCATGCAATGTTTCGATGAAGAGTCGAATAGAGACATCTTCGTGAGCAACCCCAAGAACACCGCATGCAACAAAGAATGAGGCAATGTGTTTGTTAGGATGTTGTTTTCCATCACCGTTGAACTTAGGAATATTCTTTCGTGATCCATGAGGTAGGTCATGCAATGGTGGAGTAAGGGAAAGAGGACCAATAGCTATGCCCTAAGGCACAGGTTGTGCTACCATTCTTCTAAATGAAGTGTGAACAGGAATATGAATATCCGACAAGAACAATGCACGAAAAGTTGCAGAAACTCCTTGTTCTTGAGGAATCTGAGTCCTTCGGATGGGTAAAGAACTTCTTGCCTAACTAGATGCAACACTGTTGGGTGAAAGCCTGAAATTATGCTATTGAAGTAGATCAAAGAATGGATCAGTTTCACCCTTGGCTTGGCTTGACCGAGTGAAAATCTTCCTGGCCAACTTGAACTGAAAATGGATCTTCTTAAAAATAAGGCAAATACGAGTCGCTGTGGACACCAAAAAGGATAAGCTTAATCTTATCAATCTGTATATCCCCAACAGTAGTCGCCAAAAACTGTTGGTTGGATTTTTTCACACCAAAATATGAGGTCTAATCATAGTACATGGGATTAAATCCCTCCTCAAAGACAAGTGAGGCTTCCTATTTATTACTAATCTAAAACACAACAAAAATAATATGTACAGTATTCACACTAATCTAACCATTGGGGTTGGGATAGAATCCCAAAATCCATATCCACAATAGATGGAGATATTGTTGTTTTCAAAGTAAAATGGATTGGAAAGGGAATTACTATTATGGAAAAACACAATGGAAAGGAAATGAGAGGAACGTATTTTCTTTCGAGTAAACACAGAGCATGAAATAATCATACGAGCTTTAGATAACAAATGTAACATTTGAAATGATTAGAATGATCAAGATGCTAAACAAAGAATAGCTTAAGATTATGAACATAAGAACAATATCTTAAGAAAGATACATCTCACAACGCAAAGTTTGCAAAATAGCACCAGCTTCTATTCCTCAAATGATTAAAAGAAAACACAAAGTCTTTCTTCTTCACAATAGATCTCAATATTCCAAAAATATCAACCCTTTGGAATGCATAAGCATCCCTTATTTATAATAAAAGGTGTTGAGAGAAAATAGGATAAATCCTAGAAAATAGTCTTTTAAATGAGATTCCTATTTTGCTTGACTCTCACACAGGAGACCAAGTCAAAATTTGCTTCCTATGTGATGAAACAAAAATGAAAAAGACATGTCAATTTTAGGATTGAAATGACATGTCACATTGTGCTTATTTTATATCATCATCTTTGTCTTCCTCCAACAAAGCCTACTTGTCCCAAAATTCTTGGAATTTTTGGATTATGCCCTACATCTCATTTTCATCAGGTGCGGTGGAATGATCACTCAGAACTTCACATGTTTCCTGAGTATCACTAGCATTGCCAGGAAGCTTTTTCAGTCTCTTGTTGAGTTTCCTCAGGGTCTCCAAAGAATGTTCAATTTTCACAAACTTGTCAATGATTTCTAGGCCAAATCCATAAGTTGGTTCATGCTGAATTGATTCTTGGATCTATTTGTAAAGATCATCAACAGCGGGATACCCGAGCTTTCACTCAACACTTTAGCATAGATCTTGACTAGCTCTTCTTCTAAGTCGTTCTTACCATCGACCAATTGATCTCTTGATTCTCTCAATTTTCTGCAAGCTTCATTGAGAATCTTTATTCTAAATCTGATGGCTTTAGTTAGCTGAAAATGTTTATCCCCATGTGGAATGATGCCTTCTTCAACCAAGATGCGGGATGGAACCTGTTTCAGCATTTGGAGAGCTTCGAAAGTCAACTCTAGGTTCCTAATTTCTGTTGAAAACTCATCATCCATTTTCTCTCCATCCTTCTTTATATCCTCTAAGGATTTGTAGACTTCCACAATGTCCTCGATGACTTCTTTTCCTTGCAGGAGCAGCCTTTGGGTCCATTCATTGACCATTCTCCCCTTCTCATTAATCTTCTCAATCATGGGTACTAATGAGAAATCAAACCCGATAGGAGTAGAGGATGATGGTGTTGACTCAAGAGGATTTGAGAGCTTGAGTAGAAATTCTGTTAGCTGTTGTACTTTCTCTTTTAACTCATCTCTTTTTGCCTTAGTCTCCCTCAGCTTTCTAAAGACAACACATTCATAGTATCTTGTGCATCCTGATGTGCTCCCTCTGTTGTTACTTTCCCTAGAGCCACCCTTGTGATTTTATAATCTGTGAGCATTATATCATCCTTATTTTTATCAGCCATGGGAGTAACAATATCTACAAATTTATGTTGTGAGGCATCCACTGAAATCCTTGAGACTGTTTTGGGTTTCTTGGCCAACTTGGTGGGAGTGATCTTGAGGGAGCTGAAATTAAAGGCTGGTAATGGAACAACTACCTTCATATTCCTCGAGTCTGATCTACTAACCATTAAGGAATATTGGAAGAAGTTACTTCCATTGCAGGTGTTATGATCACATCTTCAGGTGGAGGAGTATTAGCTTGTGGAGTGGTAACCACTATAAGTATAGCACCCATGGTATTGAATTTAGGGAATGAAGGTGTAGTAGGAGGGGGCATGTCCATGGTTAACTGTGGTCTAGTGGGGAGAGGTGAGAGGCTATAGAAGATAACAGCCATAGTTAAGGAACTTGGTGAAGAATTGAGGAACTTGGTGAAGAAATCGAGACAAGGAAGGTTGAATGGGAGGAGGAAAGATTCCGAAATTAGAGCTTGAGAGGTGGGAGGAAGACATACCTCTGATGAACTTTCTACCAAAGGAGGAATGAAAGGTTGAATAATCTCTTCTCTTAAAGGAGGATTCCCTTGTTCTAGTTTTGGAGGTAAATCAAGAACCTCAACTGTTTGTGGGAGAGTGACCACTGGTGTAGTTACTTGATCTTCTCCCTTTCTTACAAACTTAACCTTCATTGGCATTTTGGAAGGGTTCTTATCCTTTTCCTTTTTTCCTTTTGAGGGTCCCACTTCCAAAGCATATATCTTTGTAAAAATCCCTTCTTTATAACTCATTCCCTAAGAAATGAGCCATTTCTTAGTACGGGAAAGAAATTGAGTAGCTCTTCCCATGATAGAAGATTTCTTAGCAATGGACCAATCAATGGCTAGGAATACATATTAATCTTTGTTTAACCCATCATACGAGGCATCAAGGACACTCTACTTGTCTTTAGTGCCTTTTGGGATGTCAGATAAATCCATCATCTAGATTTCTTCAATCGTTAACCTACTATTGTATTTTCTTCGGATGGCAACCTCATCCCAAAGATCAACCAAAATATCTTCTAAGCTAGGAACATGTAGATATAAAGTCCCGTATGATTTAAGGACTCCTCGGAAATCAAATCCATCTCTATGCTTCATGTTCTTCTTCAAATTTTCCTGAAGCTTGTGCACCATGTTCTTATCTTTGACCACCGTCAAGCATGTGTACCTTCCGATGGAAATAGGGAAGGATATAGAAGCCTTGTGTTTGCTTTGTTGGAATTTGTGGAAATCCAACAATTGTCTTACCAACTCCATTAGGATCAACTTATCACCTAGGAATCTGGGCAATAAAAAGGATCACCTGGGTACATGACCACTCGAAGGTATGTGAACTTATTGAACTGCAAGAAGATACAACCCCATTTTGATACTTTGTCCCATGCTTCATCAGAGACTCTTCTTTTCCTTAGATTAGGGTTCATCCTGTAAATATTTTCATAAAAGAAAGCATCATTCACTCTTCTGAACTGATCTTCAGAACCTTTCATTGTTAGCTAAGGGAGGTACCGATATATGTGTTCTATTACCCTATCTCCTTTTGCATCCAATCCTAGATAATTTCTCATGCCAGCTACTACATAGGTGACATACGATGACATATAGAATTTTCCTGTAGTCAAGACTGTCTTCATCTGGGAATCAATCTCATCACTTATGAGACTTCTCTAATCAATCCCTTATTCATTCTTTTTTATAATTACCATGAATTGATACATTCATCCTTGGGAGTCCCTTGACTCGGGAGTCCAAATATTTGACTTAGAAGGGGTTTATGTCACTAATTTCAAGGATGGAATCACTCTGGGAAAAAACATGGGAAACCTTGAAACAACTGGCTTGGCCTTGATCAAGAAATTTTTATTCACATGCCTGATGCAATCTTCTTGATCTTTGTCCCAGGATTTCTGTGCTGACTTAAGATCTATGTCAACATATTCTTGAAAGTTGGGTAATCTTAAGAGGTCATCAAAATAACCCCATCCAACTTCACTATGACTTCTCCTACTTGATTTTTCACTAAGCGAGAGTCCAAGTCATAATTGGAAGCACATGCCAAAATGAACTTAGGGCATTGAGTAGACATTGGGAATCCTACTGTAAGAGGGAGGCCACTGTTGGTTATTGACTTCATCCAAGGACTCTGAGAAGAATCCTTGGTTCTGTTCCAGAAATCCTCCATGTCAATGTTACCAAGTTCCGTATCTCGGATGTCATAATTGCAATCTATGTAGGAGGGGGATTCCATTTTCTGGTACTTGTATTTCATCTTCCCTAACCTATCTGACTTGTCTTTAGATGATCCAGGATCTGACATGAGAAATCCTGAAGAAAGAATGCCTAGAAAACTCCTATCTGAGCAATCGAGACTTGGAAGCTTGTTGAGCAACCCCACAGACCCGCCACACTATCTAGATTTTAGGACTTGTAAAGCACCTGATGAAACCTGACACACTGGAGAGAGTGTCGAAACTTAGGTCTTTTCAGACACTTCACAAAACCCGATAGGTTACAGAGAGTGTCAGATCCTAGTAGATGTTTGACACTTGATAAAACCCAATACAGTGCGGAGTGTGTGTTAGAGATTGATGGATGTCTAACACTTGAAGAAACCTGATATATTGCGGAACTTGGAGATTGTTTAACACCCTGCAAAACCCGAAAATAAAGGAATCAGGTTTTTGAGGCGTTAGGACATGAAAAATTTCTGCCATTGTACTAGTTAGGAATTTTAGAGTTTTTTTATAACCAACAGGGTATATTCCATGGGATAAAATAAAGAAACTCCTAGGTGATTTCCAAACAAGAAATTTCAATGGAATTCAACACAAAATGAAGAAAACAACCTAAAACCCTAAACCTAGAGGAAAAATAGGAAAGGATGGAGAACATCAAAATAATATTTCAAATATGAATCCAAAAGACCTCAAATCAGAAAGAAAAGTAAAATACCTTTAGTAATCTTGAAAAATAATCGAAAACAGAGCACACATTGATCAAGAAGCTCAATCGGGTTTGGAGGTTGCAGGAACAAGAATGAAAAATCCACGTAGCAAAAATTACAACCGGTAAAAATGACGTGTAAAATTGGGCTATTTATAAAACCCTAGCATTTATGACACTTCACCTAACACATGTTTTCCAACTAATAGAAAACTCAGAGTTAATGTCATGTCATCATGCTTGGAGTTTCGAAAACCCGATACAAAGGATTAGCTATCAATTCGGGTTTTAGGTTTTGGGAAACAGATGACATGAAACATGAGATGTTTGGATGTTCCAAGGTTCCGAAAACCTGACACAAAGGAACCTATCGGGTTTTAGGTTTTGAAGTCAAGCGACATGTAGCATGCTTTTTGCAAGTCATGTTCGATGTTCAATAGTTCCGAAAACCCAAAATACTAACTTGTTTCGGGTTTCAAGTTTTGGGAAACAATTTTCATATAACATGTAAAAACATGTTTTCATGTTGTTGAAACCTAAAAACCAAAATATCCTCAAAAGGGAAATTTTAGGAGATTTTTCCAAAAAAATTCTATGGTTATCTTAATTTTAACTGGAAGCACTAAAATGAGATAACATAGCGATACCACGAGCATGACATGTGACAATTGGGCACATGGGACCTATGAGTTGATCAAACAACACTTTAGAGGATCGGTAACTAAAGTGACAAAAGTACATACAGTCTGGTGCCTAGGAGGAAGAAAACTACCAGGTTACTCAGGAGGGGCTAATCCGAAAGATTTCTTGCAAGAAATGGAGGCCCATTGGAGAAATGAGAAGGAAAGGAGGAAAATTTTTAAGTACATCCTACTCAAAACTACTACACATTGGTGGGCGATACATCTAAAGAACCTCAGGGAATGGCGTGAGGTGAGAATTGCCTTCTCCATAAGGTTTTGCAAGAGAAACAAACTCATGGCTATAAAAGACTATCATGGTAAAGAGACCACTTCCTTCCATATCCAAGCATGTGAGACACTGGATGGGAAGTGTAGAAGAATTACCCCCTTCAATATGGGTTCACAAGTTGTACTATACTATGTGCGTGCATGTGGTATATCCACTTGAAGATGCATCATCAAACTAGTAATTGGCAAGAATTGGCAAAATGATCTCATTCAAAATTTGAGTATCGAGTAAAAATCCAACAAGACATAAGGCATTATAGGTATTCAAGTGCCTTACAACATGGGATAGTGTTATGACAGAAGATAGAATACAAGAATTGCTAGGTGGGTCTATCCTGGAGGTGAGATTTGAGGAAGAAGAAATAGAAGAGATACAGTTTGAGTGTGCGTGTATAGAAAAATAAAAGTGGAAGATGGTGTATGTCATTGATGGGGAAGAAGCGAAAATCTTGGATGTTAACCATTCTATAGGGAAGTGTGAGGTCATAAATAGTACCGATGAATGGGCACATGTCTACCATGAACCTTTAAAGATGAAAAAGGTTAACATTAGCTCAAAATCAGAACCCAAGGAGGCTATCATTGGAGACTATTGGTTGGAGAAATAAGTCTCTAAAATCATTGATCTGTTATGAGAATTCCAAGATTTGTTCCCACGTGGGTACCATGAGCTTAAAGGCATCCACCATTCTTTAGGGGAGATGAGGATAAAGTTGAAGGAAGGTGTGCGCCCAATTAGGAAGAGGCCATACCAGATGAATCCCAATTTTTGCATAAAGGTCAAGGAGGAAATAGACAAAATGATAGCATCAGGTATCATTGAGGTTGTGGAAGATTTAGAATGGATAAGTCCAATGATGATTAATATCAAAAATTATGGGAGGATAATAATTTGTGTTGATTACAAGGACCCGAATGCAGTATGTGTCATTGATCCTTTCCCAACCCAATTTACTAAAGAAATATTAGACTGAGTGGTAGGATGCGAGGTCTACTCTTTCACGGATGGATTCTTAGGCTATCACCAGGTAAGGATTGCAAGGGAGGACTAGAGGAAGATGAATTTCACCACTAAGTGGGGAATTTTTTCCTATACAGTCATGTCTTTTGGGTTGAAAAATGTGCCTTCTGTGTTCTCGCGCATTGTGGTGCAAGATTTGTAGGACAATGTCCATAAATTTCTTCAAGTCTACCCGGATGATTGGATAGTATATGGGTTGGTGAAGGAAAATTGTGAAAACTTAAGATTAATGTTTGAAATGTATGAGAAGTTGAGGATATCCCTCAACATTAAGAAATGTGTCTTTGCTACCCTATTTGGAACATTATTGGGGCACATCATATGTAAGGAGGGCTTACTAGTAGATCTCGCCAAGGTTGCAATAATTGTGGGATTAGGGGAGCATACTAGTCAAAGCAAAGTACATAGATTCCTTGGACACACAAAGAGTTCTGCAGGGAAGTTCATCAAGGGATACACCAAGATCATTGCACCTTTAGAAGATTTACTTAGACACAAGAGTGCCTTCATTTGGGGAGAGGTGCAGTAGAAGGCATTTGACACTTTAAAGGATGGCTTATCATGATGACCATACTACGATTCCCCTCTTGGGATAATCCCTTCCATGTTTATGTTGATACCTCAAGAACCGCCATTAGAGTAATACTTGCACAACCTAGTAAAGGGATCATTGATCATCCTTTATGCTTTGTAAGCATAAAGTTGACACTAGCATAGTAGAATTATACTACAATTGAGTGTGAGACATTGTTAATGATCTACACACTTCACAAGTTTAGACAAGATTCTGCCGACCCCTTTTATATTTTATATTGACCATATGGCATTACAATACTTAGTGAACAAGCCCGTTCTACAAGGGAACATATGTCGATGGGTACCATTGTTCCAAGAATCCAAGTTCATGGTGGTTGTACAACTAGGAAAAAGTAATTCTAGACCGATCATTTGTCTAGAATCAATTTAATGGAGGACATGCAAAGCATTAAGGATACCATTCCATATGCACAACTATTTAGGTTACAAAGACGCGTCCTCAAACTTAGAAGATACTTGTAGTATTTCTCAAGACAGGTGTATCATCGAAAGGAATGAAGGAATTAGACAAAAATTAGTTAGCTATAATCTCCATGCCCTACATGTTGATTAGTGGGGATTTATACACATTAGGGCATAATGAGATTCTTTTCTAGTGTGTGCTAGAACATGAGTGCCTAGCCCTAATAGAAGAGGTACACCGAGGTAGTGCACATGGACACTATGTAGGTGATTCCACCGCACAAAAAATATTAATGGTTGGATTATGGTGGGAGACCCTATATAGAGACCGTAAGGAATATTGCAAGGCATGTGCCCATTTTCAGCACATTGGAAAACCATGCCAAAGAGATAAATAACTTTATACCCTATTCCCAAAGACTAAAGCCCTTTGAAAAGTGGGCTATAAAATTTGTAGTCCCTATTGTACTAGCCACATGTAGGACTAAGTCATGTTATATAATCAATTACACAGATTACTTGACAAGGTGGGTAGAAACAACACCTACTAAGGATTGTACATTAGCTACTATAGCAAGGTATGGATGCCCTTTGAGTTTGACTAGTGACAGGGGTACACATTTCTTAAATGAGACAAGTAAGGATTCTATTAGCGAGAATTCATGGTGGATCATCACAATACTATCCCTTACCATCCACAAGAAAATGGAACAATGGAGGCATTTAACAAGATACTAAATCATACCCTAACCAAAATTGGTGACGTTGGTAGCCGTGATTGGGATGAAAAAGTATCAACAGTTACTATGGGCACATAGGAAAACCTACAAGAGGTTAAATAAGGCCACACCATTTTAAATGGTGTTTGGCATGGAGGCTATCCCACCAGTTGAATTCATGTTACCATCATTATGTATAGTGTGCACAGTAGGTTTAGTAGATGAACAAGTGCTCGAAGAAATAATTGAATAGTTAATTCAATTGGATGAAAGATGATCACTTTCCGGTGGATCCGGAAGAATGAAAAAGCAAAACAAAAGTCATGACATGAAAAAAATTTTGAGGTTGGGAAGATGGTGCTACTATATGATTCCAAGTTTTTGTGCCATCTTGGGAAGTTAAAAATCCATTGGTTGGGTCCCTACATCATCTCGTACATCCTTGATTCAATCATGTGCCAATTACAAGCGTTGGATTGGATGAGATTTCCAAGACACTTTAATGGGAGTAGGTTGAATCCTTACTCTAAATAAGTCTTCTTGGTGTTTGTAATAAGGCAGTATTTCCAAATAGTTTAGGATTTTCTTTAGTGATTTTATTTTCTTATGTTTCCCTTTCTTGTTTTTATTCTGTTTTGCTCCTTGGTCACGAGTAATATCTTTACTTTTTGAAGGTTGTGAATGTGCAAAGGACCACACATCGTTTTAGTGTGGGGTGGAATAATGTGAAGGAAAGTGCAAAGTGTGAAGTACTAGGAAGGATTGCATTGGAAATACCAGGTTAAATGGCCCCATGGAAGAAACCACATAGGAGAAAAGGTTAATGAGAATGGTTGGTACCAAGATAAGGCTATATTTTGGTTCCATGTATAAGGGAGAAAGAAGCGTAAAAACAACACGAGGTAGGTGAGAGAAAAAATCGTGAGGACGGAAGAAGTACCCTTAGAGTTGGTAATATGTGCATAAGAGCCTTCTGTCAAATAGATTGTCTACATGCCAGAAGGTTGTAGGATTATCCATGCAAGTATGGGCATGTGAGTGAGGGTGCTAGAGTCCGGCTTAGTGGAAAACCTGTAATAAGTGTTGAAGTATGGTGGTAGGTGAAGTAGCATTTAATGCTAAAAAGTGGGAAAAATTATAAATAGAAGGTCGAGCACTTCATTATCAACATTTGTGAATACGAAGAAAGAAGAGCTCTTGTGAACTAGGGTTTCCAGAGTTGATCCATGTGAAGAAAAATTTGAGAAATTTAACCGTGAGTGACTAGATTTGATCTACAAACCAGAAGGAAAGAAGTTCACAGCATAGAGAAAAAGAGTTGTGGAGAAGTGCCATCTTGTGAAAGAGGATATTCCAGTTAGGGTTTGATAGCTAGGGCACGAGCTGAAAAGGGTTTCTTCACAAGTTTGAGATCTGGGACTAGAGGAGGTAGAAAAGTAGAGCAAGTAAGAGAAGTTGAAGTGCTAAGATAACCTAAACCATGGCACCTAAGAAACCAACTATATCACCTAAGAATCCCAAAGGAAAGGGCAAGGGAAAAGGCAAGGGAAAACAACCAGAAACCCCTGCAAGTACAAATGAAGAATGGTACGCTGAAATGTAGTACCCGAATGGGGTTTTGCTCGGGATGGAATGGGAGTCCCATTTAAGGAAAATGGTCAGTAAGTGATTACAACCATCACACAAACATGACAAGAAAAGGAAATGGTGTTGGAGTTGGTGCACCCAAAAAACAAAAGGACACCAGAGGGTTTTCCTATTTATAGCGACGAGGTAAAAGTGAAGTTGGAGAAGGTGGGACTATTGCAACTCTATGAGTTTCCTTATTTTGGAAAACCTGAGTGCCTCTATCAATGGTTAATGTCGTGCATGAGGACCACTTTTACTTCATAGGGTGTAAGATGCACATAACTCCTCAGCTGATTTCAAAATTCACAGGCCTCATCTGTGAAGGAGAAAGTATAGATGATGACTTGAGCGACAAGGAAGCCATCAAAGAAATAGTGACCGCATACGCTTATAAGAAGGGGTCACGGTACTTTGATATCACAGACATCACAGACCCGGTGATGAAAATGGCCACGCACTTGGTGACCAAGTTAAATGACCAAGAGAGGTGGATGCAAGTGAACAAGTCCTGGTTAAATGTTTACAGAAGGATATTAAAAGGTGCCATCTACAACTTTTCCATGTACATCACGGATGAGATTATCGTAGTGCACAAGGTGACAAGATACTCTTTGGCAATGTCCTCTTAACCATTATGTTTTCAGAGATCGAGTGCCCGATGGGTTGGACAAGGCTATATGGGAGTACCAATGGAGGATCCATCACCCGTAAAGAGATTCACAAAGTACACTTGTGACAACATGATGGCCGTTCACAAGGTGCATCTTGAGAAATGGTATAAGTGCTTAAGGGATGTGTTCGGTGTAGAGTGGAGGATCCCTTAGTAATTTCCCACTTACGAGGAGAAGCTAAATTTTTAGTGTACCAAAGACTTCTGCATTGGTAGATTCAAGCTAGTGGATGAAACCATGAGCCCATGGTGTAAACTCCCATTCTCTTTCACAACCTTATATTTCCAAGCAGGGGTAAACCAGGTTTACAAAGGAAAAAAGACTAAGGTTCGACCTTAGTGAGGTGGATCAAGACCACAGGGAGTTATGCAGACATCTCGTTTACCTCAGAAGCATGCATACATGGAGAGGTATATCTCCCACGAGGTCTAGATGACAAATCCTTTTACTTTTCCAATCGTAGGAAGGACCATGGCACGTGTGTATCTACACATAAGGCCAAATTTTAAGAAGTGCACATGCATGTAATGTGATGTCTCCATCCCAGAAGACCCCATGGGAAGAAGGAAGCCCATGCCAACAAAGAAAGGAAAAGAAGAAGTGCAAGGGAAAGAGGCACCAAGTGTCCAGAATATGCCAACAGTGGGTGCGTTGGAGATAAGCGCTAGGAAAAGCATTTACATGTGTAGGAAGAAGTCTCCAGTTAGAGAAAAGGTGCCAGAACAAGAAAAGCCTATCACAAAGGAGAAGTCACCAGAGGAGGAAGAAAGAGCTAAATCTCCCATACTAGAATCCCTAGTTAGGAAGAAACAAAAGGTGATGGAGGAGGCTGAGTCGGAGGACATAGAGAGCTTAGAGGCCTACAGGGGTGAAAGGGATGATGATGAAGAAGATGAACCTGAAGGGGCCCAAGAACCACTTGTTTTCAGTGTGCATGATTCAGAGGAAGAGGGCAGAGAAGAGGAAAATGAGTTTTTCTTCATGCAGAGGAAGGGTAGCTAGGAGGAGGAAGGTGCCCAAGATAAGGGAGGAAGCGAAGAAGTGAGTACAAAGAATTAGACTCCAAGCCCCACACAGGAGTAGATAAATGAGGCAATAGAAAATGAAGTAACAAAAATCATTGAAGCATTTGTAAAACAAGAGTTGGAGTACAGTAGCTAAAATAGTTATGAATGAAGATAAAGAAGAAAGCATGGGAAAAGATCACGATATCGCAAGAGGCCCCGATCGATGGTTACTATTCCTAAGGGCATGCACATAGGAGGAAGGCAAGTGGAGATCTAGAGACCAAGGATGGGTTACATTGATGATCCAAATAAGGTGTTGCATGCATGTTTCCAAGGCACTATCGTTCCAATAGAGCAGCTCCTGGCCATGACATCATTTGATGTGGAAGGTGCATACCTGCAGACAAGGAAAATGCTTTCATGGGAATTTGATTCCCACATCGATGAGCCAAAATTTGAGGTAAGCCAAGGGAAATAATGAAGGTGCCTGAGTCAAAAGGAGACAACCCCTTGGTGAACAAGTCTGCAATGCATTGAACAAGGTCTCGATTGAACTAGAAGCCAAGTTATAGAAGCCAAGTTATTCGGGAGGAATGACAGGTAAAATTCCTAGAGGTAGAGCTAGAGAAGAAGGAAGAAGAGCTCAAAGAAAGGACCAAGGACTTAAAGTGGGAGGAACTAATTAGTGTGCAGCTGAAGCGTGAACTAAGGGAAGAAAAGGAAAGTGTGTGCAAGGTATACAAGAAGGTATAATCCATCAAAGATGTCTTTGTTTTTAAGCATCCTGGACTCTAGCACCACCCGTAAAAGTATGGATCTTCCCTAGAGTTCCTATAATACGTAACATGTATCCTCAGCATGGAGAGGCAACCCCTAGCCTTAGAGTCCATAGAAGAAGAATCGGTGTGCCTGGAAAGGAAAGACAAAATAAAGGTTGTAGCAATCATTTCCTAGTACAGTAAGGTCCTTTCTGATGTAAAAATTTCTACCAAAGTTTTTGAGGCCACATATGATAATTGTGCAGATAGGGATAGAGTGGTGAGAATTCTTATCGCTACTCACGAGGAAGAGCTCAAAGAATTCCAAGATAAGAACCGTAACACCACGAATCTGTTACTTTCTCCAGAGAATTCAAGTATTGATAAATGATTTCTTCTATATAATGACATGTTCCTTTGGTTTTGGGAAGTCATGCTTGATATGGATTGTATCCTCTCTGCTCTTAAAGATCTTTGATTGAACTAGAATATGATTGGATGCTTTCGTTTCTTTCATTCTTGCACTTGAGTTCAACTTGATTTCTGGATGAATTGTGGATTTATCCACCTTTATGACTCAGCCTTAGATCAGTTGCATTGATCCAAGGAATGTTTTAAGTTTATTCAGGATGAACAAATTTTATCGACTTTACGAAAGTTACAAAGTATGACTGAGCTTTGAATGATCAAACCCGGAGGTTAACTCAGGATTGATCATGGTAAATGGAATTTGGTTCCAGATATCGTAACATCGGGAAAGACCCGGACCTTATGTTTTATATCTAAAGCTTAATTTATTGATGCCAAATGGAATCCTTTACAGGAATGTTTTATCCTGTATAGACTCTAACACTGATTAGTCCTATTTAGGGGACCTAAACTAGAGTCAGTAAGGTTAATAGTTTTAACCTAAACTATAACCTAATGGTTAAAAGAATTTCTAATCTAACCTAGCCCTAAACTATGAGCTTAATACTCAAGGGTTAACTACACCTAGCGCTATGGAAATGAGACTAATGTCATACCCTATGATCTAACCTAAGTCTCTAACCTACCTTAACTAATGCTATGAAGGGGGACCTAAGAAGGGTCGCGAGTCATGGGCGGTGGTTTCCATGGCATTTAAGAGGGGGATAAGGTTGAAGGACATGGAATGCTGTCAGGTTTGGTGGAGGATAAAAACGCTAATATAGCCTTACGTGGCAGTATCTCTAAGGATGGGAATGTTTGTTTGTTTTGTTGTGGCGATCACCAACTTTGGCAGTCGGTGGCAATGGAAAATAGGTGGGAGAATGGAAGTAAATTCAATTAATGAGCTTTGGTCCCCGAGTGCGGATTGCTTGGGAAGGAATGCAAGTGGAATTTTGTTTGGTTGTTTTGTTTTCCATGCATTATGTTTTTCGCTTTGCATGAGCACTGGTTCTTCGAACTAGCCGTCTACTCTTCGTTGCATGGCAACTTTGAGAGTTTCTAGCTTACTTCTCTGTCGGGGAAATATATAAGGCAT
The DNA here is from genome assembly GCA_018340775.1 of Taxus wallichiana var. yunnanensis. Taxonomy (NCBI): domain Eukaryota; kingdom Viridiplantae; phylum Streptophyta; class Pinopsida; order Cupressales; family Taxaceae; genus Taxus; species Taxus wallichiana. Next base: position 297,845,720 of record CM031243.1, on the reverse strand, counting down.
GGAGGTAACAATATTTTTTTGTTTAATCTTTCATGGAAGAAGAAGAGAAGGTGCGAGCACATTCAGAGGTCTTCTTCAAATTTTAACGACACTATCAGACATGATGGGTCCTAACTTTTAAAAATCTTGCTTTCCTTTAAATGCTTTCATTAGAACAACTCTGTTTAGATGATTTTTGTACAGTTGGCCTAGCTGGTAGCAATGTATTGGTTTTCTTCTTTTCTTGTTGATTTGGGAATCCCTGGTTATACGTAGACCCTGATGAAATCTACTTCTTTTATCTTCTCTCCTTCTTGAATACAATATGGGTTCGACTTCTGTAGAAGTGTTTTATGTCTCTTTGTCTGACTGAGGTATTGAATTTCTGAACTGGCACCATGACGGACGTCGTACTTGATGATTTCATGTTTGAAGATACCATGGAATGAACTGTTGTGTCAAATTTGGTTGGTTTATTTGATTGTTGCTTAGTTGTATGAGCTCTACTATTACTTGACAGCTTCAGGAAAATATATAGTTGGATTTGTGGTGAAACTGTTAGTTCCTTCTATAAAGCTTGACTGGTTCAGTCGCATGAGTAGGAAATATGTTTGAATACTAAGCCTATGTACCTTTATTAGAAAAGGGTCTGAAGGTAAAGCTCAACTGGTTCAGCACATGAGTTGGAAATATGGATAAATTCTAAGCTTGTACCTTCATTAGAAAGGGGTCTGAATGTTTCTATGAATATAGGTTCTGTAAGTAGGGAAATATTTGGTGTAGCTGTTGCTTTTACGATTTTTTTTACTTGGATAATTGGAATGCAGTTATGACCAAGAGAAAACTTACTTTGATGAACTCTGTCCCCTAACAATTTGTGGGTGATCCTAGATCTGCATGAATGGAAATTAGGTTTTATATTTGGATAGGAATGGACTGTGTTTGATGTTACCTGAAGTGACCTTGAAATCTATCATTAGAATTCATCTATTAACACTGGAAGTGCTATTTGATTTGGTATCTTTGAACGTAACAACAAACTATCCAGTGTAATGGCTGGAAATAATTAGTTTAATCTATTGGTAAGTAATGATAACAGTTACCCTAACTCTTAGTCAAAAATGATTCGAGTCCTGGGTGAAGTGTAGACTATTTATTTGGATCAGGATTGTGGTCTGATATTTGAACGTATATGTATATCGTTTTGTAACAATATGTGGCTTTTGTTTAATGTGCAATTGCAAGACCCTAGGGATCTATGGGTAACCTTTTAAGCAGTTCTACCTGATTGGAGCTAATGGTAAACTTAGGTGTTGATTTTCTTGCCTTCTCTTTTTCCCTGATTGAATTTAAGATTTTATATATGCATTACTCCTGGGAAGTTGGTACAGTCCTGAACTTGTTAAAATGGAGTTCAAATTCTCTCTATTTTCCTCTTAGTTGTGAAGGATAAGTTGTTATAGGATATCGGACTACGAAGGTATTCCCTCTCTTTCTGGAAGTTATGAGTGTTCCCTTCTTTAGAATTTTCTATAAGAACTCTTCAGTATGGGCATGAGATGAATAGACTGTTAAATTTAGGTGGAGAGAGTGGTAAGTGCTGAATCTTAACAGAAGTCTCCTTTCCTTATCTTTAGCGATATTATTACCCTGTTTGAGTAATTCAGTTATTATCTACTTGTATAAAAGTAGTATTGTAGTAAAAGTTTGTATACTTATCAATGTTTATGAAATGATACAAAAAGTATAGAGGAAATCCATCAGTTGAACTTGCTTGAGGCTATAATCTGTTTTTGCTTGAATTGTTTATATGCAAATCTGTTGGTTACATGCCTTGATAAGATTTCATTCCTTGAATAGAGTAATTATATTAGGATTGATACTTGATCTTGGTTTTCGGATGGCTAGGTATTTAAGATTCATTTTGTTTCTTCTTATTCTCTAATATAAGATGAATCATCCGAAAATATTTAAGTTGAAATGGTAGCTATAATATGAGTTATGTTATAAAGTCATATTAGAATGGTAGAAAGATAATTAGCGTGATTCATGTTTATGGATTTGATGAAATGATTTCATTTAAACAGGTTGTTTAATGGAAACAATTGGTGGAATGCAATTGTTTTAAGAATTAGTGCTTATCATGCTCAGTTCACTGAACTGACCCGTGCTAGCAATTTTTTCAGATGGTCATCGTAAGTGGTAAAGGCATGCAGATCTGATATGATGCACAAATTGTTTAATCTAATTTTTATGATGAATTCCAACATGATTTCTCTAATTGTACTATAGGAAGAAAGTTACTCTTTTGCTGATGATTATTGTATTAAAATATGCCGAAGTGCATAAGTTGTAATTGTATGGCTTGGAAATAAATGAAATGGGGAATTGTTACTTACGTGGCTGCATTTTTATTTGTTGAATTGATCTTCTCATGTCTGAATGAAGGAGAGTGCATTTTTATTATTATATGCCATGGGATCTAGATGGATTCCCTAAGTAAGCCTTGTAAAAATTATGTGACTGAATACTTCATGTTTGACTAGTAATTCTTATATATTATGAATAAGGCTAAATTGGAAATTAGACCACTGCATTTTTAGGGAAGTTGAGGTTAAACTATGCCCTAATATGTAGCTAAAATAGGAAGAGTATTCTATTACTCCCTAACAATGATCTAAGTCAAAGAAATGTAATTGATGGTTTTAAATCACCATGTCTTAATAGCAATAAGTCTGATATATTTCAGTCTTCGGGGTTGATATGAACCCTTACGGGTTTAGTTAGCTTCCTTATGAGAGAACATAGGGTTGTTGTCCTTTTATGAGGAATCAAGGATTATTAGGAACCGATTGACACCTTGACGAGATCTCAAATCTTATTAAAAACTTTTCTCTATGAAACTGAACCTAAATATGTAAGGTGTCTCAAAAGTGTGGGACCCAGGGTTGGGAAAAGCTACCTAGTTAGGAGGGCCTATAATTCAAATTTAACTCAACTTAAGTAACTTCTTGAAGTTATGTAAATATTTCTAAGGCAGTATTGTAGGATGTTGACACATGTCAACTACAGGGTTGTACCTTTGAGAAGATTAGGATCTTCTTGAGGATATAACAATGCAGGTGACATATGGCAACACCCTTCTGCATTGATCGTTAAGATTTACACCTGAAACTTGATCAAGATTTTCCTTCGGGACTGGATAGGACCATAGATGTGTTATGAGGCAGCCCTTTAGGACTCAGGGTACCTTGACACATGGGGTTAATAGTGGTTGATCCTGTATGTTAGCTTACCCTAGTCTTCAAGGGCATCCTTATAACGTGTGTATGATATTAACCCGTTTTGGAGTGAAAACTAGGGACAAGGGGACTGACAGAAGTCAGTATAAGATGATCTATATAACATCGGAGTGGGGTGAAGGATGTATTCCGGATTGACGAGTATGTCATCAAGGAATATAAGACATGAATAGTATGTTTCAAATCTTTGGCCAAAGTATCACAAGCAGCTGATTGCGTTGTCCTATGTCACCTAGTCTAAGGGACGTGATGCCAATGAATAATGGTAACAATTAATCAGATAGGTTCCTTGGATAGAACATTCAGAATCCCAAATTAGGGAAGAGAACCACAAGAGGGAAGTGTTCAGATGAATACACCAACTCTATGATACACATGAATAGATCGGTAGTACACCGAGTCATGGAATGAATAGATCGGCGGTACACCGAGTCATTACAATAGCATATGGTTATCTGTTATTTGAATGATTGTCATGATCCATGTGTTCTAAATTATGTATTTAGAGCTAGATAGCACTAATAAAAAAAAAAAAATCTTGTTCTAATGTACTAAAATGAGGATGTTACATCTTGGTATTAGAGCTGAAGGTTATAGCTCTTAGACCTATTGTGTCCATAATCTAATAAAAACCCTAATTTTCTTGTAATAGAAAATGGTTAGAACAAGGGGGAATGTTGTGTCTAATGCTCCACCTAAGGAAGGGGTGGCAACAACCCAAAAACTGATGAGATCCTTGCTGCCCTATTGGACACAAGAGATCATTTGGCATACTTGAACAACAAGTAATGGGAAATGAGGAGGATGATGAAGCTGGTAACAACAATCATCTACCTCTTGAGGACAACCCTGATATGGGTGTTGGTAATAACAATGGAAATGTACCTGTCCAACCAGAAAACAAAAAGAATAGGTTGGTAGCGGAACTCACTAATGATATAAAAAGGATAAGTCCACCTAAATTTGATGGCACCACATTAGGAGATGGAGCTGAGAACTGGCTCAGGGAAATGGAGAAGTACTTTGCAATAAGAAAATTCTCAGAGAAAACCAAAGCTATTTGGGGAGCCTATCAGCTTTCCCATGAAGCATCTTCATGGTGGGACAGCTGTAAAGCTGAGCTAAATATTGATGAGACCAACATCACTTGGGATCAATTTAAAGGCTATTTTAGGCAACGTTGGCTGCCACAACTTTTCTATGATCAGAAAATGACATAATTCCAGAACTTAGTTCAAGGAAAGCTAACTGTAATTGAATACTGGGAGTGGTTTATGAAACTCCTCAAGTACGTACCTGCAATATCAAACTGACGAGAAGTTCAGAATATAGAAATTCATCATGGGACTAAATCCCGTGATAGGAGGAGAGGTTGATGTTCACAGCCCAACCACTATGGAAGGGGTTGTTGAAAAATCCATAAGGCAAGAACAGAAATTAAAGGCTATTTCTACTCATAAAGAGGAAGTGCGGAAGAAGATTGCAAACCCTTCTTCAACTTCTCTTGCACCCAAGAAGGGGCCATGGAAAAATTTTGGCAACAGAAGTAAGTTTTCAGTGGATAATAATAAGAAAACGACAGCGAATAAGCCTGCTGGAAATGTAAGGGATAGTTTTGCCAAGAATTATAATAATGGGCAGAAGCCCTATGGAGGACAACGTGATAATTTTAAGGCTGGAAGTAATTTTGAGCCTAAAAAGGGACTTGTAGGAGGCTGCTATAATTGTGGCAAAGATCACTATGCAAATCAATGCCCTTTGAAGAAGGATGATCGTAATCAGAGAGCGTAAGATACATGTTACAAGAGAGCGGAGACAAGCAAGCCGATAAGCAAGTGACACCTATAGAAGTTCCTGTAAGTTATTTGGCACACCTGTCACTATTATTTTTGATATAGGAGCTATTAAATGTTTTATTTCTAGTAAACTCGCTTCTAAACTTAAAAGAAAAGCTAGAAAAATGGATAAATATTGGACTGTACAGTATGGTAATAACTCTGTTCATACAGTTAGTATGTGTCTTTTTGGAGCAGTCCTTGACTTACCTAACTTTTCCATGGAAATTGACCTCTATGTTGCACCTTTGGGATCCTATGACATTGTTATCGGCGTTAATTGGTTAGCTGACCATAAAGAAAAAGTAGACTACTTTGAAAAATACATAAGATGTTTAGATGATTGGCTGAAAACAACAGAGATTTAAGGTGTAAAACGGGAAATTTCAGTTAGGAAACTGTTAGCTATGCAACTTAAAAAGGCTAAAAACAAAGGATGTACCTTATTTGCAGTAAAGATATCTGAATCTGCAGAAGAAGACGGTGATTCCATGAAACGATACCCACTGTTGCAAAGTTTCAAGGATGTATTTTCGAGGAATTACCAGGTTTACCACCCAAAAGGGAATTTGACTTCACCATTGAAATCAAACCAGGGACGGAACCTATTTCTAAAGCACCTTATCGGATGACTACTACAGAGTTAGTCGAGCTTAAGGCACAATTGCAAGAAATTTTATCCACGGGTTTGATTAGACCAATTGTTTCACCTTGGGGAGCGCCAGTAATATTTTTAAAAAAGAAAGATGGAACACTTAGACTGTGTATTGATTATCGGATGTTAAACAAAGCAAAAATCAAGAATAGATACCCACTTCCAAGAATTGACGATCTATTTGATCAGATGCATGGAGCATCGGTTTATTCCAAGATAGATCTTCGATATGGGTATCATCAATTAAGAATTAAAGAAGAAGATATTCATAAAACAAATTTCCGAACAAGGTATAGACATTATGAATTCATGGTTCTACCCTTTGGATTAACTAATGCACCTGTAGCTTTTATGAACTTAATGAATAATATCTTTCAAGAATCATTGGACAAGTTTGTGCTTGTATTCTTAGACGATATTCTCATATATTCTAAAAGTGTTGAGGAGCACAATGAGCATTTGAAGATAGTTTTGGAAATTTTGAGAAAAATAAATTTATACAAAGAAGTTATCCAAATGTTCTTTCTTTGATCTTGAAGTTCACTATCTGGTTCATGTCATTGTAAAGAAGGAATTTCAGTAGATCCTTCAAAAATAGTGGTAATAACCGAGTATCCCGCACCAAAGAATGTACATGAAGTAAGAAGCTTCATGGGCCTTGCTAGTAATTATAGAAAAATTGTTAAAGATTTTTCTAAAGTGGCTGCACCAATAACTTCATTACAGAAGAAGGATAAGAAATTTATTTGGGATGAAAAGTGTGAATCTGCTTTTAAAAGTTTGAAAATTCAGTTGACTTCAGCACCTATTTTAGCTATACCAGACCCTAATGGGGACTTTACCATTGTAATGGATGCTTCTGGGGAAGGCCTTGGAGGTGTTTTGTTACAAAATGATCATGTCATAGCATATGAAAGTAGAAAACTTAAGTTACATGAGCTGAATTATGCCCCTCATGATTTAGAGCTTGCTGTAATTGTTCATGCGCTTCAAGTTTGGAGACACTATTTACTTGGGAAACCTTTTGAGTTGAAAACTGATCATTTAGGGCTGAAATATATTTTCACTCAGCCTAATCTAAATGCAAGACAATGAAGGTGGTTAGAGTTTTTGTCTCAATATGATTTTGATATTAGTTACATCAAAGGAAAAGAGAATAGAGTAGCAGATGCTCTAAGTCGTAGGAAGCACATTTCTGCTCTTATAACATTAAGAACTCAGTTTAAAGATGAGGTGAAAAGTGCCTCAGAATCTGATATATACTTTCAGCAAGTAAAAGCAACACTTGCTGCAGAACCAAAAGATGAAAGGTATAAAGGTTTTCATTTTGATAATGAAGGAATCTTATGTTATGAAAACAGAGTATACGTACCTTTGTTAAATGATTTGAGAAATAAATTGTTAGTTGAATTTCATAATTCACCCTTTTCTAGATGCTCGGTATTACTAAAATGCTTACTAATCTAAAACAACAATACTTCTGGAAAGGAATGAAAAAGGATGTTATTAATTTTTTGACTCATTCTCTAGAATGTCAGCGGTTAAGGCAGAACACATGCACCCTGCTGGTTTATTATATCCCCATAGCATACCGCAGTATAAATGGCAAGTAATAAGCATGGACTTTGTACAAGGGCTACCTATGTCGAGAAATAAACATGATGTTATCTTGGTAGTTGTGGAAAAACTAACAAAGGTAGCTCATTTCATCACTGGAAATCTAAAGGATGATTCTCCTGTGTTAGCTAAAAGATTTGTGCATGAAATTTTCAGGTTACATGGAGTACCAGAATTGATTATATCTGACAGGGATCCTAGAATGACATCAAGATTTTGGCAAACACTTAATGCAGCTCTTGGAACTAAACTAAACTTCAGTTCTGCATATCATCCAGAAACGGATGGACAAACTGAGAGAGTAAATCAGGTGTTGGAAGATATGTTACGAATGTATTGCATGGACCAACAGTACAAGTGGGAAGAGTATCTCCCATTAGTTGAATTTGCATACAACAACACATATCACTCTTCCCTTAAAATGGCACCTTTCGAGGCACTTTATGGAAGAAAGTGCAGAACCCCTGTTAGTTGGGATAGTATTGAGGATAGAGTGGTAATTGGACCAGAAATCCTTACTGAAATGGAACAGCCAGTTAAAATTATTTTTGAATGATTGAAAGAAGCAGCAGATAGGTAGAAGAGATATGCTGACCTAAAGCGGGTTGATCAAAAATTTGAACTTGGTGAAAAGGTTTTTCTTCGTGTTAAACCAAGAAAGAGTTCTATAAATTTTGTCAAGGCTGCCAAGTTATCACCTCGTTATGTGGGACCTTTCAAAATTGTCGAAGTAATCAATCTTGTAGCTTACCGATTAGCATTACCACCTGTGTTGTCTCGCATGCATGATGTTTTCCATATTTCTTTGCTTAAGAAATACATTTCAGACTTGTCACATGTTTTAAATTGGAATTCCTTGCAGGTCCAAGACCCAAGAATAATCGTGGTTAAACCCACATGAGTGCTGGAAACTCACCAATTGCATTTGAGAAATCATGAAATATAGCAATGTAAGGTCTAGTGGGACCAGTTTAACGAAGAAAGTGCAACTTGGGAAAATCTGGAAGAGATGAAAATTACTTTTCCCTTTCTTTTTGAACAGAATGGAATCTGTTGACTGAAAAAAAAAAATTTATTATGAATTTATCTTTTTCATGTCTTTATGTAAGCCAGCTTTGGGGCAAACATTATTCGAGTTGAATAAATTGTATCATGATATTGATTTCTAGAATTATTCAAGTTGGAAATAGTAATTTGTTTTGTGAACCAATGAATTGATTGACCTGAAGGTAAATCAAAGGATGTAATCATCGGACAATGAATCTTTTAGGAGGGAAGCATGTAACACCCTGAACTGTTGTTACTTTCTCCAGAGCATTCAAGTATTGATAAATGATTTCTTCTGTATAAGGACATGTTCCTTTGGTTTTGGGAAGTCATGCTTGATATGGATTGTATCCTCTCTAGCTCTTGAAGATCTTTGATTGAACTAGAATATGATTGGACGCTTTCGTTTCTTTCATTCTTGCACTTGAGTTCAACCTGATTTCTGGATGAATTATGGATTTATCCACCTTTATGACTCAACCTTGGATCAGTTGCATTGATCCAAGGAATGTTTTAAGTTTATTCAGGATGAAAATTTTTTATCGACTTTACGAAAGTTACAAAGTATGACTGAGCTTTGAATAATCAAACCCAGAGTTTAACTCAAGCTGATCATGGTAAATAAAATTTGGTTCCAGATATCGTAACATCAGGAAAGATCTGGACCTTAAGCCAGGTAAGATGTTTATGTTTTATATCTAAAGCTTAATTTATTGATGCCAAATGGAATCCTTTACAGGAATGTTTTATCTTGTATAGACTCTAACACTGATTAGTCCTATTTAGGGGACCTAAACTAGAGTCAGTAAGGTTAATAGTTTTAACCTAAACTATAACCTAATGGTTAAAAGAATTGCTAATCTAAACCTAGCCGTAAACTATGAGCTTAATACTCAAGGGTTAACTACACCTAACGCTATGGAAATGAGACTAATGTCATACCCTATGATCTAACCTACCTTAACTAATGCTATGAAGGGGACCTAAGAAGGGTCATGAGTCAAGGGCGGTTGTTTCCATGGAATTTAAGAGGGGGATAAGGTTGAAGGACATGGAATGCTGTCAGGTTTGGCAGAGGATAAAAACTGCTAATATAGCCTTACGTGGTAGTATCTCTAAGGATGGGAATGTTTGTTTGTTTTTGTGGCGATCACCAACTTTGGTAGTCGGTGGAAATGGAAAATAGGTAGGAGAATGGAAGTAAATGCAATTAATGAGCTTTGGTCCCCGAGCGTGGATTGCTTGGGAAGGCATGCAAGTGGAATTTTGTTTGGTTGTTTTGTTTTCCATGCATTCCATTTTTGCTTTGCATGAGCATTGGTTCTTCGAACTAGCCGTCTACTCTTCGTTGCATGGCAACTTTGAGAGTTTCTAGCTTACTTCTCTATCGGGGGAAATATATAAGGCATGGAGGTAACAATATTTTGTTGTTTAATCTTTCGTGGAAGAAGAAGAGAAGGTACAAGCACATTCAGAGGTCTTCTTCAAATTTTAGTGACACTATCAGGCATGATAGGCCCTAACTTTTAAAAATCTTGCTTTCCTTTAAATGTTTTCATTAGAACAACTCTATTCAGATGATTTTTGTATAATTGGCACATTTGGTAGAATGTATTGATTTTATTATTTTCTTGTTGATTTGGGAATCCTAGGTTATACATAGACCCCGATGAAATGTATTACTTTTATCTTCTCTCCTTGTTGTAGAAAACAATATGCGTTCAATTCTGTAGAGAAGTGTTTTATGTCTCTTTGTTTGACTGAGGTATTGAATTTACTAACTGGCACCATGATGGACTTCATACTTGATGATTTCATGTTTGAAGATACCACGGAATGAACTGTTGTGTCAAATTTGGTTGGTTTATTTGATTGTTGCTTAGTTGTATGAGCTCTACTATTACTTGACAGCTTCAGGAAAATATATAGTTGGATTTGTGGTGAAACTGTTAGTTCCTTCTATAAAGCTCGACTGGTTCAGTCACATGAGTAGGAAATATGTTTGAATACTAAGCTGTACCTTTATTAGAAAAGGGTCTGAAGGTAAAGCTCGACTGGTTCAGCGCACGAGTTGGAAATATGGATAAATTCTAAGCCTGTACCTTCATTAGAAAGGGGTTTGAATGTTTCTATGAATATAGGTTCTATAAGTAGGGAAATATTTGGTGTAGCTGTTGCTTTTACGATTTTTTTTTACTTGGATAATTGGAACGCAGTTATGACCAAGAGAAAACTTACTTTGATGAACTCTGTCCCCTAACAATTTGTGGGTGATCCTAGATCTGCATGAATGGAAATTAGGTTTTATATTTGGATAGGAATGGACTGTGTTTGATGTTACCTGAAGTGACCTTGAAATCTATCATTAGAATTCATCTATTAACACTGGAAGTGCTATTTGATTTGGTATCTTTGAACGTAACAACAAACTATCCAATATAATGGCTAGAAATAATTAGTTTAATCTATTGGTAAGTAATGATAATACTTGATTACCTAACTCTTAATCAAAAATGATTCGAGTCCGGGTGAAGTGTAGACTGTTTATTTGGATCAGGATTGTGGTATGATATTTGAATGTATATGTATATCATTTTGTAACAATCTGTGGCTTTTGTTTAATGTGCAATTGCAAGACCCTAGGGATCTATGGGTAACCTTTTAAGCAGTTCTACCTGATTGGAGCTAATGGTAAACTTAGGTGTTGATTTTCTTACCTTCTCTTTTCCCCGATTGAATTTAAAATTTTATATATGCATTACTCACAGGGAAGTTGGTACGATCCACCAACTTGTTAAAATGGAGTTCAGATTCTCTCTATTTTCCTCTTAGTTGTGAAGGATAAGTTGTTATAGGATATCGGACTACGAAGGTATTCCCTCTCTTTCTGGAAGTTATGAGTGTTCCCTTCTTTAGAATTTTCTATAAGAACTCTTCAGTATGGGCATGAGATGAATAGACTGTTAAATTTAGGTGGAGAGAGTGGTAAGTGCTGAATCTTAACAGAAGTCTCCTTTCCTTATCTTTAGCAATATTATTACCCTGTTTGAGTAATTTAGTTATTATCTACTTGTATAAAAGGAGTATTGTAGTAAAAGTTTGTATACTTATCAATGTTTATGAAATGATACAAAAAGTATAGAGGAAATCCATTAGTTGAACTTGCTTGAGGCTATAATTTGTTTTTGCTTGAATTGTTTATATGCAAATCTATTGGTTACATGCCTTGATAAGATTTCATTCCTCTAATAGAGTAATTATATTAGGATTGATACTGATCTTGGTTTTGGATGGCTAGGTATTTAAGATTCATTTTGTTTATTCTTATTCTCTAATTTAAGATGAAGAATCCGAAAAGATTTAAGTTGAAATGGTAGCTATAATATGATTTATGTTATAAAGTCATATTAGAATGATAGCAAGATAATTAGCGCGATTCATGTTTATGGATTTCATGAAATGATTTCATTTAAATAGGTTGTTTAATGAAAACAATTGGTGGAATGCAATTGTTTTAAGAATTAGTGCTTATCATGCTCAGTTCACTGAATTGACCTGTGCTAGCAATTTTTGCAGATGGTCATCATAAGTGGTAAAGGCATGTAGATCGATATGATACACAAATTGTTTAATATGATTTTTATGATGAATTCTAACATGAGTTCTCTAATTGTACTATAGGAATAAAGTTACTCTTTTGCTTGATGATTATTGTATTAAAATATGCCGAAGTGCATAAGTTGTAATTGTATGGCTTGGAAATAAATGAAATGGGGAATTGTTACTTACGTGGCTGCATTTTTATTTGTTGAATTGATCTTCTCATGTCTGAATGAAGGAGAGTGCATTTTTATTATTATATGCCATGGGATCTAGATGGATTCCCTAAGTAAGCCTTGTAAAAATTATGTGACTGAATACTTCATGTTTGACTAGTAATTCTTATATATTATGAATAAGGCTAAATTGGAAATTAGACCACTGCATTTTTAGGGAAGTTGAGGTTAAACTATGCCCTAATATGTAGCTAAAACAGGAAGAGTATTCTATTACTCCCTAAAAATGATCTAAGTCAAAGCAATGTAATTGATGGTTTTAAATCACCATGTCTTAATAGCAATAAGTCTGATATATTTCAGTCTTTGGGGTTGATATGAACCCTTACAGGTTTAGTTAGCTTCCTTATGAGAGAAGCTGTTATCACCAAATCACAGCACCCCTCTTTTTATACAAGTGCATATACTTGAACTCACGGTGTGATTAGATAACATGGGTACTATCTCCAAGTTGTGGGACTTGCTACTTGAGATAGACCTCCAGAGAAAGTTGGTTCTTTCTCCTAAACTACTTGCCACAATCTACTCTAATGCAGGGAAACTAACTATTCTAATCTAAATTTCCAAGGGCCCAGGGAGAGAGAATGCATAAAATGAAAGCCTACACTAAAGAGGTGATACACCAGAAAAGGAGGGTGTGAGATTAGTCTTCAAATGCGTGAAATACAGAAGCAAAGTGCACACTAGAAGAGGTGATGACAGTTCTCCATAATCTAGAAAAATGCATTCACAAAAATATCTCAAACATACACAATGATAATAGATCCCTGCTTGAACGTAATAATAGACACAATATTCTTGTAATAAAGGTTAAAGGGGCAGGAAGAATGCAAGAAAACACAACAGGGGAAGATACATCCACAAACTTGTATTTTATTGCTTCCTGGTATGCACAGTTCAATCGGTTACAAGATAAGGGCCTGGATCACCATGCAAGGAGTCCACAACAAGGGCCTACAACACATTGGCTTCACAAAGCAATTTTGGTAGAGCTTTGCTACAAAACTACCTCTCCTTTTACAATGAGCCCAACACTCCAATTTATAGAAAAATGAGAAGGGAAAGAGAAGGGAAAATGGAAATCCCAAAATCTGTCCTTCAACCACTGTAAGAGGCATTAAATGGAGTAAAATGATTATAAATTACTTTCAAAAGGATCCACATACTATCCCAGGTGCTACAACAGAGAAAGAATGATGACCATGCCTCTTAATTGCACTCCTAACCACCAAATAAACACTGTTATGAACCCGTCCACGTTTTCTAAAAATATTGATCAATATCTCATCAAATCTAGAATTTATTGATTTCTGTGCATTAGGATCAGAGCCACGATTCCAATGGTACCAATTTTGTGTGATTTTGTTGAGAAATGCAAAAGTTATGGCCTTCTGAGTGCGGGTAGCTATTTTGGGTCTAGCAGGCGTTTTCTGTCATTTGACGGAATGAGCATTAACTAACTGGAGCCGAATATGTTTCTTTTAATTAAATATATCTGCCCTCATTAAAAATAATAACTAACTAGCAGGTGTAGAGGACGTCGTGCTCGTTCCAGAAAGTCCAATTTTGTGAAAATCGGAGCTCGGAGTCAAAAGTTATGGCCGTTTGAAGTTTCACGGGTCAAACGTTGACTTTTCTTCTTTGCCTTTGGCCGCTTCGGCTTTTCACATCCCTCGCGTACTTTTGTCCCAACTGTCCTAGATGAAAATCTCTTGCTTCAGCCGATTCGGGCTTCCTTGTTCCTGTTTGCGGCTTTTTGGCTTTTCGCATCCCTCGCGTACTTTTGTCCCAACTGTCCCACGGACTGCCTAGGACAAATATCTCCGAACCGCCCGAAATGGACTGTCTTTCAGTGAATCGGCCGGTTCGCGTCCCCATGCGTACTTTTGTCCCGGATGTCCCAAACCGCATGAAAACAAAACTTTGATGATTTTTCCCACTTTTGGCCGTTTTGTTTTTTCGCGTCCCTCACGTCCCGACGTCCCAACTGTCCCACGGACCGCCTGGGACAAAAATGTCCGACTTAGCTGATTTTTTTGTTTTTTCGGCCCCAAGCTTGGTATGACGAACCTCAGTACGACCCGAACCCTTTAGACCCAAAATGCTTTAAAAAAGTTATGCAACATTTTTTTTGTATTTTTTCCATTTTTTCTAACTCGTTGGGATTTCTTCTTGGATGGGAGAGTTAGAAAAGGGTGACGTGGGCCCCAAAAACATGATTTCGGGCCTTGAATCAATCTACTTGCTCGGGATTGAATAATTTGATGCATGTTATCAAAATTACCTTGAGGGGTGAATTTTGGATAACAAGAACATAGGGTGTTGTCCTTTTATGAGGAATCAAGGATTATTAGGAACCGATTGACACCTTGACGAGATCTCAAATATTATTAAAAAAATTTCTTTGTGGCCCAACATAAATATTTAAGGTGTCTCAAAAGTGTGGGACCCGGGGTTGGGAAAAGCTACCCAGTTAGGAGGGCCTATAATTCAAATTTAACTTAGCTTAAGTAACTTCTTGAAGTTATGTAAATCTTTCCAGGCGATGTTGTAGGATGTTTACAAATGTCAACTACAGAGGTTACACCTTCGAGAATATTAGGATCTTCTCGAGGATACAACAATGCAGTAACATATGGCAACACCCTTCTGCATTGATCGTTAAGATTTACACCAAAACTTGATCAAAATTTTCCTTCGGGACTGGATAGGATCATAGACATGTTATGAGGCAGCCCTTTGGGACTCAGGGTACCTTGACACACGGGGTTAACAGTGGTTGATCCTGTATGTCAGCTTACCCTAGTCTTCAAGGGCATCCTTATAATGTGTGTATGATATTAACCCATTCCGGAGTGAAAACTAGGGACAAGGGGACTGTGAGGTTAGTATAAGGTGATCTATATAACACTTTGGAGTGGGGTGAAGGACGTATTATGGATTGACGAGTATGCCATCAAGGAATATAAGACATGAATAGTATGTTTCAAATCTTTGGCCAAAGTATCGCAAGCGGCTGATTGCGTTGTCCTATGTCACCTAGTCTAAGGGACGTGATGCCGATGAATAATGGTAACAATTATTCAGATAGGTTCCTTGGACAGAACATTCAGAATCCTGGATTAGGGAAGAGAACCACAAGAGGGAAGTGTTCAGATGAAAACACCAACTCTATGATACACATGAATAGATCGGTAGTACACCGAGTCATGGAATGAATAGATCGGTGGTACACCGAGTCATTACAGTAGCATATGGTTATCTGTTATTTGAATGATTGTCATGATCCGTGTGTTCTAAATTATGTATTTAGAACTAGATAGCACTAATAAAATAAAATAAAATTCTTGTTCTAATGTACTAAAATGAGGATGTTACATAAAGTGAACAGGGTGGAGCCGGATAGGATCTTAGCCAAGGTTGAGAAGAAGTCTGAAGCCATTGAAGTCCTACGAGGTTCAATCAAGAACTAGATGAAAGGGTTATACCCACAAATCACAAGGGGATGGATGCACTTGAGGATGTGGGAAAGCAACTGGAAGGGGTGGTTGAGGTAATGAATACTCAAGGAGACAGACTAGGTTTTGATGAGGTAAGCACCTAGTTGGCAACCTTTACCAAACATCACAAAATGAAGTTGATGCCTGGAATAAGTTGGAGGCCGAATTGAAGAAATATTTTCCTCTCCTATTGTACAGCAGTAACAACACTTCCCCATTCTTTCATCTTTCCCAATTCTTCTTTCCCTTATTATTTTCCAAATCATTATTTCTTTTGGTATCTATTGTAATTCTTTATTCATTAAAGACATGTTCTTGTGGGCAGAGAACATGCATAGTGTGGGGTGATGTTGGGACACTAATTTATTGGCTAATTACAAGAAGGTACATGGCCGCATAAGGATAAAGTGCACATGATAAGGTTCTAGGAGGGTTTAATAGAACAAGTAGTGTATGTGCAAGGCAAAGAAAGATTTTGGAACTTAGCCATATTTTTCATATCAGGTAGGACATGTGAAAAGCATGACCCAAATGTGCATGCGGAGTGGATAAGGTGCCAGCCTAGTAATAGGTTGGCCTAGGAAAGAATATTCCTGTGATGGAAGCTTCTAGAAGACCATCATGGCAAAGAGTGGAGAGCTCAGGCCTAGAGGAGCATGCTCCCATGGAGGACCACATTTGGACACTTGGTGATGGATCTGAAGCCTCATAAAGGTGGGTTGGTAGTTCAAGAGGCCTATAAATACAAGCACCCACAGAGGAATTGAGATATAGATCAATAGAGAGTGGAGCTCTGTAGAAATGCTACGAGGAACTCTATTGGGTTGGGTAGATGACCTATAGGGGAAGGATGTATCAAAAGGTTTGGGTATGAAATTTTCCTTTCATGTTTAGGAGGACTCTAATCCAGTTATGATGTATGACTTGATCTACCATACGGTGATATTTTGTAATGGATCTAATGCATGTGATGAGGTTATTGATATGATGGAATATAAATATAATAGACTCTGGTTTATACATATATTTGCATAGTTCTGTTTCATATGTGTTATATGGATGAATATAAACTCCTATACATTTCCTTTTCAGTTCAATTCTATAAATTATTAAGTATCCTTTTGTCTGGAATGACTGCATTGATCTAGAAGTCGTTCTGAGCTCTATGATGAATGTATGTCTCATGTCCACTCACTCTTTTTAAGTTCCTATCATAGATGATGCTTTCCCACTTAAATCACATAAAAGAGAGACTCGACACTGTTCATGCCTTGCATGAGTACCTAACACCCGTTGGGTGATAGGCTAGCACACATAGGATTCCCTTGTTCTTGGTGGGTGTAAAAATGACTACAAACGATGTTAGAGATGCATTAGGGATAATCAATGGGTAGGATGAAGGAAACCAAAAGAAGGCGATGGATTTCTTCTTTGACAAGAAGGGAAATGCATGGAATCATTTTTGTAGCTTCTATTTCACGGGTTTGGCATCAAGAAAGGTTACGATATTGATGAACACAATGTTTGGGTCAATACCTCAAAGATAGGACAAAACAAAAGAATTGCTATGATCTCGAAGGAAATAATTAAAAGCTTCTTGCTTCAACAATATCTAAAGATTGGCCTATTTTTAGAATGTACAAGTCGTCTAAGTGTGAATATTGATTTTGATGGTCAACTCATTCAACATGGTTTATGTCTCAGAGGGTAATGATCGTGAATATAAGAATCTTCCTCACCAAGGTATGTGAGAATAGACTCATCATCCTGACATTGAACAATGTTAATAGAAGGTGTAACGTCATGGATCATGTCGGGATATAGAAAGGGAAGAGAAGAGGGAACCTTTCCATCACATTGATAAGTTAGAGCTCCCAAGGTAATGGTGTTCACAAAAAAAAGTTAGGAGGAATGGATTTTGTATCCATAGACTTTATAGGTGAATTTGGTGTGTAGACACTAAAATTATGTTACACTCCCCTTTGATTCCTTGATGAATAAGCACCATTCATCACATTCACATAGTCATTGCCCCTTTCACCCCACTAATATTAATTTAATAAATTAATGCATTATCCTCACTATATTTATTATTTAAATATCTTATTTTAAATAATATCCACACATACAGTTCACTTAGACACCTCACCAAGCTAACTCAACCTAAGACCTATTCTTAGTAAGTTGTCATAACTAACTAAGACTTACCCAAACCTTAAAAATAAATGCCTACATTCCCTCTAACCACATTCCCGCATGCTTACAAGAATCTCCCAGTCTAATCCATGGGTTAACGACATGAGATCTAAGGAAATCAAGAGGATCTCCCTAGTTTAGTAAATGTAGGAAATCCCACCTTAACAAATGTCGGTTACCCCTAACCGTCATCGGTTAAGCCGGAACCGCCATCGGTTACCCTTTTAACCCCAAAACAACCTTATTCTCAAGGTTGGAAGTTGAAAAAATGAGGTTGGTGAGCATTAACACATCTCAGAGAGATAACACATCTTCAGAGAGAAAATTCCAAAGAGAACATGCATGCAAGGAAGGAGATCAAGCACTTTCTCTTACACAGCCATCCCAACCATGATCTGATCTAACCAAGCAAAGAGGAATGTACATGCAGCCCATGCAGAAGATTTCTTTCAGTTGGTGATCACTTGCAGCCTTCAAACCTCTCATCAACACCTCCATCCCTCACTCACAGGCATCCAGGACTAGAATCTAGGTAAGTATAACGTCATACTTCTCTAGTTTATTTCATTTCATCATTATTTTATCATCTATTGTTTACCTCCTCCAACACTTCCACCTTCATATACCCACTAAAACCTTGCCAAATCCCTTCCAAGTCACCCAATACCTCATCCCAACCAACCAAAGTCCTTTGTGTAATCACAAAGGAGACCTAAAGCTTCTTCTGTGGCATTCCCAAATTTCCACGAATGTGACACCGGTTACACTTAACCGTCGTCGGTCACCCTTAACTGACATCAGTCTCTGTATTTGCCCATACAACCTAGAATAGAGACCTACCCACCTAATTTCACCTCACCCTCATCCACCTATGATTTACCTAAGACATTTGTCGACCTACGAGACACACCCGAACCGATTACTTGAACTTTGGATCCTATTCTAGCCCAACCTATTAGATTAGATCTATTTGTTATTATATTTTGAGTGAGATACCTAAATCATTTTGAACTACAATAGGATTAACTTTATTTATAGAATTAAATTGTTTAAAATAGTAGACTGATTGTGACCATCTAAGAAGTATCACACTTTCGGGATCTAGTATACACTAGATAGCTCACTTCCCATATTGTTTAATTCCTTATAGTGGTCTTGCTTTAAATTACAGGAAGTTTCTCCTACCCAAAAGGAAGTTCTCACAATCGGTTGTGGATTTTGAAGTCATACATACACAACCACCCATCAACCAAGATTTTGAACTCATACGCACACAACCACCCATCAATCGGTTGTGGATATGACTACTTTTCACTATAGAATAGCTAATCATGCAATTTCTTTAGGGTCTTACTTCATCACCTCCTCCTAGGTATGATTTAATCGGTATGATCCTACCCAACCAGGTGGATTTATTGCCCCCTCTTATATTTTAACCATATTTGTTTACGTTTTGATTACCTTATACAAGACTTGGTCCTTGATGCTTACTTTTGGGGTAATCTTCTTCTTTCACCACAATCACCTTCACCTACATCATTTTACCTATAATCCACCCACACCTAACAAACCTAAACCCGCAACATGCCCAAAAACCTACCAACTCATTTTCATACCTCCTTATATTCTTCCCTAGCTTATAGGAGAACCACATCGGCCCGAGGTTCCTTTTCACCGGACTATGTAGGTAGCAATCGAGGGCATGGGGCCTGTGGAGGTTAGCTCTACCACTCTATACCCTAAACAATTAATCTTCCATGTGCCTCACATTACATCACACCTAACTTCATTTCCCTTTTATACCCAACATTGGAAATTAAACCACATACATAACAAGTTGTTTCATATTTTAAACATTATCACAACATACATTTATTATGCCTACCATTTCTCTATCATCACTATGCATAGATTATACCACATCTCACATATGACCCATAGTATCATTCATTGCAAAAAATAATGAATCACAACTTCACCTACTTTCAACACAACCATGCCTAACAAACCTGACTCAATCCATGCCTATAACCTGACTCAACCATGCCTAAACAAACCTTGACTCAATCCATGCCTATAACCTGACTCAATCCATGCCTATAACCTGACTCAACCATGCGTAAACTAACCTAACTCAATCCATGCCTATAACCCGACTTAACCATGCCTAAAAACCCGACTTAATCCATGCCTATAACCTAACACAACCATGCCTAACAAACCTGACTCAATCCATGCCTATAACCTGACTCAACCATGCCTAAACCAACCTAACTCAACCATGCCTAAATTGACCTGACTCGATCCATGCCTATAACCTGACTCCACCATGCCTAACTCACCTAATTTCCATCCATATCAAATAATAAATCCATATTTCATCTAACACAAGCCATAAATAAATAAATAAAATACCATGTATCTCATCATATAAATAAATAAATATGTATCTCAACTATAAATGCCTATCTCCTCATGTCCATCATCTAAAAATGTCAAAGACACACAGACGATACACAATACAAAATGTCATCGGCACATAGGTCGGTCTCATATATACAAAAATAATGAAATAATACAAAATCTCTTAGACACGCAGCGATATGCTCAAAATATACAAAATCACTCATACATCCTCACTATCTCTCTAAGCACGCAGGCCGTATATAATCACACAATCACTATCATACATAAAAAAACCAAGTGACCACATATCAGGCATCTCATCGGATGTCCTCCATCTTTGTGTCACCTGTACCCTCGGCCTCCTATGTCCCTGTTGGCACCTCACCTAGAGCTAGTCTCCATGCGCTGGTGGCCTCTCCCTGATTGGGCCTCGAGCTCGCTGACCTCCTGTGCTCTCCACACTATGAGTGTGAGATCTCGTCCTCTCACTAGAAACCTGTTGTGCCCTGTACTTAGCATAGGATATGAAATATAACTTGGCCACCATAAGCTGGTCCTAATAGTATCTCGCCTCACCTAGGGCATCCTGTAACCTGGATACAGTCACGGTCTATGGTGGTCCCATAGGTCTCGGCCCCTGTATCTTCCCCGCAAAGACACTTTGCCCCACACCTATCTATGAACCGGGACTTACTCCCGCTGCATGTGGTGGTGCCCCTTGCCCCTGTGCCTATATATGGGCATGTAAAGCCCCAATCTATGCTTGGGCTATGGCCAATTGGCCCTATAAACTAGCCACCCGAGCAGCTCGTAAGGCAATGCTAGCCGATCGTCCCCCGACCATCTCCATCTCCTCCATCCACCATCTGGGCCTGCAGACTAGCCACTTGTATGTGTAGCTTTGCTACCTCTACCTTCAAACCCTCCAAACCTATGTCTCACAAGATAACCAACTGGGTAATCAGCATAGCTACCTACCCCTATAGGGTGTCTCTCTACACTGTAATGGTAGCTAGGTCTGGCAGTTGCCTGGTGCAGGTGGTAAGGCTCGTAATCGAGCCACCCACCACTGCCTATACCTTTCTATACATCGCATCATCTATCCACTAATCCAATGGCTTTTCCTCCTCCCCTGTGGTACTGTAGGCTGTGGTAGAGGTAAGGGCCTCTCCACATCATCTCTCTGATACTATGGGAAGGGCGGAGGAATGTCCTGTAAGAGCCCAAAATACTGTCGGACTCTGTCTATCGAGATCATCTCATCCTCCCCAAAACAACGATCCTATATCCATCTCTCTAGCTGGAGCTTAGCTAGCTGCTCATGCATATGCCTATATGAGGGGAATCCCACATATGGCCTCCATATAATGTCCACTCCAGAAAATCCCTCCAGTTGCTTCCAAAAATGGGCCACATCATGTGTCGGCCTATCAAATCACTCCTCTCATATCACTGGCACCCATTTCCTGTACCCCACCTACACAAATCTAGGTGGGAATGCATATGCTCGAGGCATCCTATAGGCCGCACACAAACTATGTGCTCATAGGCCCAGAATGCAAAGATAAATGTACAACACAAAGCTAAACTCATGCAACCACCCATATGCCCACAACTCTCTGTATAACTATGCCAAGAATGTTAGAGCCCAGGAAAAGTGGGTCTCATGCACCATCATGTCATGGAGTACCTCCATCAGTGATCGGGAGAAAATCATCCACCCTCTACATCTCGTAGTGCATAGTAGCACACTACCTCCATCAACAGAGCACTAGTGTTGTCTCCTACGGAAGGGCTAGGTACATCTTTCTATAGCTCAAACCGGCGCTATGGAATATTAGATCAGCCAACCCCTTGATAATAATAAATACAATCAACTCCTCTCGAGGCCTCGGGAGGTAGAATACACCTAGGCACATAATATGGGTAATTGAAGAATCTGGAACGCGTCCTCTAAGGTGATAGTCATCTCACCTATTAGTAGGTGGAACACGTTGGTTGTAGACTCCCATCTATCAATGAGCACGACCATCAATCTAGGCTACCAAACAACATGTCTGTAATATAAAACCCCACTCAAGCCCACTACCTCCACATTTTGCGCCTCCAACAGGGTCACCGCACCATACACGGTCACCATTAGCGGTAGAACCCTGTCCCGCATATGTAACTATGTTCTCCCCTACATCTAATACAAACACAACATTAATTTACCTGTATCAATCCCTATTCACCAATTATCATTTTCCTACACCCTATTTTCACCCTACCCATCTTAACTACCTAGCCCACATCACTTTTCGACCCTTGTGCCTAAAAGCCCAACTAGTACTGGTTCATCCTAACCGACTCTGGTCACCCTTTAACTGGCACCGGTCACTTATTTGGTGACTGATCCTAATTTACCCTTACTAACCATGGCTACCCCTTAACCGGCATCGGTCACCTATTTGGTGACCGATACTGGTTCCACCTAACCGACCCCCGGTCACCGCAAAAAAAACCCATGACTTCCCAAAACCCCCTTTTCCAAAAACCTCTACACCTTTTACCCCACCTACAATGACCTAAACTCCCCTTGGACCTCTACCCACCACACATATACCATTTACTACCCTCCCCCTTCCTCTTTTTTCTTGCTATTCCCCCCATACCCAAATTTAATTTTTACCCACCGTAAAACCAAAAAACCTACTAATAACAATAATCTACTCCTCTAATCTATCAAATCAACAATGTAGAGTAGGGTTCTTACCTTGTCGCGCTACCACCATCTCGGTGGCACATCTGGCCGCTATACCAAAGTGGCCTACCCAATCCCTCTCCAGCCTCTACCATCATCGAATAGCTACTCGTAACCTCCAACCAATCAAATATCTCACCTTGATCCCGTGGACCCGCTGCTCACCAACCAATCCCTCATCAAATCACACTGCTAGCTCACTGTTCCATTTTGTCCAAACATTTTACTCTTTTTTCTCTCTTTTTGTCATTTTCTCACTTTACACAATAACAAATGAATAACAAAAATGTGGATTTCGAACCTAATCGATGTCGGTTACCCTTAACCGCATAAGTCGCATGCCCTACCTACCCATCATCGGTTGACCTATACCGACATCGGTTATCTATGACCGACATCGATCACCCTCACCTTTCAAAACCTCATCATTTACCCCACCCCACCTTAACCCCTACCTTGGTCTTACCCGTGCTGTGACCTAGATATTTGGACCTGGATCCTCACTAGTGACCTTTGACCTCATGTGTTTGCTATACCTTACGTAACCGGTACCTATGTTGATTCACTTGATGACCTTACCTAGCCTATTACCATGCCCCTTTATCTTGACCCTACCTTTGGTGTACCTAAACATACCTAAATGTTCCTTCCCCTAACCTCTCTGTTGTGTTTCTTGACCATATCCTATACCTTGATACCGGAATCACTTCAACCTTGTTTGATAAACTTATCAACCTTAGGCGATGTCAAGTTTTCCTGCTCTTAAACTTGGTAGTGTGCTATAGTTTATACGTGTGCGTGCATTTGACTGTTGCTACCTTTGACCTAGACCCATTACCTAGAATTGCCCGAGTAGACCTTTCAACCTTTTTTCCCCCATGCCCACCTGCCTTTTCCTCACATTCACCTTTTTATCAAACCACTCACCGATTCTACCTTCGGCCTCGTCAGTTCCTAGTTTGAGGGGGATCACCTTCACCGACACATAGGGTAATCACATCTTATTTTTGTTAGTGTCACTTACCAATACAAGCTACGTAAAAAAGGGCAAAATGTAGACACTAAAATTAGGTCACACTACCCTTTGATTCCTCAACAAATAAGCACCCTTCATCACATTCACCTAGCCAGCGCCCCTTTCACCCCACTAATATTAATTAAATTAAATTAATGCATTATCCTCACTATATTTATTATTTAAATATCTTATTTTAAATAATATCCACACATAGAGTTCAATTAGACACCTCACCAAGCCAACTCACCTAAGACCTATTCTTAGCAAGTTACCATAACTAACTAAGACTTACCCAAACCCTAAAAATCAATGCCTACATTCCCTCTAACCACATTCTTGCATGCTTACAAAAATCTCCCGAGTCTAATCTATGGGTTGATGACACGAGATCCAAGCAAATCAAGAGGATCTCCTAGTTTAGTAAACCTAGGAAATCTTGTCTTGATCGATGCCGGTTACCCCTAACCATTGTCAGTTAAGCCGAAACTATCGTCGGCTACCCTTTTAACCCCAAAACAACCTTATTCTCATGGTTGGCGGTTGAAAAAAGGAGGTTGGCAAGCATTAACACATCTTAGAGAGATAACTTATCTTTAAAGAGTGAATTCCAAAGAGAACATGCATACAAGGAAGGAGATCAAGAACTTTCTCTTGCACACCCATCCCAACCATGATTTGATGTAACCAAGCAAAGAGGAATGTACATGCAGCCCATGCGAAGCTTTATTTCATTTGGTGATCACTTGCAGCCTTCAAAACTCTCATCAACACCTCCATCCCTCACTCACAGCATCTAGGACTAGAATCCAAGTAAGTATAATGTCATACTTCTCTAGTTTATTTTATTTCATCATTATTTTATCATCTATTGTTTACCTATCCACCTATCCACCTCCTCCACCACTTCCACCTCCATATACCCACTAAAACCTTGTCAAATCCCTTCCAAGTCACCTAATACCTCATCTTGATGAACCAAAGTCCTTTTTGCAATCACAAAGGAGACCTAAAGCTTGTTATGTGGCATTCCCATATTTCCACAAAGAATGCAGCAGAGCACTAGTTACACTTAACCGTCCTCGGTCACCCTTAACTGACATCGGTCTCTATATTTACCCATACAACCTAGAACAGAGACCTACCCACCTAATTTCACCTCACCCTCATCCACCTGTGATTTACCTAAGACCTTTGTCAGACCTGCAGAGACCTACAACTAGTTACTTGACCTTTGGATCCTATTCTAGCCCAGCCTGTTAGATTAGATCTATTTCTTAGTCTGTTTTGAGTGAGATACCTAAATAATTTTGAACTACAATAGGATTAACTTTTTTACAACATTAAATTGTTTTAAAAAGTGGACTGATAGTGATCCGAAAATAATCGATTATTACGACTGATCTCGGACCCTTATAGGCTTTAATTATTTGCCGATAATTTACTCCTTTTAAGTAATCAATTTAAAATAATGCAAGACAATAACGACAATTGCACCGATTGATTACGAGTTCGGAAATTGTCTACGTCTCCGGGTTCGTGATCGAACCGTTCCACTAGTCAAAACTTGTAAGTTACAATAGTACTATCACAAGAAAACCTAATGGAATTTTACTTTCCTATCAGTACACTAGACCTTCGAGACGACAAGGGTGAAAAATAGCACCCGACTTCCACCTTCCTAATGCACAATCTCCTTCGGCTTCGATCGGCCTTCCCGACACAAACAATGCGAAGCTAGCACTCCGGTCGACAATCCAGGATTTGCAAGTACTTGGTGTGGCGCTATGGGCCGACTAGGTAGTTTGAATAACTCCTAGCCACAAATATTTCATTTATTATTGCCTAACAAATAATAGGTCAATAATATAAAAATATACAATGCCTAAATAATTTAGGTCTTCACACAACAATTTCTCATTCTCCTCTTGGCTCGAGACTTCGCCTCCAACGCTCTAGGAATGAGCTTTTCTCCGAGTTTGTGTGTCCCCAATAAGCTTAACAAATAATAAGCTTTAGGTTGTGTGTCCCTTACAATAGAAATGGGTTCCCTATTTATACAAAATTAGGGCCCAAAAAATATGCACTAAACAATTATCCATAGGCTATTTTAGCCTTCACCCGTACATGAAAAATGGGATTAAATCCCTATGTGGGCGGATATATTTTTAAATGGGTTAAATTCCCATGTTTGGCGTGGCATTTGTTTGACATGGGATTAAATCCCCAAAGAGGCACATTTGTTAAGGGATACAAATCCCATAAGGAGCGGCTGATAATAGTTTAGGCTTTATTAAGCCTTTCCACGCGCCAATGAAGTGGTCAATGACCACGTTGGGCTTATAACCGCCCCCCCTACCACCGCTTACCACCTTCTTCCACGTGGAAACATATGTTTGGCGGCTGTGTAGGAGTTAATATTAATGTATACACATTAATATATATATGTGGCATTGGCATATATGCGCGCCATTTGGAAAGTGGACTTACCAATATAATTTCGACCCCTCTAATGTGGTATGAAATAATTAACTCGGTAATCCTGTAGTCCACTTGTCGTCTCCCGATAGGCAAATCGAGCGAATTCGATGAGTGTTGGCAAGCCACGTGTCACAGTGCGATTCGGTCCAATATTGACCAGTTGACCAGAGTTGACTTTCCCATTGACCGAACTTTGACTGAACATATCGAGATCTCCCGATGTCCATTTGTCATGTTCTCATAGTCATTAGAAAGCTCTCGAGATGATCTTATACACTTTGAAACCATTTAGAGATGTTTAGGGAACTTTCGAAATGATCCCTTGATCGATAGCCATCTAGGAAGTATCACACTTCCCGGATCTAGCACATGCTGGAAGTTCACTACCCATATTGTTTAATTCCTTCCGTGGTCTTGCTTTGAATTACAAGTAGTTCCTCCTATCCAAAAGGAAGTTCTCACAATCAGCTGTGGATTTGGAAGTCATACACACGCAACCACCCATCAACCGAATTTGAACAGTATTCCTCCTTTTCCCATTACCCTATCTCTGCTTTTTTCAACACTTCAAAGAAACGATCTAGAAATAAGGTGAAACATGGTGAATGGGGTGGGAATGTTTATCATCCTCAATGAGTTTAAATTACACCTTTCTAAAAGGTGGTTCGATAAATCCAATACCAATGCGGTCCTTATGCTTATGATTGGTGCAAGGAATGAAAATATGATGACATTATTCATAAAACCAAAGCCAAATCCCTTCCAAGCACAACGATGGAGGAAGATGTGGGCAAAGTGGCGCTTGGTGAGAGATTGAAGGTTGGAGGAAAATGCTCAAGTTTGAGAAGGAAAAGGTATCAATTCCCCCATATGTTAAGTTGGTGCGAGGGTGGGGATGAATGTATAATAGAAAATCAACACGTGACCTTCTTCACACTTGACCACTCAAGGTTGTGCCGAGATAAATGCTGGTGTAGAATGAGTGTGAATGTGAGTGTGGTGACAGGGATCAAGCTAATTGGGAAATCTTATATCTTTGACACGTAATGTCGGGATCTGTGAGTCTAAGGAAAATAATTCTCTCCTAACTTGAAGTGGTGTGATGGATTGGTTTGAAATAGTGGCCACTCATGACTCCAATCAATGTTGAGCTCGGCCAATATTATGTTTGTTGGTTGTTGGACACGTGGAAAATGACCTGCGAGTACCTCGTATATATTTCTAGAAAAGGTCATGGAAATAAGAACAAGAGGGGCGATGGAGCCACAGGTATTTATGGGTGATTTTCTAGTCTAGTCCAGAAATTCTTAGCCTGATCACCTACTATGTTCAGTAAGGAAAGCTATGCAATAATATCTGGTGGAAGTGGTGAAGATCTGAATACTAATATATGCAAACTAGTGTCAATGTCTAACTAATCTGGTAGGCCCGTTGGGTTTGGAACCTTAAGATCAAAACTAAAGAATTGTAAAGGTTGTGGCCCTTGAATGGTCATGCATGTAATCAAACCCTATTACCAAGAGTAGTCTAATAGTCGTAGGCTTGATCAACAATGATATTTAGTGTATTGAGTTGTTCTATTTTCTTAGAAAAAGTTGCAAGTGTGTGTAAGATCACAAATGTAAATAGGTATCAATGTCGCTTATCAATTTTTACCCATTGGGTTGTGGGACCAAGGGATCACAACTGTATGTCTTTTCTTATTGTGAACCATTGATGGTCATATAGAATGAAATAAAATGATTTTTGATTAAAAAAAAAAAACTAATTATTGAAGGAAATCTAATCTATGTTTTTGGAGTTTTCAAAATATTTTGGATCAAAGAAATAAAAGCAAACTAATATATCAAAGGAAATATTTTTTCTCTTTTCTAATTTTTAAGCGATGCATTCTAATCTAATAAATAAACTAAAGACAAGTAATCAGTCGGTTGTAGCTGGTTACTTGTACAAATGTATGAATCTAATATAAATAAAATAACCTAATCTAATCAAAACCCTTCAAAGCCTACCTCATAGGTGAAGAAAAATTCATGACACCGAAAGGGGTTATTGTTCATCACAACTTCCGTGGTAATCTTAAAGAGGCAAGCTTACTAATGACTAGATCTACTTGTGATTGAATAATTTTATTGAAATGAATGATTTTGTACTCTATTTGATATGAATAATTGAAACTAGTGATTTAAAATTGACAATTCAACAAATAAGGAAAAACACACACAATTCCAACCTGGACAAGCAAGATCTTTGACAAATCTGGTTGTGTCTATATCTATCCTCTTAGTATGTTCCTTTCTTTCTCTGAGTGTTCATGTGAGTCCAAGGGATTGGGAATGGAAGAAAAAAAATAGGAGGAATGTGCTTGAGAAATGGTAGCTTAATGGTAGTATGGATGAAATGCAGTAGAAGAGAGATAGCACAAGAGATCGAGCATGGCTATGTAATTTCTAGCAAGATCGTTACAACAATACGATGTAAGATACACAAAAATACTCAATCCTTTTTCTTGAATACAAGCATGCAATATATAGTAATGGAGGATGGGATGTGCCTTCATGCACTAGGTAAGAAGGAGCAGTTCAACCAATTAAATCTATTTAAAAATAGGAGGAATGAGAACCAAGCAATCAAAGCTAATTTTATACAATTTGGTTCATAGATGCATGCAAAAAGTGAAGTTAAGTCAACTGTCACATGTTAAAACATGCATGAAGGATTATAGAAAAAGTGGGTAGGACCTCCACCCTACGTAGGGCAGCAATTTGAAGATCAAGCTACCCTATTTTGGGTGACAGCTTTTAGAACTACCACACAACAGTAAGCCGACAGATACTAGCACTAAAGGCCAAAACATGAGCATAAAGAGGCAAGAAGCTAGTAAAAGTGCAGAAGGCTAAGTAAATATTTCTAGGAAACAAATATATATTGTGAATGGAAATTGGAGCTTGAACACCTTCTTGAAAGGAATTGAATCATCATTAGGGACTTTTGTAACCATTTTCTGACAATGTAGCACATGTAATTTTGGGTGCATACATATTTCCCCCTCAGAGAAGCGTCTTAGCCATGAAAAGGCATAAAATGTAGAGTCTGAGTATGGCATTCCCAAAATGGGGAGTTAGAAGCTATACCTAACATGCCCATGTGTTGAAATGTTGTCATCCAAACTCCCACTACTTGTAAAATGAAAAGAAGACTCAAGTATAGATAGATAAAATATCAAAAAATAAACACTAAATTAAAATGAAAAGAGGACTTACCATCTGTGTGGGGATACAAAATATACCTGAACCAATACTCCATCCCTATGAACACATACACTCAAAATGAGGTCAAAAAACATATATATACCAAAACAAACTCATTTTTCAATTCATTTGTGCATACCGACTTGGTGATTTTTGAGTTATAGGCCCACGGTGACCATTTTTTCATTTTTGAGTATGGTTGAATTAGAATGGATTTGGGAATGGTATTTTGTGTTAGGCTTGGCCCTTTACTATTTGAATACTTTTGAGAAGAACTCCTAAGAAATTTGTAACTAGAGTGGTCATAAGGGGCCTCAAAGAGGTGGATAGGCAGAGTGCCTTTATTGCTTAGTCTCCATTTTGTGAGGCATATACAATGTTTTGATATTTCATGCTCATTGTGAGCATTTTGACCACACCTAGTGTGCGATGGCATTGTAAAAAACTATGACACACCATGATATGTACACATATCTCTTTTTGGCTTGGTTATTCCTTGTATAAAGTTGACTTCCATTTACAATTTGATTCACATGTGCACTCTTATTTGTTTAGAATTTTTGATTTTTTATGCTTTTCAGAATGTATTCAGTTGTTATGAATGATAATAGAATGATTTATTTTGTATTTTATGATGTTGATATATGATGATGCAAAACACAATGTGATGTTAAACTTAGTTTCTTTAACAATCTTTGGCACTTCATATGGTCTTGAAAAAACATGATGACAAAATGATATGATAAGTAGATATACTTGTCCCACCCCTAACTCCACACAACTAGTAAGATATGAGGGCTCAACACTGAGAATCAAAAGGGGCACAAGTTATGAAAAATTGTTGAATGGTAGTGATGAGAGAAAGAAAAAGGTTTGGCATAACCAAATTGAGACGTTATAACCTTATCCTACTCAAGATACTTCATAGTTTAGAATGTGAATTTCTTTCCAGTTTATCTAGACTTGGATCTGTAGATGGCCACTTGGTTGAAAAATATGGATTTGGGGTTTTAAACTCTTTTGGAATTTTAGACATCTAACTCACTTTGTTTTTGACTTATGATTTCACAATATTTGACTGGATTGTTTCTAACTTTCAAGTTCATCAAAGAGACCCCCTAAACCTTGCCCCGTGCTACCAGTAGGAAGTATGCGCTCATCACCATGGACAAGGTATAGGTGAGTAAGGGAATTTCCTCCTTTCCTAACCTTACATTTCCAAGAAGAGATGCAAGATCACCACCAAAAGTTGGTAGGGCAAAGAAATGTGTAAAATAAAAATTTCTATGAATTTGCATTTGACATACTTACTTGGGAAAAATGTTTAGAATGTTATTATTTCCAAAGAGATTTTTATGGGATAGATGTGACACCATGAAGATTCTAGAATGTATATGGGCAAAGATACCTAATCTAGAAAGAGACTATAAGTAGAACCAAGTATGCAGGCCTTGGTATGATCACGGTAAAAAAATTGTCTTATCCTACTTGAACCGATGAAATGATTCAAAAATAATTGATGATACTATGAAGGTTCGAAGAGATTTGATTTGAATATTTTGCCAATGTTTTCATAAGTTTGTAGGAATTTCTATAAGAATAAGTTCCTTGATCACAATTTTTACAAAATGAACTGGAGGATGAAAATGCAATGCAGATGCAATAATGTAAACATGAAGATGTTGGTGGATCATGTGTAGTACCTCTTTAGGTGAAGAGATTTTGCTGATTCACTAAAATCCTCACCTTCTAGTATACACAGAGAAATCCCCATTTTTAGTCTTCTATCACTCAATATGGACCCAACCACCGGGTCTGAATTTTCTTCCCTCACCGCCTTCTTGTCTATTTAGTCAATTCTTAATACCAAATATCCCTCATATATTTCACATTCGTAAACCTTTTTGTTGTATTTCTGAGCCATCTAGTTAGTGTAAACATTGTGCCATTGTTTAGCGTTAAGTCTAGCCTCATCAAGACTTTATAGCTGAGTGAGTCATGCTTCTCGATAACCTTCTTCTCCTAGGATCCCTTGTAGCGAAATAAGGAGACTAGGTATTTCGACTTTGGGAAGAAAAACAACTTGAACACCAAACATTAAAGAAAAGGTGGTTTCCCCATTGGTGTTCTAACTGATGTTTGATAGGCCCACAAGGCCATAAAAAGCATTAGGTGTCAATCTCATTTGTTCTCCTTACCGGTTTTAAGAAGAATAGACTTAATGTCTTATTGGTAGACTCATCTTGTCCATTAGCTTGAGGATAGTAGAGAGAAGCCATGTGATGACTTATTTTGAAATTTTCACATAACTTATGTACCTCATCATTTTTGAAAGACGTGTCATTATACGAGATAATGACTTGTGGGATACCATACCTACAAATGATCTGGTTTAAGATGAACTTAACGATCATAGACCCGCATACAATGGTAATAGGCATGGCTTCTACCCACTTGGTAAAGTATTATGTGGCTGTGATTATGAAGTTATGGCCATCTGTTAATGAGGGAGATAATTTCCCTATCAAATCTAGGCCCCAAATGGAAAATGGGCATGGGGTTTTGATTGGTTGCAAAGCTTGTGATGGTATGTGGATCTCGTGGGAGAACTCTTGGCATTTATGGAATCTACGCACAAATTCTACTTTATCATGTTCTAGAGTGAGTCAAAAAAATCCCATCCGATATATCTTCCGAGCATTGACATGGCCTCAAGTGACCTCCACATACTCCACTATGTGACTCATAAATAATATTTTCAGATTCTTTGGCGTCAACACATCTTAACAACATTCCATCAAAGGCTCTGTGGTAGAGAACTTGTTCCAAAATAATGTACTTAGCGGTAATGACGTGTAACCACCTTCTTTGTTGTGATGTTTCCCCTTCTGGGTATGTATGTTCCATGATGAAATTAACAATATCGGTATACCAAGGACATACAGAGATAGGGGGTCTGGTTTCAAAAAGTACACGTACTCATCGAGAAAGTCTAAATCTACAAGATCACATTCATCTAATGGATTGTCATCCAACCAAATCCAATGATTTTTCCTAGATGGATTTCTGATTTACAAATGTTATTTCAAACTCACCCATTATGGTTATGAAACACCCTTCCTTCTTAAATAAGGATCCCTATGTGAGGAATGTCCACATGTGATTTGACTTAACAATAACCCTCATTTATTAATTCATTGTATAATGTCTTAAGTGCTTTTTTAAAAACTATGGCGAGGCATTATTTTTCTACTTGGGTGTAATGTGTCTCATAATCAAGTAATGTCCGACTAATGAAATAAATTACATGTTCTCATTTATCATCATCCTCTTGAGCTAACATGCAAGCTAACGAGACATCAGTAGCTCATGAATATAGGATCAAGGGGCGGTTTGACCTAGGTGGCATGAGTGTGGGAGGAGACAATAGAATCATTTAACTGATTCAAATGACTCATTACATTCTTTCATATAATCAATATAGCAATCCTTTTTCAAAAAATTGTTGATTGGATGAATAGAAAAGGTCAAGTCAGGGATGAACCTTTAGATTGCACCGAGTTTCCC
Organism: Taxus wallichiana var. yunnanensis; assembly: GCA_018340775.1. Lineage (NCBI taxonomy): Eukaryota > Viridiplantae > Streptophyta > Pinopsida > Cupressales > Taxaceae > Taxus > Taxus wallichiana. The sequence continues at coordinate 297,812,290 of CM031243.1, read as the reverse complement.
AAGAAAAGATCTGATACTAGACTCATTTGATGGTGGAACCATTTCTAGCACAACTCATATTTTGGCTGGGTCGACATCAATCCCTTATGAAGATATAATGTAACCTAGAAGCTTGCCTCCCATTACACCGAATACACATTTTTCTAGATTCAATGTGACACCATACTCGATTAAGTGAGAAAGGATGACACAAAGAACCTTTGGGTGATCACAATGCTTCTGGCCTTAGCCAGAAGGTCATCCACATAGGATTCCACAATCTTATGAATAAGGTCATGGAATATATATGTCATTTCTCATTGGTATACGTCAGTACGTAGTGATAGCATAATAGTAGGTCCCCAAAGAGTTATAAATGTAGTCTTGGCTTGATCCTCCTCAAATATTTTGATTTGATTATACCCTAAAAACCATCCATAAGAGACAATAATTCAAATCCAGCTGATGCGTCAAAAATAACGTCGATGGATGGTAATGGGAAATCATCTTTGGGAAAGCCTTGTTAATGTCCCAGAAGTCTATGAAAATACGGATCTTTCCATTCTTTTTTAGAACGGGGATGATATTAGATACCCATTGTGAATAATTGACTGGCTTGATGAATCCTACCTAGAGAAGTTTCATTACTTATTCTTTCACCATAAGGGCCACCTTTGGCTTCATAGGCCTTTACTTTTTTTAATTGGCTTAGGATCTAGCTTGGTGATGAGATTGTGAACTGCGATGTGTGGTACAATTCCCATCATTTATTTGTAACTAAATGTGAAGGATTTTTGGTGTTCCTTGAGGATTTGGGTATGTATTTCCACCTCCTCTGGAGTTAAGGAGGATCCCAGCTTTAATATTTTTGGTTCCTCCTTTGTTCCAATATTTATGTCGATTGTTCCTTCAATTAAGGAGGTATTTCCTTCCTCAAATTCTAGTGGGGCTAGAGGAAATTCTAAATCCCCTTCTTCTTCTACCTTGTAAATCTCAAGATATTTTCCCGGGAGGATTCGATCATGGGATTCCCAAAATAGGAAGAGGAACTCGAGAATTAAGGAAAGGTATATTTTGTGATAAGTAAGATGTATCTCTATTAAATTGTTTAAATATCTTAAATTCACTTCATCACCATCAACACGGTCTAAAAAATCAGGTTGATTATCAACTTCTACATATGTCAACATTGGGGTCATTGGTACTTTACTTAATCAAGGGCATGGCGCAGATCAAACCGTGAATTTGGTGTCTTCCAGGTCACTACTTGGGGTGAAGCATGAAGGAGAATTTTATATAGATTCGGAAGAAGGTTCTGTTCATGTGGAACTACTTCTATTGATATGAATTAGAACCCTTTTTCTAGCCTAGTACTACTATTTTGTAAATTTGTAGATTCTCAACTCTAGTCTCATATACTTTGGATATCTAATTTGCAACTAGTTTTGAATCACCCAACACCCTAATATTGAGGATGCCCATTCTCTTAGCTACAATGAGACCTAATAAGAGAGCCTCATATTCAGCCCCATTATTTGTGCATTCAAAATTTAGATTGATATTAAAAATTAGAATCCTTCCTTTACAGAAGTAAGGATCACACCTGCCTCGGCACAAAAATGACACTTGGCTCCATAAAAATGGAGAGTCCAACAACTACTTAGAAAGATGGACATTGGGTCATCCTTTGTACCTTCTCCCTTTACCTTGGTCACTTCAACCATGCAAACCTCATATGCTGGAAGAGAACCGAGTCCCAGAGTATGTCCCATACCCATAGAATCAAAGGGGAGGAGAATAGGAAAATCCTTCTCCAATAGCTTGAAAATATTTGTTGTGGTTCCTAGCGACATTGTCTCTACAATAACAGTTTCATCCTTGATGCCAAAATTCCCTCAATCAACCCCATGACTTCTAACTCTATCGTAGGGACTATCTTTTCTTCTAGGTACTATGCTTGCAGTTTGTTTAACTAATTTTTGGGAAGCTCAAACTCATAGTGGACCCCCATCTTCTTTAAGTTATCCAAATGTATTTTAAAGGGTTTTGGATCACCTTGCACCACAAATACCTTCCCTAAATATAGGAATCTAACCTCCTGGAATAGAGTGGAGGGGATTTCCTTCATGCGGTGGATCCAAGGATGGCTAAGGATCATATTATAGTTGGTTTCCTAGTCTATAATATAAAAATCGGTTAGTACCATATTAGGCATGTGAGTAACTAGTAATACTATGGTTTCGATTGACGTTTCCTTAAGGCTATCGTAGCCCCTCAATGTATTTCATTTTGAAGAGAAATTAGTCTCTCCACACCCTAGTTTTTAAAGGAAAGAGAAGGGGACTATGTTGATTGTCACCCCATAATCAATCATCACATACTTTACATAGTTGTTGTAAAGACAGACTTGTAAAAACAACGTCAGATCACCTCTATAAAATATTTCAGTGTCTATGGGAATCTTATTGATATCAAACACAAATCCAACATCTCTTTCAGTTGTCTTGGAGGATAAACATAAAATTCCATGTGGTTTATTTAAACTTCTAGAGGAGGGGTGACATTAGCCAAATGACCCCACAATGATTCGATTAGAGAGGCCCTATGAATAGGGGAATTCTTTAATAGATCCAAGAAGGTAATGTGTGAGAATGTCTTAGTTAGGTCGTTGATCAAGTCATAAGTTCCTATTAGTCTTTAGTGTCTCACTGAGGTCATCTAATGTGGTTGAGTAGATTGGCATAGGCTACGAAGAATAGTCCGTAGCTCTAGTGGTAACATTAATTTGTGGTTCAAAGGTATAACTCTACTAACCCTACAATTTTTATTCACCGGTGACCATCCAAAGGAGGTGCCACCTATGGGTTTTATGAAGTTGTGGCTTCACAATCATGAGTCCCTATTACATACCTTTATTCGAACCATTGGTATATAATCTACCGTCCTTTGATGTGTGGGGAAAGGATCATTAAAGATCCCCATTGGTATTTTCTATGGAGACATTGGTCCCATGTATGTGTTTTGAGTGGGTTTTGTTGGGTTTTCCAAAACATGTCAAAAATAACCGTCTTTGGTCATCTCAAAATGTTGTAAAAACTTATTACAATCATGGCACATTCTTGCATCATGCCCATGAACCCTATGGAAACCGTAGTATAAGTTAGGATCATAATGTCGAGGCCTTTAGTTTATTCCTTGTTGTGGTCTGAAACTATGGTTATTGTTTGGTTTCTAGTTTTTATAATTAAAATTTTGGAACCCTTTCCCTTGGTTTTGGAATTGGTTTGGATACCCGCTTGGGTATTGACTAGGGCTTGGGTTCAGTGTTTTTCTCTGTTGCTGAGGTTGTTGTTGTTGTCATTGTTAAGGATGATTAAAATCTAGAGTGTTTACCAAGGGTGAGAAATTATTATTTCTCTTATTATTGTCATTATTCTTGTTGTTATTTGTAGAACCTATACTTTGGGAGGATTAAAAACATTAGGATTTTTGGGTTGGTTAGTCACACCATTAGTCATGGCTCCATGGTTGTTATTAACGATCTTTGGTCCTTGATTATTGTTTGTGTTGTTGGAGTAACTGGGATTATTTTGACTAGGAGTGACTAACTTCCCGCTTTTCTCCATAAGTCTTACGACCACCGTCAATGGCCACTTGGACAATCCAAATAGCACCCTCTACCACCTATTCATAGCTCCTTAGCAGAACTTTTAACCTCTTCCTTTGTCTCTCTGTTGAGAGAGTGAAGGAAAAAATGACAAAGTTCCATTTGATCCATATTTGGAGCATTTGCAGAGGAGTAGAGAACTTGTCGCCGCCTTTAAATAAAGTGGGCTATAAACTCATTGTGTTCTTACTTGATATAAAGGAATTCCATGATTCCTTTTCTCAAAAGATTGTTCATATCAAAATCTTTGATAAACTTTGATACAAGTTGCTTGAATGAGTGTATTGAAGCCTCTAGTATCCTATAGTACCAGTCGAGAGAATACCTTCTAGCATCTTAGGGAAAATTTTCGCAATGACTGTGTCCCATGGAAGAAGCTCTCAAATGGCCATTACATAAGCCTTAATGTGGGCATTAGGATCTCCATCCCTTTTGAATTTCAAAATATTAGGCAATGGTCTTGAGAGCATGACTGCTCGAATGGAGAATTCTAGGGATCCTTGAGATATTCGAATAGGTCCCCATTGTGTATATTTCACCATTGAAGATACTTATTGGGGAGGTGGGGCTGCATCATTTACTAAAATTGGACAAAATAGACATTTATCGGGGCATATGGCATCCCCTACAGTTTTCCATATGGACTTGGGTAGGTATACATGTCCCCCTTCGAGATATTTAGAATACATGTGTACATAGGGGGTTGATTACCTTGATATGGAATCGAAGGCACAAAGCCAGGGAACATTACATTTTTGGATGGTATGGCATTTGAGAATGTACTTCCAACTGGTGCCTATTACAGATATCCATACATGGCTTGGGGGCATACCCAAGGTGCCTATCCCCGTAAGTAGATCTCTAAGGTTTTGAGTATTCATATAAACTATAGGATTTTGTGCAGTAGGTATTTGTCCATAATTATGCGGGTAGGGAGGATTTCACACTTTCCCTGTGTATGAATTTTGAGTATTTTAGTAAGCTCTAGCTCCTTGAATTTTTCTACCAAAGCTGAAATGACATCACTCGTTGATGGGGAAGTGATTTTCTTAGGTAATTTTTGTTGAACCCTCGGAGGTTGTTGAGGAGTATGGTATCCTACTATGAATTGTTCACTATGTTGTCACCCCTCATTAGAAGTATTGTCGGTTGGTGGAAGGGTAGCGTTATTATTTTGAATTAGGACATCACCTTGTCCTTGTAACCTATCAAAAGCTTGGTTCATGTTCTAGAAGTGTTGTTCACTCCTAGCATATCGTGATAAATATTCCTCATCCAAATGTGGGAGTTAATCTGATTGCATGTTAATGGGTTGTTGAAACAATACTTGAAGAGATGAACTTGCTTCACCAATGAAAGTAATGTTGTTTAAACTTGATTTTTCATAGGGATAGGTCTAAGTGACCTATTCGAGTTCCTCAATACGTATAGAGGAACCAACATTGGTTCCTTGAAGTAGAGAGTTTTGATCGGATGATCGGTTGTCCACCCATGTTGAAAGTGAAGGTAATTCTTTTGGTATATTTGAATGGTAGTGGTACATGTCAAAACCTAGGATGGGTCGACCGTACTCGTCATATCCTAACATATTCAAGGGGTATAATAATACCTACAGAATAAAGGATGGATGAAAAAAGTAGAAATGTTAAGAGGCTAGCTCTTCATGTCAGGTTCACTAATTTACACGATAGAAAATCAACACGTGACCTTCTTCACACCCGACCTCTCGAGGTCATTTCGAGACATCCAGTGTAGAATGAGTGTGAATGTGAGTGTGGTGATAGGGATCAAAATAATTGGGAAATCTTATATCTTCAACACATAATGTCGGGATCTACAATTCTAAGGAAAATAATGCTCTCCTAAATTGAAGTGGTATGATGGATCGATCTGAAATAATGGCCACTCGTAGACTCAAATCAATGTCGAGCTAGGCCAAGATTCTATTTGTTGATTGTTGGACATGCGTAAAAATGACTGCGAGCGCCTCGTATAGATTTCTAGACAAGGTCATGGAAATAAAAACAAGAGGTGCGATGGAGCCACAGTATTTAAGGGTGATTTTCCACCTAGTCCATAAATTATTAGCTTTGATCAACTACTATGTTCAAGTAAGGAAAGTTGTGCAATAATATCCGGTGGAAGTGGTGAAGATCTAAATACTAATATATGCAAACTAGTTTCAATGTCTAATTGACTAGTAGGATCATTGGATTATGGAACCCGAGGATCACAACCAAAGACTCATGGATGTTGTGGCCCTTAAATGGCCATGTGCGTAAGAAAACCCTGCTTTTAGGAGTAGTCCAATAGTCGTAGGCTTGATTAGCAAAGTGATATTTAGCATATTAAATTGTTCTATCTTCTCAAAGAAAATTTACAGTGTGTGTAAGATTGTCAAATGTAAACTAGTATTAATGTAAGTTATCAATTATGGTTTGTTGGGTCAGTGGGACCAAGGATCACAACTATATGTCTTTTTCTTGTTGTGGACCATTGATGGTCATACAAAATGAAATAAAATGATTTTTGATAAACAAACTAATTACTGAAGGAAATATAATCTATGTTTTTGGATTTTTCACAATATTTTGGATCAAAGCAATAAAATCAAACTAATCTATCAAAGGAAATATTTCTTTTCTTTTCTAATTTTTAAGCAATGTGTTCTAATCTAATAAATAAACTAAAGACAAGTAATCAGCCAGATGTAGCTTGTTACTTGTGAAAATGTATGAATCTAATCTAAAGCAAATAACCTAATCTAATCAAAACCATTCTAACCCTACCTCTCAAATGAAGAAAAAATCATGACCCTGAAAGGGGCTATTGTTCCTCACAACTTCCCTGGTAATGTTAAAGAGGCAAGCTTTCTAATGACTGGATCTACTTGTGATTGACTAATTCTATTGAAATGAATGATTTTATACTCTATTTGATATGAATGATTTTCTACTCTATTTGATATGAATAATTGAAACTAGTGATTTGAAATTGACAATTCAACAAACAAGGCAAACAAACACACAATTCCAACTTGGACAAGAAAGAGCTTTGACAAATCAGTTTATCTGTATCTATCCCCTCAATATGTTCCTTTCTTTCTCAGAGTGTTCATATGAGTCTAAGGGATTGGGAATGCAAGAGACACATAGCAAGAGGATAGTGCTTGAGCAATGATAGTTGGATGGAAGTCCAAATGCAATGTAGGTAGAAGAGAGATAACATAAGAGATCAAAGCTTGGCTATGTAATTCCTAGCAAGATCATAACAACAATACAATGCAAGATACACAAAATTTCTCAGGCCTTTTTCTTGAATACAAGCATGGAATATATAGGAATAGAGGATGGGATGTGCCTTCATGCACAAGGAAAGAAGGAGAAGTTCTAACCAATTAAATCTATTTAAAAATAGAAAGAGGAAGGAGAACCAAGCAATCAAAGCTAATTTTAGACAATTTGGCTCACGGATGCATGCAAAAAGCAAAGTTAAGTGAACCATCACATGTTAAAACATGCATGAAGGATTCGGAAAAGACGAGTAGGACCGCCACCCTACGCAAGGTAGTGGTTTTAGGACCGTCACCTATTTTTGCAGCGGTCCCGACACTCAAGGCCAAAACATGCGCAGAAAGAGGAAAAAAGATAAAAAAAAAAGTGAGGGAAGGCTAAGTAAAGATGTCTAGGTGACAAATATATACTACGAATGGAAATTTTAGCTTCAACACCTTCTTGAATGGACTCGAATCATCATTGGGTACTTTGTAACCATTTTCCAAAAATGTAGCACATGTAATTTTGGGTGCGACAATGACCGTAGAGGAAAACCTCACCTATGCGGTGATCATAGCATGGATGTTGGTGAAGTTTACAATACTCTTAAGGAGTAAAGAATGTGTAAATGTTATAATGGTGGTACTCTCCCGCAGTGAGGCATTGAAAAACACCGTCTAAGGGATCAATAGTTGATATGTGGGTAGCAGGAATGGATGAATCATTGATAGTTATAAAGACTCTCATGGTAATTGGAGGAAGAGATCAGGGGATGGAGAGGACAATGTTTTTGAAGGAAGTATGGGTTGTCATCACCATTGGTGGATGAGATGCAATAGGTTTATGAGAGGTGGTGGGTGCAGATAGACCTACATTCAAGGCGATTGATAAAGGCATGGTTGACATTGTAAGAGCAACATACATCAAAGGCGTGATAGATGGAATAGGTGTAGTAGATATCACTGATGTAGGGTCAAGATAGGACACCATAGGTGGTAAGGTGGAAGAGGGTAAGGCCAAGCTAGGCCGACGCAGACGCGGGAGTGAGGGTAGGAGGAATGGACACATACATGTCATATACAAGTTGTCATAACAAATGGTGGGTAGATGAATGAGTGAGATAGTACTACAGAGTAGTGGGGTTATGATCAAGGAGTCTTGTGAACTCCTCATCACCAATGGGTATGGAAAGATCCTGATTGGGGTCCATGGGTGATGAGATTGAAGGGGGCGATGGGCTAGGTGGGATTGGTTGGATGCTAGTGTGAAACATGAGAGTGTTATCTTATTTACAAGTCAAAACCATGCAACAAACATTAAAATAGGTATTATGAGATTCACTGATGATGTAAAAACACATAAGTAATGGGGAAAAATTAGTCTAAAATGAGTGATTATATCATTGTTCTAATTAGAAAGTCAAAATACATGGGCAATTGACAATAATTTGATAAGGGTAACCGATTCTTGTATAAGGGTAATCGGTGTCGGTCACCTCAAACCAATGTCAACTACTTGTGAAGAATAAGGGATTCAAATATTTGGTAATGACAGGTGAAAATGGGTCAACCTAGATCCTGAAAATGATATCAGAGACTCAGGAGTGGGATAAAATGGTAGAACAAACCATGAAAATAATAAGAAGGTAGAGAATACTATTCTGGAAAAAATAACCAAAAATTATATAAACCGATGTTGGTTGCTGGACCGATATCGGTTGTTGTGAAATCTAGGAAGAGAAGAAAAAATGAAGTTTTGGTGATTTAGATCAAATAAAAGGGCCAACCTAGAGACTGAGTATGGATATGAGGAGTCCTAATAAACCCAAAATAAAACTAGAATACACCAATTGTGATGTGCGGTGTAAAAGGATAAGAACAAATGAAGAAATACAACTCACACCTTAAAACATATGAATAAAAAAGATAAAAACATGAAATCCTACGTTGTAGATTTTATGTTGTGGCTTATTCCATTTAGAACTGACTGTAAGCATAATAGAATTTTTGGTTAACAAGGGTGCCCTATAAAATCCGACAACTATGGTTGGTTTCAGGTAATTTTTGGCATGGGAGATCCTTCTCTGAGATGATGAATGGACAGATAAACTAGCTGGAGCCCACTTTCAATCCTCTGATCATGTGATCATTGACAACTTCTTCTAGGAAATATGTTGTTTAAGAATTGTGTAATTTGGTTTTAGTGATTTGGTATAGAGAATGTGAAAAATGTGAGCTATGGTTCAATTTTTCAACCATCAGCTAGGCATGACTTCTAGGATATAGGTTTCCCACAATTTTAGATTAGCTATAATGCAAAAACTAAACAATGCAAGTGCACAAGTTTTAAAACCCAAATCCACAAATTATATTAATGAGAAAAAATTATGAAGAGGTTAAGGGTATGACTTTCACTAAATGCAATACAAGAAAAGAAAGAAGAATTCTTTTTAATCCCAAAAACAAGTGTCACTGAGATAATCAGAAGAAAAGAATATTTCCAGAGAAGAAGCTTAATGTGAACTCATTTTGAATGAAAATAGACACACAATATTTTCCCTAGGAATGAACAATGCAAAGAACCCCTGATGGGTCCCACTGAGGTGTGCCAAGATGTTTCACCTAATTTTTTTCTTTTTGGTTAAAACTGAATAGGAAATAGGTTAGGAGGAATACCTGTGAGATGTAGGTCAAAGGTTGAATGCACACGTTACTGAATTTTTGATCCAAGATGATCATGAAGAGCTTCCCTTTGGCTAGAGGAACGACATGTATAAGAAACAAAACAAGACCACCAAATAGTATTAATAATATAGGTTAGTGGATTTCCTAGTGAGTGCTAGATCTAGGAAGCGAGGTGTTTCCTAGAAGGCTATCAATCCACTTTCAAATACAATTTAATGCAAATATCATGAAGTAAGGAAATCTTACTTGAAGTTATGTAATTTAGGTATCTCGTGCAAATACAATAAAAAAATATAATCTAACAAGAAAGGTTAGGATTAAATCTGGAGGTTTCATAGGTTATTTTGGGTTTTTACAGGTCTGACAGGGGTTTGTGGTTGATCAGGTGAGGTCTAGGTTAGTTTTTTTTTATCGAGAGGCTCGCTGGTCAAAAGGAATGAAATGACATAGAGACTCGATATCATTCATGTGACCAACATTGGTATAGAGGTGAAACTGACGGTGGTTAGGTAAACAGCTTCGGTAGGGGAAATTGATAATAAGTTGATAAAATGGTTTTGGGGCTTCTCTGTGATTACATAGAGAGTAAGAAGGGTGTGGTTAGGTTCATGATATTACTAAGAAGAATCAGAGATACAGATGAGGAAGTCACGAAAGGCAAAAAGGCTATAGGTGGTTGGGTTGGTAGATTGGTGAGGAGGTGGAGATAAAAGAATACATGAAGAAATAAAGTATAATGAAAGAGGTAAGGAATATATACTTTAAGAAAGCACAATATGATTGAAATCATGTATACTTACTTACATTTATAGATATGGTAGGTGAAGGTGGAGGGTAGTTGATCCATGAAGAGATTTTGGAGTCAGTGCCATAGAAGTACTCCCATAATGTTCTTGTGAGTATTCCAATGCTCTAGAAGGAGAACCAGATGCTTTCTTGGGCATGTGGTTGAGTATTTTGTGTCGTTTGGATGTTGAGAGGCTTTGGATTTGCACTTGAATGCAATAGTTCTCCCAAAACTGAAAATGACCAACTTGGGTAAAAGGTTGTAAAATTGTATATAAAGTAACCGATGGCGGTTAGGTGATCGGTGTTGGTTGAGGAATAAATAACGTCGGTTAAGGAGGATAAGTCTAGGTTTTCCAAAAATGGCCTGATCTTTTCTATTTTTGGCATGATTGATATCCTTAATCTGGGTCTCAAGTGATAGATTCCGCCCAGATAAGTATGAGTTATTTTAGGAGAGGTAGTGGGAGTTAATGCTAGGTTTAGACTAAGTCTTAGTTGGTTAGGATTGGTATAGAATTAGTCTTAATTAATTAATAGGTTGTGAATGGGTCTTTGAGTGAGGTGGATGGGTGAGGTAATTAATTAATTTGATTATTGTAATGAAATTAATTAACATGTGTGCACTAGGGACATGAGTGGGTATAATATGAATTTATTTAATTGACTAGAGTTAAGGGAAGTTGTCCCGATTTTGTTATCTATAATAATACTTGCCTCAATTAACTTGTTCAGTTATTTATTCATTAAGGGCTCAATATGAGGATTTAGATGTCTCTTAATCCATCGGAAAGCTTTGTATCTAAATCCAAATCAATGGTATGTTGAGCTAAGCTATAATAAAAACCTCTAAAGTAATCATAACTCCATGTAAATATATCAACAAATTCTTGACAAAGTTTTACAAAATCATGTTTCTCTTGTGAGTGCTTACCTTTCCAATGTTGAGGAATTTTCCCTCACCAACTGAGATGGGATCTAAATCCTCCCCTTGACTATTATGTTTAATTTTTATTTTCTAAATTGGTTATTGGGGTTGAAAATGGATTCCAAATTGAATAGGCCTTAGGCAGCTTGTTTGTTCTTCGTTAAACCACTTGGTCTCTATAGTTTTTTCCAACTTTTCCCATTTCCTTGAAGAAAACTCATCTTCTTATTGAATAAAATTGAATTTTTTTATCACTCTCAAATGCTTACCAATTTGTGACATTGGCGGGTTAGTAGGCCTCATTATCACCTTGATATGACATTGAAATTTGTCTCTTTTTATGTCTTCTAGAACATCAAACCTTTCTCCAACTGTCACCATCATGTCAAAGCATCCTAATTTTTTTCCCTTAGAATGGCATGGATTTTGAAATCTTCAAAATCTTTCAATAGTTCCCATACCCTATGCTTGTAGGCCTTTAGTAGATCATTCCTAGCTTCATTTGTTCCTCTAGTCTAGTTCACAATCAGCTCATTGTCCCCAAATGTCTATAATTCTCTGATATTTTTTTTCTTTCTCATTGCATACCGTGAATGAGGGACTCATACTCTATTGTTTTGTTAGAGAAGCTGAATTAGAACCTGAAAGATGAGTAATACTTGATACCTTTAGGAGATACAAGTATTACACCTCATCCTACACCTTGTCTACTTCTTGATCCATCAAAGAACGTCTATCAGATGCCCCCATCTTCTTCATCATCTAGATTGGTCACACTAAGAAAGAGGTGCATTCTCTTCATGTAGACAATAAATACTAAGACCAACTTCTTAAATATCCTTATATGGATCATAGTTATAACATTTATGTTCCCACTCATCAAGCATTAAGTTGGGAATTCCCTAATCTGAGTTTTTTTCTCTTGAGTACTTGGGAAATCCTCTTCATCAAAGATTGTACAATTTACATTGACAGGGTTGGGTGTATAAGGCTCTATATGGTATGTAACAATTGGTTCATACTTAATAGTGGCCTTAGTTCCATACCTTGTCTGAAAATTATGTGAGACTAATTTTTTGATAAGTATCCTCCAATCTTGGTGGTGAAATCTCTAGATAGACATAGATAAAAAATTGGAGGTAGATCAATTATGGATATGTCTTGAGAAATTGAGACATTGGGACATGCATGTAGTGTGAGGCTTAGGCCTCTGATAACTCCATAAAAATTATTGTTGTTCCATCCAACTACACGAAACCTTTTGAAAGAGGCTCATATTTGAGGCCTAGTTAGTCTGCAATATGCTTTGGCATCACTAAGTTGTTTTCTCTAGAGTCAATCATGCAATTTTGCACCAAGTTATTTCCTATGATCAAAGACACATAGAAAGGTGGAGGATTCATGTTTCTTCTTGGTTTACCCTCCTTTTATTGTATTTCATTAATGAGAAGTTTTTTTCTCCTTGGATGACTATTTTGGGGTAGGAAATTTGGCCATAGAGTTTGTAAGAGGCCCCTTTGGCCTGGAATAGCTAATGATTCCCACATAGATATGCTCACATTTGTTTTCTTCATCTACTCCAGGATGTTGAAAGGAGTTGAATGATATTTTTTCTATAACTTACTTATAACAACATTTTCTTGTACTTGGGATGAGGTGGAAGGATCTTTAGGTTGGCTTTGCACATTTGGAATTACGTTTAAACCCACCCCTCCCTAGAGTATCAAATAATGCTGAGAAGGATTCATATATTTTGACTTTCCTTCTACCATAGATTTCTTTCTAGATATGGTATTGACAGATCACACCTTGAGGTAGAGTCGATTTATTTCACAAAATTCTTTTATTTGCCAATTAACAAGTGAAGTATCACTTGGAAGTGACTCTTAAGATACCATCTACTATTGATTTGCTTCTACAGGTGTTTCTTGAGAAACAAATTCACTTTGTAATATCAAATCTTGATTAAAAATTTCATTAGGGCATTTTTCTGGTTGTGAGCGAGATGAAAAGGAAACACCACTCATACTCTTGCATAAAAATGTTTTAAACATGAACCAAAGCTTGAGATGAATTGGCTACATTGGGATTGTAAGATTGAAATGGCCTTATAGAGGGAAATTTATTTTGATTTTGATTTACAACTTGGTTTGGACGCTTGTTTGGTTGGTAAGAGGTATTATTGGGTTGGATACCAACTCATTCCCGATATTTTATAATTACTTCATTACTTCTTGCAAGTCAACTAAGGTAATTGAGGAGGTAGATGGTTCACTAGAGCTCTGATTTATTAAAGTTGGGATAGGGGCTAAATCAAGTTTTTGATGAGAACTTTGGTTCTCAATCTCTAGGTAAATAGGCATTGGGGTTCTAGGAACAAGTTTACAATCCTTAATCGACAATTTTTGGCCCTAATGGCTGTGGCATAAGCACCAAGAAATTTTACACCCCCCATAGGTTGAATCATGACAACAATATCAGAATTGAATGCTCTGAAAAGTAAAGAAAAAAACCTTTTAGAGTCGGTATCACTAGGACTAGATTTATTTCCCATGTTTTCTGAAATCTAAAATTGAATTCTATCATAAGTTCATTAGGATCCATCTTTATAGTTGTCATTTTCTCTAAAAAGAAGAGGTTATCTGACCCTTTTCCCTAAATTGATTGCAAAGGGTTGTTCCAAGTTCATTCCAATTAGTAATTATTCCCACTCCTAGACTCTTGAACCATTAAAGAGCCCTTCCCTTGAATGAAGAATCTAATATCATAATAGCCACATCTTCTTCAAAAACTTGATGGATAGCATAAACATTGACAATGTCTTAAATATGGTCAACTGAAGTGGTATGATTCTCCCAAGTGAAGAAAGGAATACTCTTAAGTGTAGATGTTGGAATGTCATGATGTTCTTTGAGAGCAAGAAGAACCAGTAAAGTTAACACATGATCAATTCACTTGTTGTGACATTAAAATAGGTCCGATAATCCTGGTATACTTCAAGAAAGGACTACCGAGAGGTGGTGTGGACAGAAATGGAGATATTAACTTCTTTCCTATTGGGTGTGCCAAAACTGTTATGTCAAAAAAGTAGCACCCTAGGATTTGTCTGATATAGATCCCTAATTTTTTGCTAACATGGGATGATCTCACAAGTGTGGGACTTGCATAAATGAGATCAACCTCTAGAGAAGGTTGGTTCCTCTACCTAATCCTAATGCTAAGATACTCCTAATGAAGAAAATGTAATTATCTACTCCTATTCTAACAATCCAAGGGACTAGGGAGAGAGAAAAGTGCATAAAATTGGAAATCCTAAGTTAGGGGGTGATAAGCACCAAGAAGAGGGTGGAGAGACACTCTCAAATGGGAAAATGGGAGATAAAATGAGAAAGGAGAGGATAGACATAAGTACCACATAGTCCAAAACTCATTTAAACTACCATTTTCAAAGACACAACAGACTTATATTCTGTAAGGAGTAAAAAGATGCACATAATACCCAAAAATGCAATGAAAGGCATGAATTTGCAATAGAACATGAGATAGGATAGATTGATAGCAAAACAGGTATCTTATTCTTTTAGAAAAAGGTGCAATACATTACAAAGAAGGAAAAAGGAAAGACTCACTAGGAAGGTACTCAAATATGAGGTCTGAAACCCATATATACATATGCAACACTTGAGATAGAGTGCACAAGCATTATAATAATGTCCAACCCTTACAAATGCATCTCTCCTTACAATATATAGAAATGGGGAGAGATAGAAATGGGAAATTATAGGGAAGCTCAAATTTTGGCCTTCATCTACCAATAAGATGCATTAAATATCTAGAGCCATGATGGGCACCCTACCGAGCCCATTCCCCATGTCAATTTTCTTATTGAAGATGTCGAGGTACCATATCTCACCAAAATATGGTTATTGAGCTATCTAGAGATGCATCCTAAATTTAGAATACATTTTCTCACTTTTCTCCCATCAAATTCCATCAATTTATGATTCGAATAATGCCAAATTGAAGGGCTCAAGGAGACCATTCCAATGGTACAAATTTTGTGCAATTTGGAGCTATGGATCAAAAGATATAAAAATTTGAAATTTTTCCTATCGAGATGAACATGGACTCGACACATGGTAGAATTTGATTAGATCGTGGATCGGCCTCTTCTAACATGTGCATTTATTTTACCATTCACCATGTGTATGTCTCTTGTCGTTGTGGGGTCGTGTGCTACCTCCTTCACTTTTCTTTTCCTTTGTCTTTCTCCTTTCTTGTGGATTTATGAAGGTCTAACGCATTATGAAATATGAGCCAATATAAAGATTCCACACTCTTCACAATGTTAGACTATCTTTTATCTCTTGACTGACAACTTAAAATTTTGAGCCAATAGAAAAAATCCACACTCTTCGTGTGTCGATTTTCTTCTACCTCCCCTCACAAAGTGTGAAGCTTTAGCCAATAAGGAATCTCTAAGACTTTTCACAATTTTCTTTTTCCTTAGACCCTAACTAACCACTGAAAAGTGTGAGCTAATGAGAAAGCTCCATGATATTTGTAGTGTTAGTCTCTAAATTACCTCTTATGTCAGCTATGAAACTTTGACCAATGAGGAAGTTGCACACCCTCGGGTTTTCATAATTTTGATAGCTCTTGACTGAAAACCGTGAAGCACAAGATAATAGAAAAGCATCATGCTTCTCTTAAGTGTTAGTCTCTTTGCCTTGTGTTTGCTTTTAATTTTCCATGTCTTCATGTCACAACCTTTCCTTGGGAGGAATAAGAAAAATTTGTCCTTATAAAAATGTTGCCACATGTCTTCTTTTTGATATTAAGTTCACCCCACTAACTTATTGACTTGGTTGTAGCTTGGAGATGAAAAAATTATCTTTTATAACTCATTTTGGGGACTTGAATTCCAAAAACTCAAATGTTATGAAGGGACTTCAAAACTTGCCACGTGTTCTCTTCATATCGCGATCATTTGAAGTCCTTTGGTGGTCTATACCTTTGATGGGAACTAGGATGTCTGTCAACTTTTATAAGGAACCCACCAATACTTTTAAACTTGATCTCCCATGGGTTTTTTAAATCCAATGGAAAATTATTTTGGAGGTGGAATTTGATGGCTTCCCGGACGTATTTTTCTCCCTAAAATGGATAATCTCACTTAAAAATATAAGTTATCAAAATTTAACCTTTGGGGGTAAATTTGGGATAACACACACCTTTCTGATTCAAGACTTCAAATCATGTTATCAAGAGCACAAACCATCCTCATACATTACACTGACCTTGAATGCAAGATACCCATTGTTCATGCATAAATCAACATCATGACACATTTTTAGCTTGTTCTTATCATTTTCAGTTCTTAAATGTCCATGAAACACTTGATATTACATGTTTAAGCTTCCAAACCTCAGAAGAGACAATGAAAACACAAAGACATACCTTCAAGTCCTTGACACAAATCACTCATCCATTTGATCTTAAAATTCATGCTCTATAAAGGAATCCCCTTCAACTATTTTATCCATTTGGAGCTATTTTTATACTTTTTCTTTTTTCCACACACATACCTTGGATAAATATTATCTCTCCTTCTTTTCTTCCTTGATGATGGATTAGACATAACACCTTCCAACGGTTTCTTCAGCTTGATGAATACTTCCTCACACTTATGATCATTGTTTGATGAAACACATTCCTTAACCATACTAGTCATATTTACTTCAAGGTTCACTTTGATCTCTCCATGGCTTGTTTTCATGAATATAACTTCATAACACTCTTCCTTTTCTTGTATAGGATCAAACACACATAGGAAAACTTCAATTTCTACAATTATTTCATCTTTATGACCTTTATCTTAATTTAACAAGTAGTTTTCATCTTTAGTATAGGATGCTTCAGGGATTATTTTCATGAGACAAATATCATTTGAGCCATGATCATTGTTCCCAATAGAGAAATTATCATCACTTGTACCAATACTAGAAACTTCTTTGAGAGTCTATAATTTTTCTATTTTTGACTTTGGTATCTCCCTCATATATGAACTCTAACTTGTCCCATAAATATTTAGCTAACTCACATTCCATCACCATAGAATGAACAAATTCCACCAATCCACTCAAGATGTAATTCTTCACTATCACTTCTATAGGGTCTCATAAAGAAGTTTTTCTAGAATTGAATGATTTCTAGAATACATACCCAAGAACACCTAGGTAGACCTTCATTCTAAACTTCCAAAAGACAAAATTAGTTCCATTGAACACATGATCCTAAAACAACATGAGCTCTTCTTTGATTCAACCCAATAAAATTTTGCTTCAAAGATATCCTCTAAATTGTTAGACTTGCTTCAAGAGGACCTTATTATGATACCAATATTTAGAAGCACTTTGTGACTAATAGGGGGTGAATCAATCATAAAAATTTTTTACTTCATTACACATAGCTTATATACATCATTAAAATCAACCATTTAACATACATCATCATTGTGAGCTTATTAAGTGTGTAACATCCATCCACAAGTACATGAAAATAAGAGAGAGAAAACATGAACACTAGATATAAAGTGGGAAACTGTCAAGGGGAAGAAAACCCATTGAAACTTTACATATTTTACACAACACAAAGGAATTTATTGAAGCACCAACTTCAAAAGGAGCACCAACCCCTAGTTGATTAGGTCACCAACCCTACAAGGAACACCAACCCCTAATTTAGTGAGGTACCAAACCCAAAAGGAGGATACAACCCACTAATATGACTAAACACTAACTCAGCCACCTAAAGATGAATATCACTTGATGAATTGTTTCTCCAACAACTAATTTTGATCCCTGGTTCATCTCCATCCACTCAAAACTCTCTCAAACAATCCTCTCTCCTACTTCACTTAAACTTACACCTTCATATGATGATTAGACCTAATGACATTGAACACCTTCTCCTCAACTCTTCTCAACTCCTAATGAATCTTCATATCTCTTCTCTAGACCCCTTAAACCTTTTCAACACTCTCGTTTAGCTCTCTTACATCTCTCTCTACTCCACTAGTTCAACTGAGCACATACACCTTCACTTTTATATATGACTCATCAAAAACACAACCACATGTCATCTAAGACCATTAAGGTTGGTCATGGTAACTTAAAATAACATATACACTCACTTATAAATCACAACAAGAGACCATATAGGTCGGCATAAGCCTAAACACACAACATGCTCAACTAGGCCTAAAAGGCTAGTTTCAATTCCAATGAATGCTTCTTAGAATTCAAGGGAAAAACACATAATCATCATGAATCATCCAGATTTGGACACACCTACTACATCTCCAATATACCTTCTCCATGCATAAGAATCTCTTAAATATCAGTCTCTATCATGAAACACTCTACTTTACACACAACCCCAACTAGGTCCAAGAACATCAAAAATAGTCTCCAGGATCAAGAAACTTAACCTATTAAAATTATTCATCATGGATCATATGACATATCAATAGAAATATCTTAATATATTATAGATTAAACAAATCATGGTAATCACCAAAATAAGGCACAAGAGGCAATAACTCATGCATCTCTGAAACTAGTCAAAACTACTACAAGGACTCAAGCACCAATCTTGAGCTAACATACCTCCATCACCACAAATTACACTTGCAAAATCTATCAATGACTGGAAAAAATCACTGGGTCTTGAAAAACCTTCACAATCACTCATAACCATATGTCAAATGGAGAAAATCATACTTGTATACTTGTTTCATGACACCTTCTTAACAAGCCTAATAGGGCTAATTAGGCCAATAAGAATCAAGAATAAAAACATTTCACAAAATAAATCCAATACCTCAAACACGTCATATGATATCCCTTTAAGCTATCCATGATCATCGACACTTCGCTACAACATGCAAACACTATGAATCATATGAAACATCCATGAATGGTTTTATTCCTTAAGGCCAAAAGCATTAGGGCACATTGGAGGACATGTTTCATAAAATTTATCCACACAAACTACACAAATATATTTAGGAAACTTTCCACATATCCATATATTTCTCCCACATAATGTTTTCCATCATGAAACTTACAATACAATATTGTACCTATAAATCTTCTCAAAATAGGTTTTTTTGTACTTTACCAACTAACCTAAAGCATGAAAATACCACAAAAATAATATTTGGGGAGTCCTCTACATCCCTTTATCTTCATACTAGCTTTCCCAAACCATTATATTCCCATACCATGAATTTCTTCTCCATCTCTCTAGAACTAGGGTTCAAGGAGGGTTTAGACTTGTTCTAGTTCCTAACGATGGTTTGTAAAAGTCTGATGACCAAATGAACTCATTCTTATTTTTATACCTTATAGATTCCATTACATAACATTCCCAAGAGCTCAAAATCCTATTCATAACTCAAACACGTGGGTGATCATGTTTTGTAAGAGCCTTACATAGTAAAAATTCAACACAATAAAATGATTGTGTGTATATCTTTTGGGACTACTTACCCAAATATATAGGCAAGCATATCCTACAAAAATTTAAAGCTATAACCTCTCTTATAACCACTCACTAAAAAATTGTAACATACTCTCCTTAAATATCTCACCAAACTCCTATTTACGTGAGTTGTTTATTAACAACTTCACGTATTATAATATTATTACATTCCATATAAATATATTTTCTCATTAATGTGAGCACTAAATATTATTTTCCTAACATTCCCCCTTAGTGTGAAGATGGGGAAAATTTCCTTGTATTGCAACACACCACTCCAAAGCTTGTTCATGATCCAGATGGTTTTCTTTTCAGGATATCCAACAACCTCTAAGATGTTTTTTTTTCAAATTAAAATCCAATAACCACAAAATATGGTTTTCTTTTCAAGATAACCAACAATATTTGGGATGGTTTTCAAAATAGATAACCAACCATAATATCATTATGTTGTATTATTTTCATAAGATTTGGTCAACTTCTTCCATCATGGGATTAGATAGGAAGTTTCCTCACACTTTTCAAATTGAAACATGAAATTAGAAATGGAACATTGATATCGATTATGCTAAAATGTACTATCTTGGCCTAATCTAATGCAAATTTTATGGTAAATAATTAATAAATGAATAAAGGAAATAACTCAAGAAAATAAACAATAAAATTTTTAAACCCTAATGTGAAAAATAGGGTTAGAAGAGCCTTAGTTTATTCGCACAAGTACTCTGAGATCGTGTCACAATGGAGAATGGTTGAACAGAGATAGGAGATCATCACACAACTTTCGAGAATTATAGATATGGAAATTTTGACTAGATTAGGGTGCCTAAAGAGGGATAGGGGCATGCATGGGAACCATGGTCTAAGTTATGGGTGCCCTGGTCTCACGAAATGGTCGAACCTACTTCGATATCACCGCTAGATGTCTGCACTTCTTGGTTTATTTTCCTATGTATGCCAATAAACTTCGTTGTATGTCACTATAACCCTACAATAGATAAATCACCTATAAACTACCAAGTGAATCATCAAAACCCTAAAAATAAAGATACATATGAAGGGGTTAGATTGTCCTCAGCTACCAAATTGATGGACTTATCACTAAGCATTACACTACATCTTAGACCCAATGTAGTTCTAGGTGTGTGTGTGCAATTGTGCCCTAGGTTTCTCTTGTGCTAGTCACACTTTGTGAAGTAGAAAACAAGTAACTAGATGTAGAATGTAATAAATGTATGCATGGAAACAATAGAATCCCCTCCTATGAAGTGTGATGTAGATGAACCAGCCTTTTTCCTTGTGATGGAGCTAGATGGATGCAAATGTAGCTATAGATGCCTTGATGGATGTAACCTTAGGTGGTGATAGCTAGTGCTTAGTGCTTGGTCCCTTATTATGATCACATAACTTTATATTTATATGATTCTTTCACTTGAATTTTGTAATCAACCCTAAAAATGCCAACTACAAAAATTATAAGATGTTTAAATGGCTAGAAAGGACCCAAAAAGTGAGATTAAAGTGTAAAGAGGATAGGGGCACCTAGAGGTAACAAGGGTGCCTAGCGCTAGCATCCTGGATGGATGCTCTAGTCTAGAAAAGGTGAAATTGAAGTATGAAATGTCATACTAGGCCAATAAAGGTGCAATACCAAAAGTAGAAAATAGAAAGAAAAAAAAATGGCCAAATACATGGGTTAATTAGTACTCTTCTTACTTAGGAACCATATCAATAATAGTATGTAATCGAGACTAGATAATGACTCAAAGTGCATGATTTTGTGTTTACACTTTCCCCCAATTTATGTTGGTGAGCATAATTCTTGGTAACATAAAGTAAATATAGATATGCGTACCTAATATCCATGTAGATCAATGTAGAAAGTGTGTCAAAGGACTAGACAAGGCATAGAGTGATTAAAGAAGATGGAGCGTGGAGAATAAAGATGCAAAAAGTGTAAAAAGGTGATGAGAGTGAACCTAGGGTGAAAGTGCATGTGTGAATGCCAATGTGTGTGATGTACCTGCATGTTAGTATGACATTTTTCTTGTTGTTGATTGCTTGTTTCCCATACAGATGGACCCAAAAATAGAAGACGATCAAGTAGTCAAATACACATGTATATGTGTAAAAATGTGTGTAAAGACACATGTATGTATGTAAAAAGCATGTAATGAAAGTATGAAAATGAAAAAGGAACATGTGCACCTGATCTATGATGAGAAAAAGGGTGTAGAAAGGATCATATCGATGAAGTGTAAGTATTGGGAAATCTCACACCACTAGCCAAAGAAGTGTAGGGAGGAAATTTTGTTTTATCCTCAAACCTATAACTAGCTTTCCAAAACTATAGAGATCTCTATTCTACCTAGTTTTTTGGGTGATCTGACGCCAATGTAATGGAATAATTTTAGGGATAAAATTCTTGGTGTTGTCCTCAAAAATTTAACTACTTCCCACTATATAAAACACCAATGCAGCTGATGTGTACCCATGCATGTGTTAAGGACAATCTGCCCTATAAAATCCGTTGTGTATTGAGTTTTGTAGACCATGTTGAACCCAATAATTTTGTAACTTCCCTTAGTTATAGGAACTCCAAGAAAGGACTCATTGTATTAAGGACCCAAGTTTGATTATGAGCTCTGAAATATGTTGTATCAATATTGTGTTGTGTTGTAAGTAAACCCAAATGACGTGCCCCCTCTTTGGGGATACATGCAATGTTATTGTAGGAGGATGCATCCCCAAAAGAGGAAAAATATCTATAACTGAAATTGTGCCTTGTATGGGGAAGGGGATGTGCTTGGTAGAAACCAAGGCACATGCAAAAAAAGTGGCTAGAAACAAGTGTTGGTAAAAACAAGTATGCATGTAGAAGACAAGTGTAAATCTATGAAACAATGTGTAAAAAGATAATATAAACACCCAACAAGAAAATATAGACCATGAAGAGCGGGTTGCAAACATGGGACATCACTCATGATGTCACAAGATAATCAAGGCCGATGAAGCCAAAATCATACAAGTGTGCACACAAGACAAAGGGCAAAGCCCGCAAACAAGAACAAGCAATAGTAGACAATATAACAAACAAGTATGGAATAAAATATCCTTGCATAGAAAATGCTACACATGAAACACCTATTAGCATGTTAGAAAGATAAAACATATGTCAAAGCATGTGTAAACCAATAAAGTAGTGTGTTATGAACAAAAATGAAACAATAGAACATGCAGTGTACAAATGTGGATGCCCTTAGAAACCCATGTGGGACTAGTTCCAAGCATCCATGTTGTGTGTAATGGCCCTGTATAATCTGTAATCACAACTAGAAAGGAAGTGAATGCGTATGATAAAGATAATGACATACAAGATATCTATCTAGCATGTGTAATAAAGTGAACATATACAAGTAAATGTAAGCAAGAGTAAATGCAACCAAGATATGCAATATGTTGTGGATGGATGGAATGGAATGCAAAATGAATGATAGGATCCACGTGCCCCCGAGTGAATGGAATTGTATGCAATGAGGTTCATTTTTTTATGCCCCTTAGTAGTCAAGAATGAACTGTAAACGAGAGTGCGTCATCAAGAAATGGTTGAACTATGTGTTGTGTATAGCATGTTGTGGTGAATGTGTAGTGATGACATGCGACATAGAGATGAAGTATGTGTGATGTTGTAGCCTAATCATATATCATGACAAGATGATCGAAGGAGTGATGATGTAGCCTAAAACATATATCACTAAGTGATGATAGACATAGATAATGATGATGTTAGAGCAAGTGATGATGTATCATATGGCGTTTATCATTGCAAGATGGATAGGAGTGGTGATGTAGCCTAAAGTATATACCACTAAATGATGCAAGTGGAAGTGATGATATAGCCTATGGTGTATATCACTATTCTAGTAATTTCGCATGAGAAAATGATTCAATGATGAGTGTGTGAATGTGATGTGGTCCATTGGAGATGTATACCCTCAACAATCCAATATGGACCATGAGACTAGAGTGCATCATAGGGTATTAAGTGTAGTGTGTATGAGTAGATGTGTGAGATGCGTAATATGTGTAGTAGATGTAGTGTAATATGTAATGTATATGATGTAATTCCAAATTTGTAGAGGATATTGGTGCACAATACATAGGATGTATGAAACACAAAGTGTGAATGACACATGATAGATGTAGGGTGTAGGATGTAGGATGTAGGATGCATGAGGATGCGTAATGTGTAATGTGTAGTGTCTAGTGTGCAATGTGTGAGGTTCATATGTATAGGATTCCTTCAATAGTAAAGTGTGAACCGAAGAAAAAGAGTGTTTCATTGGGTAATAATAATGTGAGTGTGTATCGAAGTATGAGTGTAATGAGTGAATATTGGATTGTTATGTGATGAATATGTAATACACGTGTTTTTTTGTTTAGAAGAGGGCGGGGGATGATAAGCGTCATGCCCCTAAGTATGTAAGTGATGGAGATTTAGTCAAAATATTCTAAGTGGATCAATGTAAGGAGTAGTTTATTTTAAAAAAGTGATTGGATGTTGAAGCAAGGACTAAATAGGGTCCTTAAATTACAACAGTCAAAAAATGTCAGCTAGAGTGTACTTTCCTTGTGTAATGATTAGTTGCTTATTTAATGTAGATGACTTGAGAGGTGGAGGAATTACATTGATCTTTAAAGGGGTTGCTTAGTTTGGCTCTATAATATTGTAGGTGACTTAGTAGGAGGAAGTGTTGGACTAATTTAGAGAGGTGGTTGCTTGACTTGAGTATATTGCATAGGTGGCATTTGAGTGATGGAAAAAGAACACTAGAAGTAATGGCATGATGCTCATTAGACAGACGAATCAAAGTTAGAAACCCATTGAGATGTACTATTTGTAGATGGGCATACATTGGAATGTTGTGTACCAAATGAGATAAAGCCCTAATGCTCAAGATGTTTTATTCTTCATTGTAAAGTGTAACAATCATTGTCATTATGGACATTTATTCGTTGATAATCGTAATATGGATGCCCTTTATATTTTTCTATCCGACAAGGAGGATAGTAATGAATAGGCGGTAAAGTGGTTAATTTATGGCTAAGGAGCTTAGTCGGAAGTTAATGTTGTTTAGTATTACGCTCAAAGATGAGAGGCTCTGGTAATGGTATGACTTGAGGCTCATTGACATGAGCACATGTAGTGGACATAGAAAAACATGAGCATGAGAAGCATCCTTAAGATGTTGTATTTCAGATTTAAGAGATGTAATCATGGATTCCATAGCCTTAATTTTTTCTTGAAATAAAGAATGCAAAGATTGAATTGAATCCAACATGGGTTGATTAGATGGAGGATCAAAAATACTAGGGTCATTAAATAAATGATCAAAAATAGGGATTATTTCATGTGGTGGGATATCTTTAGGAAGATACATGGTGTCTAGGATTTTTGTAGAATACCTATACAATTGGGATGTATCTTAAGTAAATCAGAAAAATAAATATGAGGAATTTTGGGCACCATGATAGAGGAAAAATGAGGATCCTAAGCATGAAGATCAAGTTTGGGTTCACCAAAATGATTATGCTAAAATGTAATATCCTAGCCTAATCTAATGAAAAGTCTACAGTAAATAATGAATAAATGAAATAACTCAAGAAAATTAAGTAATGAAATGTATAAACCATAATGTACAAAGAGGTTTATAAGGGCCTTAGCGGATTCACAAAGGTTTTTTAGATTGTGTCGCAGTGGAAACCAACCGAGCAAAGATAGGAGATCGTCACACAAGAGCTCTAAAAATTACATATTTGGCTAGATTAGGGCACTTGGAGAGGGATAAGGGTGTCCTAATTTGAATTATGGGCACTCTAGTCTATAGAAATGGTCAAAACCTACTTACGATATGGTCATTAAATGTCTGCTCTTCTTCGTTTCTTATCTTATCGTGTGTATACCGCTAAACTTCGTTGTAATCCTACAATAGATAAATCACCTAAAAAAATCTAATCGAAGCATCAAAACCCTACAAAAATATGTATATGAAGGGATTAGACTATCCTCAACTACCAAATGGATGGACTTATCACTGAGTGTTGCACTACATCTCGACCCAATGTAGTTCTAGGTGTGTGTGTGTGTGTGTGTGTGTGTGTGTGTGTGTGTGTGTGTGTGTGTGAAATTGTGCCCTAGGTTACTCTTGTGCCAGTCACACTTTGTGAAGTAGCAAGTAAGTAACTAGATACATAATGTAATAAATGTGTGTATGGAAATGATAGACTCCTCTCTTATGAAGTGTAATTCAGATGAACCAACTTTTGTGCCTTGTGATGGAGCTAGATGGATACAAATTTAGGTATAGATGCTTTGATGGATGTGACCTTAGGTGGTGATAGCTAGTGCTTAGTGCTTTGTCCCATATTATGATTACATAACTTTATATTTATATGATTCCTTTGCTTGAATTTCATAATTAACCTCTAAAATTCCAACTACCAAAAATATAAGATGCTCAAATGGTTAGAAAGGACCCAAAAAGTGATAGTAAAGTGTAAAGAGAATAAGGCGCCTGAGGGGGTAAGGGTTCCTAACATGACATCTTGGTTGGGTGCTCTAGTCTAGAAAAGGTGAAACCAAGCATGAAACAATAGACTAGACCAATAAAGGTGCAAGAATGAAAGTAGCAAATAAAAATAACAAAATATGGCCAAAGACATGGGTTAATTAGTACTCTTCTTTCTTAGGAACCATATGAATAGTAGTATGCAATGGAGACTAGATAATGACTCAAAGTGCATGATTTTATGTCTTTAATATCATGTCCCCCTCACAATATGAAATTTTTAATTATTCCACAAACTAAAAAGAAACAACTGAAAATTTAAAGTACATTGAAAACACTTAACGAAAACACACTCAAAAAATGTCACCAAACCTTCATGTGGCCCCATCGTTGGTGACTAACGAGAGGTTTTTTATTGACCTCCAACCTCTTATAACTCCTACCTCTATTATCATGCTAATAGCTCAAATGGATTTGATAATGAATCTCATTGTACAGTTTATCCACCCAAGATGGACGTCGTGTATAAGCGAAAATGCGTCCAATTATTGAAAAGTGAGGCAATTTTTTTGACAACTTTTTGACATTAAAGAAACTCATTCTTTGACACTTTTGACTGAAAACTACAACTTTGATGAATATTTTGACAAATACTCTTGAAAATATAAATTTTAATAATACTAGACACAAAATATAGTGACTTATTATCAAAATTCCAACTAAAGATTGGAATTAATGAAAAATTAAGCTAGAGACAATGAAACTTTGACTGTGATTTCAACATATTAAATAAAAATGAATCTTAAACAAGATGATAATAATAATCCTAAGATCACCTATTTAACTTTGTTTTTGTGATGACAATAATAATGACACATGGAGAAAAACCTAAATAGCTATAAAGAAGGGTTAAATATTCAACTTTAAACACAACTAAAAGATGACATTACACCTTACAAACTTTGACAATATTTGATGACATTGATAATACTATTTAATTGACACATACCTAATTAGACCAAATAATAACATTAATTAATAAACATATGGACTTGATTTTATGTGACAAATGACACCTAAGAAATTGAACAAGATGGATATCAACACACCTTCAAATTTTGGACTTTAGTGGGGCTTCGATGGTTCCCAATGACCACATAAAATTATCAATTCTACTAAAAGACGTTTTTATTCATGAATTATATATTATTTTGACATGTTTCCTATTAAATTTGTCTTATATTGATAACTTCATGCATGCTAATGGAGAAGACAAGGGAACTCGGGTTCAAAAAAATCTATTAAGTGAGGACCGTAATCCCCGAAAAGTTTGGTCTCTATATGATTCGCCATAGTTATGAAAAATCAACGCTCTTACAACCACCAAAAAATCATAAAATCCTTTGTTCATGCTCCTAATAATAATAGGTGATTTTAATATGGTCTAATCAAAACTATAATTCGGTAGTACTCCCCTGTTGGGAAAAAATGATAAATTTGGGGCTTCAGCTTCAAACATCTCTCTGGGAAAAAAGACTGGGAGTTTGGACCCTAAGGAAGGTAGCTGTGAAGATTCTGGGCCTGGGAATCTGGTGGCCAAACATACCAGATCAAGCATGGGCAAAGGGGGGGATAAGTTTTAGAATAGGAAAGAGCAGTATCCCTGTCGGGCTGAGGAGGAAAACATCACCATTGATTCGGGTGAAAGCCCTAGTGTCACTCCAACCCAGAAGGAATCCTTGCATGACAAATTCAAAGGGGAAGGAGCGAGTAGTGAGGATGTGGCTAGCATAAAAGAACAAGAGTCTTCTAAGGGAAAGTATTCCAAGAACACTAAGGAAGCTATCCATAGTCTTCATAATCTTAAAACAGCTCAGAGGGAGCTTTTCTCACCAGAATTGGCTGTTAAAACCCATGCTTTTATGAGAGAGTTTGAAAACTGCAAACTAACTATTGATATCAATAGGCACAAAATTAGCCTGATCTCCATGGACCTTAAGGAGCTGCATGACAAAGTGGATAAAATGTCTTCCCTTATCCTCAGTGAAAACCTCAAATTTGCCAATGCCAGAAGTATGGAAATGGAAAGTGAGTTGTTGAAAATGAAAGGTATCATTATGCAAATTAGGGATGCACATATCCTTAATGTGAAAAGTACTATTTACCATCTCAAACTACTGTAGAAATGATACAGTCCATGGAGTTGGCAAAAGAAAAGGAAAAGGATGGAACAGGGCCGAAGGTGGTGATTCAAGAACCAAACTACAAATACTGGAAGGAGACAATAGCTACTCTGGTCAATGAATGGAACGATTGTATGGAGACGGTGGAAGAACTGGTCAAAGAATAATGAAATTCAAAGGTTTTTAATTTGTTGTTCGTTTACCCCTATGTTGTTAGTATAATCCTTTGGACTGTTATATATTGTAAGTCCTATCTAACGGATATCTTATACTATAGTCTTTGTTTTTGATCTTTTGGAACATGAATGGATTTTAAAGGTAAATCCATTGGCCAATATGTAAGTATGCTATAACTCTTTGTAAGGGGGTAGGGTCCCCTCAACCCTAACTTTTACCTCTAATCAAAAAATAATAATATGTGATTTTAGAATTGAGAAGACCACAAAATGGGGTGATTGAATAACTAGTTCTTCCCGAATAGATGTCAAACATCCAACAAAATTTTGTCTATTCTTCTCTATGTTGAGAGTGGAATGATTTCAATAAGTGTTATAGTATGGATGCATTTCACCTTTGCATATGATCCCTCATATTTTCCTATATGAAGTCTACTTCTCACCCTTCAACAAAATAATACTATCCAAATACTGTGAGTAAAAGGTAACAACATGACCAATCTACATATTCATGCGATGCGTATATGAATCGATGACGCAGAGATAATGAGTAATTTAATCATTTCCACTACAAATGCAATGTAAATATGTGGATGGAATAAAAATTGGTTGAAAACAATAAATTGGATGTTTATATATCATTCAACTGATATAGCCACAATCAAAACTATGGTTCTTCACCATAGCAAAAAATGCTATAAACAATGTTGTATATAGTGAAGACTCAATCAAATAAATTAACCACATGTTTGGGAAACAATACAATCTATATCTAGCTATTCTTTTTGATATTCTTAGATAATCATTTCTCTCATATGATAAGCCCGCTCGATACCAAATGTTTGGTAAGATCCTTGCACAAAAAAATTCAAGACAAGAAAATTCTTGTGTGTATGTCTTTTGGGACTACTTACCCAAATATATAGGCAAGTATACCCTACAAATAAGTAAATATATAACCTCTCCTATAATCAATCACTAACAACTTGTTACATACTCGCCTTAAATATCTTTCCCAACTCCTATTTATGTGAGTTGTTTATTAAAATAATTTCACATATTATAATATTATTACAATCCATAAAAATATAGTTTCTCATTAATGCGAGCACTAAATATTATTTTCTTGACAGAGTATCTAAAATGCAGACCTTCAAACTGGAAAATGCAATTCTAAGAGCTTGATATGGCTAAAAATGAATTTCTTTACTTTTATTCAATTCTTTGACCTAAAAATTGGCACACAACACTATAATAACCTCTTTCATCTATCCCAATACTCATTCATACCTGCACATAGGTCTAAAACTCTATAGACACTATGACTTACCCATGTCTTCATGCCTTGTTTTCACTATTATTACTTCAAAGGACCTTGTACATGCATGATACACTTTATTTGTGACTCTGTTACTCCATCTTCATATGTTATTCCATGTCAAATTACTCCTTACATGCTTCAATTTGTCTACCATTCTTCATTTCTCATGCTACCACACCATCTGCATACTCTAGGAATAGGATTAGGCATAGTTAGGATTGTATCACCACATGTCTATTATGGACCTAAATATACCTCTAACACATATTATTAGACATGAAATACACCATAACAACCTTGAACCACCTTTGGATTACACACCATGACCAAACTAACTTGAGCCATGCACCAAGTACACCATGCTACATGACCAAAATAGGACACTTTGTCAATCAACCTTCATGATATTTCATGGATGACACCGCATACATGCATATATGCCACCTCTCGAATCCTTTTACATCAATTTTACTTGACATCAATGACAACAATAGTGACACAATGCCCAACATCTCAAATTTGGAAAACAAGTTTTGAACGATGACTAGCTTACTGGAGCAACCAATTGTAATTGCGCTAGATTGACCTTGTCACCCAACAACCGGAGGCCTACAAAAACCACTTATAAAACTAGCTTGAAAAGGTATTTTATCATAAATAAGGATAGGTAGTGAGTGTAATGGATAAATAATAGAAGCATGCGAGAGGTGAATTCTATTTTTCCACCTCCTAAACGCACCCAAAACCAAATTGAACATTTAACTTTTAGCAATTGTCTAAAGCTACAAAAAGGTCAACATGGCTCCTAGAGAGGGTTGACAAAAATTTACAAATGAAAATTTGAATTCATTCTAAGGTTCAATGTAACACTCCATGTGACAGGGAACACAAATCAAAACCGACTTTCGCATTTCGGGGTTTAGAAAGGTATTTTACGCATCACTAAAAATAATATTTTATTAACTTCGCAAGGTAAGAAAAAGGTAGTTTTACATTAGAAATAAATTTCAACTCATCATTCAGGTGGTTTCTAATATCCATTATTTTTATCAAAGGTTTCCAAACACCTAAGGAGGTAAATAAAGACTTGGGTTTATCCTCAAAACATTCCTTCTAGTTGCGTAGAAAAGAGGAAATTTCACTATTTTGGGGTAAAATTAATTTTAAATACCTGAAATCGTATTCTTACTTTTATTTTTGCTATTATTGCAAAAAGGAAAACTAGAAATATGAAAAATTATGTAAGATAGAGATGAGAAAACCAAGCCCGATAGTGAACAAAGCGGGGTAAACATGGTTCTAGGTGGTTTTCACACTCCTAATCATTATCTATATCATTTTAACCTAACGAAACCTCACCTCACCTCACCGACCATTTGTGCATCACATTCCAAATTTCCATTTACAAGAAGTTTATCAAGTTATGAATCAAGATAAGATTGAGCTCATCACATTGCCGAGTTGAAACTGGGCTCACTACTTTCACCAATTATCATTAGTCAACTAATTACCAATCAAAATGCTAACCCATCACATGGTGGATGCTACAACTCAACTTTCATCCATACAATATATCAAGTCACGCAATGGAGCATCCAACCAATGGAAAAGAAAAATATCCATTTGTGGTCCTTTAACCACATTTATTTCAAGCATTATGTTAAACATTTTACATCCCAAGAACATGCTTCTATATTTAGGGATAAAATAAAAATAATAATCAAATAATGCCAAATTCATCCACTACTAAGCTCAATCTCACAACATTGCAAAAAGGTAATCCATGCACACATAATGACCAATTGAAGGTGTAATGTAGTAAGAGTTTCTCATGTGTTTGGGCATGTGAAACCTTCTTCCACTAAACCTATGTTCCCAACAAAAAAATAAAATAAAAAAGAAGCTTCATTTTTGGGATAGGCGGTGAGCGTGCGGGAAAAGGTTATTGTTGGAGTTAGTTTTAAACCCGCCAAATGTATTTTTCAACAATTCCATTGTGCATATATCCAACAACCATTGCGAGCTCTGAGGATGCATTTCTCATAAGTCAAAATATCAAATAGTTCATGTTCCTTGATCCTACGTCCATTCTTTCCCACATAGAAAAATAAAATAATACAATGCAAACATCATCCACTGTCAATCTCAATCTCATAAAGACTATGAAATGTGTCCCATTGGAGGAATTGCTCATCAAGAGAAATGGAGTCAATCTTTACACCTATTCATTCCATTTACTTACAAGTTTATAATGTCTTTTCAACAATTCCTCTTGTGTATTACCTACAACCAAGGCATCCAAACCTCGCAACATCCGATAAGAGTCCAATTCCTTTACCCACATGCCACAATATTTCACTAACCACATTCTAAATCAATTTTTTTAATTCACTCTAATTTATTATTATTTTTTAAATTTATTTATTATTTATATTTATTTCACTTCCATCCATCATTAAATAAGACTCAAAATCTTGCAAGAATGGGCATAGTGGGAGGAAGGATTATTCGTGAGTGAAGAGGTATTTTTATATATAACATTATTGTTATAATGTTTTTTAAATGCAATCATAAACCTCTCGAAAGAAAACTAAAAACCATAACAATATTTGAATGGAGACATCTGATAAGTCACCTATGGAGGTCGGCTTATGATAACTCTCTTTAACATAGGTTATAAATTGTTTGGTATGACCATGGTGTTTCCCATTGGACTTTGATCCGAGATCAATTAACTCATATATACAAGTCTATTCTCAAAACATTAAATCAGCGTTTTGATAAAGACAATTCAATTCATGAAGGGGCCATACTCTCACTAACTAGGTGAAACAGGGGTAGGTCTTTAAAAATACCACCTTTAAAACATATAAAGGTGAGATTTATCTTATGCACCATGAAGGGAATAGGCCTTAAATTTCGATGGAGAAACCGAATGGTCTATCAAAAGGAGGAGTGCAAATAATTTTGTTTAAAGGTGATGGACATATTTTCAATGATCTTTCTCTTACTCTTCTCCTTGATGAGAGTTGAAATTAATCAAAAATTTCACCTCTTGATACATTGTGTCTTGTTAGTATTTTTCTCATGAAAGTAGGCACTTTTAATATTTGAAAATAGACATTTAAAATTTGGGATTTTCTAAATGTGTATATAGATTCCTCCAAAGGATGAAATATTCTAAGACACGAACCAATATTAGTGGAGATGATGTAAATATCATCAAATTGGTCCCATCAAGCGTGCCAAAACTATTATCATTGAAATTTACACCCTACTCAAACCGGGTTTAGCATTCTAGTGAAAACATGAATGATCTTGAAAGTGTGGGGGAAATCAAGATCAAGCCTCGATGAAATAAATTTTTCCTTTCACCCCAATTCACTGCAACTACTCTAACCAAATTCTAATTTTACACTATCTTAACCTAACTAAGAAACTCCAAGGAGACAGGTTGAGAGAGGGAGAACTGAAATAAAAAGAGAGGTGATGCACTAAACTAGAAAATGGATCGATTCTAGATATAAAATACGTGGGTGTGAGCACACAAGTGAATATTTAAAATATATACACAGATTTGAAGGAAAATAACTATAAAATAATGAATGTGTGCAAGAGGACAAAGATGTTCACAATAAACGCAGAGCATTTATAGGATTGAAGCCACACTTGCATTAATATTAAAAATTAACCAGCTATGAGCATAGAACTTAGGAAAAGAACCTCCAAATAGGAGCTATAGAGGTCATGAGAAATAGTTTTCAAGTTAAATTCCATATAAAATATCTTGTATAATGAGCCAAAGCACTCATATTTTTAAAATTTGAGAGAGGGGAGAAAAGGCCAATCACATCCAACGATTAATGAAATCAACCACCCACAACATCAAGTACTAATCACTACATATTTCACAAAGATAGGTATGGAAGTTTGACATCATTACAATCACACACCATCAGATTTCTAGTGTAGGAGGATGGTGTTGCTTAAAATTAAATTTAGGTTAGTGGAGTGATTGGGCACCTAGTTCGAAACATGCATGGTTTAATCATGCCTCGTATGATTTATTTTATTCTTCCTTGATCTTTGGATTTTAAATGTTCTCAAATTTATCCTTTTCATGTCAAGTGGATTTTTTTAAAACCTCCACCATGTTTTAGACCACCCGCAAGCAAGAGACAACCCACAGTTTGATATACCACCTATGACCCTTTGTTCTTTGGTTGGTGGCATTTCTTAATTTTAGTATCGCAAAGTATTCTCAATTCTCGCATAACACTATGTCTTCGATGTATGTGGAACACTAAGTTCCTTTATTTGTGACTTCTAACCTTAGTCGCATTCAAAATTTCTTGCATTTTCCATGCGGTGTCCCGTGGCACTACCTCCATGGCATTCCCTATTTTCTAAGTCTGCATAACACTATATTTTCCATGTCATGAAGCACTAATATTTTCATCAATTCCATATAAGACTACATCTTCAACTTCTTTATTCTGCAAGTATTCAAACCATACTTGCCTAAGTATGAAACTTGGGTAAGTTGTTCAAAATAACACGAGGTGCTATTTTAGACAACAAGTAATAATGAGTAGGTAAAAAAATTATTAAGTAGATTAGATACATTATTGTGTTGTTTAGAATTCTTGTCAAACTAAATAGGTTCTTTTAGATAAAATTGCCTTAGTGGAAATTGAGCTTGTGGAACACACATTTTTGCCTCTCGTGTAGGAATTTCACTCCACTTGCTTTAGCACATGTAATAGACATGACACGTGTATCACATTTCTTATTAGTAGATTTATAAATATCTTGATGTGTAGAGAGATTAGTAATATAGACATTAGAAGTATCCTTTAGATGTGTTATCTCATCCTTGAGAGATGCGATCTCAATATTTAGAGCTTAAATTTGAACTTGAAAACCATGTGTAAATATTGAATAGACTCTAAGATAGATTTATGAAAATTTTCATCAGTAATAATAGAAGGAGATGAAATTGAATCTACATAATAATATGTGAAATCATTAGGAAGCATTTTTGTTTGTAATAACTTCATAAGGGTTTCTTGACATGTGGGATGACGTTGAAGAAAATCATACAAAGAGACTTGATAATTTGTAGCATGAGACATGAGGGTAGTAAAAATATATAGAAAAATTTAATTAGATAGAAAATAATAAGGATCAACATATGGAGGGACAACAATCAAGAGACCACGGGGATAAGACCCAAAAAGTGATGTTGAGAAAAAAGTGACCATCGTCAAATGAATAAAATGACCATATCTTGAAATGGAATTTAAATTTCACAAAAAAGAGGTATTTTTAATATAATTATTTGAAATAAAAAAATCCAAGGGATTTTTCCAATAATGTGTATTTTTTATTATGCCATAATTACCAAAAATAGAAATTTTTGATTTTTGAAAAGTGTGCTAAAATTAGGAAAACAAAAAGAGGTTTTTGTTAAATATATAGAAATTAAGAATACCCACAAAGGAATTTAAATATATATCCATTATTATTAATATAGTAAAAGAAATGTGGTTCGGTAATTAGGGTCCCTAAAAATTAACCGAAAGGGTAGAGTTGATGATAAAACCCTAGGGAAATTTATACAAAATAGGTGTAAGGAAGATAATAGATAGATATCATGCATAGATCTGAAAATATAATGCAAATATGGAACCTTTTGAAAACTACGGTTTGGAGATCACTAGGCCTAATACTTAAGGAAGTAAGGGGATCCTAAAAGAGGTGAAGGGTTTGATAAAAAAGGTTCACCAAAATGTTTAACCCTTAATTAAATTTTGGGTCAATTTAATTAGGTTTATATTATATTATAGTTGATTATAAATCTTACAAAGATGTTAGAATGGAATTAATGACTCATATTTGTAACTCAAATTAGATAGAAAGAATATAAAATATACCACTCAACCTAACATGAAATTGAAAGCTCAAAATAGATGTATAAAGGCACTTATCTAGTTACATATGGCTTCTAGAGAGATCTAAGACTGTACACTACTAAATATGGGTGATTTGAACCTAAATGATCTTCAGAATTGGGCTCGTGATTGTGGATCCACTTGAGGTGGGGTTGTACCAAACTACTAAAACCATACTATACAATACATACCTAAATGTACAGTCATGAACATTCTCTAATTTACCTTAGATATAGGTTTTGTGGTGCTCTCCTTCCTTGATTTATCTATCATTGTCAAACTCTAGTTGTCATACATGCAATGAGGCTCTCTAAATTGACTAATTATCATCTCAAACCCTAGCCATGGATGAAGAGTCCTACAAGACAAAAATTATAAGGGTTGTGGGCACCCCATGAACCACTCACATTGGGACTAATCCAAAGAGGCATCAAACCACATGTCATCCTACATCTAACATGTGACATCTAGATAAATCAATCAAATTTGGAATTTTCTTTGACCATGTTTGCTTTGACTTTGATCTTAATAAAATACTTGGAAAGAGGATGTTTGATTTCTTTTAGAAGAGAGATATGGCTTCCTTTACATGGCATGTAGATATAAATCTATTGTTGGTGCTCCCCTAATGACTTCGGATATGAAAATGTGATATCTAAGTAGCCTTAGATGCCATTTGAAAATATATGAAGTGAGTTCTCTAGTGCATTACCTTCGAGTGTTGATTTAATTTTTTTGTTCCTTTTCAAGTTAATGATTTATTACTAATGAAAACTAAATAAATAATAACATGGAGGGTTTATTATATCTCAAATATGATTGAACGGATACGGGCACAAATTAGATGATGGGTCCTCGTTGCTTCAAGATGATGAACTTGCAAAACAAATACACTAATAGGAAAATGGATTAGATGATAAATGGGGGGTTTCCCAAAGAATTCAGCTCCAAGATTCCTTAACTTCCTTGGAGAATGTCAACCCCATGTTTTGATAAAATAGGATAAAATAAACAATAATAAATAAGATAATATGCAAAATCTGAGGCACACGAAACTAAAAATACATGATATAAATTAACATAAAATAAATTTACATGGAAGGGTTGAAGGTGACCAAGGATATAGAGGTCTAGTCGATGGTGACCAGAGGCGATGAATGGAACAACTAATGTAAATTTAGATTTGGATATTCAAAGTGAAGACTTGAGGATGTTGGGGCTCTGTGTTGACTGGCAGGAACCTGCAGAGAAGTTATGAGATTGACATAAATAGAGGGGTGTGAGGAAATAAA
Source organism: Taxus wallichiana var. yunnanensis (assembly GCA_018340775.1). Lineage (NCBI taxonomy): Eukaryota > Viridiplantae > Streptophyta > Pinopsida > Cupressales > Taxaceae > Taxus > Taxus wallichiana. The sequence goes on along the minus strand of CM031243.1, from coordinate 297,774,929 downwards.
TATCTAAGTGGTGGATGCTAAAAATAGATGTCAAATCGATGGAAACTAGGTAGGGGCAACGACAACTAGGAAACCGATACGATAAATCGAGAAACATAATGATGACAGGGAGATCTAACAATTGGATGGACACTGGAACAAAGTAACAAGGATCTAGGGATTTAGAAAATAGAGGCACAAAGGTAGATGGATATAGTATTGAAACAACCTAAGATGGACTGAGTTAATATGAGAGTGGATGAACCGTGTAGACACCTAAAATCCTCTTATATAACCTTTAATACTAAGTTTTAACTAATTATCCTCTTTCTCATCATTTCTGTAATAATTAGTGCTTTTCCACTAATTAGCTAACATTCCTCTTCATATTCATTATTTAACAACCTTTCGTTAATTAATTAGCCTTCCTATCATTAAATATATCAATTAATAACCTTTCATTAATTAATATCCACTTCTACTTGGCTAATTAATTATTATTAATTAATTACACCCACAACTCTAAATCAATAAATTACCATTTATTGGATAAAATTCCTCTCTTATATCCCACAAATCATACCAATTTTCCTTTAATTAGCTTCTATGAGCTTACATATACTTATTGATTAATCACCTTTGATTATTTAAAACATCCCCCAACTCCCATGACTTACTAATGACAAATTAAACTCTTCTAAATCAAAATTACCTTTTATAAAGTAATCTTATCCATTCCCAATCTTGTTTTACCTTTATCCCACATTCATCAATTTGATAGCCTTACCTCTTCATGCAAGCTATATAAGGAACCCTCCTTCTTACCATTCTTATTACACCATACTTTGAATAGTGCAAACTATAAGCATTTTTATTTTGAGCCATTCTCAATTATTGGAAATATCTTCTCCATCTTGCATCCTTTCACTCAAAATTGAGTAATATGGGAAGATCCAAAATGACCTTGTAGCCATTCTTGGTGATATTCCATTCTCAATCCTTGAGATCAAGCAATAATCCACTTTTATTTCTTATGTTCTTCATAGGTTCATAGTTTAATTTAGCAATCATAGAGAGTAGGAAATAACTTAGCATGTAGTTTCATTTATGCATTGAAGAAACATTTCCTTTAAGCTCTTATCTCGATGGTTCATTTTTTAATTAGCATTTTTTTAAGCTATGTATATATTAGTTTCAATCTATAGCTTATTTAATAAAACATGAGAACATATGGTATTCCCAGTGGGACTTACTCCATAGTCATTTGTACTTAATTTCAAGTTTTTGTAGTTAAGTTTCATTTTTGGTTACTAACCATCTTTTACACATGTTGATCTAACTTGTTTTTCTTAACTTTTTTGTTGAGTTTTCATGTGTTGAGTCTTCCTTGTAGGTATAAACGAGGTGAAGTGCTGTCAAAATTGGAATTGATGGGAAAATTTCAAGATTTCTCCATGTTCTCATTTTTAGAGCTTTCTTTTTCAACATTCTACATGCTAGTTTTGTCAATTTCTTGAAAATCTTAAATTCTTGAGCATGTAGGTTAGTTTTTGATAGTTTTGAGTCTTCTATTTACATATTAATATGGTGGGTTGCTGTCAAAATTAAATATTGGTGAGAAAATTTCAAGATTTCATCATGTTTTCATTTTTAGAGCTTACTTTTTCATCTTTCTACATGCTAGTTTTCCCAATTTTTTGAAAATCTTAAATTCTTGAGCATGTATGTTAATGTTTGATAGCATTGAGTCTTCTATCCATGTATTAATTTGATGGGTTGTTGTCAAAATTTAACCTTGGTTGAAAAAAATTTGACCATTTTGTAAATTAAAGGACGTTTTTTACATTTTTGAGTGCATGCCAAGTGCATATCCATGAGCATAAGAGCATACACACAACCCATCTTTTGAAGGCCATAAAGTTTTCTCCCAAAATCAAAATGACTCTATTATTTTTTGTTTGAAAGGTATTGAAGTTAAATATGCAATAAAAACATAAATTTGGGATTTATACTTACAAAAATTGTAGGTTTTTCTTTTATTTTAAAACTCTTCATTTTCTAACATGTCTAATGTTTTGATGAATGTTGTATTTCCATTATTTACTTGATTTATACCAAAGTGTGTGTATGATCTTCTCTTACACATTTTTTTGATCTTGAGAATCAAAAACAACTTTTATCTCTATCTTTTTAACATTGGGATTAAACTTGGAAATTTGATTATTCATTTTGCTTAAGGGAATGAATCTTTTACAAAGCATTTTTCAATGGTCCTTTGATTTGAATTTTTACATTTTTATATATTTAGAATAAATTTTTTGTATGTTTTTCTCTTTCGCCTTAGGGTGATCTTGAGAATCAAAATCATCTTTTTTCTTCATTTTATTACATTTGGTAAATTGAAAACTTCATCTTTTAGTTTAAGGGAATGAAAATTTATCAATATTTTTTTATGGTTCATTGATTACAAATATTTTATTTAATTTTTAGTTGGATTATTTGTTGTGTATGATCTTCTCTTACATCCTTGGATGATTTTGAGAATCAAAATCAAACCTTAATCCTCTTTTAAATAATGTGATTTTATTGGAGAACTACCAACGCTTGAGTGCAAGACCTAAAAATACTTGTCAAAGAAAGGAGTTCAAAACAAACTTAAATGACTACTATAGTTTCCATGCAAGTTTCCAAAAGGTGTTCAAGAAAACCAAATCCAATTTAAAAAGATAAAAAACACACCACAATCAACACACTTTATTTACAAGTTCGGATAAGGGTACGTCTCGTCCACTTAAAACTAGGACATAACCCCTTTGACATAAGCCTTAAGCTACAATAATGGGGGTGGTCCTAGGAACCCTAAAGTATTCCACGCAAGAGGGAACCTTGTGGAAGAAATGGGAAGTGCTCCACACAACCTACTTGACTAGTATCACCATTTGTGAGATTTAGCGTCATAAGTCATCCATATAGCGACCCCAGTGAGAGTACACGATGGACACATTTATTTCCCATTATGCTTGAAGAAGGTAAAGTAAATTTGAGATAATCCCAAATTAGTCAGTGAAAATTTTTTGGTAAATCAAGCTCACTTAAGATAGTCTTGGTGACACCTAGTTGAGTGAACCACCCAGGAAGCTATCTTTGACCAGGAGCCCACTTAGACCACATCAAAGCCAATTTGAGTTGAGAGATACTGTTCATCATGAAACATGTGAAGCGTTACTTTTGCTTAGTTTTTCACTTTCCCTAATGTGAGGTGAAACTCATGTTGAAGTGAGGCTAGAATTTTTATACCCCAATCTATCTACTTCCTTCACTTTATTTTGACACTTTGTTGATCAAAAGAAGAGTGATTGCCTTTACATTATCAATTGATTGTTTCACTACTTTTTTCTCTGTTTATGCCCATCCATGTTCATGTGGGGTTGGGTTGTAAAATGTCTAAAGTGTGTGGAGACATTTTTATATCATTGGTATCCTTTTTTACCTTGATAGCCAAGTCAAGATCGTCATCGTAGTTAGGCTTGGTTCATAACTTTGATTCTCCTTTGAATGGTTATCTTGTTTATATCGTGTCACTACAATTTTGGTATTTACATCTTGTTTCTTGTAAACTTGACCTAAATACCTATATTGTAAGGTTATGTTATATACACTTTAACAATTCCTAGGTATACTATCACTTTATTTTGATTTCAATTATTACCTCGATTTTGAAGAGTGTTAAGCGTTACCACTTGTGTGTGTTATATCAATATCATCTTGATATCAATACCTTACTTTCTCGTAAATTTTGGTTAACATATCTTGGTGAAATTATTGTGTCACCCACAATCGTAACTGACACCCTTTGGAATATAGGTCTTGATTGGATTCAAGCTCACTTTTAGTATACTTTGTTTGGGGATCGCATTAACTTATTATTATTACTTACGCCTTGTTCATTTATTTGAACTTGACATAAGTGGTGACATTTTGTTAATCATCTTGAAACACCAACTATCATTTGGAAATAGACTTAGGAAGTAATTCAATGATTGATTGGTTTAAAACAAACTTTGTGTGATTGTGTCTCATTCATCACATCAACTTATCCATTTTAGACAATCACTTTGATCCATTGATTCTAAATATCATTCATTATTCTTTGGTCATTAATTTGGCTTTGTGTTTTGATATTGCGTGATTGTTCCTTGTGTTTATCCATCTCATAAAATCATTTATAGGACAATCCTTTGGGTCTTTGATCCTCTTGATCTTCTTATTTTTGCCTAATTTCATGGTCATTTTTGAACATATCTTTCAAACCTTAGTATAAACATTTCCTATCAAGCAAATTTTGCATCAATTGAACACTGGAAATATTTCCTTTATATCCTTTATGTTGCTAAAAATTTGATCAATCCTTTGACATTTACGCCTCCAAACTTTTTGTCCAAACCTTTTTGGATTATCAATCTTGAGTCATCACGATGTATTTTTCCTTAGCTCCCCTTTATAAAATCACACAAGCATCCCCATCTTTACGAAATGTCTAGTTGGATATCATTATGCTACCCAAATCAACATGAAACCTTCTTCACTTTAAATAATTTCAATCAAATTGTTTAGGTCTAGGAATTTATATCAAACAACACTAATAATGACTGATTATCCCATGGTCCCTTATACATACAACAATAAGGAATCAAAATTTCAAAATTTTCATCAAAATACACCAAACATGGCTAAACCATGTTTGGTTCTTTTCGTACTAGAGAACCCATCCGGGTAACTGTTCCTCACCTTCATCTCATAGTCGGTGGTATTATTTGGATGCTTTTGATCCAAATTATTATTCGATTTCCCCACTCTTCTTCTAATTCTAATCCAAATATTTCCTTTGACTCTTCTGATGATTCAGATTCAAATTACTATTCGGATCTAAATTACTATTCAGATTCATCTACTTCAACTCCTAAGTCATCTAATGTGACTCCTATGTCATGGTCCTCCCTATCTTTGTAGGACCCTCTTCATCATACATTTAATATGAATCCTACATCGCGGTCCTCCCTTTCTTCACAAGACCCCTTTTATCAATCGCCTCAATGACATCTTCTTCCTTTGAAGATATACATGACTCCAAATCCCTCCAATCAAAAATCTAATATAATTCTTGAATCAAGGTCATCTTTTTCTTTACAGGAACCTTGTTATTGTTCATCCAATTCAATTCATGAATCACAATCCTCCCCTTCTTCGTAGGACCTTCTTCATCAATCACCCCCACTAAGTCTTCCTTCTTTGAAGATTCATGTGACTCAAAGTCCTTCTATTCAAACATCTGAATTGACCCATGTGTCACAATCTATAGACTTTGGACTTAATCCTACTATTTTATAGATGATATACCATCGTATAGGTAGGTCCACACCACCTTCTTCTACTCTTGAGACATCTAGCTCCACATCTTCTTTGTCCCTCATGTCATCTTCTTCTATCAATCATCATCAAACATCTTCTAAGTCTTCCACACCAATTGAATCTCTTTCTTCCAATCAACCCCTAGTGGTCGATCAATAACTCATACCAATTGATCTCTTTTAGAATGAAGAAACAATCAGGGCATTTATAGGGGCACATGAATATATGCCTTTAGTAGATTACAAACAAGGATTCTCTTTAGACTTCGATGCACCCGCATATTGTGAGGAAAAGGTTGATTCCTTTTATCAAGAAACAAAGGAAGAGCCTCAAATCATGCAACTTGATCCTCCTCTTATTCTTCCATCTTCACATTCTTCATTATGTGATGAAACTCCTTGGTCTTGCATTGATCCATGGCCTATCTTCTCATCACCCAATCACTCTTTGTCTATCATAATTCCTCAATCAAAATATCTTATGGGGTCAACACCAAGTATCCCTTCATCTTCATCTAGGTATGGGTCACCTTCTAGTAGCCCTCCCTCTGCTATTTGTGGGACATTTTCGAGTAGTCCACTATCTTCTATTCTTGGGGCATGTCCAACTAGCCCCTTGTCTTCTATGTATGGATCACCCTCAGGTAGTCCATCATCTTCTATTCTTGGGCCACATCCTAGTAGCCCATCATCTTACATCTATGGGTCACATCCTATTAGCCCTTCTTCTTCTATTCTTGGGCCACATCCTAGTAGCCCTTCGTCTTTTGTCTATGTCTCACCTACTTGTAGCCCATATTCTTCAATTCATGTACCATATCCTTTTCATCCATCACATTATTCTTATACCAAATATTTTGGCAAGCCCACCATCATTTATCACATTAATTCTAAATTTCCACATTCTTCTCCCACTTCTCGGGATCAGACAAGTCACACATTAGCTTATAAAAAACCCAGACATGTTCTTTATCAAGCCAAGATCAAAAATTTGAAGAGCTTTGAATCTCCCAACAACTCAAATGATCATAAAATCCAAAATTGAACATGATTCCAGAATACACACCAACACACCCATCAAGTATGGCATAAAGTTTTGAAGCCTATGGATAGGGAACTCAAGCTCCCACATACAAAACCCATGTTTCAAAATAAATCATAGTCATTTGTTGAGTGTGAACTCACCACGATCATCGAGATCGAGGATAATATCACTCTTGATAAACAAACACACTTAGTCTCCCTTATCAAGGAAGTCACACACCATTTTTGGATCCTATCATGCAGATTGACATGTTGGTCCCAACTTTCAAAAAATAACAAAAATCATAAAACAGTTCAAAAATAATAATAAAATCATCATAAAACAGTTCAAAAATATAAAAAAATGAGAAAACATTAAAACATTACAAAAACAAAATCAAAGGTACAAAGATCAAACATTGCAATCAGGTATTACATACGCATGGATGTTCTTTCCTCCCTTTCTTTCATATTCCTCTGCATGTCATCCACAATTTTCATTCCTTCGATGTTATTGTGGTTAGCTTATTTGCATAAATTTTGTGACATTTACATCTATGGTATCTGTTTGACCTTGGTCTTTCATAACCTTGGTAAATTAAAGAACGACTAACCTCTTAGAGATCCTATCACAATTCTCATCTAATAAAGTTGTTGTGAAGAACTTTTGGGTGTATTTTTGACACTATCCAATGTTGTCATCACAATCACTTTTACATCCTTCCATCAAGCCATCAGTGGTTCTTAACCCCTTGTCAAACAAGAGAGTTGAAATAAGTTTTTAGAAAGAAAAATAATCAAAATCAATCAATCAAAAAGAAAAAGCTAAAAGAAAAAGCAAATTGATATATAACTCTCTCTTGGGGTATTTCCAATAATCTCTACCGAGGCTATGGATGCCTGATTGGTAGTAGAGAAATATTGTGATTACAATAAAATGTATTTCCATTGGGGCTATGGACCTTTGACTGACGCAAAGGTGGAGCAATGTAAGGATCTCCTTCCATAATCCATTCACACATCACCTTGCAAACTAAATCATTCCTACACATTGGCTAGTGTCTTCACTTATTGTCTATCAAATCTTTCCTTCAAGAGGTAATTCATTTCCATGTGCACACATGGGGTCTCGATGAGTAAACATGATTAGTATGTTACGAAGTGTTACTTTTTGGACCTTGTTCAAACTGTTGCTTTAGCGCATATCTTGTCTCATAATTTGTGCCTTGGGCTAATCACTTTTTCATCAACCACCTTCTAAATATTTTCATAGCATCTTCTATTTTTCTAAAATTGTTTATAACATCCATGTGTATCAATTGTCCTCTTTGCCTTTTTGCAGGAATCTTTGTCCTCTTTTAATAAATCAATCACCCACTTCCTTTATTTCATGTGTTTCTTGGCTAGCTTACGTTGGGGGCATCCTTGCTCATTTATGATTGAACCTATTTTATATTTGCCTTGATCCCCTTCTATGTGTGAAGAGTTTATCTTTGAATACTCCCACCTAATTTTTGGGGCATCTCACATCTTCACTTTCTCACATGAATGACATTCTTCCCTTGTGCATCTCATCTATCATTTGGGGGAATTCATGCTTCTTATTTTCTTGTACATAGTTTCGATAAACTTTCAAAATAAAAAGCATTCAAATATGTTTCTAAAAATTAAAAAAATAAAAAAAATCATTCTATAAAATCTCTCTTTGGTTCTCACTTGTTCTTGTGTATGACTCGTGGATCATCTTGATCTACCTCCATTAACAAAGTTGGTTTGCTTACTATGTCTATACTCTGGGGCACAATGAGTTGCTTGGTATTGTTTCATGGTGAATCTTTTGTATGACCCAAGTGTCCTCTATTATTCCCCTTACATGTATCCTTTCTTGGGGCACCATATTTTAACCCTTGTCATTAATTCACATAGGTTAGAATCAAATATTGATAACAAAAACATTGTATTATGTTTCTCTGTCAGGTTATCTTGTTTAATTTCTCGTATTACATTGCATTATGTATGTTGGAAGGAGTTAGACATCTTTTACTTTCTCATATTGCATTGGATTTTGTATGTTGCATGGATTTGGTGTTTGTGGCTATGGAAATTTTTTCGCATATGGCTTTTCATGTCATGCTATACTTTTGTTCATTCTTTTTAATAAGGACCGATGACATTGATCATAAGAAAAATGATGAAATAAAGTTGGTTTTTACATCGGTAAGATGATAGATATATCCATATCTTTTCATCTTCATTTTTCTTCCATATCACTCTCCTTCTATCAACACTTTTCTTCAAAAGTAACTTGGGGCAATAGGGATCAATTATTCTACTTCTTCTATTATGTTCTTTCATCTTTTTATCATCAATCACCCTCTTTCATCACCCCATCGACACTCGAGGGGGCATCCTTCATTCTATTATTTTTTTCTTCTATCTATTCAAAAAAATTATTTGTTTGTACTTGTCTACTATCTTTGAAGTGGCATAACTTACGCCACCCCAAAGAGGGGCAAATGTAGACACCTAAAATTTGCTTATGCAACCTTTAGTGCTAATATTGCACTAATTATCCTCTTCTCGATCATTTCCATAATAATTAGCATTTTTCTGCTAATTAGCTAACATTCCTCTTCATATTCATTAATTAATTACCTTTTTAATTAATTATCCTTACTATCATTAAATATGTCAATTAATTACCTTTCGTTAATTAATATCCACTTCTAATTTTGTTAATTAATTATTATTAATTAATTACACTTGAACTTTAAATCAATAAATTACCATTTATTGGATAAATTTCTTCTTTTACATCCCACAAATCATAATAATTTTCCTCTAATTAGCTTTTATAATCTTACATCTACCTATTAATTAATCACCTTTTATTAATTAAAACATCCCCAACTCCCATGACTTACTAATGACAAATTAAACTCTTCTAAATCAAGATTACCTTTTATAAAGCAATCTTATCCATTCCTAATATTGTTTTACCTTTATCACACATTCATCAATTTTCTAGTCTTGCCTCTTCATGCAAGATATATAAGAACCCTCCTTCCTACCTTTCTTCTTACACCATGCTTTGAATAGTGCTCATAAACATTTTGATCTTGAGCCATTCTTCATTGTTGGAAACAACTTCTCCATCTTGCATCCTTTCACTCAAAATTGAGTAATATGGGAAGATCCAAAATGGCCTTGTAGCCATTCTTGGTGAGATTCTATTCTCAATCCTTGAGATCAAGCAACAATCCACTTTGATTGCTTATGTTCTTCATAGGTTCATAGTTTAATTTAGTAATCATAAAAAGTAGGAAATAACTTAGCAATTAGTTTCATTTATGCATTGAAGAAATTTTTCTTTAAGCTTGTTATCTTGATGGTTCATTTTTTAATTAGCATTTAATTTTGAAGTTATGTAGATATTAGTTTCAATTTATAGCTTAGTTAATAAAACATGAGCACAAACTACAAAAGTAACCTCTGAAGTATGAGGGATGAAAAGGACATCTAAAACAAGGTCTTTGGAGATGATCTGGTCCTAGAAAATGTTAGATGCAAACAAGACAATGATATTATGATAATAAATAAATTAAATAACACAAAGATGATAGTAATCTCACAAAGGATATTCACGAGTGTGACACAAGCTAGTAAAAAGAAGATCTAAGAAGTCTATAATTATTGCAGGATGCTCGTGCATGAGAAAAGGTCTCGTAAGTTGTAAGAAAGCTTAGATATTTGCATGCATGAATAGGGAAGATGGGGTGAATTTATTTTAATAGGGTCAAAGGATACCTGGATGGGTCACCACCGATCATGGAAACTGTTCCTTAGATGGTAAAATAAATTATTTACTTAAGATATGGGGCCTTAGGGATTGAGATAAATGTTTTAAAGCATGTTGGTGGGTAAGGGTTGTTTAGGGATGTGTCGGGGTAAATAGGATATAAATATGGGTTAGATAAAAACTATAAAAAAAACATATGGATATGGATTTAGGTGGTTAGGGATAAAATCATCCCAAAGAAAGATAATTATAGGTAATTAGCTAATTAGGAGAGATGAAAGGTAATTAGGGGTACTTAGCTAATTAGGGTCAATTAACAACAATTAATCAATAATTAAAGGTGATGGGATAATAGATGGTAATTTAAATAAGTGAAGTGAATTAAATTAGAGGGGTCAAGCTATGAACATGGTGAAAAATGTGAACACATGCATCTGAGACTAGTGAGTGGGCCAAAATCACTGCAAAATGGAGGGAATCCAATGGGAAACCTCTTGAATGGATGCAAGCCATGTGCACTAATGGATGATAGGTACACATAAAAATTATGTGTACCCAAATGTGAAAATAATGCAAAAATCCTTCATACATGAGAAATCGGGTGAAAGGTATGCATCCGCAAAGAAAGAGAATGGGAGTAATGGTGCCCAAAGAAAGGGCATGGAAATGGTCGAAAAGATAAAAATAAAAAAGAGATGATATAAATGACCCAAGGGGGTAATTATGGCCATAAAGGTGGACTTTGAGAATGTAAATGGAATGATGAAATTGTGCCCTAGTATAAGAACACAAAATAGATGAGGAGAGAAATAATGGTACTCCAATAAAGGGTATGATGATGACCAAGGAGGTGGAATATAAGAAAATGAGTAATAATATTCCCGAGAGGGAACAAAAATATTTCCACAAGATAGGACTTAAGATGACATAGACTGGATAATATTTGATGACATGGATAAGGTGTGATAGGATGATGGATGAGACAATATAATAAATACGAGATGAGATAATATATACCGATGAAAATAGATGTGACCAAAGGGTAAAAATGATGTTATGTCATTTCAAGGAGCACACGGGTAGTAATACCACCAACCGCATTACAGGTAAACAAGAAGGGGATCCAAGTAATGCAAGGAACATGCCACCAAAATAGGTGTTAAAACATGACCAACATTAGTTCGTTATATCAAATATCATAAGGAAATATGGATGAAAGAATCTCATAAACCTGATGTTGACACGACAAAGGGGTTTGTGATGTAACTTGTACGTGAGAAGATGGTTCTCCATAAGTTGTGCTCCATAAATCTATGCCCCATCTCTAGGAAGGGGAAAGAGCAAACTGATCAATGCGAAAATTTTTCTAGAAAAAAAATGATCAATGTGAGAAGCTTTCTTAGGATGTTGATAAAATGGAGGGCCGATCAAAATGGGAAGCCTTCGATGCCATAATATAAAATATTATCTTTCCTTTGAGGGTATGGTATAATTTATACATATATGTGATAGATGGCAAGAGTGATACATATGATATCCGTCCTTCATGGGATTGATCTATTTATTTGATTTGATTTGATGATTTTTTTTAATATGAATAATTGTCCTTCGAGGGATAATTTTTTTTTATAACTTTGATTTTTGATTTAAAAAATCTATGAATTTTATTTTTTACGTGGGGAGAGTAGGGAATAACTAGGTATACCACTTAGAAGGGGATAATTAATGTACAGGAGAGACTCGTGGACCCTTTACATAATTCTAATAGGTAGATAAGAGGGTGATGGATATAATGATCATGGAGTCCTCACCAAAAGGGAGAACCTATCCATAAGGAAAATGCTATGGATAGAGCCATGGTGCCCATATTTAAGGTCATGCTGAGGAAAGTGATGGTAGACCACATAGTTCCAAATCATTACAATGATAGATGGAAGAGGCTAATGATGGAGGGATGATCTAAAGATATGACTAAGTGCTCATTGGTAATGTGTTAATAATAAGATGGTTGTAAGTGCAATGTGTTAAGCAGTTCCACTTCTAGTTTACCGTCAAGGGAGGCCAAACGATAGGCTCCCAACCCATACTTATGTGTGATAATGTATGGTCCAATCCAGTTAGGGGAAAACTTTCCATGTTGGCTCCTTTCTAGAGTAGGAAAGGTCACTAATGTTAAAGTTGTGTTAGGATAGGATGACAACTTGCAAAATATGGGATACGATGAAAGAAGAGAAAAATTATGTGTTACCTTTTGAGGAAGTGAAGAAAATATGTGTCCTTTAAAAGACAAGTATATAAGATGAGAAGAGATTGAAAATATGTGTTACCTTTCAAAAGTGAGGAAGCAAGAAAAATGTGTGTCGAGATGAAGATGGCCACAAAAGGTGGACTTAAGATTAAAAATATGGGACCCCCAAAAGAGGAAAAACTATGGCCACAAAGGTGGACTTGGAATGAGGATAGATAAGAAGATTTGGATTAAACAATATTAAATAAGATGGATATGGTCAAATTTGTGCAACACCTCGAAAAGGAGGAAGTGAGAGATATGGCCATAAGTGTGGGTTTAGGATGGGAATATGGTGTCGAGAAGAGGAAAATATACAGCCTCAATAGTGGACTATAGAATGGAAAATATGGTGCCCCAAAAGATGAAAAATATGGCCACAAAGGTGGACTTAGGATGAAAACGATGGAAATATGGTGCCTTAAAAGAGGTACAAAGGTGGACTTGGGATGGAAAATATGGTGCCCCTAAAGAAGCACAAATATGGCCATAAAGGTGGACTTGAATGAAAAATATAGTGCCCTAAAAGAGGAACAAATATGGCCACAAAATTTGACTTTGGATGAGATAATATGATAGATAGATAAACTAGATAAGATTGGATGAGATGGAGTTGGATGAGGTGAATACAACAATGTCAAGGAGTGATTCCTAGAGTGAATTCCCCAATGTCAAGAGATCTATTGAGTGGATGGGGGTATGTGGATAAGATACGAAGGATTAAAAATGGGGGGAATGCTCCCCAAAGAAAGGGATTACGTTGGTCAACTAAGATGTAGATGAGCTAGTAGATGTCGAAGGATATTGGATGGGATTGTTAGAGAGAGTGTCGAAAACAAAATTTGGATTTGTATTGATAGATGGTCAAAGATCATAAGGGTCATTATCAAGAAAAATGATATCAATAAACAAGGGAGGGCCCTCTTTAGGAGGCCCAATATGCAAAGGAGAGATGATAAGGGATGATGTGGATGAAGGAGGGGACTTAGTAATTTTGATAGATGGGGATGTAGGAATAGGAGTTAGCCTGGTTGCAATGGATGGATACGGATGACTTATCTAAATGATGAAGTCATATTTCTCAACAAGATCATGGACAATAGTTTAAAAGGCCTTACAATGCTCGGTTTCATGACCCGAGGTATGATGGTAAGTGAAAATGCGGTATGGATCAAATCATGATGGTTTCTTACTATGAGGATCAAAATATTTAATAGGAAGAGGAGTGATGGAAGATGTTTGGATTAAATATCAAAGGATGTCCGTGTAAGATCTGATTAAAGTGTAACTCTTGTGGGTTTTATCGATATTTTGACTTGGATTTAGGGGAAGAAGTGGATGTAGATTGGATGGGTAAATTAGATGTATTAGAAGATGAATCAAATTTGGGAGGAGGATTAGATTTTTTGGATTTGGATTGAACATTGGGAGGTGTTTGAGATGAGGGTCCTAGCCCTAAAATAGAAGGGGTGATCCTAGGATGGATGTTTTAATATTAGATTTTTGAGAAGAGGGAAGACCTAACTTCTTATGAGCATGCATGAGAGACCTATGGGAATACTTACCAACATTATTAGATTTTGATCAGGAGGATTTACCCTTAGTAGGGATGAAAATAATCTCAACTAGATGATTTGTAGGTTGTGTGGTTAGTATTGGTGCAAGAAGTAATTTTTGTTTAATAACATCTAAAGAGGATGTGGGAGTGTTTTATTGTGAGGATGAGATGGGAGGATCATTTACAGTCAAGGTGAGTTGAAATGATTTCAAAACTCTTCAAATGATGAAAAATATGTAGGATAAGATGAAGACAATGTAGTTATGATAGTTGAAGTGATTGATGTGGGTAGAAATGTAGAAAGAGGAACTGGGATTGATTCCATGGATGGTACAATAGGTAAGGGTGGAATAGATATAGATGAAGTAGTAGGAATGATCAAATCCGATAAAGTGGATGTGATAAGGGATGAAGTAGATGAATGTGCAAGATCAAAGGTGGGTGTAGATGTGGATATTGATGGCGAAAGGGGTGTTTGTATGATGCGATTAATGAGGTATATGTGAGATTTGGATTGTGTAGGTGGGTAAGTGCATTGAGATGGGGGACAAAAGGGGGTAAAAAAGGGACACCTTTTACCTAAAATTATCAAAACTTGAACTTCATCGAATAATTCAGCATGCTTAGGCTCAAAATTTGATAAAGTGATAAGAATAAGTACCGTAGAGCATGGAATCTAGTTTCTAAACTAATTTTTTAAAAATGGTTGATATTAAGAGGGTAAAATTTGGTGCGCACACAACGTATGTGTATTTTTGTGTCAAAAAGATAAGAACCTATTGTGTGTGCACCCCCCCCTCCCCATTTTTTGAGTTCTATAAAAAAACTTTAAATCGCTTCAGGTAGAAAGTTAGCTAAGACCATGTATGAGGTCCCATCAATTTTTCATAATTTTTGGATGAATATATAATTTTAAAGTACACATATCCTAAGAAATAAATATTTGTGTGTGCACCCCCATAATTTTGAGAAAAAAATCATTTTTTAGTTTTCTTTTTTTTGAGTGCATGTAGAATGGAGTTTATTAAAAACTACTTTTTAAAATTTTGGATGAAAAAATCATAAATTGTGCACCAAAATGTATGCATAGGTTTTTGCAAGAAAACAAGGCACTAGTAAAAGAAATTATGGATGAAAGCCTTAAGCTAATTGGATTTTAGAAAGAATTATATCGTCATCAATGTAAAACCGAGCTTGACACTCGTAGTATAATTTATTTTTGAATATTATATTTTAATGCATGAGATATTAGGGTGCACACATGAAATTTTGATGTTCTTCTCTCAAACACGATTGTAATCACGCAAAAATAGTCCAAACCTTTAGTTTCAAAATCCAAGGCAAATCCAAGCCTATGGATTGGGAATTTAAAACCCAAAAGAGATTAAACATGAGTGCGTTATAACATGAGTGCATTATAATGTGCTCACATTATAATACGCTCGGGTTTCAATGTGTTATGTGGTATATGTGTTTTTGGCATGTTTCTATTGACTATATTTTATTATTATTTATATTTATTATTATTTATATTTTATTATTTCTTATACTTTAAATTTATTTTAGTAAATATAATGTGTTAGGGTCACTCTACACCTTATAAAACTAGTCTCATAGCTCCATCTGTCACAGTTTAGAAGATAGTTTTTCATATTCTAATTTGGTTAGTACATAGGTATTTTTCAAGATTTCAGCATTCAACATTCAATCTTTTAGGGTTTAAATTATACAATGGATATCTATTTTATGAAATAATATAGTCATTGTTTAGGTTCTGGGGCATTTTGGATTGGTTATTTACATTTATAGGATTGTTTAGGAAGATTTAGGAAAGGTTTACTCATTTAAGGGAAATCTTCTCAACAACGAGTTTTCTAGGTGTAGGGAACAAACACTCTAATGGTGAAATTTGACTTCTTACGATTTTGGGAGCTACATAAGGAGTTAGGAGGAAAATAAATAGGCAATGGAAAGATATTTGAATCCTATACATGTTGATAACATCCATTTTTCTCTAAGAATTGAAGGTTTCATGAATAATTTCAAGATAATGTAGCTACCCCTTTCGGTTCCAGAAAAAAATGGCCCTAAATTTGTAAGTACTAAAGATATGATCACCACATGGTGATAGGTTAATATTTGTAAACATTGATAAGTACCTCTAGGAATGGGCACTATCATAATTAGACTATTATGTACCATGGGTAAGGATCTCATGACAATGAAGCCAATTTTTGTGAGTTGAAAACACCTTCGTAATGCCCCATATAATGTTTTTAAGTGAAAAAACTTCTAACATGAACTTTAAACCCTAAACCCTAATCCCTAAACCATAAACCATAAACTTAAACCCTAAACCCTAAACCTTAAACCATGAGACCTAAACCCTAAACCATAAACAATCAACCCTTAACCATGAGCCCTAAACCTTAAACCCTAAACCCTTAACCATAAACCCTTAACCATGAACCTTAAACCTTAAACCCTAAACCATGAACCATGAACCCTAAAACCTAAACCATGAACCATAAACCATAAACACTAAACCATGAGTTGTTAATCTTAAACCATAAACCCTAAACCTTAAGAATTCAACCCATAACCCTAAGCCCTAAACCTTAAACCTTGAACCATGAGCCCTAAATGCTAAACCATAAACCCTAAACCTTAAACCCTCAACACTAAATCCTAAATAATAAACCCTAAACCCTAGACATTAAACCCTAAACCCTGATCCTTGAATAGTTCTGAGTTAATCAAACACCCTCTAAGATAGTTCAAGAAATATATTAAGCATCTAGAGGTGATGTCAGAGAATATTGGAAGTGTTGGAGGAAATTTAGGAAGATTTAGGAATATTAGTTAGGGTTTAGGGTTTAGGGTTTAGGGCTCATGGTTTAGGGCTTAGGGTTTAGGGATTAGTGTTTAGGGTTTAGGGTTTAGGGTTTATGGTGGTAAAAATAGGGTTTAAGTTTTAGGTTTTATGGTTTAGGGCTCATGGCTCAGGGTTTAGGGATCATGGTTTAGAGTTAAGGATTAAGGGTTTATGTTTTAGGGTTTAGGGTTTAGGGTTTATGGTTTAGGATTTAGGGTTTAATGTTTAGGCTCAGGGCTCAAGGTTTAGGGTTTTGGGATCTGAGCTTAAGGTTTAGGGTTTAGGGAACAAGATTTAGGGTTTAGGTTTTAAGGCTAAGGGTTTAAGATTTAGGGTTTAAGATTTAGGATTTAAGGGTTAGGGTTTAAGGCTAAGGGTTTAGGATTTAGGGTTTAGGGGTTAGGGTTTAGGGCTTGAGGTTTAAGGCTTAGGGTTTACGGCTCAAAGTTTAGGTTTGATGGCCTAGGATTTATGTTTTAAGGTTTAGGGTCCATGGTTTATGGTTTATGGTTTAGGTTTTAGGGTTTAGGGTTTAGGTTCTAGGGTTTAGGGTTTAGGGTTTATGGCTTATGGCTTAGGGTTTAGGATTTAGGGTTTAGGGTTCAAGGTGATAAAAATAGGGTTTAGGATTTAGGGTTTAGGTTTTGGGGTTCAAGGTTTAGGATTTAGCATTTAGGGATTACAACTTAGGGCTTAGGTGTAGGATCAGACAATACCTCTCTAGGTGTAACTCCCCTCTTGAGGATCATATTCATATTCGATGTTTGTCATCGAAGAGGGAAACTCCCTTATCAAATTAGTTATTCAGTATGACGTGGAAGATGAGTAAAGAAAATGAAATTTTGAGAATTATATCTTATTTTTAATTAGTACTAAATATTAACAAGAATAATATGGCTTCCGACTATGTAAATACGAGGGCATGACAATATTAGTGCCATATTTCCTAGTCTCGTGCCTAGAACCATCATTGAGTCTTCTTGTGCAAAATATGCATAGTAATAGGGGTATGACTAAGAATACAAAGGAGTTATCAATCACCTAGTAAATAAATTTTTTTTGTTTAAAGGATCCAACAACCAGTTACAAGGCAACAATTGTCGTTAATAAGTTTCAGAACAATTCTAGTCTATTAGAAAATAATTTTCTTTTATTAATAATTATTAGAGGTCACAAGGTCAAAAATTAAGGGTTAGAAGTTTTAATTAGGTTTAGAGGTAAATTATCACCATACCCACTCTCTAACAGCTTAAAGATTCAAATTGATTTTTCTCACACTTAATGCATTCAAAATTTCCCTAAATCATTTCCATTGGATAGGAAATTTCCTCACCTTTCCATTGATATAAAGAAGTCCTCCTAACTCCTCATAAAACTCAAGTTATGGGCCGGCGGACCTTGGGAGGAAAATTTTCCCCAAGAGCGGGCCTGCTGGGCCTGGGGAGAAAAATTTTCCCAAAGGGCGGGTTGGTGGAGCGGGGAGAGGATTTTTTGAAATTTTCCCTCTTCAAAGAAAAAGTGAAATTTACCTCCATACACCCCACAAGGGTCCGAGGAGGACATGTGTCACCCTCCAAGCCAAAGCACAGGAAAACCAGACTTGGAGGAATATACGAATTTTAGACTTTTTTGGGAGAAAAAGTGCAAGGGGGTAAATTTTGCACGTGCCTCACGCCCATGATCCCAAAAACAAGATTTTTCCAAGGCAAGGGTATGGATGAACGGGGCATCAGAGATACTTTTGATTTTTCCAGATAAAATTTTAAAAAGTTTGAAGTATCAAAAAGTTTCAAGCCTCCTCCACCCACCTAAGGTGCCACGTGTCGTAAGCATTCATTTTGTGGGTCATTGTGGGGTCAGTGGAGAGATTTAAGAAAATTTTCAAAAACTTTTTTTTTTTTTAAAAACCCAAGGAAGAAAATGGTGCCACACCTCCATCATTACCTCTTGAGGAGGCACATGGTAGCTTTTGATTGGTCATGCGGGCTAGCAGGGGTGGTAGAAAATTTTAAAAAATTTTCCCAAAAATTTCCTAAGTGTTTTAAGGAAAAAAATTGGGGCATGGACCCACTGCCAAGGAAAAATTTTCCCAAAATTTTCCAATGAAGAAGAAAACTTAGAGGGCCATAAATTTTGATAGAGAGCTCAGTTTTGGGAAAATAAGGACTTTCTGGAAATCTCTCGACACCCTCTTTGCACAAGAATCATTAATTTTAGATTTTGATAAAGTTTAAGGGGTCAATTTTAAGAAAAATGTTCTCAGAGATTTTTAAAAGTAAACTGGTAAATTTTAACTTATAAATTTTGTTCAATTTGATCTTCTCCTTCACTCAACATGCCAAACATACATGGAGGATTATTCTAAGAAGGATTTAGGATGCATTTGGAAGGTAATTTTTCTTGATTGATTTCAAATTTGAATTTTTACAACTTCTGACAACTAAAAGACTGTGAAAAGGTTTGGGCCCAATTTTGCAATGTTTTAAAATATTTCCTTAAGTGTTTTAGTCTACTTGGAATCATTTTGATCACCTTAAGATCAATTTAATATTTCATTTGTCTTTTATAGCTTGCAGGTCATTTTCGATTAATTTTGATAAAAATTTTACAAGTATACAAAATGGAATAAAAGATGGAGTTTATACAATTCAAAAAAGATTAGTCTATGCCTTTTGCTATACTTAACAACATTGAATTCATTCCATGCTCCAATTTAAAGTAGTTATCTTTCCTTCAATCAAAATGTAGAAAAAAAATGTAGATTCTATTCTTTTCCAATCATGCATTTCAAAAGACAGACAATGCATTTTCTTTCATACATATTTCCTTCTTCCATTTTCCAACCAGGATTTCAAATACAGAATTTAAATATAAAATGTCATTCTAAACAAGGTAAGACAACTTCCATAAGTTCAATGAATGTTTTACAATTATTTTCATATATATTTTCAAAATACAACATACAGAATACATGTCTTTCTTTTCTAATAACAGAACTGAATATAGAGCACAACTCTTTTACATTACAAATTTCAACTTTTTTTTATTCTTTCCAAAAATATCATACAAATTACATTTCTTCACATTCTTTCAAAGAAAAAACAAATTCTATCTCTTTTTCATTTCACTTTACAAATTTCATAATCCATACATCCTCTTTCCATTTCAAAACATTTACAATACATCCACTTCAAAGTGGGAAAGGTTACAATGGGATTTCATTTCACATGGACTGTCAAACTATCTTTCTCCTCTACTCTAGAATAACAACATGAATTTCTCCTTTTGGATCACAACAAAGGCAGGGAAAGGCAACGCTCTCCACCCAACCAAGACATCCAATGAAAGGAGAAGACATCCTTCTTCATTGGCCCCCAAGCCCCAACCACAATGCAATAAGAAATGTATTTCAACTCATGGCAACAACAAGCTTCCACATCACAAAGCAATCTTTCAACATGCACATTTCAAATTAAAAACACAGTCCAAACAAAACAACAGTTTACAACTACATTGAAACATTAAGATAGAACTCAGGCTTCATCATGCAAGCCAAAGGAGCAAGAACTATGGGGAAGCTTGCTTATGCCTCCCAATGGGAATTGGGTATCCACCTATAACAAACCACCAATATAAATCATCACACATATCCTTATGCCCCCCATAATCCCTCCTTATGCCCCCACAAATTTCCTTATGCCCCCACAAAGTAAGAAATGCAAGCTATTTCTTTTCCATGGTGGATCCCAATCCCAAACTCCTCTCACAAGAATTTTGATGCCACTGGCATTCCCTTATGCCCCCACATGATTCCCCATAGCCTTCTCCTACACCATTCCTAGGCAGTCTACTACCAAACAACCAACAAACACACAAAACATTCACCATTCACACAAACATAAAAAATAAAAAAGCATATATGAAGAGCTAAGCTCCTACCTCTCCATGGTAGATTTTGTTCCAAAACCACAAGCTTTCAATGCCAAAATACAATCCCAAAATCAAGCAATGCCCAAGTATGAAATGCTCTCCAATCTCCTCCAAAATCAACAAGAGCTCCAAACAGCCAAGGAAAATTCACCCCAAGGAAGCATTCCAAAAGTTCAACAACCCAAAACAAAAAAGGAGTTTCAATTTTATAGAAGAGGGAAGAGAAGAGGATGAGGTGGATCCATGTAGGATGCCACATCACACATCCTCAACTCCAACACAAAATTCAAATTCATTCTCCAAAGCACAATAAAGAGGTGGGTGAATAATATGACAAATAAACTTACACACTCCAAAAGCCCACACCCCAAAGGACTGAATTTAATAAAATGTAAGAAGAGTGCAATTAAAACTTACAATTTGTCTTCCCAAAAATGCATTAAAAAGGTCTAAAATCAACCTCCAACCATAGGTATGGTTGGTAAATAAAATTAAGAGGTATGGGACAAGTTTTACTTGTCCCACAAGCCTCCAAAAATAGCCTCCAAGGACAAATTCAAATTTCCAAGGAGGTGGAGTGTTTCATACTCCAAAATCTGACTTACACAACTCTTACACATACTTACACATCACTTACCACATTTAATACAAGATCCAACAACTTCTATAATTACTTTCTTATATCCCAAATTTGATTTATTTATTTATTTTAACAATATGATTACTCACATTAATTCTCCACAATTAAAAGAATAATGAAAGGGGTAAATGCATCACAAAATAAACACATGCAAACAATAATAAAAGGGAACCACATTAATAAAATACACAAAGCCCTTGGTCACATTCAAAGGTAATCCCCCATGGGAATCCCTAACAAAAACAACACACACACACAAAAAATACATGTTTCCATGGTGACCTTGTTGAATTCATCTAGAATTCCAATGTGGTTGGTCTCCAATCCCCGATGTTTGTTGTGATAGTTTAACTACAAAACACAAATACCTCCTTCGGCCTCATGGCCATATCAGAACATCCAACATGATATAAATATAATCACAAAATCATCTATACATATGAATCACAACAACATCAAGGAAATCAACAATATCACTTACAATTTATATCAACAACTATATCATCATCATATAATGTCCATTTTCTAGGTCTACTCACAATATCCAAAAATCACATGTCCAAACAACATTCATAATATATCCATGTCAAATAGTATATCATCATCCACATATGAAGTGTCTCTAATAATCATCATGCATCATAACTAAATCAAGATCAACAATAATCCATGGTCCAACATCTAACATCATACTAAATCAAAACCATAATAATGTCCATAATGTAATCAATAGTATCAAGATCAGTATCAAAAGGTGTCAAAGGGAAGTGGGCACTACATCCCCTCCCCTTAGACTCAACTTCCTCCTAGAAGTCACTGGAACAAATGTGGAAATTGAACTCATAATAAGGTAGCATCCTCCCATGTAGCTGCAGTCTCATCATATCTGTCCCACTACACCCAAACCTGATCAACCTCTCTACCTCGAAGGCCCAGGGTCCTACGATCTAGGATGTGAATGGGCTCCACCATCACCTACCCCTGATCCTACACCTGTAATGATGTCCAATCTAACACATGAGAAGGATCTATAACATATCTCCTAAGAACTAAAACATGAAACACATCATGTATGCGAGACAAGCTAGGTGGCAATGCTAGATGGTAGGCCAAAGGGCCGATACGCTCCAAGATCTCAAAAGGACCAACGAATCTAGGAGCTAACTTAGAACCTTTTCCATAATGGATAGGGATCTTATGTGGCCTAACATGAAGGAACACCTTCATGCCCACATCAAAACTATGGTCGGTCCTATGCTTGATCTGCATACTTCTTCTGTCTATCATGTGCCTCTTGTAGTCTCTATCTGATCAATACCACCTGCTACTCCATGTCTTACAACAAAGATGGTCCAAGAGAAACCATGTCCTCTAACTTGTCCCAACTAAGAGGTGTCCTACACTCTCTACCATACAAATCCTAAAAGGAGCCATGCCTATAGAACTCTAAAACTATTATTGTAGGAAAACTCCACTAAGTACAAGTACTCCTCCCATTTAGACTTTGATCCATCACATACATCCTGAGCATGTCCTCTAAAATTTGATTCACCTACTTAGTCTTCCATCTATCTCGGGTGATATGTTGTGCTGAATTTGATCTTCATCCCGAGGGCATACTACATGGTAGTCCAAAAATGTGAAGTATATAAAGGATCACGGTCAAATGATCTTCCATGGAATCCCATGTAACCTGATGATCTCATCCAAATATACCTATGCCACTGCTCTAGCTATATAAGTGGTCTTCACCAGAGAAAAGTGAGCCACTTTTGTCAATTTATCAACCGTGACCATGATGGCATCATGGTGATATCTCGACATCGGTAGCCCAATAATGAAATCCATGGAAATGGTGTCCCACTTCCATTCCGGTATAGCATGAGGAAAGAGAAGGCCAGCTAGATGTTGATGCTTGGCCTTAACTCTCTAGCACTCTAAACATCATGACATGAACTGGGCCACATCTCTCCAAAGTCCTCTCCAATGATACAACTGTCTCAAGGTGGCGTGCATCTTCTTCACCCCGGATGGGCTGAATAGGGTGCATGATGTGCCTCTACCAAGATGTCCTACCTCAAGCCTCCATCTCTGGGAACATAAATCCAGCCTCTGTTCCTGAAGAAGACCATCTGCCTCTAAGGAAAAACCATCAAAATTCCCCTCGAGGGGTCTCTAGACTCGATCTCTACTCAAACTGCAATGTAGAAGCTATCAAGAGGAAGTTGCTAAAGAATCCTACTCCACAAATCTATGCTCACTGAGGTGGCCATAGCCACATGTCTCCATCTACTGAGAGCATCTACCACCACATTCTCCTTCCCCTTCACATGCTCTATCTCCATATCATACTCACAAAGAAACTCCATCCAATGCCACTAGACGAGCATTGAGATTGGGCTGCGTGAAGAGGTGGCATGAAGACTCAAGTGATCTATCCTGAGTGTGAATCTCCACCAAGAAGAAAGTGCCTCCATCAAACCAAAGCATGCACAAACTACCACAAGCTCAAGATCATGAGTCAGATAATTAAGCTCGTAATCCTTGAGTTTTGAGACTCAAAAGCTACTACTCTACCCTCTTGCATCAACACACCTCCAAGCCCTACTAAAGAAGCATCCGTGTAAACAAAAAACTCACCATGTGGATCCGACACTACAAGAATAGGTGTTGTAGTGAGACACTCCTTCAATGTCCTGAAGGCTTTCTCACATTTGTCTAAAAAAAACTTCTTCCCTTTCCTCTTTGAAGGGAAGTGATGGGGTGTGTAATCTGAGAGAAGTCTTGAACAAATCTCCTGTAGTACCCTACTAATCCCATGAAGTTGCATACCTCAGTCATAGTAGTGGGTGCTGGCCAATCCATAATGGCTCTAATCTTGGAAGGATCGATGGTGATACCTTCCCCATAAATGATATGACCCAAATATTGCACTTCCATCTGAAAGAATGCACACTTCTCCAAGTTCCCGTAAATTTGTTGCTCCCAAAGACACTGAAGAACCTGGCGAAGGTGCCCTCATGCTCCTCACATACGTGAGTAAATAAAATGTCATCAAGGAAGATGAGCATGAAGTGATCTAAGAAGGTCTTGAATACCCCATTCATCAAACTCATAAATACTAAAATTAGTCAAACCAAAAGGCACCACTGTGAACTCATAGTGGCCATATCTCATATGGAAGGTGGTCTTATGAATGTCCACCTCCGAAATCCTCAACTAATGGTAGCCTTGACTTAAGATCAATCTTAGAGAAAACCATGGCTCCCTTCATCTAATCAAACAAATCATCAATGCGTGAGGAAGGGGATAATGATTCTTGATCGTTACCTTATTCAATTGGTGGTAATCAATACACAACCACAAGGATCCATCCTTCTTCTTCACAAAGATCACCGGTGCACCCCAAGGGGATACACTAGGATGGATAAGGCCTTTCTCCAAAAGGCCCTCAAGCTACAACTTGAGCTCACAGAGCTCTGGGGTGGTCATCCGATAAGGTGCTCATGAGATAGGCTCTGCTCCTGAAACCAGATCTATATGAAAATCAATCTCACGTGGGGTGGTAACCCCGATAGCTCCCCTAGAAAGACATCTAAAAACTCTCTCAAAATGGGGTGATCATCTAGTGATGGTCCACTAGACCCATCCTCTGATCTATCACTAACTGTAACAACATACATCTGACAACCCCATCACACACCGCTTAAGCTGCATAGCAGGAGATGGTGTGAATAGAAATGGGTCTCCTAACCCCTAAAATCACCGACTCCACTCCCAAATCATCTACACAAGATATAGTCTTGTGGTAACAATCCATCCTAGCCCTATGTGCAAATAACCAATCCATACCCAAAATGACTCCATACGAGCCCAAAGGAAGGATACAAGATCCGAGGTAGTGGTGAAAGGTCCCAAATCCACTACACACTCCTTAACTAAGGAGTCTACAGAGATCTTGGCTCCAGAAAGCCATCTCAACATCCCAACTATGACCCTACCTAACTACCACCAGCCTGCATCACTCTACTAAAGATGGTGCAATGAAAGAATCAGAAGAACCAGAATCAAACAAGATGGAGGTAGGAATACCCCCAATGCTACCTATAGTCTCAATGACTATACTCTGATGCTCTGCCTAGCGGTTCTCAACCACTACAAATCATGTGGTGCGTCCCATGTCACCAACAGTCAGCTCTAAGATCTATGTCTTACCCTTGTTGTTAGGGTTCTGTGGGTAGTCTCTCCAAAAATGTCCAATAACACCACAACCAAAACAACCACCTGATCCTCCCCAATGAGTAGCACCTCCAGTAGGTGCTCTGGAAGTCTATGGTGTGGATCTTGATGATCCACTACGGGTCTATTGAGGTCTCTACTGCTAGTGAGCTCCCACTGACTGAGCTCTAGGTCCACCTGTGTCCTGATGGGACCCTAGGAGGAGGCCCCATACTCCAACCTCTATGCATCAACTCTCTGTGGAGGTCTATAAGGTGGGTGGACTTGTTGTTGACTACTACTACTACTGGGTCTAAAGGATGACTGTGTTGAAACCCTATCCACCACAAGGAGGAAGAGGTATTGACCCCCTCGATCTACTTGTCCTACATCTATTATATGTGGCTCTGGACTCAGTCTCTAGCCTGCTGGGTCTTTCCCCCGAGTCTCCTCTGCTATATAGGCCTTCTCGACAACCTCAACTAATGTCTATGGGACAATGGATCCACACTACACCTCCAATGTCTAGATTCAGGCCCCGATGAACCTATGGATCCACACCTACTCATCTGCATGTACTCAACATACTAGAGTAGATCTAAAAACCTACTCTCATACTCTACTACTGAAAGAGATGCCTATCGGAGGTCATGAAACTCATCTATCCACTGCTGTATGAACCTCCGTGACAAATATCTACTCCTAATCTCTCCTCAAATAGCTCCTAGGTCACTATCTCAGAATCAACATGGAGCTTCTACTCCTCTGTTCCTCCACCATACTCCTACTCCATCCCTCAAGATGGATCACAACACGAAGCTTTCATGTTACTAGAACAAGGACAAAGCTTGAAGCAACCGCTCAAGCTCACTAGCCAAGCCTCTTCTTGAAACCCACCTATGTCACTAGAATAATGTGAGGGTCAAGCTTCAGGATCTCCCTGATGTGATCTGTAGCTGTGGTCTGATGGCCTCTAGGTCTCTCTGCATGCTCATCCCTAAGCCTAGGGCTCGAGACCTCTCTCTATGCTCTGAAACTTGGTCACCCTGTCCCCTCTGTGGTGACTCTACCCTGGATGACTCTCTAATGGGATTTCTCTCCTCTATGCTCCTCACTGGGTCGAGGAGATACCTGACCCTCAATGGAAATGTCCCTATCATGTCTAGCTGCACGTCCTCCTACTAATCCTCCGCATAGAGCAGGCATTAACATCCTGAAGAGTCTATAAAATCTGGGGTAGGATGGCTACTACAACCTAATCTAGTGGTGGTAAGTCTAGGTCTATGTGAAAAGTCCCCTCATCTCATCTACGCCTCTACATAGACCAAGGTGAGAGTTAGTTCATTTTCTAAGTTTTATTCAATTTCCATGTTTACTAAAATATGCAATTTCTAAACTAAGTTGTTTTCTAGATTTAAAAGTGTGCTAGGTTTAAGTTTCATGTCTCAAGTTTTCTAGTGTGCCCAATGGTCCAAGATTTTGAACCACTGCTCTGATACCAAGTGTAATGCCCATTAAAACAACCCACTTGAGACCCAAGAAACAACCTAGGATTAGTTAGGAAAATTATGGAATAATTTTTTTTTTTAAAAAGGATCCAACAACTAGGTTGTAAGGCAACAATTGTCACTAACAAGTTCCAAAACAATTCTAATCTACTAGAATATAATTTTCTTTTATTAATAATTATTAGAGGTCACAAGGTCCAAAATTAAGGGTTAGAAGTTTCAATTAGGTTTAGAGGGTAAATTATCACCATACCCACTCTCTAACAGGCTTAAAGATTCAACTTGATTTTTCTCACACTTAATGCATTCAAAATTTCCCTAA
Organism: Taxus wallichiana var. yunnanensis; assembly: GCA_018340775.1. NCBI lineage: Eukaryota > Viridiplantae > Streptophyta > Pinopsida > Cupressales > Taxaceae > Taxus > Taxus wallichiana. The sequence goes on along the minus strand of CM031243.1, from coordinate 297,747,382 downwards.
ATCATTTCCATTGGATAGGAAATTTCCTCACCTTTCCATGATATAAAGAAGTCCTCCTAACTCCTCATAAAACTCAAGTTATGGGCCGATGGGGCCTTGGGGGAAAATTTTCCCAAGAGTGGGCCTACGGGCCTAGGGATGAAAATTTTCCCAAAGGGCGGGTTGGCGGAGGGGAAAGGTTTTAGAAATTTTCCTCTTTGGGGGAAAAAAATTTTTCACTTTGCCTCCACGTGCCCCATGGAGCCCGAGGAGGACACGTGGTCAAGCCCTCCAATGGCCGGGGAAAATGGGAAAAAAGGGAAGGAGGAAACATAAGAATTTTGGGAGAATTTTTCAAAAGGCAAGGGTTAAATTTTACATTGCACCACGCATCGATCCCGTGATGCCATGTGTCAAATGATTTTTCCAAGGTAAGGGTGGGAGTGTAAGCATGGGTCAAAGAACCATTAGAGAAATTTTAGGAAAAATTTAAGAAAAAATTTTAAAAAAAAGATAAAGTTTCAAAAGTTAAACCCTCCACCAACCTCCCAAGGCCGCCACGTGTCAAACCATCATCATTGGGTTCGGTGGGGGCCGGGTGCAGAGGAAATTAAGAAAATTTTTCCAAAAATTTTTAAAAAAATGCCAAGGAAGAAAATGGTGTCGTGCCTCTCCATTGCCTCATGAGGCCATGTGGCAGCCTCGATTGGCTTGATGGGCAAGGCGGGGGAAAATTTTTAAAAATTTTCCCAAAATTTTTCCTAAGTGTTTTAAGGAAAAATTCAGGCCGCGGGCCCGCCAAGGAAATTTTTTCCCAAAATTTTAATGCCAAGTGAAGAAAACTTCAGAGGGCCATAAATTTTGATAGAGAGCTTAGTTTTGGGAAAACAAGGAATTTCTAGAAAGATCTCAACGCCCTCTTTGCACAGAGTCATTAATTTTAGATTTTGATAAAGTTTAAGGGTCAATTTTAAGAAAATGTTCTGTAGATTTTTAAAGCAAACTAGTAAATTTTAACTTATAAATTTTGTTCAATTTGATCTTCTCCTTCACTCAACATGCCAAATAAACATGGAGGATTATTCTAAGAAGGATTTAGGATGCATTTGGAAGGTAATTTTGCTTGATTGATTTCCAATTTGAATTTTTACAACTTCTGACAGCAAAAAGACTATGAAAGGTTTGGGCCCAATTTTGCAATGTTTTAAAATATTTCCTTAAGTGTTTTAGTCTACTTGGAATCATTTTGATCACCTTAAGATCAATTTAATATTTCATTTGTCTTTTATTTAGCTTGCAGGTCATTCGATTAATATTTGATAAAATTTTTTACAAAGTATAAAAATGGAATAAAAGATGGAGTTATACAATTAAAACAAGGATTATTATGCCTTTTTCTATACTTAACAACATTGAATTCATTCCATGCTCGTCTTAAACATTTAGTTATTTCCTTCAATAAAATGTAGAAAAAAATGTAATTCTATTATTTTCCAATCATGCATTTTCAAAAAGACAGACAATGCATTTTCTTCATACATATTTCCTTCTTCCAGTTTTCCAACCAGGGATTTCAAATACAGAATTTTAAATATAACAATGTCATTCTGAACAAGGTAAGACAACTTCCATAAGTTCAATGAATCTTTTACAATTCTTTTCATATATATTTTCAAAATACAGCATACATAATACATGTCTTTCTTTTCTAATAACAGAACTGAATACAAAGCACAACTCTTTTACATTTCAAATTTCAACTTTTTTTTATTCCTTCCCAAAATTCATCATACAAATTACATTTCCTTCACATTCTTTCAAAGCAAAAATGAGTCTATCTCTTTTTCATTTCACTTTACAAATTTCATAATCCATACATCCTCTTTCCATTTCAAAACATTTACAATACATCCACTTCAAAGTGGGAAAGGTTACAATGGGATTTCATTTCACATGGACTGTCAAACTGTCTTTCTCCTCTCTCTCCAGAACAACAACATGAATTTCTTATTTTTGATCACAACAAAGGTAGGGGAAAGGAAACTCTCTCCACCCAACCAAGACATCCAATGAAAGGAGAAGCCATCCTTCTTCATTGGCCCTGAGCCCCAACCACAATGCAATAAGAAATGTATTTCAACTCATGGCAACAACAAGCTTCCACATCACAAAAAAAATCTTTCAACATGCACATTTCAAATTAAAAACACAGTCCAAAAAAAATAGCAGTTTACAACTGCATTGAAACATTAAGACAAAACTCAGGCTTCATCATGCAAGCCAAAGGAGCAAGAACTATGGGGGAAGCTACTTATGCCTCCCAATGGGAATTGGGTATCCACCTGTAACAAACCACCAATATAAATCATCACACATATCCTTATGCCCCCACAATCCCTCCTTATGCCCCCACAAATTTCCTTATGCCCCCACAAAGTAAGAAATGCAAGCTATTTCTTTTCCATGGTGGATCCCAATCCCAAAATCCCTCCACAAGAATTCTGATGCCACTGGCATTCCCTTATGCCCCCACATGATTCCCCATAGCCTTCTCCTACACCATTCCTAGGCATCTACCCAACAACCAACAAACACACAAAACATTCACCATTCACACAAACATAAAAAGAAATAAAAGCATATATGAAGAGCTAAGCTCCTACCTCTCCATGGTAGATTTTGTTCCAAAACAACAAGTTTTCAATGCCAAAATACATTCACAAAATCAGCAATTCCCAAGTATGAAATTCTCTCCAATCTCCTCCAAAATCAACAAGAGCTCTAAACAACCAAGGAAAATTCAACCCAAGGAAGCATTCCAAAATTTCAACAACCCAAAACAAAGCAAAGAGTTTCAATTTTATAGAAGAGGGAAGAGAAGAGGATGAGGTGGATCCATGTAGGATGCCACATCACACATCCTCAACTCCAACACAAAATTCAAATTCATTCTCCAAAGCACAATAAAGAGGTGGGTGAATAATATGACAAATAAACTTACACACTCCAAAAAGCCCACACCCCAAAGGACTGAATTTAATAAAATGTAAGAAGAGTGCAATTAAAACTTACAATTTGTCTTCCCAAAATGCATTAAAAAGGTCTAAAATCAACCCTCCAACCATAGGTATGGTTGGTAAATAAAATTAAGAGGTATGGGACAAGTTTTACTTGTCCCACAAGCCTCCAAAATAGCCTCCAAGGACAAATTCGAATTTCCAAGGAGGTGGAGTGTTTCATACTCCAAAATCTGACTTACACAACTCTTACACATACTTACACATCACTTACCACATTTAATACAAAAGCCAAAACTTCTATAATTACTTTCTTATATCCCAAATTTGATTTATTTATTTATTTTAACAATATGATTACTCACATTAATTCTCCACAATTAAAAGAATAATGAAAGGGGTAAATGCATCACAAAATAAACACATGCAAACAATAATAAAAAGGAACCACATTAATAAAATACACAAAACCCCTTGGTCACATTCAAAGGTAATCCCCCATGGGAATCCCTAACAAAAACACACACACACACACACAAAAAAACATGTTGTCATGGTGACCTTGTTGAATTCATCTAGAATTCCAATGTGGTTGGTCTCCAATCCCCCGATGTTTGTTGTGATATTTTAACCTGCAAAACACAAATACCTCCTTCAGCCTCATGGCCATATCAGAACATCCAACATGATATAAATATAATCACAAAATCATCTATACATATGAATCACAACAACATCAAGGCAATCAACAATATCACTTACAATTTATATCAACAACTATATCATCATCATATAATGTCCATTTTCTAGGTCTACTCACAATATCCAAAATCACATGTCCAACAACATTCATAATATATCCATGTCAAATAGTATATCATCATCCACATATGAAGTGTCTCTAATAATCATCATGCATCATAACTAAATCAAGATCAACAATAATCCATGGTCCAACATCTAACATCATACTAAATCAAAACCATAATAATGTCCATAATGTAATCAACAATATCAAGATCAATATCAAAAAGGTGTCAAAGGGAAGTGGGCACTACATCCCCCTCCCCTTAGACTCGAATTCCTCTTGGAAGTCACTGGAAAAAATGTGGAAACTGAACTTCGTAATAAGGTAGCATCCTCCCATGTAGTTGCAGTCTCATCATATCTGTCCCACTACACCCAAAATTGATCAACCTCTCTTCCTCGAAGGCCCGGGGTCTTGCATCTAGGATGCAAATGGGATCCACCATCTCTTGGCCCTATTCCTACACTTGTAATGATGTCCAATCTAACACATGAGAAGGATCTCAGTAATAAATATCTCCTAAGAAACATGAAACACGCATGTATGCGTGACAGAAAGCGGTGGCAATGAGACAAGCCAAAGGGCCGATATGCTCCAAGATCTCAAAAGGACCACGAATGGTAGCTAACTTAGAACCTTTTCCATAATGGATAGGGCTCTTATGTGGCCTAACACAAAGGAACACCTTTATGCCCACAAAAAACTATATTCATTCCTATGATGATCTCGCATACTTATTTTGTTTGTCATGTGCCTCGTGTAGTCTTTGTCTGATCAATACCACCTATTACTCCATGTCCTGCAACAAAGCTAGTCCAAGAGAAACCTTGTCCTCTAGCCTATCCCAGCTAAGAGGTGTCATGCACTCTCTACCATACAAATCCTAAAAAGGAGCCATGCCTATGGAACTCTAAAAACTATTATTGTAGGCAAAATCCACTAAGTACATGTACTCCTCCCATCTAGACTACTGATCCATCACATACATCCTGAGCATGTCCTCTAAAATCTGATTCACCTACTCAATTTGTACATCTATCTTCTCATGATATGTTGTGCTGAAGTTCATATTTGTCCCAAGTGCATACTGCATGGTAGTCCAAAAATGTGAAGTATATAAAGGATCGCGGTCACTAATGATCTTCCACCGAATCCTTTGTAACTTTGACGATCTCATCCAAATATATATTGTGCCACCTTTGCTCTAGCTATATAAGTGGTCTTCATCAAGAAAATTGAGCCACTTTTGTCAAATTATCAACCATGACTATGATGGCATCGTGGTGATAACTAACATCGGTAGCCCAACAATGAAATCCATGGAAATGGTGTCCCACTTCCATTCCGGTATAGCATGAGGAAAGAGAAGACCATCTGGATGCTAATGCTTAGCCTTAACTCTTTTACACTCCAAACATCATGACACAAATGGGCCACATCTCTCCAAAGTCCTCTCCAATGATACAACTATCTCAAGGTGGTGTGCATCTTCTTCACCCTAGGATGGGTGAATAGGGTACACGATGTGCCTCTACCAAGATGTCCTGCCTCAAGCCTCCATCTCTGGGAACATAAATCCAACCTATTTTCCCGAGAAGCATCTGCCTCTAAGGAAAAACCATCAAACTTCCCTCAAGGGGTCTTTATGGCTCGATCTCTAATCTGGAATGCAATGTAGAAGTTGTCAAGAGGAAGCTTGAAGAAGAATCCTTTCTCCACAAATCTATGCTCACTAAGGTGGCCATAGCCATATGTATCCATCTTCCGAGAGCATGTGCCACCACATTCTCCTTCCCCTTCTTATGCTCTTGATCTCCATATCATACTCACAAAGAAACTCCATCCAATGCCCTGATGCATGTTGAGATTGGGTTATGTGAAGAGGTGGCGAAGGCTCAAGTGATATGTCCTGAGTGTGAATCTCCAACCAAGAATAAATTTCCTCCATCAAACCAAAGCATGCACAACCACCACAAGCTTAAGATCATGAGTTAGATAGTTAAGCTCATAATCCTTGAGTTTGCGAGACTCAAAAGCTACAACTCTACCCTCCTGCATCAACACACCTCCAAGCCCTACTAAGAAGCATCCATGTAAATGAAAAACTCACCCTGTGGATCTGGCACTACAAGAATAGATGTTATAGTGAGACACTCCTATAGTGTCCTGAAGGCTTGCTCACATCTTGTCTGACCAAAAAACTTCTTCCCTTTCCTCTAAAGGGAAGTGATGGGGTGTGCAATCTGAGAGAAGTCCTGAACAAATCTCCAATGTATTGCCCTAATAATCCCATGAAGTTGCATATCTCAGTCATAATAGTGGGTGCTAGCCAATCCATAATGGCTCTAATCTTGGAAGGATTGATGGCGATACCTTCCCTAGAAATGATATGACCCAAATACTACACTTTCATCTAAAAGAATGCACACTTCTCCAAGCTCCCATAAATTTTCTACTCCCGAAGACACTGAAGAACCTAGAAAAGGTTCCCCTCATGCTCCTCACACGTATGTGAGTAAATCAAAATTTCATCAAGGAAGATGAGCATGAAGCGATCTAAGAAGGTTCTGAATACCCCATTCATCAAACTCATAAACATTGCGGGGGCATTAGTCAAACCAAAAGGCACCACTGATGAACTCATAGTGGCCATATCTTGTATGAAAGGTGGTATTATGAATTTCTACCTCTGAAATCCTCAACTGATGATATCTTGACTTAAGATAAATCTTAGAGAAAATCATGGCTCCCTTCATCTGATCAAACAAATCATCAATACATGGAAGGGGATAACAATTCTTGATCATTACCTTATTCAACTGGTGGTAATCAATACACAACCACAAGGATCCATTCTTCTTCTTCACAAAGATCATTGGTGTACCCCAAGGGGATACTAGGACATATAAGGCCCTTCTCCAAAAGACCTTTAAGTTGTAAACTTGAGCTCATAGAGCTCTGGGGTGGTCATCCGATAAGGTTCTCATGAGATAGGCTCTACTCCCAGAACCATATCTATATGAAAATCAATCTCACGTGGGGGTGGTAACCTCGGTATCTCCCCTAGAAATACATCTACAAACTCTCTCAAAATGGGATGATCATCTAGCAATGGTCCATTAGACCCATCCTCTAATCTATCACTCATCGTAATGTACATACATCTTATAACCCATCGCACACACCACTTAAATTGCATAGCGGAGATGGTGTGAATAGAAATGGGTCTCCGACACCTAAAATCACTAACTCTACTCCTAGATCATTTACAAAGATATAGTCTTGTGGTAACAATCCATCCTGAACCTGTGCGAGATAACCAATCCATACCTAAAATGACTCCATACGATCCCAAAGGAAGGATACAGAGATCTGAGGTAGCGGTGAAAGGTCCCAACACACTCTCTTAACTAAGGATTCTAACTAGATCTTGGCTCCAGAAGCCATCTCAACATCCCAACTATGACCCTACCTAACTACCACTAGCCTGCATCGCTCTACTAAAGATGGTGCAATGAAAGAATCATAATAACTAGAATAAAACAAGATGGAGGTAGGAATACCCCCAATACTACATATATTCTCAATGACTATACTCGATGCTTGCCAGCGGTTCTCAACCACTGCATAAATCCTGTGGCTATGTCCCATGTCACCAACAATCGGCTCTGAGATCTATGTATTACCCTTGTTGTTAGGGTTTTGTGGGTAGTCTCTCCAAAAATGTCTAGTAACACCACAACCAAAACAACCACCTGATCCTCCCCAATGAGTAGCACCTCCAGTAGGTGCTCTAAAAGTTGTGGTATGGATCTTGATGATCCAACGGTGGTCTATTGAGGTCTCTATTGGCAAGCTCCCACCGATGAGATCTAGGTCCACCTCAGTGTCCTGATGGGACCCCTAGGAGGAGGCCCCATACTTTGACCTCTCTGTGCATCAACTCTTTATGGAGGTCTAAAAGGTGGGAGGGACTATGGTCATTGTTGTTGTTGTTGTGGTCTAAGGATTACTTTTTTGAATCCTATCCACCACGAGGAAGAGGTATTGACCCCCTCGATATACTTTCTTGCATCTACCGTATGCGGCTCTCGGACTCGATCTCTAGATTTTGGGTCTTTCCTCGAGTCTCCTCTATTATATAGGCCTTCTCGATGGCCTCAGCTAATGTCTATGGACAATGGATCCACACTACACCTCTAATGTCTAGATTCAGGCCCCAAATGAACCTATGGATCCACACCTACTCATCCATCATATACTCAACATACTGAAGTAGATCTAAAAACCTACTCTCATACTCTTCTACTCCAAAGAGATACCCCAAAGGTCATGAAACTCATCTATCCACCGCTGTAAGAAGAGTGCAATTAAAACTTACAATTTGTCTTCCCAAAATATATTAGAAAGGTCTAAAATCAACTCTCCAACCATAGGTATGGTTGGTAAATAAAAAATTAAGAGGTATGGGACAAGTTTTACTTGTCCCACAATCCTCTAAAAACATCCTACAAGGATAAATTCGAATTTCCAAGGAGGTGGAGTGTTTCATACTCCAAAATCTGACTTACACAACTCTTACACATACTTACACATCACTTACTACCACATTTAATACAAGAGCCAACAACTTATATAATTACTTTCTTATATCCCAAATTTTATTTATTTATTTATTTTAACAATATGATTACTCACATTAATTCTCCACAATTAAAAGATAAATGAAAGGGTAATGCATCACAAAATAAACACATGCAAACAATAATAAAAGAAACCACATTAATAAATACATAAGGCCCTTGGTCACATTCAAAGGTAATAACCCCATGGGATTCCCTAACAAAAAACACACACACACACACAAAATATGTTACCATGGTGACCTTGTTGAATTCATCTAGAATTCCAATGTCGTTGGTCTCCAATCCCCTTATGTTTCTTGTGATATTTTAACCTCAGTAAACACAAATACCTCCTTCATCCTTGTGGCCATATCGTAACATCCAACATGATATAAATATAATCACAAAATCATCTATGCATATAAATCATAAAACATCAAGGCAATCAACAATATCACTTACAATTTATATCAACAACTATACCATCATCATATAAAGTCCATTTTCTAGGTCTACTCACAATATCCAACAATCGGATGTCATATAATATATCATCATCCACATATGAAGTGTCTCTAATAATCAACATGCATCATAAATAAATCAAGATCAACAATAATCCATGGTCCCACATCTAACATCATACTAAATCAAAACCATAATAATGTCCATAATGGAATAAACAATATCAAAAGGTGTCAATGGGAAGTGGGCACTACATGTCCTAATGTAATGATGTATCCATGTATGTAAGAATCAAGGACTATTGGGGTCTATGGCGGGATTGGAAATTCAAGAAACATTGAGTGTCTAAAATAGAACGTTGTTGCATCTGGAGAAACATTCTCAAACATTGGAGTAATGCATCTTGGAAAATAAAATTGAACCTCAGAAATCCTCTCAAATTTCTAGTCTAGGTCCTGGTCTAGGTTGTGTTCTGGTCCTATTTATGTTTTTGTTTCTAGTTCTGGTCATGGTCATCGAATATGGAAGTTTTAGGAAAGGCATCCACACTTGAATAATTATTCCCATTTAGATTATTTGTAATGGAAATGGTAGTGCCTGTGGAATTCAGCTGGTGGAAGGTGGGGTTGTGCCATTGTTGGTTTTTCCCCATGGTGTCATAGGTAGCCTTTTTGGTATTATCGAATAGAACTCTCCATACTTTTTTGATAAGTTTAAAAGCTCCTGTTGTTGCAAATCAGCAGCACCCCTGGATGTTGATCAGATTTCTAGTTTGATACTCAAGACATCCAGTGTGATTGCACAACATTGAATCCTCTTCCCAAGCGTGGGACTTGTCAAATGGAAGAGAAATATCTAGTTGAGAGGCTGGTTCCTCAACTCCTCTGATCAGTTATATCACTTGCACAATTGCAGAGGTTTGAAATTTCCTAATTCTACTCTAAATTCCAAAGGGACAAGGATAGAAAATGCATAAAAGGAACTAAAACTAATGCTAATAGGTGATGCACCAAAGGAGTGGTGAGAATTTATCACTTCTGTAGATTGACATAGTTCATAGAATGCAACAAAAACAACATGCACAAACTGATAGCTATAATGAAGAACCAGAAATTAGTCAAACAACACTAGCAGAGGATGAAAGATTAATCACAGGGCTTGTATTGTTATTTTAACATCAAAATCACTTGCATTACAACACCTGAGAGGAAAAAATAAGTTGTAGTTCTTAGAAAAGGTCAGTTATTCCACCAAAATCACTACCAAGGTGAAAAAGGGGACCTGCAATACACAAAAATGTTCAACACCTTGAAAATGAGCCAAATCTGGCTTTTACAGTGCAAGGGACGAGCCTAGGAGAGAGAAACATGGGAAAACGTGGAAGGGGTTAAACCATTCACCAAAACACATTCAAAACATCATGGGAATCCTTACAAACCCATTCCCGACATTTTTAGCCATGTTAGGAGAGAATGCAAGCCATTCTTCATAAAAATGGTGGTTGAAACGTCATTTCTGTCCATGACCACGTGCCAAAAGTATTATTTGATTTTCTCTCTCAAAAATCCATCAAAATGCAAAAATGACCCTAGAATCTTGTAGAGAATTTTACCATATTTCCATTGATATAAAGAACGTGAAAACCGAGCTCTGGATCAAAAGATATGGCGATTTGAAGTTTTAGGGCAAAACAGGGCCAAATCGGATTGGCGGCGAAAATTTGAATTTTTTCACCTTTTTGCATTTGGGAAAATTCCCAAAAATCCCCATGCTCCACCATTCTAGGTGCCACGTGGCACATTTTTATTGGGCACGGGCCCATCCTGCTCCATTTTCCTCTGATTTGCCCTTTGGGAAATTTTCCAAAAACTCCTGCGGGGTTGGTAAGTTGAGGCCACGTGGCGTGCACTGATTGGACGTGGGCCTGTCCTTCCTAAATTTTCCATGGGCCATTTTGATCATTTTCCCCTTTGGACATGTGGCGAAACCCCATTGGATGTGGGTTTTCCCCTTCAAATTTTTCATGCGGGCTTTTCTTGAATTTTTGGCGCCACCTGACACGTGGCGAGATTCTATTGGCTCGCATTTTGGGGGTGGGTTTTGCCTTTTAAATTTCCTTTTTATTCCCTATGGAAAAATTTCCCAAATTCTCCCCACCCCCACCGGTGAGAGACACGTGGTGGCATTTCATTGGTTACGGGCCATCCACAAACATTTTTACTTTTGTGCGCAAACTTTGGGAAAAAATCCCAATTTCCTCCCACGCTCCACCTTTCTGGGCTCTGGTGACACGTGGCGAGATATGATTGATTGGCGGGGTAGCGGGCCCAAAAATCCTTTTGAAATTTGGTGAAACACTTCTCCCAAAATCCAACTTCTCCTCCACCCTCCGTATCTCCCACGCCGTAGGACACGTGGCGCATTGTGATTGCACGCGGACCTTTCCTCCAAAACTTTTCCCATGCGCAACACTTAGCCAAATTTTTCAAATTTCTCCCCTAGACACATATCAATGTCTCATTCGTCGGTGGGCCTGCGGGAACAAATCTTCCTATTGAAATTTCACCAAAAAACTTGGTAAAAAACCAAGTTCTCCTCTGACCCCCGCCACTTCCTTGGACACGTGGCGGCTTCTCATTGGCTGTGGGCCTTTCAGGGAAAATTTCCCACAAAAACTCCATGAGCCATAACTTCAAAAATACATGGAGTTAGGAGGAAAACTTTACCTTTCTGGAAAGTTGAGAGAGAGCTCTATCCAATGGTGTCATTTCTAGAAATTTTTGAGTGCCTGAAAAGCAAAAAATTATGTCTGAGGCACAAGAGAGGGAAGAATGAAAGGAGTTAGCCACAAAATGAGCAAGGGGCACATTTTGGATAACAATTTTGGTGACTCAGAGGGGTCATCTACCTGTTGGATGAAGTTACCAGTTTCCTGAAGCAATCCATTGGGCATGGAGTCACCATATTCTCTATTTGATACCCCAACTGACTAGAACACTGCAAGGAGGAAGATGGAATATCACCTGATGGAACAAGACCTACAAACACATTCCCAGGAACAGCAAGCTTGTGCCAAAGCACTTAGGGAAAGCAAAACTAACCTACAGAAAAACAATGTGCACAAGCACTTGGAGGAATGAAAACCTAAGCTAATATTTATAAGGTGGAGAATTTCCCTTTAGTAGAAATGCTTTAGATGGATCCCATTGAATGGAATATGTAGTTCCTCGCCATCCAATGAAGACAATTGGAAGGCATTGTTGTCCTTACACTTTGTGACCACATATGGGCCACTCCAAATGGCATAAAATTTTGAATGCCTTCCTAGTTTTGCTCTATCTGCATCCCATTTTAACACTAGATCTCCAACTTGGAAGGATCTATTCTTGGCCTTTCTATCAAAGGTCTTCTTTATCAAGGCTTGATCCTTCTCCATTGCTTGGGATGCCTAATTTCTGATTTCTTGGAGCTCCATCAATTCTGCATATCTGACCTCCATGGGCTCAAATTCCAACAACTCCAACTGTTTCATGAGTTTCAATGTTGGCAAATCAAGTGACACGGGCAAAATTGCCTCCCTCCCATAACAAGCTTGAATGGAGAGTTACCTGTAGATCTCTTGGGAGTTATCCTATCAACCCATAAGGCTGATTTTAATTTAGTATGCCAAGATCTCTGATTTTCATTAAGAATCCTTCTAATGATCCTCAACAAGTTCTTGTTTGTAGACTCACTTGCCATTACCCCCGAGGGTAATAGTTTGATGAAGTACTTAGGTAGATCCCGCTTCTTGATAGCCCATTCAGTCACCTTGGATCTAACAAATGCCAATGCATTATCTGATATTATTGTAGTTGGTATGCCAAATCTGGTTACTATCCCCTCATAGAAATCTAGGATGCTAGATTCATTTTCTTCCTTGAGTGCTACTGCTTCAGTCCACTTAGTGAAGTAATTTGTGGCTGTTAAAATCCACTTGTGTCCTTGGATTGAATTGGGATTAATGACTCCAATGAAGTCTAAACCCCATTGCATGAATGGCTGGTCAACTGAAATTAGATGCAATGGAAGGGCAGCTAATCTCTTTTACCTATGAAGAATGCAAAATTCTTGCACCTCTTAATCCATGCATAACAATCATTGAAAATCTTGGGCCAATAATAACCAGCCATCATGATCTTTAGAGCTTTCACTCTTGGTGAAAAATAACCACCAACTGGTCCACCAAGGAACTCTTCCAACACCCTATGAATCTGATTTGTGTCAATGCATCTCAAAGCAGACTCCATTCGCATCTCTTTTGAACAAAACACCATCAACAAGGGCATGGAACAGCCTGTAATCTGCGATGTCTTCTTTGGGTCTTATTCATCTTTGGAGGGCATAGGCCTATGCTTAGGAAGTGTATTATACTTTGGGTCCAGCAAGGAGTGGGGACACCATTATTTTCCTCTTGAGTGCTTCCTTGCTCATGGTTGTCTTGCAACGCCAAAACAGTCTCTTTCTCATTGCATGCTTCCTTTTGTTTGCTCAAAATCAGCTGCTCACACAATCCTTTTCCTCTAACCAACTTGGTGACCTTGATCTCTATGTCATATTCCATGACACGAGTAATCCAACCTACTCTCTTTTCATTCAAGTCTTTGTTGAGGAGGAAGTCTTTAACCCCGCATGAGAAACCAACAATTGAACCTTGTTGTTTGAGACTAAATGCTTGAACTTCTTCAAGCTTCTGATTACTACAAGAACATGCTTCTCAATGAAATAATATCTCACCTCATAGTCCTCCAGGCTTTGGCTGAAGAAAGCAATTGGCTGTTCATCATTGTCCTTGTTTTGCTGTACCAAAATTGTAGAAATAGTATCATCACCTCCAAAAGCATAGAGGATGAAATCCTTGGAGAAATTTGGGTTGATGAGAGTTGGGGCTTAAGAGATGGCTTCTTTGATTGCTTCAAAAATTTCCTTGCCTTCTGCTGTCCACTTGAAATCCATGCTTTTCTTTAACATCTTGGTGATAGGCCTGACAAGGGCTGTAAAATTTGGGACAAACCTCCTAACAAAATTTATTCTCCCAAGAAACTCGGAGGGCCTTCTTGTGGCTTGGCAATGGCAAAGTGCCCTTATAGCTTCAACTCTTCCTAGATCAATTGCTAATCCTTCTTTGGAGACACTGTGGCCAAGGATTTTTCCTTCATGGGCTAGAAAAATACATTTTTTAGGATTCAAGGAGACTCCAAATCTTTTACACCTTTGGAATACTTGTCTCAAATGGGAGAGGTGGTCTGCTGTATTTTTTGAAAAAACAGTGATATCATCAAGATATATCAGCACTATGTTGTTAATCAAACCTTTGAACGCCATGTCCATTGCTCTTTGGAAGGTAGCTCCAGCGTTGGATAGCCAAAATGGCATTTTCCTGTATGCATAAGTTCTCCATTTGGTTGTAAAGGCTGTCTTGAACTGATCTTCTTCCTTCACCATAATCTAATTGTACCCTGAATAGCCATCAAGTAGTGAAAACCTCTCGAGCTAGCAAAAACTTGTAAAATTTGCTCCATGGAAGGAAGTGGGTAATGATCCTTGAGAGATGCTTTATTCAAATCTCTAAATTCAACACACAATCTGATTTCCCCACTCTTCTTTCTAATCGAACCAAGTTGGCAACCCAACTAGAATGCTTGATAGGGAATATGATCCTTGATTTTATCAACTTATTCAATTCTTTTCTCATGAGGGCTCCATGTGTGGATTGATGGCATTTATTTTTGCCGATGGGTTTAGTACTTGGATCCAATTCAACGGTGTGTTGAGCTAACTTGGGATTGAAACCTTTCAAATATTCATAGCTCCAAGCAAACACATCAGGAATTCTTGAAAAATTTGTATGAACTCATGCCTTTCTTGCTCAGGTTGTCATCTTGCCAACTTGGAGTGATTTGACTTCTTCCACCGAGATGGATACTCGAATCCTCTCCCTTGACTTGGATGTTTGCTTTCTCCTTTCTAAACTAATCATTAGGATTGAAAATGGACTCCAAAGTAATAATTCCCTTCGGTAGTTTTTGGTTCTCACTGCACCACTTGGTCACCATACTGCTGTTCCAACTTTTCCTAATTTTTGGTTGAGAATTCAGCCTCTTCTTGCAAGAAATGGATGATTTGCTGATCATTTTCAAACACTTTCCAACTTACATTGTTGTCTGACACTGAAGGCCTTACAATCACATGGATGTTTGGTTGTACCTTGTCCTTTTGAATGCTCTCCACAATGTCAAAGGCTACCCCAACTGCTGCAAGCCTGTCAACAGCTTGGTTCTCTTTCCTAGGAATGGATTTGATGCCAAAACCCTCAAAATCTTCAATGAGGTCCCACACCCTATTCTTGTAGCACTTGAGTAGATCATTCTTGACAGCATGCTGCCCCTTGACTTGGTTGACAATCAACTCACTATCACCAAAGACTTGCAAGTTCTTTATTCCTCTCTTGATTTCCCAATGCAGTCCTTGCACCAAGGCTTCATATTCAGCAGTGTTATTAGAGCATGAAAACTGAAATCTAAAAGTTGAATAATACTTAACTCCTTGTGGTGAAACAAGTATATCTCCTCCTCCTGCACCTTGTCTACTACTTGATCCATCAAAAAACAACTGCCATACCTCATTGTCATCCTTGTGGTCTGGCTTGGTGATGCTAGGGATAGGCTGATTTTATTCATGCATGCAATAGACTCCTAACTTAGATTCTTCTATTTCCGATAAGGATCGAAAGCATGCACCTTGTTTGCCCATTCATCAAGAGTTAGATCTGGGATACTTCCAACCTTGGTGTTAGCTTCATCAGTTCTTGGGTGATCTTCTTGATCAAACGCTGAACAATTGGCATTTATCTGACTTGGGGTGTAAGGCTCAATGTGAAATTTTGCAATAGGTTTAGACCTGATTGTGGCTTTGGTTCCATATCTTTTTCTGAATAGCATGTGTGACCAATCAGCAGACAAGTAACCTCCAATCTTAGCTATGAAATCCCTTGACAAACATAGGGCAAAGAGTGGTGGAAGGTCTATTACTGAGACATCTTGCAAAACAACCACGTTGGGACAGGCATGTAAAGTAAGACTCAAGTTTTTAATCACTCCAACCGTTGTTATTGCTGTCCCATCCAATTGTACCACCCCTTTGGATATGGTTTCATACTGAATTCCCAACTGATCAGCTATTTGCTTGGGCATTACTGAACTACTTGCCCCGGAATCAATCATGCAATTGTGTACTAGTTGGTTCCCAATGATCAATGAAACATAGAATGGAGGGGGCTTTAACATCTTACCTTGATGTTCTCCATGATTTCCTCAGTTTGGGTAGCATTTGTGAGCACCTTCTCTTGCATTTGGACTTGTCGATTTGAATTTGACTAGTCCTTCATGGCATCTTGTAGCAAATCTCTTTGTCCGGGATGGAGAGTGATTCCCACATTGATATATTTACATTTGTCTTCTTCATTTGATCAATGATGTTGAATGGGGATGAAGCATATCTTTGCTATCCCTTTGCTCGCACATTCATTCCTTGCACATGGGCAGCAGCAAGAATCGGCATTTGAGTTGGCTTAGGAGCTGTTTTAGGAAATCCTTGCATGTTTGGGATTGGATTTTGTTTGCCAATAGTTTGTGGAGTAATAGAAGATTGAGGATTGCTTAGGGCTAATGGCTGTTCTTCACCCAAATTTCTCCTCTTTGACCTTGTGTTGGCTGCAACACTTTGGGAAACCATCTGATTCATGCCACAAAAATCTTCTGCCTGCCAGTTTACAAGTGTGGTATCATTTGGAGCTGATTTCACCTGGAATGTGTCTTGTTGTTGGTTACTTCCTTGACTACCTTCACCCTCTACACCAATTGTTGTCACCATTAATGCTTGATTCAAGGCACCGTTGAAGCACATGGATTGGTTATGAGGTTCATTGCATGGGAAACACCAATCATATTCTTGAGCTATGTTGTTTTGTACTGCACTAACGCTTTAGAGGCAGATGTAGCATTGAGATTATAAGGCTGAAATGGTCTATTGGCAGGAGGCCTTGCTTGATTTAGATTTGCAGCTGGATTGGGTGGTCTTTGGGGTTGATATGGCTGCCTGTTAGGCTAAGCTTGGGGCTGGAAAGAAGGTCTAAAACCTTGGGCTTGCTGCCTTTTGAGTGTAACCAGCTCATTACCTAAATTTTGCAATTGCTTCATGACTTCTTGAAGTTCATTTGAGGCACTAGAAGATGAAGTTGAAGCTATTGTAAATATCTCCCCTAGGTCGATATAGACAAACAGGAGAATATAGAAATCAAAGAAGCTCAAATCCCTGACATTCAAAAGGGGTAGGAAAGTGGCGCATGACAATGAGTGTTGACACTAAAATGTATGCGCCAAGGCACAGGAAAGTGGCACACAGAAATGGATGTCGATAGGGTAAAGGATGCGCCCTTGGCACACGGAAATGGCACATGACAATGAGTGTTGACACTAAAATGTATGCGCCAAGGCGCAGGAAAGTGGCGCACAGAAATGGATGTCGACAGGGTAAAGGATGCGCCCTTGGCGCACAGAAATGGTGCATGACAATGAGTGTCAACAGGGTGAAAGTTGTGCCTTGGAACACGTAAGAGGATTTCAACACACACACGGATGCGCCTATGGCACACCTTCAGGAGGCGCAACATTTTGAGCGCTGACAGGAAGGAGACCCTAGCGTAGATATTCAAATGGCCATAACTTTTGACTGGGAGCTCAGATTCATGCAAGGTTGGACTTTTCGAAAAGATTACAAGGTCCTCTATCCAAATACAACTAGATATATTTAATTAGGTGAGAAAAAGTCTTAAAAATGCGAAATACAGTTCGCCACTTTCTAGGTTCGCTAGGGTTCTCACCTACCACCATAATGAGATAATTAAGTGCAGTCTGGAGGTGGTTGGGGTAGATTTCGAATTCCTCTCTTCTCCCTCTCTCATTCTTCCTATAAATTGTAAGGAGAGGCTTCTTTCTGGTGGTTGTTCATATGTTCGGCTCTACCCTCCCTTCTTTTTCTTCTCCAGGTTGAAAATGGATTTTGAACCTCCTCCCTGCTCTGTAATGGCATTTTTGCCTTTTACTAATGAAATGATGTTCTGTGTAAACTTCTGAAGCAACAAAAATGTGTTTTTGATGCATCTATCCATCCTTGCTCGTTTTCATTTGTTTTCCTCTTGCCTCTCTTCATTGCAGTATTTGTGCATGTTTGAATGTTCATTGCAGTTTGGAGCTGTGTTCATGGAGTTTTGGGACATTTTCTCATGTGAAATCTATCCTTGGGCTTTGTGATGCATCTGTCCATCCTTCCCATTGCTCACCGAGCTCCTTGTTCCATGGCAGCTTTTGATAGATGTTCAACATTCTCCTTCTCTAGTGTATCACCGTTTTAGTGTAGGCTTTTGCTATTTTTCCCTTTTCTCTCTCTCTTTGTCTCCTTGGCATGGTTAGATTAGGTTTAGATTAGCTTTCCTGCACTGGAATAGCTTGTGGTAGGTAGTTTAGGAGTAGGAACTAGCCTTCTCTCGGTGATTCCTTTCTCATTTCTACAAGTCCCACACTTGGAGAGAGGTTTCCATGTTGTGCAATCACACTGCTTGGATGCTAGAGTGATCACCCTGAAGCTTTGATCTCGCATCTAGGGGTACTTTGTGAGCCTCGCAACAACGTAAGCTTCGTTTGAATTTTTATTTCTAGGAGTGGGAATAGGAGCTAAATTAGGCACTTGGCTAGTACTTGGGCTCTCTAAACTTGGAAACAATGGCATTGGAGGCCTAGGAGCTAGTTTGCCAGCTTGAATCAAACAATTTTCAACTCTAATGGCAATACTTTAAGCAATGGGGATAGTTGTGCCTCTCATGGATTAAATCAACATAGAAATATCAGAATTTAAAGCTTTAAGGTAATAGAGGAAAGCACCTTCTCACCGTTGGCCTGACCGCCACCGGAATTCTCTCCCAAGTTCTTTGAAATCTAAAGTTAAAATCAATCACCGCTCATTTGGAGCTCTCTTGATGGTTGTCAGATGTTCCAAAAGGGACAAGTTGTCTCCCTTTTCTCCAAAATTCTCATGGAGGGATATGAATAGCTGCTTCCAATTTTGAATAGAACCTGAGGCAAGACTCCTAAACCATTGCAAAGCTTTCCTTCGAATGAAGATGTCGCAGCTGATTTGTGAATCTTGCATCTCATTGATCTCATGGATTGCACAAATGTTAGCAATATCCTTAACATGATCACCGTGAGTAGTCCGATTCTCTCCAAGAAAGTATGGGATTTTTTCAAAGTCTGCAATTGGGATTGGATTTTGTGCATTGAGAGGAAGTGGGCTGCTACCAAAGTGAAATTGACATAGGGATTGATTTGTGCCATTCGATTGGCCTTAAAACCCTTGTTGATTGAATGAAAGGCCTACCAGGTGGAGGAGTTGAGAGAGTTCTCTTTGGTGGAGATGGAGACCTTTGAATCCTCCTCCCTCTTTTCCTTCTTCTTGGAGATAACTGTAGATATTCAAATAGCACCTCTTCTTCTCCATCTCTTAACCTTGTAGTGATTCTTCTCATTAGTTTTTAGGTATGTACTTCTAAAACCAGCTGATTCTTTCTCCCTTGGAGTCGCTAGATGTGCAATTTAAAGCTCTTTTAAGCAAGAAACTTGTAACAAATGCACATCAACTTTGTTACAATGAAGGTGAAGACCTCTAAGGTCCCACTCAGAATCATGCCAAAACTATTGTTACAAATCAGCAACACCCATGTATGTTGATCGATTTCTAGTTTGATACTCAAGACATCCAAAGTGTGATTGCACAACATTGAATCCTCTTCCCAAGAATGGGACTTGTCAAATGGAAGAGAAATCTCTAGTTTAGAGGATGGTTCCTCAACTCCTCCGATCGCTTATATCACTTGCACAATTACAGAGGTTTGAAATTTCCTAATTCTACTCTAAATTCCAAAGGGACAAGGATAGAAAATGCATAAAAGGAACTAAAACTAATGCTAATAGGTGATGCACCAAAGGAGTGGTGAGCATTTCTCACTTCTAGATTGACACAGTTCATAGAATGCAACAAAGACAACATGCACAAACTGATAGCTGTAATGAAGAACCAGAAATTAGTCAAACAACACTAGCAGAGGATGAAGGATTAATCACAGGGCCTGTATTGTTATTTTAACATCAAAATCACTTACATTACAACACCTGAGAGGAAAAAATAAGTTGCAGTTCTTAGAAAAGGTTTTTATTCCACCAAAATCACTACCAAGGTGAAAAAGGGGACCTGTAATACACAAAAATGTTCAACCCCTTCAAAATGAGCCAAATCGCTTTACAAAAGGTAAGGGACGAGCCTAGAGAGAGAAACGTGGGAAAATGTGGAAGGGGTTAAACCATTCACCAAAACACATTCAAAACAGCATGGGAATCCTTACAAACCCATTCCCGACATTTTTAGCCATCTTTGCTGGGAGAGAATGCGAGCCATTCTTCATTAAAAACGGTGGTTGAAACGTCATTTCTGTCCATGACCACGTGCCAAAAGCATTTTTTGATTTTATCTCTCAAAACTCCATAAAAATGCATAAATGACCCTAGAATCTTGTAGAGAATTTTACCAGATTTCCATTGATATAAAGAACGTGAAAAACTGAGCTCTGGATCGAAAGATATGGCGATTTGAAGTTTTAGGTCAAAACAGGGCCAAATCGGATTGGCAGGTGAAAATTTGAATTTTTCACCTTTTTTGCATTTGGGAAAAATTCCCAAAAAATCCCCACGCTCTCGCCATTCTAGGTGCCACGTGGCACATTTTTATTGGGCACGGGCCCATCCTGCTCCATTTTCCTCTGATTTGCCCTTTGGGAAATTTTCCAAAAAATCCCCGCCAGGCCGGTGAGTTGAGGCCACATGGCATGCGCCCGATTGACGCGGCCTGCCTTCCTAAATTTTCCACAGGCCATTTTGATCATTTTCTCTTTTGGACATGTGGCAAAACCCCATTAGATGCGGGTTTTCCCCTTCGAATTTTTCATGCGGGTTTTCTTGAATTTTGGGCGCCACTTGGACACGTGGCGAGATTCTATTAGCTCGCATCTTGGGGTGGGTTTTTCCTTTTAAATTTCCTTTGTTTTCCCCGTGGGAAAATTTCCCAAATTCTCCCCACCCCCCGCCGGTGAGAGACATGTGGTGGCATTTCAGTGGTTGCGGGCCATCCAAAAACACTTTTACTTTTGTGCGCAAACTTTGGGAAAAAATCCCAATTTCCTCCTGCGCTCCGCCTTTCCGGGCTCTCACGTGACACGTGGTGAGATATGATTGATTGGCGGGGTAGGGGCCCAAAACTCCTTTTTGATATTTAGCGAAACACTTCTCCCAAAATCTAACTTCTCCTCCACCCTCCACATCTCCCACGCCGTAAGACACGTGGTGCATTGTGATTGTGCGCGACCTTTCCTCCAAAACTTTTCCCATGCGCAACACTTAGCCAAATTTTTCAAATTTCTCCCTGGACACGTGGCAGTGTCTCATTCGTCTGGGCCTGCGGGAACAAATCTTCCTTTTGAAATTTCACCAAAACACTTGGTAAAAACCAAGTTCTCTTCCGACCCCCGCCACTTCCTTGGGCCCGGCGGCTTCTCATTGGCAGTGGGCCTTTCAGGGAAAATTTCCCACAAAAACTCCACCGAGCCATAACTTCAAAAATACATGGAGTTAGGAGGAAAAATTTACCTTTCTGGAAAGCTGAGAGAGAGCTCTATCCAATGGTGTCATTTCCAAAAAGTTTTGAGTGCCTGAAAAGAAAAAGAAAATATGTCTGAGGCACAAGAGAGGGAAGAATGAAAGGAGTTAGCCACAAAATGGGCAGGGAGCACATTTTGGATAACAGCTCCCTCAACTCCTACTAATGTATTTTTATCAATATGTAATTGTAAGGCTAGTTTTAACAAGTATTGATAAAAGAGAAAACAAATTTGACTAGATATACTTACGAAATGCATTCCTTCACTTCAATCTTATATTTATAAATACAATTTGGATTTCCATGTTCTCCATATTTTCTAAATTTGGGTTGAATTGCCATTTTGGACCTCTAAAGGCATCTATAAAATGACCTGTTCATTTCCTCTAACCTTTCTTGAAGTGAATTTTAAAAATTAAATCTAGAATCAAGGTGGCATGTTGTAGACATTGATTGTCCTACCACCGATTTTGAGTGATGAAACTTCTAACATGAACTTTAAACCCTAAACCCTAAACCATAAACTTAAACCCTCAACCCTGAGACCTAAACCCTAAACCCTAAATTGTGAACCCTAAACCCTGAGCCCTAAACCTAAACCCTCAACCCTCAACCCTAAACACTAAACCATAAACCCTAATTCCCAAAATTTGAGCCCTAAACCCAAAACCCTAAACCATGAACCTTAAGGACTAAAACTTAAACACTTAACCTTAAGCCCTAAGCCCTAAACCTTAAACCCTAAACCCTAAACCCTAAATCTTGAACCTTAAACCCGAGCTCAAAATCCTTAACCCTAAACCATAAACCATGAACCTTAAACTCTAAATTTTAAACCTTAAACACTAAAAATTGAGCCATGATTCCTAGAACCTAAACCTTGAGCTTGGATTATTGATCCCTAAACCCTAAACTTGTAACCCCGAACATTGATCCCTCGCCATAAACCCTAAACCCTAATCCCTTAACCCCAAAACCTAAATTTTAAACCCTAAACACTAAATTGTAAAACCTAAACCCTAAACCCCAAACCCTAAACCCTAAACCATAAACATAAACCCTGAACCCTAAACCATGATCCCTAATATCTAAATCCCGAACCCTAAACCCTAAATCCTAAACTCTAAAAATTAAACCCCGAACCCCAACCCTAAATCGTAAACCCTAAAACCAAATTTTTTTCTTTTTAACCTCGATCCCTAAACCATAAACCATAAACCCTAAGCACTAAACTCTAAAGCTTGAGCCCTAAGCTCTAAACCCTGTGCCTTAAGCACAAAACCCTAAACCATGAACTATGAACCATAATCCCTAAATGCTAAACCCTAAACCCTAAATTGAAAATAATAAGTCCATTTGTATTTTTGGGTCTTACATATTAGGATACCAAGTAAATTTGATCATTTTTATGCTCTTTTGAATAATTCTTCTAGTTGTAAGTCATCAAAATGAATATTTCATTCGAAGAACATAGATTGATATGTCTAGTGCTTGTGTAATCTGGAAATTTGAGAGGATTTTGAGGTTCAATGTTATTTTCTGAGATGCATTACTACTATGTTAGAAAATGTTTCTCTAGATAAAATGACTTTCTCGATTTAGACACTCAATTATTCTTGAATGTCCAATCCTCGCCACAGACTCCCAAAGTAGTCCTCGATCCTTGGATGAAGGAGACATCATTACTTATACAAACTATGATCTTGCAAAAAGAAGAGGTTCTTATAAATTTATAGTTTTTACACATATAAAACTCCTACAAATGTCAATAACCAATCAAAAAGGCCCCTAAAAGCTTGAAGGCTGAATGCTGAAATCCTGAAAAAATACCTATGTACTGACTAGATTAGAATATGAAAAATTATCTTCTAAACCATGATAGATGGAGTTGTGAGACTAGTTCCATAAGGTGCAGAGTGACCCTAACATCTTATATTTACTAAAATAAATTTAAAGTATAAGAAATAATAAAATATAAATTTAAACATTTATTTTAGTCAATAGAAGCATGCCACAAACACATATACCACATAACACATTGAAACATGAGCGTGTTATAACGAGAGCACACTATAACGTGAGCACATTATAACACGCTCACATTTTTTCTTGGACTTACCAAACCATAACACGATCGCATTATAATGTGACCTTGATTTTTCTTTGTCACATTATAATGCATCTGAGCCATAACACGAGCACGTTATGGCCAAAATAGCCAAAAACCATATTTGTGTCTACTTTTTTCCCCATATTTTTACACTTGCCCGTGTTTTGGATTAGTTAACGTTGGAATGGGGGACGAACTAAGTGATGTAGTCATGGGAAAAAATGTAGGAATATGTGATAAAGATGTCATAAGTGGATTTATTGATGTGGTAGATATAGAGGTAGTTGAAATTGATGGAGAGATAGACATAATTGGGATGTTTAGGGATGTAAGTGATGTAGTGATATGTGTGTTTGATGTAGATAAGGGGTTAGATATGATAGGTTGGGGTATGATAGATGTGGATGAAGTGGTAGGTATAGTCAAATTCAATGTGGATGTGGTAAAGGTAGGAATAGATATAGATGTAGGACAAGTGGTAGAATTTAATGTGATAGGTGTGGTAGAAGTTGTAGGCACAATGTCTAAGGTATGAATAAATGATGAGGTAGATGAGATAGGTAAGGATGGAGGTGTTTGATGTATAATATTGATTATATAAGGGTTAAATTTGTAAGATGTGGAAGGTGGAAATTGATTTTTTGGTGGTGGATTAGGAAAGGGTTATCTAAAGATGTCAAGGGGTTGGCTACGAGATGAGGCAGGATTTTCTATCTAGAGATCCCCCTAATTTATAAATTGTTGAACACGATCTTTAAAAGAATGACACTTTTTAATGTTGTGACCTATGACTCGATGATATTTACAATAATGAACCTCATGATACCAAGTGGGTTTGGGGTGTAAGTTGTCAATAGGTTGGATGGGAGGAAGTATGAGGAGGTGAGCTGCCATCAATTTATCAAATATTGAACTGTAAGATTCCCCCAGGGGGTATAATTAGAAGATGGTCTAAAATTTTCATGTGAAGGTGTCGTATAAGAGGTAGATGGTTTTGGTTGCACAACATGAGAAGTGGATGGATAAGGATGTAATGTTTGATAAGAGGGGATATAATTAAAGGGTGGAGATTGAATAGGAATGTGACAGGATGGGATAGGTTGTGATAATGATTGATAGGAATGTGATGTGATTGTTGAGGTTGAATAGACTATTGTGAGATATGGATATTTGATTGTTGAGTATTGGGAGATTGAGATGGTTGGATAGGCATTATAGTGATAATATCAGATGAAGTAGGGATAATGTTTATATGAGGTGGCGAGTTGGAATAGGATCTACCAATTGAGTGAATTGATAAGATTGAGAGACCTCGAGTTATCTGTGAAATATGAAGTCATACATGGGGCTACAAGGAGGCCCGAGAGTTTCTAAAGGAGAAACAAATGGAAGCATGGTCACTCAAGGGGGAATAGACTGAAGGGAAATAAGAGAGTTGGTTTCAAAAGGGGGATCAATTTGAATGACATGGTCTTTACAAGGTTGAGAGATCCAATGTGGAATCTCAAGATCATTAGAGGAGGAAATATCATTGGATATATTATATTGTACATTGTCTAAGAAGAGGTATTAATAGGCATGAAATGGGAAAATATTTGTTTATGAATTTTATTAACAAAACAAATCAAGCAACAAAGTTTTTATTAACATGATTAATTAAGAAATGTGAGAAAAATAAATGGGTAGATGATGAAGGTAACTAGGAAACGACAGTCTAAGGATGGTTTCGGTGTAGTTATGGATTAGGAGTCCTTGATATACCCAAAGGTGCGTGAGGCCTAGAGTCTGTAAGATTTCTAATGTGGCCAAAGCACCACAAAGTGGCTTCCTTTTGGGTGGTGAAATCCCAATCATTCCACCTAGTAGGAAGATGTCTAGATGTGTAGATTGATGTGTGAATTTTGGCTGTGTGATATAATTTGAGATGTAACCAATAACCCTTACTTAAGCTATGTTTTCAAAAAGGATGTAAAGGATTATTTTTAAGCCAAATACAAATGTGAAATTTTGATGAGAACACACACAAGGAAGGGAAAATGTGATGCAAAAAGAGAAAATAAGACAAAAAGGAGAATACTTGTAGAACACTTTTCCTTTTTATCTAACCTTCAAGAAGATGCAAATGAAGAGCGATACAAGAAACCAAGCTTAACACAAACAAGAATTAAGTAAATATTTTTCCTATAGTGTTAGTAGAAGACAAAAAATAACAAGAAATGCAAGGAATGACATAAAAGGGTGGTCCCATCCTTTGGCGTACTCAAAATGGTGATCTAAATTTTTGTTCCTTTTCAAGTTAATGATCTAGTACTAAAGAAAACTAAATAACTCGGAACATGGAGGGTTTATGGTACCTCAAATGCAATGTAATGGATATGGGAGCAAAGTAGATGAAGGATACTCACTTTATACTGAGTTAATGAACCTACAAAACATAGACACTAAGAGGAAAATGGATTAGATGATAGATGGGGGGGTTTCCCGATGAAGTCAGCTCCAAGAAGTGTTAACTTCCTTAGCGGATGTCAACCCCCGTGTTTTGATAAAATATGATAAAAACAATAATAATAAATAAGATAATATGCAGAATCTAAGGCACATAGAAACTGAAAATGCAGAAATGTAAGGCACATACAAATCTGATCTAAATTGATATAAAATAAAGTTACCTAACAGGTCGATGATGAAAAATGCTATAGAGGTCGATTGAAGGAGACCGGAGGCGATGAATGGAACAAAAACTCGTAAATATAGATCTGGATATTCTCGAGTGCACTCTAAGGATGTTGGGGCTTTGTCTAACCGAAAGACACCTGCAGAGAAGTTATGAGATTGAAAAAATAAATGGGTGTGAGAAAAATGGGATATAAGTGGTGGATGCTACAAATAGAGGTTCACTTGATGAAACTTACATAGGGTTGATGAAAATGGGGAATTGACAAGATAAATCTGAGAAACAAAATGATGACCGGGAGATCCGAAAACTAAATGGACGATGGAAAAAAGTAACAAGGATATGGGGATTTAGAAAATAGAGGTACAAAGGTAGATGGATATGGGATCGACGGAGACTGGTAGGGTCAATGACAACCTAAGCTGGAATGAGTTAAGTGAGAGTGGATGAATTGAGAAAGAAACCTGCAAGTACAAGGGATGAAAAGGATGGTGAAACAAGGTATTTGGAGATGATATGGTCCTACAAAATGTTAGATGTAAAAAATAAAATGATAATATGATAGTAACTGAATAAAATATCACAAATGTGATGGTAATCTCACAAAAGATATTCACAAGTGGCACAAGAAAGTTAAAATAAGATCCAAGAGGTCTATAATTATTGTGCGAGGATGCTCAAGAATGAGAAAAGGTTCGTAAATTTCAATAAAGCTTAGATATTTACATGCATGCCTCAGGAAGAGGGGTTGAATGTAATTAAATAGGGTCGAAGGCGACCCGATCAAGGGTTACCACCGATCATTTGAAACCGTTCTTAGATGGTAAAATCAATTATTTACTTGATATATTGGGCTTTAGGGATTGAGATAGATGCTTTAAAGTATGTTGGCATGAAAGGGTTGTTTAGGGAAGTGTCATGGGTAGATAGGAGATAAAGATGAGTTAGATAAAATCTAGAAAAAGTGTAGGGATATGAATTTAGGTGGTTAGGGATAAAAGCATTGCAAATAAAGATAATTAGAGGTAATTAGCCAATTAGGAGAGATGAAATATAATTAGGGTCAATTAACAACAACCGATTAATCGAAAATTAGTTTTTGAAAAATTTAATCAGAAATGGATCTTTCCCCTTACTTGTCTTCAGGCCTAGGAACAATGGGACTCTCCTTACAAACATTATGTGGTGAGGAGATTATGGCAACTAGTTTTACCTCACACCATGTGGCGAGTTTGGAAGGCTCATAATGATGGCATATTTAGAAATAATAGAAAGTTATGCAACAAATTCTACAAAGAAATTATCATTGCTATGCAGGACAATATTGCAAGATTTAAACCTCCTAAAAATAGACCTTTCCCTGAGGAAGAAGAGTACATTCTGGCTGCTTGGAATATTGACACTGTCTTCAATAAGAATAACAATGGTATGGATAGATCCACTGTCTGATGGATTAAGCCTCCCAATTCTTGGCATAAGTTGAATTTTGATGGGGCCTCAAAGGGCAATCCAGGAGCTTCTAGAGGTGGAGTCATCAGAGATCACAAAGGCTACTTTGTTGCTACTTTTTCTGGGAAAATGGGAAGGCATACTAATCATTACTCTGAAGCTCTTGCTGCTCTGTGGGGAATAAGGCTAGTCAGGGATTGTAATATTCTAAATATCATTATTGAGGGTGATTATCTAAACATCATCAATCTCTTAAACAATAAGCAACCCCTAGCTAGTCAATTAGAAATTTTATTCTTGAAGCTACTGATATATGCAAGAGTTTTGAAAATGTTAAAATCAATCACACCTATCGAGAAGGCAATAGGGTCGCAGATGGTTTGGAAAAATTTGGGGTTAACAATACTTTTCAAACTTGGCTAAGGGGGGACATTCTTCCCACTCAAGTTAATAAAGACATCATCAATGATTTACATGGCTTGGAAAGTAATCACTAATAGCTGTAATGTTGATGCTAAGGAGTGGATTTTTAGGTACAGAATGATGACATCATCTAAGATTTGTGTGATTAGTGTGATTTGTGCAAACTGGATAGCCATCATTACTTGTCATAGGGAGAACGCTAAGGAGTGGGTCACTAATTACAAAGTTAGGTCTAATAATTACTTCTTTTATCACGAATGGGAGAGATTCAAAAAAAAAGCTAAGACTCGATATGTATAGTGTTACCATTGTGGGCGAGTCACCGGAAAAATTGGGGGTCCACCTTGCAAGACAGAACCCAACCATAATCTAGCGTGGAAAGAGGATGCATGGATTTGGAACTTTCTTCAAATTGGGGGTCTTGTGAATTTTATTGAAATAATACATGGTTTTGATCGAGATATTTCTATTAAATTTGCGCAGGATGGAAGAATCGGGTTGTTATAGTACACCAACATTGAGGTTGAGATAACGGAGGAGCTTATCGCTTAGGTCATGGGGCTCAGTCTTGATGGCAAAAATTCTTTAACAAGAAGGTGGAAAGAGAGGTGGAGGAAAAGAAATTCCTGGACGAAGGGGAAAATCTTGAACTTGTGATAGCCGACATCAAGTCAGTTGGCTTCGATTCTGAGCAAGCCAGGGATGGTTGTTAGGTATGTAACTCTTGAGGGGAGATTTGTTACTATCCCTCAAAAAAATTATTTTCTTAACCACTTTCGTAGAAACATAATCATCAGCTTCCCTCACTACTTGATAAACTCACTGGAGAAATCCGTTCGGGAAGTGCAAAATCATACTAGGGTAGTTCCACTCCATCAAGGGCTAATTCTTCTTATCCACCACCACTGCTTAACCTATCCCCACTTGGATTCTACTCCTCCCTCTCCCTTCATTCCTCCCCCGACCCCACTGCCTCCATTCCCCCTTGCTCGAAAGGAAGATTGACATTGCTTCATCTAGTAAGAAAAGGAAGGGTATGAAAACCAAGGTCCCTGCTTCTCAGAGGGTCCTTAGAAGTCACAAAGACCTCGAGCTTGCCAAGAGCCTATTGCACATCATCCATCTGGTGGAGGAGCCTAAGGAGGAGGATTTGTTGGTTAGAGTGGGCAGGATGGAGAAGGAAATTCAAGAGCTTAAGAGTGTTATCAGAAATATGGAAAAAGCTAAGGGAAAAGGGAAACTTCAAGATGATGATGAGGAGGGTGTTATTGCTGAAGTCTTCAAGAAGCTACAATCTTTGGATGACAGACTGGGAAATGTAAAAATCCGTAATGACTGCATCCTATCTGCCCTTAAAAGCATTTACAATTTCATCGAACAACGATGTTCATAGTGTATGCAATCTCAGTGGGATTACTGAGGACATCTGGGGCCCCAAGGAGAAAAGAGATATGGCAATTGCTCAGGTGGATTTGAAAGACCCTTCTCAGGCCACAACCATTGCATTCTTTGTCTCGCTTCAAGCGATCAAAACTAAGATTGACCGGGCTATCAAGTGATATAGAGTTGTGTTGTTTACTGGCTACGAAGTTGTTGTTGACTGATGGTTTTGGTTTTGTTTTTGGTTGAGATATTCTGTGGTCGATATCTCTTGTTTGTTTTTTGGTCTCTTCTATTGTTTTTGGATCATTGTACGTCTTGATCCTTTTCTATAACTATGATGTATTATCTGGCTGATGAGCCCTCTGGTGTTGGTTGTTTTGCCCTTCTTTGGGTTGTTTCTTCCACTTTTGATATCTGGCTTTTGAGCCCTTTTATATACAGGGTATAGTCCCTTCAAAACTATTTACCCTTAGTAAAAAAAACAACAACTAATTAATTATTAAAGGTGATGGGATAATAGATGGTCATTTAATTAAATGAAGTGAATTAAATTGAAGGGGTCTAGCTAGGACTATGGTGAAAAATGTGCACATGGGCAATCAAGGGTGGAAATACCAAATTTTGGTGTCTACAAGGAGTTCCAGGTTAGAAGGTGAGCTAGTGTTTTCTTTCTTATATAGGGTTTCATAGATGATTTATCTAAGAAAGGTTATCCCGGATGAAGTATAAGACCACGCCAAAGATATAAATTTGAAAGTGCAATTGGAAGACATATCAGTCCAAGACTGTACATATGTGTTAGAATTGAATATAAAAACCTAACCAAATTGTACGACCTGATTTGAAAGTAGAAAATATGCAAAGTGAGGTTTGGGACATGTCAACTAATGTTTTTCTATTGATTTTATGCATTGTATTCTTAGAATGTTTCATGATATTAGTGTGCAAGGATAAACAAGATAAAAATGGACCTTGAAAGTGTTAAGCGGGAATGGAGAAGTTGTACTTATCATAGTAAGAGTACATAGTCAAATCAAGAGTTGCTAAAGTGTAAATTACCAAATTTGAGTGTCTACACATATAATCATGTTTGGTATTTCTATTATGCATCATGTAACTTTGTATCTCTATTCCATCTCTCTAAAATTATCACATTTATCATAATTTATATTTATATTATTGTGTTTCACTATAGTTATTAATATTATGAATTATTTCATACTTTTACCAATTTATTTAGGTGTAAATAATCCAAAAACACACTCGTAATTTTCTATTGCTTTGGTTGTGATACCACATGTTTATTTTAAGGCATAAGAAGAGACAAAGTATACACATTTGAGCACAAATGTTATGCAAAAATGAATCTTATTTTTCATTCATATATGTAACGATATATAACACATTATTTTATAACTCTTTTCAATGTTAAGGGAGAAATAAAAGTTCAAGTGTTTCCTTTCACCTTTCAAATTCATTCGAGTATATCTCTAGGATTTATTTTAATTCTATTTCCACTAAATATAATATCATTATATATTTATGTGGATCAATGTATAACACTTAGACACGTGCCTTCTTTATATCTTGAAAATGATACACACCTTTATGTAGGACAATTAGTTATTCAATTGGTATAATATTAGAAACCAACTATGATCATTCAATACTCTAATAAAAATAACATTGGATAATCTTTGAATATCTTCCTTACTCGATAAAACCACCTAGAATACATAGTTTTAATGTTTATTTTATTTTATAGGCTTGAAATTAGTTTTACAACATAGTTGTGCACCATAATACAAGTATAAACACCTACGTTGTGGAAGTTGGATTTATACCGACTTATAGTACAAATTCCCTACTATGCCCGTAATTACATCGAGTAGGGATAAAATAGATATTAATGGATAGGTTGGACCAAATTAGTTATTATAAGATAGAATATGACAAGAGTGGAAAATAAATTATCTTCTCTTGTGATTGGGATATGCAAACTTCAACATATGACGCTAAAAATGAGTTGAGGTATTAATGGTGGATTAAAAGAACCCAAAAGGTTTACGGTAAATATGAAACTTTTTCGAAAACCAGTGTGTGGAAATTACAATGTATAGATTTCAAGATGGTGTTTTTGGTTAAAACTATTTTGATGTGAAGTTTTATTTGAAATATAGATTTACATGTTTATTACTTTTAGAAACCTTCCTTAGTTTTATAAAAATTCAATTTTATAATTAGTAAATAAATATTCTTTCACATAAAATTAGTTAGATTGTTGCATTTAAAAACCATGAATAAGAAAATTTTGTCTTACAATTTATATTTTACCATGAAATAGCTTGGTTATCGTGATATTTGTTAGAACCCTTAATGTTTTATAATATTGATGAAAACACACCAATAAATAAAATGATTCTTTAGCCATGGAAACTAGTACAATTTGACATGTTTCTATTATGAACTTTTATGCAATAATGATTGCTTGATTAACTATAACACTTTTAAATGCTCGAGAATTTCCTTTTCCAACTTCTCGAATGCCTTGATAGAAAAAAAAATGATTTCTCTAGATTTTTCATCCCATGTTGAAATGAAATATGGTGTTTATGTATTTCTAGAAAATTAAAATTTATACTAAGATATTTTTCACATGCAACATGAATTCCAAAAATTACAAAAATGGAATAAAGATTAGATAGGCTAAATTTGGAAACAACTTGCAAAGAATGTAAATTTCACATTTTTGGCATGACAACAATGTGAGGTCCACTTTTTTAAAATAAAATGAGCAAGAAAGATTGCATCACCAAATAGGGAGTTAGGAGAACAACAAAATAGGGAGTGTTATTTCATTTTAAATGGTGCAAAAGAGAGTGAACGAGGAAAGTTTAAGAAATTGAATGAATAAACCCATATGAATTAAACATTTGGGGACATTTTTTGTATTACTCCTTTCAACTGGTTTGATATACCATAAATTATTATCTTATGAAGACCCTATTTGTGGGAGAGATTCTCTTGATGAAATGGGTCTCTTATGTTGCACATATTATTAGTGTAGTCAAAGAAACAAAGAGATACACTGAGAATAATGTATAGCTATAGAAGGATATTTGGTTATTTACTACATTATTAATATTCTTAGGAGACAAGAACATGATGAATGTGATACACATCAATTATTTAATTTAAATATGTGATTTACTTAAGAGGACATGTCAACTAATGTTTTTTATTGATTTTGTGCATTGTATTCTTAGAATGTGTCAACATGTCAGTGTGCAAGGATAAAAAAGCTAAACAATGGACCTTGGAAAGTGCTAAGAGGGAATGGAGAAGTTATACTTATCATAACAAGAGTGCATAGTCAAATCAAGAGTTGCCAAAGTGTCAATTACGAAATTCAAGTGTCTACAAATAGAATCATGTTTGGGATTTTCATTGTTCATCGTGTAGCTATTATTAGATTTAGATTATCACATATTTCATCTCTCTTAAATGATCACATTTACCATAATTTAGATTTAGATTATTATTTTTCACAATATTGCTTAATATTATGAATTATTTCATTTTTTTACTAATTTATTTAGGTTTAAAATAATCCAAACGACACACTCATAATTTTCTATTGCTTTAGTTGTGATACCACATGTTGATTTTAAGGCATAAGAAGAGAAAAAGTATACACATTTGAACACATATGCTATGTAGAAATGAATATTATTTTTCATTCATACATGTAACGGTATATAACACAAATTAGTTCACAACTCTTTTCAATGTTAAGGGAGAAATAAAAGGTCAAGTTTTTTCTTTCACCTTCCAACTTCATTCGAGTATATATGTAGTATGTATTTTGATTTTATTTCCAGTAAATATAATCTCATTATATATTTCTTTGGATCAATTCCTAACACTTAGACATATTCCTTCTTTATATCTTGAAAATGATACATACCTTGGTGTAGGAAAAATGTTTTTTCAACTAGTATAATGTTAAAAACTAGATCACCAATAATCTAATAAAACTAACATCGAGTAATTTTTAATATCTTCCTTAATAAAACCACCCCAAAATGCATCTTTTTAATGTTTTTTTATAGGCTTGTTATTAGTTTTTACAACGTGGTTGTGCACCATAATACAAGTATGAACACCTACCTTGTGGAAATTGGATTTATACTAATTTATAGTATAAATACCCTAATATGCATGTAATTACATTGAGTAGACCTAAAATATTTATTAATTGATAAGTTGGACCAAATTAGTTATTATAAGATAGAATATGACAAGAGGGGAAAAGAAATTGTCTTTATCTTATGATTGGGATATGGAAGTCAACATATGACACTAAAAATTAGTTGAAGTTTTAAGGGTGGATAAAAAGAAGACAAAAGGTTTACCACAAACATGGCACTTTTTCCAAAATTAAGTTTGTGGAAAGTAAAATGTATAGATTGTGAAGATGGTATTTTGGGTTAAAACTATTTTGATATGAAGTTTTCTTTGAAATATAGATTTATATGTTTATTCCTTCTAGAAACCTCTTTTAGTTTTATAAAAATTTGCTTTCATAATTAGGAAATCAATCTTCTTTCACATAAACTTAGTTAGATTGTTGAATGTAAAACCATGAAGAAGAAAAATGTGTCTTACATTATATATTTTACAATGAAATAGTATTTGTTAGACCCTTAACATTATATAATATTGAAGAAAAGAAACCAATAAATACAATGATTCTTTAACCACGGAAACTAGTACAATTTGACGCATGTCTATTTTGAACTTATGTCTATTTTGAACTTTAATACAAACAATGATTGTTTGATTAACTATGATACTTTTAAATGCTCAAGAATTACCTTTTCTAACTTCTCAAATGTCTTGATGAAAAATGATATGCAACACAACTTCCAACAATTACCAACCACAAAAAAAAAAAAAGACGACTAAATATGCTAAATTTGAAAACAACTTGCGAAGAATGTAAATTCCACATTTTTGGCATGACAAAAATGTGAGGTCTACATTTTTTTAAAAAATGAGCAAGAAAGAGTGGATCGCCAAATAGGGAGTGTTTTTTCATTTTTAATGGTGCAAAAGAGAGTGAACGAGGAAAGTTTAAGAAATTGAACGACTAAAACGATATGACAAAAACATGTGGGGCATTTTTTTAGCGGTACGCGTTTCAAGTTGGTTTCAACCGGACCATATGTTATTATCTTATGACGACCCTATTTGTGGGAGAGATTCTCTTGATGAGAATGAGCTTCTTATGCCGCACATGTCATTAGTGTAGTCAAAGAAACAAAGAGATAAAGTATAGGAGATTTGGTAAGTTACTACATTATTCATATTCTCAAGAAGTGACGAGCACATGATGAACGTGCTACACATTATTAAATCTGTGCTTTACGAAGAGGCCAATACCGCAATGCATTTTTAGCTACATATCAAAAAAATTGTCCCTACGCATAATATATTAATACTTTTGGACGAGGGATATTCAGACTTCTTGGGAGCGTGCGCTTGATTTCATTCATGCGCGCAAATACAGTTTTATTTATATGGAAATAGACTATTCTGCAGAATTGACCAACCTGCTCATTAGAAATCCTGCCCAGAGGAACTCTGCATGAAGCTTCTACCCGGAAAAGAAATGTGGCATACAGATATAAATGTGCGGTGTAGTGCAGAGCAGAGAATACCCGCAGCAGATTTCTTGAACAACAATGGCAGTAGATCTGTATACTCTTTTCTTTTCCCCGCCCTCGTCCACGCCTCTGCCACCGATCTTCAATCCTCTCAAGCGCAGGTCCGATCTCAATCTGGATGAGCAATTACAGACCAACTCATTGGTAAACGCAGAAGAAATGATAGCATAATCTCATGTGAAAAGATACGGAGGAAAAGAATGAGACAATTATTCTCCACATTGCGCTCTCTGCTGCCTCTTTCCACTACATCCAAGGTAATGCATCAGTGCCTTAAAAAAACAGCCCAAAAGATCATTTTTTAAAGCTGTTTTTTTAGATATTACATGAGTTAAAAGAACCAAGGACCTGACACATTTCATGGCATTATGAGTTCTCCTAATCGGTTATGTAAATTATTTTAACTTGGTACAATTCTCCTTATGGTGTTTCAGGTGGCAAGATATTGCATCATAGAAGAAACCGGGAAACACATTCAGAATCTTCAAAATGAAGTTCAGGAACTGAAGAAGAAGAAAGCCCAGTTGTTGTTGGGGGCAAGAGAGTCCATAAGCCTTAATGTGAGCGTGCAGGTTTATGGCAGTGAGACCGTGATAATAAAATTACAGCGTCGAGAATGCCACGATCTCTTTCGAAGATTTATGAAGAGATTGAAGGACATGGTTTGGAGATTGAGAGCGCAGATGTTTATAGGGGTACCTCCGTCGTCTTTCTCTATTTCCACGTCACTGTAATTGTAAGCAACGAT
The DNA here is from genome assembly GCA_018340775.1 of Taxus wallichiana var. yunnanensis. Taxonomy (NCBI): domain Eukaryota; kingdom Viridiplantae; phylum Streptophyta; class Pinopsida; order Cupressales; family Taxaceae; genus Taxus; species Taxus wallichiana. The sequence goes on along the minus strand of CM031243.1, from coordinate 297,711,171 downwards.
TGCCAAACCAGACCTCAACCCACTCTTCTGTACAACACTTTACTGAATATTTATTAGTTGAGGACGAGGAGGTGAATTTCTTTACTGTTCTGTAAGCTGCAGCTGCCCAATTGGATAAAGCACGCTGTAAAACACTTGTTTTCGAAATATTAATTTATTCCGACATGTGCCCCTTGCAACATCAGTTTCTGGGACTCCGTTTAATATTCTGCTACCAAACCTTGTCTCATCTCTCTCTATATATATATGCAGTGAAAAGTACTTTTACACTCACTATGCACTACAACTAACCTACCATAAGCAGGTATTTTTCACTAGGTGCCACCCACAACATGTTTGTTACAAGGTCTAAACCAACTATAATTTACTAAATCAAACTCGTTTGCGTAAAAGGATATTGTAGGGAGGTTTATTGCAAAGTGGTTGGTGTGGTACAAGTTTGGGCAGCATTAATGGAGAAGGATCTTGATATGTGTATAGGTGAATGACATGTGTATAGGTGAATGAGCACATGAATATTACATGGGATGTTGGTAGTGTGGTTTAGGAGGTTGGATATGATTATGAGTTGTGTGGGGTAACATTGTATGGAGTGGAATTTGTATTAAATGTACAAAAGTTTTGCGCAAGATTAGATTTTAATAGTGATGTATTGTCAACACTTGTCCGATTACGATGTAAGATTGAAGGAGTGATACAACATATGTTGGAGAATATTATGACATGAGGAGTGGAAGAGTATCTTGTATTTAATGAATGAGAAGTGGTTAGAGAGAATGTCAAGATTATCTACATGTAAAGTCGTGGGTTTCTTTAAAAACATGTGACTACGTTAAAAACACGTAGTTTCCGAAGCAAAAATTAGGAGAAATGGTTGTAAAAACTATTTTGGTGGTTAGATTTATGTTAAATATACCATGTCTATTACGTAAAGACAATGGGAAATCAAATATTTTTAGTTGCGTTATGTTAGAGCATGTGTTTCTTCAAGTACTCATCAAATAAAGTCTTATTTAGATCTTGTTTTGTTTGTAAGATGGATTCAAGTTAATGCAATAAGAAAGACTAATGTTGTTGGATTTTTTACTCGAAAGGATTTTCCTAGAATAAACATGTATTTATATCTTGTTTTATATTTATTTTTGTTATTTGGATTTATAGCATAGTTTCTCCTCTTACCTCACTAAGTGTAAAAGATTTATAAGATCCTAGTTGAGAACAACACATGTCCCAACATCGAGTATCGAGCTTGGTTTAGAGCTTTATAGGTTCTTTAGGGTAGATCTATAATAGGGTGTCAATGAGTCTTTGTGTTATTGAAATTATTGCATGAGTATATATGTTTGGGAGTACAAGAATATCTATATTGACAAGTTTGATGGAAAAAATATTTATTTATAGAAGTTCAAGATGGAAGATCTCTTGATAGAAAGAGATCATTGGGTTGTTGTGTCACATACATCACATGCAAGTTTTAAAGCAAGAGGAATGGGATAAGATTGATAGAAAGGTTAAAAGGTCTATATGATTTTTTTTTTTTATCATATTTAGTGTTATTGAATGTATTTGATAAAAAATTTGCAAGGCACTATAGGATAAGCATGGGGTCACTTGGTAAAAAATTCCAAAAAATCGTGATCATGGGATTCTAAATATTACTCCTTATTTATTTGATATACAACTACATACTCACATTATTGGGGCCCCCTTTTTCACTAGTACCCATATTTATACAGATAAACTAGTATAGAAAATGTAAACAAAAACTATCCCATGTTGTATGATCACATGTGTTATATACTACCTTGCCAATCATGTGGCTCCCTTCCGTGCATGGGGATATTTTGATTATATTGTACTAGGAAATTTCTTTGGTTAAAAACTATTCCTAAAAAGGAAAAAATATTCCTTGAGAATGAATGTTGGTGGCTTGATTACAAAGCATCAAAATACTTTCAACACTTTTTTAAGTCATCTATTGTCTATGAATATAAATTTCATGATGATGAAGATATGTGTATTGAAATTTTATGCTCTTTTCCACTATTGGGATAATCTAGTGATGAAAATAATGGGTATCTCGTCTAAGTTAAAAATTGATGAGATTGTTGTTGCTTTATTTTCAAAAATAGGTGAGGCATAAGTTCAATAAAAATCACCGAGGTGATGTATTGTTAGTGTGTGGGAGAGCATAGGAAAAAGGAAAGAGAGATAAGACGATAAGTATTCGAATTCTAGAGGAAGATCTAAGATTCTTGAGAGACCTTTCTTGAAATAGTACTAGAACTGTGGCAAAGAAATACATTTTAATAAGGATTACAGTGAAGGTGGAAGCAATCATACAAGGGAACACTTTTTCCTCATGTAAGAAAGGATCCATTAAATACAATGGAGATGTGTATCATGATAACTTGATCATACATGAGCATCTATCCGGGTTTAAAAGAAATCTTGCATCACCCAAAAATGTTTAGAGTGAGTAAATAAAGAGTTACACAATTCCACACCACTCATGCATGCATCGTGCAAAACTTGGACTTTGAAATATTAGCCTTAACCACTTCCTATGGAAACTATAAAATCCTATTTTAGCTGAAAAGGCGTAACCTTACAATGTAAACCTACACAAGTTATGAGTTGAAATTTGTCTACAACAAGAAAGACTGACTTTTTTTTGCAAACCACTAAGTTTCATGCACACTTATTCATGTTGTGAAAAATCATATTGAATTATCTTAAGTCATGCAACACTTGTTTCGTGTATGGTGGAGCCATGAATCCGTGTACATGTTCTCTAAGCCTTAGTTGATACTACAATGCATTTTTATGAGACCTAATAATTTTGATGTCATGAAACTTTGTAAACCTATAGGACCATTACTATATGTTGTCATGATTAGATCTACATCCAAAAAAATCTCATGTCAACATCAAAATAGTTAGAGGAAGGAACATGTGGACCTTGATCCATGTTTCATGCCCAAGAAAAAATAAATTATTTGATATGGTATAATCTAAAAAAGGAGACTTCATGGGAAGATTGATGGTGATCTAGGGTATGCTAAGGCATTATTGCAAGGAATTTTTACTTACAAAGTTATATTTTTCTCTTGGTGGTAGCACTAAATATTATATAAATATAAGGAGTTGTGAGCATGAAAGACATCTATATATCAAGATAAATAGATCATGGAAATTGTCTATTTGAGGCATTTCCCCATTTGATGTGAGTGAGGTTTCATATAATCTTTACAAATTATTCAAGATTAAGATAGCTCATAGGCTCGAAATTCTTAGAGACTCCTTGCATAGTCTTATCATAATGCTTCCATTGAAGTGTACTGTCATTATCCTTGAATTTGTAATATTTTTCTCATAAATTAATAGAATAATATTTATTGTTTCTTTTTTAGAGATATACTCAAGGTATTTCTTTAGTTTCACCTTACTTTCAAGTTAATGGTTGTGTTTTCTAATGCATCCCTTCATTAGGAAACCTAACCACAAATACATCATTTCTCGTGTCACAAAAAGGATTTGTAGGTTCTAAAAAAATTATTAGCACATATATCAATTTGGTGAGTAGTGTGTGAGTGACTTGTACATTTATCATCTTTCATACTAGTAGGTGTGGGTGAATATTAGTTGTGGACATCTTCCAATATACTGGTTGTTAGGTATAAGGTATGAATAAAGAATTTGAGATATGATCTTGTTAAGATAGTATTTTTGAGGAAATAATAATGTCACAAAGAATGGATAAAATACGCATCATGTCAAACTCTCTAAGAATGAGATGGTGAAGTGGGTATAAGCCCATTTGGAAGAGATGTAAAACATGCAAAAATAGGTGTAGTGGTGGGTGATGATACAAATAATGGTGAACACGTGGACATAACACATAAGGAGTAGGATAATGAAGAATAATATGCTGACAAGAAAGCATAAAGAAACTTTCTCATGATCATGATAACAAAAAGAAATCTAAAGACATAAGTTCCAATTATTTTCGAGCCTAGATCCAAGATATCTTGTTGATTGGATTGTATATAATGGGTAATTACTTCAAGTCTAATTTTGTGGAAGATCCTTGAAAAGTAATATTTCCTATACTAAGTGGAAGAGTGATGCATATTTTTGTGGGAATATGTACAGACCGGGAAATTTCTTAAGGGAAAGAGAAATATATGGATTTGGGATATATTGGTGACAAAATTGAATGCTAAATTCATTATTTTATATTAACAATCATATTTGTTTATAAAGTTACAAAATATGCATCGTGGATTTGAGTGTAAATAATTACACCGAGGAGTTATATTGGATCACTATTCAAATAGGTCATGTGGAAGACAACATAAAAAAGATATCTCAAGTATGTTAATAAATTAAGTGTTTCCATTGAAGATGATTTTAATATGATTCGATTTATAGCTACAAAGGAGGAAAATCAATTTTTACTAAATGTGGAAAGGAATTTATACATCAAACCATAGGGTGGTGCATAAGGGAAAGGTAAGTTCCGCACTAAGTGAAGTATGCACAATAATGCACAAAATTATGCACATGTAGGATTAATAAAGTTTCATGTATGAGCATGGTTATACACATAGAGGAAGATATATATCTTATTTCAAAATAAGAGGAATAAATAGAGGTAAAGGATTTGGTGGAACCTATATTTCTTATGGAGATATTAAAACATTGTAAATTTTAGTTTCCACAAGTTGCACAAAGTAATAGTGGTGGAAGGGGAACCAATGCTAGAAATCATGTTACTCATCACACAAATGCAAAAATTAATACATCTAATAATGGTGTAGAAGAACTTGAATGGAAAGAATCTCTCATGACGAAGTGGGTGTTATTGAAGCCCATAAAGAAAGAGAATGTTCCCATGCAAAGAAATAATTTTTTTGGAACCATTCTGAAATATGGATGTAAGTTTGTAAATTGATTATTGATATTGGTAGCATTAATAATTTTATTTCTGATGATATGGTTGAAAATATTGGTAAGAAGAGAATCGCACACTTGAACCCATAATAGGTTATATTATTTTTAAAAGGTCATAAATTGTTTTTCAATGAGTAATGTCGATTTTGTATCAATATTGGTGCATATGAAGATGAAATCATGTTTTTATAATGCCCATAGATGTATGACACGTTTTACTTGGTAGACATTGGTAGTGTTCCATGAAGGCAATACATAATGGATACATAAATAATTACACATTAATGTGGGAAAAAAAATTAAACTTTAACTCTATAAAGGAGAGGTGACAAGGATTACACAAATATTGTTTATTTCAAGAAAATAGATTCTCAATAATGTAAAAGAGGATAGCAAATTTTTTGTTCATCTTGAGGCTTACATAGAAAATATGGGAAGGAAAATAAATGCAAAAAAATAAGATCCTATGAGCATTAAAAGGGATGTTAGGTGAGTACATGAATATCATATCAAATGATGTTTTGGATGGTTTACCACCTATGCGCAATATTAGTTATTAAATGGACTTGATAGCGGGTTCTATTTTACAAAATGAGTTTGCATATAGGTTGATACCTATGGAGAATGAGAATTTGAGAAATAAATTGTAAGAATAACTTGAGAAGGTGTTAATATGATATATGATCTCATTCACAATACCTACAATAATAGCACAAAAGAAATTAGGAGAGTTGATAACGTGCACTGATTTTAGATCCATTAAGAAAAATAATATCAAGTATATATTCTCATTTTTATGCAAGGATGATTTGATGGATTTTTCTAGTGGAGTTCAAGATACTTCAAAAATATTGATGTGAAGAGAGGATACCACTTGATTAGAATTATAGAAGGAGATGAGTGGAAGATTTATTTCAAAATTTGGTATGGGATGTATGAGTGGATGGTCATGCCATTTAGGTTAAGCAACACACCAAGTACATTCATATGGTTAATTAATGAAGTGTTGAATCCTTTTTAGGTAAGTTTGTTATTATTTATCTATATGAAATTCTAATTTGTAATAAGACACTCAAAGAACATTAGGTCCATATTTTGGGAGTGTTAGATAATTATTTAAAGAAGAAGTTGTCAGTGAACTTGAAGAAATATAGTTTTATGAATAAATATATGATGCGCCTAGGATTTATGATATCTTAAGAAGTATTAAAGATGGATCTTTATAAGGTGCAATATATAGTGGATTGGTTGTCACCTAAGAATGTCATGGAGGCTTGAATATTTGATGGACTAGAAAGATTCTTTGAGAATTTCACTATAGGATTCAATCATATTTGTGCACCAATCAAAGAGGTGATATAGAGAGACACGATGGGGTTTATGTGGATTGTATCTATAACGTATGGCTTTTAAAAGTTAAAGAAGAAGGTCATGGAGTAGCCACATTTGGAATTTCCTAATTTCAATAACATATTTTAGGCTTATTTTTATTCGAGTAGAGTAGCCATTAGAGTTATGAAGAGTAAGGAGGGAAGAACTATCTCATATTTTAGTGAATATTCAAATGATGCAAGGTGAATATATTCAATTTATGATCAATATGAATATATTCAATTTATGATCAATATGAATATATTCAATTTATGATCAATATAAATATATTCAATTTATGATCAATGTTTTTAATCCATAGTAGAAGATCTAAAGAAGTGGAGACACTACTTGTTTCATAAGGAATTCATGTTATATACAGACTTCCCCCAAACACTACATTTCATCAATATATGGGATAAGGAGAATAAAATACACATGAAATGGATTAAATTCTTGTAGAGTTACTCATTTTTATTGAAACAAAAAAGTGGGAAATAAAAAAATGCATCAAGTAGGATAAGCATCTCATTAAGTGAGGTATAATTAGGATAGTAGGGTGAGAATATATGTAATTTATGATCAAAAATTTAATTCCATGATACAAGATCTAAGGAAGTTGAGGCACTACTTGTTTCCTAAGGAATTCGTGTTTTTTACATACCACCAAACACTACTATTCATTAGTATAGATGGGGAAGGTGAGTCAAAGACACGTGAAATGGATTAAATTCTTGTAGAGTTACTCATTTTTATTGAAACAAAAAGTGGGAAATCAAACAAATTTTTGTATGCACTAAGTAGAAAAACTCATTATTAATTTGTAATCGGGATATTGGGGTTTAAGGAAATGAAGGAAATATATGTGAAAGATGAATATTTTATAGAAGTATGTAGAGCATGCTCAAAACTAGCTAGCATCAAATTCTTTCCATGGTTAAACTACTTGTTGTAGGAAAGGTTTTCATTCATAGACACACAATTTTGCATGCCTTGAGGATCAATGAAGTATAAATTGATCCAAGTGAAGAATTGTGGAGGACTAGATGGTCGATTTGGGATGGATAATACCTTAACACACTTGAGTGAGAGAGATTTCTATATGCATATTATATAAATGTGCAAAACTATGTGCAAAGATATATAGTATGCAAGTTCATGAAATAAAATAATCATAACAACGGTTACATCAACCACTTATAGTAATTGAGTAACATTAGGATCATCTAAGTATGGATTTTTTATTTTAGAAAATACAATTTCCATGATTCTAATTTTTTTATTGTTGATAGCTTATCAAAAATGACTCATTTTATTTCTTTTAAGAAAACCAATGATGTTACACATATTTAATTAACTTATTTTTTAGGGAAATTATGGGACTCTCATATTGGAGCGTGCAACATTGTAGCATTGTGAGAGTCCACATATTGTAAAATACCAAGTTTGTTGGTCAAATTTGCAAAACATTGAAGAATCAATTGAGCAAGAAGTTCATTTTAGTTGTACATGTTACTTGCAAACCGATAGCCAAATCGATGTTGTCAACATAATCCGTAGTAATTTTTGTGACTTTTGATAGGAGATAAGGTAGGAATATGGGATTCAATTCTTACAGAGGAAGATTTTTCATATAAAAATTCTATAAATAGGAGTGGTGGGAACTTTACATATTGATTAGGTATTGATTTAACCCATAAGACTAAATAAGAGGTGGAGAAAGGAAGGAGTTTCTTTACTTATTTAAATTTAAAGTTAGAGATAGAACAAAATATATGATTTAGATTATTATATAATCACTAATATTCATATCTAAATACATCCATATAGATAATTTAAAGATAAATCATTTACAACATGTGTTAAATATGGTAAAATATGAGATGACATGTGTAATTATCTATTTGACTAGTCTAGAAGATGATCTAGGTATGATGGAGAAATAAACTGTTAGATTAATTTTAATATCACAATGTTTTATACACTGACGTAGTTAGTTATGCCTTCGTGGCATATCCGTTCCTCCACCTGTGTGACGGTTCCTTCATCATTTGAACCATTTGTACTTGTATATATTGGTTCGTTTTGCTTTGAATAAATCAATCCATTTTACTCCCAAACCAAAATTGGTAGCAGATACCCGGCGTTCAGCTTGTGGAGTTTATTTTTACTGTCTTTGGTATTTCAGATTAGCGTAGAGAGATCCCTAGTTCAACCAGAAACGATATGTTTTTGGCAATTTTGTTGTGCCTTTTGCACAACGCTTGAGGAGGAGCCAGCGCATTGGAGGAAGGAACTCTTTTCGATTTTTTTGTTATTGGACCCACGTTTTACTTTCATTGGACCCGCATCCAAACATAGCCTATGCAGAAACCCAACACCTGCAAGTATTGAAAACCTGCATTGGAGGTTTGGTGTTTGTTGTTTGATGGCATTTTCAGAGCATATAAATACGTCTTGCGACCTATGTTGACTTTGGCATCAGAAAGCAACAAAACGTGAGGCACATCAAATGTGGAGAAGAGAAAATATGGTCTGTACACAGACCTGTTTTCTTTTACGTGGCGGTGAATATTAAAGACACAAATATGAGCAACCAACAAACCTTCACTCGACCCCGTGAGGGAGACTAAAGTTCATCTCAAACATTGTAGAAGATGCAAGCAGTGTTGTGAGAAATTCGCAAGATGAATCACCATTAAGATGCCAAGATCAAGTCCTTGAAAGCACCAAATTATATTTTTCATTTTTGAAAGTCTCCATAACATCGAAAACTTGCACTTTGAGGAGATAATGCGTTGGGGACTATTGGTTTGGTTCTTGTTTGATGTACGGTGCTAAGTAGAGAAGATACATGCGAAGCTTAAGGAAGGATACAAGGAAGATGATGAAAGTGAAATAGAACACCCATATAAGTGCCCGTGTCTCACTGCATGAGAATAACGAGCTCACCTTCATTCTCTTTATTGACAAGACTTTGTACTTCTAAACACAATAATAAAATTGTGTTTTTGACATCATGTTTTCTCCCAAATTGTTGTTATTTTTTAACACCTCTGCCATCCTTTCATCTGTACTTGCTCATTGTGAAATGGATTACAACGTTGACATGTGATTTTTCTTGAGTTGTTTCTTTGTAGAATAGATTAAATCATGTTGCTAGATTAATGTTTATCTTAGTTAGGATTTGTGTGATTAATAATCCATTTATTGCCATGTACTCTTGAATTGTGATGTTTACTTAATTGGTTTGTAAAATTAATCTGGATGTCTTCAGCTTGTGGAAAGTTGAATCTCGTCTTGGAACTATTTGGTAAGCTAGTAAAATTGGAAAATTATCCTAAGTCAATAATAACTTGATTATTATTATTATTGAGAATCAATTAAGAAAATACCTTGGATCAGTTTCATTGATCCAAGGCATTCCCTTAATTTGATCTGTAATTTTGATTAATGCAAGAGATTACAATTGTTCATTTGTTTGTGGATTATCAATTCATATTAATTGATCTTGGTGACTTGTTCCGTTTGCCTATGATTCAGTCCTGTATTGAGGGCTAGAAGGTGTTGAGAGCTGGCTCAAGTAGCACTACTCCATTTGAAAAACATAGCCCAGCTGGTAAGGTTCGGTTGTGGCATTTATTAAAGCCTAGGCTATGACTAATGTTTTGATAACACTTGAATTCCTAATGGTCTAACCTAGACCTAAGGCATATGAATTAAGTTGATTTCCTAAGAACCTAACCTAAATGATCTATGCCTAATTGTAATGTTGCTAAGTTTAATATAAACCCTAACCTATGATGGAAAGGGACTCGGATCCTAGCTTGATGTTGACCCTGGTTGGCATTGGGAGGGGGATACATGGTCAAATGGAAATTTGGTGGTTTTCACCACCCTTGCATGTATTAGAGATTTGATTTAATTTTCATTAATGGAGGACACCACCACTCCTTAGCAGTAAGCCAAATTCAAATTTGGCAGGTTGTTAAAAATGACTCTAACAAGGTTGTTTGGTTGGCTAAACAGTTAGAAGCTAACCTAGAGAAAGTTAGAGGAATTCAGGTGGGTTGGCGAGATGAATGGACCATCCTAGAAAGCATTGATGATTTGGAAAATTGTTCCAAACTACCTAGGGGAAAACATGTTGGATTTGGTGAATGGATTTCCATTTGGTCATTTTGTCTCTCCTTCTCACTCTACAAATGGAGGTTTTGGGTGTTTGAACTAGTTTTCGATTTTGGTTTGAATCTTTTCTTCTTTATTTCATGGAGAGACTATTTGGGAAGATTCCAGTGGAAAGGTGGAGAAATTTTTGAGAAGATTGACTGCTTGAATCGAAGAAGCTATCATGGAGTTAGAAGAAGGATCATGGGAGCTAGAAAAGAATTCAGAAGCTCTACTAGGCATGATAGGCTCTAATCCCTTGCAAAAACTTTCTCTATCTAATTAGTTCGTAAAAATAACTCTGCTTATTATAGAAAGAATTTTGGGGTTCTGGGTTTTTATTATTGCTCAATAAAATGGAATTTGTTGCTTGGTAAGTAGTTATAGAACTGATTTTTGATCTTGCAACTATATACTTGTTTTATCATGATTGAAATGTCGTTTTCTTCACATGACTGGTTTGGATGTTTTGAAATGAACTCACCATGACTGTGATTGAAAGGATAAGTGTATTTTCGAGTTGCATGTGCATATATCTTACAAATGGGTTTTGCAGTGTTGTTATCGATCTCTATGTTGTTAGTTTTCGATGGATATGGAACTGCTTGTGTTTATCTTCTAGAGAAAATAATGACCCTGTGTTGTGAGTCTATTGAGAACTCAAGCACTTAGTCAAGTTAGACTGGTATCATTTAAAGATAGTACTATCTATCTTTGGTTTATTTTTTAGTCTTGTTTTGAATACTCAAACTCATGATCAATGTAATTATGAGTTCATGGGGATTTTTCTTCTTGATCACCCTCATGTGGGTGAGTTGTTGCTCAACCCAGTTGGGTATGGTCTTAGTTGTATTATTCTTTGATCAATTTAGAAATTTTATTGAGTTTTTGATAACCCAGGTCAGGTTAGATCTTAACTAAAGCTTATCCAGGTACTATTCATACACATTATGATTAATTACATTCTTTATTATGTGTAAGTAGGTCATTGGACTATTCTTCGATTTAGCCATTTGGCTTTGTTTCGTTGAACCATGGAGGGTTATTCGTTTCCCGTGTTGTATGAACTTTGGTCCTTCTATTTCATCATGGTGACTGTTATATTTTCTTCTATAATATCAAGGTAGAAGGTTTGGTGTAGTGCTTTGGATAAGACAAAGGTGAACGGTCTTGTGGTAAGCTGAGACCTATATCAATGACTGCTTTTGAACCAAGGAAGTTTAATATCTACCTAAGGGTTATTGTGAATCATCTTGTGAACTGTATTGACTCTTTAGGAAGACTTCCGGTGTGCAAACAATATGTTGAATCATTATATTAGGGTAAGTGCAGGAAGTTGATGGACAAATATAGGGTCATCCATGGACGTCATATTGCAAAAAATAACAAAATCTCAACTTGTAGGGATTATTAGCTATACACGCACTCAAAATTGGAAAAACTTATACAAATATGAATCATAGCATTCAGAATCTAGTTTCTAAAATACTAATTTTTTTAAAATGGACAAGTTTAGCTATATTAAACACTTAAAATTATATGACTTAGTTTTTTTTTTTAAAAACTTATAAGATTGTAGTCCGTTTGCCCGCATTTTGGATGACCAAATCTTGTTATTTTTTTTTTCCTTTGGTGAAACGTTAGATGTAGTTGTCTATCTTGGGATGGATTTTATTTTATATTTTTTTAAGCAATATTTTTTTATGATTTTTTCGTGAAAGTGATGTGAAAATATTTAGAAAACGGAGCACTTTCCGTTTTCCTGCCATAACTATATCAAAAAATATCGAAATCAAATTTTATTTTTTTAACGTGTATAGAATTTTTCCACACTTGGGATGGTATAGGTTTTATCACATTTTGATAAGTGAAACAAAATTTACTGATCTTAAACGTAGACATGAACATTCACAGGAAAAAATGTCTTAAAGGCCTATTGTTAGTAAAAATTATAAAATGATATTTATCTTATTCTATTCACTTTAAAATCAATATTTCTACGAAGCTAACAGTCTCCCCTACGCGATGGCACCATTTTTGTGAAATGTTTTCAAATTTTTAAGCATGGTTCAAGTCTTTGGAAGAGCAAATTTGAGGTTTTTTTACCTTTTACACTTCATAATGACCTTCCATAGCTTTGGTTGGGGAAAAACAAAGATTTCATGAGGCTTAGGTTTGGCAGATAGATCCGTGATCATGGTTTATAAAGCGTGATCATGGTTTTTTAACACAAACCGCGAGCATGCTTTATAAACTGCGATCGCGGTTTATAAAGCATGCTCGCGGTTCATAAATCATATTTACACACATCCCAATGTCTGAATTACCATGTGATTTTTACTCTCTAACCTTACCGTATAAATTATTGCAAAATTCTATCTTTTTCTACACGTTTTTCTTATCATTGGAAGCAAAACATCGTGGGAGACAAGAAAAGAAGTCAAAAAGGAAGTCATTAAATTAAAAACACCAAATGAATTAGAGGCCAACAAAATTTAAAATGTTAGCGAATGCGAAACTTCGTGAATCAAGAAGAGGTTCATCTTCAACCCCAACTATCAAAGCAATGAAGAACTAGGTAATGTTTCTACCACATGTTGAAGTTGAATTAAATACTCATGATGAAGATGTTTTTACCATCAATGTCAAGAAGAATTAAATACTCATGATGTAGCAAATGTTGAAATTGAAGGAGACAATGAAAATGTGAATAAGGAAATTCATGTTGAAACTATAGACAGATAAAATTTGACAAAAACACCTCCTAGGTTTTACGTAAGAAACCTAATTTTTTTATTAAATTGATGAAAACATTTTGAAACCAATGTCTGACAAACTTTCTGAATGACAAATAAGAAGAAAAGCCACTGAAATTTGGGATAATCATTTTGAAATTTTAAATGATTCCCAAAGATGTCAGTTGTTGGTTAGTTTGATGAAATTGATTAAAATGAGACCTACATTAAACACCTTAGGATTGATAACATCTAATATACGTGGTCAAACCTCTACAATTGTTGAAAACCTTCATGATGCATATCACACTGTTGGTGTCAAGAGACGCACTAGGGATAGTAATATTGTGCGTCATGTACTTGCTACTAGTTTTGTAAGTGAATCAATAAAAAAACAACGTTTGATTACGCAAACAAGTTGAATGTTGCAAGTTAATCGAAAAACTCTAATGAAAGTAATTGAAAGACGTAATATCCTTCAATCACTCAATAATGCTGATTTTTGGGCATTTTCTGCTAGAGCACTATGTAAGGACAAAAATAATTCTGATGCTATAAGAAAAAGTTGTTATTAAATTTTGGCATGATAACACTAGAGTTTCACCTAATACAAGAGATGTTATAAAATGGAGAGTTGGTTCTACTAATTGTGAACCACATCCAAAGCATTTCTTAGATATGACTCAAACTCAATTTTTCCATAATTTTGAACAAGAGAATCTAGAAATTAAAATTAGTCAATGTTTTTTGAAATGTTGAAACCATTCTATGTGAAAATCAACTACGCTCGCACCACTTGTTGTTGTAGGAAACATGTTGAATTTGCGATGCATTATGCTAAATTTTTACGTATTCATTCTAATTTTCATTCTGAAACTATGTTATTAGAATGTGGTGTTCAAGTTCCACCAATATCTTCTAGGGATGTCATTCCTACTATATTTTGTGAAAAAGTTGGACAATTTTTTTATCAAGGATTGTTTAGATGGAAGTTGTAGTACATGGGCGGATTACCTAAATTGGAAAGTCAGCATCCATGAGAAATTAAAGGTACAATAGGACATAATTTAGTTGAGTTTGATAAATATAAATCGATTTGCATACCAATTGAAAGATGGGAAAGAGTCTAAACTCTGTGTGAGCTAGTTACTGAAACAAATGTTTGTTTTCCAATTTTGAGAAAATTTAAGGATGAAATTGTTTATGAGTATGCTAGGCATACACATAGAGCTTGATGGTTGGATGAACAGCTTCAAGCTATGCAAAGACACATTTCCTATTAGTACTATTATTTCAAAGTGGCTGATTTTGTAGAGAATTACACATTGCAACTACAAATGGAAGTTCAATCGCAATATTACAACTCGCATAAGTTGCCATTTTTGTGCATATAGCATTTCTACATTCTCCGATGTCAGAGAATGATCAAATTTTTTTAAGAGAGTACCACTTTTATATCAGTGATGATCGTACTCATTCTACTGAATTTGTGCAAGGGTGTTTCTAGTTATTTTATGGAAACTTGTTTGATAGGGACATCCACTTCAAACAACATTATATATGGTCAGATAATTACACGTCTTAGTTTAAGAATGCACGAATATTTTATTGGATGAGCATAATGCACGTCAAGATGGGTGTGCAACATATTTGGAGTTTCACTGAGGCTGGACATGGAAAAGGAGAGCATGACGGTGCAGGGGCATGTGTGAAAAGAGCTCTTGCAAGAGAAGAGTTGAAGTACAAAGATGGTGCTAAATTAAAAGATGCAAAGAGCATAGTGGAATGGTGTACTTGACAACATGGCCCGAGGTTCTCAAGAAAATTCCATAGTTCGCAGATATTTTTGGTTGATAGAGGAACAACAAATTGCTAACTACGAGGATTGTATGACACTCACCGGGTCCAAGATATGCACTAATTTTGTAGCTCGACACTACTTCATGGGCCGTATGGACAAGAAATTTGACATGTTTTTGTGCATCTTGTATCGAATTTGTCACACATTGGAGTGTGATTCATAAGAATGGGTGGATGGATGGATTTGTAGGTCTCTAACTCCATTTCCTAGTTATCAACCTCCATAAGCATTATGACTTGTTTCTGCAGATGAAGTTGCAACATCCAAGGACTTTAACGAAATTTTGATTCTCGTGCAACAAGGTATTTATGGCTATTTATTTAATTTTTGTATTGAGTTATGTCCATTGACATTTTAATATGTAATTTAAATTTGAGTTGTTTAACCTTTATTTTTTAGTAAGACATGTGTTTGCAGTAATTGCAACAGAAGACAATGAAGAAGGAACATATTATTTCTTATGTTGTTGCATCGAGGAAAGAAAGAAGTTGACTTCTCCTATTATAGATGGTGAAGATATTGAGTATCCTATAGGGTCAATGGTAGTTACTGGAACTTGGCTTCAATGGTATCCATTAAAAAACTCCTTTTTGGGTGTTTGAAGACTTTGAGACACACATGAAAATACTCTTATAATCACATCTAGTTCTAGTGACAAATATACAAACTGTATAGATATCGAGGAAGGCCTAATAACAAGATCCTTTAGAAGTTTGGAGAGTCGATCATGAAGCAATCTTGTCTACTATTCAGAGTAGATCCGATCCTGATGGTTCATTGGAATGAATTCACAATGCTCATGTCTAGTATATATAATTTCTTTTCAATATATATATATATATATAAATTTGTTAGTTTAAAGATCTAGATTTAAGTTTGAATATATTTTATTTTAAATTTATGTATTTTGTATATATAGATAGTATATGATTTTGATTTGAAACTTAAATTTCTTTGACTAACACTTTTATGTTTAGGTTAGTGTTATCCAAAATTCACCCCCCTAGGGTAAATTTTGATAACATGCATCAGAAGATTCAAATCCCAAGCAAATTGATTGATTCAGAGCAAAATCAGGTTTCTAGGGTCCCTTCAGGTATTTTTCTAACTCCCCTGGCTGAAGAAACAGGGAGCAAGCTCTGAGAAAATGCAAAAAGGTTGCAGAAAGGCAAATAGGTTGATCCAGGAAAGAGTATGAAAATTGGCTAAGTCCTGCTCAAGGTAGCATTTGGGACAAGTGGGACAAATGGAAGCAGATCGGCTAAAAGCCGAAGTGAACACAAAGGGCCCAAAATCAAATGGGACATCCGGGACAAATGGAGGCGAATGCGAAAAATCTGGGCAGGGCCGAGAACCAATCAGAAGTGCCACGTGTCTCGGGGGAAAAAGAGTCAAAAAGGTCAAAGGGCAAGTTTTAAAAGGTCAGCCCGAACCAATGAAATAGCGCCACGTGTCTAGTTAAGGGCCCCACAAGCGAATTTCAAAATGAAAGCCCGCGAAAGACGGAGGAGAGAGAATTTCTCGTCCAATCAGCACGTCCCACGTGTCGTCCAGGTGGCAGAGCGCGGGAAAGGATTTCAAAACACGCTTTCGCCTGTTTTGTGCCCTAGATCTTCAGATCGCCATAACTTTTGATCCAGAGCTCGGATTTGCACGTTCTTTATATCAACGGAAAGCTGGTGAAATTATCTACACGATTCCGGTCAATCTTGCATTTTGGAGTAGTCTGGAGGGAGAAAAATCGAGAAACGGCTCTGACGCGTATTCATGGCCGGAAATGACATTCCAAAATGACTGAGTTAATGTCGAATGGGTCACATTCTCCTCAATCCACCAAAAATGACAGGGTATGGGTTTGTAAGGTCCTCCATGCCGCTTTTAATACACTGCAATAAGAAATAATGGGCTCCCATGCCTTTGTACGCCTCTCCAATTCCGGTTCGACCTTTGCATTTTAAAAGCCAGTTTTGGGCTCATTTCAAAGAGAGGAACATTTTTTGGGCATAGCAGACTTCTTCTTTCACCTTCTTCAAGGGATTGATCAAGTATCAGACCTCTCCAAGGATTGTAATAGTTTTCTTTACCTCTCTGAGGGTGTAATGCGTATTTTGATATTAAATTGATAATGCAAGCTCTGTGAATGGGTTTCAATCCTCTGTTTGTATTATTTGCTTGATTTCAGATGCTAAATTATACATTATCAGTCTGTGTATGTTTTTATGTTGTGAACCTCGGTCTGTGTCTATTTGCATGACTAATATGTTTCACCACTCCTTTTGGTGCATCACCATCTTTAGTTAGTTTCAATTTTGCACTTCTACCCCTGTCTCCTTGCAAGTTAGAATAGGATTAGGATCTAAACCTCTGTAGTTTTGCAAAATATAGATCTAAATCGAGGAGTTTGAGGAACTAGCCTCTAATCTGAGATTCCTCTCTCGCCCCAAGTCCCACACTTGGAGAGAGGTTTCCATGTTGTGCAATTACACTGGATGCAAGAGTGATCAACCTAGAAATCTGATCAGCGTCCAGGGGTGCTGTAATTTTGCACTAACAGTTTTGGCACGCCCGGTGGGACCAGAGGTCTCAATTTTATTGCAGCAAAGTTGATGTGCATCTGCTGCAAGTTTCTTGCTTGAAAAGAGCTATTATTTGCATATCTGGCGACTCCAAGGGGAAGAATCAATAGAATTTCAGCAGTCAGGCCTGAAAGCTTATGAGAAGAATCACAAGGTCAAGAGTTGGAGAGGAGGAAGTACTGTTTGAATACCTGCAATTATCTCCAAGAAGAAGGCAAAGAGGAAGAAGGATTCAAAGGTCCCCATCTCCACCAAACAGAACTCTCTCAACTCCTCCACCTGAGCGGCCTTTCTTTCAGTATACAAGGGTTTTAAGACCAATCGAATGGCGCAACCAAAGGAACCCCTATTTCAACTTCACAGCAAAGAACCCACTTGCTCTCAATGCACAAAATCCAATCCCAAACAAGCAGCATCAAGAACATTGCATACTTTATCGGGGAAAATCGACCACTCTGGTGATCATGTCAAGGACATTGCTAACATTTGTGCAATCCATGAGATTAATGAGATGCAAGTAGCTGTCAAATTGCTGGCATCTTCATTCAAGGGAAAAGCATTGCAATGGTTTAGGAGCCTTGAAGCTGGCTCTATCACAAACTGGAATCAGCTGTGTATTGCACTTCACAATCAATTTGGAGAGAAGGGAGACAACTTGTCTCTTTTGGAGCAGCTAACAACCATCAAGAGAGCTTCCAATGAGCAGCTAACTGACTTCAACTTCAGATTTCAAAGGTCTTGGGATAGAATTCCAGTGGCAGTCAGGCCAACAGCAGAAGGTGCTTTTCTATATTACCTTAAAGCTTTAAATTCTGATATTTCGTGTTGATTCAATCTATGGGAGGCACAACTATCCCTCGCGCTTATATAGATTGCCATTAGAGCTGAAAATTGTCTGATTCAAGCCGGCAAGCTAGCTCCTAGGCCTCCAATGCCATTATATCCAAGTTTAGAGAGCCCAAGTACTAGTCAAGTACCTGTCTTAGCTCCTATTCCCACTCCTAGGAATCAGAGTTCAAATGAAGCTTCCACTTCATCTCCAAGTGCCCCAAATGAGCTTCAAGAAGTCATGAAGCAACTGCAAAATTTAGGTAATGAGCTGGTCACACTTAAGAGACAAAGAAACTCAAGGTTTTAGACCTTCGTATCAGCCTCAAGCTCAACCTAATAGGCAGCCATATCAGCCTCAAAGGCCACCCAATCCAGCTGCAAATATGAATCAAACAAGGCCTCCTGCCAATAAACCATTCCAGCCCTATAATCCAAATGCCATATCTACCTCTAAGGCATTAGTACCAGCACAAAACAACACTGCCCAGGAGTATGATTGGTGTTTTCCATGTAATGAGCCTCATAATCAATCCATGTGCTTCAATGGTGCTTTGACCCAAGCTTTAATGGTAACAAGTGCTGGTGTGGAGGGTGAGAGTACTCAAGAAAACAGCCAACAACAAGAAACATTCCAACAAAGAACTCCGCCCCAAATGACACCACATTAGTAAATTGGCAAGCAGAGGATTTCGTGGCATGAATCGTAGTTTCTCAAGGTGTTGCTGCCAACACAAGGTCAAAAGGAGAAATTTGGGTGAAGAACAGCCGTTAGCCCTGCTAATCACAACCTTCCACACCTCCACAAATGATTGGCAAGCAAAACCCAGCTAAATGCACAAGGGCAAGCCAAGAACAGCCCCTAGGCCAACTCAAATGCCAGCTGTTGCTGCCCACATACAAGGAGAAAATGTGCGAGACCAAGGGACAGCAGAGAAATCCTTCATCACCATTCAGTATCATTGATCAGATGAAGAAGACAAACGTCAATATATCTATGTGGGAATCGCTATCCATCCCAGGCCAAAGAAATCTGCTGCAAGCTGCCATAAAGGATTGGCCAACTTCGAATCAGCAAGTCCAAATGCAGGAGAAGGTACTCACAAATGCTGCCCACCCTCAAGGAAATCATGGAGCACAACAAGGTAGAATGCTGAAGCCTCCCCCTTTCTATGTTTCGTTAATAATTGGAAATCAGCTAGTGCATAATTGCATGATAGATTCCGGGGCAAGTAGCTCAGTTATGCCTAAACAGATAGCTGATCAGTTAGGGCTCCAGTATGAAATAACATCTAAGGGAGTAGTGTAGCTGGATGGGACAGCAATAGAAACAGTGGAGTGATTAGAAATTTGAGTCTTACCTTGCATGCATGTCCAAATGTTGTTGTCTTACAAGATATATCACCATAGACCTTCCACCACTCTTTCCCTCTATTTGTCAAGAGATTTCACTGCCAAAATTGGGGGATATTTGTCCGCTGATTGGTCACACATGCTGTTCAGAACGAGGTATGGAACTAAAGCTACAATTAGGTCAGAACCTATTGCAGATTTCCACATTGAGCCCTATACTCCAAGTCATATTAATACCAATTGCTCAGCATTTGATCAAGAAGATCACCTCGCAATCGATGAAGCCGACACTAAGGTTGGAAGTATCCCAGATTTGACTCTTGATGAATGGGCAAGCAAGGTGCATGCTTTTGATCCTTATCAAGAAGTAGAAGAATCTGAGCTAGGGGTCTATTGTATACACGAAGAAAGTCAACCTATTCCTAGCATCACCAAGCCAAACCACAAGGATGACAACGAGGTATGGCAACTGTTTTTTGATGGATCAAGGAGTAGACAAGGCGCAGGAGGTGGAGCCGTGCTTATTTCACCTCAAGGAGTAAAGTATTATTCAGCTTTTAGATTTCAATTTGCATGCTCCAATAACACTGCTGAATATGAAGCCTTGGTGCAAGGGATGCATTGGGCAATAAAGAAAAAAATAAATAACTTGCAAGTTTTTGGGGACAGTGAGCTGATTGTAAATCAGGTCAAGGGACAGCATGCTGCCAAAAACGATCTACTCAGATGCTACAAGAATAGGGTGTGGGACCTCATGGAAGATTTTGAGGGTTTCGCATCAAGGCCATTCCCAGAAAAAGAGAATCAAGTCACCGACAAAGCCAGCAGGGGGCAGCCTTTGACATTGTAGAAAACATTCAACAAGACAAGGTACAGCCAAACATCCACGTGATTGTGAGGCCTTCAGTGCCGGATAACGATGTCAATTGGCAAGTATTTGAGAATGACCAGCAAATCATCCACTTCTTGCAGGAAGAAGCTGAGTTCTCAGCTAAGAATCAAGAGAAGTTGGAACAGCAATATGGTCACCAGGTGATACAGCTGAGAACTGACAAGCTGCCCAAGGGACTTGTCACCTTGGAGTCAATTTTTAACCCCAATGATCAGTTTAGAAAGGAGAAAGCAAATATTCAGGTCAAGAGGGAAGATTCGGCATCCATCTTGGTAGAAGAGAACAAGCCACTGCAAATTGGAAAGATGACAACTGAACAGGAAAGGTATGAGTTCATACAGCTATGTCAAGAATTCCCTGACGTGTTTGCTTGGAGCTATGAAGACTTGAAAGGGTTCAATCCCAACTTAGCTCAGCATACCATTGAATTGGACCCAAATACTAAGCCTATCAGTAAAAAAATGAGACCACCAATCCACACATGGAGCCTCTAATGAGGAAAGAGTTGGACAAGCTGATTGAGTCAGCAATTATATTCCCAATCAAGCATTCTAGTTGGGTTGCCAACTTAGTTCCAGTCAGAAAGAAGAGTGGAGAGATCAGGCTATGTGTTGACTTCAGAGATTTGAATAGAGCCTCTCTCAAGGACCATTATCCACTCCCTTCCATGGAGCAAATACTGCAGGTCGTAGCTGGTTCAGAAAGATTTTCACTACTTGATGGATACTCAGGCTTCAATCAAATTATGGTGAAGGAGGAAGACCAGTTCAAGACAGCCTTCACAACCAAATGGGGCACATATGCTTACAAGAAGATGCCATTTGGACTGTCGAACGCCGGAGCAACATTCCAGCGAGCCATGGATATGGCATTCAAAGGCTTGATCAACAAGATAGTGCTGATATACCTAGATGATATCACTGTCTTCTCAAAGAATGCTGCAGACCATCTCTTTCACCTCAGGCAAGTGTTTCAAAGGTGTAGAAAGTTTGGAGTGTCTTTGAATCCTAAGAAGTGCATCTTTCTTGCACATGAAGGGAAACTCCTTGGCCATATTGTCTCCAAGGAAGGATTAGCAATTGATCCAGAGAGGGTCGAAGCCATAAGGGCTCTACCATTGCCAAGCCACAAGAAGGCCCTTCAGAGTTTCCTGGGAAGGATAAACTTTGTTCGGAGGTTTGTCCCAAATTTTGCAGCCCTTGTCAAGCCCATCACTAAAATGTTAAGAAAAAGCATGGCTTTCAAATGGATGGCAGAAGGCAAGGAGAGTTTTGAAGCAATCAAAGAAGCCATCTCCCAGGCACCCACTCTCATCAACCCAGACTTTTCCAAGGATTTCATCCTCTATACATTTGGAGGTGATGACACTATTTCTGCCATTCTGGTACAGCAGAACAAAGATAATGATGAGCAGCCGATTGCCTTCTTCAGCCAAAGCCTAAATGACTGCGAATTGAGGTACTCTTTTATTGAAAAACATGTGCTTGCAGTAATCAGGAGCTTGAAGAAATTCAAGCATTTAGTCTCAAACAACAAGGTCCAGTTGCTGGTCTCACATGCTGGGGTTAAGGATTTCCTCCTCAACAAGGATTTGAATGAGAAAAGGGCAGGTTGGATCACCCGTGTCATGGAGTATGACATTGAGATCAAGATCACCAAGCTGGTAAGAGGCAAAGGTTTGTGTGAGCAGCTCACTTCCGCAAACTGACAACCCAAAGATGAAGAAGACGCTGTCCTGCTATTACAAGATGATCAAAAACAAGAAAATGATGATGTGTCCACTCCCTGTTGGACTCAGAATATGATACATTTCCTACAGACGGGCATGTGCCCTCTAGAAATGAGCAAAGCAAAAAGAAGATACTTCAGGTTGCAGGCAATTCCATATGCCATCATTGATGGAGTTTTGTTCAAGAAGGACGTGAATGGGGTGTCACGCCGAGATGCATTAACACAGTCGATTCAAAGGGTGTTGAAGAATTTCATAATGGACCAGTGGTGGCCATTTTGCACCAAGAGTGACAAATGAAAATCATGAAGGCTGGTTATTATTGGCCTAAAATCTTCAGTGATTGCTATGCATGGATCAAGAGGTGTAAGAATTGTGCATTCTTCACAGGAAAAGAGAGACTCGCTGCCCTTCCATTGCATCCACCATTACAAAGAGATCAGCCATTCATGCAAAGGTTTGACTTCATCTGAGTCATCAATCCCACCCGAGCCAAGGGCACAAATGGATTTTGACAGCCACAGACTACTTCACCAGATGGACAGAAGCAATAGCACTCAAAGAGGCGAATGAGTCTAGCATTTTGGACTTTTACGAAGGGATAACTTCTAGATTTGGTGTACCTGCTACAATAGTCTCTGATAATGCATTGGCATTCATCGGATCTAAAGTGACTGAGTGGGCTGTCAAGAACGGGATTTACCTGAGCACTTCATCAAACTATTACCCTCAAGGTAATGGCCAGGCCGAGTCTACAAACAAAAACTTGCTGAGGATCATTAGGAGGACTCTTGATGAGAATCAGAGGGCTTGGCATACCAAACTGAAATCAGCCTTATGGGCTGATAGGATAACTCCCAAAAGATCCACGGGTAACTCTCCATTTAGGCTTGTCTACGGAAGAGAGGCAATCTTGCCCATGTCACTTGAGTTGCCAACGTTGGAACTCATGAAACAGCTGGAGTTGCTAGAGTTTGAGCCCATGGAGGTGAGGTATGCAGAGTTGATGGAGCTGCAAGAGATCAGAGATCAGGCATCCCAAGCAATGGAAAAGGATCAAGCTTTGATCAAAAAGACCTTTGATGGGAAGGCCAAAGATAGATCTTTTCAAGTAGGAGATCTAGTGCTGAAATGGGATGTGGACAGAGCAAAACCAGGAAGGCATTCAAAATTTGATGCCATTTGGAGTGGCCCATACATGGTCACAAAGTGCAAGAGCAACAATGCTTTCCAATTGGCCTCATTGGATGGTGAAGAACTGCAGATTCCAGTAAATGGAATCTATCTCAAGCATTGCTTCTAGAGGGAGGTTCACTACACCTGTAGATATTAGATTAGATTTTCTTTCCTCCAAGTGCTTGTGCACATTGTTTTGCTGTAGGTTAGTTTTGTTTTCCCTAAGTGCCTTGGCACAGCTTGCTGTCCATGGAGATGTTTAGCATGTCTTTGCTTTCATCAGGTCACATTCCATCTTCCCCCTCACACATTCTGAGTCAGTTTGGATTCTAATAGAATATTTGATGACTCCATGCCCAATGGATTGCTTCAGGCAACTGGTCTTTCCATCTAGCAGGCAGATGATCCCGCTGAGTCGCCAAAATTGTTATCCAAAATTCACCCCCCTAGGGTAAATTTTGATAACATGCATCAGAAGATTCAAATCCCAAGCAAATTGATTGATTCAGAGCAAAATCAGGTTTCTAGGGTCCCTTCAGGTATTTTTCTAACTCCCCTGGCTGAAGAAACAGGGAGCAAGCTCTGAGAAAATGCAAAAAGGTTAGCAGAAAGGCAAATAGGTTGATCCAGGAAAGAGTGTGAAAATTGGCTAAGTCCTGCTCAAGGTAGCATTTGGGACAAGTGGGACAAATGGAAGCGGATCGGCCGAAAAGCCTCTAGGCGGCCCAAATTGCATTCGGGACAATCGGGCCAGAAGTACGCGGCGGGCGCGAAAAGCCGATCCGGCCGAAAGAGGAAGAAAAATTGGCTAAGTGTTGCTCGGGACGTTTGGGACAAAAGGGCCCGAACCGGCCGGTTCGGCCGAAATGAGCACAGGCAGCCCAAAAGAAAATGGGACAAATGGGACGAAAGTACGCGGTGGGTGCGAAATGCCGGTTCGACCGAGAGAAAATCGACTAACTGCTGAGAGGGACAGTTCGGGACAAGCGGGCCGAAAAGGCGCGAACCGGCCGAACCGGGCGAAAGAGGTCAAAACATCAATCAATGGGACAATCGGGCCAAAAAGGCGCGAACCGGCCGAACCGGCCGAAGTGAACACAAAGGGCCCAAAATCAAATGGGACATCTAGGACAAATGGAGGCGAAGTACGCGAAAAAGCCGGCAGGGCCGAGAACCAATCAGAAGCCGCCACGTGTCTCAGGGAAAAAGAGTCAAAAAGGTCAAAGGGCAAGTTTTAAAAAGGAGTCAGCCCGAACCAATGAAATAGCGCCACGTGTCCAGTTAAGGGCCCCACAAGCAAATTTCAAAATGAAAGCCCACGAAAGACGAAGGAGAGAGAATTGCTCGTTCAATCAGCACGTCCCACGTGTCGTCTAGGTGGCAGAGCGCGGGAAAGGATTTCAAAACACGCTTTCACCTGTTTTGTGCCCTAGATCTTCAGATCACCATAACTTTTGATCCAGAGCTCGGATTTGCACGTTCTTTATATCAACGGAAAGCTGGTGAAATTATCTACA
Organism: Taxus wallichiana var. yunnanensis; assembly: GCA_018340775.1. Lineage (NCBI taxonomy): Eukaryota > Viridiplantae > Streptophyta > Pinopsida > Cupressales > Taxaceae > Taxus > Taxus wallichiana. The sequence goes on along the minus strand of CM031243.1, from coordinate 297,686,010 downwards.
TGATTCCAGGGTCAATCTTGCATTTTGGAGTAGTCTGAGGAAGAAAATCGAGAAACGGCTCTGACGCGTATTCATGGCCGGAAATGACATTCCAACGACCATAGTTAATGCAGAATGGGTCGCATTCTCCTACGTATCCGGTCAAAATGATAGGGTATGGGTTTGTAAGGTCCTCCATGCCATTTTAATACACCTGCAGTCAAGAAAGAATGGGCTCCCATGCCTTTGTACGTCTCCTGTTCCCTGGGTTCGACCCTTGCATTTTAAAAGCCAGTTTTGGGCTCATTTCAAAGGAGGAACATTTTTGGGCATAGCAGACTTCTTCTTTCACCTTCTTCAAGGGATTGATCAAGTATCAGACCTCTCCAAGGATTGTAATAGCTTTTTTTACCTCTCGAGGGTGTAATGCGTATTTTGATATTAAATTGATAATGCAAGCTCGGAATGGGTTTCAATCCTCTGCTTGTATTATTTGCTTGATTTCGAGATGCTAAATTATACATTATCATCCGTGTATGTTTTTATGTTGTGAACCTCGGTCAGGTGTCTATTTGCATGACTAATATGTTTCACCACTCCTTTTGGTGCATCACCATCTTTAGTTAGTTTCAATTTTGCACTCTACCCCTGTCTCCTCATAAAGTTAAAATAGGATTAGGATCTAAACCTCTCGTAGTTTTGCAAAATATAGATCTAAATCAGAGGAGTTTGAGGAACCAACCTCTAACTGAGATTCCTCTCTCGCCTTCCAAGTCCCACACTTGGAGAGAGGTTTCCATGTTGTGCAATTACACCGGATGCAAGAGTGATCAACCTAGAAATCTGATCGGCCCAGGTGGTGCTGTAATTTTGCACTAACAGCTTAGTGGTGCCAAAAATGCTTCCACCTTCACGTGGTCAACTATCAAGAGAGAATTATAAATTCTCAAAGCTAAGAGAAGCTTTCATTGTTTGAAAAATTTGTAAATTTTGAAAAGTTGTGAATTTTGACAATGTTGTAAATTTTGAAAAAGTTATAAATTTTGAAAATGTTGTAAATTTTGAAAACGATTCCTCCCCAAGTGTTTACAAGACCATACCCACGCGTGTGTACCAATATGGGAAGGAAAAATATGAGAGAGGATATTATAGAGGGTCCCTACGCCGAGGTGTTAGATCAGACGAGACGTCTCTAGGTGCCACAGAGTCTGAGTAGTCACCCATCGAAGTTGAATGATATTTTGGTCTCGTGGCTCTTAAGGGACTATGCCCAAACGAAGTAGCCCAGAAGCAACGACCTTGTCACGCATCAAAACACTACCTCCTCTAGTGTTCACCTAGCCACCCGAACATTTTGGCGTAGTCAGTTTAGTGCCACGACCCACCGTTTGCAAAATATAGCATTTGACAATCTTACACTGGCTCAAACTGCACTATTTCACACGTTTGCAAACAATAGGGCAGCGAGAGCACCGAAATGAGAAGGAAAAAACTGAGAGAGGCTATTTTAGAGGGTCCCTATGCCGAGGTTTTGGATTAGATAAGGCATCTCTAGGTACCACGGAGTCCGAGTAGTCACCCGTCGAAGTTGAACGATATTTTGGTCTCAAGGCTCTTAAGGGACTACGCCCGAACGAAGTAGCCCTAAGCAACGACCTTATCACGCACCAAAACACCACATCCTCTAGTATTCACCTAGCCACCCGGATGTTTTGGCATAGTTGGTTTGGTGCCATGACCCACCGTTTGCAAAATATAGCATTTGACAACCTTACATTGGCTCTAACTGCACTATTTCACACGTTTGCAAACAATAGGCAGCGAGAGCACCAAAATGAGAAGGAAAAAACTCGAGAGAGGCTATTATAGAGGGTCCCTATGCCAAGGTGTCAGATTAGACAAGGCATCTCTAGGTGCCATGGAGTCCAAGTAGTCACCCGTCGAAGTTGAACAATATTTTGGTCTCAGGGCTCTTAAGGGACTACGCCCGAACGAAGTAGCCTGGAAGCAACGACCTTGTCACGCATCGAAACACCTCCTCCTCTAGCATTCACCTAGCCACTTGGATGTTTTGGCACAGTCAGTTTGGCACCATGACCCACCCTTTGTAAAATATAGCGTTTGACAATCTTACATGCTCAAACCGCACTATTTCGCACGTTTGCAAAAAAAAATAGGACAGCGAGAGCACCAAAATGAGAAGGAAAAAATTGAGAGAGGCTATTGTAGAGGGTCCCTATTCTGAGGTGTTGGATTAGATGAGGCATCTCTAGGTGCCATGGAGTCTCGAGTAGTCACCGGTTGAACCATATTTTGGTCTCGGTGGCTTTTAAGGGACTACGCCCGAACGAAGTAGCCCTAAGCAACGACCTTTGTCCCGCACCAAAACACCACCTCCTCTAGTATTCACCTAGCCACCCAAATGTGCTGGCGTAGTTGGTTTGGTGCCATGACCCACTGTTTGCAAAATATAGCGTTTGAAAACCTTACACTGGCTCCAACTGCACTATTTCGCGCATTTGTAAACAATAGGGCAGTGAGAGCACCAAAATGAGAAGGAAAAAACTAAGAGAGAATTTTGTAGAGGGTCCCTATGTCGAGGTGTTAGATTAGATGAGGAATCTCTAAGTGCCACGGAGTCTGAGTAGTCACCCGTTGAAGTTGAATGATATTTTGGTCTCAAGGCTATTAAGGGACTACGCCCGAATGAAGTAGTCTAAAAGCAACGACCTTGTCATGCACCAAAAAATGCCTCCTCTAGTGTTCACCTAGCCACCCAGATGTGTCGATGCAGTCGGTTTGGTGCCACGACCCACCATTTGCAAAATATAGCGATTGACAACCTTACACTGGCTCCAAATGCACTATTTCACACGTTTGTAAACAATAGGGCAGCGAGAGCACCGAAATGAGAAGGAAAAAACCGAGAGAGGATTTTTAGAGGGTCCCTACACCAAGGTTTCATATTAGATGTGGTGTCTCTAGGTTCCACGAAGTTTGAGTAGTCACCCGTCAAGTTGAACAATATTTTGGTCTCGGGGATCTTAAGGGACTACACTCTCGAACGAAGTAGCCCTAAGCAAAAACCTTGTTGCACACCAAAACACCACCTCCTCTAGCATTCACTTGGCCACTCGGACATGATCCACTTAGTTGATTCAATTCCATGACTAGATGTTTACAAAATATAGCGATTGACGACCTTTACACCGCTCCAATCCGCACTATTTTTGCACGTCATGCAAATAATAAAGGCAAAAGAGCACCGAAATGAGAAGGAAAAAATCTGAGAGATAATTTTGTAGAGGGTCCCTACACCTAGGTGTCAAATCAAATGAGGCATCTCTAGGTTCCATGAGTCCGAGTAGTCACCCGTCAAGTTTAACGATATTTTGGTCTCGTGGCTCTTAAGGGACTACGCCTCAAAGTAGCCCTGGAAGAAATGACCTTGTTGCGCATTGAAACACCACCTCCTCTAGCATTCACCCGCCACCCGGATGTTCCGACGTAGTCGATTTGGTGCCACAAAATCCCGAGGTATGACTTCTCACTCCTCACCTCTATTCATTTCCTAGACTCAAAACATTCAATGTCACTTGTTTACCTTCCATCTCTCTTGTTCTCTTCTGACTCCCTCCTATCCTCTTAGGTGCTTCATCACTATCCTTTCTTTTCTCTCTTGAGCTATGTTGTTGTGGTGATCTCTCTCCATCCTCTGCTGCCCCAGCTATGTGCTTACATGCTCATTATTTTTGCATTGTAATAGGATTCTTCATCACAGATCACTACACAGAATTAGGAGTATAAGTAAATCATCAAACAATTAAGGGAACACATGTGTGAGGACCTTTTATTCATAAGTGCCATCATTGATTGCATGAGATTAATCATCTCTACCTCAAATTGAAGCAATGTAGATCTGAAACTTCAACCCCCACCCATCAAGCAAGATCAAGCATTCATACTGCAAAGAAGGACATGTGACCATTGGGTGAGCATGATCCTTGAAAAAGGGAACATGATCTATTTCTTGAGATTATCTCTTTGTTTAGATTTTTCTTGGTCATATTTTTGAAAATCAATAGGAATAGAGTTGAGATCAAGAAAGAGAAATTCCATTGGGAAAATAATCTCCCATTTGCGAGTGAGATGAATAATTTTGACTCTCATTCCTCGTGAGCTCTGGTGTGTTTTCATCCGACTCGGAGAACTTGTATGATTTTTTCCCCATACCATCACCTAGAGGTTTGATGCTCTAAAAGAAGCCATTTCGATTTAGAATCCCATGAGGAGAATGTATTAAAATTTTTAGAATATCTTGACACAAGAATGCATGAGCTTTGTACTTCTCTCGGGAGAATAATTCCACATGAAGAATCTTCGTGATTCAAATTTTAAGAATTGGTGAACATGAAAATATTTGTGATCCTTTCCTTCAATAGTCAATAATTTAGAAGTCCTTGTAGAGATCATAGGTTATATCTTTAGAATCCTATGAAGAGTTAAATGAAAAATATTTTAGTCAATGTGGAAATTTCAATGTCATTCCTGAGAATCGACTCAACACATTGGAGCATGTGAACATCTTATAAGATGAGAAAGTTTCATTTGTAGTTTCTAGATTCAACAAGATGGTCTATGGAAAAGCCTCATCATTTAAGATCTTCCGCTATGGAAGACATGAGTTGATTCTTCATTAGAGGAGGATTCTTCATGTGATGGGTGGAACCTAAGAATAATAATAAGGGCTTACTGTCAAATTTTTACCCTTTTCAACTTGGGACATCAGAATGCACCACCACATAAAATCTCTCCCTTTCGTCACTTAAGGCTTGTACCATTCTCACTAGGTATTCAATTCCTCAGCACCCCAACTTGATTATGTTTCCCCCTCTCATGAATACTTAACCCCTTCACACATTATCACCCCTTTAAGTCCCTTTGTCACTTAAGGCTTGTAGAACCCTAACCTGTCATGCCCTATAACCCGGTTAATCTAGAATGGTCAAGGATGAGTTAGAAGGTGAGTTAGCTAGGTTAATGTTAAGAGGTGAGTATAAACATACACTTAGCCATTTTTTTAATCCCTTTTAATATTTCATTTTCCTTCATTGCTGCTAGTATTTAGTTATGCTACTAAATTTTCAAGAAACCTTATTGCAAAAATCACATTTTTGCTCATATCTCCTTCATTTTTGCTCCATTTCCCCTGTAAATTTTCCCGTAACTTCTACTCATGAACTCCTTAAAGATGATATAAAAATATTTTCCATTGGTACCCTAATTTTTTATAGCATCCCATTTAAAATTTCAGAGAAAAAACTTGCCTTTTTAGATCCTTGCACTTACGAGATCAAAAACACTTGAAATTTGAAGCAGGAAACCATATGAAAATACCTAATCTAATGAAAAATTTCATCTAAATCCAAATACAAGAAGACATGATTAAATATTTATTATTAAATTGGCATACGATCCTTACTAAAAATAATAAGTTTTGATAACAAAGAAAAAAATTTGAAACCTCTGTGTAATCTTCAATTCTAGAAATATGAAAATTGTAAAACTTGAAAATCAGAAAATTGTAAAATCTTCAATGTTGCACCATAAGTAATGTTAAATATGCATATATAGTTCAAGATGAACTCTAGACCTCGCTTATTTCTATCAATGTTCGCATTAGTTGATATGCAATAGATTGAGTGTTAGCTTTAAAAAAGTAATTGTACGTAAATTTTGCCCTTTTGTAGTTCACCTAGCATGGTTTTGCTTAATGGAATAGGTTTTCTTAACAATTGTACCATGTAGTGCTCCGGGACATGGTTTTTAAATTTTAAATCAAACATACATATCTAGAACTAATTTAAATGGTTATGAAAACATACATAGAAGGATATCATACATGCAATGAAATCAAATCAAACATATAGTTCAGATTTATTGTTATGAAAACCAACACACATGGATATATAAGAATCAAACAAAGTGTGCTCCAGACGCACGTCTCTAAAATATATGTAAGTTCATAATGTATGTGTACATCTCGAACTAAGTGTGTCATAATGTATATAGGACCACATGCGGTCACAAAAGGCTATATATATACAATGGACTATATGAAGAAACATGTTCACTAGGACCAGATGGCCCATATATATATCTATGTACATCTAGGTGGACTATGAATCTACTCATGAAACATCTTCCCTCTCTTCACCCTACTAGAAGTAGCATGTCCACGACTTGGGGATGTAGTGGAGGGAGATGCCACTACGGATTTCATCCATGTGGTCCTAGGTGTCTCTAAGCATGCCTGCAACCTAACCTGCACATTCATAAACAACAAGTTTTTAACACCCAAAATTTTAAAATACATTCAAAATTTAGAAAATTATACAATTTAGTTAAAATGCATGTGAAATCTTACCGCAATGTCATGATCCCTATAAATTTTTGTTGACGCATCACAGGGACAACAATAGACTCACGAGGGGTAAGCTACATACAAATAATTAATTTTCAAATTAAATATTTCACATACATACAAAATTTGATATTGTAGATTTAAGTAATAAGAAATAATGAACCTCCAAAATTTAACAAATTTGAAAAATTGTACCTCGGTTAGTGGATTTGCAGATGCTATGGCAAGATCTCAAAGCCTCCACATCTGCCGCATATATGGAGGAGTCTCTCTAGAAATCATAAGCTATACAAAAACATGTACAAATCAATATTAAAATCTACAAGACCGTGCACCACATAATGAGAGGTCCAAAGCATGTAGAATCCACGTGAACTTAGTAATTAGAAACAAAGTGTAAAGAGATTTACTAACCTCGTGTAAAAATCATGTCGGGCGTGCTAGTAGCCTCGATCCCTAGAGTAGATGATGACTCACTAGGCTTCCCGTGTATAAAAGACAAACACATTAATATGTACAACATACACGTGAAACATTATAATAATAATCTAGTGCAATCAAATGAAATTAAAAATGTAAGTTTGTACAACTTGAAACTTACATTTGAAACATGCCCAGTTGTAGTAGCTAGCATGTCGATGCCGATGTTTCCTTCACCAACTCTTACTATTTAAAATAAAATAAAAAATTAGTTTTTTACATGTATGTACATGACGTACAATCAAATACATATATATTAAAATCTCAAACATGTGAATTAAACTATTGTATATATATTATTTATATTTATTTGAAATTTACCTATGAAAGACCAATATCAGTGGCACTAGTTCTAAAAACATTCCCCAACATCTCATCTATAGAAAATAAATCCTGTGAACCAACAAATGATGTCTCGCCCATAGTGCATACGACACCACATGATCCACAGTGGTGTGGTGTGCTAGAACTGACACCTCCACCAACATCACTAGATGTAATCTGGTCACTATGTTGGGTCAGAGTGTCAATGAGCTCCCTCAATGCATGTAGTGTATCAATCTCCACAACCTCCTTCATTGTAGGAGGGATAACTGAAGGCAGTGGGGGTTTTGGGGCATGGGGGATCCTAGGTTGACCTATGTGTGCACTAGGTCTACTGCAGAGTCACCTCCTTGACCAAAAAATTCAAAAAAGTCAAAATAATTTGAGACCTCATTGAGCACGAACTCGCAATATAATTTCTTCAAAAAATAAAGAGGAACCTCATTGTTGTTGCATGGTGGATAATCAAAAACCATCCACCATTAGTCCCAAAAATTATTTTGATTCAGTCATCATGGCACCAATGGATTGGGAACCATTTGCAAGTAATCTGGGGGGCATTAGTTCTAAGGTTGGTAAATAATGCACAAATGAGGTCTTTTCCAAATTTTTTATCTTTTACTACTGTATGGGATAGTTTATCTCGCATACCACCACCTACACATCACCTCTAAAGATATTTCATATATGTATTTGATTGGTTTCGGACTCGAATTTTCCAATCAATGTTTGCAATGTATTGGCTAAAGTCATGTGGGACGGATTTGTGGCATGATTTTGTCTTATAGTCTGAATTAGGTTCTCAATGACAATTTTATTTTCTCAAATTCTTCCAATGATATTATCTTGTGTTCCTGTTGGCTCAGTGGGGACAAAAGGAGCCACATGAGGTAGATCTATGTTTGGAGGAGGGTTTTGAGGAATGTTCGGTGGGTTTTGAGGAATGTTTTGACGGTTTGCATGATTTCAAGCTTACTTGACAACTGATAAAACAAGAAAATTGTATACATAAACAAACATTTCAAAAAACCCATGAAAATGCAAAAAAAAACCTAAAATGCAAAAAAATGATTAAAATCGGGGCTTACCTCCTCATCTTGGTGGCATGGTTGAATCTATCGCGATCCAGAAGTCCGATGAGAAATTTTGAGGTGGTATTCAAAGCTCGAGTGAAAAAAATCTAGGAGAAATCATGGTTTGAAATGAAAAATGGGGAAAATAAGGAGTCACGAGATTGCTAATTTTTGTCTTAGAGTTCCACGATCGTAGTTTATAACCGTGCTCATGGTTCTAAACCATGATCATGGTTTTAGGTTTGGTAATTGCCAAACCTGAAATTCAGGAACCGCGATCGCGGTTCCTAAATTTCAGTTTTTATGTCCATGGAATTGTCCACCAACTTTGTGCACTTACCCATTATTTGGTATGTTTAAGTTTTCACTAGTGTTTTTAATGATCTTAAATGGTTAGGTTGTATGATTGGAACCTTAACCTGGACCAGTTGGATGGTTTTATAAAATTTCTTGAGTGTTGATCAGTCTAAATTCTTATCGATCATGTATCATAGATGATCAAGGATATCGTTTAGTCGGTTTGAAAGGTTGTTTGATTGTGAGCTTTCTCTGCCTTGGTTGAATCATTTTGTTGCTCAGTCTAAATGATGTATTTGTTTAAGTATGATTCTTTACTAGTATTGTATGGAATACTTTTATTGACTTAATAATACCTCCTTGATGATTATATGTATTTTGTATTCCAAATACTTTCATGCACTCTAAATTAGTTGAATCCAAGTTTTTCTTGTATGGATTGCTTGTCTGATAAGTTAAGATGAATTTGGGCCTTGAGAGCTTGTTGTTGTTATCCTTATGCTCAGCTATATAAATCTGTCAAACCTTTAGATTGTTGGACTGTTGGAATGGAATTCATTTTTGAATATAATTTATTGGATTCGAGTAAAATGTTTTAACCATGTAGTATGGGTTGCACATGGTTAAGGCATTTCTACTCTTTCTTTCCCATCTGTTATTATGTATACTTGGCTTTTCTTTATTGGTGTGATATTGCTTAAGCGAGAATGTATACTTGTATATTTTGGGGTTACCTGTTTGGTTAGATAATGGATGAATGTTAAATTTTTTTCTGATAGTCTTCTAGTTGATAGAAATCAAACTCATTTGGATAGTTAGATGCTAACATTGCAGGTTTTGTGATACACTTGAGTATGGTACTTCTGAAGTGTTCAAACAAGAAAATATATTTCTAAACCCTTGACTGATTTCTATTAATAAGCAATGTTCCTTTTCAAAGTTGTTAGTTAGAACATATGGTTCCAAGGATTTAGCTCCTATCATGCTCAGTTCAAATGAACTAACAAATGCTAATGCTCTTGTAGATAAATTTCATGAAAAAGGAAAAGAGGAAGACTTATGGAAAGCTACATTTATTCTATTGATTGAAGAAATGTAGTTTGATGAAAAGATTATGTTTCATTTACTGAACTATTCTTGTGAATAAGTGTTTAAGGCCTAAGGCCAGTTATGTAAACTGTTGAAAGAATTTGAATTTACTTCTTGTCTACTTGAATTGACATCTTAAATTGGAAATGATTGAAGTGGTTTCTTGAATCATTCTCTCTTGATTGGATTAGTTGTGTGTGAATGATGTTTTCAATTTAAAGAGTTCTTTCACTTAGAAAGTAAGCTTGTAGGGAATCATATGATATGCATTTCTCTACTTCTTGACATTGATTAATAATCTTGGGAAGTTATATGAAATGTTACCAACTTTATATTACTATTATAAAGCAAGGAATATTATTGTTGATCTTTGAATATGAGGAAAAAGGGAATAGATATGAATAATTGCCTTTTAAATGACTTGTATGAAAGGTATAAATATAATGTCTTATCTATGAAATATTTATTGGCTGTTATAAATTTTAATTACTAAAATCATTTGGTTAAGACAATAACGAATAAGTTATATTTAAACAAGTTATATGTTGTGGAATTTAAGTTATGAATGACTATGCTTAATTACATCATTACAAACAATACTTGTATGACTATTTTATGAGGAACAATATAAAACAAGAAGGGTTGCATGACTAATAGTAAAGGGATTCGGACCTTAGGGATAATCACAAAGAGTACTTAATCTTATTAAGTACATATAAGAATCTATCTTGTAAAAAGGGATCTAAGTGATTATACTATAATGCAATCTATCTATCCTAATGGACGAATAAGTACAATAATGAAAAGGAATTATACTTAAAAGGATATGAATGATAACATGGGGTTAGATGTATAACTTGAACTAACCTTTAAGGCATTAAGAAAAAAGTATTCTTGCTGCAATAATGAAGTCATAAATATGATACATATTTGACTTACATGCATAATGTAATTATGTTATGAAACCTTGATAAAGGGGGTTTTCACTATTGGGAAATAGAATGAACCCTTCGAATAGGCTATGAGGTGGATGTAAAATATCCTTCCTTCATAAATGATTTATACTTAGGGGATAATGTTTAACTAAGTTATAACAGTTGAATATTTGAATGACTTAAGGGAAAATGAATGTTAAGTCATGGAAACTATTACGGGATGAAAGTAAAGAACCCATTTGGAGTCAAGAAAATGAACTTCGAATGCTCCAAAGTATGTTTGGATGTATGTGGTTGTTTCCCTACAATATAATTAATATGTTTCTAAGATTCTTAGTCAACTAAAGGAGATTTCATACTCAAAGGAGATTAAGTAATGAGCAGAAATAAATCTATAAATCCTTCTTGTTGATTTAAGTAGAAACATAACATTCCTTATTGGAATGTTGATAGAACCTGAGTTAGTCCTTAGGAATGACACCTAATGGCTAAAAATAACTAGGGTGGGATTAACAAGCTATGAATTAAAGGGATTAATGAACTTGTTAAGAAGGGAGGTTTAGATTTATGGGACTTAATGGGTTGTTGCAGCATAATAAATACTACACATTACCCATCTAATGACAAGAGTTCATTTGGTGGTTACTTTAGAGTAATTTTAGGGTGTAATAATCCATTCAACCCCTCTAATCAAGGTCGTATCGAATGGGATCTAGAATTATTGTTATACACTAGGCAGTGATGAGCCATGGTCTGCGGTGATGTCAACTTGTGTTGACTACGAGTGAGGGAGTGGATTCAAAATGATGGGGGTCGATTCGAACACACTTGGTTACTCTTAGTCACTACAAGTGGACTATCTACACTAGCCCATGGGGTTTATCTCTTTTTATTATCTAACAAGGAAATGGGAAGTATTGCCATAGGTCAAGAAATTCTAATCAAGATAACAGTTTCAAGTGTGGTGAAAGACATATTCCTTCATGACGAGTATGTCATCTTGGAATATAGGCATGGAAAACATGTCTAAAAATTTGGCCAAAGTATCACAAGTTGTTGGTTGCATTGTCTTAAATTCACCAGACTAAGGTGCAGGATATAAGATGGGTATTCATAACAAGTACCTAGATAAGCCCTTGGTTAGTTGCACTTGATGAGCCCTTAAATGAAAAGGGAACCATAAGTATATTGAGTATACAATGAAATGAAATATGAGATATTGGTTCTATACCGAGTCATCATTGAAATGAAACAAGAGAGATTGGTTCTATACCAAGTCATCATTGAAATGAAATATGAGAGATCAATTTTACGCCAAGTCATAACACTACATATGGTTACTATTGTAGGATTGATTAGTAGATTTAATGTGGTTCTAAATGTTGAATTTAGAACAGAGAACATTGATATAAAAAAATCCCTTGCTTTTGTAATCATGAAATATGGATGTTACATCTTGGTATCAGAGCTAAAGGTTGCAAATCTTGGACCTATTTGAGTCCACTTTTGATAAAAATAAACTTCTTGATTACAAAAATGGTGAGAACAAGGGGACATGCTACAAATAACCCACCTCCGGGTGGTGAAGCAACAAAAATAAAAATATGGATGAAATCCTTGCTGCCTTGCAGGAAATAAGGAATAGGATTGTTGTTCTTAAACAACAAGTGGATGGAAATAACACGATCGATATAGTGATTAGTATTATTGGCAGCCACATGATGAGAGAAATGATGATGTTGAGGATCTCAATGCTGCAAATGATAATGTTGTAAATAATGCTAGAAATAATGATAACAAGAATGTACCCAATCAGCCCGAGAACAAGAGGGCTAGATTGGTAGCTGAATTAACCAACGATATAAAGAGGATAAGTCCACCAAAATTTTATGGAACCACCCAAGGAGATGGGAATGAGAATTGGCTTAGTGAGATGGAGAAATATTTTGCAATAAGAAATTTCTCTGAGGAAACCAAGGTTGTATGGGGAGCTTATCAGCTCTCCCATGAAGCATCTTTATGGTGGGATAGCCGTAAGGTTGACCTTAATGTTTATGAGATGAACATCACATGGGTTTAGTTCATGGGTCATTTTTGAAAGCATTGGCTACCCCCTCTACTATGACCAAAAAATGACATAGTTCAAAACCTTAACTCAAGGCAAACTGTCGGTAACGAAATATTGGGAGAAGTTCACCAAGCTTCTTAAACATGTAACACTATATCAAACAAATGAAAAATTCCATATAAGGAAGTTCATCATGGGGCTATATCCTATCATAGGTGGTGAGGTTGATGTACATATCCCCGCCACCACCATGGAAGAAGTGGTAGAAAAATCCATTCGATAGGAACAAAAATTGAAGGCAATTTCTGCACATAAGGAAGAAAAATGTAAGAAAAATGGGAATGCTTCTTCATCTTTTCCACCCAAGAAGGGTACATGGAAGAATTTAAAAAAAAGGTAAGCCTTTGGCTACAAATGAAAAGAAAACAACAGCAGGTAAAGTTGTAACAAATAACAAGAATATTGGACAAAAGGGTAATCATGGGAAAAATAGTACTTTCAAGGCTGAGAATAAATATGAGCCTAAGAAAGGACCCATTGGAGGTTGTTTTAATTATGGAGGAAGCCATTATGCAAGTCATTTTCCTTTAAAGAAAAATGAAAACAACCAAAAACATAAGATACATGTTGCGGTAGCCGACAAGCAAGCTGAAAAGCAGGCTATGCCCATAGAAGTGCCAAGCTATATGGCCTACCCAGTAACTATACTTTTTGATATTGGTGCTTCTAAATATTTTATTTCTAGAAAATTAATTACTAAATTAAAACATAAATATGGTTTTATGGAAAAAACATGGACTATCCAGTAGATGGGAATAATGTTGTCCACACAATTAGTAAGTGTCTTTTTACGTAGCCTTAGAATTGTTGAGCTTCACAACTGAGGTAGACCTATATGTTGCACCTCTAGGATCTTATGACATAATAATTGGTGTGAAATGGTTGGCTGATCATAAGGCACTTGTGGAATATTTTGGAAACATATAAGGTGTTTGGATGACCTGTAGAAATCAACAGACATTCGAGAATAAAAAGAAGCATAAAAGTTAGAGAAATATCAGCTATGCAACTGAAAAGGCCAAAAATAAGGGTTGCATGATTTATGCAATAAAAATTTCAGATTCAATTGAAGAGGGAGGTAAATTTTGGAAAAATATCCACTGTTATGGAATTATAGTGATGTGTTTCTAGAAGAGCTACCAGGTCTTCCGCCGAAAAGAGAGTTTGACTTCACTATTGAAATCAAACCGAAAACAAAACCTATTTCTAAGGAACCTTATAGAATGACTACCACTGAATTGGTAGAGATTAAGGAACAATTGCATGAATTATTGTCTAAAGGGTTAATAAGGCCAAGTGTCTCACCTTGGGGAGCACCGGTGATCTTTTTTAAAAAGAAAGATGGAACCTTAAGACTTTGCATTGACTACAAGATGTTAAATAAAGAAACTATTAAGAATAGATATCCTCTTCCAAGGATAGATGATATTTTTGATTAGATGTGTGGAGCATCGGTTTACTCTAAAATAGATTTACGTTTTGGATATCATCAATTAAGAATCAAGGAAGAAGATATTCATAAGACTGATTTTAGAACAAGATATGGACATTATGAGTTCATTGTTTTACCTTCGGGTTAACTAATTCCCCTGTAACCTTCATGAATTTGATGAATAATATATTTCAAGAATACTTGGACAATTTGTTGCTTATATTCTTGGATGATATTCTCATCTATTCATGGATCTTGGAGGAGCATAACGAACACTTAAAGATTGTACTTAGGGTGCTAAGAAAGATAAAATTGTACGGAAAACTATCCAAGTGTTTTTTTATGAAACTGAGGTACAATACTTGGGACATATAATAAATAAATATGGAATCTCGGTTGATCCCTCAAAGATATCAACCATAATTGATTGGCCAACACCTAAGAACATACATGAAGTTAGAAGCTTCATGGGGCTTGCTTTGGTTACTACAGAAAAAATTGTTAAGGATTTCTCAAGGGTTGTTGCCCCAATAACTTCATTGCAAAAGAAAGATAAAAAGTTTATATGGAGTGAGAAATGTGAGGCTGAATTTAAAACATTGAAAGAAAAGCTAACTTTGGCCCCTATATTGACTATCCCTAACCTAAATGGAAGTTTTATTGTGGTGAAGGGATGCTTCCAGGGAAGGATTAGGGGGTATATTGCTGTAAAATGATCATGTGATAACATATGAAAGTAGGAAGCTTAAAGTGCATGAGAAAAATTATGCTCCTCATGATTTAGAACTTGCTGCAATAGTACATGCACTACAATTTTGGAGACATTATCTCTTAGGGAAACCCTTCGAGTTGAAAATTGATCATCTTAGGCTGAAATATATCTTCACTCAACCTAACTTAAATGTGAGGCAATGAAGATGGTTGGAGTTCTTATCTCAATATGATTTTGACATCAGCTACATAAAAGGAAAAGAAAATAGAGTGGTAGATGCACTAAGTCATAGAAAATATATTTCTGCACTTGTGACTTTGAGAACTCAGTTTAAGGATGAGGTCAGAAATACCTTAATGTCTGATCTGTACTTTTAGTAGGTAAAAATAGTGCTTGCTACAAATCCAAAGGATGTGAGGTACAAAGGATTTTGGTTAAATGGTGAAGGAATTTTGAGGTATGAGGATAGAGTGTATGTGCCATTAGGAAATGAGTTAAGGAAGAAAGTGATGACTGAATTTCACAATGCACCTTACTCTAGACATCCTGGGGTGACAAAAATGATTGCTTATGTTAAAAAATAATATTTTTAGAAAGGGATGAAGAGAGATATCTTGAATTACGTGTCTCATTTCCTAGAATGCCAGCATGTGAAAGATGATTATATGCACCCAACTTGTTTATTGTACCCTCAATTTTTAAATGACAGGTTATAAATATGGAATTTGTTCAAGGGATGCCTATGTCAAGAAATAAGCATGATGTTATTTTGGTTGTGGTTGATAAAATAACTAAAATGACACCTTTCGAGGCTTTATATGGGTGGAGGTGCAGGAACCCTGTCAGTTGGGATAACATTGAGGATAGAGAAGTAATTGGGCCTGAGATGATTTCTAAAATGGAACAACAGGTAAAGTTAATTCGGGAAATATTAAAAGAGGTTGTTGATCGACAAAAAAACTATGCAAACTTGAAAAGGGTCGAAAGAAAATTTGAACTTGGTGATAAAGTTTTTCTAAGATTTAATCCTAAAAATAGCTTGATTACCTTTGGAAATTAATCCAAGTTGTCACCTCATTATGTAGGCCCCTTTGAGATTGTGGAAATAATCAATCCTATGGCCTACTAACTTGCATTTCCTCCCTCATTGGCACAGATGCATGATGTTTTTCATATTTATTTACTTAATAAATACGTTTCAAATTTATCACATGTTTTAAATTAGAATGCCTTATAGGTCCAAGACCAAGGGTAATCATAGTGGAACCAGTTAGAGTGTTGTAAACCTACAAGTTTCACTTGTGTAATTATGAAATTGGACAATGTAAGGTCCAATGGGATTAATTTAACAAAGAAAGTGCAACCTAGAAAAATTGGAGGACATGAAAGCTATTTTTCCTCACTTGTTTTAGCAGAAATATTTCATTTTCTTCCAAAAACTTGAATCATTTTGACTTGCAACTGATTATGAAATTGTTGTTTTGAGAAAAATACCTTTTTGAGTATTATTACAGCCTTGGTGCTTTGTTATACCATTGGAAAACTAAATTTTTGGATTAAATTTTGTTTGTTTGTTAAGGAATCATATGGTTAAATAATTCTTATTAAACCTATTTTTGGATAAACTGTTTGGAATTAAGACAATCATCGGGATGATGATACTTTAGAGGGGAAGAATGTAACACCTCTACCATCCTTTTTTTACTTGCTCATTGTGAAATGGATTACAATGTTGACATGTGATTTTTCTTGAGTTGTTGCTCTATAGAATAGATTAAATCATGTTTCTAGATTAATGTTTATCTCAGTTGGGATTTGTGTGATTAATAATCCATTTATTGCCATGTACTCTTGAATTGTGATGTTTACTTAATTGGTTCATAAAATTAACTAGATGTCTTCAGCTTGTGGAAAGTTGAATCTCGTCTTGGAACTATTTGGTAAGCTGGTAAAATTGGAAAATTATCCTAAGTCAATAATAACTTATTATTATTATTATTGAGAATTGATTAAGAAAATACCTTGGATTAGTTTCATTAATCCAAGGCATTCCCTTAATTCGATCTAGCAATTTTGATTAATGTAAGAGATTGCAGTTGTTCATTTGTTTGTGGATTATCAATTCATACTAATTGATCTTGGTGAATTGTTCCAATTTTCCTATGATTCAGTCCCATATTGAGGGTTGGAAGGTGTTGAGAGCTAGCTCAAGTAGCACTACTCTATTTGAAAAACATATCCCAGTTGGTAAGGTTTAGCTATGGCATTTATTAAATCCTAGGCTATGACTAATGTTTTGATAACACTTGAATTCCTAATGGTCTAACCTAGACCTAAGGCATATGAATTAAGTTGATTTCCTAAGAACCTAACCTAAATTATCTATGCCTAATTGTAATGTTGCTAAGTTTAATCTAAACCCTAACCTATGATGGAAAGGGACTCGAACCCTAGCTTGATGTTCACCCCGGTTGGCATTAGAAGGGGGATACATGGTGAGATGGAAAGTTGGTGGTTGCCACCAACCTTTCATGTATTGGAGCTTTGATTTAATTTTCATTAATGGAAGATGTCGCCACTCCTTAGAGGTAAGCCAAAATCGAATTTGCAGGTTGTTAAAAATGAATCTAACAAGGTTGTTTGGTTGGCTAAACAATTAGAAGCTAACCTAGAGGAAGTTGGAGGAAGTCGGTGGGTTGGCGGGATGAACAGACTGTCCTAGCAAGCATTGATGATTTAGAAAATTGTTCCAAACTACCTGGGGAAAAATTGGATTCGGTGAAGGCAGTATTGTTTTTGGATTTCCATTTGGTCATTTTGTCTCTCCTTCTCACTCTGCAAATGGAGGTTTTGGGTGTTTGAACTAGTTTTTGATTTTGGTTTGAATATTTTCTTCTCTGTTTTTAGGGAGACTGTTTGGGAAGATTCCAATGGAAAGGTGGAGAGAGTTTTGAGAATATTGATTGCTTTGACTGTAGAAGCTATCGTGGAATTAGAAGAAGGATCTTGGGAGTTGGAAGAAGACTTCGGGAAGCTCTACCAGGCATGATAGGATCTAATCCCTTGTAAAAACTTGCTCTATCTAATTAGTTCATAAAAATAAATCTGCTTATTATAGAAATCATTTTGGGGTTCTAGGTTTTTATTATTGCTCAATAAAATGGAATCTGTTGCTTGGTAAGTAGCTATTAGAACTAGTTTTTGATCTTGCAATTGTATACTTGTTTTATCATGGTTGAAATGTCGATTTTCTTCACATGATTGGTTTGGATGTTTTGAAATGAACTTGCCATGACTGTGATGGAAAGGATAAGTGTATTTTCGAGTTGCATGTGCATATATTTTACAAATGGGTTTTGTAGTGTTGTTATCGATCTCTGTGTTGTTATTTTTTGATGGCTATGGAACTGCCTATTATTATCTTTTAGAGAAAATAATGACCCTGTGTTGTGGGTCAAGTGAGAACTTGAACACTTAGTCGAGTTAGACTAGTATCGTTTAAAGATATTACTATCTATCTTGGGTCTATTTTTGAATCTTATTTTGAATACTTGAACTCATGATCAATGTAACTGTGAGTTCATGGGGATTTTACTTCTTTATCACCCTCATGTGGGTGAGTTGTTGCTCAACCCAGTTGGGTATGGTCTCAATTTTATTATTTTGTGATTGATTTGGAAAGTTTATTGAGTTTTTGATAACCCAAGTCGGGTTAGATCTTAACTGAAGCTTCGGGTACTGTTTATACCCATTGTGATTAATTACATTCTCTATTATGTGTAAGTAGGTCACTGGATTGCTCTTTGATTTATCCATTCGTATTTGTTTTTTGAACCGTGGAGGGTTATCTGCTTCCCAACTCATATGAATTCGGGTCTTTCCATTTCATCATGGTGACTGCTATATTTTCTTCTATACTGTCAAGGTAGACAGTTTGGTGTAGTGTTGGATAGGATGATATAAGTGGTCTTGTGGTAAGATAGACTAGTAGTTGTGCTCATGTTTTATTAATTAAGCTATAAATTGAAACTAATATCTACATAGCTTCAACAACAAATGCTAATTAAATGATCAACCATCAAGATAAGAGCTTAAAGGAAATGCTTCTTCAATGCATAAATTAAACTACATGATAAACTATTTCCTACTCTATGATTTCTAACTTAAACTATAAACCTATGAAGAACATAAGAAATAAAAAGTAGATTTTTGCTTTATCTCAAGGATTGGGAATGGAATCTCACCAAGAATGGCTTACAAGGTCATTTTGGATCTTCCCATATTACACAATTTTGAGTGAAAGGATGCAAGATGGAGAAGCAATTTCTAACAATGGAGAATGGATCAAGATCAAAATGCTTATACTTTTCACTATTCAAAGCATGGTGCAAGAAGAAAGGAAAGAAGGAGGGTTCTATATATAACTTGTAAAGAGGTAAGGCTAGCAAATTGATGAATGTGGGATAAAGGTAAAACAATATTAGGAATGGATAAGGTTGCTTTATAAAAGGTAATCTTGATTTAGAAGAGTTTAATTTGTCATTAGTAAGTCATGGGAGTTGGGGATGTTTTAATTAATCAAAGGTGATTAATTAATAGGTAGAGGTAAGCTTATAGAAGCTAATTAGAGGAAAATTAGTATGATTTGTGGGATGTAAGAGAGGAATTTGATCCAATAAATGGTAATTTATTGATTTAGAGTTGCGAGTGTAATTAATTAATAATAATTAATTAACCCAAGTAGAAGTGAATATTAATTAATGAAAGGTCGTTAATTGACATCCTTAATGATAGGAAGGATAATTAATTAATGAAAGGTTGTTAATTAACGAATATGAAGAGGAATGTTAGCTAATTAGTGGAAAAGTGTTAATTATTATGAAAATGACAAGAAAGAGGATAATTAGTGCAATATTAGCATTAAAGCATGTGTAAGTGATTTTAGGTGTCTACATTTACCCCTCTTTGGGTGGCATAAGTCATGCCACTTAAAATATAGTAGAACAAGTACAAACAAATAATTTTTTTGAAGAGATAGAAAAAAAAATAGAATGAAGGATGCCCCTTCGAGTGTCGATGGGGTGATGAAAGAGGGTGATTGAGGATTGAAAATATGAAAGAACAAAATAGAAGAAGTAGAAGAATTGATCCCTATTGTCCCAAGTTGCTTTTAAAGAAAAGTGTTGATAGAAGGAGAGTGATATGGAAGAAAAATGAAGATGAAAAGAGATGGATATATCTATCATCTTGTCGATGTAAAAACCAACTTTATTTCATCATTTTTCTTATGATCGACGTCATCACCCTTACTAAAAATAATGAATGTAAGTGTATTATGACATGAAAATCCATATACGAACAAATTTCCATAGCTAAAAACATCAACTCCATGCAACATACAAAATGCAATGCAATACAAGAAAGTAAAAGATTCCTAACTCCCTACAACATACATAATGCAATGTAATACAAGAAAGTAAACAAGATAACCTGACAGAGAAACATAATGCAATGTTTTTGTTATCAAGATTTGATTCTGACCTGTGTAAATTAATGACAAGGGTTAAGAGATGGTGCCCCAAGAAAGGATACATTCAAGGCAATAAAGAGGACACTTGGGTTCTATTAAATACGATGCACTATGAAATAGTACTAGGCAACTTATTGTGCCCCAGTAGTACACAAACATAGTAAGCAAATCAGATTTGTTAATGGAGGTAGATCAAGATGATCTACAAGTCGTACACAAGAAAAAGTGAGAACTAACAAGAGATATTTTGTAGAATGATTTTTATTGTTTTTGATTTTTTAGAAACATATTTGAATGTTTTTTTATTTTGAAGGTTTTCTGAAACTATGTACAGGAAGACAAAGAAGTGTGGATTCCCTAGTGATAAATGGGATGTACAAGGGAAAAATGCCACACATACGAGAAAGTGAAGATGTGACATGCCCCAACGATTAGGTGGGAGTATTCAAAGATAAACTCTTCACACATAGAAGGGGATCAAGGAAATTATAAAATAGGTTCAATCATGAGGGAGCAAGGATGCCCCCAATGTAAGCTAGCCAAGAAACACATGAGAGAAAGGAAGTGGGTGATTGATTTATTAAAGGGGGAAAAAGGTTCCTGCAAACATGGAAAAGAGGACATCTGATACACATGGATGTTCTAAATGATTTCCAAAGAACTCGAGGATGCTATGAAAAGATTTAGAAGGCGGTCGATGAAAAAGTGATTAGCCCAAGGTACAAATCATGAGACAAGACATGCACTAAAGCAAGAGTTTGAACAAGGTCCAAAAAGTAACACTTGATAACATACTAATCTTGTTTACTCATTGAGATCCCGTGTGTGTGCACGTGGAAATGAATTACCTCTTGAAGGAAAGAGTTGATAGACAGTAAGTGAAGACACTAGCCAATGTGTAGGAATGATTTAGTTTGAAAGGTGATTTGTGAATGGATTATGGAAGGAGATCCATACATCTCTCTCGCTTCTAAACCGGGCATCCAGAGCCCAAAAGGATATGTATTTGAATCTAATCACAACATTTCTCTCTTGTCATTCAATCAGTGTCCATAGCTCCTTAGTAGAGATGATTGGAAATACCCCAAGAGAGATTTATGTAGAATTTTTCTTTTTCTTTTAGCTTTTTCTTTTTGATTGATTTATTTTGATTCTTTTGCTTTCTCAAAAAACTTATTTCAGCTCTCTTGTTTGACCAAGGGTTAAGAACCATTTTTGGTTTGATCAAAGGATGTGGAAATGATTGTGATGACTACTTTGAATAATGTCAACAAATACATCCAAAAATTCTTCCCAAAAGTTTGTAGATAGTGATAGGATCTCTAAGAGGTCAGTCGTTCTTTAATTTACCAAGGTGATGAAAGACCAAAGTCAAATGGATACCATTGAGATAAATTTTACAAAATGCATGCAAATAGGCTAACCACAATATCATCAAAGGGATGAAAATGGTGGATGAATTGTAGAGGAATATGAAAGAAAGGGAAGAAAGAACATCCATGTGTACACAATACCTGATTGCAATGTTTGATCTTTGTACCTTTGATTTTATTTTTGTAATGTTTTAATGTTTTCTCATTTTTATGTATTTTTGAATTGTTTTATGATTTTGTTTTTTTGAATTGTCTTATGATTTTTGTTGATTTTTTGGAAGTTGGGGCCAACAATGTCAATCTACATGATAAGATCCAACAATGATGTGTGTGACTTCCTTGATAAGGAGACTACACACATTTTTTTATCAAGAGCGATATTATCCCTGATCTCGATAATCGTGGTGAGTTCACACTCAAAAAATTATTGTGATTTTTTTGAAACATGGGTTTCATATGTGGGAGTTTTAGTTCCATATCCATAGGTTTCTGTACTTTGCACCATACTTGATGGGTACATTGGTGTGCATTTTGGAATCACGTTTGATTTTGAATTTTATAATTTTTGAGTTGTTGGGAGATTTGGAGCTCTTTGGAGTTTTGATCTTAGCTTTATAAAGAACATGTCTAGATTTCTTATAAGATAATGCTTGACTTGTCTGATCCTGAGAAGTGAGAGAAGAATGTGGATGTTTAGAATTGATGAGAGGAATGGTGGTGGGCTTGCCACAATATTTGGTAGAAGAATAATGTGATGGATGAAAAGGATATGGTCCAAGGATTGAAGAAGATGGGCTACCGGGAGGTGAGCCATAGACAAAAGATGAAGGGCTACTAGGATGTGGCCCAAGAATAGAAGAATAAGGGCTACTAGGATGTGACCCATAGATGTAAGATGATGGGCTACTAGGATGTGGCCCAAGAATAGAAGATGATGGACTACCCAGGGGTGATCCATACATAGAAGACAAGGGGCTAGTTGGACGTGCCCCAAGAATAGAAGATAATGGACTACTCAAAAATTTCCCAGAAATAGTAGAGGGAGGGATACTAGATGGTGACCCACACCTAGATTAAAATGAAGGTCTACCTAGTATTAACCCCATAAGAGATTTTGATTGAGGAATTATGATAGACAAAGAGTGATTGGGTGATGAGAATATAGGCCATGGATCAGTGCAAGATAAAGGAGTTTCATCACATAATGAAGAATGTGAAGATGAAATAATAAGAGGAGGATCAAGTTACATGATTTGAGGCTCTTCCTCTATTTCTTGATAAAAGGAATTAAACTTTTCCTCATAATATGTGGATTCATAAAATTCTAAAGAGAATCCTTGCTTGTAATCTGCTAGAGGAATATCTTCATGTGCCCCTATAAATGCCCTGATTATTTCTTCATTCTGAAATAGATCAATTGGTATGAGTTGTTGATCGACCATCAAGGGTTGATTGGAAGAAAGAGTTTCAATTGGTTTAGAAGACTTATAAGATGTTTGATGATGATTGATATAATAAGATGATGTGGGGGACGAAGAAGATGTGGAGCTATATGTCTCAGGAGTAGAATAAGTTGGTGTGGACCTACCTATATGATGGTATATCATCTGTAAATTAGTAGGATTAATTCCAAAGTCTACATATTTATGACACATGGGTCGATTCATACATTTTAGTAGAAGGAATTTGAGTCACACGACTCTTCAAAAAAGGAAGACTTCATGGGGGTGATTAATGAAGGAGGTCCTATGAAGAAGGGGATGACCGTGATCCAAGAATCAAATTGGATGAATAATAACAAGGGTCTTGTAAAGAAAGAGAGGACCGCAATTCAAGAATTATATTAGATGTTTGATTGGAGGGATTTGGAGTCATGTGTATCTTCAAAGGAAGAAGATGTTGTTGAGGTGATTGATAAAAGGGTCCTACAAAGAAAGGGAGGACCATGATGTAGGATTCATATTAAATGTATGATGAAGAGGGTCTTGCGAAGATAGGGAGGACCATGATGTAGGAGTCGCATTAGATGAATGATGAAGATAATTTGTGGTGACACAAATATTTAGAGGAGGAGAACATTGTTTAGGTGACTGATAATAGAGGTCTTGTGAAGAAGGGAGGACCATGACTTAGGATTTGAATTATATGAATTTGAATAATAGTTTGGATCCAAATAGCAGTTTAGATCTGAATCATCAGAAGAGTTAGAGGAAATATTTGGATTGGCATCCTCAGAAGAAGAGGAAATTTTTGAATTAGAATCAGGATAAGGGTGGGGGAACTTGAATAATAATTTGGATCAGAAGTGTCCAAACCATACCAATGACTATGAGATGAAGGTGAGGAACGGGTTACCCGAATGGGTTCTCTAGTGTGAAGAACCAAATGAGGTTTAGTCATGATTGGCATCTTTTGATGCAAATGCTGAAATTTTCATTCCGTATTGTCATATATAAGGGACCTTGCGATAATCAATCATTTTTGGCATTTTTGATACAAATTCCTTGACTTAAACAATGTGATTGAACTTCTTCAAAGTGAATAAGGTTTCATGTTGATTTGGGCAGCATAACGATAACTAACTAAACATTTCGTGATGATGGGGATGCTTGTGTGATTTTCTAAAGGGGAGCTAAGGAAAACATACATTGTGATGACTCAAGATTCATAATCCAACAAGGTTTGGACAACAAGTTTGTAGCCGTAAATGTTAGAGGATTGATCAAATTTTTAGCAACATAAAGGATTACAAAGGAAAGATTCCAATATTTGATTGGTGCAAAATTTTCTTGATAGGAAATGTTTTTGCTAAGGTTTGAAAGATATGTTCAAAAATGACCATAGAATTAGGAAAAAACAAGAAGATCAAGAGGATCAAAGACCCAAAGGATTGTCCTAAAAACAAGTTTATAAGATGGATAAACACAAGGAACAATCACGCAAGTTCAAAACACAAAGCTGAATTAATGACCAAAGAATAATGAATGATAAAGAATCAATGGATCAAAGTGATTGTCCTAAATGGGTAAGTCAATATGATGAATGAGACACAACCACACAAAGTTGTTTGTTTTAAACCAATCAATCATCGAATTACTTCCTAAGTTTGTTTCCAAATGATAGTTGGTGTTGTATGATGATTAAAAAATGTCCCTACTTATGTCGAGTTCAAAGAAATGAACAAGGTGTAAGTAATAACAAGAAGTTAACGCGACCTCCAAACAAAGTATACTAGAAGAAAGCCCAAATTCAATCAAGACCTATATTCCAAAAGGTGTCAGTTATGATTGTGAGTGACACAACAATTTCACCAAGATATGTTAACCAAACTTTGTGAGAAAGTAAGGTATTGATATCAAGATGATATTGATATAACACACACAAGTGGTAACACTCAACACTTTTCAAAATCGAGGTAATAATTGAAATCAAACTAAAGCTATAGTATACCTAGGAATTGTTAAAGTGTATATAGCGTAACCTTACAATATAGGTATTTAGGTCAAGTTTACAAGAAACAAGATGTAAATACAAAAATTGTAGTGACATGATATAAACAAGATAACCATTCAAAGGAGAATCAAAGTGATGAACCAATCCTAACTACGATGACAATCTTGACTTGGGTATCAAGATCAAAAAGGCTACCAATGATATAAAAATGTCTCCACACACTTTAGACATTTAACAACCTAGCCACAAACATGGATGGGCGTAAACAAACACAAAAGTGGTGAAAACAATCAATTGATAACGCAAAGGTAGTCACTCTTCTTTTGATCAACAAAGTGTCAAAAGAAAGTGAAGGAAGTAGATCAATTGGGGTTGAAAAATGTTGGCCTCACTTCAATAGAGTTTCACCTCACCTTAGGGAAAGTGAAAAACTAAGAAAAAGTAATGCTGCTTCAAATTGACCAATAGCTCTTAACTCAAAATTGGATTTGATGTGGTCCAAGTGGGCTCCTGGTCAAAGATAGCTTCCTGGGTGGTTCACTCAACTAGGTGTCACAAAGACCATCTTAAGTGAGCTCGATTTACCCAAAAAGTCACACTGAATAATTTGGGAGTATCTCTACTTTATTTTATCCTCTTCAATCATAGTGGGAAATAAATGCGTCCATCGTGCACTCTCACTGGTGTCGCCATACAGACAAATTGTGACGATAAATCTTACAAATGGTAGTACTAGTCAAGTAGGTTGTGTGGAGCACTTCCCGTTTCATCCAAAAGGTTCCCTCTTGTGTGGAATACTTTGGGGTTCCTAGGACCACCCCCATTTTTATAGCTTAAGGCTTATGCCAAAGGGGTTATGTCCTAGTTTTAAGTGGATAGGACATACCCTTATCCAAACTTACAAATACAATGTGTTGGTTGTGGTTTGTTTTTTATATTTTTTAAATTGGAACACCTTTTGGCAACCTACATGAAAACTGTATTAGTAGTCTAATTTTGTTTTGAACTCCTTTCTTTGACAAGCATTTTTAGGTCATGCACTCAAGCATTAGTAGTTCTCCAAGAAATCACATTATTTAAAAGAGGATTAAGAGTTAATTTTGATTCTCAAGATCATCCAATGATGTAAGAAAAGATCATACAAAAAAATAATCCAACTAAAAAGTAAATAAAAACTTTTCAATCAATGAACGATACAAAAATCTTGATAAATGTTCATTCCCTTAAACCAAAAGTGAAAGATGAAGTTTTCAATTTACCAAATGTTATAAAATGAAGACTAAAGTTGCTTTTGATTCTCAAAATCACCCTAAGGTGCAAGATAAGATAATACAAAAATCTAGCCCAACTATATAGAAATGGACAACTTCAAATCAAAGGACCATTGAAATACTTTGTAAAAGGTTCATTCCCTTAAGCAAAATGAATAATCAAATTTCTAAGTTTAATTCCAATGTTAAAAGGATAGAGATAATTTTTTTTTGATTCTCAAGATCACCAAAAGGAACAAGATAAGAGAATATATACGCTTTGGTCTAAATCAAGTAAAGCATGGAAATACAACATTCATCAAAACATTAGACATGTTAGAAAATGACCAATTTTAAAATAAAAGGAAATCCTGTAATTTTTGTAAGTATAAATCTATAATTTATGTTTTCATTGCATATTTAACTTCAATACCTTTCAACACAAAAAAAAAATGGAGTCATTTCGAGTTTGGGAGAAAACGTTATGGCCTTCGGAAGATGGGTTACGCATATGCTCTTATGCTCACGGGTATGCACTTGACATGCACTCAAAAAATGTCAAAAAAAATGTCCCTTAATCTGTAAAATGGTCAAATTTTTCAAACCAAGATTCAATTTTGAAAAAAACCCATCACATTAATCGATGAATAGAAGACTCAACACTATCAAACATTAACATACATGCTCAATAATTTAAGATTTTCAAGAAATTGGCAAAACTAGCATGTAGAATGATGAAAAAGTAAGCTCTAAAAATGAAAACATGATGAAAGCTTGATTTTTTTCTCACCAAGATTCAATTTTGACAGAAAATCACTACATTAATATGTAAATATAAGACTCAACACTATCAAACACTAACCTACATGCTCAATAATTTAAGATTTTCAAGAAATTGACAAAACTAGCATGTAGAATGTTGAAAAAATATCTAAAACTGAAAACATGGAGAAATATTGAAATTTTCCCATCAATTCTAATTTTGACAACACTTTACCTCCTTTATACCTTAAAGGAAGACTCAAAACATTCAAAATCAACAAAAAAGTTAATAAAAACAAGTTATGTCAATATATGTAAAAGAGGGTTAGTAACCAAAAATGAAACTTAACTACAAAAACTTGAAATTAATTACGAAGGACAATGGAGTAAGTCCCACTGGGTGTTCCATATGTGCTCATGTTTTATTAACTAAGCTATAAAAGTGAAACTAATAGCTACATAGATTCAAAATCAAATGTTAATTAAACAATCAACCGTTAAGATAAGAGCTTAAAGGAAATGCTTCTTCAATGCATAAATTAAACTACATGATAAACTATTTCCTACTCTCTACGATTTCTAACTTAAACTATGAACCTATGAAGAACATAAGCAATAAAAGTGGATTTTTCTTGATCTCAAGGATTGGGAATGGAATCTCACCAAGAATGGCTACAAGGCCATTTTGGATCTTCCCATATTACTCAATTTTGAGTGACAAGATGCAAGATGGAGAAGCAATTTCCAACAATGGAGAATGGCTCAAGATCAAAATGCTTATAGTTTTCACTATTCAAAGCATGGTGCAAGAAGAAAAGGAAAGAGGAGGGTTCTTTATATAACTTGCATGAAGAGGTAAGGCTAGAAAATTGATGAATGTGGGATAAAGGTAAAACAATATTAGGAATGGATAAGGTTGCTTTATAAAAGGTAATCTTGATTTAGAAGAGTTTAATTTGTCATTAGTAAGTCATGGGAGTTGGGGGATGTTTTAATTAATCAAAGGTGATTAATTAATAGTAGAGGTAAGCTTATAAAAGCTAACTAGAGGAAAATTAGTATGATTTGTGGGATGTAAGAGAGGAATTTGATCCAATAAATGGTAATTTATTAATTTAGAGTTGTGTAATTAATTAATTTAATTTACCCAAGTAGAAGCGGATATTAATTAATGAAAGGTCATTAATTGACATCCTTAATGATAGGAAGGATAATTAATCAATGAAAGGTCGTTAATTAATGAATATGAAGAGGAATGTTAGATAATTAGTGGAAAAGTGCTAATTATTACGAAAATGATGAGAAAGAGGATAATTAGTGCAATCTTAGCATTAAAGCCTTAAGTAGATTTTAGGTGTCTACAAGTAGCAATTACTATTTTTAAAACCTGCGTAAGTTTTTAGGTAATTTCTTACTTTTAAGGTTATTTTGAATTGTCATGTGAACTATTCGGATCTTTTGGCGAGACTTCCAAAGTAAACAATATGTTGAACTGTTATATTATCTAGTATGTTTAAGTTTTGACCACTCGCTTTTAATGATCTTAAATGGCTAGGTTGTATGGTTGGAACCTTAACCTGACCAGTTGGATGGTTTTATAAACTTGTTTGAGTGTTGATCAGTCTAAATTATTATCGATCCTTGATCATACAAAGATGATCAAGGATATCGTTTAGTCGGTTTGAAATGTTGTTTGATTGTGATATTTC
Organism: Taxus wallichiana var. yunnanensis; assembly: GCA_018340775.1. Lineage (NCBI taxonomy): Eukaryota > Viridiplantae > Streptophyta > Pinopsida > Cupressales > Taxaceae > Taxus > Taxus wallichiana. Next base: position 297,657,060 of record CM031243.1, on the reverse strand, counting down.
TCTACCTTGGTTGAATCATTCCATTGCTTAGTTTGAATGATGTATTCGGTTAGGTATGATTCTTTACCAGTCTTGTATGGGATACTTGTATTGACTTAATACTATCTCCTTGATGATTATATGTATTGTGTATTCCAAATACTTGCATGCACTCTAAATTGGTTGAATCCAAGTTGTTCTTATATGGATTTCTTGTCTGATAAGTTAAGATGGATTTGGGCCTTGAGAGCTTGTTTTGTTATCCTTATGCTTAGCTATATAAATCTTGTCAAACCTTTAGATTGTTGGACTATTGGAATGGAATTCATTTTTGAATATAATTGATTGGATTTGAGTAAAATGTTTTAACCATGTAGTATGGGCTACACAGTTAAGGAATTTCTACTCTTGCTTTCCCATCTGTTATTATGTATACTTGGATTTTCTTTATTGGTGTGATATTTCTTAAGAGAGAATATATACTTGTATATTTTGGGGTTACCTATTTAGTTTTATAATGGATGAATTTTAATTTTTTTATCGATAGTCTTCTATTTGATAGAAATTCGACTTGTTTGGATAGTTATATGCTAACATTGCAGGGGTTTGTGATACACTTGAGTATGATACTTCTGAAGTGTTCAAATAAGAAAAGATATTTTTGAACCCTTGACTGATTTCTATTAATAAATAGTGTTCCTTTTCAACATTCTTATTTAAAACATATGGTTCCAAGGATTTAGCTTCTATCATGCTTAGTTCAAATGAGCTAATATATGTTAAAGCTCTTACAGATAAATTTCATGAAAAAGGAAAAGAGGGAGACTTATGGAAAGATGCATTTATTCTATTGATTGAAGAAATATAGTTTGATGAAAAGATTATGTTTCTTTTAATAAATTATTTTTGTGAATAATTTTTAAGGCCTAAGGCCAATTATGTAAGCTATTGAAAGAATTTGAATTTACTTCTTGTCTACTTGAATTGACATCTTAAATTGGAAATGATTCAAGTGGTTGCTTGAATCATTCTCTTTAGACTAGAATTAGTTGTGTGCGAATGATTTATTCAATTTAAAGAGTTATTCCCTTCAAAAGTAAGCTTGTATGGAATAAGATGATATTCATTTCTCTACTTCTTGATATTGATTAATAATCTTGGGAAGTTATATGAAATGTTACCAACTTTATATTGCTATTATAAAGCAAGGAATATTATTGTTGATCTTTAAATATGAGGAAAAAGGAATAGATAGGAATCATTTCCTTTTAAATGACCTATATGAAAGGTATAAATATAATGTCTTATCTATGAAATAGTTATTGGTTGTTATAAATTTTAATTACTGAAATCATTTGGTTAAGACAGTAACAAATAAGTTATATTTAAACAAGTTATATGTTGTGGAATTTAAGTTATGAATGACTATGCTTAATTACATCATTACAAAAAATATTGTATGATTTTTTATGAGGAATGATATAAAACAAGAAGGGTTGCATGACTAATAGTAAAGGTTTTGGGAGCTTCGGGATAATAAAAATAGTACTTAATCTCATTAAGTACATATAAGAACCTATCTTGTAAAAAGGGATCTAAGTGATTATACTATAATGCAATCTATCTATCCTAATGGATGAATAAGTACAATAATGAAATGGAATTGTACTTAAGAAGGATAGGAATGATAACATGGGGTTAGATGTATAACTTGAACTAACCTTTAAGGCATTAAGAACAAAGTTATTCTTGTTGTAATAATGAAGTCATAAATATGATACATATTTGACTTACATGCATAACGCAATTTTGTTATAAAACCTTGATGAAAGGGGGTTATTCATTATTGGGAAAAAAAAAATGAACCCTTTGAATAGACTATGACGTTGATGTAAAATATGATTCCTTCATAGACGAAAGTTATACTTAGAGGATAATGTTTAACTAAGTTATAACAATGTGAATATTTGAATAAATTAAGGGGAAATGAATGTTAAGTCATGGAAACTATTACAAGTTGAAAGTAAAGAACTTGTTTGGAGCCAAGAAAATGAACTTCGAGTGCTCCTAAGTATGTTAAGAGATATGTGGTTTTAACCTACAATATACTTAATATGTTTCTAAGATTCTTAGTCAACTAAAGGAGATTTCATACTCAAAGGAGATTAAGTAATGAGCATAAATAAATCTGCAGATCCTTCTTTTGATTTAAGTAGAAACATAACATTCCTTATTGGAATGTTGATAGAACCCAAGTTAGTCCTTAGGAATGACACCTAATGGCTGAAAATAACTAGGGTGGGATTAACAAGATGCGAATTAAAGGGATTAATGAACTTGTTAAGAAGGGAGGTTTAGATTTCTTGGACTTAATGTGTTAGTTTAACATAACAATTGCTACATAGTACCCATCTAATAACAAGGTTTATTAGGTTCTTATTGTGGAGCATTCATTATGGTACAATAATTTGTTCATCCCCTCTAATCAAGGCCGTATCGAATGGGATCTCAAATTATTGTTATACACTAGGAAGTGATGAGCCATGGTCTACGGTCGATGTTAAATTTTGTTGACTACGAGTGAGGGAGTGGATTTGAAATGATAGGGTTCGATTCAAACACATTTGGATAATATTAGCCACTGTAAGAGGAATATCTACACTAGCCCATGGGGTCTATCTCTTAGTGTCTAACAAGGAAATGGGAAGGATTGACATAGGTCAAGAAAGTCTAATCAAGATAACAATTTCAAGTGTGGTGAAAGACATATTCCTTCATGATGAGTATGTCATCTTGGAATATAGGCATGGAAAACATGTCTGAAACTTTGGCCAAAGTATTGCAAACTTCTGGTTTCATTTTATTAAATTCACCAGACTAAGGTACAAGATATAGGATGGATACTTGTAACAAGTACCTAAATAAGCCCTTAGTCGCTTACACTTGATAAGCCCTTAAATGAAAAGGGAACCACAATTATTTTTTTATTATAAGTAAAAAAGGGTTGGGGGACCCTACCCCTTACAAAATATGAAGGTCCATAAATGCCAAAAATGAGGCCAAGGGTATAGCTATTGGAGCCCCACTATATCAAAAGCATATAAAAGCTAGTAACCATACCAACCAGACAAATATACCATCTAGACCAAACTAACAACAAAGAAAGAAAACTAAAAAAAAACAAGAAAGGGGAAATTTTGTAACCAAGAAGTAAACAAACAACATCATTCATTCTTTTATGAGATCTCCCATAGTGGGAATGCTTTTGTTCCATTCCTTAACCAAGCTGGCAATGGTGGCTTTCCAGTATTGATAATCAGTTCATCGATCTCAACTTTAGGCCCAGTTCCATCCTTTTCCTTTTGCTTAGCAATTTCCATGGAATGGATCATTTCAGCCAAGAGTTTAAGATGATGGATGGTACTCTTAACATTGAGAATGTGGACATCCCTAATTTGCATAACAACTTCCTTCATCTTCAACATTTCTTGCTCCAAGGCAAGACATCTGTCATTTGCATTCTTTAATTGGTCCCAAGAATAATGCAAAGAATTTTTCAACCTTCTATTGAATCTCCCTCAAGTCTATGGTACCCATGCTGATTTTATGTCTATTTGATAGCTATATCCATTTTACAATAGTGTTTGAATTATTTCAAGAAAACATTAAATTTAACCACAAAATCCTAGGCAAGAAACAAGTTCTTCTCCGCCACTTTGAGAGACTATGCAGACTTGCAATATATTCCTCCATTTTTGGGAATTCCAACCCTCTTCATTCTCCTTACCCACTTCACAATCCTCTTTCCCTTATCAACTCATAAACTGGTTCTCATTTTCATCTCTCTATTCTCTAGAATCTGAGCTAACATCAATATTCACATGAGGCTCCAAAGCACCACTCTCCTTACTCTTTTTCTTAGCATTTTATTTAGCCCTACTTGACCTATGTTTTTGGCTACAGATTTCCCCACTTCCTCCAAATAGGGGATATCAATCTTAGCTTTTGAATTCTCATTCTTACCCAAAACTTCCTTTCCAGGATTTTCCAGTTTGGATCCAAATATTATGCTCTTCCCCATGAGAGGAGTACCTAACTTAATCATAGATTTAATAAGCCCTTGATGTAAGGGAAGAGTAAAAGTACTTCTTCCAACCTACTCAACAGATCTAGCAAGAGAGATATAAAGATAATTTAGAAATTTGTAAATCCTGCCATTTCTAATGTGATTAAACATCGGGAAATGATACCCATAAAAACCTTGTAACGTCCTTCCATGGTTATGTAAGACATCAAAAGCATTAGGTAAATTTCATCATATGGTGAAGGAAAATCTTCCCTAGCATAACCATTATGAAGTTGTTTAAGTGAACCCTTACCTCGAATAAAATTTTCAATCTCTAGGATATAATTAGACTTAGGTTTATAAATGCACCTTCCTTCTAGGGGAATACTAGTCACTCTAGCAATAAACTTGGGGATATAGTGAAATAACACTTTTAAACCTAAACATGGCCCTCATTCCAAGTTTTATCCACCTCAACACTAAGATCTTCATCAAAACCATTGAGAATTTTGAAAAAAATCATCAAGACAACATTTTCCAACAACTGTGTTGCTTCTTGAGACATTTCTAGAATCTTACATGGCTCCATTCTTACAAGGTCACCTCCCATAATGCCATTGTAACCCTTTTTTTTTTGTGACCTAGCATCTTTCCATCCCATAGTCTATTCAAAATACCATTCTTACCAATAAAGTTTGAGCAGCTCAAGATAATGAAAATATTTTCCATGTCAATCAAATCAATGAAATTGTTTGAAGTTATGTTTGACATGAGTCTAGTATTCATCATTTCTAGAGATGTCATCCTATAAGCCAACACATCCTTCAAATTCATCATTATAGAGATATGGGATAGGGGTCATAATCCCCTTTCATTATATGAATAATTTGAGCTTCAAGATTGGATGATTCTTCAACCACATTAAAGTCTATAGCCTCCACCCCTTTATTAGAAAATATATCAGCCAATCTATTCCCTTCATGATAAATATGTTGGAAATATATTTCAATAAAGGAGGAAATTTTCCATTTGGTATTTTTAATAAAGTCTTCTATAGAAAGAGAAGCTAAGTTTTTTCCTTCATGCAAGATATGATATTCAAAGATTCCCCTTCCATAATTAGATATTTAAAGCCTTGTTCTTCCACAATTTTAACTCCCCAATATATCGCCACTTCCTCAACAACATGGTTAGTTTGTAGGCCCAAGCTAAAGAAGTAAGAAAGGATAAAATTACCTTTAGAATCATGAAAAACACCTCCTCCACCAGCCTTCCCTAGGTTTCCTTTAGCTTCTCCATCAAAATTTAGCTTGATAAAACCCTCCCTAGGATTGTTCCACCTAACCCCTTCTCTAGGGTTACTTTTCATAGGTTAAGGATCGTGATTCAAGTTCCAATTGTTGAAAATATGTTTTTCCCTATCCTCAATTTCCACTTCTTTATTTTTAAGGATAGAGAAATTATTTCTAACAGCTTGTATACATTTATTAAAAATAAGCTTATTGGGAAGTTTCTTACCTTTGAAAATCCTTTGATTTTGTTCCTTCCAAACCTCCCACCATAGATGTCCAAGACTCATAATCCAAATATTCTTAATACCTTGATAGTAAAAGGACATCTCCATTATATCCATGCAGATTGAACCTCCTTTGGGCTTACCTAGTTAACCAAAAACAAACCAAAGATAGAATAAAGAATTTGGAAAGAAAAAGAAAATTCCATAAATAAGTGATTAACCATTTCCAAATTATTTTCACATAACACACATCTATTTACCATATGAAACCCTCTTTAGTTAGGTTATCAATTGTTAGAATCTTGTTTATCACCATAAGCCAACTGAAAATTGTTACCTTGGGGCTGATATTTTTATTCCATATCTTTCTTGCTAATAAATATTCCTCATTAGTCTCCTCCTCAAAAATAAAGCATAAGCATATTTGACTGAGAAGATTCCATTTTGTTCTTTGTGCCACACTATTCTGTCATGTTCCTCACTTTGTTATAAGACACATGGTTTTTAAGGAAAACATTGAGGATATCCATGTGTTCTTTAAGGTCCTTCCTGTCCAATTCCAAATATTTCCAAGTTTGAAAGCTCCTAGAATCCACCAAGTAATTGTTAATCATACTCCCATATTTTCCTTCTAGCAACTTCGAGATTTGGGGGAATTTATCTTCAAGCTTAAAGTTACCAGCCCATTTATCAGTCCAAAATAAAATTTTAGTGCCTCTTCCTATTTTCCATCTGTAGCCTTTTTCCACCACTTCCTTCTCCCAATTTATAGCTTTCAAATACTAGATCCATTGAAATAAAAAGGTTTAAAATCCATCTCTCGTCTTTGGAATCCTCCCAATATTTTTTCCTTAGGATTCTAGTCCAGGCCCCATCTTCACTAATTAGCCTCCATCCAATTTTGGCTAATAGAGATTTATTCATTTTAATCTAGTCTCTAAGGCCTAATCCTCCCATATTTTTGGTTTGCAAACTCTTTTCCATGCCACCAATGGAATTATATCTTTACTTTTAGTTCACTCCATAAATAATGTTTTGAATACTTTCAAGTTTATCTGCTATGTTCATAGGAAGTTGATAAAGGGACATCACATACATAGGAAGACTTTAGAGGGATATTTTAAGAAAAGTGATTTTCCCACTTGTGATAGAAGATTTGCTTTCCATCCAACTAATTTCCTCTCAAACCTTTCTATAAGGAAATTCCATTCTCCACTAAGAGGTCTCTTATCCCCAAGAGGCATACCCACATCACATTCAAGTATTTCAGAAATCTTCATACTTCAACTGTTCAAAGTATTAAGGAAAAAAATAGAAATTTTTCTATAGTTCACCAACTATCCCGAGACCTCATGTAGTCATCTAATAACCTTTTAAAATTATTAGATTTTGGAATTGAGGATTTAACCACTAAAAAATTATCAACCAAGAAGTGCTGATGTGAAACATTTTCCACTCCTCTACTAGGAGATATACCTTTAATAGTTCCCTTACTAGCTTCCACATTGAGTCTTCTACTAAGAGCTTCTGCCATGATTATAAAAGGAATAGGGAAAGTGGATATCCTTGTCTTAAAACTTGCGAGCTAGGTAAGAAACCATATGGATCCTAATTGATGAGAATGGAAAACCAAGCATTGGAGGTACAAGCCTTAACTAAACTCCAAAAGGAAAATTCAAACCTGAACTTGTTGAGAACTTTATCAAGAAAACTCCACGATACCCTGTCATATGCCTTAGCCATATCCAATTTGAGAAACATCGCTTCTTTTTTGCTAAGTTTTGTTGAGTGAATAGTCTCTTTAATAGTTATGATCCCATCTTGAATTTGTCTTCCCAAAAAATCCTCCTTGTTATGAAATAAGAGTAGGAAAAATAAATTGTAAATGGAGAACAAGAATTTTAGTGCATATTTTATAGGTAGTATTACAAATACTTATAGGTAGAAAATATTTAAATTCCATAGTGTTACCACATTTTAGAGCAAGGGTTAAAAAGTGCAATTCATTTCCTTGAAATTTTCTTATGATTGAAAAATTCTTCCACCATTTTGAAGGCATCCTTTTTTATTATATCCAAAAAATACTGGAAAAAATTCCTAAAACCATCTTGGACCTCAATGCCTTATTCGGACTAAGATGCTTAACAGTAAATTAGACCTTTTCCATGGAAGATATCACCAAAATTAGTTTGTTATCCTCCTCTGTTACCAAAGAGGGGATGCAATTAAGGAAATCATTTTCTTTAGCCACATTAGGAGCACATTGATTGGTTAACAAGTTTTTAAAAATGAGATGGCTTTCTCTTTTATATCTTCCTTTCTTCTAAAATAAACCCTTCCCCTTTTCTGATTTTATTGATTCTATTGAAACATCTTCTCTTAAGAGTGGACAGATGGAAAAATCTTATATTTTTATCCCCCTCTTTGAGCCAAGTAATTCGATATTTTTTCCTCCAGAAGGACTCTTCCTTAGCTAAAATGTTGTGGTATTCCGAGAGAATAATTCTTTCCTTTTCATAATCTTCCACATCAGCTTCATATTCACTCTTTTCACTCTTCATCTGGAGGTTTTGGATCTCAGTTTTAAGATCAAATTTCTTCTGGAAAATATTAGTAAAACACCTCTTGTTCCAATTCTTAAGATTTGTTTTGACATGTTGTAATTTTTTGGTTAATCTAAACACCATTTCCCTAGGATTTAAACCTCCATTCTTTAATAATATTTTTAAGTTCTTCACTATGAAGCCACATTTTTTCAAAACAAAAGGGGTTTTCCTTCTAGTTGGATCCTTAATCGTAAAAGAATAGGGTTATGGGTCGACCCTATCCTTGGAAGAGAAAAGAGGGAAATATCCTTTTTAACCATTCCTCTGAAAGCCAAAACCCTATCAAGTCTCACTTGAATAAGTTGGGATCATGTTCTTCTATTTGACCACGTATATTTACTTCCCTTTAGATCTATATCAAGAAGATAAGAATTAAGAAGAAATTCATTAAAGTCCTCCATGCTAATATTATATTCCTATACCCCCTTTTTACGAGGGAGAAATAGGGTATTAAAATCACCCATCACAATCCAATCAGAGCCAGTGATAATATTTTTGAATGATAAAAGATGCTGCCATAATTTTTCCTTTCTTTATGAAGAGTGGGAGCATAAATGTTAGAAAGGACCCATATTTTACCATTATCCATATTTCTCATCATAAAAACCATATGATTATCTCTTTTTAATAAGAGAGTGCCCTAAAAAATGGTAGGATTCCACACAACAACTATCCCCCAGAGACACCATTCAAGTAAAAGCATAAGCTTTAGAGTTTTTCCAACAAAAATTACAGGAATTAGGAAACTTTCCTCCATTTTAGTTTCTTTTATAGCTACAATATTTATATTATGAAATTCAATCAATTCTCTAAGAACCCTCCATTTAGCAGGTTATTAAGCCCTCTTCCATTCCAAGAAATGTAATTCATTTTCTAATATTGGGTTTATTTTCCTAAAGACCTTCTAGTCCAGGACATGTTTGTTTCCCCAATCCATATCCTTCGAGGATTTATTTTTCTTGATTAAAATTTATTAGGCCTGCCTTGTTTACTATTTGGAGTCTCCACATTAATTGGGTTGTCTCCCAAAAGTATACTGAGTATACAATGAAATGAAATATGAGAGATCGGTTCTATACCAAGTCATCATTGAAATGAAACATGAGATATCAGTTCTATACCCAGTCATCATTAAAATTAAATACGAGAGATTGGTTTTATGCCGAGTCATAAAAATTGCATATGGTTACTATTTTAGGATTGATTAGCATATTTAATGTGGTTCTAAATGTTGAATTTAGAATAGAGAACATTGATATAAAAATTCCCTTGCTTTTTTAATCATGAAATAGGGATGTTACATATTTGATGCTCAACTCTTGAAATGGCCTACTTATGTTGTCTAGAAGATGAAGATGTGCACCATTCTCTAGTTTGAGGAGCTTTGGGAAATCATCACCGGAAAAATATATTATCCCACCAATGAATATGAGTAAACAAAGTATGAAAAGTCCAATGCAAAAGCCTTAATGTTGATCACTCTCATCATTTCGATGAGTCAGCCACACATACAGATGTGAAGACATCAAAGGAGGCATGACATACTCTCTCTACCATATATGAAGTGTTGAACTTGAAAAGATATTCCATAAACAATCAAATATTTATACACTAAGTATGAAATAAGGCGAGAAATTAGAGGAATTATTATGTCGTGTGGTATAAATACAAGTAGAGTTTGTTGTGCTCATAGAAAAGGTGGAAGATAAGATGTTCTTCCCTCTTACAAAGGTGAGATATTACTTCCCGATTCAGAAATTCATCACCACATTGGTCCATTCACAAAAAGAGGTGACCTTTTTTGAACTTGTGAAATTTCTACAACAGGATAAATCCATCCAAACAATACATAAGGAGTTTAAAGAAAAAACATTGATCTTGAAGAAAAATATGAGTCATAATCCTTGTAAGGGAAAATAATAGAATCAATAAAAAAAGTAGCCATAGAAGAAAAAGTCTCAAAAATTGAATCAATGTAATATCTATACCATGAATAGACACAACACTGTGAATTATTGGTATAATGGCCTCACACACTCCAATCTGGAGAAGATAACACATTTGGTCATGGTGATTTTTAGGTGTGTGTTTCCCTTTCATATTGTGTGTGTCTTATCCTTTTTTTATGTTATGTGTTTTCTTTTTTATTTGTGTATATGTGTGTTCTTCTTTCATTTCTATCTCTTGCAAGTCAGCAAGTGATCCTATAAGAGAATCTGTAAATCCCAATGTGTTACACCCGTTAATTCTACCTTAGATGAATAGATACTTTTCCCACAGAGGGTGATATTGTATTTCTTATCGTGCTTGACTTGTTTAAAGTAGGGTATAAATAGTATGTTTATTGTTAATCATGTTGATTTCATTATCTATAAGGTTTATAATGATGGCTTGATTTTATTTTGTAAGATTACTTCTTGATCAATCTTATATTGATGTACTTATTTTCACTTCTACAACTATGTGCAGTCTTTTAATTTTATGATCTTGGTAATATTGACTAATTTCAATGACCATTGTTGGAAAAAAAAGGTATATTCTATAATTAGGTCATAGAACTAGGATTTTATTTAAGTATTATTATAAAATACATTACATGGCATTCAAACCAATGTTGATTGGTTTATAAAATGATTAAAAAATCATGTCATATCAATATAGAAATATACATATACATGTATGAACAAGAGTACATATATATAACATATATTGATAAATATGTATATATGTATATATGTATATGTGTGTGTGTGTGTGTGTGTGTGTGTGTGTGTGTGTGTGTGTGTGTGTAGCTATATATAGCTATACATATATATAGTGTTATTGTGTATGTTTTAATATACGTTAGAACTTTATAAGGTTGAGCTATTTTAATTTTTGGTAAGGCAATGTTTGGGTGGGTCGGCAGCCCAACCGAGCCCCACCCAAGATCGTGTCGAGCTGGTCACTTATACGCCACCCAAGCCAACTTTAAAATGGGTAAAGGCCACATCGGCCAATGTGTTATCAAGTGCAAGTTTTAGGTTTTTGATTTGATTGATCTCTGACTAATCGGATGGTGGATAACTCGCCCAAACAGATGATAGAGATGATTTGATAGTTGGTGAAAGCACTAAAGTTGGCAGACGATGGAATGACAAGGAATTAGTGAGGGTTTTGGGGAGAATATGGGATAGTTTCATTAAATGAATTTAATGTAGTACCATAGCCCTTGGGAGAAGCAAGAAGCTTCTCGAGGAAGCTACAGTGAGCTAAGCGGTTATTTTGTGATTCATTTTTTATGTTTGTATTTTTGGCTCCCCATACTAGATCTGCGCATGATAATTTGAGCATGGTTATTTTTTGAGTGATCTATTATGGAAATTTGCATGTAAATTTTAACTCCAGTTAGTTTATGAGGAAATATATAGACCGAGCTATGGATTTTATTGAGTTCTGTTTTGATTGGAAGCTATTCTTCTATCTAGTTTTTTTTCATGTGAGTTGTGGAAGATTTATGGGAAGAAGAGGAAGTAGAATTGGTCTTCTCAAATGTTTACAGGAATGAGAATGTATCCCATCTCATCTTTATCATTTATATATTTTAACGTTGAATGGAGAAAATTAGTTTTTATGTGTTATTATTTTCTTCATCAATGATTTGATTATGGGTATGGATTAGATATAAATTTGAATACCATGGATGTTTTATCATGTGTTTGTGTATATCTGTTTGAGTATATATACTAAAAATGTATATTCTTCTTACCCATGAAGGGTCGAGTTATATACAGGCCATTGAATAGTAAGGCCACAATATTTCTGTGAATATTTTATTGGTTGTGTTTCCTGGTCTATAAATGGTTGATTGCATGTTATGTGGGCATCATGTAAATGGTTGGGTACCTTTTTATTTACATTTCATTTCACCTGTGTTTGAATGGGTTGCTTTTGTGCCTTATACATGCTATATAAAATGACTATGTGGTTCTTATTTTTGAGCTCGAGCTCATATACCTATATCTTAATGTTATTTTTCCACATGTTGATTATTTTTGGAGTGACTATATATGTGAAACAATTCCTCAAACCACAACAAAGAGGGAAACTATATAGCAAAATTATACTTGCAGAAATATAACAACATAAATGAATAATGCACAAAAGAAGACAAGACAAAATTTAACGTGGTTCACCCAATGTGGGCTACATCCACCAAGAACTTGCTCAAATTTTATTATCAACAAGAGTAAAACAACTCTCATAGTCTTCTCTCAGTTATGAACTCACAATAGAATTCCAAAGATGTTAAACCACATCTAAACCACAATTGACACCCAATTGCATAACCTTGATCACTCTTGATCACCTCTTGATCTCTAAGACTCAAGACCTCTTGAACACTCAAGATATCTTCAAGATACCCTAACACCTCTATTTATAGGATTAGAATCCTTCTAAGAAGCCATAAATTGACCTAGAAGATTGAAAGTCATGATCTTTCAACTTCCCATGGCTGAAAAATAGTCTCGACATTATGACATTAACAAACATGTAACAACAACATGTTAAAAGAAACGTCACAACAACGTCAAAAAAACGACTATAGAATGCTCTGAAGTCTCCAAAATTAACCATTCAAGCTCCAACACTTCAACACTAATTCAAGAAGACCAAAAAAAGGCTCCACACCCCAACAATCTCCCACTTGGAGATTGTTTCCATTGAGCAAAGTTCTTAACCCTTCATTATCAACCATGAAGGCCAATCAAAGTTGAACACAACTTCAACTTCTCCCTTGTGACTACCTTGGTCATCATATCCATAGGATTCTAACTGGTATGAATCTTTTCCAGCTTCAACTTATCTTCTTCCAAAGTTGTCCTGATGAAATGATATCTCAGTTGAATGTGCTTCATCCTAGAGTGGAAAGTGAGTTCTTCACCAAATGAATAGCACTCTGACTATCACTATGTAGTCTCCCAACTTCCTTCTTATGACCCAACTCATCAAGAAACTATTGTAGCCAAATCATCTCCTTACTTTCCTCTTGTGCAACAACATACTCAGCCTCTATGGTTGACAAAGCCATAACCTTTTGTAACCATGAAATCTAACTCACTGTTGTATCACCAACCGTAAATACATAACCTGTCATGCTCCTCCTATTTTCTAAATATCCTGCCATGTCCAAATCTACATATCCACGTAATGTAGTGTTTGATCCACCAAAACACAATGCTGCTCCCATGGTCCCTCTCAAATACCGAAGGATCCACTTTACTACCTGTCAGTGCTCTCTACCTGGATCACTCATAAACCTGCTCACTACTCCCACTGCATGGGAAATGTCAGGCCTAGTGCATACCATAGCATACATCAAGCTACCAACTATTGATGAGTATGGTACCCTGGACATCTGGATTCTATCCTCCTCAGTCTTGGGACTCTGCTCCTTTGATAATTTAAAGTGACCTGCCAAAGGAGTACCAACCGGTTTAGCATCCTACATACTAAACCTCTCCAAGACCTTCTTTATGTACTCTTCTTGAGATAATACCATAGCTTCCTCTCCTTCTATTCCAAGTTATTCTCATACCAAGGATTTTTTTTTCCCCAAATCCTTCATAGCAAAGGAGTCACCTAGCTACTTCTTGAGTACCTTTATTTCTTGCATGTTCTTCCCTGCAACAAGCATATCATCTACATATAGGCACAAAATAATATAACTACCATCAAGAAAATTCTTGATGTACACACAATGGTCTAGTGACACCTGGAGTAACCTTGCTCTGCTCCTAAAAAACTGTCAAACTTCATGTACCACTGTCGTGGAGCTTGTTTTAGGCCATACAAGCTCTTCTTCAATTTGCACACTAACCTCTCCTTCCCTTTGACCTCATAACCCTGTGGCTGCTACATGTACAATTCCTCCTCCAACTCACCATGAAGGAATGTAGTCTTCACATCCAACTATTCTAAGTGCAGGTCTTCTACTGCAACTAAACCAAGAATAGTCCTAATAGAAGTCATTTTAACAACCGAGAAAAAAATTTCATCAAAGTCTATACCTTTCTTATGCAAATCCTTTGACCACCAACCGGGCCTTGTATCATTTCCTACCTCCATCTTCCTCTTTGATTCTATACACCCACTTGTTCTGTAATGCTCTCTTGCCCTCGGGTAGCTCCACTAGATCCCAAGTCTAGTTTTCCATAAGAGATCTATGCTCTTCATCCATGGCCTACTCCCACTTCTTCCTGGCATCCACCTGCACTGCTTCCTCAAAGCACTCTGGCTCTCCACTATCAGTGAGTAATAAATAATTCAAAGATGGAGTAAATCATTCAGGTTCCCTTCTTACCCTAGAAGACCTTCTCACCTTAGGAGTTTGGGGTTCTTGATGAGTAGGTACCTGAACTAGCTATGTTGGAACATGTTATACCTGAACCGGCCCCTTGGACACCTTGTTGTCCATAATGTCCTCTAACACTGTGTATTCTTTCTTTGATTCCTCTTTTTGTTCCTGCAACTAATCTTTATACATGAATTTTTCATTAAAGACAATATCTCTAGACCAAAATATTTTCTTGTCTTTAAGACTCCAAACATAGAAACCAAAATCATCTTCACCATATCCAACAAAGGTGCATTTCTCAGACTTAGCCTCTAACTTGGTCCTATCATCTTTATCAATGTGAACAAATACCTCACATCCAAATACTCTAAGAAATGAGTAATCAATTTTCTTACCAGACCAAGCCTCCTCAGGTATACCTCCATCCAAGGCCATAGAGGGTCCTCTGTTAATCAGATAAACAACTATGCTTACCACTTCCACCCAAAACATGAGTGGTAGCCTCACATGTAACCTCATGCACCTAGCACGCTCCATGATTGTCCTGTTCATTCTCTCTAACACTCCATTTTCCTGGAGTATTTGGAACCATTCTTTTCCTGCGGATCCCATTTACTGAACAATAATCAAGAAATTCATTGCTGCAATATTCCCCTCCATTATCGACTGAGACATTTTAGCTTGAGACATGTTTCATTCTCAACCAAGGCTTTCCATCTTTTGAAAGTTTCAAACACATCAAATTTATTTCTAATGCAATATACCCAAACTTTTCTAGTTGCATCATCAATGAAAGTGACATAATAACATGAACCACTAATAGAGTTTACCTTAGCTAGGCCCCCATACATCTGTATGCACTAACTCCAACTTACCCTCCTTCCTGGTAGGTCCAACCTTGAGGAATCTCACCCGCTTTTGTTTCCCATAAACATAGTCCTCACAAAAGTCCAAATCTAACTCCTTTAATCTGGGTAGCTTGTCCTTTATAATCTGCATGCCCTTATGACTCATATGATGAGTCTCTGGTGCCACAAAGTTACATCTCCATCTGCAACAACTAAATTACAATAATCAGCACCACTGGTTAAATACAAAGTACCATTTTCTTACCTCTTGCAACCACAAGATCTCCCTTGGTAACCTTCCAAGAATCTATTGTAAAACTAACCGTACAGCCATCACTACCCAGCTTATCCCATTTGATATCAAGTTCTACCTCAACTTAGGCACATGCCTGACATCCTTAAGTAGCCATGTGTTCCCATTCTACATTTTCACCCAAACACAACCTTTCCCTACTATGTTGCATGGTTCATCATCACCAAGATATACATGTCCAAAATCACCTTGAACAAAATCAGTAAAGTAATGTCTATGTGGGGTGGCATGGAAAGAAGCCCCTGAATCTAACACCCAAGATTCAACAATATTATCTAAAGAAAGAATTAAGGCATCTTGACAAACATCACTTGCTTTACCAATTTACCTCTTTAGTTTCCTCCTTCTTGTTCTTCTTATCCCAAAGAGCCCAACAATATTTCTTAGCATGACCAACCTTCCCACAATGCCAACATTCTAACTTACTCTTGGACTTTGACCTTCTGATCATTCGACTTCCCACGATTACCTTTCCCTCTATTCTTTTGTCTCCCTCTGCTCTCCACCGTCAAAGCATTTCCAGAAGTAGAAGAATCTCGATGCTCTTCCTTCACATTTCCTCACTTAGGATCACACCTATTACATCCTCAAACTTCAGCTTTGAGTTATTAGAGATTGAATTACTTACAGCCATAACCAAGTTGTCCTAGCTATCTGGCAAGGAGCAAAAATCAACAAAGCCCTGACCTCATCATCAAAGTCAATTTTTACCGAGTTTAACATACTCACAACCATATTAAATTCATTCAAATGATCAACAACAGAACCATTCTCAGACATCTTCATATTAAATAACTTTTTCATCAAAAATATTTTATTAGAGGTAGAGGGTTTTTCATATAACTTCCCAACACACTCATGAGACCTTCTGTGGTCTTCTCCTGTGATATGTTGAAAGCAACCGAAGATGCAAGGCATAAATAAATTACCCTAAGTGCCTTTCTATCCAGAAACTCCCAATCCTCATCCAACATGGCTGTAGGTTTCTTTTCTTTTCTAGCCAAAGGAACATGGAGGTCCTTCTGATATAAGTAATCCTCCATTTTCATCTTCCAAAAACCAAAGTTCTTCCCATTGAACTTCTCAACCCTCGATCTGCCCTCATCTACCATAGCTCCCACTCAAGCTAAACTTTCCCTATGATTTACAACTTCAGCAAAAACCACCAAAGCTTTGATACCAATTGTTAGGAATTAGAGAACAAATATGTGGAAACAATTCCTCAAACCACATATAGTAGGAAACTATATAGCAGAATTATACTTGTAGAAATATAACAACATAAATGAATAATGCACAAAAGAAGACAAGACAAGATTTAACGTGGTTCACCCAATGTGGGCTACGTCCACCAAGAACTTGCTCATATTTTATTATCAACAAGAGTAAAACAACTCTCACAGTCTTCTCTCAGTTATGAACTCACAATAGAATTCCAAAGATGCTAAACCACATCTAAACCACAATTGACACCCAATTGCATAACCTTGATCACTCTTGATCACCTCTTGATCTCTAAGACTCAAGACCTCTTGAACACTCAAGATATCTTTAAGATACCCTAACACCTCTATTTATAGGATTACAATCCTTCTAAGAAGCCATAAATCTGACCCTAGAAGATTGAAAGTCATGATCTTTCAACTTCCCATGGCTGGAAAAATAGTCCCAACGTTGACAGCCAATTAACAACATGTTAACAACAACATCACAACAACATTGCAACAAACGACTGCAGAAAGCTCCTGAAGTCTCCAAACTTAACCGTTCAAGCTCCAACACTTCAACATCGATTCAAGAAGACCACAATGTTGATTATGTGACTCATTCGCCACTTGTTTTGGGTCTGGATTATTGTTTATCAAGTGGAGACCAAGAGATGCATGCTTTGGTTGAAGGATAATATGGTCATTTTGAACTTTCCACTTATTCATTTATTTAATATCTTAAAACCACTTAGTTGTCGATCACGGTGACTATACTTTGATTATTAATCACCGTATGGTGAAGGTTTATGATCTTTTATTTTTAAATATGGTTCATTCAAAGAAGTGATTTTAGGATTATATGTACATGGAGAAACCTATGGAATTGGTCCAAATGGTTAAGATGTTTATCCTATCCTTAGGCTTGGTCAGTATTCTTCCTTATGAAAGCTAAAATGTTTATTGGGTCTATTTGCATTGGTTCGAATAAATTAAGGTTATTCAGATAGTTTAAGGTAATTGGGGCAATTAAGGTATTTGATGATAATCAAGTACTTCTGTTGAATAAATTGTTATTATATAAACAATGCATGTTCTCTTTATTTTGATAAGGTTATGGTTTGATGATATTAAGATATTGTGTTTGGATATTTTAATTATTATCTTTATCAAAATAAGACTCTTAATATTATTATTAAGATGTGACTTGAGTGATATAATACTATTTTCTTTTAAAATCAATTATATGAACATGGAATGAAGGTTATGTGGTTTGTATGATTACTCTCTTGACTCGTAATATTAATATACGATGATGGTAGAAACATGAATGAATTTTAAGTATAAAGTTTAATACTTGCTTAATGTTTTTAAATAACCTTGTTTGGGTATAAATGACATAGTTGATATGTTTTTGGAATTTGATATTCATACTTGTGATACTGTTAGTAATTTGAATTATTCTTTTTATGATTTGAGTTGAAAAATCATATGTTTCCTTTTGGATTATGAAAGAAAGGAAAAAGGATAAAAGGAAAATGATAAGTTGTTATCTTAAATGAATTTTATTATGTTGTTTAGCTTGAATTATGTTCATTGAAATATTTCAGTGCTATAAATCATAAAGATAAGATGGTTGACTTTTTCATGCCAGTTATTTTGAACTAACGGTTTCCTAACATTTTTACAAATGGTGAATTTAAGTCTTATCTAGTGGATGATTTGTAAATGGATATGTTGATTTCTTGTTTATGATTGAAATATGTATTCATTACTTAACTATTGTAAAAGAAAGCTTGTGCTTCACTTTGAATAATTTGTGAAAGGCATTATGGCCTCTATGAGCTTTTGTATCATTTTTGGAAAAGGAAATAAAATTTTATATTCAAGTTTTGGATATTGTTGTAATAAATATGGTTGGCTCATATAAATTATTCAATTTTTATTTCTTAGGATATAATTGTGATTGAATTATTCAATCTATTTCATTAAGATAGGTATTATCATAAAGTTGAATAATGAACAATGAGTGAATAATACCTTATGTGTATTAGCTTTAAATATATAGAATGAACTAAAGCTATATTAAGGATATGAGATATAAGTCTATTAAATAAATGAATGTGGTTTATTATTTTATAGTTGTATGATTGGACTCTTGTATGATGATAAATGATTAATGACCATTTATTATTTAGTCATAAGTATGTAAAATTTATGATTATGAATGATTGTATTACATTCATTGTTGAGTTCAATTAATTTTTACTTAAGCAATTAAAATGACAATGTCATAACTTAAATAAATTAGGGACTATGTTAATAATATGCAGTTTGTTGTCCCTAATTATATTAAGATGCTTAATGAATGTACATAAAAAAACTTATGGAATTTGATTACAAATAATTATCAAAACTAAGTTATGGACCTTAGGATCGAATAATTATTGCGATGAAATATCATTGCGTTATGAAATAAACATGTCGTAAAACTAATTCAATGAGGTGAATAAGTTATAACAAACCTAATACATGGTACTCAACAGGAAAACTTTGGATGGTTGATGTAGTAGTGCGATGTTCATCGAATGACACTTGTCATTCAATGAATACTACCATACAACAATTATCCTAAGTTTCCTCGAGCTCCATTTATTATGCATGTCATAATCAATAAGGAATTGAGTTGTGCTAAGATGTAGGGTTTTTATCCAGTTCAATCTAGTTACCTTGTACTAACTTATGTTGGCTACGGGAAGAAATTGATCATGATGATGATGCAAGTCATTACATGTGAGCTCTTTCTCTCCCATAGGAAACCTAAGTTGGCACATTGTGCTTCATCACATTGGATGAACAAGTTTTGTATCATGTGTGTAACTTGAATTTAATTAACTTAAATAAATTGATTCAATTATGATAATTAAACCAAGTGACATGGTGATGGGACATGTTTTAGAGATGAATGTGTAGTCTATAAATAGAGCATGCAATGCATGACTCATAAACTTTGGCCAAAGTAGTGTATGTCATTACACTTTATTAAGTTCACCTAGTTCTAACTAAAGTGTGAGATGTCGGATGGGATTTGATTGAATGAATTATAGGTAGACACTTAGAGAAACACTTGTAAAATCAATGCCAGAAGGGAACTAAAAGGTATACATTGTATACATACTTGAAAGAGTATCTTATGGGGATCATTGAATCTAGTTGACCCATAAATATGCACATGCTTTATTGATTTTTATCTAAAGAATTGTAATTATAAGTTGTTGATTTAAATGTTAGTTTTGTACATTTAAATCATTGAAGGCATATGTTTAATTTGGGAAGTTAAAAAAATTCCATAATTATGATGTTTGGAAAGTGGTTGTTACATTTTGGTATCAGAGTTGAAGGTTGCAAGCTCTTGGACCTATTGAGTCCTTACACTAACACAAACTTAAATTATTTTCTAAAAAAAACATGGTTAGAACAAGAGGAAACATTGTGAATAACCAACCTATGAATGATGAAGTTTCCACAACACAAAAGTTAGATGATTCTCACTTCCCTTCAGACACAAGAAATAGGATGGTTGTTTTGGAACAAAAATCCTAGGAAATGTTAGTGATCATGAAAGTGATGGTGAAGAATCATCACATGAGCATCTGAATGCTGAAAAAAGTGATGTTGCAGATCCTAATGTAAAAATAACAATGTTGCTAATGAAAATGCTAATGCAAAATATGAATGTTAATGAAATTTAACCCACCTAAGAATAAGAGGGCATGTTTGAAGCTGAATTATCAAATGATATCAAGAGGATCAGCCCACCAAAAATTTTGATGGTACCACCTTGGGTGATGGAGATGAGAATTGGCTCAGTGAAAATGGAGAAGTACTTTGTAATAAGGAACTTCTCAAAAGAAACTAAGGTAGTTTGGGGAGCCTATCAACTCTCTCAATGAAGCATCCTCATGGTGGGACATCTGGAAGGTTGAACTAGTGTGGATGAAGAAAATTTGACTTGGGATCAGTTTAAGTCATACTTTAGACAACATTGGTTACCCCAACTTTATTATGATCAAAAGATGTCTGAATTTCAGACATTAACACAAGGAAAAATGATAATGACTGAGTATTGGGAGAAGTTTACAAAACTTCTCAAGTACATACCTCAATATCAAATGGATGAAAAATTCCATATTAGGAAATTTATCATGGGGTTAAACCCAGTGATAGGAGGTGAAGTTGATGTCCATGGGCCATCAACTATGGAAGTTGTCTTTGAGAAGGAAATCAGACAAGAACAAAAATTACAAGGCTATTTTTACACATAGAGAGGAAAATAAAAATAAGGTTTGTTAGTGCACCATCACCATTAACACCTAAAAAGGTTTCTTGGAAAAATTTTAACAAGTAAAAAAAAATAATAATAATGGAAATGGAAATAAAAATACAATGGTTAAGACTACTACAAATAAAAAAAGAATGGGCTGAAAAATACAACCAACAATGAAAATAAATCTGAAAAGAAAGGACCATTTGGGGGTTGTTATATCTATTCTAGATCATTATGCTAATAATTTCCCTCAAAGGAAGAAATATGGAAACCAATAACATCATATTCATGTTTCTGATGATAAAAACAAGCTGAAAAAAGAAGATACACTACACCAATCAAAAGTTACAGGTAAGTTGTATGGATTACTTGTAACCATTTTATTTGATACTGGTGCTACTAAATGTTTTATTTCAACAAAATTTACATCTAAACTTAAAATAAAATATGGTTTTATGAAAGAATCATGGACTATTTCAAGTATGGGAACAATGTTGTCCACACTATTAAACAATGCCTATTTGGTGCAACTCTCAAATTACCAAGATTTACCACTAAAGTTGACCTATATTTAGCCCCTCTAGGCTCATATGACATAGTCATAGGTATAAACTAGTTAGCTCAACATAAGGAAATATAGACTACCTAGAAAAGTGAATTAAGTGCCTTGATGACCTGTAAAAAAAAAAAATTTAGGAGTAAAAAGAGGTTTTTTCAGTTTGAAAAATCACAACAATGCAACTTAAGAAAGCTAAGAACAAAGGTTGTGTGCTATATGTTGTAAAAATTATAGATTTGGGTGAAGAAGGTAAGAATTTTGTGGAAGAACACTCATTTTTACATGAGTACAATGATGTCTTTCCCAAAGAACTACTAGTCTTCCCCCTAAAGAGAGTTTGATTTCACAATAGACATCAAACCAGAACCAAACCAATTTCTAAGGCTCCTATATAAATGAAAACAACAAACTTGTTGAGCTGAAAGCACAACTTCATGAACTTTTATCAAAAGGTTTGATCAGACCGAGTGTCTCTCCTTGGGGTGCACTATCATCTTTGTAAAGAAGAAGGATGGAACACTTAGGATTTGCATTGATTATCGAATGCTTAATAAAGCCACAATAAAAAATAGGTATCCTCTCCCAAGAATTGATGATCTCTTTGATCAGATGTGTGGAGCATCAATTTTATTCTAAGATTGATCTTCGATCAGATACCATCAGTTGAGAATAAAAGAGGAAGATATTCACAAGACTACTTTTAGAACAAGGTATGGACACTATGAATTCACCGTGTTACCTTTCGGGCTTACCAATGCTCCAAACTTTTATGAATTTGATGAATAATATCTTTCAAGCATACTTGGACAAGTTTGTACTAGTATTCTTGGATGATATTCTCATTTATTCAAAAAATCATTGAAGAGCATAATGAACATCTTATAATTTTCTTAGATGTGTTAAGGAAGAGAAAACTATATGGTAAACTTTCTAAGTGTTCATTTTTATCAAAACAAGTGTGCAATATCTTGGACATATCATAAATAAGGATGGAATTTCTATAGATCCATAAAAATTACTACATAATAAAATGGCCAACACCTAAAAATGTACATGAAGTGAGAAGCTTCATGGGATTGGTTGGATATTATAGAAAATTTGTAAAATATTTCTCAAGAGTTTATAGCTCCAATTACCATGTAGAAAAAAGATAAGAAATTTGTGTGGTCTGAAAAGTGTGAAAATGACTTTCAATTTTCTGAAATAAAAATTAACTTCAACACATGTATTAAAAGTTTTGGATCCTAATGGGAACTTTACAGTAGTAATAGATGCCTCCGGTGAAGGCTTAGGTGGTATTTTTACAAAATGATCATGTAATCACTTATGAAAGTAGAAATCTCAAGGTGCATGAGCTGAATTATGCTCCCCATGACTTAGAGCTTGTTTCATTGTGCATGCATTTGCAAGTTTGGACATTACCTTTTGGGAAATCCCTTTGAACTAAAAATATCATCTCGGGCTTGAAATACATCTTCACACAACCAAACTTAAATGCAAGGAAAAAAGATGGTTAGATTTTTTATCACAATATGAATTTGATATCAGCTATATAAAAGGTAAGGAAAATAAAGTGGTAGATGCATTAAGTTGTAGGAAGCATATTTCTTGCCCTTGTCACTTTGAGAACCCAATTCAAGGATGATGTTAAGAAAGAAATGTTGGTTGATTCTTATTATCAACAAGTTAAAGTAAACACTGCTTGCTTTAAAATCCTAATGATAGGAGATACAAAGGATTTAGATTTGACAATGAAGGAGTCCTAAGATTTGAAAATCAAGTTTACATACCTTCAGAAAATGAACTAAGGATGAAAGTGATAAAGGAATTTCATGATGCTCCTTATTCTGGACATCCTGGAGTGACTAAGATGCTTGTTGATGTAAAACAACAATATTTTTGAAAGGGATGAAGAAGGATATAGTGAACTATGTATCACATTTCTTGAATGTCAATGAGTTAAGGCTTGAACATTTGCATCCAGCAGGATTTTTGTACCCTCATAGCATTCCACACTATAAATGGAAGGTAATCAATATGGATTTCATGCAAGGACTGCCTATGTCAAGGAATAAACATGACATAATTCTGGTTGTAGTTGAAAAGTTAACAAAAGTGGCTCATTTCATACTAGGGAATCTAAAATATGATTCACTTGCTTGCAAAAAGGTTCATGCATGATATTTTTAGATTGCATGGTGTACCTAAATTGATAATTTCAGATAGAGATCCTAGGATGACTTCTCATTTTTGGAAAACCTTGAATACCACTTTAGGAAAAAGTTGAATTTCAGTTTTGTATACCATCCAAAAATAGATGGATAGAATGAAAGGGTAAATCAAGTGATGGAAGACATGCTCAAAATGTACTACATGGATCAACAATACAAATGGGAAGAATACCTTCCATTGGTTGAGTTTTCCTACAATAACACTTATCACTCCTCACTTGAAAAATGGATCCTTTTGAGGCCTTGTATGGACATAAGTGTAGAACACCTATCATTTGGGACAACATGGAAGATAGAGAAGTTATAGGACCTGAAATGTTGACTAAATGGAACAACAAGTTAAACTCATTCGAGAATGATTGAAAGAGGTTGCATTGATAGATAGAAAAAGCTATGTTGATTTAAAGAGAGTTGATAAAAATTTGAACAAGGAGATAAAGTTTTCTTAAGGGTTAAGCCTAAGAAAATTTCAATTTCATTTGGAAAGGCAGCCAAACTGTCACCTCACTATGTTGGACCCTTTGAGATTATCAAAGTAATCATCCTGTAGCATACATTGGCTAGTGTTGCCTCCCGCACTTGTCCAAGATGCATGATGTTTTTCATATCTCTTTGCTTAAAAAGTATGTATCAAATTTATCACATGTACTTAATTGAACTCTTTACAGGTTTTGGATCTAGGTGTCATCATAGTTGAACCCATAAGAGTGTTGGAAACTCACAAGTTGCACTTGCAAAATAGAGAAATAAGTCGTGTAAGTAAGGTCTAGTGGGACCAATTTTCTAAAGAAAGTGCCACTTGGGAGAATCTGGAAGAAATGAAAACTTCTTTTCCACATTTATTTTAGTGATAAATATAAGGATTTTATATCTGATACTATGCTTTTGATATTTTTATTGATTGAATGACTAGAAAAAATCATGAAATTTGTTGTTTTAAGCAAAAACTTGGTAAAATAAGGTTGTTATGACTTTTAAAATTATTGTTTACAATTTTGAAGTGGATTAATTATAAGCTTCAGTGATGATATTATGATTTTATGATATTTTTGTGTGTGTAATTTTATCTACTTATTCTAATTTCTAAGAATGATATGAATTAATCATCGGGGATGATGATACTTAAGGGGAGAGGTATGTCATACCCCATTAAGTCTATCTTGGATGAATAGATACTTTTCCTTACAGGTGAAATTGTATTGGTTATCATGCTTGACTTGATTAAATTATAGTATAAATAATATGTTTATTATTTAATCATGTTGATTTCATTATCTAGAAGGTTTATAATGATGGCTTGATTTTATTTTGTAAGATTTCTTCTTGATCGATCTTATACTTATGTACTTATTTTCATTTCTTTTTCACTTACAAACTATGTGCAGTTTTGATTTTATGATCCTAGTAATGTTGACTAATTTTAAAGACCCTTGTTGGAAAACAAAGGTATATTTGATAATCGGGTCATAGACCCAAGCTATTATTTAAAATTATTATTTTAAAATCCATTATATGGCATTCATACTAATGTTGACTAGTTCGTAAAATGATTATAAAATCATGTCTTATCGACATAGAAATATACATATATATATATATATACATATATATGTGTGTGTGTGTGTGTGTATATATATATACATATATATATATATATATATATATATATATATATATATATATATATATATATATATATATATATATATATATATATATATATATATATATATATATATATATATATATATATATATATATATATATTTTATATATATATATATATTAGACTTAATAAGGTTTAATATATTTAAATTATTATAATGCAATATGTATGTTATATTGGGTGGTCATGTAACCCCAGAGCCCCACCCGAGCTCGTATCGAGTTGTTACTTACTATTCCACCGAGCCAACTTTAAAATGGAAAAGGCCACATCGGCAATGTGTTAGTAAGTGTGAAGTTTTAGGTTTTTTTTTGATTAATCCTTGACCATGGATGGTGATGGATAACCACCCAAATGGATGGAAAATATTTTTCAAGTTATTGTGGAAAGTGCCAAAGTTGGTGGATGGTGGAATACAAGGGAAATAGAGAGGATTTTGGGAAGAATATGGGACAATTTCATTTAATGAATTTAATACAGTTTGTAACCCTCGGGAGAAGTGAGAAGCTTCTTGAGAAGCTTACTCTCGAGCTAAGTGGTTATTTTTGTGTTTCATTTTTCATGTTTGTATTTTTGGCTCACCATGTGAGCTCTGCATGAAAATTTGATCATGGCTATTTTTGGGCAATCTGTTATGGAACTTTGCATGTAAATTTTGACTCTAGTTAGTTTATGAGGAAATATATAAAGGACCGATCTATGGATTTTATTGAGCTCTTGTGATTTGGAAGTTATTCTTTTGTCTAGTTTTTCATGTGAGTTTGGAATATTTCTAAGGAAGAAGAGGAAGTGGACTTTTGATGTGAAAGGTTTCTATGAAAATTTTACAGCATGAGATTGTCTCTTTCTCATCTTTATCATTTATAACATTTAGATATTTTAATGTTGAATGGAGAAAATCAATTTTTTTGTGTTATCATTTTTCTTCATCATGATTTGATTATGGGTATGGCTTAGATCTAAAGTTGAATACCATGGTTGAATGTATACCAGATGTGAAGGATTTTTCTATATATATATATATAAAATGTATATTTTTTTTATTGAATGGGTCAAGTTATATATAAGCCATTTGAATAAAGGCCATGTTATTTTTGTGAATATGTTATTATGTATTGATTAACTAGTTACCCAAACTACCCAACTTAAATGGTTGCTTGCATGTTATTATGGGCATTGTGTAAATACTTGGGTATTTTTTTATTTGCATTTCATTTTCACTGTGTTTGGTTGGGTTGTCTTTTTGTGCATTTATACATGATTGTATAAAATGACTATGTGGTTTTTATTTTTGAAGCTCAAGCTCATATACCTATAGTTGAATATTATTATTTACACATTTCATTATTTTTGGATGAATATAAGAGTGGATTTTTAATACCCAACTCATCCTTTGATTTTTAGATTTAATATAGTTGTTTAAGGTTTTATTAAATAAGTTTTATTTCTTCTCAATGAACTAACTAGAAATATTTGACTATGAATATGAAGTTTATGATTATTTTACCTATAGCCTAGTTTATTTTAGGAATGAATCATATGTTTATTCTTGTTCTTAATAAAGTTTTATATTTATTTTTCAATCATTTTAATAAAATTAAACCCATAAATGGGTTGTGATTTAGATTGTGATGGATGGATTATGTTGATTATGTGACTCATTCACCTACTTTTTTTTGGTCCGTGGTTATTGTTTATTAAGTGAGACCGAATTGTTGCTCTCAAAGTGATGGATATTATGGTCATTTTGACCTTCCACTTGTTTGATTTATTTAAATCTTAAGACCACTCATGGTCGATGCGGATATGTTTTTATTATTAATCACCATATGGTGAAGGGTTATGATATTTTTTTTTAAATATGGTTCGTTTGAACCAGTGATTGTAGGAGTATATGTACATGGAGAAACTGTGGACTTAGTCTGAATGGTTAAGACATTAGCCTATCCTTAGGCTTGGTCATATCCTTCCTTATGCAAGTTATAATGTTTATTGGGTCTTTTTTTTTTGGTTCGGATAAATTAAGGTTATTTGAATAGTTTAAGGTATTTGGAAAAGTTAAGGTATTTGATGATAATCAAGTACTTCTATTTAATAAACTATTATTATAAAAAATGCATATACTCTTACTTATTTGAGAAGGAATAATGTATTCGATAAGTAAATATTATTTCGATAAGGTTATGGTTTGATGATATTAAGATTTGTTTGGATATTTTAATTATTATCTTTATCAAATTAAGACTCTTAATATTATTATTAAGACATGACTTGAGTGATATAATACTCTTTTATTTTAAAACAATTATATGAACCTGAATGAAGGTTGTGTGGTTTGTATGATTTCCTCTTGACTCATAATATTAATATACGATGATGGTAAAACAAAGAATGAATGTTTAAGTATAAAGTTTAATACTTTCTTAATGTTTTAAATAACCTTGTTTGGGTATAAATGACATAGTTGATATGTTTTTGGAATTTATATTCATACTTGTGATCTGTTAGTAATCTAAATTATTCTTTTAATGATTTGAGTTGAAAAATCATATGTTTCCTTTTATGGATTATGAAAGAAAGGAAAAAAATAATAAAGAGGAAAATGATAAGTTGTTATCTTAAATGAATTTTAGATTATGTTGTTTAGTTGAATTATGTTCATTGAAATATTTCAATGCTATAAATCGTAAAGATAAGATGGTTGAATTTTTCATGCCAGTTCTTTCAAACTGATGGTTGCCTAAAATTTTTATAGATGGCGGAATTTAGATCTTATCTAGTGATGATTTGTAAATGGCTATGTTGATTTCTTGTTGTTATGATTGAAAGATGTATTCATTACTTAACTGTTGTAAAATGAGCTTGTGCTTTCATTGAATAATTTGTTGAAAGGAATTATGGCCTCTAAGATTTTGTATAATTTTTGGAAAAGGAAATAAAAATTTTATATTCAAGTTTTGGATATTGTTGTAATAAAGATCATGGTTGCTCATATCAATTATTCATTTTCCTTGTATTTATTAGGATATAATTGTGATTGAATTATTCAATCTGATTTCTTAAGTTAGGTACTATCATAAAGTTGAATAATGAACAATGAGTGATTAATACCCTTATGTGTAATAGCTTTAAATATAAATAAATGAACTAAAGCTATATAAGGATATGAGATATAAGCTATTAAAAAATGAATGTGGTTTATTATTTTATAGTTGTATGATTGGAATCTTGTATGATGATAAATGATTAATGACCATTTATTATTTAGTCATAAGTATGTAAACTTTATGATTATGAATGATTGTATTACATTCAATTGATGAGTTCAATTAATTTTGTACTTAAGAAATTAAAATGAAAATGTCATAACTTAAATAAATTAGGGACTCATTAATAATGCAGTATACTACCCTAATTATATTAAGATGCTTAATGAATGTACATAAACAAACTTATGGAATTGATTACAATTAATTATCAAAACTAAGTTATGGACCTTAGGATCGAATAATTATTGTGATGAAATATTGTTGCGTTATGAAAATTAAACATTTTGTAAAACTAATTCAATGAGGTGAATAAGTTACAACAAACCTAATACATGGTACTCAAAAGCCAACTTCAAATGGTTGTTGTAGTGCGGTGTTCATTGAATGACACATTCATTCAATGAATACTACCATACAACAATTATCCTAAGTTTTCCCTCGAGCTCCATTTATTATGCATGTCATAATCAATAAGGAATTGAGTTATGCTAAGATGTGGAGGTTGTCTATCTAGTTTGGTCTAGTTACCTCTATACCAACTTATGTTGGCTATGGGGAAGAAATTGATTGTGTAAATGCATAAAGTCATTATGTGAGATCTTTCTCTCCCATAGGCAACCTAAGTTAGCACAGTTGTCTTTCATCATACTAGGATGAACAAGTTTTGTATCATGTGTGTGTAACTTGAATTTGATTAACTTAAACAATTGATTCAATTTTGATAATGAACCAAGTGACATGGTGATGGGACATGTTTTGGAGACGAATGTGTAGTCTAGAAATAGAGCATGCAACACATGACTCATAAAATTTGGTCGAAGTAGTGTATGTCATTACACTTTGTCAAGTTCACCTAGTTCTAACTAAAGTGTGAGATGTCGATGGGATTTAATTGAATGAATTCTAGGTATACACTTAGAAAAACACTTGTAAAATCAATGTTGAGAAGGGCACTAAAGGTTATACATTGTATACAAACTCAAAGAGTATATTATGGGGATCATTGAATCTAGTTGACCCATAAATATGCACATGCTTAATTGATTTTTATATGAAGAATTATAATTATAAGTTTTAGATTTAAATGTTAGTTTGTACATTTAAATCATTGAAGGCATATGTTTAGTTTGGGAAGTAAAAAAATCTCGTAATTATGATGTTTGGAAAGTGGTTGTTACATAGAGGATAAGACATTGGTTAATGTATTGTAAATTGATATTCTAGGATTTCTCGTGTCATGTCCTCACTTTACTTAGGTCTATAACATGCCCATAAGCTAGAGCTAGTTTTTGTCCTATGTTTTTACGGGGGAAAATTCACTATGTAAACATGAAAACTATACCACAGTGTTGAAAATTTTCAAAGTCATACCTTCCCAACAAACCCCCAAGTCACTCCATCCCAATCACCAGTCCTATCCTGTTAGTCAAATTATCCCTGTGTGAATGGAAAGTATCCCTTTAGGTGATTTAGGAAGCCAAATAGTGTTCAAAGAACTTCCGGACCATTCAAGAAGGTTTGGGAAGGGCTACCATCAACCTTCCTGGGACTAGTGCATCATCCCCGAAGAAGATAAAACTTCCAAGAATTATCACGAAGGAATATTCAAGTTCTAGGAACAATAGAGAATTGATTTTGGAAGATTTAGGTAAAAATTGGAGGTTTTGGAGTTGATTCATTAGAAATGGGTTTTGGGCTGAAGGAGCATGCACCACAAAAGAGGACTTGAAATTAAAAGAAAGGTTTTGGGAGCTCCACGGTGATTTTAAATCCCAAAAAAGCACCCATGGAAATAATTGTCAACATTATACATGGTGGAAAAAATGGGACCTCTTGAAACCACAAGCATTGTTCAGACAACTCATTCTTCCAATGCATAACTAGTGGTCTTGAGAAAAATGGGGAAATTTGAAGGTGTTTATGCAAGATTCAAGCCTTGGACCCTCACCAATCTTCTAAAAACTCCGTTTGTATGTGAAATCATACAAATAAGTTCCTGAAAACTCATCTGAGAGCTCTATATATGATCTTCACAAGTTGGCTCCCAAGTTACGCTTTCCAATGAGCTTAGTCATTTTTTCAATGGACATGTGGCAATCATGCAGTACAAAAAAATATTGCAAGGATAAATAACTAGACTAAAACCACATATTATATTACAAAAGCAAAAAATTTACAACAGTAACATTAAGATCTTGTCTTATTGGAATGCTTAAGAAAACTAACATGATATCAATCAATCTAAGTTAAAGCATGCCTACTTAGTGTGAATTGCTAATTAAAATGGACCTATGAAGACCACTAGAAAATAAAATTGGGTTGTTGCTACTTCAAAATGGTGAAAGGATCTCTCTAAAACTAGCTACTAGGACATATTATATATTCCTCTACTAACCAAGCGTGAAGATTGGATGTAAGGATTGAGCAAATTAATCCATCAATGGAAGTGTGGCTCTTGATCATATGTCTTATATGATTAATACTATTCAAAGTATGGTGTAAAGTTTGAAGGTACGATCTTGGTCCTTTTTATAGATTTCTATTTGGATAAATCTTGCATCTTGGTGCATGTGGGACTAAAAGGATAAAGTAGATTAAGGATTTTTAATCATGATTAGTGAAATTAACAAATGATTAACCTATGAGGTACCTTAATTAACCAATTAGGGTCAATTAAGAGGCTAGGATAATCTTTTGAATCCTTTTGAGATGTATTGGAAGGAAAAGAGGTGATTTTGAATGGTTGGAAGAGGGGTATTAACCAATAATAGGGTTCATTGATCAAATACAAGGGTAAATAGGCTTAATTAGCTAATAATTGCTAATTGTTTTCTTAAAGAGGATAATAACTAACGATGTGTCATCAATTGGCATCTGGAATGTGATAGAGGTTATTTAATCAAAAAGTGTCGTTAATTAACCAAAATAGAGGGAAACGTTAGTTAATTAGTAGAAATCACTAATTATAATGAAAATAGTAAGAATGAGGGTAATTGGTGCACTTTCAAAGAATAAAGCGTGAAAGTGGATTTTAGGTGTCTACATTTTCCCATGTTTGAGGTGAAGTGATGTCACTTCAAACATAGTAGACAAGCATAAACAAGTAAAATTTTGAAGAAAAATTAGTAGAATGAAGGATGCCCCCTCGATTATCAATGGGGTGATAAAAGAAATCAATCGACGATTGAAAATTTGATAGAAATTGGTAGAAGAGATGGGGCGGGGATAAAATGATTTTTATTGCCCCAAGTGTTTTGGAAGAAAAATGAATAGTGATAAGACATGATAGTGAAGAATATAGGAATAGATTTTGCATCCAATTATTCAATAAATAACTTTGTTTCATCATGTTGCTCATGATCTACATCTACAGCCCTTATTAAAATAAACGCACACAACAAAATTCTAAAATAACATTAAAAGCTATAATACTATTATCTATTCATTTCTAAAAATTCATAACTTCATGCAACATACATAATGCAATGTAATACAAGAAAGTAAACCAACTAACCTAACAAAGAAACAAATACAATCACACATAAACAAATAACGTTCAAGACAGTTACACTAATGTTTTTTGTTCTCAAGCTTGATTCCGAATTTTCGTGTTTCAATGACAAGGGTTAAAAATGGTGCCCCAATAAAGGATACATGTGAGGGGAATAACAGAGGACACAATTATTCCCATGAAAAAGCATTCATGCGCTATGACATAGTTTCTGGTAACTCATTGTTACACAGGAGTATCGACATAGTAAGCAAACTAGCTTTATTAATGGAGGTAGATCAAAATGATCAGCGAGTAATTTGAGAAAATAAAAAGAAAGAACCTAAGAAAGATTATTTTTAGGGAAAATTGCAAAGTTCAAGGAAAATGCATTTAATATAGGCTTCACTTTGTGTGCATGTGGTTTACCAATTTTTGAATTTTTACAATTGTTTGGATTTTTAACTTTTTTTTTTTTTGAAATTTTTGAATTTACAATTTTTATGGTTTTTAATGATTTTAGAAGAATATGGGAAGCAAAAATATTCCCCCAACGTAGTGAAAACGGGTGAAAAATGATTATTTATTAAAAATAACCATTGTGACGAGTGGTAGAAGAATTAGGATGAAATACGATGGTTACATAATGCCTCGGGGTGTGAAAAATGTCACGGGGGTCAAAACGAGTAAAAATACCAAGCCATAGGGGTAAAAACCATTACGAATAGTTATTTACTACCTACATTTACCAATTTTACTACTGATTTTCTTTAACATAAGAGATGAATGGATAGGATTCGTAACCATGACACCACATCGACCAAGTTCGAGACTACATGAGGCTTCCCGGGATGGCCTAGAGGTACACAAAGCATTATTTTCATTTTTGTTGCATTTAATAGTATTCATTAGGGTTATAAGTTTGTGTGGAAACACTACCATGGCCATTGGGGCATGCAAGCATGCTCATTGGTGCTTCCATGTGAAAAAGTGAAGGTGTAGACGCATATGCGTGGAAATGATGCATTTTTCATCTATGTAGGCACCAAAAGGGCATGCTAAAATTGAATTGAGGTTGGGGGTATGAGGGTGAATGTGCATAAAAAACAAGTGCTAATGTGGGAAAGGGGGCATCTGGCTCTAGGGCACCTTGGTGCTAAAATGGGTGCTTGTGATGTGAAAGGTCAATTTTGTATGGCCTTAAAAGAATTTTTAGGGAATTTTTAGAAGAAATTAGTCATGAATAGAAGAAATTAATCATGAATAGACTAGATTTGATGATGTATTATAGAATAAAAGGATGTAAACAAGGTATACTACTTGATTTTTCATATTAGGCTTCCTAGATTGGAGACACATGAGTGACATGGGTGGGCTGCGGTCCTATGAGGCCATGTTTTCATGATGCAATCACACATTATTAGAAATGACTTTAGATGTCATAGGGATAGGGATATCTCATGTAGCCCGCATTCCATATATTACTCTATAACACAATCTTCTTACAGATTTAGCTAAGAGATAGCAAAGCAAGAGTCAAACGTTTCACTATACAATGGGTGAGATGAGTGTCATACTAGATGATATGAAAAATTTAGTGATTTTTTTATTATAACCATAGACCCCTATAGGATTTAAATTATTTTCCAAACTTACCCCATTAAAATCAACTTAAAGCAATGCAATAATTAAAACACACTGCACATAGGTTGATAACGGAGTTCAGTAAAATTCCTACATCTCCGGGTTCATGAATAGAACTGATTTATCATCCACTTTAATGACTACAATTCTAATACAAAATTACAATCTAAGCATGATAATACTAAATACAAAATGGAACAAGAACCTCCTATATGTAACAAATTCGATCCAGGTATCCAACTTCATGGTATAATGCCCTATGGCTCCCATTCAATCTTCTAGATGTTATTACAATGCCCTATGGCTCCTCGGGTTGGTATCCCAG
This sequence comes from Taxus wallichiana var. yunnanensis, assembly GCA_018340775.1. Lineage (NCBI taxonomy): Eukaryota > Viridiplantae > Streptophyta > Pinopsida > Cupressales > Taxaceae > Taxus > Taxus wallichiana. The sequence continues at coordinate 297,622,679 of CM031243.1, read as the reverse complement.
ACATGAAGTACTCTAAAGTTATGGCTCAATAATCTTGAAGAACAAGAACCTTCTCCATGAACACCGAGTGACAACATCCTGACTTATGTAGTAGATTCGATCTTCTTTTACAGAATACCCTATGGCTCTAAGTCTAGGCTTCGTAATATCTCCGGTGAGTTGATAATGACTCCCATAATAATGAATACCTCAATTCCTTCATTGTACAGTGCTAAGTATTCTTCCAGAAACCTCCATGCTCCCATTGTGCAGTGTTAATTCTTCTAATGTTAGCGAGACTACAATCATTGCCAACAAGCTCAATACTGAATAAGGACCCTCCTCTAAATCCAATAATCTGATGACTCATCCAACATATTGAGGTTCTAAGCTCTCATTTTTATTTTTATCTACACATTGCTAGGCTCCACGATGTCTCCAGGATCTAGCTTGAGAATTATATTGATCGGTAAGTTAAAATAATACTAACTCCTATAGCATTTTTGAAGATGCCTATATTAGTACGATATAGGTCTTATATCTCCCTTATGCCTATATTAGTATGATATAGGTCTTATTCGTTCCCATATTATTATGATATAGGTCACCATCACCTTCATGCCCATACTATTACGATATAGGCATCATGTTCATATTATTAAAATATAAGCCTTTATATCTCTCTTAATTGTTTATAATAAAATAGGACTTACATCTCCATAACACCTCCACAATCATGCCTCCTAACTTCTGTGATCCTCTTGAACTCGGGCTTGGAAAATTTCTTCTCAAAGAAAATTCATATCATCAACGTTGCCTTTAGGACTTACAAGATTCCTATAATAGGTCTTCATAATATTCACTCCAAAATATGGGCCTTCACATTTTAATAGGCCTCATATTACAAAAAATGACCTTCAAGCTTCTTAATAAAATCCACCTTGTCAAGCTTCTCGAGAGGGTCCCTTCATAGCTCAGGAGGAGCTCACCTAAGCTCAAAAGAGATTATCCTTCAAATCTTGAAACACGGGCTTATATTATTAAGATCCCTAAATTATCTTGTCGGATTAAGCTTGAGAAATGAGCTTATATGCTTGAAGTGAGCCGATGTAAAATGGAGGGATGAAGTGTCTTTTATAGCCTTATATGGGTCATAGATTGTCATATAATTCACATCTTCCAACATATAACCTAACTAACTTTCTAGCTGAGTTGGTTGGGCTAGTTCGAGGATAACATTGAGGTCATGGGTTCCAATCCCGCTCCCCTTCTGCACCGACTATTTTTCCCACTTCTCAATCTTTTTGTGTCCCATTTGGTAATCTTGAGTTGTCACTACATCACAGGTGAACCCCTTAAATGCATCCATGTCGCCCTACCATTATACCCACCATGTCACGTAACCCTATCATTCCCACTTTGGCTGCCACATGTCACTCATCCATTTGCTACCAAGTTTCAACTGTAGACAACGTATCTGAGCTCTCCACCGAGTCATTTTCCAATGGTAGCAAACTATCCCATATTTTTAGGGAAAGAGATAAGAGAAGGCTTTAAATAGCCCTTTCCTAACTCATCTACCTTGGCTTCATGCCACATCTAATGTACTTTTTCCAGCCAATGTAACATGAGTAGGTCGCAGAGCTAATGAATAACTCCCTCGTAAATCCATGCAATGCAATACAAAACTCAATATATAGCTTGCCATATAGTCCTGAGTATACTCGGGAGAAGTGGTGGCAAGCCATGTGGTGTCCTAAGTACCCAACATATGGCATATATTTTTTTCAATCACCAAAAATATTTTGATATCAAGTGTCTAAGATTGGAGGTCCACCCAAACTTGACCTATGCCCGATTTGAATTTTCCACTTTGTCATGACTCACTATTTGACCCGATCTTGTCTAGGGTTGACTTGAACTTTGACTAGCCACCATTTTCACGTATAGGCTCTATTTTTGGAATTCAAATAGTCACCAAAAATCTCTTAGAGTCAAATTCCACACTGTAATGATCTTGGGAAATTTAGGGAACATATATCCTCCGTATTGTCCTCTGGATTATGCCTCCCCAATGGGAAATGCATTTTGTCCCAAAAATTTGATATCTTCCACTCTTGGATCATGAACCCTATCACTGAAGAGATCTTTGTAGCTAATATCGTAGTATCTAAATGGATACTTCTTCAATATGACACTAGTTTGATATTTGGGACGTGTGGCACTTGGTCTCACTTCCTCATGCTATGCCACTTTGATATCTTTAGAAGACCTCCATGCCTCTATAATATGGTGTTAAGTCTCCATTCGAAATCTCAATTCTCCCAATGTGTGGAGCTAGGTCTCCTAATATGCTTAGAAAAAAATGATTCATCTTCACTCTACAACACAAATCCTAGCCTCGAGTTGATTTTATCCAAATAACTCTCCTAGTTATTTGGATAACTTATACTTTCATTCTGGCTCTGATGTTTCACATTTCAGGTTATGCGCTTCTTGCATGCCCCTTTGTAGTCTTACCTTCAAAATTGGTTAAGTCCTTGCAATCCTCTCATGTTCCTTATTTTCTCTTTTGCTTCCACATGCCCTTCCTCAATTGGATGCTTGTGCCCTACTTCCATACCTTCCTTCTGTGAGTATGCCTTCTTTCTTTCTACGTGCTCACCTACGCGCACGGTTTCCCTCTGCTTTCCTTTCGCGTGTTTACATATTACTTCGTGCCTCATTTACTAAAATTATTCCGAATAACCTTACACACCTTATTTTTCTCCCTTTACACTCTCCTCCTTCCATTTCCCCTTCCGTGCCTTCCTCTTGTGTGCATGCCTTTTGCGCACCTTCCTCCAAAGTGTGCCCACTTTCTTTCCTATTCCGTCACATTTTTCTTACGCACTCCTCTATAGACTCTCCTAAAATTTTCTAAGTCCCTATTCTTCCTCTTGTACACTCACATACACTCTTCTTATCATGCACCTTTTTTTTTTTTCCACCGCGCCCCCCTTTAGATGAATTCCTCCTATGCCCAACCTCCAAACTTTAAATGGTCATAACTTTTGACCTAGAGCTCTGTTTTTCACAAAATTTGACTTTTGAAATGAGAAAAATGTCCTTTATGCCACAAAAATTGGATTTATTAATTTTATTGAGGTTAGATGTGCAAAAAATTGGAAAACGTCTCCAACATGGAAATACACAGTTTCAGGCCCAACCACCACAATTAATGAAGTATGGTACCCCATTTCTTCTTCCAGAAGCTAAAGTATGTATGTAAGATGATTTGTAAGGGTTCCCATGCCATTTTTAGACCATTTAATTGTAGTTTTTGGTTGGTGAGAGAAGAAATCCGAGTTTCACTCTTTCTCTTTCTCTCATTCATTTTCTATATATTGTAAAAACTTCTCATTTGAGGGAGATATCCTGGGATGTGGGGAAACTCTATAAAATTTGTTTCTCAATAGAATTGAGTTGTAAACCCTCTCATGGGCCTGGAAAGTGTCTTTGTAACTCTATTTCAAAAATGTAATGGACTGTGCATATTCTAAGAGCAATAAAATTTTGTTTGTGGTGTTCTTTCAACCCTTGCATTGTTTTGTTGTATCTCCTTGCCTCTCTATTTTTGTTGTTGTTTTTCTGTGCATGTATGTCTCATTTGTAGTGTAGGATGTTGTGTTTCATGGAGATTTAGTGGTAAATGAAGATCTAGGTTTGTGTCACATTGGTCTGGCCTCTCTCAACTCCATTTTCTTTCGTATTCTCCCTCAGCAGGATATTTCACCCCCTTTTCTTGGTGCTATCACCTCTTTAGTGTAGGATTTCTTAATTTTCATGCTCTCTCTCTCTCTCTCTCTCTCTCTCTCTCTCTCTCTCTCTTTGGTCCCTTGGAATTGTTAGATTAGGAGTAGATAGTCGCATTTCCTTCCTTAGAAGTAGTTTAGTGCTAGGATTAGGTAGAGGAACCAACCTTCTCTGGAGGTCCATCTCAAGTAGAAAGTCCCACAACTTGAGAGATGGTCTAATGTTACCCAAAAAAACTGGTTTCTCATTCGGACATGCATGAAAATATGGAGGGTTCTATTTTTGGTAATAACAGTTGATTATGTAGAATATGAACTATTTCTAAGGAAACTACATGTTATGCAGAGTTATTAGTGATCTAATGTTTTTGTTGCGATGACTTGTTAGGTACCATCTTCTACACAACCATAATGAGCCTCTACACATAATGAAGATGTAACTAAATGTCATGTCCATAATGATTAGCTATTATTTTGTTGCATGGTCAAAATTCCTCAATACAAAATGATGATCCGAGCTGCCACCAAAGGTGAGATCAACTATATGCATAAACAATTGAGAAATCTCCAAGCTTATAGATATGAGTATCCAACTGTAATAAACACTCAAAATATGATTAGGAGATATAATGGAGTAATCCAAATATAAATGTGAGAAAAATATTGAGTATGTTAAACATGTCCCTCAACCTATCCCACCAATCTAAACTCCAAAAGTATAACTTGATGCCATCAATGTCAAATTATCCTACACCGATCACCCTACTCAAAGAATAATAGGTTCACCGCTAAGAACAACTAGCACGATACCAATATGATCTAAAATTTGTACTAAAATGTTTTTTCTCGACCATGGACCCCTATGGGTTTCAAATTATTTTCTGAAATTACCCCCTTAGAATCAACTTATAAAAATACAAAAATTAAAATATACTACATAGAGGTTGGTAATAGAGTTCAACAGAATGCCTATGTGTCCGGGTTCATCAATGAAACCTATTTATTATCTAATTTAACGACTAAAATTCAAATATAAAATTACAATCCAAAAATGATAATATTGAATATAAAGTAGAAAAAGAATCTTTGATATGTAGAATATTCATCCAATATTCATCTTCATGGTATAATTCCTATGGATCACCGAATGGTCTTCCATATGCTTTATTACAACACCTTATGGCTCCCCAAGTTAGTATTCTAGACATGATGTACTATGAAGTTGTGGCTCAATAAGCCTAAAGAATAAGAACTTGTTGGTGCAAATTAGTAGCACTGCTGGATGTTGATCAGGTTTCTAGTTTGACACTTTGGACATCCAGTGTGATTGCACAACATTGAATCTTTTCCCCAAGTGTGGGACTTGTAAAAATGGGAAAAGAATCTCCAGATTAGAGGTTGGTTCCTCAACTCCTCTGATCAGGTGTATTACTTGCAAGTTGTAGAGGTTTTGAATTCAAGATCCTACTCTAAATTCCAAGGGGACAGAGATAGAGAATGTAAAAAAATTAAAATAATGCTAATAAGGTGATGCACCAAAGGAATGGTGAACATTCTTTACTTCTGTAAATTAACACAGATCATATAAATGCAACAAAACATCATGCAAAAACTGATAAAATGTAATGAAAGGTCAGAAATGGAGAAAACAACACAAATAGAGGATTGGAACTCATTCACGAGCTTGCATTGTCATTTCCAATATCAAAATACATGCATTAAAACATCGAGAGGCGAAAACATGTTACTGATCTTGGAAGAGGTCGATATTCCACAAAATCACTTTTCACGGTGGAAAAGGGACCTCGTTATACATGAAAAATGTCCAACCCCTCAAAAAAAGAGCCAAATCTAGCTTTTACCATGCCCAAAGGGAGCCCGGAGAGAGAAATGTGGGAAAATGTGGGAGGACTTCAAACACCGACCAAAATTCAATAAAATAGCATGGGCATCCTTACAGTCCATTCCTAACTTTTTCACCATCTTTGGGAGAGAATGTGAGCCATTCTTCATTAAAAATGGTGGTTGAAACGTCATTTCTGCTCATTACCACGTGCTGCAGGGCATTTTTCAATTTTATCTCTCTAACCTCCATCAAAATAAAAAATTGAGCCCAAAATCTTGTAGAGAATTTCACCATCTTTTTTTTTATATAAAGAACGCGAAAAATCGAGCATTGGATCAAAGTTATGGTCATTTGAAAATTTAGGGAAAAACAGGGGCCAAACGGGTTGGTGGCCCAAAATTTGAAAATTTCCCACTTTTTGCATTTGGGAAAATTTCCCCAAAAATCTCCGTGCCCCACCAATCCGGTGCCATGTGGCATGTTCTGATTGGATGCAGGCCTTTTGTGCTTCATTTTCCACCATTTTAGCTATTGGAAATTTTTCAAAAATTCCCACTGCCGGCCGATGAGTTGAGGACATGTGGTATGATATGATTTGCTGCGGGCATCTCCTCTCAAATTTTTCATCACTTTGTTGACCATTTTTCTAACTTGGACACGTGGAAAAACTCCATTGGTTGCGGGCTTTCTCCTCCCTTTTTTCCCTGCGGGCCTGTCTTTTGCAATTTTTGCCACCACATGCACACGTGGCAAGATCCCATTGGATCGCGTTTAGGGGGTGGAATTTTCCTTTGAAATTTTTCTTCGACTTTGCTTTGGGAAAAATTCCCAACTTTCCCCACTTTCCACCAGTGGTGCCATGTAGCGAGCTCCCATTGGACGTAGGCCTTGGGGGCAAACATATCTCTTTGCTCTAACCTTTGGGAAAAATTCCCAATCTCTCCCGCATTCTCGAAGCTCCGACCCCTCGGGACACGTGGCCTGTCCTCATTGGCTGTGGGTCTTGGGGAAAATACTTAACTTTGCACCCTCACCACGATCACTTTTTCCAAATTTCCAATCTTTCCTCCACCCTCTACCACTTCTTGGCCTAAGGACACATGGCATAATGTGATTGGGCATGGGCCTTTCCTGGAGATTTTTCCATGGCGCCAACACTTAGTCAAATTTTCTATTTTAACTCCGCCCTCCGCCACTCCTTTCCTCTAGAGACACATGGCCAATGTGATTGGATGTGGGCCTAGCGTCGAAAATTTTGCTTGTATCAACCCTTAGGAAATTTTTCTAATTTCTCCCCGCCTGGACATGTGGCAACATCCAATTCATCGGCGGGCCTTCGGGGTGAAAATTTCCTTTTGAAAACTTTCCGAACACTTGGTAAAAATTCCAAGTTTACCTCCGCCTTCCGCCCTCCTAAGGACACGTGGCCTCATCTTATTGGTTGCGGGCCTTTCAAGGGAAAATTTCCCACAAAATCTCTGCTAAGCCATAACTTCAAAAATACATGGAGTTAGGAGGAAAAATTTACCTTTCTGGAAAGCTGAGAAAAATCTCTATCCAATGGTGCCATTTCTAGAAGGTCTTGAGTGCCTAAAAAGCAAAAAATTATGACTGAGGCACAAGAGAGGGAAGAATGAAGGGAGTTAGCCACAAAATGTGCAAGGGGAACATTTTGGATAACAATTTTGGCGACTCAGAGGGGTCATCTGCCTGCTGGATGAAGTTACCAGTTTCCTGAAACAATCCATTGGGCATGGAGTCATTAAATTCTCTACTTTGGTACCCCAACTGATTAGAACACTACAAGGAGGAAGATGGAAGGTAGAACACCATCGATTGGAGCAAGGCCTATAAAACACATTTCTGGAACAACAAGCTTGTGCCAAAGCACTTAGGGAAAGCAAATCTAATCTACAAAAAAACAATGTGCATAAGCACTTGGAGGAATGAAAACCTAAGATAATATGTACAAGGTGGAGAATTCCCTTCAGTAGAAATGCTTTAGATGGATTCCATTGACTGGAATCTACAATTCTTCACCATCCAATGAAGACAATTGGAAAGCATTGTTGTCCTTACACTTTGTGACCATGTATGGGCCACTCCAAATGGCATCAAATTTTGAAAGCCTCCCGGTCTTGCTTTGTCTGCATCCCATTTTAACACTAGATCTCCAACTTGGAAAGATCTATCCCTGGCCTTTCTATCAAAGGTTTCTTGATCGAGCTTGATCCTTCTCTATTGCTTGGGATGCCTAATTTCTTATTTCTTGGAGCTCCAGCAAGTTACTGCATATCTAACCTCCATGGGTCCAAACTCCAATAACTCCAACTGTTTCATGAGTTCCAATGTTGGCAACTCAAGTGACATGGGAAAAATTTCCTCTCTTCCATAAACAAGCTTGAATGGAGAATTACCTGTAGATCTCTTGGGAGTTATCCTATCAGCCCATAAGGCTGATTTCAATTTGGTATGCCAAGACCTCTAATTTTCATCAAGAGTCCTCCTAATGATCCTTAACAAGTTCTTGTTTGTAGATTCAGCTTGGCCATTACCCTGAGGGTAATAATTTGATGAAGTGCTTAGGTAGATCCCATTCTTAACAGCCCATTCAGTTACCTTGGACCCAATGAATGCCAATGCATTATCTGATATTATTGTAGAAGGTATGCCAAATCTGGTCGCTATTCCCTCATAGAAGTCTAGGATGCTAGATTCATTTGCTTCCTTGAGTCCTTCTACTTTAGTCCATTTGGTGAAGTAATCTATTGCTATTAGAATCCATTTGTGTCGTTGGCTTGAATTTGGATTAATGACTCCAATGAAGTCCAAACCCCATTGCATGAATGGCTAGTCAACTGAAATTGGATGCAATGGAAGGGCAGCTAGCCTCTCCTTACCCTTGAAGAATGCACAATTCTTGCACCTCTTGATCCATGCATAAAAATCACTAAAAATCTTGGGCCAATAATAGCTAGCCCTCATGATCTTTAGAGTTTTCACTCTCGGTGAAAAATGACCACCAGCTGATCCACCATGGAACTCTTCCAACACCCTGTGAATCTGATTTGTACCAATGCATCTCAACAACACTCCATTCACATCCTTTTTGAACAAAACACCATCAACAAGGGCATATGGGACAACCTGCAATCTGAAGTGTCTTATTTTGGTCTTGTTCATCTCTGGAGGGCATAGACATGTGCTTAGGAAGTGCATTATGTCTTGGGTCCAGCAAGGAGTGAGGACACTATTATTTTCCTCTTGAGTGCTTCCTTTCTCATGGATGTCTTGCAACACCAAAACAACCTCCTTCTCATTGCATGCTTCCTTGGATTTATTCAAGACCAACTGCTCACACAATCCTTTTCCTCTGACCAACTTGGTGACTTTGATCTCTATGTCATACTCCATGACACGAGTAATCCAACCTACTCTCTTTTCATTCAGGTCTTTATTGAGGAGGAAGTCTTTAACTCCCACATGAGAAACCAACAATTAAACCTTGTTGTTTGAAACTAGATGCTTGAATTTCTTCAAGCTCCTGATTATTGCAAGAACATGCTTCTCAATGAAAGAATATCTCACCTCATAGTCCTCTAGGCTTTGGCTGAAGAAAGCAATTGGCTACTCATCATTGTCTTTGTTCTGCTGTACCAAAATTACAGAAATAGTATCATCACCCCCAAATGCATAGAGGATGAAATCCTTGGAGAAATCAGGTTAATGAGAGTTAGGGCTTGAGAGATGGCTTCTTTGATTTCTTCAAAACTTTCCTTGCCTTCTATTTTCCATTTGAAAGCCATGTTTTCTTTAACATATTGGTGATAGGCTTGATTAGGGCTGCAAAATTTGGGAAAAACATTCGAACAAAATTTATTCTCCCCAAGAAACTTTGAAGGGCCTTCTTGTGGCTTGCAATGGTAGTGCTCTTATGGCTTCAACTCTTTCTGGATCAATTGCTAATCCTTATTTGGAGACAATGTGGCTAAGGAGCTTTCCTTCATGGGCTAGAAAAATACACTTTTTAGGATTCAAAGATACTGCAAATCTTTTGCACCATTGGAACACTTGTCTCAAATGAAAGAGATGGTCTACTACATTTTTGAAAAAACAAAGATGATATCACCAAGATATATCAGCACCATGTTGTTAGTAAAATCCTTGAATGCCATGTCCATTTATCTTTGGAAATTAGCTCCAGGTGTTAGACAACCCAAATGGCATTTTCCTTTATGCATAAGTTCCCCATTTGGTTGTAAAGGCTATCTTGAACAGATCCTCTTCTTTCACCACAATCTAATTGTACCTTGAATAACCATCAAGTAATGAAAACCTCTCGAGCTAGGCAACAACTTGTAAAATCTCTATAGAAGGAAGTGGATAATGATCCTTGAGAGATGCTCTATTCAAATCTCTGAAGTCAACACACAATCTGATTTCCCCACTCTTCTTTCTAACTGGAACCAAGTTGGCCACCCAACTAGAATGCTTGATAGGGAATATGATTCTTGACTCTATCAACTTATTCAATTATTTTCTCATGAGAGGCTCCATGTGTGGATTGACTAGCCTTTGTTTTTGCCTGATGGGTTTAGTACTTGGATCCAATTCAATGGTGTGTTGAGCTAACTCAGGATTGAAACCTTTCAAATCTTCATAGCTCCAAGCAAACACATCAGGGAATTCTTGACAAAGTTGTATGAACTCATACCTTTCTTGCTCAGTTGTCACTTTACCAACTTGGAGTGATTTTCCTTCTTCCACCAAGATGGACACCGAATCTTCTCCCTTGACTTGGATGTTTGCTTTCTCCTTCCTAAATTGATCATTAGGATTGAAAATGGACTCCAAAGTAATAAGTCCCTTTGGTAGTTTGTTGGTTCTTAGCTGTACCACTTGGTCACCATATTGCTGCTCCAACTTTTCCTAATTTTTAGCTGAGAACTCAACCTCTTCTTGTAAGAAATGGATGATTTTTGATCACTTTCAAACACTTTCCAACTCACATTATTGTCTGGAATTTAAGGCCTTACAATCACATGAATGCTTAGCTTTACTTTTCCCTTTTGATGCTTTCAACAACATCAAAGGCTGCTCCAACTACTGCAAGCCTATCAGCAGCTTGGTTCTCTTTTCTAGGAATGCATTTTATACCAAAGCCCTCAAAATATTCAATGATTCCCACCCTATTTTTGTAACATTTGAGCAGATCATTCTTGACAACATGTTGCCCCTTAACTTGACAATCAACTCACTTTCACCAAGGACTTGCAAGTTCTTTATTCCTCCCTTGATTGACCAATGCAATCCTTGTAAAGCTTCATAATCAGCAGTGTTATTAGAGCATGCAAACTAAAATCTAAAAGCTGAATAATACTTAAATCCTTGAGGTGAAACAAGCATATCTCCCCCTCCTGCACCTTGTCTACTCCTTGATCCATAAAAAAAAAACTGCCATACCTCATTGTCATCCTTGTGGTTTGGCTTGGTGATGCTAGGAATAGGCTGATTTTCTTCATGCATGCAATAGACTCCTAGCTTAGATTCTTCTATTTCTTGATAAGGATCAAAAGCATGCACCTTGTTTTCCCATTCATCAAGAGTTAGATCTGGGATACTTCCAACCTTGGTGTCAGCTTCATCAGTGCTTGGATAATCCTCTTGATCAAATGCTAAACAATTGGTATTGATTTGGCTTGGAGTGTAAGGCTCAATGTGAAAGTTTGCAATAGGCTCAGATCTGATTGTGGCTTTAGTTCCATATCTTGTTCTGAACAACATGTGTGTCCAATCAGTAGATAAGTACCCTCAAATCTTAGCTTTGAAATCCCTTAACAGGCATAGGGAAAAGAGTGGCGAAAGGTCTATTACAGACATCTTGTAAAACAAAATGTTGGAGCATGCATGCAAAGTAAGACTCAAGTTTTTATCACTCCAATTCTTGTTACTACTATCCCATCTAATTACACTACCCCTTTGGATATGACTTCATATTGAATCCCCAACCGATCAGCTATTTGCTTGGGCATTCTTGAACTACTTGCTCTGCGAATCAATGATCAATGAAACATAGAATGGAGGGGGCTTCAACATTTTACCTTGTTGTCCACCATGATTCCCCTCAGGCTGGGAAAAATTTGTGAGTACCTTCTCTTACATTTGCACTTGCTGGTTTGAAGTTGACCAGTCCTTTATGGTAGCTTGTAGCAAAATCTCTTTGGCTGGGATGGATAGTGATTCCCACATTGATATGTTTACATTTGTATTCTTCATCGATCAATGATGTTGAATGGAGATGAAGCATCTCTCTGTTGTCCCTTGCCTACACATTCATTCCTTGCATATGCATGTAAACAACTAGCATTTGAGTTGGCCTAGGAGTTGTTTTAAGCAGCCCTTACATGTTTGGAACTGCATTTTGTTTGCCAATAATTTGTGGAGTGATAGAAGATTGTGGATTACTTGGAGCCAATGGTTTTCTTCACCCAAATTTCTCCTTTTTGACCTTGTGTTGGCTGTAACACTTTGGGAAGTTATTTGATTCATGCCACAAAAATCTTCTACCTACCAGTTTACAAGTGTAGTATCATTTGGAGCTGATTGCTGTTGGAATGTTTCTTGTTGTTGGTTATTTCCTTGACTCCCTTCACCCTCCACACTAGTAGTTATCACCATTAATGCTTGATTTAAGGCACCATTGAAGCACATAGACTAGTTGTGAGGTTCATTACATGGGAAACACCAATCATACTCTTGAGCTATGTTGTTTTGCACTGGCACTATTTCTTTGGAGGTAGATGTAGCATTGGGATTATAGGGATGAAATGGTCTATTGGCAGGAGGTCTTGTTTGATTTTGATTTGCAACTGGATTGGGTGGTCTTTGAGGCTAGTATGGCTACCTATTAGGCTGAGCTTGAGGCTGGAAAGAAGGTCTAAAACCTTGGGCTTGCTTCCTCTTGAGTGTAACCAGCTCATTGCCTAGATTTTGCAATTGTTTAATGACTTCTTGAAGTTCATTTGAGGCACTAGAAGATGAAGTAGAAGCTTCACTTGAATTCTATGTTCTAGGAGTGGGAATAGGGGCTAAATTAGGCACTTGACTAGTACTTGGGCTCTCTAAACTTGGATATAATGGAATTGAGGGCCTAGGAGCTAGCTTGCCAGCTTGAATCAAACAATTTTCATCTCTAATGGTAATGCTATAAGCAACAGGGATAGTTGTGCCTCCCATGGATTGAATTAACATAGAAATATCATAATTTAAAGCTTTAAGGTAATATAAAAAAACACCTTCTGCTGTTGGCCTTACTACCACTAGAATTCTCTCCCAAGTAATTGAAACCTGAATTTGAAGTCAGTCAGCTGCTCATTGGGAGCTCTCTTGATGGTTGTCAACTGCTCCAAAAGGGACAAGTTATCTCCCTTTTCTCCAAACTACTCATGGAGGGCTATACATAGCTGGTTCCAATTTTGGATAGAACCTGAGGCAAGAATCCTAAACCATTGCAAAGCTTTCCCTTTGAATGAAGATGCCAGCAGTTTGACAATAACTTGCATCTCATTAATCTCATGGATTGCACAAATATTAGCAATATCCTTGACATGATCACCAGGAGTGGTCTAATTTTCTCTAGTAAAGTATGGAATGTTCTTCAATGTTGCAACTAGGATTGGATTTTATGCATTGAGAGCAAGTGGGTTGTTGCCAGTGAAATTGACATAGGGGTTGTTTTGTGCCATTCTGATTGGCCTTAGAACCCTTATTGATTGAATGAAAGGCCTACCAGGTGGAGGAGTTGATAGAGTTATGTTTGGTGGAGATGGAGACCTTTGAATTCTCCTCCCTCTTTTCCTTCTTCTTGGAGATAACTATAGATACTCAAACATCACCTCTTCTTCTCCAACTCTTGACCTTGTGGTGATTCTTCTCATGAGTTTTTAGGTCTGCACTGCTAAAACCAGCTGATTCTTCTTCCTTGGAGTCGTCAGATGTGCAATTTAGGGCTCTTTTAAGCAAGAAACTTGCAACAAATGCACATAAATTTGTTGCAATGAAGATGAAGACCTCTAAGGTCCCACCGGATGCCAAAATTGTTGGTGCAAATCAGCAGCACCCCTGGATGTTGATCAGATTTCTAGTTTGACACTTTGGACATCCAGTGTGATTACACAACATTGAATCTTTTCCCCAAGTGTGGGACTTGTAAAAATGGGAAAAGAATCTCTAGATTAGAGGTTGGTTCCTCAACTCCTCTGATCAGGTGTATTACTTGCAAGTTGCAGAGGTTTTGAATTCAAGATCCTACTCTAAATTCCAAGGGGACAGAGATAGAGAATGCAAAAAAACGAAACTAATGCTAATAAGGTGATGCACCAAAGGAATGGTGAACATTATTTACTTTTGCAAATAGACACAGGTCATAGAAATGCAACAAAACATCATGCAAAAACTGATAAAATGTAATGAAAGGTCAGAAATGAAGCAAACAACACAAACAGAGGATTGGAACTCATTCACAGAGCTTGCATTGTCATTTCCAATATCAAAACACATGCATTACAACATCTGAGAGGTAGAAAACATGTTATAGTCTTGGAAGAGGTCTGATATTCCACAAAATCACTTTTCAAGGTGAAAAAGGGAGCCTGCAATACATGAAAAATGTCCAACCCTCAAAAAAAGAGCCAAATCTGGCTTTTACCATGCCAAAAACGAGCCCAGGAGAGAGAAACATGGGAAAACATGGGAGGAGCTTCAACCACCAACCAAAATGTAATAAAACAACATGGGAATCCTTACAGGTCCATTCCCTAACATTTTTCACCATGCTGGGAGAGAATGTGAGCCATTCTTCATTAAAAATGGTGGTTGAAATGTCATTTTTGTTCATTAGCACATGCGCAAAGGCATTTTTAAATTTTCTCTCTAAAATCTATCAAAATACCAAATTGAGCTCGTAATCTTGTAGATAATTTCACTAGCTTTCTGTTGATATAAATAACGTGAAAAATCGAGCTTTGGATAGAAAGTTATGGTCGTTTTAAAATTTAGGGCAAAAACAGGGCCAAAATGGGTTAGTGGGCCAAAATTTGAAAATTTCCCACATTTTTGCATTTGGGAAAATTTCCCAAAAAATCTCTATGCCCCACTGATCCGGTGCCACATGGCATGTTCTGATTGGATGTGGGCCTTCTGCACTTCATTTTCCACCGTTTTAGCTATTGGAAAAAATTTCAAAAATTCCCCTCTGGGCCGATGAGTTGAGGACATGTGGCATGATATGATTTGTTGCGGGCATCTCCTCTCAAATTTTCCATCGATGTTGACCATTTTTCTAACTTGGACACGTGGCAAAACCCCATTGGCTATGGGATTTCTCCTCCCTTTTTTCCTGCGGGCCTGTCTTGCATTTTTTTCTGCCACATGCACATGTGGTAAGATCCCATTGGCTCGCATTTAGGGGGTGGACTTTTCCTTTGGGAAAAATTCCCAACTTTCCCCACTTTCCGCTGCAGTCCGGTGCCATGTGGCAAGCTCCCATTGGATGCGGGCCTTGGGGAAAACATTTCTCTTTTGCTCTAACCTTTGGGAAAAATTCCCAATCTCTCCCCGCGTTCGAAACTCCGACCCCCTGGGGACACGTGGCCTATCCTCATTGGCTGCGGGTCTTGGGGAAAAAAATTAACTTTTCACCCTTTAATCACTTTTGCCAAATTTCCAATCTTTCCTCCGCCCTCCACCACTTCTTGGCCTAAGGACACGTGGCATAACATGATTGGGCGCGGGCCTTTCTTGGAGATTTTTCCATGGTGCCAACACTTAGTCAAATTTTCTATTTTAACTCCACCCTCCACCACTCCCTTCCTCTAGAGACACGTGGCACAATGTGATTGGATGTGGGCTGGGCAGCATAGAAATTTTTCTTGTATCAACCCTTAGGAAATTTTTCTAATTTCTCCCCGCCTTGGACACGTGGCAGCATCCAATTTGCCGGTAGGCCTTCGGGTGAAAATTTCCTTTTGAAAACTTTCCGAACACTTGGTAAAAATTCCAAGTTTACCTCTACCTTCCACCCTCCCGAGGACACATGGCCTCATCTTATTGGCTGCGGGCCTTTCAGGGGAAAATTTCCCACAAAATCTCCACCGAGCCATAACTTCAAAAATACATGGAGTTAGGAGGAAAAATTTACCTTTCTGGAAAGCTGAGAAAATCTCTATCCAATGGTGCCATTTCTAGAAGGTCTTGAGTGTCTGAAAGCAAAAATTTATGACTGAGGCACAAGAGAGGGAAGAATGAAGGGATTTAGCCACAAAATGTGCGGGGAAACATTTTGGATAACATAACCTTCTCCATGAACACCAAGTGACAACATCCCAAATTATGTTGTAGATTTGATCTTATTTTAAGAATACCCTACAAATCTAAGTCTAGGATCTACAATATCTCCAGTGATTTGATAAAAATCCTGTAATAATGAATACCTCAATGCCTCTTTTGTAAGGTGCTCAATATTCTTCCAGAAAACTCCACGCTCCCGTTGTGCGGTGCTAATTCTCCAAATGTTAACAGACTATAATCATCACCAACAGCTCAACTAAATAAGGACCCTCCTTTGAAGCCAATGATCTCGACAACTCATTGATGTGCGAGGTTATGAGATCTACTACTTCTATGTGATTCCACACATCCCTTAACTCCACAACTTCTATGGGCTCCAACTTGAGAAGTCTCTTGATCGGTGAGTTAAAAGAATACTAACTCCCAAAACATTGTTGAAGATGCCTATATTAGTATGATATAGGTCTTATATCTCCTCATGTCTATATTAGTATGATATAGGTCTTAATCATGCCCATATTATTATGATAAAGGTCACCATCACCTTCATGCCCATACTATTATGATATAGGCATCATGCTTATATTATTATGATATAAGCCTTTATATCTCTCCGTAATGCCTATAATAAAATAAGACTTGTATCTCTATAATGCCTCAACTATCATGCCTCTAAACTTCTAGTTATCCTCTTCGGATCGGGTTTAGAGTATTTATTCTCTGGGATAATTTGTAGCGTCGATGTTTCTATTAGGAATTACAAGATTCCTATAATAGGCCTTCATAATATTCACTCCAAAATATGGGCCTCCACATTTTACTAGGCCTCACATTACAACCAAAATGACCTTCGAGATCCTTAATATAATCCACCTTATCATGCTTCTTGAGAGGGGCTCTTCATTTCTCGGGAGGATATTTCCTAAGATCAAATGAGCTTATCCTTCAAATCTCGAAACATGGGCTTGTATTATTAAGATCCCAAAATGAGCTTCTCGGCTTAAGCTCGAGAAATGAGGTTATATACTTGAAGTGAGCCTATGTAAAATGGAGGTAAGAAGTGGATTTTATAGCCTTATTTGGCCATGGATTATGGATATAATCCACATCTTCTAGTGTATACCTAACCAACTCACTAGATGAGTTGGTTGGGATGGTTTGAGGATAATAGAGAGGTCGCGGTTCCAATCCCACTCCCCCTTCCTACACCAACAATTTTTCCCACTTTTCCAATCCCAATGTGTCCCATTCGGTCTTGAAAAGATGTCACTACCTCACAGTGACCCCTCCAAATGTGTCCACATTACTCATCACTGTGCTTTGATTGTGCCATATAACCCCATCACTCCCATTGACCGCCGCATGTCACTCAGCCATTTACTAGTGAGTTTCAACTGTCGACCACGTATCTAAGCTCTCCACTAAGTCATTTTCCAATGGTGGGGAAATATCCCTCATTTTGGGGGAAGAGATAAGTGAAGGATTTAAATAGCCTTTTCCCAACTCATCAAGCATGGATTTGTGCCAAGTCCAATGTAATTTTTCTCCGCCAATGTAACATGGGTAGATCGACAAGCTAATGGTTAACTCCCCTGAATCCATCCAATGCAATTCAAAATTGATAGAGATAGCTCTCCATATAGCCCATTGAGATGACTTGGGGACAGTGGTGGTAGGCCACGTGGTGGCCTAAGTACCAACCGTGTGGCATATTTTTTTCAATCATTGATGAAGATGGCAATATTGAGTGTCAAATACTAGAGGTCCACCCGAAATCAACCTACACTAGATTCAAATTTTCCACTTTTTCATGACTCGCCTGATTGACCCACTCCTTTCTAGGGTTGACTTTGACTTTGAATAGCCACAATTTCCATGTATGGGCTCTATTTTTGACATTCAAATAGTCACCCAAAAGCTCTCTAATTTAACTTCTGCACTTGTAATGATCCCCGGGAGATTTAGGGAACATATGTCCTCCATCTCGTCCTCTGGATGACTAGAGGATGTGTGGCACATTTTGAGAGTGTCGATCCAGGGGCCGATTGGTTACTTATGATGGAGATCACAACCATATTCGTCAGAGTACTACTAAGATGTTCGGTGTAATGGAGCTACCTCATTGGGGTATGTTAGTTAATATTACCATATGTTTTTCTGATTACCATATTTCATGGGTTCCAATATACTTCATGGGTCTTTTTAGCAAAATTTTGTTTCCTGATAAGATTAGTGCACACTTTTCCCTTAGTCTAATTAGAGTGATACATGGTCTTATTATTATAGAGGTTTATGACCGAGGGTAGTGCTTACTAGCCCATTTGTATTCAAATTTATATTTGAGAGCATACCATGGTTAGAAGACCATGTGTATGGATACACTACTTCAGATACGGACCTAGAATCATATCACCATAGGGAACCCATTAGGAGTATTGCATGTCAGGGCTCTTGGTGAGCCATTTATTATGGGTTGGGTACCAATCGGTGAGGAAATACATAGGCACATTGGAGACACATCTTATTATAGGCGAGCATTTGATGAGATTCATTTTCACATGATTACATGATGGTCATATAGATTGTACTAGTGGCCTTAGGATGTAATAGAGTTAAGCACAACATGAGTGGATCATTTTATCATTAGGAGCATGGGCCATATCCTTGAGCGGTATTGAATGGATAGAGTTCGGTGTTAGTTTGGCCTCATCCAGGGGATTCCTAGAGATGAGATGTGGTACGAGCGCAAGTCCAAAGATAATTTTGACATTGTGCCTTCAATTAGGTTACGATGAGAATAGGATAGCTTCACACGGGTGGTCCCATAGCCATGGGTCTAGGGGCCACATATAGTGGATCCAGGGAGACACAAGATTATCTAGCATAATACGCAATAGTGTTATCATGGCGGCTCACTAGGCATCCATTCATGCTGGGATTGTAGTACCCGATGCGGGGCCTACAAGGCCGAGATCTTAAAGCCAAGACACAAGTAGGTGGACATGTAGCGGTTTAGGTAGAAGCACGAGATAGATCCACAGGCAAATGGTCGAGGGCAGATTGGGTGTCGATATACCATTTCAAGGTCATATTCCTTCTCAACAATAGGTACATGCTTCAAAGGTGTGGACCTCATAGGTTTAGGCCCCACAATTTCAAGCCCCACAGGTTCCACTGAGATGATTCCTTTATAGTAGGTGTCTTTACGAGTAGTTTCCTTTATAATAGGGTCCTTTACAGTGCCCTTATCACCACCACATATGATTCTGCCATATAGTCTACTAGGAGGTGGATGGGATGGGGGAGATGGAGATGAGTCAGATGGAGGAGGTGGAGGAGACAGATGGGGACCCCACCACAGAGTCCCATAGGTGGGGGATGGAGAGTAGAGTACATATTTCCCCACAGATCTCCACCTAGAAAGGTTACACAAAGTACAAGTGAGCTAGCTTCCTTGAGGCGGTAGTTACAAAACGTAGTAGAAAAAATATTCAAGTTACTACGAGAGGGATCGGATGATGGTGGAGAGGGATCATCTAGCCGCACATATGGCCTAGTTATAGATTGAGTTAGCTAGTGTGAGAGTAGAGTGTGATGCACTCCAGGTGGTAGGATCGATATCTAGAGTACAAGACTTAGTCCTTGAGAGTACTATTATTGCAAGCAAGGCCACATACTACAAGATATTTTATCATGCGGTTGTTGCAGAAATTCGAGAGGGCTCCAAATATAGTCAACTTGTTGGTAGAATATCTAGATCTAGATCATATAGACCATCTTGATCTATGAGATCAGTACATATACCTTTAGCACAACAGGTTCCGCCACCGCAGTGGTCCCTGGAAGATACCACATCACAAGGCTCATAGTAGATGCCACCTCCTTGACATAGGCCAAGCAATCCAAAGGTAGAAGAGAGTCATGGTTGACTCTTTGTATTTAATCAGATGTATATTTTTGATGTATGCCTTGATATGAAGGCACATTTTTTTATACAATGTACATGCACTATTTTTGAGTATGTCTCTTAATAAAGGCACATTTTTGTATAGATGCCCATGATGGATCATTGTATCTGATGTATATCGAGACACATTATTTTGTACATGGACATTTATATTTATATGGATTGATGATGATGATGGATTGTGTTTACTTATCACATTTTGTTTATGAGATAGCATGTTTAATCCACATTTTTATTATGGTCTATGTTTGAGGGGGGGATAGAAGGTGATCCCTCTTTCCCCTCTTGGTGATATTATATGATGTTAGCTTAGCATACATGTTTAATTTTTTGTTTCATGATGATGTATCTTAGAATTTATTGATATATGATGTATAGATGTGATGATAGATGATATGATGATGAGATGACAACAAATTGTACAAGCAAATAAGAAAAACACAAATTAATCAAATCTAATCAAGACAACACAACTATATACAAGTATGCAAGATAAAAATGAACTCAATGCAATGTGAAACATATTAAAGTAACACTCAATCTAAGTAAGAAAATGAATTCGATTTAAAGCATACAAGATGAAAAAGTAATGCAACCAAAACTATTTACAAACCAGCTAAAATAATTAAACTACTACTTTGTTTTTATGGGATAATTTTGAAACGTTTTTTTTTTTTTGGTATTATCTCGAGACAATGTTTTATTATTTTGGAGTTTTCTACAAAATGTATTTGGATGTTTTGATTTTTCCAAATAATATATCTACATTTTTGGGATTTTAAAAAATTATACGAATGTTTTGAGATTTTCTAGGAGTTTTTCCAAAGCTATGTGCAAGGAAACAAAGAAACATGGATGCCTTTAGCGATAGATGATATGTACAAGGGCATAATGCCATGTATTATGTGCAAAAAGTGATGATGTAAATTTTCCCTAGTGTTAGATGGGAATATACAAAGGAAATATCTTTGCATCAAAAATTAGGATTAGTCATATCAAGGACAAGAGGATAGGCTCAAAAGTAGCTCGGATGTAGGGAAAGAATAACTCGGGATAAAGCTATCATAATCCTAGACTTGAAATACTTGTGAACAACGGGCCCTCCAATGGCACTGAAACTGGTTTTCACTAAAGGACTTGTCCTAAGTGCTAAAATTGTATGGTTTTCACTCTTGGAAGTATTTATTTTTCTTTTCTTTTTTTTTTTTTTTTTTTTGTTTTTATGATATTTTAGGGACCCCAAACTTGAGCATAGAAATTCTTAAGAGGCATTGTGTTCATGGGTTTGTGAAGTTCCTAACCATCCGAAGCAAGATTATATTCACTTGAACCAAACTTAGTGACCACCATATATATGGCCCCAACTAGTTAGGCTCAAACCGGCTTTATTTTCCTGGTCCTTGGTGGTGTTGAACTCAATTTATTTTAGCACCAAATCTTCTACCTCAAATTGATGAGGTATCACTCTCTTTTATAAATACATTGCACTCGATTCTGATACACTTTCAGTGGTCAAGGGTGTGAATTCATTTATCATCCAATATCTCCAACTATGCCATTCAAGCCACTCTATAGTCCTCCTCTTCATTTAGGTAATCTCTTAGCTCTATACGTAAAGAGGGGGGATTGAATACTAGGGACTATGGAGTATCACCCGTAGGAGTGTGGATAAAAATTCTGTATGCCCAGAGGGTGGGGTGAATTTGTAAATTCTAGTTACAACCTATTGTATTCACCATATTCTCCATAATATGGACAAGGGTTTTATTGGAAGCATCGATTTCCCATTACCTTGAGGGTAATAGGGGGTTAAATACTTGAGAGTGATTTGAAAATGTTGACACAATGCTTTCACGGTTTTGTTTTTAAATGAATTACCATTTTCAACTATAATGGTAGAGGGGATACTATATTAAAATATTATATGGTTCATTATAAACTTGGATATCTATGCACCTTTAACATAGGTAAGAGGAACAACCTCTACCCACTTTGTGAAGTACTCGGTGGTAGTGATAATGAACATGTGGCCATCAAATGAATTAGGGTTAATCTTACTTATAAGATCGATTACCCACTTTGAAAAAGGCAAAGGTGTCAGGATAGGATGTAATGATTTCACTTGCGCATATATCAAATTGTCGTACTTCTGAAATTACAAACATTTCTTTACATATTTATAGAAATAATTCTCCATGGTAGGCCAATAGTAGCCTACTCTTAGTATTTTCTTAGCTAAGATGATCCCATTCATATGGGCCCCACAAATGCCTTTGTGCACCTCCTTAACCACTAGGATGGATTCATCCAAATTGAAACAACATAACAGATTCCTGTCATAACCTTCATGGTAGAGAGTACCACCAAGTAATTTACAACAAGTTATACACTAGATAAGGTTTCTTTGTTAAGCATGGGAAATTTTTGTAGGAAAGGTTCCATCGTGAAGGTAATTAAAAAGGTCACTATACCAGGGGGAAAGGGACCAACAACTTCACATACCAAACAAGATTATGGCATGTCATATGTTAGTCTTTTCAATGTTCGACAAAGAACAATATGTCATTGTTCCCACGTGGATTGCGCAACATAAACCCCATTGTGGCCAAAGAATCCACTTTGGTCTATTATGTACTTTTGGATTTATCAAATGTAATATTCTCAAATAAATCCTTCAAAGATTCAACTATTTTCCTAGAAGGAAGAATTTTTTCATCCTTAACTTTATACTCATATGTTACCTATTTAATAATTAGCATAGAATCATCGATCACATTCACTTGTTTGATGTCCCACTTAATAGATAATTTCATCCCTATAATAAGGGCTTCATATTATACTATATTTTTGTACTTGGGAACCCAATTCATAATTCTAGAGGGTTAAGTCTCTTGAAGGAGTGATCAACACAAATCGACACTTGAACCATGAAAGGTAAAGGAGCCATCAAAGTATAGCTGCCATATAACAGATTCCTCAAGGTATAATGTAGATGCATCTAGAAGTTCTAGACTCAAAGGTTCAGTACCTAGAAAGGGGATTCAACTAGTTGATCCACCAAAACCTACCCTTTCACTAATTTCTAGTGAACATACTCGATGTCAAACTCGTTGAGTAAGATGATCCAATTGGCCATATTTCCTATGAGTGTGGGATTTGAAAACAAGTAATTTAATGGATCAAATTTTGATATTAGATTGACCTTATTATTTAGAAGATAATGACACAAATTCTGGAAGGAAAAACTACATCCAAACAAGCCTTCTCTATCTCATGGGAAATTGAGCTTACAATCACTCAATGTACGACTTAGGTAATACACATCTTTTTATTTCTGTTCCTTATCATATTAGGCCAACAATACCCCAATTGCAAATTGTGTAGTAGAAATATAGAGTAACAACGGTTCACCTATATTGGGTGATATTAGAACAAGGGGTTTGGCCAAATATTTTTTGAGAAAATCAAGTCCTTGTCGTTGTTCTAGACCCCGGTGAAAACTGCCATCTTTCTTGAAAGATGTGCAAATGTGTGACACTTGTATACAAGCTAGAGATGAATATTCTAATTTATTGAATTTTTCCTTTTAATCTTCATAGTATTCATATATTCATCAAAGAAGGCATTTTTGTTATTACAATAACCTTTCCATGATCTACTTAAATTCCTCTCCTCAAAACAATGAACCCTAATATTTTTCTAGATAGTATGTCGAAGACACACTTCTTTTGGGTTAAGTTGTACCTTCCCTCCCTTGGATGCTAAAATATGTACCTTGAGTCCTCAATTTTTCCAATATGTCATCCACGTAATCTTCCTTGATGTCAATAATCATTTCATGAAAGATAAAAACCATTACTGTTAATAAGTTACACCTACGTTCTTGATGACGAAGGGCATGACTTGGTAACAAAAGGTCCCCATGGGGTAGTAAGCGTTGTTTTATGTTGGTCCTAAGAAATTATTATTTGGTTATAACCTAAAAATCCATCCATGACTGATAGCATCTTGTAACCAATTGTTCATTGAAAATCATGTCAATGTTGGGAAGAGGAAATTCATCCTTAGGAAAAGCTTTATTGATATCTTTGTAATGCCTTCACCATGGTTGATATCCTTGCTTGCTTCTGTAACTGAAGTTGTAAATGTTGATAAATGATTCTTGTTTTGAAGATGGTGTACTCTTTAGAACTGAGTGATCATGTTTGTTGTAGATGATATGTTTTATATTCTAAAATTGGATACAATCATGTTATGGAAATTTTGAATTGATATTGAAGTATTTCATATACTCTTTATGCTAAAATTTGAAATACATTTTGTATGTTGATGAAGGAAATAAATTCAGTCTTATAATAATATGCATGTTCATTTCCTAATTTATAATATTGAACTTGTTCTTCAGTCTATTTCATAACAAATGTAGGAATAACCATACCTTGGATCAATTGTAGTGATCCAAGGCATGTCTATGATTCTATGATTTTTTGATCATTTTGTTAAGTTGGTCAAGCATATTTTTGTTGAGATGTCTTCATACTTAGGATTGCATTTTGGGGATCACATGGGCATCCTGTAGCATCTTAAGGATGCATCCTGCTATGTGATCTAATTATCTTGTTTTGATAAAATTACTAAAGGTAATGTTTTCGGTTATTGTTTGGGACCTAAATAATCTAAATGCCTCTGATTATTTACATTACCCTAACCTAAGTTAAGGTGAATATATATTTTGAAGGGTATTAAAAGGACTATCCTAAGTCATTGATATTAATTTATCCTAAGCTATAATGTGAATTTTTCCTAAGGTCCTAAGCTATGGTTATATCTAATCCTAAGGAGACCTAACCTAGGTGGCATCAAACTAACCTAAGGGGAAACTATGGTTCGCTTGGATGAAAAGTTAGGGAATGGGTGGTGACATCATTTCAAAGGCATGAGGAAGATTTAAATGGGTCGATAAATGTTTTGTACCACCAATTTTTTCCAACACATGGTTATGATGGAATTTGCTAAAAATACGACTCTGTTAAGTTTTAGTGAATAAAATTTTAATTGTTAGTTATAAATAACAAAGGGATGGCATATGAAGGAATTTAGGGGGAAATTTACATCTTGCTAGCATTAATGAACCTTGAACCTTGAGCGAAAACCACCTAGGAATTGGCAAGATGAGTTTTGGGAAAAATGAATGGTTTGGTTTTATTGTGCATTTAGATTTTTTGAGATCTTTGGCTCTGCATGTAGTATTTTCATTTTTTGAACTATCAGTTTGATTCTATTACAAATTAAAGATTTCCATTGCATGGCAGAAATAATGGCAAAAATTTGTTGTGGAAACTATAAAGGAAAGATGGAGGAATTTTTAAAGGATTTGGTTGGATTTTTCGGTGAAGATATTTCAGTAGAAGCTTCGTAGAAAAGATTTGAAGCGTGGAAAAGAAACCAAGAGCACTACTAGGCATGATAGGATCTATCTCTTTAATATTTCTTGCTTTATTTAATGTTTTCATAAAAATAACTCTGCTCTTCGTGAAAATATCTTTGAGAATTGGTTTCATTTTTGTGTGTTGTTTGCTTTTTCTTGCTTCTATGGGTTTCATGAAAGTTATGGTTTCTTGTGGATAGAAACAACTCGTAGTATGAAGTTTGTTATACTTGAAAAATGATTGTGATTACAATATATTAAACTGTGAATGATTATTTATGGAGATATTGTGTTATATTTTCTCCTAATAAATATATCTCCTTGTATTTGTCTGTTGGCATTAAAAAAATTCACATGGTTCTGGTTGAATTCTTTTCAGATTTGGTAATGATTCAATTGTTGTTAAATTGGGTGTTAATAGATGGATATTATGTCAAATTTTTGAAGCCCAAACTTGGCTCTAGTTTAAGTTTTTGGGTCATTCATTTATGGCTTTACTTTGTAAATTCTCTTTTTCTATTAAGTCAAGCTTTAACCCATTCTATGTACTATCGATGGGGATAATTCAAGCTCTACTTTTGTATAATGGAAAGGGAGACTGATGAATTTTTCTATCTCTGTCCTTCTTAGTTATGTTTTGTTGGTTGTTCACCCTTCTTGGGTCGGATTTTTTTGGAAAGAGGGAATGGTAAATCTCTTGTCTCTCTCTTAATCATTATATTTTTCTATACTAAAATACTCTTTTTGGGTCAGCTTAAGTCACAATTTTTGTTGGTTATTAACAGTCCCAAGTTTTCATGTTATACTTCGAAACTAGGTTTCACATTTTATTTTGTTAAAGGGGTCCCTCAAAGATCTATTTTTTGAGGAGTTTCATGGGTTAATGTCTATGTTTTGTGTTTAATTCTTATTTACAATTTGGGGAATTATGGATATTGGGTTAACCATTGTTCACGGTGGTCATATTCTCGAGATGAATGAAGCGTGTTCTTTACTAAATTTTTATCTTCCTTGCAAAACTTCTCGTTAGAGACTATGCACGCTTTTCATATTGGTATTTATTGAGTTTGAGATTGAGTATTTTTTGTGAACATGGTTAAGGGAGTTATAATACTTTAGTTCGAACCCTAACCTTTACCAGGTGAATGCCATACTCAATCCATTTGATCTTTTTATTATTCATTATTACTATCATGTAAGTAATTGATATTATTTAGTGAATTTAACTGAATCTTGACCATTTGAAATTCATGGTTTAGTAAAATTTTTCTATCGACTTGGTTGAATGGAATTGTGTTGATCAATTGGTTTTAGATCTCAGTTCGTTTTGTTTTGATAGATCCTTCTGGAGCTCTTCATCTTTGTGTTCTGAATCTTCTTGTTATAGACTTGATTAACCCACTTACAGAGATGTACTATGTGTATATTCGGTTCATGTTGAATATCTCTTGTTTAATTGGTATCCTCTTTTGGGATAGTGGTAGGGATTTGGTTAACAAGGTTTAATGTGATAGTATTTTTCCATGTCAAGTCATTCATGTTTATATATCAAACCTTTTTTATTGATGATAGAAAATTGGTTGTACTTATAGTGGAAACTTAAGGCTTGGTGAATTAATTTTTTATTGATGAGGATTGATCATGAATTTTTATTCATTCTCTTCTTTAATAGTTGGTTGCAGTTTTAAAATTTATCATGTTTGAAATGATTATCATGACTGTAACATAGATGGAATTAATTTTGTTGGATTACTTAACTTATTTTTGGGAAAATGGTTCCTAAAGAGATTTAAATGACTTCTTTTCTATTTCTGACATTGTGGCTTTTTGGGTAGACTTTTTAATTGATCTTATTTTGGGTACTTAGAACATTTTCATAAACAACAATGTTCCTTTTATGAAATTATTAGATAAAATCATATTGTTTTAATGTTATAGCATTTATCATGCTCAGTTATTGTGAACTACTCATGCTAACAATTTTGCAGATGGAATTCATGAAAAGTGAAAGGAGAAAGACTTATAGAAAGTTGCATTTGTTTTATTAACGAAGTCATTTATTTTATTCAGATACTTAATGTATTGAAATTCTCTTGAAAGGAACTTGTTGGAAAAACTATGTGGGCATATCACATTAGTATTTTGTACTACAAAAAATGTTTTATTAAAGTTTATGAAATACTTATTAGTATGGAATGAAGTGAATTCCTTTTCTGATAAATGAATTTTTGTATGATTGATTTGTGATAACTGACTTATATATGTTGCATATATGATTTAGATATGTTGAATATTCTTAAAATATTAACAACCATGAGTTAATAATTATTTTGAGACAAAGTGTTGTTTGGATAATAAACTATTTATCTGAACCAATTAATTAAGGGTAATGGTTTGACTATGATGATTATATTATATAAAATCTTATTCGGAAATGGGAATTAGAATGGTATACTATAAAGAAGGGTATGGCATTCTTATTAAATTTAATCTCCTTATGTTTTTGAATTCATGAATAGGACATTAGTCCTTAATTAGGAAGATGAGAATACTTCCTTATAATCATTAAATAAAAACCAAGTATGTTATCCTTATTTATGTGATAAAGTATAGATCAATATTGTTGATTGGTTGTATGATCTACTTTATGGGAATGATAAATGGTAATTGGGAAGCTTATAAGAATTAGTAATATGGTTTCAAAAATGATGATAACACTAAGTCTAATTAACAAGCTTTCAATCAAGATTGTTTACATTGTTAAACTAAAGTAAAGAGACTTAATGATCTTACTTACTTGATTTATAATGATATTTAATGCTCAATGAAATAATGGTTAAGGATTAAAGATTTCATAAGCATGAACACATGTTTTATCTGCATACCTTCAACTGGTGTAAAAGTGTATTTAAGATCCTTTCTTATTGAATCAATCGTACGTACTTAGTGGAACTCTAGGTACGATGTGCAATAATTAATTAAACTAATTAATAAGCTGAAGGTTAATAAAATTTAATGATTCTTAAGTATGTCAGTTCCATTAGAGGAACTTAGTAGGTTATTGTAGTGTAGTTACTTTGTTTGAGTACCCTCTTAATGATGGAAGTCATTAGGAGGATATTGTGAAGTAGTCACAGGGCTTCAACAACCCACTCAGATCATCTAACTCAATTGTCATAAGTAGAATATCATTTCATGGTTCTACTCTAAACTGAGATAAGCACATGGAAAAGTGTATACGTCAACTCATGTTGACCTAGGGTAAATAAAAACACTCGAATTGATGAGAGTTGATTTGAGTATGTCTATTTATCCTTAGTCACCATGAGTGGACTGCAACACTAGTGTATGTGATTTGTCCTATTTAGTTTGAAAATTTGACTCAGTTTAGTTGATGTGTCAAGGAAGACCAATCTAGATAATAGATCGATTTGGGTGAAAGACATATTACTTTTGACAAGTATGTCATCTTTTAATATAAAACATGGTAAACATGTTTAAAAACTTTGGCCAAATTATCGCAAACTACGGGTTACATTGTCTTATGTCACCTAGTCTAAGATTACAGGATTTATGATGAGTATCGTGTAATAGATACTTAGATAGCATTCTTAGAAAAAACACTTGAGTGACCCGTAATGGGTAAAAGAACCAAAGTATACATTTTATACACATGAACAAGTTAAACATGAGAGATTAGTTTAATACCGAGTCATGAAATGAGATATTGGTGTTACACCAAATCACTACATCTGCATATGGTTTTCTATTATGTGATGGATTAGCAAAGGAATGTGTGTTCTAATTATGTGAATTTAGAATAAATAACAAGATATAAAAAAAAATTCCCTTGTTTCTAAGTCATAAAAAGTGGATGTTACATTTTGGTATCGTCAAAGTCAAGGTTGTAGCTCTTAGACCTATTGAGTCCATATTTGATAAAAAAATTAATTTCTTGTTAACATAAAATGGTTAGAACAAGGGGAAGTGCTTCAAATAATCCACCTTCGGGGGAAGGAATCTACCGCACAAAAACTTGATGAGATTATTGTTGCCATGTTGGACACAAGAGACCGTCTATTTGTACTTGAACAAGTAATATGCAACAAAGAGGAGGAATATGATGCTGATAATAAAATAAGCCACCTCTAGGAAATGATGTCAATGCATGAAATTTGAGCATTGGTAATGAGAATGCAAAAATAACAATGCTGCAAATGCTAATAGTAACGTTACAAATGCAAATGCAAATGCACCTAATCCTCTTGAAAATAAAAAGGTAGGATTAACAACTAAACTTACTAATGACATAAAAGGATAAGTCCACCAAAGTTTGATGGCACTACACTGGGGGATGGGGCTGAGAATTGGCTTAGCGAAATGGAGAAATAATTTGCAATAAGAAACTTATTGGAATAAACAAAGGTAGTATGGGGAGTTTACCATCTTTCCCATGAAGCATTCTTTTGGTGGGACAACCATAAGGCTAAACTGAACATTGATGAAACAAAAATTGGAAATAGAGAGGTAATTGGACCTGAAATGCTTACTGAAATGGAACAACAAGTGAAAGTAATTTGTGAATGATTAAAAGAAGTTGTTGATAGGCAGAAAAGTTATGCTTATCTGAAAAGGGTCGATAAGAAATTTGAGCTTGGTGAAAAGGTATTTTTACATGTCAAGAATAAAAAGATCTCCAATATATTTGGAAAGGCAACTAAATTATCACCTCATTTTGTGGGACCTTTTGAGATTGTATAAGTGATTAGCCCTATAGCTTATCGCTTAGCATTACCTCCCACCTTAGCACGAATGCATGATGTTTTCCATATTTATTTTCTTAAGAAATACATTTCAGATTTATCACATGTATGAAATTGGGATTCCTTACAGTTCCAAGACCCAAGAATAATTATGGTTGAACCCATAAGAGTACTAAAACTCACCAATTGCACTTGTGAAATTGTGAAATCAGTTAATGCAATATCTAGTGGGACCAGTTTAATGAAGAAAGTGCAACATGGGAAAACCTTGAGGATATGAAAATTTCTTTTCCTCATCTGTTTGAATAGAATTAATTATTATTTTTTTATAATTAAAGACTTTGATTGAAAACTATATTTAATTTCTGCCAGTTTTGGGTAGGTACTATATTTTTCTAGTACTGGGACAACAAATTTTGATGTTGTAATAAGTTATGAAAGACTTGAATTTCTGCAAATCTATTTCTGTTTGAAAATTTTGTGGATAGAAGAATTATAATTATGATTATTTTTCTTGAATATGAATGTGGATTAAGTTAATCATCGGGACGATGTTTTTAGAGGGGAGGTATGTAATGCCTTTTCCATGGTTGATATCCTTGCTTACTTCTATAACTAAAGTTGCAAACATTGATAAATGATTCTTGTTTTGAAGATGGTGTACTCTTTAGAACTGAGTGATCATGTTTGTTGTAGATGATATGTTTTATCTTCTAAAATTGGATACAATCATGCTATGGAAATTATGAATTGATATTGAAGTATTTCATATACTCTTTATGCTTTGAACTTTGAAATACATTTTATATGTTGATGAAGGAAATAAATTCAATCTTATAAGAATATGCTTGTTCATTTCATAATTTACAAAATTAAAATTTTATTCAGTTTATTTCACAACAAATGTAGGAATAACCATACCTTGGATCAATTACAGTGATCCAAGGCATGTCTATGATTCTATGATTTTTGTTCATTTGGTTAATCCGACCAACATATTTTAGCAGAGATGTCTTTCGTACCCGGACTTACATTTTGGGGATCATAGGGCCATCCTATAGCATTTTAAGGATTTATCCCGATATGCAATCTAGTTATCTTGTTTTGATAAAATTACTAAAGCTAATGTTTTATGTTATTGTTTGGGACCTAAATAATCTAAATGCCTCTGATTATTTACATTACCCTAACCTAAGTTAAGGTGAATATATATTTCGAAGGGTATTAAAGGACTATCCTAATTCATTGATATTAATTTATCCTAAGATATAATGTGATTTTTCCTAAGGTCCTAAGCTATGGTTATATCTAATCCTAAGGAGACCTAACCTAGGTGGCATCAAACTAACCTAAGGGGAAACTATGGTTGGCTTGGATGGAAAGTTAGGGAATGGGTGGTGGCACCATTCCAAAGGTGTATGGAATATTTAAATGGATCAATAAATGTTTTGTACCACCAATTTTGGCCGAGGCATGGTTATGATGGAATTTGCTAAAAGTTTTAGTGAATAAATTTTTAATTGTTAGTTGTAACTAACAAAGGGATGGCATTGGCGGGAATTTTAGGGGCCACTAGCAGTCCTGCTGGCATTAATGAACCTCAACCCTTGAGTGAAAACTACCTAGGAATTGGCAAGATGGGTTTTGGGAAAAATGAATGGTTTGGTTTTATTGTGCATTCATATTTTTAGCTCTTTGGCTCTGCATGTAGTATTTTCATTTTCAAACTATCAGTTCGATTCTATTACAAATTAAATATTTCCATTGCATGGTGGAAATAATGTCAAAAAAATGTTGTGAAAACTATAAAGGAAAGGTGGAGGAATTTTTTCGAGGATTTGGTTAGAGTTTTTTGTGAAGATTTTTCAATAGAAACTTCACAAAAAGGTTTGATGCATGGAAAATAAACCAAGAGCACTACTAGGCGTGATAGGCTCTATCTCTTTAATATTTCTTACTTTATTTAATATTTTCATAAAAAGAACTATGATCTTCATGAAAACATCAATGAGAATTGGTTTCATGTTTCGTGTATTTTTTTTTTCTTTCTTTGGTGGGTTTCATGAAAGTTATGGTTTCTTGTGGATATAAGTGAATTTTTTTATGAAGCTTTGTTACACTTGATTCTGGGTTTTGAAAAGGTTGGAAAAATGATTTGGCTACAATATATTAAAATGCAAATGATTTTTTATGGGGATATTGTGTTATCTTTTCTTCTGATAAATATATCTCCTTGTATTTGCAATCTGTTGGCATTAAACAAATTCACAGGGTTCTAGTTGAAGTATTTTTGTATTTGGTAAGGATTCAAACATTGTTAAAAAATGGATATTGTGTCAACTTTTTAATGCTTGAACTTGGATCTAGTTTTGGTTTTTTGGTCATTAGTTTATGGCATTAATTTGTAACTGCTCTTTTTGTTGTTATTAAGTGAGTTGAGCTTCAACCCATTCTAGGTACTCTCGATGGGGATATTTCAAGCTCTAATTTTACATAATGGAAAGGGAGACTAATGAATTTTTTTGTCTATTCCTTCTTAGTTATGTTTTGTTGGTTGTTCACCCTTCTCGGTCGGATTGTTTTGGAAAGAGGGACTAGTAAAGTTCTTGTCTCTCTCTTGATCATTGTGTTTTTTCTTTATTAAACCACTCTTTTTAGGTCAGCTTAAGTCTTGAGTTCCATTGGTTATTAACAATCCTAGGTTTTTGTGTTATACTTCAAAACTGGGTTTCACATTTTCTTTTGTTAAAGGGGTCCCTCGAAGCTCTGTTTGTTGAGGAGTTTCGTGGGTTGGATGTCGATGTTTTGTATCTGATTCTTGTTTAACATTTGGGAATTTTGGATATTGGGTTAACCATTGTTCGCAGGGGTCGTATTCTTATATGACTGAAACATGTTCTTTATTGAATGTTTATCTTCCTTACAAAACATCTCGTTAGAGACTGTGCACGTTTTTAAAATTAGTCTTTATTCTCGAGATGAATGAAACATGTGCTTTATTGAATGTTTATCTTCCTTGCAAAACATCTCGTTAGAGACTATGCACATTTTTCAGATTGGTATTTATTGAGTTAGAGGTTGAGTATTTTTTGTGAACGTGGTTAAGGGAGTTATAATACTTTAGTTCGAACCCTAACCTTTACTAGGTGAAGGTCATACTCCATCCATTTGATATTTTTGTTGTTCGTTATTACTATCATGTAAGTAATTGATACGTGAGTTGTTTAGTGAATTCAACTGAAGCTTGATCATTTGAAATTCATGGTTTGGTATGAATTTTTCTGTCAACTTGGTTGAATGGAATTTTGTTGATCAATTGGTTTTAGATCTAGGCTCATTTTGTTTTGACAGATCCTTCTGGATTTCTTCATCTTTGTGTTCTAAATCATCTTGTTATAGACTTGAGTAACCCACTTGTAGATACGTATTGTGTGTATATTTGATTCATGTTGAATCTCTCTTGTTTAATCGGTATTCTTGTTTTGGGTTAGTAAGGGATTTGGTTAACAGGGGTTTAATGTGATAGTATTTTTTCCATGTCCAATCATTCTTGTTTATATATCAAACCTTTTTTATTAATGATAGGAAATTGGTTGTAATATAGTGGAAACTTAAGGCTTGGTGAATTAATTCGATATTGATGAGGATTGATCATGAATTTTTATTAATTCTCTTCTTTAATAGTTGGTTGTAGTTTTAAAAGTTATCATGTTTGAAATGATTATCATGACTGTAACATAGATGGAATTAATTTTGTTGGATTACTTAACTTATTTTTGGGAAAATGGTTCCTAAAGAGATTTAAATGACTTCTTTTCTATTTCTGACATTGTGGCTTTTTGGGCAGACTTTTTAATTGATCTTATTTTGGGTACTTAGAACATTTTCATAAACAACAATGTTCCTTTTATGAAACTATTAGATAAAATCATATTGTTTTAATGTTATAGCATTTATCATGCTCAATTATTGTGAACTGACTCATGCTAACAATTTTGCAGATGGACTTTGTGAAAAGTGAAAGGAGAAAGAATTATAGAAAGTTGCATTTTTTTTATTAACGAAGTCATTTATTTTATTCAAATACTTAATGTATTGAAATTATCTTGAAAGGAACTTGTTGGAAAAACTATATGGGCATATCACATTAGTATTTTGTACATCTTTGTGGAAAAATGTTTTATTAAAGTTTATGAAATACTTAATCTTATGGAATGAAGTGAATTCATTTTCTAATAAATGAATTTTTGTATGATTGATTTGTGATAAATGACTTATATATGTTGCATATATGATTTAGATATGTTGAATATTTTTAAATATTAACAACCATGAGTTAATAATTATCTTGATACGGGTGTTGTTTGGATAATAAACTAATAATCTGAACCAATTAATTAAGGGTAATGGTTTGACTATGATGATTATATTATATAAAATCTTATTCGGAAATGGGAATTAGAATGGTATACTATAAAGAAGGGTATGGCATTCTTATTAAATTTAATCTCCTTATGTTTTTGAATTCATGAATAGGACATTAGTCCTTAATTAGGAAGATGAGAATACTTCCTTATAATCATTAAATAAAAACCAAGTATGTTATCCTTATTTATGTGATAAAGCATAGATCAATATTGTTGATTGGTTGTATGCTCTACTTTATGGGAACGATAAATGGAAATGGTAATTGGGAAGCTTATAATATTTAGTAAGATGGTTTCAAAAATGATGATAACACTAAGTCTAATTAACAAGCTTTCAATCAAGATTGTTTACATTGTTAAACTAAAGTAAAGAGATTTAATGATCTTACTTACTTGATTTAGAATGAGATTTAATGCTTAATGAAATAATGGTTAAGGATTAAAGAGTTCATAAGCATGAATGCAAATTTTATCTACATACCTTCAAATGGTGTAAAAGTGCATTTAAGATCCTTTCTTATTGGATCAATTGTACATACTTAGTGGACCCCTAGGTACGATGTGTAATAATTAATTAAACTAATTAATAAGCTAAAGGTTAATAAAATTTAATGATTCTTAAGTATGTCAGTTCTGTTAGAGGAACTTAGTAGGTTATTGTAGCATAGTTACTGCTGTAGAGTACCCTCTTAATGATGGAAGTCATTAGGAGGATACTTTGTGAAGCAATCACTAGGCTTCAACAACCCACTCAGCTCATCTAACTCAACTATCATAAGTGGAATCTCGGTTCATGGTTCTACTCTAAACAGAGATAGGCATATGGAAAAGTGTAGACATCAACTCATGTTGACCTAGGGTAAATAAACACACTCAAATTGACGAGAGTTGATTTGAGTATGTCTATTTATCCTTAGTCACCATGAGTGGACTACAACACTAGTGTATGTGAGTTGTCCCTATTTAGTGTGAAACTTTGACTCGGATTTGGTTGACAGAAGTCAAGGAAGACCAATCTAGATAACAAATCGAGTGGGGTGAAAGACATATTCCTTTCAACAAGTATGTCGTCTTGGAATGTAAACATGGTAAACATGTTTAAATTTTTTTGCCAAAGTATCAAAAATTGTTGGTTGTGTTGTCTTATGTCACCTAGTCTAAGATTGCGAGATTTTAGATGAGTATCAGTAACAGATACTTAGATAGGATTCTTAGATAGAACACTTGAGTGACCCGTAATGGGTAAAAGAACCAAAGTATACATTGTATACACAGGAACAAGTTAAACATGAGAGATCGGTTTAATACCGAGTCATGAAATGAGAGATCGATGTTACACCAAGTCATTACAGTTGTATATGGTTTTATTTTATGTGATGGATTGGTAAAGGAATGTGTGTTCTGAATTGTATGAATTTAGAATAGAGAACATTATGTAAAAAAATTCCCTTGTTTCTAAGTCTTAAAAAGTGGATGTTACAATCTCTAAATTCGATCTACAAACTCTAATGTTAACAAGTTTCTTCTACAGTGGTAATACATTTGAAATCCACTCTGAATAATCAATATATCCGATGAAGCCTAATCCCAACAATATTTCTAGCTCTTCTTTGACCAAAAATGTGACACAAGGATGCATCTTTCAAAGCTTTTGTTTAATGGTATTTTCCTCTTTGTGCACAACAAGGTTACACACCACTAATTTTGAATATATCCCTTACATTTCTGCGTAGGACCAAGTAAATATATCTGTAAATTATCTCAAAAGAAACACAAAGGTTTTTTTTTTGATCCAAGATCAAAGCTCCCAACTTGATTACTCTGGGTAATTCCTCTGTAAAAATATTGACATCTATGGTATCCTCCATGAACAACTTGGACTCGTCCTCCATGCACGTAGGATCGGGGGTATATTGAGATCTTCTTCTTCTAAAGGTGTCTCCATGAGATTTTCACCTTCAGGATGGTCAACTATTTCATCCATTGATTTTTCTTTTTGTTTGTCTACAAGCGCCTCAAAGAGGTTTTCACTATAGGACTTGGACTTATTCTTTTTGCAAGGATTTTCTATGGAACTTTTTCCCTTTCTTATTTTTTTTCTTAGATGACCACATAACTCAGCCTCCTCCCCAAAATATGTGCATGCGTTGAGCTTGATGGAGAATCCTCTTTTGATCACCTATTGGAATGTTGTCATGAATACCTAGGAACTCGCCAAAATATTCATCATTCTGAAATACGTCAATTGGTACATGTTGTTGTTGGTCCCAATTCATGAGTGATGGGTAAATAAGGTCTAGTGTTAGAGTGGTAAGGGATATGGTGGGGGTTATAGTTAGGATAGCCATGTTAGAAAATAAGTTTGTGGAGGTAAGGTCTTCATAAATACTACACTAGGAATATGTTTTACTTTCGCATTCAAAAGAACTATCCTCATTCTTTGAAGAGGAGGTCTCGACCTCCGGGGATGAGAACCATACATTCGAGTGCCTATACCATATCTACAAACCTTATGATGAGGTACCAAAAGATCTTCCCACATACCTTGTTCATTGATACCGCATCCATGTCCTTTGTATCCCATAACATACATCATTTTATTGGGGATAACAAACGGGGTGATTGATAACATGGATCCATTTCATCATCCAAAGGATGAGATACAATATTTTTGAGCATATTTTCATCTATTAATAATCCACTAGAGTGAAAGAATTGATACTATAGTTTTTCTGGAATTTTGAAACTTGTAATAGGGCCTACCTTTGGGTGATAGGTGAGGTCAGATACTAAAAGGTCCTGTTGGAGATCATATTCTCTACAACTATTCACAATAACCTTCATCTCCCATGTAGAAAAGGGAGATTTTGATGTAGAATCACTATTATCATTAGGTGACACGGTATCTAGATCCACTTGTGAAGCAAACACCTTTGATTGAATTGGAATAACTATCTCTATAGAAGGGAATTCATAAATGGTAGGAAATAACCCGACAATGCTCTGCAATGAGAAAAAGGTTGGGGATCTCCTTGAATAGTGAGGGTCTACCCTTCATGATGTAACTTTAAGCACTAATGATATGTTGAAGGTATGGCCTACATGGCATGAATCCATGGGTGGCCAAGAAATATGTTGTAGGGGAGCTCCAAGTCTAAAAAATGGAACTTTGTATCATTATTGATAAGGCCTACTTCCATTGATAAATTTATCATATTGGTTGATTGCCACTCTTCATTTTCATATGCCTTGATGGTGATGACCTTTATTTCTAAATCAGCTTCAGTACACCCTAGTTTCCAAACCAGCTTTAGCATACAAATGTTTAAACCCGATCCTCCATCCACAAACACTCTTTTTACCTTCTTACATTTCATTATGATTTCAATATGTAAGGTTAATTATTAGAAGGATTATCTTCTGGGATTTTTTGACCTAAGGGTATATGTTCTGTATGAGAAATCTGTGCTACCATTTCTTGGAAGTGTGTTGGGTCGATATCAATGAACTCTTCGATCCTTGTAATGTATTATAAATGATGTATTTATGAATGTTAGGATTTTAAGAAGATATAAGATCAAAATATTAGCCATAGTTTTCTCGATTTCTCTAATACGTCATAATGATTACCTTGAGGAGTAGAGGGAGGAGGTTCATAAATAACAAGGTGAGCACATTTCATTACTACGGTGCACTCCCTTATTTTAATTTTTATCATGTTGATATGATCAATTTGTAGATTAACATAACCTATTAGGGCATCAAAATGGTTATTCGTCTTTGAAACGTAATTATCATTCTTGAATTGGGACGATTATTCTTGATCCAAATTTTCCTTTCCTTTATTGTGCTTAGGGAAAGGTTCTTTATATATTCCCATGTTTGTGTTGGGAGATTTTTTAGGGGCAGAGGAATCCATTTCCACATCACCACTATTGATTAAGTCTTGAATATAGTACTTCAATTTCAAACACTTATCGATTTTAAGACCGTTGATGTATTCATTTTCCCTAAAACCCGATGGCTTAGGCATGTCATCCCTATAAGGTGTAGTTTTAGGATACTTAACCATGTTAACTACCTCTAACTATTTTAATATCGATGACATAGAGTCAGATAGAGGGGTGAAGGCATGACGTTTGTATTCCGGAGCCGGAGTTCCCTTTGCAAGTTTCAAGGGAGCATGGTTTTGAACTGCTTGCACTCATTTAGAGTCTGTTATTCCATCACCTATGATGTTTTTGTTCTTATTGGGAACAAACTTTGATTTTTCACTAGGTTTTGAATCATTATGATCATGTGAGAAGGGTTTTAAGGTCCCTTTGGCTAACAATGCTTTCTCTATTTGACTACCCTTTTCTATCACCTCTTCAAACATGTTTCCACAATGCATTTGCAAGTGGAATGTAATTTCAAGGTGTAATTTGGGTACAAATATACTAATCAATTGTTTCTTTGGTATAGAGAAAGGAAAGTGACTAGCTAACCCTCGCCATCATTATAAGAAACTAGTGAAGTTCTCATTATTCTGTTGT
Source organism: Taxus wallichiana var. yunnanensis (assembly GCA_018340775.1). Classification (NCBI taxonomy): domain Eukaryota; kingdom Viridiplantae; phylum Streptophyta; class Pinopsida; order Cupressales; family Taxaceae; genus Taxus; species Taxus wallichiana. Next base: position 297,583,593 of record CM031243.1, on the reverse strand, counting down.
TTTTAGTTACATAAATCTAACATGGTGACATCACTTTCTATATTAAATGAGAAGTGGCATACAAATTTTTTGGATAGTTCTAGCCATGTAGAGATATATCCCTTAGGGATGTGTAAAAACATTCAACGCTTTACCTCCTAAACTTCGTCGGAAGAGGAGAATGAGATAGTTATTGCTAAACACAAACTCTTGACATGCCATATAAAATTCATTAATATGGTCTATGGGGTCACCTTTTCCCTTGTATTTTTCAAACTTTAGACAATCAAAATGACGTGGGAAAGGTACCTACAACATGGCCCTATCAAAGGGATATGGGCATAACTCCTCAAATTGATACTTTTTTCTATTTCTTGTATTGCCTTCTTGTAAAGATATAAGGGAATTTTTCATGGTTGGCCACTCTTGGTTGAAGAGTTGGTCTTGTTTTGGTGCTATATTGACCTATACAAAAAGTTACATATATTTATATTCCCGCATTTATTTTTGTATAAAATTCCTTGTAAGACTCTTTACATGCCTCATGACGAGGAGTGGTTGTATGAAATTCTCGGTATGAAGATTTTGGTTTATCTTGTTTAGGAGGATTTGTTTGTTCCTTGTTTACATAGGAAGCCAAAATTACCAATAGGTGAGTGAGATCTTGCACTTATTTCTCTAAAGTTACCTCTTGAATGGGTACCTCTTTACAAATTTCAAAAGGAGGTTATTCATGATGAGCATGCTCTTCATGGTCCTCACAATGAACTCAGATATTACATATGTGATAGTCTCCATCATTTTAGAAAGGTATCTCCTTATCATTTCATTGCCCAGTAGAGGCATGACCTGGGTTTAAGATGTCGTTAATATTATGAAGAGGATGCTCTACTTCTTCTTCTCCATGAACCATACTAGAAATGAGAGAAGGATCAACTATAGAGGGTAACTTAGCTCCTAGCTCTATGACATGCATAAGAACCTCATGTTTATTTTGGAACAAGAAATTATCGATTTGGGTGGGATTAAACTCGAAGTCTGCATGAGGATAATTCTCCTCACCACCATTGTGATCAACCATGATGTTGTTGTCAAAAATTGGGTTGTCATTTCCGAAGGGACCTGCTCCTAATTTTCGGTGCCCCATTCTTGTAGTAGGAGGCATCATGCAAAATATTTCACTAAGGTTGACTAAAATGGACCCTAGGTAAATTTACGCAGCATAACAACATCAAATTCGTCACAAAGAATGTGGAATAACAAATGTTCATGAATCCAAAGGATCAATATGAACCCAAGGACACCAAATAATAAAGAATGATATACTAATAAGGTAATATATGACAATAAGTGTTACAAATATATTGTGACATTATTAATAAATTGTAATATTATTAATAATGAGTTTATAGAACTCATATTAATAATATAGTTGTAATAGTTAGGCGAGTGTGAGATATTAATATTGTGATATTAATATCATAGTTGAATGTACGTGCATTAATCTCACCATTAGAATAGGGATATGAGATGATAGAGAGATATCTAGGATAGGTGAGAGATTCTAGCACCGATTAAGAGATATAGGGGATTGGTTATTGATGTTGACTCCTTGTATTAAGGATACCATCCTCCTATATAATGTAAACATGATCTGTGTAAATGAATCTGAATGATTTCTAAATTCAATATAATTACATTCGGTGTTTTTATATAATTGTGTAGTGTTTAGCAGTGGTATCAGAGCAGGTCACATATCTCATTGCTATTATGGAGAATTAGAAGAAAATTCAAAAGTTTCCCATGTTCTTTATTGCCTGTTCATCTTCTCTTTTTATTAGAATTCTGTGAAATTTCATTTTGAAGCTTGATAGAGTGTGATTTCATATTTCTTACATAAAATTAAATCTTGTTGACTCAAATATCCTATTCCTGAATTCGCATTGGACACATCCCATTAAGATTTTATTTTCTATCAAGTTTTTTATTCATGGTTCTATTCAACTTTGAGATGTTTGGAGGCTCTTATGATTCTGCATATACATTTGGCTTGCATTACGTAGTAATACTACGTTGGATCCAAGGGATAAATCAATCCACAATGTATTTGTACACCTGAAGGAATAACAACCAATGAATTTGGTAGCTCAACACTTGGTTGCAAGCTTCTAACAACGTTGTTTGATCTGTCACATGCATGCACAAACACTATTCAACTCCCTCTCTCTGTTATCTCCATGTTGCATTACATTTGACATATTACAATTGCATTGCACATTAAATTTTGTGAAGATTTCTGCTGACAAGGAGGTGAGAGCCGTGGGAAGAAGCCCGCTGGTTAGGAGAGCAGCATGCCTACATTTGTAGATATGTTCTTACGCCTGAGATCTGATTGAATCGAGAGAATTCTTATTATTTATACAACTTTTCCTTATAAATCCTCACAAGGAAAGTGTAGTTCAAAAGACGTTCATGATATGTCTGCAAAGGAATTTTCTAGATGTGTAGTAACACATGCACCCAAAGGAAATTTAGTCATATACATCTGGTATACTACAAATTTGACCACAGCATTTGGATCCTCAACGTAGCCACCAATTAAGACATGGAGTCGATATGCCCTTGTGATCTAATTCACAGCATGAAACACTTTAATGCACCTGATTTTCCATGTGGGTCATTCTTCAACCATTTTTTTGAAATATAAATCATGTCTTTTTTAGCTTGGTTTTAGTAGTATTCATTTATTTAAAATAGTAGTTAATTAAGTCATCGTTAAAGTTATAAGTTGACAAAATATTGTCAATATTTATTATGTGTCAAGTGTAAAAGTCAAATATTGTAAAAAATAAAAAATAAATATTGCCTCATGGATGCATTTTCAAGAGGTGTTACTTGATGTCCAAATTTTGGGAGAATAAGATGTATTATATTGTAGTTCTAATGATATATTTGATGACTTCAAAGAAGGAAAATATGCCTGGCTTCGGGGCTCGACCTCGACCACGACTTGTATTGCGACAAGGAGTGCTCCCGAGGAGCTACCTTTGGGACCCTACAGAGGGCACTACTCCTTGACCCCACTAGGGGCCGTCCGCCCTGCACCCCAAGCTTTGGAATTTCATAACCAAAGAAAAGATTTGTGGGGAAGATGCATTGACAAAAGGTGGTGAAAATTGAGCTCCATGGTCCAATCTGTTGAGTAAGTAGCAACAAATCATCGGAGGATGGAGGCATGGAGGAAGGAGGTCAATCAAATGACCTCTCATCGATCACCAATAATGGGGCTACATGAAGCTATGGTGGCAGTGTGTGTATGTGTGTTTTTTTTCAGATTTGTAGTTTATTTCAGTTGTGTGGAGTATGATTTCAGTGTTCCTGTTTGAATAAATGAGATGTTGACATTGAGGGGGACTGAACATCATCTCAATGTTCATTTTCCCTCTATTTAGTTTGTATTCATAAGCTGATGGTTCCTACATGATTCCTTGAAGGAAAGACATAGTGGATAGATAAAATCACAAAGGAAAAGAAACAACGTGATATTTGGGTTTGTCGGTTGTCTTGTATAACCATCCTTTGTTTTAGGTTGTTGGTTTTCTATAAAACCATTCTTTTTTCAGGTTGTTGATTTTCTGTAAAACCATCCTTGCGGAGTTGTTGGTTGTCCTACAAAACCATCCAGATCATGAGCACGCATATGTGGCAAGCTACGAAGGAATTGTGATTATTTTTTCTACCTTTTCAACATTAGGGGGTGTATATTGGGAATTAATAATTTTAACAATAGGGGTGAATGTTATTAATATATTGTGACATTATTAATAAATTATAATATTATTAATAATGAGTTTATAGAACTCATATTAATAATATAGTTGTAATATTTAGGTTAGTGTGAGATATTAATATCATATTTAAATGTACGTGAGTTAATCTCACCATTAGAATAGGGATATGAGATGATAGAGAGATATGTGGGATAGGTGAGAGATTCTAGCACTGATTGAGAGATATAAGGGATTGGTGATTGATGTTGACTCCTTGTATTAAGGATAACATCCTCCTATATAATGTAAACTCCATCTATGTAAATGAATCATGAATGATTTCTAAATTCAATATAATTATATTCGGTGTTTTTATATAATTGTGTAGTGTTTAACAAGAAGTATCTAGGACAAGATAATTAAGTACAAGACTAAAATCCAGTCATAAAAATAGTTTACTCCCTATGTTTTTCCAAGATAGGTTAGATAAAATAGTGACAACACAATATCACTACTTAGGTCAAGTTTAAAATAAACAAGACCTAAATACTAAGAAAGTGTTGACATGATCTCCCAACAAGGTATACTAAAACCAATTTTAGACACAAACAAAGTCCAAGTCTTTGAAAATGGAAGTTACAAATGCGAGCAACGTAACAACACTATTTGGACACGTTAATCAAGATTTATAATGAAAAAATATTTTAGTATCAAAATTATGGTATCACAATGTAAACAACATAACATCAACACTCTCAAAAACTCAAGGCAATGTTGGGATAAAAAATAATCCTAAGTATATCAAGAAGTTTTTATGTATGCGAGCAACGTAACAATACAATTTAGAGACTTAGATCAAGTTTCACAATGGAAAAAAGATGTAAGTATCACAATGGCTATAATGCGGGCAGCGAAACAACTCAAAGGAAGTCAATGATGAGATAACCTGAGACACAATATGAAATCTTGGCTATAGGTATCGAGATGGTGGATACCAAGATATAAAAACGTACCAACACACTTTTAACATTTACCATCTAGTATCAAGTAAGGATGAATGTAAATGGGTGCAAAAGTAGTTGACATAATCAATCAGTAGCACTACGTAGGTATGTTTTCTTTTGTCCAAAATTAGCAACAAGAAAACAAAGGAGTAGACCAAGTGGTGATGAAAATTACTTGGTGTAACTTTGGCGAGTTTCACCTTGTCTTAGGAAAAGTGAAAAACTAGGAAAAAGTAACACTTTGTAAATTTTGTGATGAAATAACACATGGTTTCAAATTTAATGGACTCTCCCCTTGTTTAAATAACAATGTTTTGACTCCAACAAATTTTTCATGTTGTGAGAGCTCTTTAGAACATGATGGATAAATTCAAATTGGCTCCAAGCCACAAGCTTCCTATTGGTTCACTCTCTAGGTGTCACAAACTATCTTTGTGAGTGTGGTTTTCCAAGAAAGTTACACTGACTAAATCTTGGAGTATCCCAACTTTACTTTACCCCTTCAATACAATGAGTAATAAATTGCATTAAGTTGTATCTCACTAGGGTCGTATGAAGATAATTTTGATGTTAATCTCTCTAAGGCATACTAATCAATTAGGTATTGGAGCACTTTCCCATTTCATCCACAAGGTTCCCTCTTGTGTGAACTAGTTTTGGGTTCCTGGGAGAATCCTTATGGGTTATGATGGCTTATGTCAAGGCACTTCTCCCATTTTAAAGTGGGCAAGTCAGTATCTCTTAACTGAAAATTGTAAATACAATGTGCTAGATATAGGTGGTGTTTTTTATCTTTTGGATTAAAAAAATTTGGCTTAGAACACCATTGGCAACTTGTAACACACATGTATTTAAATTTTTTCTTAGATTCTCCATCTTTAGAAATAATTAGCTCCTACACACAAATAGTTAGTAGTTACCCAAAATATATACAAGAACATGAAAAGAGGATTAAATGTTGTTTTTGGTTCTCAAGATCATCCAAGGATGCAAGAGAAGAGCATACACAACAAACAACCAAACTAGATAATAATGAAAAAATTGTAATCAAATAACCACCATAATGCTTATAAAGTTCATTCCCAATTAATCCAAGTTCTTTTTAGTGAAAAACTATAGTTTTTTTTTATTCTCAAGACTACATAATGGTGCAAGAGAAGAGCATAGAAAAAAATTAGCCTAATTTTTTTATCAAATGAAAAGTTTGTTAAACTAAATGATCATAAAATTTTCATATGAAAATTTCATTCCCTTAAGAATAAAAAATGAATAATGAAATTTCTCAGTTACTCTAATGTTATAAAAGAAGGTTTAAATATGCTTTTCATTCTCAAGATCACACAACACTACAAGAGAATAACATACACAAAATTTATCCCAAACTCATACAAAGCATGGAAACAAAAGAATTCATCAACACTTAAGAAAAATTGTTAGAAACATAATTATAAATCTTAAAAATCTATAGAAAATAGTTAGAAAACCCTGCAACTAACAAAAAACATAGAAAATCAAAATTTACAACTTTGAAAATAGTGTTAAGTTTAAACAATCACCCCAACGTGCCCTTTTCAACAACATTGCATCACTAATAGCACCATTGTAGCCTTTAACACATCATCTTTCCTCTGTGACAAAAAAATAGTCAATTTAACACTAGGGAATCCAAAGAGATACCTACATGCATCTTGTAGCTCTAGCATGGCCCAAACACGAGAGAAAAAAATCACGGTATAACGTAGGTGGGTCCAGAGTAGCAAAGCATAACAACCTTGATGACATGAGTACGAACCTTATGATACCAGACACACCTTGCAAGAAAAGTGTAGCCTTGAGTACACCAATGTGCACCTTTCTATAGGTGGTCAAAACATGGGTTTTGATAAGAAAAATATGAAAAAGCTCAAATATTTAACAATCTGATCCAATTTTGATAGCACCTCACCTCCTTTGATCCTACAAAGAACATAAAAACAAAGAAACTACAACTAATCTAGCTAAGAAACTTCATAATTATCAAAAATAATGCAAAAGAGGGTTAGTAAACTTGAAAACTTGAAACTAATCTAAAAAGCTTGAAACTAATCTAGAAATCTTGAAATATAATACAAAGGACAAGGAGTAATGTCCCACTAGGCATGCCAAATGTGCACTACCAAAACTCTTACAAGGCTAAATAACTAGACTAACACCACATAGTCTATTAGCAAAGCTACAAATTTACAATAGTAACATCAAGATCTTAGCTTATTGGAATGCTTAAGAAAACTAACATGATATCAATCAATCTAAGTTAAAGCATGCCTACTTAGTGTGAATTGATAATTAAAATGGACCTATGAAGACCACTAGAAAATCAAATTGGGTTGTTGCTACTTCACAATGGTGAAAGGATCTCTCTAAAAATGGCTATAAGGCCATATTATATATTCCTCTACTAACCAAGCATAAAGACTGTGTTGGTGCTCAATCTAATCTCACCTTTTTGTTCAAAAATGTCTCGGTTCAAGTGATTTGAAAGTATTTTCTATCTCTCTTGTATGTATTCATAGAATATTTCTCCTTCATTTGGTTATTCCATGGTGGAGTCATGTCCATTGGTCGAGGATCACATTGAGTCTAAATATTGTTTTTCGTTTCTCTGTCCATGAGAAAGAATTTGTAATTTGGGCATGAATTCGGGGTTTCCCCTTCCTTCTATTTTTCCATAGTCATGTTTTTCCTGTCAATTTTTGTCCCAACATCCGTGGAAACATGGTCCTTTCTAGTTGGATGTGGCCTGGTGGGTATTTTTGGTGAAACTTGCCACATTTGTAAAAAATACCAAATTGGCCCCATGACCCCGATAGTATATAATTGGTTATTCAAAGAAATATGAAGTGGCGGGGAAAAGTATTACTACGAACTTGAAGGACACATGGTAGTTTTTCAAGTTACAAGCAGGGAGGTAGGTGCCAAAGCATTTTGTATTTTTTTCCTTTTTGTACAAGGGAGCAAAGTTATGAAATAATCCACAACTCTGTTGGGGCCCACATCAAAAGTTAGAAGTGGAGAGGTAGGTCACCGGGACATTATGAGACTATTAGGTCCACTTCAACTCAAATCTTGTCCATGTGGAGGGTTTGCGCTCATTTGAAAATTCACCTTTTGGTTTGACCTTTAGAGTTGTGCCAAGGAGACACGTGGAGGCTTCCCTGGATCCTCTTTATACTTAGACTTTTTAAGTGTTCGGTGTAACTTTGTTGGACCCAGGACATGTGGAAGGCCCATGCTTATTTGAGAGTCTTTCTTTTGATCCTCATACCAAAATAGCACCAAAGGGACACATGGAGGTCTTCGTTCACTCTGTCCATACTTCAAATTTTTCAGTGGCAGATGCATTTCACCAAAACTGGACACGTGGAGGGCCTGCACTTACTTAACGATCCACCTCTGGGTCCTACCTTTCGATTTGTGCGAAGGAGACATGTGGAGGATTCTATTGGCTCCTCTCTATACTTAGACTTCTCAAGAAACTTTATTAATCTCGGGACACGTGGAGGGCCCGCGCCTGTTTGGGGACCTACCACTGAATTTTACTTTTGAAAGAGCACCAAGGAGACACGTGGAATTTTTTGCTCACTCTGCCCTTGCTTGGACTTTGCAATAGCCGAGAAACTTTCTCACACCCTAGGCACGTGGCACCTTCCATTGGTCCCTAAATTCTTTCAACAACTTTGCTAGGTTGAGACACATGGTGAGCCCACACTTGTTTAGGGTCTCCACTTTTGGGCTCCATATCAAAAATGCACTGAAGAGAAACATGGAGGATTCTATTGGCTCCTCTTTGCACTTGTCCAACTCGGACTCATGGCACATGAATGTAGGTACCCATGTGAGAGAAATCATTTCTCAAGGTGTATTCTCAAGGGTGAAAGGAATTGCTTGTCAGATCCAGCCACATGGAGCCACCTGAAAATGATCAAAAAGGGGATTTCTCACATGAAAAAATGAAATAATGATTAATAATATTATCAAAAATTATGATATGGCATCCCATTCATAGTTAAGGGTCTAAAAAACGTGATTAGTTCATGATTTATCCACTTGGTAGCTTTGGGTGTAAATTTGTTAAACATCACTTTCTAGACAAATTTGTAACAAGAAAAGGATTCCTCAAATATTCTTCTTTTTGGGGGGAAAATTTGGGATGAGTGAGTGAGTGAATTGTATAAATGCAATGAGAATACTCTTGCAAAGGTTGGGGGTTTAATTTTTATGAGAAAATTTGAGAAAGCCCATCTTCCTGAGAGACCATCTAAGAAACCTGTTAATTTCCTATGTTTTAGATTTCAATCACATCAAGATGGTTGCAAGTGTACAACCATTGACAAGCTTTGATATTGTTCAAGAAACTTTCCCTTGCTGATGAATCTAATAAATCTCAAATTAATCTATGTTGATCTTGGGAAAAATTATGTCTTCTTTTATTTCAGAATGTCTTTCAAATAGTTTTTCTTGTTCCTGATGCAATCTTATATTAAAATCTCTTCGAATCAAATAAGAACTTGTCCATGTGTTAGTATTTTGGAATTTGCAATTTCATTATGAGAATAGCTTTCATATGGTAATGAAATAAGCAGTTTAAAATCATTTTACTTCCACTATGTTGATAAAGATTGTTTGTAAGCCTATGAGTGTATCTTAGGCGTGATGAACCAGGGGTTGTTAATGTTTAATTGAGTCTTTACCTTGAGCCTTCATGTTTAATTATTAAATATTGTGTGAAACCATGAATATCCTAGGCCTCCATTTACGCACACCTTCTACGGTTGAAGGAATATTTTGGCTATTCTCAAGCATTATGTATGTTAGTTTTCCAATTGTTGTAAAAGTTGTCAAAGATCTAATGAAATAAAATTCATCTTGCTTAATTCCCCACCAAAAATTTCAAATAACCATGAATGCTATCTGAAGTACCCCTGTTTGTGTTTTGTATCCACAAATGAAAAATTATATTGCCAAAATATACAGAAGCAAGTAGGTTTTAAGTGTCTTTAGTAACCTAAACCTTGTTCAGAAAATATCTCCATTCTTTAGAAGTGACAACTCGTGAGAGTTAAATTGTGGTGTATTGATCATATTTTCTCAAGGTTCCCCTGAAAATTGTGCAAAGAAGGATCTCTTCATGTCCTTCACCAACAGAGGTTACAAAATGGGTCCTCTCACCCTGGTTGAAAGGCATGACCTAAAGTAGTGAGGATAGATAAAATCCTTAATGAAGGTGTTATCCATTTCTCCAACGCTTGAGTGAAAAAGAGCCAACCTGAATTCCTTCTTTGGATTTAAAATTACTTATACCATGATTTTTCTGTATCTCGAGTAACTTGTTAAATATGTGATGTTGCTTGGCTTCCAAGGAGAATCAATTTAGATACCAACACCGAATGACGTCATCATTGGGGATTATTTAAACAAAGGTGTACACATACCGACTGGGTAATGTTTCTTACATGATCTAAGTGCAAATATGTTGTTTAAACTTCATCTTGTGTTGAGATTTGTAATACTTGTGTGAAGTTACAAGTTTTTGTGCAATATTTACAGTTTCTAGTGGTTATTGCACTAAATTTATATCATTGGTGATAAATTCTTGTAAAGGAAGGTTAGATCTACTAAGATTTATAGGAATTACGTGTTGATAGATATTTGATGAGTCATTTATAGTGCATTTTCACAACTAAGGTGAAAATCCTTAGTGGTGAATCCATGTTGATTTATATTTTGGTAAATACCAATGCCTTAACCTATATTAAGTGAAAATTATCACTTATCTTTGTAAAGCTAGAAGGAAGAAGATATTTATTAACTAAAGACCCTACCAAAAAGTTGTTTCCAAAACTAGGAAAGACAAATTCATAAGGAAAAAGATTCTAGAAAATAGTTGGAGATCAAGAATCAAGAAAAGAGTTATCCATTATGAAAAGTGATCAACCTGTGGTTGAGGATTACCATTCTTCTTCGAGTGATTCTGAATCAGGAAATTTTCATATAGATCCAAATTCTCCAACTAGAGAGGGGCCTTCATTTATGTCTGATAAGTGTGCTTCTCAAGCTATCCCTATATTTTCCAAATTTGATAGGGTTTTCCATGAAACAGAGTCTTTAGAGGACATTCATTTTGAAAATTATACTCCTGTGTTCCAATGACCCCTTGTCCCTCATCGTTTTGCATCTCCTATAAGATCACCTCCTCATAATAGTATGGCCCATCCTCCACCTAGACCTCCTTTTGTTGTGAATACTTTTGTCCTATAAATTTTAGAGGTATGGATGGATATCCAAATATAGTGCCACAAGATGTTAGAAATAGATTTCCTAAATTTCAAGGGAATAATTCTATCACTGGTGATCAACATTTAAATTTTTTTGTGAATATGATGGAAGAATTTGAGATTGAATTTGAGGATGTGTATATAATTTTTTTATTCATACTCTTGAGGAGGATGCACATGAATGGTATAAGTCTTTGCCAGATAACTCAATAGATTCATGGACATAAATGAAAAATGCTTTTAGATTGCAATATGGGGATAATATAGATCCCAGTCTCTTTTTCTGAATTTGAGAATATTAAGAAGAATCCTAATGAATTTTTTCATGAATTCAATACTAGGTTCAATAAGACCTTGAATAGGCTACCTGTAATCCTAAGGCCAAGTGATGTTTCTTTTTTAATAAAATATTCTGATGCTTTTGACAAAAAGGTTGCCTATTATTTAAGGGATAAAAACCCAGGAACTTTGAGGAAATCCTTCACCATGGCTTTACAAATTGAAAACAATATCAAAGAAGTTGGTAAGCCTCCTAAGAGGGAAGGTATCAAGATGATCAATCCAGAGAATCCTTAGTCAAGTAAGTCTATGGATCTAGAATAGGTTATAAAAATATGGCCGAGCTATTAAGGAAATATCCTATAAACTCGACTTTCGGAGTTAGAGAAGGGGATTGGACAAGGTTCCCAAGGTTAGCACAAGCCATAAGGTCAAGAAAGATTTGTAAATCATCCCAGAGGTGATCATAGATCAGATGACAAGGGTAAAGGGCCTGTGGGATTAGGAAATAGATAGCCCCAACCCCAAGAAAATAGATTGGTGCCTGATCCTTTAGTGTCGAGTTGCTTTACTCCGGAAGATGTCCATGATATGGAGTGGTGTGATAGATGTTTCTTTCCCCATTCCACATGTAATGAAGACAAATAAGTTGAGGAAGATAATGATGATGAGACAGATGATGATGCATGCATGATGGATTTCTCTGCAAGTTCACAGCAGGGAGAAACTTCAACTGAACTAATAAGTTCCAGAAATGATGTTGATTTATGAGATTGCATTCACTGGGTATTACCTCTTCCTCCCACTCATACTTTAGAAATTGATATGGTATAATATTATGAGTTTCTTAATAATTATTTTGAGTACTTAAAGGCATTAATGATTAAAAAGTATGATGGAGGAATTCCTTCAGAAGAGGATAGATAGTTGTTAATGAATGCAGTAGTTGCCCAAGAAAATAATATAATACAAGAAGCAAAGTTGTTAAAGGGGTAGGGCCTTAGGCAAAACCAAAAATTCCAGTGCTTACCAATATCCCTAAGGAAATTCCTAAAAAGATGCATCTGGAAAAGGCCTTGTTTCCCCAAATAAAACTTGTGTTCCTCCCCATGCTCAGACTATGAAGACTCCCATATTATCAGATGAAGCTGTGAATCTCCCTTCTAACACTGCCCTACCCAAATATGTTCCTTGTGACATAGCCCAAATCTTGAGTTAGATCAAGGTCATTGTTCCTATTGTTGAATTACTTAGAATCCCTAAGCATAGGAAAAGAGCATTCAAATATTTGGGATTTAAAGAAGAAAAGGTTACCCAGGATAAAAATGTGAACAATGTAGAGGTTCCTCCTACCATTGTAGAATTAGAAAAACCACAAGAATTGGAGGAACTTGGGAAACACCTGAGGTTTATTTGGGAACTTATTTTGTTGAGTCTCAGCTAAATGTGGATCCATTTTTCACTACTCTGATTATTAAAGATAGGTTGTTACATAACTGCATGTTTGACTCAGGAGCTTCATGTAATGTAATGCCTCTTGAGGTCATGAATGAGTTGAATATAAAAGTAACAACAGCTTATGGGAAATGTACTACCATGGATTCAAGAGAGGTGTCAATAGTTGGATGTGTCAAAGGCTTAGTAGTGCAATTGGAAACTTATCTAGGCAAGTACTTAACTTTGAATGTAGTAATTGTGGATTGTCCTGCTAAGTGGGGAATGTTGTTATCCAAAAAATGGGTAGCTAGTGTGGGTGGAAGTGTGCAAATGGACATGTCTTATGCCACCATACCAATTGAGGGAAGCCTTGTGAAGTTATATGGTGAGAAGAAAATGTTACATCTCATTGAGGACCCTAACAATGCTTCTTATGAAGTATTGTACATAGATGTTGATGTTGATAACTTTGTGGGATATGCTGATTGTAAGGAGCATAAAATTGATGAGTGCAAGTATCTTGAGAAGGTTGGTTCTCCTTGGACTTTAATTTTTGATGGAGCATGTTCTAGATCTGGTAATGGTGTTGGTATTGTTGCTAGGTTGTGGAGCCTATTTTCATGTGAGAAAGTGTTGAAGACTATACACTAAGAGTACTATACACTTTCCAAAGTTGTCTCACCAGGTTCGGGGCAGGGCTAGGCCCTAAGTGGGGTTTGGGGGTAGTAGCCATTTGTAGTAGGGGGTTTGGGGCCGTAGCCCCAAAAATAATTTTGGCCTTAAAACATGTCCGATATATCGGGAAACGTGATTTTCTCATATGGGCGGGTTTTTTACCCATAGGTTTATGGGACGGTTTTGGCCCATGGTTTTGATACCCATGGTTTTGTAAAACTACTTAAGTAGTTGTCTATTTATATGGTTTTGTGCATATGGTAGATATAATGTAAACATTACAGATGTGTTTTGAATTCGGCTATGAATTCTGTAGAGTTTGTTGAGCATAGCTCCAAACAGATCTGGTATTGTATTGAGAGAGCAATGGCTTGTAATAAAATTTGAGCAAGTGATTCTTGGTGGACATAGCCCAAATTGGGTGAACCACATTAAATATTATCTCTTTGTGTTGTGTTATTTTATTCTACACTTTTATTTGAGATCTGTAATATTTTATGCATATTAGTTTCTACTATTGCGATTCTGTGAGGGATTATTCGCATATTTTATCTCTTATTTCCTAACAATTGGTATAAAATCCTAGTTTTGTTTGCTGAAGTGTTGAATTGTAGGGAAAGTTTTATCTTGAGTGGGAGCTATGGAAAATGATGGAAGATCTAGGGTTGATAAATTCAATGGGTAGAATTTTAGTCTTTAGAAGATGTAGATGGAAGATTACCTTTATCAGAAGGATCTTTATATTCCATTGTCTAGAAGGTGAACAAACCCTTGAGCATGACGGATGTGAATGGGATTTGCTAAATGGGAAGGCACTTGGGACAATTTGGCTATGTCTTGTGTCTTCATATTATTTAATGTTTCAAAGGAAAAGAATATAAAAAAATTGATGGATGCATTAGGAAGTTGTATGAAAAACCATCTACGTCTAATAAGATATTTTTAATGAAAAATTTGTTTAATATGAAGATGTCGAGAATTTTTCAAAGTAGAGATAACCTAAATGATTCTAATACGGTTGTAAATATGCTAGCTTCGGTTACAATAAAATTTGATGAAGAAGTTAGGGATTTATTAGTTTTGTGCTCTTTACCTGAGAGTTGGAATAGCCTGGTAATGGCGGTAAGCAACTCGGTTCCAGCTAACTCAAAGTTTAAGTTTGAGGATGTTGTAGGGGTGATTCTAAGTGAGGAAATGTGAAGAAAAAGATCTAGGAATCTTCTACTTCAGGGAATGCTTTGATAGTGGAAACTAGAGGGAGACAGAAGAATAGAGGAAGCCATGGAAAATCAAAGGATCGGGAAAGGTCAAAATCCAAAAGCAAGATAGTATGTTGGCACTATGGAAATTTTGGGCATGTAAAGAAGGACTATTGGGAGATTCGGGACAAGAAGAAACAACAGAAGAAAACAAGGAGGAAAATGTGGCAACGGGTAATGTATGTCAGGATTCTTTGATTCTTTCTTTGCACAATATTATTGAATCTTGGGTTTTAGATTCGGGGCTTCTTTCCATGCTAATCCACATAGGCCTTATTTTTTTGACTATGTTCAAGGAGATTTTGGGCATGTTTTTCTTGGTGATGATGAACCTTGCAGCATAGTTGGAAAAGGTTATGTTCGGTTAAGATGTAGAATGGGAATACTTGGCTATTGAAGGATGTCAAACATGTGCCTATATTAAGACAAAATTTGATATCGGTAGGGAAGTTAGGAAGTGATGGTTGTACTATGATATTTACATGACTCTTGGAAGGTTACCAAGGGTGCTCTTATGGTGGCAATAGGTAAGAAGGTTGGAACCTTGTATTTAACCACTTATAGCACTAATGTTTGTAATCTTGTGGCTTCAGAAGTAGATACAACATTGTGGCACTATAGGCTCGGTCATATGAGCCATAAGGGCATGCAAATCATAAAGAAGGATTTTCCTGGATATACAGAAACAAGTTTGGAGTTCGTGAGGATTGCATATATGGGAATGAGAAGTAAGTAAGGTTTCTCAAGGTTAGACCTACAAAGAAAGAGAGTAAGTTAGAGCTGGTGCATTATGATGTATGGGGGCCGGCTCAGGTATCATCTCTTTGGGGTTTAAGTTATTATGTTACTTTTATTGATGCTATAACAAGGAAAGTTTGGGTTTATTATATTAGAAACAAATCTAATGTATTTGACACTTTTTTTAAATGGAAAGCCTTGGTAGAGAATGAAACAGGTCTTAAGCTAAAATGTCTCAAGTTATATAATGGAGGGGAGTATTGCAGCAATGAATTTTATGATTATTATTCTAAGAATGGAATCCATAGGAAAAAGATAGTTCCAGGAACTCTGCAGCAAAATGGGGTGTTAGAAAGGATGAATAGAACAATAATGGAATGTTCTAGGAGCATGAGGTTACATGCAAGACTGCCTCTTTATTTTTTGGTAGAAGCGGTGAGCACATTGTGTACTTGATAAATAGAGGACCCTCAAGTGCCTTGGATGAAGGCATACATGAGGAGGCTTGGTATGGTAAGAAAGTTGATTATTCATTTCTTAGAGTCTTTGGATGTGAGGTATTTGTCCATATAGACAAGGATGATAGGACCAAGCTAGAGGCTAAATCAGAAAAATATACTTTCATTGGTTATTGTGGTGATGACTTTGGATATAAATGTTAGAGTATTAAGGACAAGAAAATCATTCGATCTAGGGATGTGGTATTTAATGAGAAAGTCATGTATAAGCAGCAGTTTCAGGAAAATAGGGAAGAATCCAAGAAAGAATATGCGGTGGTAGAGGATCTTCCCGATGGGAAAGTGACTCATGAATCAATTCAGAATCTCCTTAACAGAACCCCAAACTCCTATATTGAGGAGGTCTTCTAGGGTAAGAAGAGAACTTGAAAGTTTTTCTCCTTCTCTTTATTATTTATTACTCACTGATAATGGAGAGCTAGAGAGATTTGATGAAGTAATGCAAGTAGATGCTAGGAAGAAGTGGGAGAAAGCCATGGATGAGGAGCATCAGGATCTCATGGAGAACCAGACATTGGATTTGGTGAAGCTACCCAAAGGAAAAAGAGCATTACAAAACAAGTAGGTGTTCAGAGTCAAAGAGGAAGGAGGAGGAAAAAAAGATACAAGGCCCGGTTGGTGGTCAAGGGGTTTGAACAGAAAAAAGGTATAGATTTTGATGAGATTTTTTCTCCTGTAGTAAAAATGACTTCTATTAGAACTATTCTTGGAATAGTTGTAGCAGAAGACTTACACTTAGAGCAACTTGATGTAAAGACTACATTTCCCCATGGTGATTTATATGAGGAACTATATATGCAGCAACCAAAGGGCTATGAGGTCAAATGTAAAGAGGAGATGGTGTGTAAACTGAAGAAGAGCTTATATGGCTTGAAACAAGCTCCACGTCAATGGTATAAGAAATTTTATAGCTTCATGATGGAGCAAGGTTATATTAGATTTCATTCTGACCATTACATGTATACAAAGAAATTTGAGGATGGTAGTTATATTATCCTTTGTCTGTATGTGGATGACATGTTAGTTGCAGGTAAAAACATGCAGGAAATAAAAGTACTCAAGAAGCAAATAGTGAATCATCTGCTTATGAAGGATTTGGGGGTAGCCAAAAATCCTTGGTATGAGGATATCTTGGGATACAAAGGAACGGAAGATGACTTTATCTCAAGAAGATTACATTAATAAGGTCTTGGAGAGGTTTAATATGCAAGATGCTAAACCGGTTGGGACTCCTTTGGCAGGCCATTTCAAGTTATCAAAGGAATAGTGTCCCAAGAAAGAGTAAGAGAGAAACTAGATGTCTAAGGTACCTTACCCATCAGTGGTTGGTAGTTTGATGTATGCCATGGTGTGCATCAGGCCTGATATTGCCCATGTAGTAGGAGCGGTGAGTAGATTTATGAGTGATCTAGGTAGAGATCACTAGTAGGTAAGTAAAGTGGATCCTTCACTATTTGAGATGCACCATGGGGATAGTTTTGTGCTACAGTGGATCAAACACCACATTGTGTGGTTATGTAGATTCAGATATGGCTGGAGATGTAGACAGTAGGAGGAGCACAATAGGTTATGTTTACACTGTAGGTGGGACAACAATAAGATGGATTTCACGACTACAAAAGTTGGTGGCTTTATTAACCATGGAGGCTGAGTATGTTTCTGCCATAGAGGTAATAAAGGAAATGATTTGGTTACAACAATTACTTGAGGATTTGGGGCATAAGCAGGAGGAAGGAAAGTTGCATAGTGATAGTTAGAGTGTTATACACCTAGCTAAGAACTCTGCTTTCCACTCTAAGATGAAGCATATATAGTTAAGGTACCATTTCATCAGGATAGATTTGGAGGAAGAGAAGTTGAAGCTGGAGAAGATTCATACCAGTCATAATCCTATAGACATGATGACCAAGGTGGTCACAAGGAAAAATGAAGTTGTGTTCAGCTTTGGTTGGTCTTCATAGAAACTAGTGAAGGGTTGAGAAGCTTGCTCAGAGGAAAACTAGTCTCCAAGTGGGAGATTGTTAGGTTGTGGAGCCTATTTTCATGTGAGAAAGTGTTGAAGACTATACACTAAGATTATTTTACACTTTCCATAGTTGTCTTACTGGGGTTTGGGGGCATAGCCCTCAAAATTTGTTTTGGCCTTAAAACGTGTATTATATATCGGGAAATGTGATTTTCTCATATGGGAGGGTTTTTTGACCAATAGGTTTATGGGACAATTTTTTCCCATGGTTTTGATACCCACGATTTTGTAAAACTACTTAAGCAATTGTCTATTTATATGGTTTTATGCATATGATAGATATAATGTAAAAATTACAGATGTGTTTTGAATTTGGCTATGAATTCTATAGAGTTTTTTTAGCATAGCTCCAAATGGATTTGGGTATTATATTGAGAGAGCGGTGGCTTGTAATAAAATTTAAATAAGTGATTCTTTATGGATGTAGCCCAAATTGGGTGAACCATGTTAAATATTGTCTCTTTGTGTTGTGTTATTTTATTCTGCACTTTTATTTGAGATCTGTAATATTTTCTACATATTAGTTTCTATTATTGTGATTCTGTGAGGGATTATTCTGCATATTTTATCCCTTATTTCCTAGCAATTGTCTTGATATTTCCAAGACAAGAGGTTTTTAATTTTTCTTTTAAACTCAATTTTGAGTGCACAAACAATATTACTGAGTATGAAGCACTGCTCTTGGGTCTAAGGATTGCATGGAAATATGGTATTAGGGAAATTTTTGTTAAAGGAGATTTAGAGTTGATAGTCAAACAAGTTAGAAAGTTATATGCTACAAAGAATCAAATAATGAAACAATATAAGCATGTAGTTTGGGACTTCATTGAAATGTTTGAATCTTTCAATATAATACATCATGATAGGAGCTATAATATTGTAGCAGACAAATTGGCAGTATTGGGATCAAAGTTTGAAAATTATACAATGTCTCCCTATTATGAATATGATGTTGAAATATTGACCAGGCCATCTGTCCCTAACAATATCAAGCATTGGAAGGTATTTGAAGATGATGCTTAGGTCCAAAGGTTTTTGCAAAATAAAGGAGAATTTTCCAATCAAAGTATAGACTAGGAACCAATGGTTTTGTAGGCTGAAGGAAAGGAGACTTTATTTGGTAAGGACATTATTCAGTTGAAGACTAATACTATTCCCAGAGGGTTGGTTGCACTAGAATCAAATTTTGATAATGTTGATTGCATTGTCAATAGACACATGTCATCCTTGAGAGATGTTGAAGAATATGACCTGGGCATAAAGGATAAACCTAGGAGAATATGGCTAGGTAGAAACTTGAACAGAGAAGAAAAGCAGTCATATGTCTAATTGCTAAAAAAGTACCAGGACTACTTGGCTTGGTCATATTCAGAACTGAAAGCATACAGGGAAGACCTTTTTCAACATGAAATACCCCTAGAAGCTAATGCCAAGCCATTTAGGCAAATACAAAGACCAATTAATCCCCTCCTTTCCTAAAAAATGCAAGAAGAATTGAAAAATTTAAGGGATGGAGGAATTATATAGCCTACAAGGTACTCCTCATGGGTAGAAAACCTGGTACCTGTTAGAAAGAAGAATGGGGACATAAGGTTGTGTGTGGACTTTAGAAACTTAAATAAGGCATCAATCAAGGATAACTATCCCTTTCCAAATATGGATAACATGTTGTAGTTAGTTACAGGTTCAGAATTGTTATCTACTTTGGATGGTTTTTCTGGGTATAACCAGGTAGTTGTGAAGCAATTAGAAAGAATCAAAACTGCTTTCACTACCCCATGGGGTACTTATGTGTATGTAAGGATGTCATTTGGCCTGATGAATGCTGGAGATACTTTTCAAAGAGCAATGGATGTAGCATTCTCAGGATATATAAATGACTTCATTACTGTGTATCAGGATGATGTGACAATTTTCTCTAGGAAGAGAAGTGATCACCTACAACATTTAGAAAAGATGTTGATAAGATGTAGGAATATGGTATATCATTGAATCCCAAGAAATGCCATTTTGGGGTTCAAAAGGAAAAGCTGCTTGGACATATAGTGTCAAAAGAAGGAGTCATGATTGATCTTGAGAGAGTGGAAGCCATTAGCAAAGTTCCTATCCCAAGAACCAAAAAGGGAATTCAATCCTTTTTTGGGTAGATAAATTTTATTAGGAGGTTTATTTCCAACTTTGCTGAATTGACTATCCCAATCACTAATATGTTGAAGAAGGATCAAAGTATCAAATGGGAAGAAGTAGTTATTCAAGACTTTACTTTAAGATTAAGGAATCATTGAAGAATGCCCTATTTTAGCAGCTCCTGATTATAAAAAGGCTTTCCAAATGTTTTCCTTTGCTTCAGAGAATACCATTGCATCTGTCCTATTACAAAAGGATGATGAAGGAGATGAAAGGCCAATTGATTTCTTTAGTAAATCACTACAAGGGGCAGAAATGAAGTATACTATCATGGAGAAACATGATTTTTCTTTGGTCAAAGCCACAAAAATCTTCAGCCCTATATTTTGAGTTCTAAAGTCATTGCTTATGTTCCCCATACCATGGTTAAGGATATCCTATCAGAGATGGAAATTTCAAGAAAAGATGTCGATGGGTAAATAAGTTACAAGAATATGACATGGATATCCAAACTACAAAAATTGGTTAGAGGTCTGGGCCTAATAAAGCTTATGGCAAAGAGCAACCTACAAACAGTTGAGGTAAATGAAGTTGAAGAAGAAAGGTTGAATATCCTTGAAAAATTGATAAATTTTGAATGGTACAAGGATATTATTTTTTATCTCAAACATCTATAGTGCCCTGAGTATTTAAGTAAGAATAAAAAAGAGCACTTAAGTTAGCCTCCTATAAATACATCATCACTAATTATGGGTTAGCTTGGAAGAACCCTGAGGGAGTTCTTTTGAGATGTATCACTGAAGATGAAGCCCCAAAAATAATTGATGATTTCCATGGAGGAGTTTGTGGGGGGAATTTTTAGGGAGAGTAACAACCCATAAGATCTTAAGGGTTAGTTACTGGTGGCCAACTCTTTTCAAAGATACAACTTTGTTGGTTAGGAAGTGTGAGAGTTGTCAGCATTTTTCAGGGAGATTAAAAGCTTCAGGATCCCTCCCATTGTAGCCTATATCAATTGAAGCCCCTTTTAAGCAGTGGGGGATGGAATTCATTGGGGAGATTTCTGATTCTTCAAGTGTAGGCCATAAGTGGATATTAGTGGCCATAGATTACTTCACCAAGTGGGTGGAGGCAATCCCCATAAAGAAGGAAACCCACCAAATTGTCATGGATTTCATTCTAAATTATATCATTTGCAGATTTGGAGTACCTGCCAAAATAGTTGTTGATAATGCCATGAGATTTCAAGCTAAACCTTTGGTGGCTATGTGTCAAGAATATGGGATCAATTTAATGTATGCATCAAATTATAATCCCCAAGGTAATGGATAGGCAGAATCGAGCAACAAAAATTTATTGAAAATAATCAGAAGAACCTTGGAAGTAAACAAATAAAAGTGGGGTGAGTAGTTGAAATTTTTGTTTGGGATGATAGAATCACTGTTAAAAGAGCTACTAGAAAAATCCCATTTGAATTGGTATATGGAACTCAAGCTCTACTTCCCTTGCATATGCAATTATCTTCTTACCAATTTATCCAACAATTAGAGGACCAGAGGTCAATCCCTATGATGCTCGTATAAATCAAATTATGGAATTGGATGAGAAGAGAAGAGAGTCCCACCAAAGACATGTGAAGTTCAGGGAGAAATTGAAGAATATATTTGATAAAAAGGTGAATCCAAGAGCTTTCAGTGTGGGAGATCTAGTGCTACTATGGGATAACAGACATGAGGATAAGGGAAAGCATGGAAAGTTTGATGCATTATGGATGGGCCCTTATTCTATTGACATTCGGATTAGAGAGCACACATTTTTCCTAAAATACTTAGATGGGGAATTGCTTGAGTTTCCTATTAATGGCAGGCACTTGAAACATTTCCTTGATTGATTTCTCATAATCAAGACATGCACCATTGTACAATGTATAGTCTTTTGTTTTTGTTCTATTTTCGTGTTTTTCTGTTTCATTTTTCATGGTCCCTAGTGATCAGTTTTTGTTTGTTTCTTAGTTTGTCTTGGGGATTTAGTTATTTATTTTCTTCTTTGCAAGCTTTGTCTTGACTCCATTTCCCAATGGATATTTTTGCACATGGTCTATTGTTCTAACAACACTCGTAGGAGTTCCCATCCCCAAAAGCAGTCTATGTTAGTGCTCAATCTAATCTCACCCTGTTTGTTCAAAAAATGTCTCAATCCACATGGTTTGAAATTATTTCTGTCTCCCTATATGGATTCATAGAATATTTCTCCTTCATTTGGTTTCCATGGTTAGTCTTTCCATTGGTCGAGGATCACATTGAGTCCAAATATTATTTTTCGTTTCTCTGTCCATGAGAAATAATTTGTAATTTGGGCATGAATTTGGGTTTTCCCCTTCCTTCTATTTTTCCACAGTCATGTTTTCCCTATCAATTTTTGTCCCAACATCCGTGGAAACATGGTCCTTTCTGATTGGATGTGGCTCGATGGGTCTTTTTGTGAAACTTGTCACATTTGTAAAAAATACCAAATTGGCCTTGTGGCCTCGATAGTATCTAATTAGTTATTCAACAAATATGAAGT
The DNA here is from genome assembly GCA_018340775.1 of Taxus wallichiana var. yunnanensis. NCBI lineage: Eukaryota > Viridiplantae > Streptophyta > Pinopsida > Cupressales > Taxaceae > Taxus > Taxus wallichiana. Next base: position 297,560,902 of record CM031243.1, on the reverse strand, counting down.
GGCAGGGAAAAAGTATTACTTTGACCTCGAAGAAGGACATGTGGTAGTTTTTCAAGTTATAAGTGGGAGACGAGCCACAGGAGAATTTTGTAGTTTTTTGCCTTTTTGTACGAGGGAGAAAAGTTATGAAATAATCCACAACTCTGCTAGGGCCCACATCAAAAGTTAGAAGTGGAGAGGTCGGTTGCGGGACATTTTGAGACTCTCAAGCCCACTTCAACTCAAATCTTGTCCACATGGAGGGCCTATGCTCATTTGAAATTCACCTCTAAGTTTGACCTTTAGAGTTGTGCCAAGGAGACACGTGGAGGCTTCCGCTGGCTCCTCTTTATAAGACTATTTAAGTGTCCGATGCAACTTTATTGGACCCATGACACGTGGAAGGCCCACGATTGTTTGGGAGTATTTTTAAGCCTCATACCAAAAGAGCGTCGAAGGGACATGTGGAGGTCTCCACTCACTCTGTCCATACTTAGAATTTTTCAGTGGTGGATGCATTTTTGTTGAGTTCTAGACACATGGAGGGCCTATGCTTACTTAAGGATCCGCCTCTAGGTCCTACCCTTGGAGTTGTGCCAAGGAAACATGTGGAAGCTTTTGATGGCTCCTCTCTATACTTAGACTTCTCAAGCAACTTTCTTAATCCCAGGACTTGTGGAGGGCCCACTCCCATTTAGGGACATTCCCCAATTTTACTTTTGAAAGATCTCCATGGAGACATGTGGAAGTTTCCGCTCACTCTACCCTTTCTTGGAATTTTCAATGGCAAAAAAACTTTCTTAGACCCTTGGCATTGGCACCTTCCATTGGTCCCTAAATTCTTTCAACAACTTTTCTAGGCTGAGACATGTGGTGAGCCCGCACTTGTTTGGGTTCTCCGCTTTAAGTCTCCATATCAAAAGTACGTTGAAGAGACATGTGGAAGCTTTTTTTGTCTCCTCTTTGCACTTGGATAACTTTCACTCACACTGCATGAATGTAGGTACCCATGCAAAGGAAATAATTTCTCAAGGTGTATTCTCAAGGGTGAAAGGGATTGCTTGTCAGATCCAGCCATATGGAGCCACCTGAAAATGATCAAAAAGGGATTTCTTGCATGACAGAATGAAAGAATGATTAAGAATATTGTCAAAAATTATGATATGGCATCCTAGTCATAGTTGAGGGTCTAAGAAATGTGATCAATTCATGATTTATCCACCGGAAGCTTTGGGTGTAAATTTTTTAAACATCACTTTCTGAGACAAATTTGTAACAAGAAAAGGATTCCTTGAATATTCTTCTTTTTGGGGGGAAAATTTTGGATGAGTGAGCGAGTGAATTGTATAAATGCAATGAGAATACTCTTGTAAAAGGTTGGGGGTTTAATTTTTATGAGAAAATTTGAGAAATCCCATCTTCCTGAGAGACCATCTAAGAAACTCTGTTAATTTCTTGTGTTTTAGATTTCAATCACGTCAAGATGGTTGTAAGTGTACAACCATTGACAAGCTCTGAGATTGTTCAAGAAACTTTCCCTATTGATGAATCTAATAAATCTCAAATTAATTTGTGTTGATCTTGGGAAAAATTGTGTCTACTTTTATTTCAGAATGTCTTTCAAATAGTTTTTCTTGTTCCTATTGCAATCTTATATTAAAATCTCTCCGAATCACACAAGATCTTGTCCATGTGTTAGTATTTTGGCATTTGAAATTTCATTATGAGAAGAGCTTTCATCTGGTAATGAAATAAACAATTTAAAATCATTTTACTTCCACTATGTTGATAAAGATTATTTGTAAGCCTATGAGTGTATCTTAGGCGTGATGAACCAGGGTTGTTAATGTTTAATTGAGTCTTTAGCTCAAGCCTTTGTGTTGAATTCTTAAAGATTGTGTGAAACCGTGCAGATCTATGCCTCCATTGACGCACACACCTTCTAGTTGAAGGAATATTTTGGCTATTCTGAAGCATTCTATCTGTTAGTTTTCCAATTTTTGTAAAGGTTCTCAAAGATCTAGTGAAATCAACTTCATCTTGCTTAATTCCCCACCAAAAATTTCAAATAACCATGAATCCTACCTGAAGTACCCCTGTTTGTGCTATGTATCCACAAATGAACAAATTCTACTACAAAAATATATAGAAGCAAGTAGGTTTTAAGTGTCTTTAGTAACTTAAACCTTGTTCAAAAATATCTCCATTCTTTAGAAGTGATAACTCGTGAGAGTTAAATTGTGGTGTATTGATCATATTTTCTCAAGGTTCCCCTAAAAATTGTGCAAAGAAGGATCTCTTCATGTCCTTCACCAACAGAGGTTACAAAATGGGTCCTCTCACCCTAGTTGAAAGGAATGACCTAAAGTAGTGAGGATAGATCAAATCCTTAATGAAGGTGTTATCCATTTCTCCAACGCCCGAGTGACAAAGAGCCAGCTGAATCCCTTCCCCAACTACAAAATGACTTATACCATGATTTTTTTTCTTTGAGTATCTTTTTCAATCTGTGATGCTGCTTGGATTCCAAGGGAGAATTAATTTGGATACCAATAGACTGAATGTAAAGATTGAGCAAGTTAATCCATCAATGGAAGTAAGGCTCTTAATCATGTCTTATATGATTAATACTATTCAAAATATGGTGTAAATTTTTGAAGGTGGGAGCTTGGTGCTTTTTATATATTTGTATTTGGAGAAAGCTTCCATCCCGGTGCATGTGGGAGTGAAAGGATAAAGTAGATTAATTATTGTTCATCATGATTAGTGAAATTAACAAATGATTAGCATTTGAGGTGCCTTAATTAAGCAATTAGGGTCAATTAAGAGATTAGGATAAGATTTTAAATCCTTTTGAGATGTGTTTGAGGAAAAGGGGTGATTTTGAATGGTTGGAAGAGGGGTATTAACCAATAAGAAGGTTCATTAATTAAATACAAGAAATAAATAGTATTAATTAGCTAATAATCACTAATTAATTGCTCGGAAGAGGATAATAACTAATAATGTGTCATCATTGGCATTCAAAATGTGATAGAGGATAGTCAAAAATCATCGTTAATTAACCAAAATATAAGGAAATGTTATTTAATTAGCGAAATCATTAATTATAACGAAATGGTAAGAATGAGGGTAATTAGTGCATTTTCAAAAATAAAACTTTGAAAGTGGATTTTCGGTGTATACGGTAGCACATGGTGAAGGCACATTTTCATGTACCATTGCACCTTTGTAAAGAGACATGAGGTACACAAATATGTTACCCAACCCCATTTAGCCTCCGTCACCAATATGATCATGTGCTTACCAGCTAGCCCCCATTGACTGCTTCTTTGACTGTGCACTCACCAACCTCCACATACGTGACACTTGTCCTCACACCAGAGCGGGGAACATTTTCTTGCACCATTTTTCCATTTTGCAAAGGGATTAAAGGTACATAAAAAAATTTCCCACCCTTATTATACCTTTTGGTTCTCAATGTGACCGTCAACTGACCCTAGGTGCTTCCGTTCACCCCCTCACTTAAGTTGCACAACGAATGAATATGTGACAAGTTTCAAGCTAAGGGTGAGGTGTAATATCATGTCCCCTTGAAATATTTGTAAAGGATGAAAGGGACATAAAAATGTTCACCATCCTTCCCTCTCTCATTCCAAGCCTATAAATACTAACACAACCATTTTTTCATCATTTTTCCCCCACACCTCCAAACGCTGTCGAAATCCTGTCAAGTTTTATCCATGAATTAAAACCAAATTTTTTGTACTTGAATAAATCCATTAAATCCTCCTCAATATAATAACAAAAAAATCTAAAAAGAATGGATCAAAATGGAAGAAAAATTAATATTTTTACCAAAAATTGTGGAGTCTCCAAAATGAAAAATCTTCATATCTTACAAACTACAAGTCAGAATAAAATGTCATATTTTGCATTCATATAGACTTCCAAGTGCCTTGAAGATCCCAGAGAATTTTTTTCATGCACATCCCATTTTTTCCACTGGAAAAATCCCATTTCCTATAGCAAAAAAAATTAATTTTTAAAATCTTCCAAACTAGCAATCGGGTGAAGCTAAAATTCCAAAGGAGCACTATTGGGAAAAAAATCCACATAAAAGAATTTTGTTCCATCACAAATTGAGTACTAGAGACCCACTTACTAAAAATAGTAAGACTTCATACATGAGTGGCTACTTTTTTGGCTAAGTCGTTACTGAAGAAATTGCAATGAAAACGATGTACATTCGGGAGGAAAACGAGATCGGTTTGATTGGTCATCCTAGAAAATGGAAAAAATCACCACTTACTAAAAATAGTAAGTCTCCCATATAGGTACCTGCTATTTTTAATAAGTCACCCTAGAAGAGAAACTAGAGAAATAATAGTGTACAAAAGGGTAGTGATATAGGAAAATCTCATTTGTGCAGTCAATTTGGGAAAAAATCATCATTTACTAAAACTAGTAAGTTGTCTTCTAGGAACTTACTATGAATAGTAAATCATTCCAAAAATCAATTTTCATAGGAGTGAATGGAAGAGCAACCATTTAGGTCAAAATCATCAGTTAGGGACCAAAGAGGCATTTTCTGACACTTACTAAAAATAATAAGTTGCCTTTTCAAAATATAGTAAGTGTCAAGGAAAAATGAAGTCCAAATTCATAGGGACGAATACGACACGTAACCTCTCATATGAGTACTCTAAGGTGGGTGATAGTGATGTCAAATATATGGATCTTTATGATCTAAAGTCCTATATGCTAGGTGAATAAAGAGGGAACATCGAGGAAAAAGTATACATAAGAGGATTATTTGTAGCTATTGAGCATCCTGTGTCCATACAAAGCACTCGGATGGTCTTGGCCTATTCAAATAAATATAAAACTGATATAGCATAATCTGAGTAGACAATGAAATAGTCATGGCAGCTATCAATCCTAGATCTATCTCACTTACATTGCAAATTCCCACCTCAACCAATATGGCAATCATCACAAAGGAGAAAGTTATGAAAGAGTGGAACAACACAGATGCCTATTTGCATGACATTTCCCTAGGTTCATGGATGAAGAAAGGGAGAAATCCTTCCAAGATGTTATTATCCAAAATCACTCCCCTAGTTATTTGGACAACTCACATCTCCATTCTAGATTTGAAGGTTCTACTTTGCAGTTGCATGTACTTCATTTGTTTCATTATTCCTCTCTTCCGCACTTTCCATCCTTTCCTTTTCCTCTTTGTTTCATTCTTCTCTCACACACACTCTTCTTGCCAAGTAGTCCATACACCTTGTGCACACCTTAGACTTGTTTCCAAAATTATCTAAGTCTATGGTATTCTCCACATGCCCCCTTCCTGCTTCTACACATTACCTTGTAATAGTTGTGCTTTTACCATGTGTTTCTCTCACAGTGTTTGTCTGTTTCATCCATGTATGTTACCTTTGTGCACTCTTTCCCTCTATTTTCCTTTTGTGCCCTCATCTTCCACATACATCTTATGCCTTCTTATGTGCCCTTCTGTTCCACTTGTTATGTATCATAATTTATGAATGCTACATGTACCAATCAAAGCATGTCAATTGTGTGCCAATTCTTGAAGACAAATCATTGATTAACATGTGGCAGAAATGAAAAAATCAGATACATAGTCTCGCTGGTCATTTCAATCAATTAGTGTGCACACCACCTATCATTAGACTTTTGAAAACCATACATTTTTCTACGAAAGCTCGACACACACATTATCAATCTCATGTGAAATCTGCTAACATGGGATCGAGTGTAGAGTATTCAAATTCAAATTTTAGTGGGATTTGGTAGGTGAGAAGCTAGAAAATGTATTTCTAGCCATTGATGTATAGATCTCATTGTTCTATCCACCCAATTTGATATGGATCTTTCCTCCTTCCTTCTCCTACATGCCAAATAGACATGGGGAAGCACATTTACCATATTAGTAGACATATTTTTAGGAATTGAATGTTTGTTGTTGGTGGTTGTGATTCAAAATATGAGTTTTCCCTCCTTCTCCTCTTCTTATCTCATCGATTCATCTATAAATGTAAGAGCATGGCTCATTGTAAAGGGTTGGATATTTTGGATCCTCTAGCATTTGCTAAGGACTCTATATCTTTGTATTTTGAGTTGCAGACCTCTAGATCTGGTTCTTGCATGTGGATATCGGCCTCCAGACACCATTGTAATCAACTATGAATTTTTGGAAGTACTAAAAGCATTTTTATGGCTATTCTCTGCTGAACGTGATTGTATCCTCCTTTCTTTCCTCTCATTTTTATTGTGTGCTTTCTATGCCATTCTAAATTCCTTATAGTTCCCTTTTTTTGTTGTGTCTCATGGAATCAATCGTGTGAATACATTCTAGTCTATGCTGCGAATGAATAGCCTCCACTTATGCTTTATCCCTTACATCCACTCAAAACAGATAATGTTCATCCCACTTTATCTCGGTGTTATTTCTTCCTTATTTTTATATTTCCATCTTTGTTATCCTTTTATTCCTAGTCCCTTCGCATTATTAGGTTAGGTTTCACTTTCAACATTAGGAGTAGCGGTGACACAAGAAGTTGAGGAACTAGCCTTCTCTACAAGTCTACCTCAAGCGCGCAAGGTCCCACAACTTGGAGACAATCCCATTATTGACTCAAACAGCTTAGTTCTTTTAGATCTGAGGCATGGGTGTAATTTTTCAACCAACAGGTTTCTAGCATCTTTGGTGGGACTGGCATTGAAAGATTAAATTTCAGCATCGCTAAGTTTTGGTGTGTGAATTAGCAATTTTCAGCCTTTGGAGGCTTGTTCTAACACATTTGATGATGCCCAACATCTAGATCTACCGCTTTCAATAGTTCTAAGCTCCTTTCATGAGAAGAGTGCATACAAGACAAAGCACAACAACTAAAGCATCTTTCAGTATCTACATCTATCTCCAAGGAGATTAAGAAGCATAACACCCGTGTTCACATCCCAATCTCCAAAGACATCACAAAAATTCCACTCCTCCTCATAACATACCTATACACCCTTCCATGGAAATCCATCCACCTCCTCCTCCAAGAATCTTTGTCATCTTCACTAGTGGAATCCCTCTCAATCTCAATGTGCAACATGATATGCCAAAGATCCACACTCAATAATATACCATACTTCACTGGTGAGAATCAAGTCACCCCTATTGAGCATATCTAGGATGTTGCAAATGTGTGCTCTGTCTATCTAATCACGCACAATGATGTAGTAGTCGGGATTTTTTAGCCTCATTTAAAGGTGCTCCAATGGTACAAAGGCCGGAGACTTGCATTTATTAAACACAGGGATGAGCTTGAGTACTACACTCTATGTAACTATTTCAAAGATAAATCGGATCATCTATCACTTTGGTGGAAAAGCCGACTATAACAAATAGGTTGTCCAATGAACAAATGACCATTTTCAATATCAAATTCTAAAGACTTGGGATATAATCCCTCAAGTGGTAAGGCCTACAACCCAACATGCTTTCTTGTATTATCTAAGGGATTTAAATAGTGACATCTCAGTCATGATTCAATCCATGGGGGTATGACCTTACTGTTATATATAATATTGCAATAAGGGAAGAAAATAGTCTCATCCAGCATGAACGTTAGCTCCTAGACCTCCCATACCCTTGTTCCCGAGAGACTTCTCCAATGCCCTAGCCTTATATTGCTCTTGTTCCTATGCACAACATGTAATCAACTACATCCATGTCTTATTCTCCCACACAAAAAAGGAGGATGAAGAAATGAAATCCCTGATTAGAAAATTTTCAAACAAATTTATATCCTTGGAAACTTAGCGGTGAAGCCTTTAAAGCAAAATTCTAATAAGGTGCATAGCTAAAACAATCAGCCTTAACATAATTAGTATGGAAACCAGAGATATGGGAAGAACAAGAAAAATGATAGATGACATGTTAACGTGTACCTTCCCTTCTTACAAGTGGTCCCTCCAACAAAAAATCTCTTCCAATGCCCATCACAAGTCAAGTGCTAGTTCTAGTTCGAATAACATGGCTCAAGAGTCAAAATGGTGTTTTCCTTGCAACATGCCTCACATTCAATATCACTGTGTCAATTCCTTCCACGTGTAAGCCTATATGATCTAGAATTCTTCTAACTATGAGCCTTCCACAAGCACAAGTGATCCTAAGAATCAAGAAAAGACATAGGATCCTCTTGAGGCCAATCTAATGTTATTTGAAATTAAGGACTTATATGTATTCAATCAAGTTGCAGATGATGTAAATAGACCATGCGCATAGGTTGCTAACAACACGAGATATAATAAGTGTATGCTTGAGTTTGGCGCACAAGTCTCAATTCTTGCAACGTAAGCCAATCCTCATAAACAAAGAGATGCAACCAATTCATCTAGTAGTAAATTCAAGTAGGCTCTTACGTGTGAAGTTCCACACAATGTTCCTTCTTAAGTAGCGCGCACCCCTCTTTTGATAGGTCAAACCTCTACTCCAGCTAAATCCCCTATCTTTACACCTAAACAATTAAAAATAGATCCTATTGTGCCCTAAATGAACAATTCAATGGGTCTTCTATTCATTATTGTGGACCAAATGAAGAAGACAAATATAAATGTCACAATGTGGGATGCCTTGACCATTCCATCTTAGCATGACATGTGGTATGAAGCTTTGCCCAACTTCCACGCACCGATCCAACTACCCAAAAATCACGTACTACTGTCAATATCTTTCAAGAAGAGGAGAAGAAAGTAATTAAGGTTGTCAAAACCCCACCTTTCTATATTTCCTTGATCATAGGAAAACACCTTGTGCACAATTGTATGATTGACTCAGGTGTTAGTACTTCCATCATGCCTAAGAAAATTGTTGATGTCTTAGGTCTTAAGTATAGTCCCTTCTCCAAAGGATTCCTACAACTTGATGGATCAATTTTTACCACTTCGGAAGTCATCAAAGATCTTGAGTTAAATATCCATGCATGTCCAAGCCTCATTATAACTCAAGATGTGTCAATCATTGACCTACCTCCTTTGGTTGCCTTATGTCTATTAAGGGAATTCACTACCAAATTAGGTGGTTACTTGTCTTCATATTGGTCCCATATGATTATCAATATTAGGTATGGTACCCAGTTTACCATAAAATTTGAGCCAATATTTTCCTATCATGTAGATTCATATGACCCATCTCCTCTCCAAGCTAATTTCCTAATTCGAGAAGAGTGAATTTTAGTTTCTCAAGAGTAACTTATTCCTCCTCGTCTACTTGACTTAGTGCTAGATGAGTGGGAAGAAAGGTGTCAGAAATTTGATCCATATGTTGAATATCTTGAAGTTTTTGAAAATATACTTGGCACTTATTGTATTTTTGAAGAAGAAATGGTTTTACCACATGTCTTTGAAGAAAAATGAAGAAAGCGTAGGTCTGCATGGAAGTTATAATTCATGGATCCAGAAGTAGAAGTGACATGAGTGCATGTGTTTTCCTCATTTCTCCCAATGATGAGAATTTATTCTTCACATATAGGTTTCAGTTCACGTGCTCCAACAACATAGCATAATTTGAGGCGCGGGTACATGGTATTCGATTGCGGAAAAGAAATAGAATATGACATTACAATTTTTTTGGGACATAGAACTAGTTATCACCAGGTCACCAAAAATGTGTGATAAAGAATATATTTTGAAGCTTATAAACACAAATTTCAGGACCTCCTTGATATTTTTGATGTTTTTAATCTGTAGGTGATGCCGCACAAGATGAATAAAGAAGCTGATTGTATTACCATGTTTGGTTTGCAATTCTCTCTTGCAAAGGACTTTGTAAAAGGAAACACTCATCATGTCAAGATGGTAATCAAATCATCCATTCCAAACAAAATACTAGCTAGAAATTATTTGATAGTGATGCACATATCATACATTTCATTTATAATGAGGTAGAGTTCTCATCAAGCATGCAAGTTGATTTACATGACAGCTATGGTGACCAAGTGATCCAACTAAAGAAAAATAAGTTTCCTAAAGGGTTGGTCACATTAGAGAAAATATTTATCCCTAATGATGAGTTCAAGGGTGAAGAAAATAATATGTGCATCGCATAAGGAGACTACATTCTAGTAATTATTATGCATGGGAAAGATTTTTTCTCGAAGAAAGCTTGCACGCATAAAGAAAATCAAACCTTCATCTCTCTTTGTAAAAAATATAGTAATATCTTTTCATGGGAGTATGAATACCTTAGGGATTTTACCAAGTTTTTCTCAACACTCCATTGAACTTGATCCCAACATCAAGCCCACTAGATAAAAGTAGAGGTCATTCAATCCATAGATAGAGCCCCTCATGAGGAAATAATTATCTAAACTCATCAAGGATAAGATTATATTTCAAATTAAATACTCTACCTGGGTCGTGAATATTGTTCCAATACATAAGAATAATGGAGAAATCAAAATTTGTGTTGATTTTAGAGATTTGAACAAGGTATCCCTTAAGGATCATTATCATTTTCTTCTATGGAGCATATTCTGTAGACTTGTGGTTGGCACATAGAAATTTTCTATGTTGGATGGGTACTTTGGTTCTAATCAATCCTTTTCAAGGAAGGGGATCAATTCAAAACAATTTTTACCACCAAGTGGGGGACATATGCATACCAGAAGATTCCCTTTGTCTTTCAAATGAAGGTGCAACATTTCAGTGTACCATGGACATTGCATTCAAAGGAAACATCAATGATTTCATTCTATTTTACCTAGATGATATTATTATCTTCTCAAAGAGGATCGCGGATCACATGACACATCTGGAGAAGGTATTTGAGAGAAGTAAAAGTTTGGAGTGTCTTTTAACCCCAAGAAGTGTAATTTTTTTGTGACATAAGGAAAACTACTGGGCCATGTGGTTTCAAAGGATGGCATCACAATTGATCCTAAGAATGTTTCATCCATCCCGGATCTTTCCTTGCTTAGGCGCATAATAAATTCTTGAAGTCCTTCCTTGAAAAAATCAACTTTGTTAGGTGTTTCATTCCTAATTTTGTAGGACTGGTATGGTCCATCACCCTCATGCTCAAAAAGGACACAACTTTTAGGTGGAAAATATAATGAAAGGATACTTTCAACAAGATCAAGAAAGAGATTACTTGCATGCCAACACTCATCAATCCATATTATTCAAAGGATTTCATCCTTTATGCTTATGGAGTTGATGTGAGTTTTGTTGTTTTCCTCACATAGGAGAATAAACAAGGATTGGATCAGCCCGGTGGCTTCCTTCATCGAGACACTCAAGGATTATGAGTTGAAATACAGTCACATGGAGAAACATGTATACACCATCATGTGCGCTCGAAGAAATTCAAGATCATGCTTTCCATAAACCACATCAAGGTGTTAGTTTCTCACTCCATTGTCAGAGACTTCATCATGGGAGTAAAGATCAATGAAAAGAGAATGTGGTGGGTGACCAAAATTATGGAGTATGATGTGACTATAAATCCAAAAAGATGGTTAGAGGTAGTGCACTGCGAAATAGCTTCTTAAGGACACACGAGAATGAATTTGAAACTTCATTATTCCTAGATGAAGATCTCCTACGTAAAGAGCATGAACAAAATAAACCCCATGGTGTGCACAACTTGATGAAGGATATGACCACATTCTTTTCCAAGGGTGCATACCTTCCTATCTAAAAAATCAAAGAGAAGACATCTAAGACTGCAATCTATTCCATATATTTTGATTGATGGCCTTCTCTTCAAAAATAATATTGATGGCGTGTTGTTAAGGTGTATTGATGGTGTGTAGACTAAAATCATGTTAGCATGATTTCATGATGGATTCTCTAGTGGAAACTTCTCTACCAAAATTTAAAAATGAAGATTATAATGGTAGGACTCTTTTGGCCTACCCTATTCCCAGACACATACAAGTGGGTCATAAAATGCAAAGAATGTGCTTTCTTTGCAGAAAGAAGAAATTGACAGCACTTCCCCTCCAACCAATCTAAGTGGATCATCCTTTTGTGCAATGGGATCTTAAATTCATAGGCATGATCAATCCTCCTTCAAGTGATGACCATAAGTGGGTGCTAGCAGCTATGGTTTACTTCACTAGATGGATAGAGGTTATCTTACTTAAGGACTCAACTGAGTCATTCATCCTCACTTTCTCAAAGGTACCATAATAAGGTTTTGCATCCCTCAAAATTTATTTCAGATAATGAAAAATCCTTCCTTGGTACTAAAATCACTGATTGGGATCTTAGTCTTGGTTTATACCTAAAGAATTCCTCCAATTATTACCCTCGGGGTAATAGTCTGCAGTAGAGTCAAAAAATAAGAACCTAATCAGAATCATGAAGTGGACAATGAATATCTTCCGTAAGTAGTGGCATAAAAAGGTCTCACATGCACTCTGGGTAGATAGAATCATGACAAAGAAGGTAATAGGTACTTCACCTTACAAGATTTTCTATGGCAAGGTAGCTAGAATCCCTTTATCTCTAGATTTTCATTCATTATTTCTTTCCTAACCGTTAGAGTTTGAGGGTATAGACCAAAGAGAAATCATAATGGAAGACCTGATTGAAATTGAAAAATTAAGGAAATTTGTCATGATCAAGCTAGAACAACATCAACATTCAACAAAGAAATGGTTTAATATAAAGTCTAGGCCTTGATATTTTGAAGTTGGGGACTTAGTATTAATATGTGATGCTAGACAGAGCCAAACCAAGGCATCATTCAAAGTTTGATGTACTTTGGAGTGGCCCATATGTTATCAGTTCTTACAAGAAGTCTAACTCTTTCAAGTTATCTCATCTTGATGGAGGTGTGTTGTCAATACCATTCAATGGGGTTTATCTCTGGCCCTTCCATTAATCTTGTTCATCATCTTGTATATATATTAGAGTAGTTTTAGTTCCTCCAAGTGTGTTACACACACGTCATTTTCTTTGTACATATTTCTTTCTTCTTGTGTGCTTTTTGCACACACTTATTTGTTTCTTCCTTAATGTCAGTCATCTTCCAAAAATTTCAACAATCTTGCAAGGCTCAACATAGTTCATAAATGTTTCATCAAGTGACTTAAGGGGAAGTTCTTTAGGGTTTCGAGATCAAAATATCATGACTACATAACAAACTCCATGTCCAATGGATGCTCTAGGATACTGATCTCCTTCATTTAATAGGAAGATGGCCATGAAATTCACCAAACTGTTATCCAAAATAGCCCCCCTAGTTATTCAAACAAATTACATCTCCATTTTAGATCTCGAAGGTTCTACTTTGCAAGTTGCACAAACTTTAGTTATCTATTTCACACATTTCCTTAGCTATGGTTCCTCACGTGCTCATGCACGTTATGCCTTTCTTGAACACTTTCCATCCTTTACTTTTCCTTTTGTTCCATTCTTCCCTAAAAACACTCTCTATGCACTCTTCTTCCCAAGTAGTTCAAACACCCCGTGTGCACCTTATACTTTCTTTCAAAAATTAGATAAGTCCCTAGCATTCTCTGCGTGCACCCTTCCTTGCTACTACACATTACCTTATAATAGTTGTTCCTTTACCATACATTTCTCCCACATGTGTTTTTCTTGTTCCACCCACATGTGTTACCTTTACATGCTCTTGCCCTCTGTTTTCCTTCTACACTCTCATCTTTCGCATGCATCTTGCACCTTCTTATACACCCTTCTATGCCTTATGTTATGTATCCGAATTTGAGTGTGTTATATGCAACTATCAAAGTGCACTATCTAGGCACAAAATCCTAAAGATAAATAATTGATTAACACATGGTAGAAACAAAAAATCGATGCATAGTTGGCGAGTCCTTTCAATCAATCAACACACGTCATGTGTCACTAGACTTATGATAGCCATAAATTTTGCTATAGGGCTCGACACACATGTTCCCAATATCATTTGAACTTTTTTGACATTGTGTTGATCAAAAATACTTGTCAAAGATCAAACAAGGAATCCACGTGGGATAGAAGGCCAAGATCAAAGGTGTGGAGGGACAGGAAGGATGCACGCATTGAAGGCAAGTTCAGATTTTAGGACTTCGGTGATTTTGAGCATAGAGACCTATTTTTAGAAGATGGCGTGCGGGACACATCAACGATGCAGAGATGTGCATGCCATGCATTTTCTATATTTGGAGAAGTGGTTCAAAGTGTCTATGTATGAAGACTAGCTAAGAATAGAATCAACACTTCAGTTATCTGTAAGAGGACTATAGATATTGCACTTACATGTGTGGCTATAATTGTAAATGGCATGTGGCTATCAATAACATGTGACCTATTTCTGGAATAGATAAGCGGTGAAGGGTGATTCCCCACCCTATATATATAATGTTAGGTGTGTAGAAGGGATAGATTACAAGGAGCGATGTATGTATGATTATGGATGTATGAATCTGTCTCGATCCATACATGCCTTGATATAGATTGTCAGTACTGTAAGGAGCTTCTATATTTATAGATGGAAGATATTGGCTGAATCTAAGTGTCATTCTATGTAATTGAGTAGTGCATGTTATTAATTCAATGATGATTACTATTTAAGCTTGTTATTTCATAGATCTATGGGTAGCATGCACTATAGAATGATGGACTAGTTATGAATGTATATGTTTCTTCCTTCATCATGCTAACATCCTATTACAACAACCCTAAAGAGGGACTTGGTACCTTTGCATGCTTCGGGTGAGCGCTCAGTCTAGGCTGAGTGATGTGCCAAGGATGACTAGGGTGTTATCTTGTAAATTCTAGGTTGCATCTTTGGTTCCATTACCGGGACCTCTTTTTCATTTGGTTTCAGGATGTTTCATGATGAAGACATACCGGTTAACTCTAGAAAGTATTGAGGAATGGATACATGATTTGGAGGAAGAATATGCATGAAGGTTCAGCAGTGGATCTGATTTTAACGCACGCACTTGGGAAGAACAGGACCTGTATGATAGCTTATATGAGATATTTTCTCTATCTTTCTAGCAGAGATATACAAGTGGCTTATTACTTATGCATCTCAGTGGAATTGGAGGTATCACGCACTTGTCTGGACTAGTGTGGTGGATACATGGTTTTGTGGTGTTCTAAATAGTTATATTTTAGAATATTCAATTTCGATTACTCATGTCCGAGGTAGATGAATTCTTGTTTTTTTGCGGTATCCAAGAGGAACATATTTGCATGGTATTCTACCGGTGATCAAGATCTTAATGGTAACATTGAACCTAGAGAGTAAACCGATGGATAACTAAAAGTTTCACCACACGTGAAGGCGGAATAGGTTTGGTATTGAGATGGTAGACCCAGTGGCAAAAAAGTAGAGAGAGGAAAGGTATCTTAAGTATAATGAGGAGCATGAGAGAGAAATAGAGAAGCAACATTCTACTGCAGAAATTATGGCATTGAGGAGAGAGTTGGCTTGAGAAGGATTTGCAGCTCATGTAGAAGATGTGGAGCTAGAGCATCAGGAACTCCCACAACTTGGAAAGCATGGTAGATATTTCTTCTCGGCCTCACACAAAATCGCACCAAGTAGAGACTACTCGGGCCACAGAGGCACACATCTTAATCCACTTGGTGACCTAGCCTTTGCGCTTGGTTTTTTAGTATCTAGTATGATAAGTAACCAGAAAACTAACTTGGGAAGTAGGAAAGTGGGAGTAAGTCAAGGATCAAGTACATCAATGGCAGGATAGATAACTTCAATTTCATTTGGAGGAGCATTCTTAGGTGCATCATCCACATAAAATGTGAGCATGCAGAATATTGGATTCACCTCTAGAAGTGGAACTACTTCACATATTGTATGGGTTCTGTATGGTACTACTATTAGAGCATAAAGGAGTACATCTACAGACCCTATTCCAACTACATGTGGCATGTTTTGGAGGGTGAAATAAAAGAGGAGTATCCAGAGCTAATACTACAAACTGATACAAAGGATGTTGCTTAAATAACCTCATATAAATTATTTATTTATCCACATTCTTCATTATTATTCTTAAATTGTTATTCTTTCGTTCAAATTTTTGGAGATACCCATTGTCGAGACAACAATGAGATTAGTGTGGGGTAATGTTGATCAAAAATACTTTTCAAAGATCACACAAGGAATCCACGTGGGATAGAAGGCTAAGATCAAAGGCGTGGAGGGACAAGAAGGACCCACGTGCGGAAGGAAAGTTCAAATTTCAAGACTTAGCTAATTTTGAGCATAGAGACCTATTTTTAGAAGATGGCGTGTGGGACACATCAACGATGCAGAGATGTGCATGCCATGCATTGTCTATATTTGGAGAAGTGGTTCAAAGCATCTATGCATGAAGACAAACTAAGAATAGAATTGACACTTTAGTTATCTGTAAGAGGACTATAGATAGCGCACTTGCATGTGTGGCTATAATTGTAAATGGCATGTGGTTATTAATAGCATGCAACCTATTTCTGGAATAGATAAGTGGTGAAGGGTGAGTCCCCACCCTATATATATATATATATATATATATATATATATATGATGTTAGGTGCATAATATGGAGAGATTACAGGGAGTGGTGTATGTATGATTCTGGACATATGAATGGGTGTATCAGATCCATACGCACCTTGATATAGATTGACAGTACTATAAGGAGCTTCTATATTTATAGATGGAAGATATTGGTTGAATCTAAGTGTCATTCTGTGTAATTGAGTAGTGCATGTTATTAATTCAATGATGATTACTATTTAAGCTTGTTCTTTCATAGATTTGTGGGTAGCATGCACTGTAGAATGATGGACTAGTTATGAATGTATATGTTTCTTCCTTCATCATGTTAACATCCTGTTACAGCAACCCTAAAGAGGGACTGGTACCTTTTTGTGCTTCGGGTGAGTGCTCAGTCGAGGATGAGTGATGTGTCAGTGTGACTAGGGTGTTATCTTGTAAATTCTAGGTTACCTCATGTGGGCTACAATGTAGAGTATTCAAATTCAAATTTTAGCTAGATTTGGAAGGTGAGAAGCTATAAAATGTTTTTCTAGCCATTAATGTGTAGATATGATTGTTCCAACCACCCGATTTGATATGGATCTTACCTCCTTCATTCTCCTACATGATAAACATACATGCGGAAGCACATTTTATAGATTAACATGCATATTTGTAGGCATTGAATTCTTTCTATTAGTGGTTGTGATTCAAAATATAAGTTTTCCCTCCTTCTCCTCTTCTTCTCTTATTGATTCATCTATAAATGTAAGAGCATGGCCCATTGTAAAGGGTTCTACATTTTGGATCCTATAGCATTTTCTATGGACTCTGTATCTTTGTATTTTGAGTTGCAGACCTCTAGATCTATCTCTTTTATGTGGATATTGGCCTCAGACACCATTGTAATCAACTATGCATTTCTGAAGTAATAAAAGTGTTGTTTTGTGACTATTCTCTACCTTAACGTGCTTATATCCTCCTTTATTACCTCTCATTTATATTGTGTGCTTGTTGTGTCATTCTAAATTCCTTGCAGTTCTATTTTTTATTGTGTCTCATGGAATTGATCATGTGAATATAGTATGTTACTGCTGTCTGCATGACTAGCCTCCCCTTATGTTTTATCCTCGCATCTACTTAAAACAGATAGTGTTCATCCCACTTTATTTGGTGTTATCACCTCCCTTAGTTTTAGTTTTCTAAAAAAAAATTCCTTTATCCCCTGGTCCCTTGGCATTTTTATCTTAGGTTTCACTTTTAGCATTAGAAGTAGTAGTAGAAGTGTAAGTAAGTTGAGGAATCAAACTTCTTGGAGGTCTTTCTCAAGCGCACAAGGTACCACAACTTGGAGATAGTCCCATTTTTAATGAAATAGCTCATTTCAATCATATATAAGACACAAGTGCAATTTTTACAACCAAAAGATGTCAAAAACACTCTCAAGATGTGAATTTCATGAAGGCTATTCGAGATGCAATCACTCTCCTTAGTAAGGTAATGGGAGAAGCAAGTACGAGGGATTTTCAAGATTGACAATGCTCTTAATTCTAACCATGAATGAAAGAGATCGAGAAGATAGCTTGGGGAAGATAATCGGTGAAAATTTACATCTCCAATTTCTCTTAGTACCCATGATAAAAAGTTCCAGATGACTTCCTATTTTTTCTATCTTATCGCCAATTCGAGGTCATTCAAGGGATTTTCCCTCGTGAAAAACATCTCTGCTAAAGTCCCAACATTTGAGAAACTCCCTCAATTGGTGTTGAGATAAATTCACCAATATTTCACCCGTTTGAACCATGATTTGATGATGTTTGTTGTCGAAATTTGGAAGGTGATTTGGAGGTGAGAATGTCACCATAGGCAGCATCCCTGATCAAAAGATATGGCTCCTATTTCATCCAATTTTCCACTTTCTCCTACATTCGAGTCTTTGGATTTGATCAAGCCCCACTAAGGTTACCTAGGTACCTTAGTGATCAAATAATGTTATTTGAGCTCTACATGTAGCTTGCATAGGTGAAAAACAAACTCGGAACCAAAAGAAGAAACTTGTCTCATTCCCCATCTCCCTCGGGGTTTTCACGTGCAAGAATGTAAATGATGCATCCCACCTAGAGATGGCCTTTGCACACCTAACTATGCACCAGTATATTTCTAGCAAAAAATTTAAGAATATTGGGCCAATTGTGTTGATGAATTCAATGTGCTATAGAGGGACTATATGAGGATGAGAGTTGGTGAAATAAAGAATTATCGGTTCCCATGGTACAAATATAGTTTGTAGGATGATGGAACTAAAATTTGTGACCTGAAGTATGAAGCATTCAAGACTTCCCCTTTACCCTAGGTGAATTGGCATGTTCACGAGTATAGAGACATCATAGAAAAAACATGCAAGGTAATCAAGAGAATGAGGGAATGGTTCTAGAGAAAAATCTATTTCCATTCAATCATGAAGTATCCCCACATCTAAAAAATAATCTTCACAATAGTTATCATCTAAGTTGGTGGAGGTTTCTTCAAGTTCGAGCCACTCAGAATGAGATCAAAGAAAAATACACAAGGTAAAGGCTTCCTCTCATGAGAATTCATCCAAGAGATTGAGAATAGAAGAAGATACGATTATAGAAACATGAATTTTGAAGAGGAAATAGTTCGAATCTATTTCTGAGCTTCCACAAGAGGTCTCACCTCTTGTTAACTCTATTTCCTCTCCTATATAGGAAATATCTCCCCCACATGTGTAGGGAAAAATTGATATGTCGATTGTAGATACTAATTCTGATGAAATGTTCCCTTGGATGAAGGAGACAATTTCACAAGACACACATACCGTCCAATAGGTCATTGTCCCTAATTTATCAGCAATAGCATCTTTGGCTAAGGGAAAGAAAATAAAATTTTCTCATGTAGCCTCACACTTTTATAGTGGATAAAAAGGTGAATAATATATTGAGGTATCGACCCAAGGTGATCAATCTAATGAATGAAATGAAAGCTGGTGAATTACTGAGATGAGTAAAATTCCACTTTGAGATTAGCTACTCATGAAGGATATTTGTACATGTACCAATAATCTTCCACTCACTTTGTGGAAATAATTCAAGAGTATAAGAAAAGGATCGAAGATCTAAAAGAACAGGTACAAAATATTTCATCATGTGTAAAACACCTACTGGATCCAAGTGCTTCTATAATCACTATTGAGGAAGTTACACCAATAAACAACTTCAATTGAGAGTCCCTAAAGAAGACACAAGAGTTCATGGTGTAGGGATGGGTTGATGGTGAATTGATAGGTATAGTTATTGAGAAAGGAAGGTCATTTCTTCATGAGGTAGTAAATATCTTCACCTACATGTGTGCATTTTTCAATAAAGCATGTAGGATTAGAGAAGACCTAGAAAAATAAAGAGATCACTCAGCCCTCTTCATCCATTGGTGATGGAAATGAGTAGCACTCACTCTCATGAGTTGTTGATAAACAACAAGATTTTTGATAATCCTTCAAATGATTTGTCACATGTGTGGGAAAGGGCCTTAGAGACTAGGTACAAGATGATCAATCAAGCCATCACGAGTTATATGGAAAATAATATTAGACATCAAGTTTTAGCATCAATTTCAATTCAAAACTTGGAGTTTGTGCGATTGAAAAAAACACAACAATGGATGAGTTGGTTGGACCATTTGAGGAATATGTCAATAAAGAGGTGGGAAATACATTTTCCTTCAATAAGGATACTCTAGAGTCTCTAGCTAGAATTTGTGCCACCATCGCACTCATTGTAGAGAAGCATTCATCTTGGTTTGAAAAGTGTAGAGATATCAATGGTATTTTGTATGGTTGGATGGAAAATTTGAGTTGTATGTGTATTCCTAGCACTAACATAGTAGTATACGTTGCATCTTGATTCAGTAAGGAATTCAAGGGAGTTGAGATATTTTCAGCGGTGCGGGATGAAGATCGATCAAGCAATGAGATCATGTCATCGAGAGCGACTCCATCATGATTCTCTTTCTTCCTCCTCTCTCTCTCTCTCTATCTATCTCTCTCTCTCTCTCTCTCTCTCTCTCTCTCTCTCTTCTCTTACCCTCCCTAACTTTCTCTCTCTTCAATTTTATAATTTTTCATTGGGGATGCACTTTTTCATGTCTTAATGTAATTAAAAAGTAACTTTATTTTTTAATGTAAAAGTCACCTTTATGTTATAAAAAGGGACTTAATGTTTTCCTAAGAAGTCAAAATTTTTAAGACATATGAAGATTCATTGGGGGCATATGAAGAGTCACCTCTCTTCTTATAAAAGGTAAAGGCTTCTCATTTTTAAGGGGTTACATATTTGTGAATTCATGAGAGAGAATTTTTCTACTTGTGAAAGAGCAAAGAGTTAGCCATTTTTATTCTAATCTCCCCTCTCTATGTTTCCTCCATTCTCATGTTATGTACAACTCTAATGGAGATGTTAATAAAGGAAGAATTTTATGTTTTCTAAGGCATATGAATGTGTGCATCTTTGTATGCATGGTTTCCTCTAGCCAGTAGCATAATTTTTTTGTTTCTTCTTATAAATGTGTGTTGGAATTTCTAACTAGTGTGTGTAAGAATTTGATATTCTACCCACAACATTAGTTCCCCTCTTTATTTTTCTCACTCCTTTCCTTCTCTCTAAAATAATTCCTCTCTAGAAAGCAATTGCTATCTTTTCCATAAGGTTAGTGGAGTTCCCTTGTCGGATCCCCAACCAAAAAGCCACCAAGAAAATCACTTTCACAATGCACATACTTATACGAAGATACATTGTACAAGTAGAGGGACTTTTATTCCTAGAGCATTGGAAAGAAACTCATAAATGTTTCCACCCAAAAAAATTTCTCTCCAAAAATTTCCAAGGACGATCACTTGAGATCGGGACACAAATTTTTTGATTGAATTTTGGAAGATTCTATGGAGGAAAATGGGGACATAACTATAGTTCAAGAGAGTGCATATCACCCCATACTAATGAAAAGACATAAGTAGTGAACAAAACCTTGGAAAATATTCTACATTACATGTTGGAGAAAATCCAAAACAATGGGATTTTAATTTACCACATGATGAATTTTCTTATTAAAAATAGGTCAACGGGGATGTCTTATTTTCATATTTTTATGGTAGGAACCCAAAGGGAGTTATAGATTTGATTGTGTTTACTAGTGAAGAAAAAACTAATGATTATATCCTTTTATTTACCAACACCTAGTCGGGCATGCTATCATATCACTCTAACTATGTAAAAGTGCTCACCAAAGCATGCGTAATTGTTAGGTCCCTAAGTAGTTATTCATACAAGATGTGGATTCATCAATATACCATTGTGCACCACAAAGTAGAAGATAAAGTAAATAATATCAACACACAAGTAAGAACAACAAGATCTTAGATCATTCATTCATACATAACTAATAACATGATCTGTATGCCAATTACATTATGTCCACTTCTCCTAACCCTAGAAATGTATACAAATGTATGGGCATTACATCACATATTTATCATTAATGTGCACACCTCAAACAAATTATTTCACGACTCATATATCTATCTGCTTTGAATATTTTTTTCAATGGGCATGCCTACATATTTATATACAGTGGGAACTTGTCATTCACCACCTACATTCTTTAACTCTAATAATATACCTTCTAGCTATAGACCGCATGCCTTTAAACTCATGATTAAATATTCATTTTCATTATAATTAGCTTGGCCTCATCCATGCTTTAATCATATAATTATAAGTTCATGTGTTTTCATCATGCATGTGATTTACCAACCTACATGTTCTTTATCCTTTCCAAATATATTTATGGACTTTTATTCCTTAACACTCCAACTTTGTTTTTTCTATTTTTAGCATTCTTCTAGAAATTTAGGCAACACTGGAACCTACCCCTTTGTGCACATGAACCATTTCCCAATGATTTATACCTACTCTTGTGTGTTCTTCTGCATGTGTATTCAACCTCATACGCACGTGGCTTATACTTGGCCACTTTATGAGCCTAACATTACCCCATAATAAGAGTATTTTCCATCCTCCACAATATAGATAATAAAATAATAGCCTCCATAGAACAATCAAAGTATGAAATAATATGGAAGAATAAAGAATATGGATAATTACCTCAATGAATCAAATAATGAATAATGTGTTCCTCCACATACATCCAAAATTAAATCTTGTGGTGATGGTAGGAGTATTGGGAATTATATGTTTATTACACTCTTTAATTGTTTCCATCCCTCGAGATATTTATCATCCTTATATGGCATTATTTCTACAATGTATAGAATCTTATCTAGATTTAGATCATCAATATTCTCTTGCAACTCTTGTATATACTAAAATTTGGCTCGTTATCCCCCCATCTCACATTTTCTCCCCTTTTCATCATCATTATGTATACTCACACCCATGTCGCTATCCTAAATCCCATTTCCCTAATAAATCATATTAATTTCCCCTAATTTCTATTTTCCTATCTTAATCCCATCATTATTTCATTTCCCATAATTACTCTTATCATCTCTAAGCTCATCTATTATCTTAATTACATCCCTAAATCTCTCATTTATCGTTCATAGACGCACTACCTACCATAATTTAATATTTTCAACCATCCAACCACTATTTCTCATCCCTATACAACTACAACTTACCTAATCAACTTCTAACCCTAGTCATCATTTAATTGTACCTCATCCCTAAAGTTTTGCATCATCCCCATCATCAAATCAATTATTCTCTATAGTCATGGTGACCCTATCGAGCATTGGTGACCCAAGAAATACACCATCACCCCCCTCCCAAAGAGGATTAAACTTTGGAGATATGACTTCAAAAACTTTTTCAGATTTTGTTTCTTGTTGTGAGTTACCATCAACATATTGAAGTCATCTTAGAACCTTCATTTACCTTTTGGAAGATCTGAAGTTTAAATATTATTGAGATCCCTATCTTATTTCATAATCTCTTCATCATCCAGTTATAGGTCCATTTGTCGTGTTGTATCTCTTCCATCACATCATCTAGACTTATTTCCTTCACATTACTCATTTTCCCTTCATAAACCCTCATTAATCCCTAACTTAGCCTCGAGTCACCATCGATTGTCTCCTTTCTTCATCGACCTGATCTACATTAGTAGTTTTCTTGCATCACATCCCTTCTATTATCTATTTCTCTTTCCCTATAATACCCACATCTTCCCATCTCTATGCTCTTTCTATATGAAACCCCAGGATATTAATTTCCTATCACAGGTCTCCATCGATTGGATTATGGTCATCGCCAACCCTTTTTACACCAATTATATTTCCATCCACCTACCTACAACATGTGTTTTCTTTGCTTCTTATGGCCACAATATATCTAAACAAGGACATCTTTAGAATCTAACATCTTGTTTCATATCTATTATTTCTAGCCTTTTGATCTTAACTATTCTCGGTGTCCATCGACTATCTCTAATTTCCATAAACCCCTTCTCTGGTTTGAATCTCTTATTTCAATTTATCATTATATCTATCTTTTTATCTTTGTTTTATCTATTTTTTATCATTTCCAATTTGTTTATCTTCTCGCACATTATCTAGTTATTATTTTCAATCTATTTTATAAAAAAGTGGGCTAACATCCTTCCTAGGAAGTTCATCACTTCTTAGGATTGGCTTTAGTAAGTGTAATGCCCCCGCCTCGGGACACGAGAACTGCACCAATAAATCCCTAATAGTTTGGGTAATTTTTTTAAAGTAATTACTAACAATACAATTATGACTCCCATTATTAATTGTTTTAAACTAAGTTGATTTACCCAATTACTTAATCACTAGCCCTAGAAAAATTTATTTATTTCATTTCCATTAAGATTACTAAGGACACGCTGAAATGAGTCTACGCCCATTTAAAAAAAAAAAAAAAAAAATCATGGATTTCCCCCTTTTTTTATTTACCCACACACACATTTTAATTTTACTTCTCATTCACATTAAATTTTATCCATGACCTAAAAGAAAGTAGGGTTACTTGTGGACCCTAGGATCAAATAGATCTCAGCCCTAGATCTATGTTTTCCCTAAACTTTCCTTAGCACATCTTTATCTCCTCTTTCTCTCCATTTGGTTTTCATTTTATTTCTTTCCCTTTCTTGTTTGAGCTTGTTCAAGTATATTGAAGGGCCATGGAAGAAAAGGATGCATGGATGATCAAACTAACCATTTGTATGATGTATTTTATTTTATCGTAACAGTAATAGTATTGAGAAATATGAATGAAGGATTCACCTCTCCTTTTATGTAAAACAAGGAGGTGGTATGTTGTTGGTCGCGGATCTATGGAGGAGGAACTCGAGCGAGAAGAGGGGAGCATCGGAAGTGTGAGAGGCACAATGAAGTGGGAGCCGTGTGAGGGAAGGGGGTGAGCAGTGGTGAAGGAGGAACAATGTGGAAGGGGGGAAAGGTCCACGATGGTAGGGGCCGCGTGGGGTGGAAGGAAGGAATGGTGCATGTTGGAGAGGGGGTCATGCGGGGAGGTGAAGGGTGGAACAATAGTGTAATTGGAAGGGGAGGGGTTTGAACCTCCCCATTTGCTTTCCCTTTTAAAATTTTTAAAACAAAACAATTTTTATTTTTTGTCCACCGCCACTTGTTGCAATAAAATATGTTTCAAGATTAATAAAAATTCAATCTTATATTTATAAATATATTTATATGTACCAATATATATCTATTTTAACTTGGTAATAAATATAAAATGTTATAGATTTGTGAAATATAATGCATTTGTAATTTATACTTTAAATACTCTTAGAAATTTGTAAGAAATATAACTAATTTATTCCTATATTAAAATGTAAATACCTAGAAATTTAACATAGATCAATAGTTATTGACAACTCTATATAACACCTGTACATATCATTCTTATTCATTTGTTATTTTATATGTGTATTTATATATAACCAACTATTTCACAACTAATGTTAAAGAAGACCATTCCAAGTTGTAAATCAATAAAGCACGTTTAGTCCCATTGTGAAGTAGGAAACTCGCCATTTTCTTCCAATATATACCTATTAAGATGAATAATGCCTAAGTGTTAAAAATATTTTTAGCCAAAATAATACAACTAAGGGGATATTGGAATGTATCTAGTAAATTTGCAAGAAGGAATACATGCTCAATATTAAGTTTCTAATAAAATCAAATCTTTAAGTTTTTTCTTGGAAGAGAGCAACCAACTTTCATTCCATTTCAAAGATCCCCTCAAGCACCAAATTAGATATAGATTCATTTTCAAATGTTCTTACTAAATAAATAATTCAGATTTTCAAATAATTACGATCTCCAACCAAGCAATTTTTTTGTAGAAACATACTTCTAATAAAACAACTTTCCTCTCAAAATGTACTTCCATAATTTTCATATTAAATGGGTCATTCATTTTACAACATATTTCTTTTCATGGAGCTTGAGATCACAATCATACAATGATTACATAAGAGTTCAACATTCAAGTTCTCATTCCAAGAATGAAGCAAGGTCACAACTACAAAAGTTACTCAAGATTACAAGTAAATTTCCAATCTCAAAGAGGATACTTTCCAAGACAAGGAACTTTCCAAATAGCCACATTCAAGAGATTACAATGAGAGTAATATCCACACAAAGGAATAAGGACACAAGAGAAAACCAAAGTGACAAGAAACTCCAGCCAACTACCCACTTGAGCTCCAACTTCAATTTTTTTACAAAGAATCCAACTCCAAGAGAACAAGGCTTGTTTAACCACCCAACCTTTAGGCATCATTACATGCCTTTCCAAGGTTGGAAGACATGCTAGCCTCCCCCAAGCCCATGGGAGAGAGAGCTAGCTTCCAAAACTTTGTGCACAAGATTTAGGGAGACAAACACCACAATATTTTCACATACAAGCCAAGACCATGCACTAAGAAAAACACCAAATTTTGCAAAGAAGGGAAAGGAGGAAAACCATATTCTACCTCCAAAATGGGGAAGAGAAGAAGAGATCTCCAAGTGCCAAAAGTGTAGTCCAACATTGGATGCACATAAATAAAAATCTTCACAACCTCCTTATTCCTCCAAAGTCATCAAACCCTCCTTATTTCTCCATCCATTCACCAAAATCCTTCTTGGGAGGATTTTCAAACCCATTGGGTTTCCTCTCCAAGAATGGGGAAGGGGGTTCAAACCATATGAACCACCTTCCCCACCTCAAACCATTTGAGGGGAGTAACAAAAATCCTACATGGCTTTCCCATCAAGCCATGAGGTTTGAGAGGGAAAAATCCCTCTCTCTTCCCCCACAAACTCCAAAATCCATCATGCCATATGATGGATGGAGAAAAATAAAACAAGTATACTCAACAAATAACAACACACCCAAAAGTAACACACATTTTTAGACAAAACTAGACTAAGATCTAACATAATATAAAACATAAAATGAGCTCAAGGAGCCTACCTCCAAAAGCTCTCCAACACTCTAAATTTTCCACTTCTCTATCCAAGCAAGCTCTAGCTCCAAAATCCACAAGCCTCCAAGCCAAAAGCTCCCCAAAAATAAAGTCCTCTTCTTTTCCCATGAGGGAGAATTTGAAGAGAAACCAAAAAAAATTCTCACAAATGAGGGGGTGACATGTGTCACCCCTCTCTTCCCTCAAGGTCAAATATTCTCAAAATAAAAGAGAGAAAAGATAAAATAGCTTTTAACCCTCTTCTCCCAAATTACCCAAAATGAAGAACAAAACAAACTAGTGCAAATTTTTACAAAACACACATACCCATCCACCTTACATGGATGTGACCAAAGGGAGGGAAAATGGGAGGAAACTCCCTCTATGCCTTGGAATTAAGCCCCCCTACCTATTAGGTAGGGTCCAAGGGCCTATTTTCATGCTAAGTGAACTCCCAAGCTAAAAAGGTGTCACTTAAAATGCCTAAAATAGCCCAATTTCGGGTTTGGCACATTTGAGCACAAGTGTAGAGGATGTGGGGCCCACCCAAGGGCTCACATGTGACCCTAATCCCCTTAAATTAACTACATCATTATCCAAACTCAAAACTTAATGCAAGTGGGAACCATTAAGTCCCCAATCAAGATTACAAGGCAACTAAACACCCTAAACAAGATTAATATTACATGACATACTATATTACAAATGAGGGTCACTCATGGTGCCCAAAATAATGAAATATAATACTAAGGCCTCATACAATAAACATAGTTAGGACTTAGCCTTGTGGGACGCTTGTGCAAAATTGTGTAGCTGCCCTGAATCCCACGTTCTCCTGTGACCTCGTGACTGTGACCTATCACCTACACACTCATCACACACATTAAATGCACTTGTCTGATACAATGTAAATCAACTACTCAATAAGCAATCAATGAATTCTATGCTAGCATATCATCATTCTGGAATCAAAAAT
The DNA here is from genome assembly GCA_018340775.1 of Taxus wallichiana var. yunnanensis. Taxonomy (NCBI): domain Eukaryota; kingdom Viridiplantae; phylum Streptophyta; class Pinopsida; order Cupressales; family Taxaceae; genus Taxus; species Taxus wallichiana. Next base: position 297,532,889 of record CM031243.1, on the reverse strand, counting down.
GTGACAACATGCATAATTATACACAATTTACCATGAGTTAGCCATAACTATAAATAAAAGTGACATACACCCATAAAATCCAAACACACAACTAAACTGAGTATCCATCATATATAAATAAGGTCCAAACAACATCATATCAGTTAGTATCTATAACATCATACGATAAGGTGTCAACATAGTAATCAAGTCAAATTGGTGCTATATGCCCAAATCTCCATACATGTCTAAGGAGGAAAACCAACATATCATAATGTCCAACATATGTCAGAATCCCTGTTAAGTCATAACTATGGGTTAAGAATTCAATAGGTAATTGAGGCTATAAAATGTGGGCACTACAGTAAGTCAACAAACCATGTAATCTACTAATATTTTCCTTTCATAGATGTCCTTTTTCTTAGACAAAGTTATCAAGCTCAACTGCGGAAAGGATTTGTGCACTTTTCTTCCATCATCATTACTATCAAACATTGGATGTAGCCTTAAAGCCTCTCATATTTAGAGTTTCTTGTTTTCTTGCATATTATTTCATTAACTTGGAACATAAGTGGAAAACTCATCAAACATTTTCAAACACTCAGTGGGACCTACCTACTTATTTGGTAAGTTCATTTTTATTTTTCAATTACTATTTCCTATTTTATTTTCCTCTTTTCACTAACTCTGTAGGTTAAAGTTATTCTCTTATGTGCTAGTGGGCTCGCTTTGTTTATCAACAACACATGTGTAATTTGGAAAAGGAAAAACATTATCCAGTATTCCTCTTTTGATTCTTATTTTCCTTTTCTTGCATCATTCTTCCCTTCCTTTATTTTTTTGTCTTCATCGAATGTCATATTTGGCTTTGGATCTAAAATGAACCTTTCATATTTTCTTGATCACATAGCTTAATTAGGTGGTAACACTTTGCATTCACATTTTTTTCACACACAACCAAACCAATAGGCACAATCTACACATCTAAACAATTTCTACAAGGTGGAGCTATTGGGATTTCATCACCTAATAAGGAAGCTACCACGATGTTCTGGTCATGTAATAATTTTTTACTATTGGTATACTAATTGAACAAATCGACACCCTTATCTCTATGGGATTGTGAAGTGAAGGGGTAAGCCCCAATACTAGGCCATGTACCAATAATCATCACAAATTCAGGGCCTCACGTGCCTTCAGAATATCGAGGAATCCATCATTAAACATACCTAAAACTATCTATAGAAAAACCATTTCTCTAGGTTCCCTTTGAGCCTCTTCCCTTTTCACACTCTATAAATAAGAAAGATAAACAAAATTATGTTGTTTGACTTGAGTGTTACATTAGTATTTTTCATAGGATATGGCTTGGTTATTTCATTCTCGTTGTTACTCATTCCCAAGCTCATAAAATGGAACTATCAACCTCTTCTAATGACACCCCCATCTGAAACAACCCCTCACGGTAAACATCTACAATTTCTCTTTTTATTCTACACCTTTGATCACCTCATCTTTGGTCTCCTAACCCACTATTCATATGGTTCCTCCTCATGAGCCTCATGTTGTTCAAGAAAATTCCCATATCGAGACCAATCCTTTTGTTTACCATCACTCTATCCCTTCTAGACCAACCACACCTCCTTCTTCTAATTTCTAATAAATACTTGGGCCTCCCACTATCCCTCACAAATGCTTGGAATTTCAAGAACTTCTTGATGCTAATATTTTTCCCTTTATGATTATCTAGCTCACATATCTCACATATCTATTGATGAACATCCTCTTCAATAGTTTTATAGTTATCCCCTATAAACTAAATCTACTGAAGTGCTCACCTCTTAACTCTTCTTTTCTCTAGGGCCATGAATGAGCTAATGCTATCCAAAAATTAACATGTCCCTCATGAATCCTCGATCATGGTTTCCCAAACCCAATAGTCTACATAATTATTGGTGCCTATCCTGGGTAATATACCTTGTATCAATATCATTACAACCATTCCTACATCCTCCATTCTTATTCCCTCCTCATCTATTGTTATCATAAATACTCCCTCCCAAACTCTTCAAGATTCCAACATACCTCCTCCACCACCCACTCAACACTTTCAAATCCCGGTTCCTATTCTAACATCTCATGTTCATTCCAATTTTATTATCTCACAACCTCCCCTTTCTATTTAACTCAAACTAATCAACCTCCACTCCAAAGCATATTTTGACATATGTTTCCCAATCAACCCATTCAAACATCCCAACCACCTTATGCACATACCCAAACTCATCCAACACAAATCAAATTCAATCCCTTATCACTCAATAACAACCTTCACAATCTTACCCATCTAACTACATCTCTTTACAACATCCTATTTCGTAACCCATCCAATCAAAAACTTTAATTATGTTCCTCCCTATCAACCACCCCCACAAATTCCCAATTACACTCAACATTATCAATCTTACCCAAAACCTAATCCATATACTTCCTAAAATCTTCAACAACATCAATCAAGTCCCCATGTGGACACCAAAATTTGGTTTGTTGGCCCCGCATCTCATTTCCCCCTCTTTATCATCATTGTGCATACTTGCACCCATTTCCCTATTCAAAATACCATTTCCATCATAAATAATATTTATTTCCCTAATTACTCTCTAAACATGATTATTATCTTAATCACACCCCATTTATCCTTTCTAGAATCATCACCTACCCTCATTTAATACTTCTACCTCATACAACCCTATATCTCATCTATATGCAACTCCAACTCACCTAATCAATTTCTAACCCTAATCATCATTTATTTGAACCTCATCCCTTGATTTTTACATCATCCACCCAACCTAAATAAATGGTTCTCTACACTCAACAGAGACCCTATCAAGGTGTTTGTGACCCTATAAATACACCTTCACCCACTGAAAGAGGATGAAACTTTGGAGATCTAAACTTTATCAAAATTGTGCAGATTTCATGTCTTCTTCTCGATCTTCCATCAACCTCTTGAATCTATCTTGGAGTCTATGTATATCATCTTGGAAGCTTATAGATTATTGGTATCCCTATCATGTTTCATCACCTCTTCATCAACCACTTATATGTTTGTTCATTGTGTTGGAGCTCTCCAATCATATCATCCATCCTTTTTTGCTTCACATATCTTGTTTGTAATCCATCAACCCTCATCAATCCCTAACTTAGTATCGGTCACCATTGATTATCTCCTGGTCATTATTGACCCAATCTATATTAGTTGTTTTCCTGCATCTTGTACCTTTTTTATCTATTTGTTTGTCCATGCAACACCCACGTCTTCCAATATCTATGTTTTTCCTGTCTGAAACCCCAAGATCTCACTTTCCTATCACAGTCATCTTTGATTGTCTCTTGTTCACTTTATCAACTGTTATGCCCCAATTGCATTTCCATCTACCTTCTTGTAACATGTTCTTTCTCTCGCTTCTGTGTCCCTATATATGAAACAGGACATCTTCATAATCTAGTAGCTTGTTCTAGATTTGTTGTTTTCATCCTTTTAATCTTCTCTATTCTTATTCACCATCGACTATCTCAAGTTGTCGTTAACCCCTTTCTGGCTTAAATATCTTGTCTCAATATATCATTATATCCTTAATCAAATCTCTATTTTATCTATTTCTAAGCATTTCCATTCTAGTTATCTTTTGCATGTTATCTAGTTCTTATTTTCAATCAATATTCTAAACAAGTGGGATGACATCCTTCCTAGTAATTTCATCACTTCTCAAGACTAACATTAATCGAAGCCCACCATATAATTGACTAATGTTTTTCTTTTTAGCAGATCCTTTTGTTGTGCATGTTATCAAGCTCGATGTGGAAAGGATTTATGTTCCTATCTTCCATCGTCATTATGATCACACATTGTAGGTAGCATTGACCCCTCCCATATTTGGAGTTTCTTGTTTTCTTCCATTTCTATTTCATTAACTTAGAACAAGAGCAGAAAACTTGTCAAATAATCGACACACTCAATGGGACCTATCTATGCCTTTAGTAAGTTCCTTATTCATTTTCAATATCTATTCTATTTTATATGTTCCTCTTTCCAATAACTCTACATGTTAGAGTTATTTTCTTATGTGCTTAGGAGTTCACTTGCTTTCTCAACAACATGCACATAAATTACAAAAAGGAAAAATATATCTACGTATTCCTCTTTTGATTCTTATTTTCCATTTCCTGCATAATTTTTCCCTTCATTTCCTTTCTTGTCCTCATCAAATGTGATATTTGGATTTGGATCTAAAACAAAATTTTCATATTTGCTTGATCGCATAGCCTAATTAGGCGGTAACTCTTTGCATTCACATTATTTTCACAACCAAACCACATGCATAATTTACACATATAAACAGTTCCTACCTAGGTGTAGCTATTGATAATTCATCACCCAATAAGGAAGCCGCCATAGTTTTACGGCCATGTAGTAAATTTTTTCAGTATTGGTAGAAAGGATAAGCACATGACACCCTTATCGGTGCAAGATCGTGAAGTGAGTGGGTAGGCCCTAATACTAGGCCACGTACCAATATTCATCAAAATTCATGGCTCATGTACCTTCAAGTATATCAAGGACTCCATCCTTAAAAATAGATGAAACCATCCATATAATGAGTATTTCTCTAGGTTCCCTTTGAGCCTCTTCCCTCTTCACATTCTATAAATAAGAAAGATAAACAAAATTCTTTTTCTTGACTTGTGTGTTGCATTAATAATTTTTATAGGATTTTTCTTATTTATTTCATTTCTTTTGTTACTCTATCCTAATCCAAAATAATGGAATAATCAACCTCTTCTAATGACATTACCACCTCAAACAACCCCTCACAATAGATGTTCAAACATTCTCTTATTTCTTCTACACCTTTGATCACCTCATCTTTGATCTCCCAACCCATTATTCCTATGGTTCCTCCTCATGAGCCTCATATGGTTCAAAGAAATCCCCATATTGAGACTAATCCTTTTGTCTACCATCACTTTATCCCTTCTAGACTAGCCACACCTCCTTTTGCTACTTCCTTAGGAGCACTTAGACCCCTCACTATCCTCGCAGATGCTTAGAAATTCAAGAAATCATCGATTCTAACCTTTTCACTCTCCATGACTATTTACCTCACAAATCCACCAACATCCCTATTGATGGACCCCATCTTCAAAATATTTATAGTTATCCCCCATAATTTGAATCTACTAAAGTCCTCACTTCTCAACTCACTGTCTTTTTCCCTAGGGTCATGAATGAGCTAGCATTAGCCCAAAACGAACATGTCCCTCATGAATCCTCTATCATGGTTCCTCAAACACAACATTCCACACAATTTGGTAGTGCCTATCCCACCTAATCTACCACATATCAATACCATTTTCACATCCTCCATTCCTATTCCCTCCTCATCTATAGTTATTATAAATTCTTCCAACCAAAATATTTAAGATTCCAACATACCTCCTCTAGCACCTTTGAGAAACATTTTCAAATATCAATACCTCTCTTAATGTCCCATGTCCAAAATAATGTTGTTATGTCACAACCTCTCCCTTCGAATTGGCTTAAAATAAATAACCTAAACTTTGAAGCATCTTTCAAAATATGTTTCCCAATCATCCCCTTGAAACATCTCAACCATCTCATGTACATATCCCAACTCATCAAACACAAACCCAATCCAATCCCATATCATTCAACAACAACCTTCAAAATCTTATCCATCCAATTACATCTCTTCGCAACATCCTATTTCGTAACCCATTCAATCATAAACCTTTAATTATTTTCCTTCCTATTAACCACCCCCAAAATCTTTCAATTACGCCTAAAATTATCAATCTTACCCATAACCTAATACATGTACTTCCTAAAGTCCACAACAACATCAATTAGCTCCCTATCCTCATACATCAAATGATCCTATGAAATCCTTGTTGAGTAGAATGGCTAACTTAGAGGATGCTTTACATTGGGATCAAAAGTACATTTACTAATGAGAAAATTTGTAATGATCCCATCAATCCATCTATGCTTATTAATTTGTATACTCCACATTGGGATCTTCCTACATTCTTGAAATTTCATAGCAAATAATATCCATAATACCATCTCTGCACCTTTAGGCACTCATGCTACCTCATCGTGCATGATCAAGATCTTATGCTTTATACCTTTCCCATGTCATTGGTAAAGCCTACTCTAAATCTGGTATAATGGAATCCTCAAAGATTCCCTCTTCTCCTTCACACAACTTACGCAACTTTTCCTAGAACATTTCTCCATCAACATAACACACAAGATAACCATCACTTATCTTTACGCCATCAAACAGTTTGAGGATGAATCAATTTCTAATTTCATTGTTAGGTGGTGCAAAATTATTAATTGACTATCCTTCTCATTCCCTCAATCTGAATTGATTGATATATTTTATAGATCATTCCCAAACACATTTCATCTAACCTTAAATTTTAGTCATTCCAAACCTTTGAGCTTGAGAAAGGCCATGTTAAACTTCACTATGGTAAACCCAAGACTGAATTCACAAAATCATTCACCCACAATGAAAAATCCAAGAATGCGGAAAACATTATTATCATCAAAACTTCCTCCCAATCGACATCTCATATTGATCCTCCCCAAATATCTCCTTAACTACCCCCAACTATATGCCTCTTAGTGAATCATACAACTCAATATTTTAAAAGATCATGGTCGTACACCTTATCCAACTTCCTCCCATCCGCCATGTTGATGATTCACATCCTAAACCCGCATGCTATCATGAGGATCATTAATACAAATATCATTAAGTCTATGGCCATGAAATTGATAAATGTCATACCTTTAAGGATTTAGTGCAACAAATTATCAAGCGTAAGGACATCCAAATGATCCCCTAATCAACCATTGTATATCTTCAAACAACCATTTTTGAATCATCCACAAAGCAACCATGCCAACCCTCTCACATATTAAGAACCTAATTTCCATGCAATCAACACCTTAAGTCGGGATCCAACAACTACACCTACATTTATTTCTCCACCTATGTCTACATATACTTCTACACCCACATCTATACCCATACCTACACCCTTATTTATACCTATATCTATATCTACATCTACACCGATACCTACATCCTCATCCAAACCCACATCTACATCCACGCCCATATCTACGTTACCTCTTAAAACCTCTATTGAATAGACATATCCCTTGATTATGTCCCAAGTAATGTCTCAATCTTGTCCTTACTTCCCAAAAATATAACTTCTATATCAACAATCTCAAACTCCATAAAATCCATAACCTCTTCTAGTGTTAACAATGATACTATTAAAGAATCATCCCCATCCTCAACCATCACATCTAAAACATAATCCATGCCAAAACCATATGATCCCACTTCTAAATATGAATCCACTATTGAAATTTGCATTATCCCTATCAAAGATAAGAGTTTGTGAAAAACTTCTAATAACCTTGGCACCCCTATTTAAAGATCCATTACTCATCCATGCATGAATATTGATATTCCCCCTATGAATCCCCAATGAATCCAAACAACCCAATATCTAACCATCCATCTTAGGACCTCGACCATCCATTTTGGGACCATGTCCTTCATCCAAGTCTCCCATCACCACCAAATCTAAACCAAAATCATCTACTCCTCCTTCCAAATCCAAATATGAGTCTAACGTCCCTAAAAACCCCATAAGAGTAAGGAACGTCCTTTCCCTTAATCCTCCTCTCCTAAACCAAATCAATCCAAATTCTAAAAGACCTCATCTCCCAAAATTCCTATTAGGTCTTATACCAAAATCCTTCATCACCTTATCCAAGAATCCACGATTACTCTTCCCCCCATCAAGTCCTTTGACTCACATGGGTGGAAGCCCACATGATTTGATTATAATGTCATATGTGGCTATCATCGTGCCATGGATATGATACATAACACTACAAGGCTCTCTAAATTCTTATTAGCAACCTCATGTAATAAGATGATATTCTCGTTATAGAAGACCTCCCACCCCCTTCCATCCACTAGCTCATCTACACCTAAGCACAACCCCAAACTAAATCTATAACTTCTAAGGCCTTTAAATTTGGCCCACCTTTAGTCACAATCCCACCACCAAATTCTACCCCTTCTAAAGAGGGTCCCCTCTTTTCATAAATGTTGTCTGTGTTACCACTCATTCTCACCCCCATCACCCTCAACCATCCACCCAAAAAAATCAAGAGTTATCATCATTGCTCCTCCTAACAAACCTATTTCATCCCCCTCTTCATCCAAAGCCAAGGTATCTAGCCTAGCTGCCCCATGAACCCAAGTGCTTCTTTCTATAGAACAAAGCAATGTGAAACAAATTCATTAGGATCCCATTAAAATGTCCATTTATGAGTTTATCCAAATCTCCCCTCACCATTGGCAAGTTCTCATCAAATATTTACAATGCATTCCATTCACAACCGATGAATCTCAACCTTTCATGGCCCTTGTTGAATCTCTTACATCTTTTGCCACTATTTCCTTTTATTATTCTCATATCCCCATTATTCTACTTGAATATCATGACCTTCCCCTATTCATAACCATTAATATCAATGACTCTTTCACTAAACAATCTATGATTTATAATGGTGCTAGCATCATCATTGTTTCAACCCATACATTCAAGCAATTTAATATTCCTTACACTATTATTTCCCAATAATCTGTGGTCCTTCATCATTTAACAACATTGTTTCCCCTACATTAGGAATGGTCATCCTTCCTATTTGCATTGGTGAAAACTCCTTAATGAACTCTTCTACTTCATATAAGAATAATTCCAATACAACATCGTTCTAAGATGCCTATGTATATGTGCTATGCATTTCATCCCATCCACCCTTCATCATTGTATTAATTATAAGCATGAGGGGAAAATTCACACACTCCCCACTGATATTCCTCATTTAAAATCATGTCATATGACCTATAGGTCACATGATGTACTTATCCCCAAGTAAGACTCATCTTCTAAAGAATCCACTATTTCATTTTTCACGCATCTAAGTTTCCCAATGACAAATCCTTCGACACCACGATGTAACATCTCTCATTGGGGGAGTATCAACTCCTTGCTCTTAATACTCTTCCCACATTTAATCAATTTGGTAGACCCAAAAAATATCCCATGTATCAATATAACATTGGGGATATTATTTCCTTTAAACGACCTCACTTGAAAACCAATATTATTTATGATGGCATTGATTGTCCTTTTTTCCATGCCGACAATCAACCCCATACCAAGTTATACACCAATTTATTTTATTTCCTTTTCAAAAAATATCTCACTCGCACTCTATCTCCACCACTTTGTGCATGGATGGTATTTTGTCTTGTATGCTATGAAAAAGGTATGTATGATCTCATCCTTGATCAATCCCACAAACCCCATGAGAAGTATGGATTTGGATTCAAAGAGAACCCCACCGACTCTCTTCCACACACTTCTTCTTAACCCCCATGCATATGGATCCATTGTTTCCTTCTCCAACCAATGACCCCATGGACATAGATGACACCATGTCCCTTCCCCTAATTTTTTTAAACTCCATGATCAGTCTAGGACTAGTCACCTATCAGGATGAAGGTGAAACTAGGTCCCTTCCTCTTGAATTTCTTAACATCATGAAGGAGGATTCCACTACTATCAAAATTATTCAATGTAGCAATGATGAATCTATTCTTTCCTATCTTGGCTCAAAATATTATCATCTTCATAAGACCTTACCTCCTGAAAAAATCCACCCTTATTAATGAATCCACCATCAATATCAACATAGGGACCTTACAAGATTCCCACATTCTTAAAGTTAGCCAATATCTTGATCCATGAGAGATAAAATCCTTCACCGATTTCCTCTTGAATAATATTAAGGCCTTAACATGGTCATACAAAAACATATCAGACCTCGATCCTAGTATCCTCATCCATAATATCATCATCATCCCTAATGCCAAGTCGCTTAAGAAGAAGCTACATTGTATGCATCCTCACGTATCCCTAATTATTAAAGAAGAATTACAATGTCTTCTTTTGGCCAACTTCATCTAACCCATCACTTATCCTTAATGGTATTTTAACATCATTTCCATTGCTAAAGCCTCTAGGAAGCTTTATATCTACATGAATTTTCAAGACATTAATATCGTTTTCCATAAAGATGACTTTTCCCTTCCTAACATCGATCAACTCATCAACATAACATTCACCCATGACATGTTTTCTCTTATGGATTTTTTTCTAGTTAGAATAAAATCCTTATTACACTAGAATACTAACATAATACATCCTTCATCACCCATTTTGTAACCTTTTATTATCACATTGTTCCTTTTTTTTGATAAAGGAATGGGCCACCTATCAATGTTTCATGGCTTATATCTTCCATGATCCTATCCATAAAACTTAGAGGATTATATCGATGAACTCTTGGGTAAATTAAAGTCTGACAATACCATCTTATTGTCCATGAAATTCTCTTCGCATGCCTTATCTGATACTTCCTTCGCCTCAATCCTACCAAGTGTGTGTTTAGAGTTCTAACTGGAAAAATCCTTGGCTTCATCATTTCCATCAAGGGTATTAAAGTTGACCCCGCCAAGATCAAGGCCATCATTGAGATGCCTCCTCCTATCAATATTAAGCAACTTCATAGTCTCTAATATCGATCTGCAATCATTCTTCTAATTTATCTTGTACTTTTTTATCGTTTCCAACCTTTCCATCATCTCCTCCAAAAATACACCCACTTCAAGTGGGATAGAAATTTTCAAAAATCTTTTGATGAAATTAAACAATATCTTCTATCACCACTTATGCTCACACCTCCATGCAAGGGGATCCATTATATATCTACATATCTGTCATTGACCATGATCTAGGTGTCATGTTTGCACACCAAAATGAGTAGGGTAGGGAGAATGTTGTTTATTATATCATCTACACTCTTCATGACTACAAAAATCGCTACACCAAGGATGAAAAGTTTTGTTGCACTCTCTAATTTTTAACTTCCAAAATGCATCACTAACTTCTCAATCACAAGACATACACTTCAACCCCCTTAAAACCATGCATTATAAGCCCAATAAAACTAATTACATCACTTGATAGCTCATGCTCATGACTGAGTTTGACCTAGAGTTCATCTCCCAAAAATCAATCAAGGTCTAGGCTATCGTTGATCAACTCATTGAAACCCCTCCTCTTGATAATAAATTCCCCATGAGGGATTTCTTGATGAATCCATCAACACAATTGATCATGAATATTCTCCCCTTAAAATGACATTGTTATTTGACAATTCTAAGTGTTGGAAAGGGGAGGTTTCGCCATCATCATTATTCCTCCTTAGGATACTCCCATCCCCATCACCTATAAGATCAATTTCAAATGTACCAACAATATTGTTGAGTATGAAGCCCTTATCCTAGGCCTCTAAACCACTATCATGTTAGGCATCCAAATCTTGGACATCTATGGTGATATCAACTTATCATCAGTCAAATCAAGGGAGTTTATCAATGTAAAAATGAAGTATTCCAAAATTAAAAGTGCATCGTCGATTTTATCCTCGAATCCTTCGATCAATACACTATCCATATCATTCCTCATTCATCTAATAGCTTTGCAAACACTATGACATCCCTTTTATCACCCATCCATTGGAAAATGGAAGAATATAAACTCTTCATTGTTGTCCATCACATTGATCAACCATCCCATACCAATGATCTTCCCTATATCAATCTCATTAAAACTAACCAATCTAATCTCTGGTATACCTAATTCTTCAACTATCTCTATTAATCCAAAATTCCCTATGATCTATCCAAAAATGGTAGTATGTAATTCCTTCAATTCACCAATCACTATGTTATCATTAGTGGCATCCTCTACAAATGTGGGTTTGACAATATTTTACTACTATGTCTTAACTCCCACGAATATATTCAATCCATACAAGAATTCCACGATGGCATCTATGGTGGAAACTTTAGTGGTTTGGCCATCACCAAGCACATTGTTCAAATGGGCTACTACTAGCCCACCCTTAACCAAGACTATTGTGAATATGTTAAGAAGTGCGTCAAGTACTAACAACATTCCAATATTGACCATATCCTTAGCCAGTCTTTGTAACAAGTTCAAGATCTATGGTCTTTCTCACAATGGGGACTCACCTCATTGTTATCATTAATCCATATTATTCTCAATGTCATCATTCCATCCTTACTTCTATCAAATATTTTACTAAATAGGTGGAATCCATTCCACTCGCATCGACCAAATCTAACAAAATCATCAACTTTTTCTATCAATGCATCATTTTTGCTTTGGTATTCATCACAAAATCATCATAGACAATGGAAATTCCTTCATAAACTAAAACATTTAGAAGATTTATGACATATTTAATATTAAACTTAGCTTGTATTTTCCATACTATCCACAAGCTAACAACCAAGTTGAATATACTAATAAAACTCTTTATAATATTCTTGCCAAAAATGTTAACAAAGTGGGTTAGGATTGTCACCTCTAAATCTTCTTCACTCTTGGGGATTATCATACTAGAATACTCACTTCTATGAGTGATAAGCCATTCAATCTTGTCTACATCTTTGAATTCATCCCCCTTTTTGAAAACAAAATCCCATCCTTGCACATTTTTCTTTGTAACCTCGTCTCTAATGAGGACTATTGCTAAGACCGTCTAGCACAACTTGAGTTGTAGACAAACATCACTTAATATCCCTCCAACATCATCACATCTATCTAGAATAAATTGAACATTCTTATAATAAACACGTTAAATAATGTGCCTTTAACATTAATGACCTTGTCTTAAAATAAAATTAGAATGTCACTACTTTAGAAAGGATCCAACGTGGAAATTTTTCTTCGAACTAGATTAGACATACATTATCACTCAAAATTATGATTCTAGGGCCTATCACTTAGCCTCCTCGATGGTAAACATGAAATTGAGCCTCTTAACACATTTTAATTACAACCTTTATCTTTTTAACACATCAAAAACATTACATTAGTCACATTAATTATCTCATTTCTATCATTAGCCTTCTCCTTTTCCATCGTAATTATTTAGAATCATGTGATCTCCTATCACTATCATGTCTATGACCTTGAATATGGGCAGCATGGATCTTCTCATAGCATATTCCTTATGGAAAATTTCCTCATTTTTAGTGGGAACCTCATAATCATTACATTCATCTCCTTCTTATCTACCTACTAGAACCATCATAAGGGTCCACATGTGTAGCTTGTACACATTACTTCCCCTCCCCAAGTGGATACCTAAGCTATCCTCACTTCAACCATACGATCGATAAATTATGGATGCTCATATCAAAGCTATGTTATATAAATTACAAACTAGTCCCTCAAAGGAAAGTTCAAATATATAAAATATTTTCAAAAGTATAAATTGGTCCCTCGAAGGAAAGCTATCACCTATCTTTCATACCATCTAAAATAAAAATCCAAAAATCCAAATAAAACATCCATAATTTTATACCACTCCCTCAAAGGATGGCTACATCATGGCAGTAAAGGTTTCCCGCATTGATCAACCTTTAAAATATAAATATAAAAATGCACCAAACATGCATCCTAGGAAATATTCTTGCACCGATCAGCTTTCCCATAAAAATCAAACTTCCCGCATTGATCAGTTTGTGTAATAATGCTAAGAGTTGGTTCATACACCTATGACAAACACCTAAGGAGAAACTATTTCCCCCGTAAAAGCTACACCAAAACCCATTGTCATGTATACATCAAGTATATATCCATGCCTTCCATCCTCCCTTCATGATCTTATATGTGAATAACTATCATTAATTATGTGTTAGCGCCGCCATATAGCTAAAAATACATTGTTTTGTTTATGTTCCTCTCACGTTTTACCTCCAATCCAATCCCAAAGAATCTATCCCATGTGCACTCCTTACTATGATAAAAGTATATTTCCTATATTTGGATCACCCTAATAAGGTCATGTTCTATTCATACCTTTTAGGCTAATTGTTTTTATTATTTGATCGTATTGCACCCTCACTCGATGCAGAGAAAGTTAGTTTCATACATATATTCATCTATCAATATTCTTAAAAACTTCAAATTTCAATTTCAATTTACATAAGAGGATCTTATACATGCCTAAAATGGCCTAAAATATTTTAAAATTGATAAACAACATCAATAATGGCTTCATTATCAACACCCCCTATTTCATCATCCTTAACACTATTATTTCAACTCCCTAAATAATCCCTCCTCATGAAGAATTCATAATTACTGACCATCCTTCAATTGGTTCTTGGTATCTTGTATTATTCCTTTCTCAAGATGTGTATACATTTTTCATTTCAACGCTTCTCATCTCAGTATCTTTCTTACGTAACTCAAAACACACTTATTTTGACCACAAAATAATTCAACCACCAAAATCAGATGGCTCACTTTAGTTTTTCAAGACTATCCTTGAATATTATACATTAATCATTCACCCCAAGAAAGCACTATTAGGCATTTTTTCTCCTTCAATGTCTCAAAACTCCTCCCCCTACTCCTAAACCTCAAATAATGTCATCTCTACCTTAATCTTGAATCAAAAGAACCAACTCTTCAATATTTCAACTATTCTCCTTCTAAACATCCCTTAAGACCAATGCTTCTCATATGAGCATGCTTAGGGTTAACTAGTACTACCCACATAATGTTTTAAACTTCCCTAAGTCTCTCTCAACATTCCCAAGGTGCATGTAAAGTGTTATCACCCAACTCCCTGCACTTCTCTTTCTTTGTCCCCTTTTGCATTTTAGCTTTTAAGGTCCTACTATACCTCTTCAACTTGTATTGTCAAGATTATCTGAATTTTTAGGAGGTTTAAAATATCACTCAACCATATCTTAACACCCATTTTGGCTTTCTTAATGTGTTCCAATTTTTGGGAGTGTCTCTAAGTATAAACCTTAGTTCCTTCACAAAATGACCCTTACAACTAGATTTTCCCAATTCTATATAGTGTCCTAAGATGGGATGTCAAGAAAATAGGAAAAATTACCTAATTGAAATCCAAATTTCTTCTTGAATCCCTTTAATCATCAACCCCTTATTGCTACTTTTAAATTTCATGTAATAATTACTCGATTTGGTGCTTCAACCAATAAGCCCTATCTCGGACACTCTGAAACCCTCACTTGAAGCCCGAGAGGAATATTTATTATGTAACTTTGTTTATTATTCAATCCAAAGCTCAATATTTCAACTAAAGGATTGTTTTAATGTTACTCAATTGATAATGTTACTAGTGAGATGTTATGGACAAGTAAAACCCTCCTTCCATTCACTTGTTCATTTTCCTTGCTTGTTAGTATGCATAACTACATTATAGTTTGGTTATAACCCAGTCATCAAGCATTGAAACATGCATACAAATACTTTAAAGGATCATCAACTTCTACAAATCAACTCTTCACCCTCAAAAAAATGGAACTAATCATGCACTCACACATTTCAGTCTTTACCCATTCCTCTCATAGTCACAATTTCTCACACTTGGTTCACCTCCAACATACACAACATTTTCTCATGAAGGGAATAAATTATACATCATATAAGACCATTAAAAATGTTAAATGAATAATTATTAGCTCTCTCCCCTAATAAATCAAGTACAAATACCCACTCTTAGTTTTTCACATATTGTCACAATTATCTTCATCCTCCAAATTGGGCATGGACTCCTTTATTCACCTAAACAAAGTATTAAACCATCACACCAATCTAAGATCAATGCATGGAAATCCCAATTAATGGTTATCTAATGGATTCATATAAGACAAATTAAAGGAACTAACATCTTGAATATTGTAGTCATTTTTATGTGCTTTCAAAGAACAAGGAAATCTCATGTGCATCCGCCTTTCACCTAGTAGGCATTTGGCGCTCACCCAAGGCACATGTGGGCATCGATCCCTCTTTTATGTGAGTTTTGTGATAATGCATTAGTTACGATAGAAACTTAAGTGAAGAGACTGAAATTAACCATGCATTCATCTTAGAGCTCAGAATGCGTTTCTAGACCAATGTATTCATCCAGATAAGAAAATCATTACAAAACATAGATCTGAATCATAACAGAAAGGAAATGCACAAGGGTTTACACCCACTCATATGAAATATATATAAAACCGATCCATATATATATAAGTAAATAAAAAAACTGGAACCACATATATCCATATTAAATACGTTTGGTAATCACATTACATTCATTGAGGCTATCACAGATCCATATAATAGTGCAGACCAATGTCATGCATCAGAACTAGACTTAAGCCCCTCATAGTACAAAGAAAAATATTCAAACCCATCCCCTTGATACATCATACTCCTATAAATCCTCTAAGCCCAACCCATAGAACTCTCATAGTATTTCTGCATAGCTTCACCTCTTTTCATTCTCGGTATTAGTATATCCTTCTCTATTGGGTGCTTGTATTTATAGCCCCAACAAGCACCACCATGCATTTTTAAAGTTGTAGATCAGGTGCTAAGTGTCCAAGTGGTCCTCCATGGGAGCATGCTCCTTTAGACGTGAGCTCTCCATCCTTCACCATGATGACCTTCTAGAATCTTCTATCGCAAGGTATATTCCTTTCGTGGGCACCAAGTTGTCAGATGGCACCTTATCCACTCCACATGTGCAATCAGGTCATGCTTTTCTCGTGTTCTTCCCCGCCATATGCCATATATGGCTATATCCCAAAACCTTTTCTTTTCCTTCCGTGCACGCACCACTAGTTCTACTAAACCCTTCTAAAACCCTATCTTGTGTGCTTTCACCTTGCATGCCCTTCTTTAAATAGGCCTTGTGCACCCATGTGCCTTCTTGTACTTAGCAAATATTTTAGGCTCCCAATAAATACTAAAATCAATAACACTCTAAAAGAACCAGCTATACACAAAACAAAGACATAAATATTCAACTATCAATCCTCATACAAAATACTCTACTCTTCTCCACTTCATAGCTCCTTCATCCTCTCAATAAGGAATGGACTCCCAAATTCCTACTACCTTCCTTAGCTTGATCTCCAACATGCATGTACTAACTCCTAACCATCTAACTACACACAAGACTCATTATGATTGACCTTCCTAATCACTCTTGAGCTTCCATCTATAAGGCTCATAAATTTCTCCTTTTATTATTACAAACATCTTAATCATGCACTAACACAAAATAACTCACTACACACCCTTTACCTCAACTAGACAATTAAAAGCAACCTATGAAACACCTAGTACTTCTAATATGCCCTTATAAGTGGATTACATCTTTTGGAGGGAATGTTCCAATTTGAAATTTCAAACTTCTCACTCTCAAATCCCTCTCTCTCATGACCACATATGCCCAATTTGACCTTATCAACCTTGGAATTGAATTTTTTCAGTCTCATTAGAAGATGCCCCTACATCATACTCCCAAGGGGCGGAAAATTAAGTTCCATTTTCTTTTTCTTCTTCCAGGTTTATTTGTCTCCTTGAATTTCTTCTTCTTCTAATATTCTTGGGATCATCTTTGAGTTCTTTGACTTGCTTTTGCTCTATATTTTCTTTCTTACTCCCTTGTTTGCTTGCCTTATAACCTTATTTCTTGATTCTTTCATCTCCTTCATATGTATCTTCTTCTTCTTCTTCATTCACTTGTTTCTCCTCATCCATGTCATTTTTTCACCTACACAAACAATGCTAAATACCACCTTAGTTTGCAAAAACAAATGACTATTAGTCCCTTTCTTCACTAATTTGTTTCCCTTTCTGCATAGATCATTGTATTTTATTGCAAATCATCATGTTCTTGACTTATTCCTTCCTCTTAAATATCTACCACACTCTTATCTTCATAGCATACTTCACTTGTCCTTGTTTCTCTAACGCTTTCCTTCCACATGTTTCACCATTTAACTAGATCCACATGTTTGTGAGATTTCCACGTTCTTATCATCACACTAGATGTTTCATTCACATTCTTGGTTAATCCATAGTGAGCTTGCACTTTCTCACAAACTTCCTCCTTTTTCTTTTCTTCACTATTCACAAGACTATAAAACTTATACTTTTGATTATTTACGATAAAACAACTATCATCTTACATTTGAAATGGGTTACATACATCATTTATGAACTGATATGTTACTATTGCACCTTCATTTTCCTCATCCATCCTCTGAATGCTTTCATACACAACTTTTTTGGCCATCTCTTTCTCTATTCTCTTTGGTATTATTTCTTTCTTCTTCTTTGATGATCTCCTTCAACCAATGCCTTTGATTCCTCTTTTAAATCTAATCTATAGGCCATTTGAACCTTCTTATCATAAACCCAACTTCCTTTTCTTCTCTCATCAACAAATTTTCTAGTTTCTTGACATCTTTTCTCAATGCTTTCAACTCTCCTTCCATTAATGCCTCTTGTATTATTTTCTCCTCTCTCTTCTCTGATCTTATCTCTCCTTTATTTCTCTCTCCTCCTTAACTATTAACTTCACCAACTCCACCACTAGTTCTTCTTTTTCCATTCTTTCCTCTATCTCTTCACCTATTTCTTCACAACCAAAATAACTTTCATAATGCATTATCATAAATCAACAATAAAATTTGATTTAAAACTCAATATCACACTCTGATACCAAATGATACAAATAAATTTGGTTTCATACATATATATTAGCTATCAAGATGATTACAAACATCAAATTCACTTTAACTCTGCATAAGATGATCCTATACAAGCCTAAAATGACCTAAAATCTTGTAAATTTAATAAACAACATCAATAATGGATTCATTATCATCACCCCATGTCTCATCATCCTTAACAATATCAATTCAAATCCCTAAATCATCCTTCAAGAAGAATTCATAAGTTCTCACCATCCTTCACCTAGTTCTTGGTATCTTATATTAGTCCTTTCTCAAGATGTGTATACACATTGCCTTTCAATGATTCTCATTTCAGTATCATGTTTACACAACTCAAAAAAACATTTATTCTGATCAAAAATAACTCAACCACTAAAATCACATCACTCACTTTAGTTTTTATGACTATCCTTAAATTTTATTAACTAATCATTCACCCCAAGAAAGAACTATTAGGCCTTTTTATCCTTACATGTCTCACAACTCTTCTCCCCTAATCCTACACCTCAAACAATGTCAACTCTACCTTAAAATTGAATAAAAATGACCAACTATTCAATCTTGTGGCTATACTCCTTCTAAACTACCCTTAAGACCGATGATTCTGGTATGAGCATGCTTGGGGTCAACTAAGACTACCCAAAAAAAAATTCAACTTCCTTAGGTCTCTCTCAACCTTCCCTAGGTGGATATTAAATTTTATCACCCAACTCCTTGTACTTCTCTTACTTTATCAATTTTTGCATTTTATCTTTTAAAGTCCTACTAGTCCTCTTCCACTATACTATTAGGCCTATATAAATTTTTAGCAGGTTTCAAATGATCACTCAAAAAATCCTAGAACTCATTATGGATTTATTAATATGTTCCAAATTTCACGAAGTGGTTCCAAGTATAAACCTTAGTTCCTTCACAAAATGACCCTTATAAGTAGGTTTTCCCAACTATGCACAAAGTGTCCTAAGATGGATTGTCACTAGAAAAGGAAAAAAATACCCAATGGAAATCCTAATTTATTATTGAATAACTTAAATCACCAAACCCTTATCACAAATTTCAAATTTCATGTAAGAATGACTTGATTTGATTCTTGAACCAATAAGGTCTTCCTCATACATTTAGAAACCCTCACTAGAAGTCCGAGAGGAATCATTTTGATGTAACTTCATTTTTACTCGATCTAAAGCCCAATATTTCAGATAAAGGATTATTTTAATGTGACTCAATTGATAATATTACCAATTGGAGGTGATGGACAAGTAAAACCTTCCTTCCATTCACTTGTTCATTGTCCTTGCTTGTTAGTATGCACAACTACATTATAGTTTGGTTATAACCAGTCATCAAGAATTGAAAAAATGAATACAACTACTTTAAATGATCATAACTTTCACAAATAAATTCTTCACCCTCCAAATAATGTAACTAAGCATGCACTCACACATTTCAAATTATTTACCGAGTACTCTCATAGTCATAATTTCTTACACTTGGTTCACCTCTAGCATGCACAAAATTTTCTAATGAAGGGAATAAATGATACATCATATAACGCCATTAAAACCATTAAATGAATCATTCTTACCCCTCTCTCCTATTAAATAAAGTAGCAATCCCTCTCTTAGTTTTACACATGTTGTCATAGTTAGCTTCACCTCCAAGTTAGTCAGGACTCCTTTATGCACCTAAATAGAGTATCAAGCCATCACACCAATTTGAGATCAATGCATGCAAATCCTTGTTAATGGTTATATTATGGACTCATCTAAGCCAAATAAAATGTAATAAAATATTGAATACTAAACTCAGAACACTCTAAAAGAGCCATCTATACACAAAATAGAGACATATATATATATTCAACTATCAATCCTCATACAAAATATTTTTCTCTTCTCCACTTCATAGCGCCTTCATCCTCTCCATGAGGAATGAAATCCCAACCTCCTATTACCTTCCTTAGCTCGAGATCCAACATGCATGTACCATGTAACTACCACAAGACTTGTTATGACTAACCTTCCTAATGACTCTTGAACTTCCATCTATGAGGCTCATAACTTTCCCCTTTACATTATTGCAAACATATTAATCATGAAATAACACACAAGAACTCACTACACACCCTTTACCTCAACTAGACACTTAAAAACAACCTATAAAACACCTAGGTCTTTTAATATTCTCTTATAAGTGGGTTACATCTTTTAGAGGGAATGTGCCAATTTGAAATTTCAAACTTCTCACTCTTAAATCCCTATCTATCATGACCACATATGCCCAATTTGATCTTATCAACAATTTAATTACATTTGTTTAGTCTTATTGGAACATGCCCCTGCATCACTCCCATATTAAACATAAATTTCTATCCTAGTCTATGTTCTACTCTATCGCATCCAATTCAATGTAATTACATGATCTTATCTCACATTGAGTCTAATTAACACATTTTCATCTAGAAAAAATCAACACAATCTCTAATCTAAATCCATCACATCATTTTCTATCCACTCTAAATGCATATCTAATATAAATCCATCACATCAATTCCAAATCTAATCCACTAAATACATCATTGATACCTAATTAATGTATCACATCAATACATCACATCAATACCTAAATCAACATCTATATCCATTAAATCATTTTCATCAACATAATCATAATCCATTTCACATCAAAACATAAAATTAACACATACATCTAATCTACTCATCCATATATCACAACACATATGATACACAATAAAATCATATATCATCCAAAATGTATGTACATCAGTGATAGGCCTCAATTGGGCTCTATCTGCATCAAAATAGATACATATACAATGTTCATCCACTAAGTGGTGAACTCACAATATGATTTTTGTCTCTAGGATAAGACCCTATCCTCTTGCCTATCCACCATCTGGACCAAAATTGTGCCTAGGATGTGCTACACTCACCACTACTTGATGTCACTTTCCATCTCAATCTATTCTCACTAGAAATGTGCATCACATAGTATAGTATATTAGGAAATATCATCATCACTATGCACTCATAATACCGTAACTCCTTCCCTAGAACCTGAAATTGCTCCATCATCAAAAAAGCGGGAGGATCCATATGTTTTGTCCCCTATGTAGCTCCTTGGGTCACCTTTGAAGTAATTCATGGATCTCCATATCTCACTCATGAGGCCTCCTCTACATCAAATCTCTATATCTTTGTTGAATATCTAGGTCACGCTCTTGGCACATCACATCATTCTCATGATGAGCAACATCAAGATCTTCCTATAATCACGCTACCTCTATCATTACACCTTCCTAGCTCCCATACCACACCCTCCTCTCCTACATATGCTACCTCTTCTACTATATGGGATTCCCTCTATTAAGTCATCCACTCCACGTATGCCTCTGCAACCCCCACATCATTCTCATTTATATCCACTAGCTCCATAACCTCCACCAATGGATCTTCCATCATGGGTCTAGATAAGTCCCTCATTGCCTCATCACACCTATATTTGATTAGTGCCTCAATAACCATATGTACCGAAGTTGAACTTTCCCATCACTCATGGAAACTATATTTCCTCCATAATGTCTGATTTCCTCTCCTTATCCCATCTTACCCTCCTCATACCCGTGAGCTCTATATCTGAGTTAGGCCATGTGGGGCACCCTTTTTATTGTCTTCATCTAATCACATCAATCTTGAGGCTCCCTAATCTCTCAACATACCACTCCTTTTCCCTCTCACCCCTATCTCCATGAGCCTAATCAGCTCTCCACCGCATAAACCCAATCATCGGTGTTCTATGGTCACTTGTGACCCATGGAAGTCTTGGTGGACTCATCATTACTATGTGCTCATATGCCTAGCAATGCAACAAAAACCCCACATCTAAACTTGATCTCCTTTCTACGGCATACATCCATATCTCATGACAAACATGTGCCAAAAGGGATTCCCTGAATGTAAAAATAGTCCTTTTCTCTACTATGTCAGCCACCACTACTGCTAAGCCCCATTGGAATCTCACCCCACCTGAATCTAGTAGTTCATAATGTGATATCGCCATCATCACCAAGTATATTATCTAGTTCCCTGGCACCAATGGATGATAATGGTTCTTAATGTGAAAATCCCTTGATACAAAAGTGATATGTGGGGCCTACACTCAAATAATCATCTCAAGTACATCTCCCTAACCCTCTTGCATGATGAGAACTATAGATTCCCTCTAAATTGGAAATCTCAAAATATGATACACATCCTCTAATGTG
The DNA here is from genome assembly GCA_018340775.1 of Taxus wallichiana var. yunnanensis. Lineage (NCBI taxonomy): Eukaryota > Viridiplantae > Streptophyta > Pinopsida > Cupressales > Taxaceae > Taxus > Taxus wallichiana. The sequence continues at coordinate 297,509,771 of CM031243.1, read as the reverse complement.
ATTATCATCTCTCATGTGTAGAACTAGAAGGTACTAGTCCTAGGGTCCCATCTCTCTATCAATGTTATGAGTAGCCTTGTATCCTTGGGTACCCTCGATAATGGAAAAACCTACCCAATCCAATACTATCCAAATGATCCCACTCTACATCGATGACATTCACACTTTGATCAACTCTAACATGGCGGAACTTTATCCCTCAAATATAAGGTATCTCTCACCTATAAAAACCCATCAAAACTACCCATCAATTCTAAAATCATCACTAATCATCATTTTTCATCCAAAATTATCAACAAATTCTACGATCTACCCTCGACACCAATTCTAAACTATTTAATGCCAATTTTCCCTTGATCGATGGAAACCATGCCCATTTTCCTTTGATCGCCTTGGCCACCTAAAAAATCCAAAAATATAAAAAAATTAAAAAATCAAATAAGATCAAAACAAAACTAGGTTTTTTGGTACTTACTACTCTCTATGACCTCTAGTACTTCCTCCTTTGTTGGCATTCATTTTTCTCAAATCACAAGATTTTATATCACTCAGAGCTCTTTGATCCTTAAATCATGTCACTCAAATGATCTTTGTTGCTCATCTTCATCACTTTTATAGGTGTTTTGAACCTTTCACTTTCAACCCCCATTCGTTGTTGACCTAACCAAGTCAATGCTTGACTCACCCAAATGCCATCAACCCAACCCTATTTTTCACCCTTCATCTTGTCTCATCCAATATCCTTATCCAAATTATCTTTCTTCCATTTTGGACTTCTATGTCACCCATAACACATCATTCCTTGCCTTGCATAGCCTATTTTGCTATTTTTTCCTATCTACTTATATTTTAGCACATCCTTCATCATATCCAAAAGCCGACTCTATGGCCATCTCTATGTTCCCTCTCGGGACACAATATCTTACCTTAGTCCACCTTTATGGCCATTTTTCCTTTTCCATCCCACCAAGGTTCATAATTGTGTTCCTCATCATATTTGAAGGACATCACATACTCTTTTTCCCCACTTGGTTTCCCGACATTCTGTTAGACCATTATCTCAACCATACTCACATTCTTAGCATGATTTTGATGTATTCCTTTCACCCATTGGTCTCACAAATTACACATCCATATGAGTGGATACATGTTATATTACCTCCATATTGTAGTGATATTTTCCAACTCATGGGTATGTAGGACATTAACTTTTCCTCTATTGAGGCCATGTTATGTTCCCTACCGATGTGATTCCAAGATTCTATCATATTTATTTTATTTTTTATCCTATCCCTCTTGTAATGGTCATATCACTCTCCACTTAGGGCATATTTTCTCATATTTCCACCATTTCCTCTCTTCTTCCATCTATCTTTTTCAACCTAGTAATCAATTTCCTTTGTGTCATCGATCCCTAGTTTGAGGGGGAGCACCTCAACCATCTTCTATCACTTTTGGTTTTTTTGCAGCTTGCTTAACACAAACCACTTGAAAAAAGGGGCAAATGTAGACAATAAATTTTGGTTTTTATCCCCCATCTCATGTTTTCTCCCCTCTTCATTGTCATTTTGCATACTCACACCCATATCCTTATTCAAAATCCCATTTCCCTCCTAAATAATATTTATTTCCCCTAATTTATATTTTCCTATCTTAATCCCATCATTATTTCATTTCCCTAATTACCATTATCATCCCTAAACATTCTTATTATCTTAATCACATCCCATTTATCCTTTCTAGAATCATCACCTACCCTTATTTAATACTTCCACCTCATCCAACCATTATTTATCATCCCTATGAAACTTCAACTCACATAATCGACTTCCAACTCTAATCATCATTTAATTGAACCTCATCCCTCAAGTTTTTCATCATCCACCTAACCCAAATCAATGGTTCTCCGCAGTTGACGGTGACCCTATCGAGGTAGTGGTGACCCTATAAATACACCTTCACCCCCTCAAATAGGATGAAACTTTGGAGTTCCAACCTCTAGCAAAATTTTGTAGATTTCTTGTCTTCTTGTGAGCTTCCATCAACCTCTTGAAGCCATCTTGGAGTATTTTTCTATCATTTTGGAAATTTTGAACCTTAAAGATTATTGAGAGCCCTATCTTGTTTCATCATCTCTGCATTAGCCACTTTCGGTCCATTCATCGTGTCGGAGCTCAACAATCACATCATTCATCCTTCTTTCCTTCACAAAGCTTGGTTTCCATACATCAACCCTCATCAAGACCTAACATATTCTCGAGTCACCATTGATTGGATTCTAGCGTCCCATTGACCTGATCTACATCATTTTTTTCCTAAATCATGTCCCTTATGTTATATGTTTTTCTGTCCCTCGCAAAGACCCACATCTTCCCATATCTGTGCTTTTCAGGTTTGAAACCCTGGATCTCACTTTCTTATTACGCTCACCATTAATTATCTTGTGGTTATCATCAACCTTATCTTACCCAATTACATTTCCATCTACCTTCTTATAAAATGTATTATCTCTACTTCTTATGCCATTGTACACTAAATAAGGACATCTTCATAATCTAATAGCTTGTTCCCGAGATATGTTGTTTCCATCCTTTTGATCTTCTTTGTTCTTATTCATTGTTGAATATCTCGGGTCACTTTTGATCCCTATTTATTTTGAATATCATGTCTCAATCTATCATTATATCTATCTTATCTCTATTTTATCTATTTATGATAGTTTCCATTCGGTTATCTTATGTATGCTATCTAGTTCTTATTTTCAATCTATTTTATAAAACAAGTGGGTTGACATCCTTCCTAGGAAGGTCTCCACTTCTCGAGACTAGATTTAGTTAGGAATCCCACCATATAATCTAATAATATTATTCTTGTGTAGTTATCCTTTGTGTTGTGTAGGCTATCAAACTTCTTGTCAAAGGATTTGTGCCCATTTTCTATCATCATTATTATCATACATTGGAGGTAGCCTTAAACCCTTTCATGTTTGGAGTTTCTTGTTTTATTGCATATTATTTCATTAACTTAGAATAGGAATGGAAAACTCATCAAACACCCCATTCTCATACATCAAATTATCCCATGTATGCCTTTTTGAGTAAAATGGTTAACTTAGAGGCCCTACCTTGGGTCCCAAAAGTACATTTACCTATGAGAAAATCTATAATGAGCCCATCAATCTATCAATTTATGTTAAGTCATATCCTCCACATTAAAATATTCCTATATTCTCTAAATTCAATAGCAAAGAAGATCCCCAATAATATCTTCGTGCCTTTATGCATTCATGCTACCTTATTACACATGATCAAGATCTTATGCTTTGTATATTTCCTATGTCATTGGTTGACCCACTCTAGACTGGTACAATGGCATCCCTCAACATTACCTCTTCTCCTTCACATAACTTACAAAACTCTTCCTAGAACATGTATCCATCAACATAGAATGCAAGATAACCATAACTAATCTTTACACCATCAAATAGTTTGAGAATGAATCAATTTCTGATTTCATTGCTAGGTGGCGTGGGATTATTAACCATCTATACTTCTCACTACCTCAAACCAAATTTATTGATATATTTCCTAGTTCATGCACCAAGAATATTTCATCTACCCTCCAAATTATTTCATTCCAAACCTTTGAGGAAGCTTTTACTATGGCTCACAAGTTAGAACTATGTGCCCTAAGAAAGGCCATGTTAAAATTCACTCTAATAAACCCAAGACATAATTCAAAAAGCCATTCACCCACACTAAAAAATAAAACAATGTAGAAAATTCTATTGTCATCAAAACTTCCTCCCAATCCACATTTCATATCAAGCATCCGTAAAGAGCACCTTAAGCATCCCTAAAATTATACTCATCTAAGTGAATCATATACCTCCATTTTTACAAGCTCATGGTCATACACCTTATCCAACTTCCTCCCATCCACCCTGGTTATGACTCATATCCTAAACCTGCATGGTATAATGAGTATCACTAATGAAAATATCATCAAGTCTATGGCTATGATATCGAGAAAAATTATACATTTAATTTTTTTGTAAAATGATTATAAAAAAGGGGACATCCAACTAGACAATCCAAATGCTCCCCTAATCAACCATTGGATTTTTTCAAACAACCATTTCCAAATCATCCACCAAGTAACCAAGCCAACCCTCCCACATCTCAAGCACCTAATGATCATGTAATCAACACCTTAAGTTAGGGTCCCACATCTATACCCTCATCTACACCCACATCTACTTCTCCACCTACATATGCATATACTTTTACACCCACATTTACACCCATACCTACACCCTCTTCTATACATATATCTACATCCACACCCATATCTATACCCTCTTTTATGCCCACATCTACATCCTGTCTTAATCCACATCTATATCACCTCTCTAAACCTCTACCGAATAGACATCTCCCTCAATTTTCTCACCAATAATGTCTTGATCTCATGCTTACCTTGAACAAATAAACAACACTTCTCAATTATGCATGATCCATAAGCCCTTATAATTCTATTGATGATCCTACTCAAGAATCATCCCCATCTTCAACCACCTCATCTATAACACAATCCACATCCAAACCCTCTGATACCACTTCTAATGATGGCTCTACCATTGAATTTTTTTGTCCCTCCCATAGGTAAAACTTCACAACAAAAATATAAGAACCTTGTCACCCCCATCCAAAGATCCATCACTTATCCACACAAAAATTAGAGCTTCCCCTCCAAAGCACCATCAATCCAAACAATCCAATATCAAACCATCCATATTAGGACCTCTACCATCCATTTTAGGACCATTTTATTCATCCAAATATTTCATCACTACCATATCCAAACCAAAATCATCTATCCCTATTTCCAAATCTAGGTATGATTCTAAGGTCCTTGTTGAACCTTAGTTCATTGGTGTTGTCGTTGATGTTAAGTGGAATTGATGGAAAATTTTGAGTGGTGAAGTGAGGATTAGTCAAGGGCATGAATATTTATTGGTAATTCCTTCTCAATGGTGTTTGGTGCCTTCTCAATGATGGTTGGATCTCATAGAGTGGATTCATAGTGGTTTCAAGATGAATTCAACTTTTGTAGGCCTAGTCGGTGAGGTAGGTGCCCACTAGAGGTGTGGAGATGATTTGTGTACTTAGCTCGGGTGTCCCACAAGTCATAAATTATTCTTCTAGGATGTGTGATATCTTCTATGGTGAGCACCAAGTCAGGTGTTGTAATTCATAGTTGGAACTAGCCCATTTAGGCCTAGTTCTAGAACCTAATGAGGTGTAAAATTTCAATGTAGGATATGAAAATCCTATTTAAGCATGGTAATATCCTAGAAACATTTCCTAGGGCATGTATGAGCATATATAGGGCTTACTTTAGCTTTTGGAGGCAAAATTCAAGTTCTCACCAAAACTACCTTTTTCAAAAATAGCAATGGAAATTTAGGTAAATGATATTGGTATTGGTTTTACATGCTCATTTATGATAAAATAAAATATATGGAACATGTAGAGGGATTTTTTTAGTGTTATGGTTAAAGTTTCATCAAATTTTGAAGATAATTGTGCAAGTTACTTGATTTTTGTACTGGGTTCTTAAAGAATGTAAATTGAGTACCTGTCTTCCTAGTACTCAAAAAATATCAAGCCTTCTTCATATAAATAATAGAAGGAATTTTTAATATCACTCCAAGACTAAACTTTTGCAAAAAAATTTAGAACAACTGGATGATAAATAAAAAGTTCTATTCATTTTACTAAAAGTGTTCTTCACTCTTCAAACTTCCTTCTTGAAGCAATAGGACTAGAATGAATTATTTGACCTCCAAATAAATTTTACAAGGTATGGAAACCACTAAAATTATATAATAATTCTCTTAGGTCAAAATGGTGGCATTCTTGTTCCTCATGGTTGATTTTTTCGTATATGTTTAACCTGTTTTGTCAAATTTTAGCTTTACTGATGCTATTTTAAAGAGTTCAAGATGAATCCACTAATGTGGAAGAAGTTATGGTGTGTGGTATTAGGTATCCTGAAGATATTTGAGAAAGTATAGTTTTTTTTGTGTGAAATCAATCAAACTTCCTCTCTCGTTGTTAAAGGACTTCCTGAGCTAATTCAAGCATAGTGCTTGAAGAAGAAGTTTGTGGTTGAACATGTTTCGAGGTAAGAAATGGTAATGGTCACTTGCTACAGGTCCTAGGTAACATTTTTGAATTGATATTTACTTTACTAAATTTCTAGGAAGCTCCAATCTCTTGAATCTCCATCTGCCACAGTTACTTGGTTAATAAGTTTGAAAAATAGAGATACATTAGTGAACTTATGTTTACAACTCCTACACACAAACCTTTAGATATGGTGTATAGGTTATTTCTTGAAGTAATCCTAAAGTGTTTGATCATGAGAGTGGAGATAGGTTAAGATGAAGACTCAAAACAAAGACTAGTTATTGGTGCCTTATGAGAAAGTAATCACGGTCCTAAAAATACTTTACCTTCATGACCAAAATCTTTATGTTTATAACTGAAACTTATGTGGTAGGTTAGTTAAGGTAATATTATTCTCAAATAAATGGTTCAAAATCTTTGGATATATTTTTCCTTGGTTATTCCACCTCTTTTTGGATACTTTATTTTCTTTCTTGTAACATTCAAAAAGGGTTGTTTATTTGGTCTAAAATCATTAAAGTTTCCTCATCATTTAATGTAGTAGAAGGCTAACATTGTTGAGAGAAAATCTGATGATGTTATTATTCATTGGATTTAAAAAATAAATGGATTATGAATTCTTGAAAGTTCTAAACCAGTGAACTAGGGTTTGGTTCTATAAACCGTAATTGAGCCAATATTGAAGATATTACAAAATTGGCCTCTGAGCTAAGAAGTGGAGCAAAATATATACCTTGGAGAAAAACTTTCTATATACCTTGGAATCAGGATGTTGTGAAATTTTTGGATAGGCATCTCATGAGAAAATCTGTGATTCATGTATGTTCATGAAGAGAAGTTGTAAAATACATGGATCTCCTTGTAGCCTTTAAGCTTCTTCATGACTGAGATTCAGACATCTCTATCTAGGATCTTGTGTTTCTTAAATGTCTTCAACTCTATGTTCTCTTCAAAGTGAAATAAAAGTTAGATAAAATGTCTTATATCGTTCCCATTCCTCCAAGATCTTATAGTGAGATGTATATCTAGTATGTGTCATGATCATGTCTATTTGATCTGGTATGATCACTTAAACCCCTTCTCTACAAATTTCAAGTAATTAAATCACTCAAAGTCCTTATATGGGCTCAAATGAATAATTGAATCTAAATGGTTAAGTAATGAGGTATGATAAGGGTTATAAGGAGTTATTAGAATCATTTGTAATGTTCCTACTCACTTTGTTAACACTTGGAATATTTTTAATTAAGCTATAAGAAAAATTGTACGGTATAAAATATGAAAGAGGTCTTAGCATACGTTACAAATATGAAATCATAGGCATGAATACAATTTTTTCAGTTAAGGACAATTGTACAGAATTTCATATATCTCCATGTGTCATTATTGATCCTCGAGAGCATCTTGAATGTGTCAGCAGGTTTAGATGAAATAATTGATCCTATCAAACTCATTAATGACATATAGAGGTAGTTACTTTTGAGGTCTTCTCATCTATTTTGTATGAGTTGATTAAGGATTTCATATGAATATTCCTTACACATGAAGCTGAAAAGTAAAGAGTATGATTATTTGTTTCCTATAAAAGGAAAAAAATTGTCCTTTCATGTGGTTGAAGATTGGGAGAGATGTGTGTGTAGATGAAGATGATTATATGGGAGAGATAGATGTTCTTAGACTAGGTGTGTGAGATTAAGTTAGTATAGAGAACCAAATAAGTATGAGAAGATGATCTTCATGAAGAGAAGAGAGAGTGTAGATTAAAATTTTTGAAGGAATGAGGAGCAACCTATTAAGAAAAGTATGATATTGATTCAAGTATGTTAGTTGAGTAATGTGTAGAAGAATGAGTTGGTGATGACCATGCTTTCATGATGCTTGAAAACATGAAACAATAGGAGGATCAAGGTGAACAAAAGATTCCTTCTTGACTAAAGTGTTGCAATAGGTTAAATGCACATGAAAATTATATGATTTTTGTGTGTTTCAAGGTGTAGAATGTGATATGAATATGTGTATGAAATGATCCTTATATGATAGAGAATGGATACTAGTTAGGTGATCGAAGAGAGGTGGATTAAGGGGATAATTGAGAAGAATAATGAGCTAATCTAGAGGTCACAATCAGTTGTGTAGGACAACAAAATCGAGTGATGATCAAAATCTTGCAAAATTCTAAGTGGAAGCTTAACAAATGGTGATTTGTAGATTCCTGTGAGTTGAAGATTACGAAGGTCGTAGGTGTTGGACTAAATTTGTGATTTTAATCTTCCATGCAAGTTGAATCTTGCTAAATACTAAGTAGGTACTTGGTTGAATTTTGGAGTTGCAGCTCCATGTTGAGTAGTTTCTCAACTTGAGATCATTGTAATCTTTACAGGACATTCTTGTCCAAGTTAGTACTATGATTTCAGTGGGTTTTTCTCCAGTAAAGGGTTTCCCACATTAAATCTTACTTCTTTTCTTCTCTCTCATGATTTACTTCTTGTGAATGATTTTTTTCTTTTATTATAACAAATTAAGTAAACTAAATTGTTTTTCAAAGTTTAAATAGACACCGATTCACCCCCCTCTTAGTGTCCTAGTTTCCAACAATCCCTTAAAAAAACATAAGATTAAGGAACCTATTTTTCCTCCACCCTACTTTCTTAAATCAAATCAATCCAAATTCCATGAGAAATCCTCTTCAAAAACCCTGATTTGGTCTTACACAAAATCCTCCATCACCTTATCCAAGCATCAATGATCACTCTTCCCCATTGAATCCTTTGACTCATATGGGTGAAATCCTAAATGGTTTAATTATAACACAATTTTTCCTATCATCGTGTCCTGGGAATGACACATATCACTACAAGGATCTCTGAACTCTTATCAACAACCTCATACAATAAGATGATCTTCTCATTGAAAAATACCACCCTCTTCCATCCACTAGCTCATCCACACCCAAGCACAACCCTCAAACCAAATCCTCAACTTTCAAGGTCTTTAAATATTTCCATCCATCCATACCTTTAGTCAATATCCCTCCACCAAATTCTACGCATTCTAAAAAGGTCTCCCTCTTTACATAAATATCAGTCATGTTATAACTCACTCTCTCTGCATGACTCTCAACCATCCACCCAACTAAAACTAACATTCATAATCTATGCTCCTCCTAACGAGACTATCTCATTTATCTTTTCATCAAAGGATACAAGTATCTATTCTATCCACTCCAAGAACCCAAAATCTAGCTTCCATAGAGAAAATAATTGTGAAACAACTACATCAAGATCCTATTAAAATGTCCCTTTATGAGCTTATCAAAATCTATCCTCTTCATTAGAAGGATCTCATCAAATCCCTACAATAATCCTAATCACAACCGATGAATCTTAACCTTTTGCGGCCCTTTTTGGAGCTCTCACAACTTCTACCGCTATTTCCTTTGATGATTATGAGATCCCTGACATTCTACCTAAAGATCATGGTATTCATCTCTTCATCACTATTTGTATCAATAGGACTTTCATCAAAAAATATGTGATTGATAATGGTGCTATCATCAACATTATATCAACCCACACATTCAATCATCTCAAGCTTCCCGACATAATTATTGCCCAATCACCTATGGTCCTTCAGGCCGTTAATGACATCATGACCCTTGCATTGGGAATGATCATCCTTCCTATCCATGTTGGTGAGAAACTCCTTCATGAACTCTTCTACATCGTAGAAGGATAATTCCAATATAACATCTTTCTTGGACATCCATGGATATCCGTTATGCATTACATCCTATTCACCCTTCATTGTTGTCTTAATTATGAGCACAAGGGGAAAATCCACACACTCCTTGCCAATATTCCTCCTTTCAAGTCATGTCATATAACCTACAGAAAAACATAATTCTTATCCCCAAGTAAGGCTCATCTTTTGAAGCTTCCACTAGTTCTTTTGTACTTGCATATGTTTTTCCCTACGATGAATCCTTCGACAACATGATACAATGTCTCCTATTGGGGAGTATCAACTCCTCACTCTTAATTCTCTTCCCACCCCCAATTAATTCAGTAGACCCAAAAATCTCCCATGCATCAATATAACATCGGGGATATCATTTCCTTCATCCCACCTCACTTAAAAACTAATCCTTTTTATTTTGGCATTGATCACCCTTCTTCCCATGCCAATAATCAACTCCATACAAAGCTATACACCAATGGATTTTATTTCCTCTATAAAAATCATTTGTCTACACATATCTCCATTATTGTGCATAGAAGGAATTTGGTCTTGGATGCTATGAAAAAGTCATGCATGATATTATCCTTACGTAATCCGTAGACCCCATGATAAGTGTGGATTGGGATTCAAAGAACACCCTCTGAATCTTTTCCACACACTTATTTTGAATCCCCAAAGCACACAGATTCATCATCCCCTTCCCCATCCAATGAACCCATGGACACATATGACATTGTGTCCCTTCCCCCTAATTTTTTAATCTCCACAGTCACTCTAGGAATAGTCACCTATCATTTTGAAGTTTAAATCAGTCCCTTCCTCTCAAATTCCACTAGATGGTAGAGGAGGATTCCCTACCATTAAAATTATTCAATGCAGATGATGGCTCTTCCTTTCCTATATGGGGGTGGAAGATTCTCATCTTCATAAGGCCTTACCTCCTAACACATCCACCCTTCTTAACAAATCCACCATTGATATCAACATAGGGAATTTGATAGAGCCATGAATCCTCAAAGTTGGCCAATCTATTAATCCACTAGTGTTGTAATCCTTCACCAATTTCCTCTCTAAAAATAGTGAATCCTTCGTATGGTCATACACCTACATGCCAAGCCTCTATCATAGTATCGTCCATAATATCGTCACCATCCCTAACACCAATCTAGTTAAGTAGAAGCTATTCGTATGCATCCTCGTATAGCCCTCCTCATTAAATAATAACTGCAACGCCTTCTTTCATCCAACTTCATCCAACCCATCAATTATCCTTAATGGGTTTCTAACTTAAATCTTGGTTGTCCCAGGATTACTTTCCCCTTCCTCACATCGATCAAGCTTGTTGACCTATCGGTCATGAAATGATTTCTCTTATGGATGGTTTTTCTTGTTACAATAAAATCCTTATCACACCAAAAGACCAACATAAGACATCCTTCATCACCCCTTAGGGAACCTTATATTACCTTGTTATGCCATTTGGCTTGAAAATAATTAGTGGCCACCTATCAATGTGTCATGACTTATATCTTCCATGATATCATCCAAAAAACCATAGAGGATTATGTTGATGAATTCCTATGTAAATGGAAACATGTATAGGACAATATTACTATCCTTGAAATCCTCTTCATGTATCTTATCCATTAATTTCTTCACCTCAATCCTGCCAAGTGTTTGTTTGGAGTTCTAACCAAAAAACTCCTTGGATTTATCATTTCTATTAGGGTTATTGATTTTGACCTCTTCAAGATAAAATTCATCCTCTAGATGCCTCTTCCTACCAATCTAAAGTAACTTCATAGTCGCTAAGGTTGACCTCAATCCCTTCACCACCTCACCTCACAACTCTCCAAACATTGTCAACCTTTCCATCATCTCCTCTAAAAAGACACCCACTTCAAATGGGATGTTAATTGCTAAAAACATTTTGATCAACAAGCAATATCTTCTATCACCACCTGTCCTCATGCCTTTGCGTGAGGGGGAGCCATTCTATCTCTACATCTCTGTCACTAACCATGTTCTAGGTGGCATGTTATAACTTCATGATGAGTAAGCCAAGGATTAGGTTGTCTATAATATCATTCACACTCTTCATGACTATGAAACCCACTACAATGAAGTCAAAAAATTATGTTACACTCTCTAATTAACAACTTCCAAACTTTTCCATTACCATATCAATCATAAAACATATGTCATCACTAGTTTCAACCCTCTTTAAACCATGCATTCCAAACCTTATCATAATGATGTCATTAATCAATTGCTCATGTTCATTACTTGAGTTTTACATAGAGTTCATATCCCAAAAATCAATCAAGTGCCAAGATATCGTTGATTAACTCACTAAAGCCCCTCTTCCTAATAATCAACTCCCTCGTGAGTAATTTCCTGACAAATTCCATAACCACAATCGATCATGAGTATTCTCCCCTTAAAATTACATCTTTATTTTATGGCTCTAAGTGTTGGAAATGGGTAGGTATCGGTGTCACCATCATTCCTCCTTGGGAGACTCTTATCCCCATCACCTACAAGCTCAAATTTGAATGTACCAATAATGTAGTTGAGTATAAGGCCCTTATCTTGGGCCTCTAAACTGCTATCATGCTAGGCATCCAAATCCTTGACATATATGGTGATTCCCAGCTTATCGTAAATCAAATAAAAGGATTTTTCAACATAAAAAATGAGGTCCTTTAAAAATACAAGGACATCGTCAATTTTCTCCTCAAATCCCTTACTCAATACACTATCAAAATTGTTCCTCATTCATCTAACCCACTTTTTAGAAACCATGGCATCCCTTGCATTCCTAATCCCTTTGAAAATGAAAGAATCCAAACTCTTTGTTGTTATCCATTACATTGATCAAACATCCTATACTAATGAGCTTCCCCATATCAATCTCATCAAAATCAACCAATTTGATCTTTAGTATGCCCATATCTTTGATTATCTATCTCAATCTAAAATTCCCTCTGACCTATCAAAAATGGTAGAAGTTCATTCCTCTAATTTTCCAACCACTATGTTATCCTTAGCAACATCCTCTATAAACATGGGTTTTACGGTGTTTCACTATAATGAATTTTAACCCATGAATCTATTTGAGCCATAGAAGAAGTCAAAGATGGCATGTGTGGTGAAAAATTTAGTAGTTTGACCATCACAAAGCATGTTCTTTGGATGGGTTACTATTGTCCCACCCTCAACCAAGATTGTTATGAATATGTTAAGAAGTACGTTAAGTGTGATTAGCATTCCAATCTCACCCATATCCCTAGCCAATATTTGTAGCCAACTCAAGATCTATGGCCTTTCTCACAATGGGGACTTGACCTCGTCACTCTCATTAATCCACATTATTATTAGCATCATCATTTTATCCTCACTGCTACTAAATATTTCACTAAATGTGTAGAAGCCATTCTACTCTTGTCAACCAAAGATAACAAAATCATAAACTTTATCTATCAACACATCATCTATCACTTCAAAATTCTTCACAAAATCATCACGGACAATAGAAATTCCTTAAAAAAAAATACCTTAAGAATATTTGTGACACCTTCAATATCAAACTTAGCTTCTCCTCTTCATACTATCCACAAGCTAACGGCCAAACCGAATCTACTAACAAAACTCTCTGTAACATTTTTGGCCTTATCATACTAGCACCTACACTTTTAAGGGTGTTAATACCTTAGCTCTTATCTAAAACTATAAATCCTTCCTCCCTCTTGAAATTAAAATCCCATCTTTGTGTGTTTCTCTTCGTGACTTTGTCTCTAATGAGGACTATCACCAAGAGTGTCTAGCATAACTTGAATTACTAGATGAACGTCACTTAATCACCCTCCAACATCATCATATATATCAAGAATGTATTAAACACACTTATAATAAACACATCAAATAATGTGACTTTAACATTGGTGACCTTGTCTTAAAATAAAATCAGAATGTCACTACTCTAGAAAGGATCCAACATGGAAATTTTTCTCCAAACTAGATTGGACCATACATTATCACTCATAAGTATGGGTTTGGGGCCTATCGCTTAGCCTCCCTTAATGGTAAACCTGAAATGGAACCTCTTAACACCTTGCACTTATGGCCTTTCTATTGTTAACATACCTACCAATGTGACCTTATTCGCATTAATGATATCATTTTCATCATTAGAATTCTTCTTATTCCATCGTAATGATTTGGAATCATGTGGTCTTTCATCACTATCTTATTTGTGACATTGAATATGGGCACCATGGCTCTTCTCATAGCATATTCCTCATGGAAAATTTCATCATTTTAGGTGAGAACCCCATAATCATTACATTCATCTCCCTCTTATCTACCTACTAGAACCATGATAAGGGTCCACATGTGTAGCTTATACATATTACTTCCCCTTCCTGGGTGGCCTACTAGGCTATCCTCATCCCAACCATATAATCAAAAATTTAATGGATGCTCGTATCAAGATATATTATCTAAAGCATAGATTTCTCCCTTAAATGATAACTATTAAAATAAATTAACTATCAAAAAATATAGACTGATCCCTTAAGGAAATATATTGCATATTATATCATGACATATAAAACTAAAATAAAAAGTCCAAATTAGTAAATCCATAATTATAGACCACTCCCTGGAAGGATGGATAATTTAGTATATAATTGTAGACCACTACCGGATGTATGCCCCGTACCACTCCCCGACATGTTTCCCAAGCCTTGCATATTTGCACCTTGTCTGAAATTCCTCCAAACACTAGAATGGAGTGTGTAGCCATAGAAGTTCCAAATGAGAAATTATACCTCCTATGTGTCGATCAGTCACTCCCACCAATACCAACTATGTTATCAATACTCCTCTAATTTGGAAAACTAAGCACCAGGTTTGTTCACTAGGTGGGTTCAGATGTGCACCAATGAATCTTCTCTCTCCGCGTGATGAAATCTCATTAGAAGGTGAAGGGGTCTCTCTCCCACGCTTTCTAAGATTGGGTAGCACAGACGGATTATTTTCAACATCCTCTACGTGAACCTCAACTCCTTCCCACAATGTTTACCTCCATATATCCATCACACTTACAACCTCATGTTGTCTAGAAATCTCCCTTTCACACGCTTCATTATACTTGAGTCATTTCTCCTCCCTTTCTTTCTTAGTTGCAATATCTACCATCTTCCTCCACCCTAACTTTCTCTCCCAAAGACTCAAGATGGTTTAGCCACCATTGGAAATGCCTCTAAACTCAAGGTAATGATCAAGATCTTCATCTCCAAAGGAATATCACATAAAAATGATCCTTTGGGATCCTAAAAAACTCAAACTCATCAAATTTTGGACATGAATATGTAGAAATAGCATATTATAGAGTGTAACTAGCCGATACTCTTTTCCACCAATGATCCATAGCATGAGTCCATGTCAGATCTACATCTTACATCCTCTAGTACTCTTCTTGGGTCCACGTGTGCATCTATAATACCATCTTGATCTAGATGCATATCTTTGAGAGCCATTCATACAGCTCTACTGGGAAGTAACAAAAGAAAGTTTCATACAACTCATGGTAGAGGTTCTCTTCTACCCATCTGTGTGCATCAAACTTAGGCTCAGTGTTGAATCTCTGAGAAAATTCTTCCTCTATGTTATTGAACCATGATTCAATACTTCCGAGTTAGGCATTTTTCATCACTCATTACAGAATCATGATGTATGTTATTTCCTAAGACAAATTTGAAAAGAGGTCCTAAAACATAACCAAGATGTAGTCATTTTTACACCCACCAAGAACAAGGGAACCCCATGCACACCGGCCTATCACCTAGCGGGTGTTGAGCACACACCCAAGGCACATACGGGTGCTGAGTCTCTCTTGAGTTAAGTGGGAAAATCATATATGATAGGAGCTTACAAAGAATGAGTGGGAAGAAGACATTCATTTATCATAGACCTTAGAACAACTTCTAGACAAATGTAGTCATCCTAGACCGAATGGTACTTAAAAAATTATAGAGAGGAACCAAAACAGAAAGGAAATTCATAAGGATTTATATTCATTCCATAAACATTCATGAATCATAACTGTAAGATATAAACATGGATCAAAAACATTAATAACCATATTCATCAAGTCTAGTAACCTCATTATATTCATTGGATTCATTATAGACTACCACAACTGTGTAGAATAAAGTCATACATCATAGCTGGATTTATACCCATCAAGTTCTCAAGAGAAAATTTACAATCCCAACCCCTTATTACATCCTTTTCCTATAGATTCCTACCCAACTTATGGAGCTCTCATAGTATTCCTGCATGGCTTCTCTTCATTTTGCTTCCCTCTTCTCTCCTCTCTTTTTCTCTAGCGGGTGCTTGTATTTATAGCCCTTCTCAACATCATCAAGCCTTCGCACGGGAGTTGTTGATCCATTTCCAAGTGTCCAGGTGGTCCTTCATGGGAGCATGCTTCTTCAAGCCCAAGCTCTCCACTCCTTGCAATGATGGTCTTCTAGAAACTTCCATCGTAGGGTATATTCCTTCTTAGGCCAACCTATCACTAGGATGACACCTTATCTATTCCACATGCATAGTGAGGTCACACTTTTCTCATGTGCTCTTCTGATGTGTCAAATATGGATAAGTCTTGAAACCTTTGTTCTATCTTGTGCATGCCACTTGCTCTGTTAAACCCTACTAGAACCCTGTCCTATGTGCTTTCTCCTTACATGCCCTTTCTTGACTAGGCATTACGCACCCACACGCCTTCTTATACTTGGAAAATATTTTAGGGGCCCAACATCACCCCACACTATGCTTTTTCTCTACCCACCCAGGAACATGCCCTCAAAGAATAAAGAAAGAGAGAAAATAATGATGGAATTGAAGAATATGGGAAGAATGAAAGAATAGGGGAAACTCTGGCTACCACTTGTAAGAGGAGAGGGAAGTTCTTCCTTAATCTATTCTTCCAATTTATCCCAAGTATCCACTTCATTTTGTGCTTGTTGAAAAAGGTTGCCAACCAGGGTGCTCACTTCATCAAAACCCAGCTCCTCTCCCTTGGTACTCATAGTTTTGACAACCTTGTCTTATCCCCATATCCTCAAGTGCGTCCATCCGATGAGTGATCTATGGATATAATTCTTTAAGATAGTTTTTAATTGAGCCTCACAAGGTCTCAATAGCCTCTGATTTCTTCTCCACTTCAGCTAAATTTTATCCCTCTCAGCCCTATTCCCCTTGTTCTTTTCCTAAAATTCTTTTAGCTCTACCTCATAAGTGGCAACCAGGATACTTGCCACCCTATCTCTATCTACACATTTTCATAGGCAGCCTCTGCTACCAACATGATGACCTTTACATTGGCGAGGATCTTGTTGTATTGAGAAAAATTTCCACCACCTTCATTTTATCCTCCTTTTTCTGGCACACAACACCTCTTACAGTAGACTCTAGTGCCAAAGGTTTCCTCTCCATGGTGAGGACGTGAGTTAGATCTTCTAGGCATTGCAGGCTTGATTCATATTTTTGGGTGGTTGGAGTCAAGTCTGGATGCTTCAAGATAATAGTGCTTGTGATCATCTCCACCTTCTTGGATACCTCATGTACCCTTTCCTTTTCTTCCTTTAACTCCTGCCTTAGCTAAGTGCTGAATAATTCTTCATGTTTTAACTCCTTAGTTCTTTCCAAGAGCTCTTCATCCTTCTTCTCCAGCTCTGCCTCTAGAACCTTTACTCTGTCATTCCTCCCAAAGATTTTGGCTTCAATTTCACCAAGACTTTGTTCAAGCACATATCAGACTTGTTTTCGGATAGCTACGTTGAGTGTTCACCAGGGGTTGGTTCCTTTAGACTTTGAACTTCCATCAAAGCCCCTTGGCTCACTTCAAACTCTAGCTCATCGATGTGGGACTCAAATTCCCATGAAAGCATTTTCCTTGTCCAGGGTATGCACCTTCCGCATCAAATGATGTCATGGCCAAGAGTTTCTCTTTTGGAATGGTGCTTTGGAAACGCTGTGCACAACACCTTGTTTGGATCATCAATATAGTCCATTCTTGGTCTCTGGATCTCCGTGTGCCTTCCTCTTGTGTGTGTGCCCTTAGGAATACATACCATCAAACTAGGGCCTCCTCTTGTGTTGTCGTGATCTTTTCCCACACTTTCTTCTTTATCTTCATTCATTACTAATTTAGTGATGTGCTCCAACTCTTGTTCTACCAAGGCTTCAATGATTTTTGTTGCTTCTTTTTCTACTACCTCATTTATCTGCTCCTACATGAGGCTTGGAGTCTGATTTTTCATACTCACTTCTTCACTTCCTCCCTTATCTTGGGCACCTTCCTCCTCCTGGCTACCCTTCCTCTACATGAAGAGAAACTCATTTTCCTCTTCTCTTCCCTCTTCCTCTAAATCATGCACATCAAACACTTGGTGGTTCTAGGATCCTTCAGGTTCATCTTCTTTGTCATCATCCCTCTCACCTCTATAGGCCTCCAAGATCTCTATGTCCTCCGAATCAGCCTCCTCTATCACCTTTTGTTTCTTCCTAACTAGGGATTCCAATATAGGAGATTCTGTTCTTTCTTCTTCCTTCTCTGGTGATTTCTCCTTTGTGATAGGATTTTCTTGTTCTAGGTGCCTCCTCTCTAACTGGGGACCTCTTCCTACGCATGTAAGTACTAGTTCTAGCACTTTTCCTCTAGGCACCCACTTGTGGTGTACTTTGGACACTTGGTGCCTTCTTCCCTTGTACCTCTTCTTTTCCTTTCTTTTTGGCACAGGGCTTCTTTCTTCCCATGGGGTCTTTAGGAATGGAGACATCACATTCCAGGTATGCACCCTTCTCAAACTTTGGTCTTATGCACAGATATACCCTTATCGCGGTCTCTCTTGCTATTGGAAAATTCAGGGGCTTTGTCATTTGAACTTTGTGGGAGACATACCTCTCACGTGTATGCACATTTCTTGGGGTAAACAAGATTTCTACACAGCTCCATGTGGTCTTGATCTACCTCACTAAGGTCAAACCTTAGTCTTTTGGCCTCTTTAAACCTATTTACCCCTACTTGGAAATATTGAGCGGTGAAGGAGAAGGGAAGCTTGCACCAAGGGCCCATGTTTTCATCTATCAATTTAAATCTACCAATGCAGAAATGTTGGTACACCACAAATTTGATTCTCTATAACGAGCACTAGAAGCTACTCTCTGGGATCCTCCACTCTACCTTGAATGCATCCCTTAAGTGCTTATACCATTTTTCCAGGTGTGCCTTGTGAGCAGTCATCATGCTATCGCAAGTGTACTTTGTGAATATTTTCACGGGTGAGGGGTCTTCCTCTGAGATATTCCCAAACAAACTTATCTACCACATCTGGCACTCTAATTTCTAAAAACACAATTGTCAAGAGGACATTTCCAAAGAGTATCTTGTCTCCTTCCTACGTGCATTGCTGATAATTTCATCTACGATGAAGGAAGAAAAATTGTAGATGGTGCCTTCTGATATTTTCCTACACACATTTAACCAGGCCTTATTTACCTGTGTCCACCTTTCTTGGTCATTTAGCTTTTCACCAAGTGCGTAACCATTCTCATGATAGGGTCTTGGATCTCTGATATCAAAGTATCATGACCCCTTCTTATAATCATATGTGGCAATGATGGTTACTTTGATGGCTTCCTTGTCACTCAGGTCATCATCTATACTTTCTCCTTCACAGATGAGGCTTGTGAATTTTGAAATCAGCTGAGGAGTTATGCGCATCTTGCACCTTGTAAAGTAAAAGTGGTCCTTGTGTATACATGACATTAACCATTGATAGAGGCACTCAGGTTTTCCAAAATAAGGAAACTCATAGAGTTGCAATAATCCCACCTTCTCCAACTTTACTTTTACCTCATCACTATAGATAGGTAAACCCTCTAGTGTCCTCTTGTTTTTTGGGCACACTAACTCCAACACCAATTCCTTTTCTGTCATGTTTGTGTGATGGTTGTAATCACTCACCATCATGTTTCTTAAGTGGGACTCCCATTCTTTCCTAAGAAAACCCCATCCGGTACTTGCATCTCTACGTACCATTCTTCATTCATGCTTATGGGGGTTTCTAGTTATTTTCCCCTTGCCCTTGCCCTTTCCCTTCGGCTTCTTAGGTGATATAGTTGGTTTCTTAGGTGCCATGGTTTAGGTTATCTTAGCACTTTAACTTCTCTTACTTTCTATGCTTTTCTACCCTCTCCAAGCTTAGACCTCAAACTTGTGAAGAAACCCTTTTCAACCTATGCCCTAGCTGCCAAACCCTAATTGAATAACCTTGTTCACAAGACGATGCTTCTCTACAAAAAAAAATTTTTTCTACACTCATGAACTTATTTCCTTCTGGTTTATAAATCAAATCTAGTAACTCACACCTTAATTCCTCAAACTTTTCTTCACACTGAGCAACTCTAAAACCTAGTCCACAAGAGCTTTCTTTTTTATATTCACAATGTCCATAATGAAGTGCCCAACCTTCTATTTATAACTTTCCATTATTTTTAGCATTAAATGATACTTCACCTACCACCATACTTCAACACTTATTGTGGCTTTTTCCACTAAGATGTACTCTAGCTCTAACCCCCACTCATGCCCCAACCTTTACGTGAAAATCCTCTAAACCTTAGTGCATGTAAACAATCTATCTGATAGAAGACTCTTACGTGTGTTACCAGTGCCGAAGGTACTTCTTCCTCCCTTGTATGTGGAACCAAGATGTAGTCTTATCCTGACACCAACCATCCTCATTCACCCTTTTTTCACAGGGCCATCCATGCGCTTCCTTTCACAGGCCATTCAATCTAGGCTTTCCAATGCAATCCTTCTGGTACTTCACACCTTACACTTTCTTTCACATCATTCCACCCCACACTAAAATGATGTGTGGTCCTCTGTGCATTCACAACCTTTAAAAATTAATGAGGTTACCGGTGCCCAAGGCACAACACAAAACAACAACGAGAAAGGGAAACACAAGAAAAGAAAAAAAAAATGCATTAAAGGAAGTCCTAACCTATCTGCAATACTACCTTATTACAAACACCAAGAAGACTTATTTATAGTAGGGCTTCAGCCTACTCCCATTGAAGTGTCCTAGAAATCTCATCCCATCCAGTGCTTGTAATCAGGCATGCACCTAAATCAAGGATGTACGAGATGATGTAGGGACCCAACCAATGGACTTTTAACTTCCCAGGATGGCACAAAACTTGGAATCATATAGTAGCACCATCTACCCAACCTCAAACTTTTTTGTTCTTAATGTGACGATCATGCCATGCCTTTTGTTTTTTTTTTTTTAGTCTTCTCTAGCTCCACCTAGTGAGTGATCGTCTTTCATCCAATTGTATTAACTTGTCAATTCTTTCTTCTAGTGCTTGTTCATCTGCCCAATCCTCCTACGCATGCTATACGCAGAGAAGGTAATATGAATTCAACTAGTAGGATAGCCTCCATGCCAAACACTAATTGAAATGGTGTGGCCTTATTTAACCTCTTGTAGGTTGTCCTATATGCCCAAAGAATGGATGATACTTTTTCATCCCAATCTTGTCTACCAATGTCACAAATTTTGTTAGGGTATGACTTAGTATTTTGTTAAATGCCTCCATGGTTCCATTTTCTTGTGGATGGTAAGGGGTAGTCTTGTGATGAGCCACCATGAATTCCACCAATATAATCCTTACTTGTCTCATTTAAGAAATGTGTACCCCTATCACTAGTCAAACTCAAAGGAACCCATACCTTGTAATAATGTTTTCCCATAAAACCTTGCTACATAGTAGCTGTTGTATAATCCTTGGTAGGTGTTGCTTCTACCCACCTTGTCAAGTAATATGTGCAAGTGATTATATAACGTGACCCATTCCTACGTGGGCTGGTGCAATAGGGCCTACGAAGTCTATAGCCCACTTTTTGAATGGCTCGGCACTAGGAATAGGGCACAAGGCATTTCATCTCTTCACCCTAGTTTTCCAATGCGCTGAAAATGGTCACACACCTTGCAATATTCCTTGCAGTCTTGATATAGGGTCTCCCACCATAATCCAACCATCAATATCTTGCATGCAATGGCGTTACTGCATAGTGCCCACCTACACTACCTCCATGTGCACCTCTTCTATTATGGCTAGGTGCTCATGTTCTAGCACACACCGATGTAGAAATCTCATCACGTCCTAATTTGTATAAATCCCACTAATCAACATGTAGGGCATGGAGCGTATAGCTAACTACTTTTTATCCAATGCCTTCATTCCTTCGGCGCTACACCTGTCTTGAGAAATACTACAATATCTTCTAAGTCTGAGGGTGTGTGCCACAACCTAAATAGTTGTGCATCGGCATGGTATCCTTAATGCTTTACACATCCTCCCCTAAATCAATTCTAGATAAATGATCAGGTCCATGGAATTACTTTTTCCTGGTTTGATAACCACCATGAACTTGAATTCTTGGAACAATAGTACCCACCGACATATGCGCCCTTGTAGAATGAGATTGTTCACTAAATATTTCAATGCCATATGGTCAGTGTAAAATATAAAAGGGTTTCCAGTAGATACTATCTAAACTTGTGAAGTGTGTAGATCATTGACAATGCCTCACACTCAGTTGTAGTATAATTCTACTCCACTTGGTGTCAACTTCCTACTTACAAAGCATAAAGGATGATCAAAAATCCCTTCACTAGGTTGTGCAAGTATTGCTCCAATGGTGGTTCCTGAGGCATCAACATGAACATGGAAGGGCTTATCCCAAGAGGGGAATCATAGTATGGGTGCGGTGATAAGCCTATCCTTTAAAGTGTCAAATGCCTTCTATTGCGCCTCTCCCCAAAGGAAGGCACTCTTGTGTCTAAGTAACTCTTCTAAAGGTGCGGTGATCTTGGCGTATCCCTTGATGAACTTCCTATAGTAACCATGTGTCCAAGGAATCCACACACTTTGTGCTTTGACTAGTAGGCTCCCCCAATCCCACAATTACTACAACTTTGGTGGGATCTACTAGTAAGCCCTCCTTACATATGATGTGTCCAATAATGTTCCAAATGGGGTAGCAAAGACACATTTCTTAATGTTGAGGGATATCCTCAACTACCAACACCTTTCAAACATTAACCTTAAGTTGTCACAATGGTCCTTCACTAACCCATATATTGTCCAATCATCTAGGTAAACTTGAAGAAATTTATGGATGAAGTCCTGGAAAGCTTGCACCACAATGTGTGAGAACACAATAGGCACATTCTTCAACCCAAAAGGCATGATCGTATAGGAAAAAATTCCCCACTCAGTGGTGAAATTCATCTTTTTCTAGTCTTCCTTCATAATCCTTACCTGGTGATAGCCCAGAATCCATCCATGAAAGAGTAGACCTCACGTCCTGCCACTCCCTCTAAGATTTCTTCAGTAAATGGGGTTGGGAAAGGATCAATGACACATACTGCATTCAGTCCCTATAATCAACATAGATCCTTATCCTCTCATCCTTCTTGATACTAATCACCATTGGACTTATCCATTCTGACTCTTCCACAGCCTCAATGATACTTGATGCTATCATTTTGTCTATCTCCTCCTTGACCTTTACGTGTAAATTGGGATTCATCCAATATGGCCTCTTCTTGATTGGGCATGCACCTTCCTTTAGCTTTATCCTCATCTCCCCCAAGGAATGGTGGATGCCTTTAAGCTCATGGTACCCACATGGGAAAAAATCTTGGAATTCATGTAATAGATCAATGATTTTAGAGACTTCTTTCTCCAACCAATAGTCTCCAATGATTACCTCCTTGGGTTCTATTTCTAAGCCGATGTTAACCTTTTTCATCTTTAAAGGTTCATGGTAGGCACACACCCATTCATCAACACTATCTATGACTTCATGCATCCCTACAAATGGTTAACATCCAAGCTTTCCACCTCTTCCCCATCAATAACATACACCATCTTCCCCTTTTCTTTTTCTATACACACGCACTCAAGTTGTATCTCTTCTGTTTCTTCTTCCTCAAAGTGTGCCTCCTAGGCCAGTTCACCTAGAAATTCTTGTATTTTGTCTTTTGCCATAACACTATCCCCTATTTTAAGGTCACTTGACTACCTACAATGACCTTATGTATTGATGGCTTTGTACTCTGATACTTGAATGTTTGAATGAGATCAGCCACCAATTCTTGCCAATTACTAGTTTGACAACGCATCTCTCGAGTGGATATACCACATGTGCACACAACCTTGTAGGGTGGAGTACAACTTGTGAACCCATAATGAAGGTGGTAATGCTTTTGCTTCCCATCTAGGTTGTCTCACATGCTTGGATATGGAAGGAAGTGGTCTCTTTACCATGGTAGTATTTTATAGCCGTGGGTGCGTTGCTCCTGCAAAACCTTATGGAGAAGGAAATTCTCACCTCATGCCATTCCAAGAGGTTCTCCCGATGTGTCACCCACCAAGCATGCAGTAGTTCCGAGTAGGCTATAGTTAAAATTTTTCCTCCTTTCCTTCTCACTTCTCCAATGGGCCTCCATTTCTTGCAAGAAATCTTCCGGATTAGCCCCTCCCGAGTAACTTGGTAGTTTTCTTCCTCCCGGCACTGGGGCAGTATGCGCCTTTGTCACCTTGGTTACCATCCTCTTAAATTTCATCCGATCAACTCATAGGTCCCATGTGCCCAATTTTCACACATGTCATGCTTGTGGTATCACTCACAGACTAGGCATCCTCAAATTGGATAACTCCTTTTGTAGGGTGAATTATCTCAGGATCCCTAATTGAGCGCACATGTATATTCTATCAAGGACTTCTTCTCCCAATGGCTCTGTGTAGGGTACTACTTCCCATCTGTCAAAGGGATGATCACCCATTCTTCCTTTGTTTTCAAAACTGATATATCCTTTGTTAAACCTTATGTCAACATTATTCTTGTAACACCATGGGCACCCAAGTAATGCTGGAAATTTTTCTACCTCGGTGAGTGCCAAGACTTCAAGTCTCCAGTAAACTTGGCCCCTTGAATGGTAATCACTACATCCTTTAATACTCCAATGGGCATTGCCTTAGTTTTGTTTTCCATATACAACACATTTGAGGATGGCTGCAATGTGGGCCTTCCCATCTGATGCCAAGCATCTAAGGTAAGAACATTCACTTCTACTCTTATGTCGATGAGGATATTGCTCAGAGCCATCCATCAACAACTACATTTAGAGTAATCTCTTTGTCATATTCAAGGCTATGTGGAGAAAGGTTTGCATGTAAAACATATCTCTCATGCACTCTGCTCTAGTGTGTGGTACCTTCTCCCTTAGCCATTCTCCCAACAAGGGAATAATATTCTCTTGCCTTAACATTTTACATACTTCTTTGACCTCATCCAGGTCACTTCTTGGAACCTCATTATCCTTTTTTGCCCCCACTTTCCTCGATTTCTCCTTGAGACATTGTATCTCCCTTGTAAACTCTGAATCACATCCATAGTCTCTTGGTATACTTCTTTCTGATGGGTAGGGTCCAGGTACTTTCCATGTGGCACCTCCTCTCTGGAAACTAATGTCCTTGGTCTGGGCATCTCCTTGGTGTGCACGGCCTCTACACATGCATTGTCACCAGTACATGTTCTAGCTCTAACTCACACGCCACTCTTGGCATCCATTGTGAATCGGCCCTTTTTATGCTCACCATAGCAGTGCCCTTATCTTTCCGGTGTTGTTGGTTCATATGCTCATAGAGTTCCAGACACTCTTCATACTTGTGCTTCTTCCACACCACGAGCATTGTAATAGATCAGGACATTCATGTTTATAATGCTCTATAGATCCACAATTATAACATGTTCCCCGAGAACTCACTTCTTCCTCCTCCACAGTTTCCATGACCAAAAATCCTCCATGAGAACTTCTTCCATGTGCCCTCCATCCGTGCATCCTTCATAACGGAGGTCATCTTCCTTAGAACTACTGGAAAGGCTGGTCTGGCACACACCATGATCAATGGCTTCATGGATCTGGTCAATAAGCCTACAATCCTTAGTATCATGGGTTGTAGAGGTGTAGATCTTATAGTAGCAAGATACATTCTTCCGAATTGTGTGTTACAACAAGGGACATCTACTCACATCATGGTCCCCATGACAAATCTCACAATCTATCGCTATGGCATATTGCCTTCTAGGGGAAACTATCCTTGGCATGCCCCTCTACTTCACAATCCATACACCACATTCCACTATGAGTCTCATGGGATGAGTTTGTAGATAAATTTTCTAGTTGCTTAGCCATAGTAGTGATTTGAGCCTCCAAAATGGGCTAACACTAGTATCAATGCTTCCAAAACTTCAATTGTATAGAGCATCTTCTAGCCTCACGTGGTTCTGTGAAAGTCTTATGAGATAATGATCTTCTAAATGGTGTTATCAACCCTCCAACAAACCATTGAGTATGTTGTGAAGGGTGAATGTCATATGAAAATTTTGATAGGAGAGTCTTAAACCCCATATCATACTCTCGCACACTCTCTCACCATTCCCTACTTGAATCTCCTTGAGGTGCTAATGCTCTTCTGTTCAAACTCAAGGATGTGGAATTCTACTAGGAAGGCATTTTTCAATGCGGTGTAATCTACCACCATCTGATGGGGGTCATACTTCTTATACCAGCTATGTGTGCCCTTGCAACATCGTTACAAATTGACTAGCCTTCCATTCTAGGGTTGTGATCCCCTTCGCATGCGCCATAGCAACTCACACTTGTGAACATGCTCTACAACATCCTCTATGCCCTGGTAGTATGGTAAAGTGTAAAGACATTTCAAAGATTACTTGAGGAGGTGGTTGAGGCCCCTATCCTCTTGGTCCAGATCCTTGGTTTCCTCTAGTGTTTCTTTCATTGTTTCCTCCAGATCCTATGGATCAATCAAGTCTTGTGCCTCCTAATCCAAATAGTTCCACCTCCAGATCCTCCTATGGCCAATAATGGGCTTGAATTGGTCATGCCTAGTCCCCAACATCCCACTGAACTATGCACCAATGGTCTATGAGATCATTCCACTTCCATATATATGCCCCTTTCCACTCCCTGGCGTGTTTCGCGAGCCTTGTATATTTACACCATGTCTCAAAAATTCCTCCAAACACTAGAATAGAGTGTGCAGCCATAGAAGTTCCAAATGAGAATTATACCTCATGGGTGTGATTGGTCACTCCCACCAATACCAATTGTGTTATCAACACTCCTCTAATTTGAAAAACCAAGCGCGAAGGTTTGGTCACTAGGTGGGTTCAGATGCGCGCCAATGACTCTTCTCTCTCTCTCGCGTGATGAAATCTCATTTCAGAAAGAAGGGGTCTCTCTCCCACACTTTCCAAGATGGGGTAGCACATACTATTCAGGTTCCACATCCTCTACGTGAACCTCAACTCCTTCCCACAACGTCTGCCTCCATAGATCCATCACACTTGCAACCTCATGTTTTCTAGTAATCTCCCTTTCACGTGCTTCACTATACTTGAGTCGTCTCTCCTCCTTTCTTTCTCATGTAATATCTGTCCATCTTCCTCCACCCTAGCTTCCTCGGCCCATCGCTTAGGAAGGTTTAGCCGCCATCGAAAATGCCTCTAAACTCAAGGTAATGATCAAGATCTTTATCACCAAAGGAATAACATGTAGAAATGATCCTCTGGGCTCCCAAAAAACTCAAACTCAATGACTTCTAGGACATGAATATGTAGAAATAGTGTATTCTAGAGTGTAGCTAGCTAGTACTACTCCTTTCCACCAATGATCCACAACATGATTCCACATCAAATCTACATCTTACAGCCTCTGGTACTCTTCTTGGGTCCACATGCATGATCTATAATACCAACTTGATCTAGATGCATATGCTAAGAGCCATTCATACAAATCTACTAGGAAGCAATAGAAGAAAGTTTTCATATAACTCATGGTAGAGGTTCTCTTCTACCCATCTGTGCATCAAACTCAAGCCTAGTGTTGAATCTCTGAGAAAATTCTTCCTCTGTGCTCTTAAACCATGATTCAATACTCCAGAGTTAGGCATTCTGTCATCACTCATTACATAGATCATGATGTATGCTATTTCCCACTACAACTTTGAAAAGAGGTCCCGAAATGGAACCAAGATGTAGTCATTTTTACACCCACCAAGAACAAGGGAACCCCCCATGCGCATCGACCTATCACCCGGTGGGGCTTTGGGCACTCACATGAGGCATGTGCATGCGTCGAGTCTCTCTTTTATGTGAGTTAAGTGGGAAACATCATCTATGATAGGAGCTTAAAAAGAGTGAGTGGGAACAAGACATGCATTTATCATAGAACTCAAAATGACTTCTAGACAAATGCATTCATCTAGACCAAATGGTACTTAACAAATTATAGAGAGGAACCAAAATAGAAAGGAAATGCATAAGGATTTATATTCATTCCATAAACATTCATGAATCATAATTGTAAGCTATAAACATGGATTAGAAACATTAATAACCATATTCATCAAGTTTGTAACCTCATTATATTCATTAGATTCATTACAGACTACCACAATATGCTATGTAGACCGAAGTCATACATCATAACTGGATTTATACCCATCAGTTCTTAAGAGAAAATTTACAATCCCAACCCCTTATTACATCCTTTTCTTATAGATTTCCTACCCAACTTATGGAGCTCTCATAGTATTCATGCATGGCTTTACTTCCTTCTTCTTTTCTCTTCCTCTCCTCTCTTTTGCTCTGGGGTGCTTGTATTTATAGCCCTTCTCAACATCATCAAGCCTTCATGGGAGTTTTTAATCCATTTCCAAGTGTCCAAGGTGGTCCTTCATGGGAGCATGCTTCTTTAGGCCTGAGATCTCCACTCCTTACAATGATGGTCTTCTCAGAAACTTTCATCGCAGGATATATTCCTTCTTAGGCCAACTTTGTCACTAGGCTGACACCTTATCTATTCTCGCATGCATAGTTGGGTCACTCTTTTCTCATGCTCTACCTGATGTGTCAAATATGGCTAAGCATTGAAACCTTTATTCTATCTTGAACATGTGCCACTTGCTCTGTTAAACCCTACTAGAACCCCCGTCCCGGTGCTTTCTCCTTACACACCCTTTCTTGACTAGGCCTTGCGTTCCCACGTGCCTTCTTATACATGGCCAATATTTTAGGGGCCCAAAATTTGGTCTTTTATTCACCTTGATTAACAAGTTTATCATCTCCTCCAAATACTCCATTTATGTATCATGTTCTAGTTTGGCCTATGTTACCAAATATGGGCATGTACGTGTAATATTATTTATCATATCAATTACCTTATTATACACATTTGTTGTGATATTTTTCTCATCAACCAAATTGTAGGTGTGTTTCTAATTTCTTATAAACTTGTTCTCTATATCTCATTGCATTCTCCCGATTACCCTTCATCAATATTCCTTCTTCTAACCTTAGCATCCATCTTATTTAGAGTGTTACTTGCTCATCTAAGAGTTTGGTAGGGTAAAATATCGGGAAGGCTCTTGATTTTGATTTCATCTCCAAGATTGACTCTTTACTTACCTCAAAATTTGGCTCCTCCATATGATTCTATAGGCTCTAATACAATACCTTCCTTATGCATGGATGGGATTTAACTCACAAACAAGTTCCAATAGAACATTATCTTTTGTGGGTATCGAGCTATAAGAGCTATAAAATATTGCCCTTAATTTTTTTAGGCCCCTCGAATATTGGCTAAGTATAAAGGTGCATATGCACGCAAGTCCTAGTTGAAGAGAGGCGTGCAAGGACAAGGTGCGTAGGAAAGGGTTTAAGAGGGTTTAAGGAAGCTCTCGGTGTGCGCGGAAAAAAACCAAAGGGTTTAAAACTTAGCCAAATTGGGTGTTTGGGATAGAACACGTGAAAATCATGACCCAACTATGCATGCTTTGAGTGGATAAGGTGCTAGCCTAGCAACGAGTTTCTCCGGAAGGAGCATGCTTGCGGTAGAAGGTTCTAGAAGCACATCATGGTGAAAAGTGGAAAGCTCAGGCCTAGGAGAGCATGCTCACATGGATCACCACATTAAGACACTTGGCATCAGATTTGAGGGCACTAGAGGATGAGTTGGAAGCCCATGAGAGGCTATAAATACTAGCACCTATAGAGTAAACAAGGGAGAACAAACAAAGGGTGGAGCTCTGCATAAATACTGTAAGAACTCTGTTAGTGGATAATGGTATTTGGGAGAGAATGTATAATGGGTATGGGGATAGTAAATCTTTCTTTAATGGCCTAGCTACATTAGTCCAGTTGAAAAGCATGACTCGGTCTATTTCTCTATGACGTTCTGTAATGTCTCCATGGATGTAATGAGGTTACCAGTTATATGAATATGAATATCAATGATTCTGATGCATACATATTTCTCATAGGTTCTCTTTCATTTATGTTTATGCTAAGTATGGATGCTTGTATACTTCTTTCTATTATGGTGCAAGTTATATAATCTGTTAAGTGCTTTCTCATCGTAATGACTGCAAAGTATCTAGAGGCCGTTAAGCTCTATGGGTCTTGAATGTCTTAACCCCATTTAAATGTCTTAAGAACAAATCATATTTGATGATATTCCCCACTAAACTCACATAAAAGAGAGACTCAAGCACCCATGCATGCCTCGAGTGGGAACCCAACATCCACCGGGTGATAGGTCGGTGTGCATGGGGTACCTTTCTTTTGTGATAAGGGTAAAAATGACTACATCTTGGTTCCGTTGTCAAGGACCTCTTTTCAAGTTGTAGTAAGAAATAGCATAAAATATGATCTTTGTAGTGAGTAATGATAGAATGGATAACTTTGGAAAGTGTTGAATCATGGTTCAAGAGCATAGAGGATGTATTTTCTTAGAGATTCAGCACTAGACCTGAGTTTGATACACATAAATGGGTAGAAGAGAATTCTACCATGATTTATATGAAACATTTTTCTGTTGTTTCCCAGTAGAGCTATATGAATGGATCTCAATGTATGCGTCTAGGTCAAGTTGGAATTATGGATCATGCATGTGGACCCAAGAAGATTACCAAAGGTGCAGGATGTAGATCTGACATGGACCCATGTTGTGGATCATTGGTGGAAAGGAGTACTGGCTGGCTACAATCTAGAGTATGCCATTTCCACATATTCTAGTCCGGAGGTTACTGATTTTGAGTTTTTGCAGGAGCCTAGAGGATCATTTCTACGTGGTATCCCTCTAGTAATGAAGATCTTGGTTGTTACTTTAGGTTTAGAGGCATTTCTAATGGCTGGCTAGACCATTCTGAGCATTGGGCAAGGGAGCTAGGGTGGAGGAAGATGGTAGATATTACGAAAGAGAAGGAAAGGGAGGAGAGACAACTCAAGTATAGTGAAGTGCATGAAAGGGATATTGCTAGATGATGTGAGGCTACAAGTGTGATGGATCAAGGTTCACGTAGAAAAGTGGAACTGAGAGCAAACTGTGTTACCCCATCTTTACAAGCGCATAAAAGAGACCCCTTCAGCTTCTAGTGAGAGTTCTTTACATGGAGAAAGAAGAGTTGTTGGCACGTATCTGAACCCACCCAGTGACCAAACCCTGGTGCTTGGTTTTCTAGAACCAAGGAGTATCATTGACCCAGTTGATATCAATGGAAGTGACAGATCTACGCCTACGAGGTACAATTTTTCAATTCCTACATCTATGGCTATACATATTCCAATATTTAGAGGAAAATTTGGACAAGGATCCATTATACAAGCCCTCGCCTCACATTTGGGAGTGGCATAGGGTATAATAGTGGTAGTGGGGCACTATCACGGAATGTCGATGCACAATTCATTGGGAACCGTGGGGACACTTGACACAACTACTAAAGGACTTGGTAGGTTAGAGGGTATAGGACCTAGTGGACCTAGTGGTTCTAGTGGATTTGGTGGCTCAAGAGGCACAAAACCTGGTGGACCTAGTGGATCCGGTGATGGAGGGAACCAAGGCTATGGCTCAAGAGGACAAGAGCCCCAACCACCCCTCAAGTCTTCTTTGAGATGTCATTATACTTGCCATATTACAAAGGCATTGAGGATGTTACGGAACATTTTCACACGTGTGAACTGCTATGGTGTGCAAAGGGTATCAAAACCCCAGAGCGGAAGGCTAGTCAATTTTGTAACCATGTTGCAAGGGTGCGCACATAGTTGGTATAGGAAATATGACCCTCATCAAATAGTGGTGGATTATACTACTTTAAAGAATGCATTCTTGGTAGAATTCCACATCCCTGAGTTTGAACAGAGAGTAGCATCATCACTTTGAAGAAGATTCAACAAGGAATGGAAGAGAGTGTGCGAGATTATGACGTGCACTTTAAAACTCTCTTGTCTAAATTATCATATGATATCCACCCTTCACAAAGATGTTCAGTGGTTTTTTGGAGGATTGATC
This sequence comes from Taxus wallichiana var. yunnanensis, assembly GCA_018340775.1. Taxonomy (NCBI): domain Eukaryota; kingdom Viridiplantae; phylum Streptophyta; class Pinopsida; order Cupressales; family Taxaceae; genus Taxus; species Taxus wallichiana. The sequence goes on along the minus strand of CM031243.1, from coordinate 297,477,310 downwards.
ACACATTTTAAAAGGGATTTATCTCATAAAACTTTCACGACTCCTCAAGTGTTGGAAGCTATTGTACACCAAGGCTATTGGTAGTATTAATACTAGTGTTAGCTCATTCCTAGAGGCTCAGATTACTACTATGGCTAAGCAGCTAGAAAAATTTTCTACAAACTCAGCCCATGAGACTTACAGTGGTTTATGGTGCACAGATTGTGAAGTAGAGGGGCATGTCAAGGATAATTTCCCTGGAGGATGGTATGCACCGTGACAATAGATTGTGAAATTTTTGATGGGGACCATGATGCAAGTAGATGTCCCTTATTATAACATGCAATCCAGAAGAATGTGTCTTGCTACTATAAGATTTGCACCTCTACAACCCATGATACTAAGGACTGTAGGCTCATTAATAAAATCCATGAAGCCATTGATCATGGGGTACGCTAGACCAACATTGCTAGTAGTTCCATGGGTGATGATCACCATTATGAGGAGTGCATAGATGGGGCCCATGCGGAAGGGGTTTTCAGGAGGATTCAGTGGTCATGGTAACCACGGGGAGGAAGGACTGAGTTCCCACATAGAACCTATTTCAATTGTGGGTCTACAGAGCATTACAAACGAGAGTTCCCGGACCTGTTGTAGTGCTCATGGTGTGAAAAGAAGCACAAGTACGAGGAGTGCCTGAGTTGTTTGAGCACATGAATCAACAACACCGGAAAGACAAGGGCATTATAATGGTCAACATTAAAAAGGTAGACATGCAATGGATGCCACGGGTAACACAAGATGCAAGTTTGGACCAATTTTGGTAACAACAAGAGTAGAAGCCACGTGTGCACAAGAGATACCAAGGTAGAAGAACCTAGTTTCGAGGGAGGAAGTAGTTCATGGAAATTACCCAGACCTGTACATCAAAAGGAGGTATATCAAGACACCATGGATGTCATTCAGAGTTTACAAAGGGAAATCTAGTGTCTAAAGGAGCAATCCAGGAGAGGGAGGAACAAGGAAGAAAAGTTGAGGTGCCAAGGGATGACCCGATGAGGTCAAGGAAGTATGTAAAATGCTAAGGCAAGAGAATATTCTTCCCTTTCTAGGATCATGCTTGAGAGAGAAGGTACCATGCACTGAGAGAGAGTGCGAGAGGTAGGTCTTGTACACAAACCTTCCCCTCATAGCCTTGACTATGACAAGGAGATCACATTGAATGTAGTTGTAGATGGATGGCTCCTTAGTAATATCCTCATTGACACAGCACGAAGGTTAATGTTCTAACTCTAGATGCATGGCATCAGATGGGAAGACCTACATTACATCCATCTTCAAATGTGTTGTATATGGCAAACAAGACTAAGGAAATTCCCATTAGTGTCTTAAAGGATGCAGCTATCACTATCCAGGGAGCTAAGTTTACTAGGGACTTTGAAGTCTTGGTGCTCATTGAGGTAGACAATTTTCCAGCACTACTTGGGTGCCCATGGTGTTACAAGAACAATGCGAACTTCAGTTCAATAAAGGGTACATTAGATTTGAAAATAAGGAGGAGTGGGTCATTATCCCCCTAGATGATGGGAAGTCGATGACCTATACTGAACCCCTGGGAGAAGAATTCTTGGACAGGATATATGTGCGTTTGATTAGGGACCTAGAGATAATACATCCTACTGACGGAGTTATCTAGTTTGAGGATGCTCAGTCAGTAAGTGACACCACCAACCTAGCATGTGATAATTGGGTGCATGGGACTTATGAATTGATTAGATGGTAGTTGAGAGGATCAGTAATAAAAGTAACAAAGGTGCACACGATCCGGCACCTAGGAGGAAAAAAATTACCTAAGTATTCAGGAGGGGCCTTCCCTGAGATCTTTTTACAGGAGATGGAAGCTCAGTGGAAGGAGGAGAAGGAACAGAGAGGGATGCTAAGTTATGTCCTACTCAACACAAGCACGCAGTGGTGGGATACACATCAGGAGAGCCTTTTGGAATGGTGTAAGGTGAGAATTTCTCTCTTTGCATTTTCCTAGAAGTAACATGCCCACCATTATCAAGGACTACCATGGTAAGGAGCCCACCTCTTTCCATATCCAGGAGTGTGAGAGGATCTAGAGAGAAGGTTCAAAATATTTTCCACCATCCCTTTGGGTACATAAGTTATATTCTACACTACATGGTTATGCACGCGCATGGTACATACACTCTGAGACACACCACCAAACAGGAAATTGGCAAGAGCTAACAGTTGACCTCATTCAAATGTTTGAATATCAAATTACCAAGCCATCATTTGATAATGCATTGCAATTTGTTAAGAACATTACCATGGGGGATAGTGCCATGGCAAAAGATAGGCTGTTGGAACTACTAGGAGAACCAGGTTTGGAGGCATGCTTTGAAGAAAGAAGAAACATAAGAGTTACAGGTTTAGAGCATGCATGTATGGAAAAGGAGAAAGGGAAGTTGGTATATGTGATTAATGGAGAGGAAGCAGAAAGCTTGGATGTAATCCATTCTATAGGGATGTGCGAGGTAGTGGATAGTTTAAATACTCACGCGCGTGCCTACCATGAACCCTTAAAGACAAAGAAGGTTAACATCATCTCAGAAGGGGAACCTAAGGAAGCTATCATTGGAGATTACTGGTCAGAGAAGGAAGTCTCTAAGGTCATAGATCTTACATGAATTTGAGGATTTATTCATGCACAGGTACCATGAGCTCAAAGGTGTCCACCATTCCTTAGGGGAGATGAGGATAAAGTTGAAGGACGGTGCATGCCTAGTCAAGAAGAGACCCTACCGAATGAATCCCAATTTATGCATAAGGGTTAAGGAGGAGATAAAAAAATGATAGCTTCTAGGATCATTGAAGTAGTGGAAGAATCAGAATGGATAAGTCTAATGGTAATCAACATGAATAAGGATGGGTGAATTAGGATCTACATGGATTGTAGGGAGTTAAACGTAGTTTGTGTCATCGATCCTTTTCCAACACCCTTCACTAAAGAGATTTGGGAAGGAGTCACTGGGTGCTGAAATCTATTCCTTTATGGATGGATTTTCAGTGTACCACTAAGTTCAGATTTCAAAGGAAGACTAGGAGAAGAAAACTTTCACCATTGAGTGGGGAAGTTTTGTAGACACAATCATGCCCTTTGGTTTAAAGAATGCACCTATTGTTTTTTTGCACATAGTGGTGCAAGCATTCCAAGACTTCATCCATAAGTTTCTTTAGGTCTATTTGGATGATTGGACAATGTATGGACTAGTAAAATACCATTGTGACAATTTGAGGTTAATGTTTGAGAGGTGTAGGTAGTTGAGGATATCCCTCAACATTAAGAAGTGTGTATTTACTACACCCTTTGGGACTTTATTGGGGCACATCATATGCAAGGAGGAATTATTAGTGGATCCTACCAAGGTTACAGTTATTGTGGGATTGGGGGAACCTACTAGCCAAAGTGCAGTGTGTGAATTTCTTGGGCATATGGGTTATTACAGAAAAATTCATCAAGGGGTATGCCAAGATAGTCATGCCTTTAGAAGAATTACTCAGACATAAAAGTGTCTTCCATTAGGGATAGGCGCGATGAGAGGTGTTTGAAACATTAAAAATAGGCTTATCACTATGCCTATTTATTTTTTCCCTCTTGGGACAAGCCCTTCCATGTCCATGTAGATGCCTCAGGAACTACCATTGGAGCAGTGCTTACGTAGCCAGGTGAAGGTATTGTTGATCACCCTCTATGTTTTGTAAGCATAAATTTGACACCAATAGAGCAGAATTACACAAAACCGAGTGCAAAACATTATCAATTATCTACTCACTTTTCAAATTCAAGTAGTATCTACTGGTAACACCCTTTGTATTTTACATTGACCACATGGCATTAAAGTATTTGGTGAACAAGCTCATTCTACAAGGGTGCATATGTCGGTGGGTATTATTATTTCAAGAGTTTGAATTCACGGTACTACTGAAACATGGGAAGAGTAATTGTGGGCTTGATCATCTATCAAGAATTGATTCAGGGGAGGATGCACAGAGTATTGAGGAGACAATGTTAGATGCACAACTGTTTAGGTTGCAGGTGCGCACCCTCGGATTTGGAGGAGATTACGGTATTTTTAAAGGAAGGTGTGGTGCCGAAAGGAATGAAGGCATTAGAGAAGAAGTAACTCGCCATACGTGTCATGCCCTACATGTTGATCAGTGGAGACTTATACAAGTTGGGACATGATGAATTTTTACACATGTGTGTATTAGAGCATGAACACCTCACCATCATGGAGGAAGCACATGGAGGAAGTGTGGGTGGGAATTATGTAGGTGATGCCACCATGTGTAAGATATTAATGGTAGGATTATGGTGGGAAACCATGTACAAGGATTGTAAAGACTATTGTAAAGTGTGTGACCATTGTCAGCATGCATTAGCAAGCTAGGAAAGAGAGATGAAATGCCTTTGTGCCCTATACCTAGCACAAAACCTTTTGAGAAGTGGGAAATAGAATTTGTAGGCCCTATTGTACTAGCTAGCGTGTAGGACTAGGTCACGCTATGTCATCACTTGCACAAACTATTTGACAAGGTGGGTAGAGGCAGATCCAACTAAAGATTACACAACAACCACAAAGACCAAGATTTTTATGGGAGAACATTATCACAAGGTATGTGTAGTCACTTTTTTGCACCCACTAAGAACAAGGGAACCTCATGCATGCTGACCTATCACCTAGTGGGCATTGGGCTCTCACCCGAGGCGCGCGAGAGGAAGCTTTAGTCTCTCTTTTATGTGATTCTAGTGGAAGGCATAGTTCATGATTATAGCTTAGTGATTTAATAGACATGAAGAACTATAGAGCTCAGGATGACTTCTATACCCCTTCAGTCATAATAGAACCAAAGTGCGCAACAGAAATAATAGAACTAAGAGTTGTAAATCTACTACTATACTTAACCATTCAAGTAAGATTCATGATTATATAAGAACAAAAGTACAATAGAAATATGCAGGTAATACAGAGAAATAGTCTTAATACATTTGTCATGGTAACCTTATCACATTCATTCATAGTGTTACTTATAAAATATTATAGAAGGTAGACCATAGTCATGCACCATGTGTGGATCCATACATGTATTCTCACAAGACAAAAATTTCATTCCCCATTTCCCCATTACATCCTTGAATTTTGTACCCATTTTCATCCCATAGTTCTCGCAGATAATTCTACAAAACTCGTTACCTCACTTCTCTCCCTCTTCTCTTTGCTAAGGCCACACATAAATAGGCCTCTAATCTCTAACAAACTCCTTCGCACCTCGGGATCTGGCCCCAAGTGTCAAGGTGTGGGTCACCCTAGGCACATGCCTCTCCATGTCATGATTAACATTTTGGATCTTTCTATCACAAGGTATATTCCTTCCAGGACACCCTATCACTAGGCTGGAACCTTATCCAAATGGAACGCGTTCTTCATGTGTCCTACCCAAAAGGCCAAAAATGGCTAATTCCTGAATTGTTCTTCACACATGTGCATCCTTGGTTCTAGAAGCCTTTTGAACTCGCCTTGCGCGCCTTCACTTGTACACTTCCTTCGGTCATGCACGCCTATGTGCCCTTAAGATTTGGAATCTATTTTAGGGGCCCAACAATATAGATGCCCTTTAGGTTTAACCAAAATAGGGGTATACTTTTCTTAAATGATACCATGAGGATCCTATTAGCAGAGTTCATGGTAGCTCATCACAAGACTACCCCTTATCACCCACAAGCAAATGGAACCACAAAGGCATTTAACAAAATACTGAGTCATACCCTGACCAAAATTTGTGATGTCGGAAGACAAGATTGGGATGATAAGGTATCAGCCATATTATGGGCTTATAGGACAACTTATAAAAGGATGAACAAAGCCACACCATTTCAATTGGTGTTTGGCATGAAATCCATTCTACCAGTTGAATTCATGTTACCTTCTCTACAAATAGCATGCGCGTGAGGGTTAGCTGATGAGAACAAGAACTGCAAGAGAGAGTTGATGAGTTAATGAAGTTGGATGAGAGACGATCACTTTCTAGGTAGAGTCACACAAAAGAAAAGCAAAGAAAAATCTTGGCACGATTGTCACATCAGAAACAAGAAGTTTGAGGTTGGGAAGATGGTCTTACTATATGATTCTAAGTTTTGCGTCATCCTGGGAAGTTGAAAGTCCATTGGTTAGGTCCCTACACAATCTCATACATCCTTGATTTAGGCACATGCCAGTTAAAAGCACTGGATGGAACAAATTTTCCTGGACACTTCAATGGGAGTAGGCTGAAGCCCTACTATAAATAAGTCTTCTTGGTGTTTGTAAATAAGGTAGTTTTTCCAGTTAGTTTAGAATTTTTCCTTTATGCATTTCTTTTCTTGTGTTTCCCTTTCACTTCGTTGTTTTGTTTTACACCTTGGGTGTCAGTAACCTTATTACTACTTTTTGATAATTTTTGAATGCGTAGAGGATCATGCATCATTTTAATGTGGGTTGAGTAATGTGAAGGAGAGCATGGTTAAAATGCCAAGGAAGTTTGTGTTAAAAACCCTAGTTGAATGGCCCTATTGAAAGAGGTGCTTGGAAAGAAAATATGGAAAAAGGATTATTAGTGCCAAGATAAAAGCTACTTTTAGATCCCATGTACAAAGAAGGGAAAAGCGCATAAGCAACACAAGGTAGGTGAGGGAAAAAAATAGGATAGAAGAAGTGCCTTCGGCATTAGGTACACACACACAAGAGTCTCCTGTCATGTTGGATTGGTTGCACACTAGAAGGTTGGAGGATTTTTCACGCAAGTTTGGGCACGTTGGGAAAGTGTCAAGTCGTTATTTCTTTGAAAAAGCCGCATTAAATGTTAAAAGTATGGTGGTAGGTGAAGGAGCACTTAATGTTTAAAAAGGGAAAAACTATAAATAAAGGGGTTGGGGCACTTCATTATTCACTTTACATATAAAGAGAAAGAAGCACTTTTAGGGCTTCTAAAAAAATGATCCTTTATATATGGAGTGATTAAGTAGACCTAGAGAATGGCACCCAATAAACTAGTTAGCACACCCAAGAAAGGAAAGGGAAAGGGAAAGGGTAAGTAATAAGAAACTAATGCACACATAAATGAGGAAAGTGGTATGTATAAATTTAGTACCTAGATGGAGTTTTTTGGGGAAGGAGTGGGAGTCCCATCTGAGGAACATGTTTGTGAATGACTACAATCATCGAACAAGCACAATCGAGAAGGAGATGGCATTGGAGTTAGTGCGCCCAACAAACAAAAGGACACCAAAGGGTTTTCCCATTTATAATGATGATGTGAAGGTTAAGTTAGAGAAGGAAGGGTTTTAAAACTCTTTGAGTTTCCCTACTTCAGGGAAACCTGAGCACTTATATCAATGGCTGATGTCATGCGTGCATGAGGACTACTTCCACTTCACAGGGCGCAAGATGTGCATAACCCCTTAGCTCATTTCACATTTCACAGGCCTCATCTATGAAGGAGAAGGTTTGGAGGATGACTTGACCGACAAAGAAGTGATTAAGGAAACTATTTCCTTATGCATACAAGAAGGGGTCAAGGTATTATGATGTCACAGACATTAAGGATTTGGTAATGAAGATGGCCACACACCTGGTATCAAAGTTAAATGGCTAGGAGAGATGGACCCAAGTTAATAAGCCATGGTTGAATGTTTGCAAGAAAATTTCAGAGGGCACCATCTACAAATTTTTTTGCATTCCTCATGATGATATTATCAACTATGCAAAGGAAGGTGATAGGATCCTTTTTGGAAATGTCCTATTAACCATCGTGTTTTCGGAGATCGAGGTATCGGATGCATCAGACAAGTTTGTGTGGGAGTACCCTGCTGAAGACCCCTCACCCGTAAAGAGGTTTGAGAAATATGCTTGTGAAACCATGACAATTATGCACAAGGCACGCTTGGAAAAATGGTATACACACCTAAGGAACATGTTCGGGGTGGAATGGAGAATTCTTGAACAATTGCCAGAACCACTAGGGGAGAAGTGGAATTTGTTGTGTACCAACATTTCTACTTGGGAAGATTCAAACTGTCAGATGAGACATGGAGCCCATGGTGCAAGCTCCCCTTTTCCTTCATAGCTCAATACTTCCAAGTGGGAGTAAACAGTTTAGGGAGTCCAAGAAGTTTAAGTTAGACCTTGGTAATCTAGACCAGGACCACAGGAAATGTGCAAAGGGTTGGTGTACCCTAGAAAATGCACGTACATGGAGTGGTACATATCACATGAAGTTCAAATGACAAGGCCCATGACTCTACCCATTATAGATGGATCCACGGTACACGTGTACATCTACATAAGACCCAAGTCTGAGAAGGGCACATATCTAGAGAATGAGGTATCTATACCTCATGATCCAACTAGTAGGAAGAGACCCACACCCAAATGGTAGGAAAAGATCCGAAAAAAAATATCCAAGTGTGATGGAGACACACGAAATAGGTTTCCCAGAGACAAGCGCGAACTAGTATGTGTGTGTGGAAGAAGAAGCCCATAGTAAAAGAGAAGACTCTAGAGCTAGAAAATCCATCAGATAAGGAGTCATCAGGAGAGGAAGAAACAAAATCACCTACACTAGAATCTCCTAGGTTAGGAAGAAGTAAAGGGTAAAAGAAGAGACCGTCTAGGAAGAGGTGAGAGTTTGAAAAGTACATAAGAGAAAAATATGAGAGTGAAGAGGATGAGAGTGGGAAGAAGTAAGTAGGGAAGAGGACCTCGAGAAGGATCGAGGACCACCCATCTTCATATACATGATTTAGAGGAGGAAGGTGGAGAAGAAGAACATGGGTTCCAGCCATATGGCGGAAGGATAACCAATTAGGAGAAGGCACCCAGGACATGGGAAAAGGTGAGGAAGCTAGCACACAAAAGTAAGAGTATCTAAGTTCTACGTAGAAACAAACAACCAAGGTGGTAGAATGAGAAGAGACCAAGAACATTAAGACTATGGTGGAGGAAAAATTAGAACACAACGTTGAGCCAGTGTTGAACAAGGAGAATAAGGAGAGTGCAGAAGAGGAACACAACAACACTAGAGGCCCCATTTTGACTATAAGTATACCTAAGGGTACACACATGGGAGGAAGGCATGTAGAGGGGGAGAGGCTGGAGATGGGTTATATTGATAACCCTAAGTAAGTGTTCCGTGCGTAGTTCCAAAGTACCATTCTCGTAGAGGATCTTGTAGTAATTTCATTCTTTGACAAGGAGGTTGCATACCCATGAACAAGGAAGATGCTCTCATGGGCTATAGAGTCCCACCTTAATGAGCTAGAGTTTAAGGTAAGCCATGGGGCTATAATAACATTTCCACGACCAAGAGAAGACAACCCAACAGCTCTCGGATGAACAACTATGTAACACACTCAACAAAGTCTCCGTTGAGATCAAGGCTAGACTCTTCGGGTGGAATGATAGGGTCAGAGATCTGGAAGGGGAGCTAAAGAAGAAAGAGGAAGAGCTAGCTCTATGAAAAAGGAGCTAAGCTAGGAGAATTTGATCAACACCCAGTGGTAGCATGAATTGAAGGATGAAAAGGCTAAGGTATGCGCTGTGTACAAGAAGGTGGAATCCATCAATGAGGCTATAATATTGAAGCATCTGGACCTAGCATCGCCCGCATGCAAGTAAGGATTCCCGTAGGATTTAACAAGGATCCTCACCATGGAAATACAACCGCTAGCCCCAGAGTCTACAAAAGAAGTTGTCACACACCTAGAGAAAGAGGATAAATTGAAGATCGTAGTGCTCATCATGGAATATAGCAAGGTTCTTGCTGGTGTAAGGGTTGCTTCCCATCTACCGCTAAGGCCAGTACAAAAATTTCATGGATAGAGACAAAGTGGTAGGTGCCTTAGTCACCACTCATTAAGTAGAACTCAAGGAGTTCCAAGAGAAGAACACAGAAATAGGGTGGAAAGGGATAAAATCCTTTCCGAGGTTGAGAGGAAATATGAAGCCACCGAAACCTTACGGGGTTAAATCAAAATCCTGTAGAAGGAACTATATCCTTATATTACACAAAGAATGGACGTGCTTTAGAGGATATAAGCAAGGCATTGGAGAAAATCATTGATACCATGAGCACATAAGGAGTTGGACCAAATTTTGGGAGGTGAGTGCCCTGTTAGTGACCTCTATCGAGAGAGTGTAGGAAGAAGTCGATGCCTGGAAAAATTTGGAGGCCAACTTGCAAAAGAATTTTCTTGGCTTGTTGTAGTGATTCCTTCACTCTCCCATTCTTTCTTCTTCCCACATTCTTTCATCCCCTTATTCTTGTTCCAACGCAAAAGCCCGTTGTATTCTTTCTTTCACTAGAGAAGTGTTCTCACAGATGGAGACCAGGCATAGTGTGGGGTGATGTTGGGTGCCTAGAATGTTGTCTAAGTACAAAAGGCACATATGCACATAGGTCCTAGTTGAAGAGAGGCACGCAAGGACAAGGCACATAGGACATGGTTTAAGAAAAGGGTTTAAGGAAGCTCGCGGTGTGCATGGACGAACCAAGGGTTTAGGACTTAGCCACTTTGGGCATTTTGGGATAGAACACGTGAAAACTATTACCCAACTACATATGCTTGAGTGGATAAGGTGCCACCACTGGCGACAGGTTGGCCTAGAAGGAGCATGCCTGCGGTAGAAGCTTCTAGAAGTACATCATGGTGAAAAGTGGAAATCTCATGCCTGGAGAGCATGCTATAAATACTAGCACCTACACATCGGATATGAGGGCGTTGGAGGATGAGTTGGCATCCCGGAGAGGCTATAAATACTAGCACCTACATAGTAAATAAGGGGATAACAAAAAGAGGGAGGAGCTCTGTAGAAATATTGCAAGAACTCATTAGTGGATAATGGTATTTGGGAGAGAATTTATAATGGTATGAGGATTGCAAATATTTCTTGGATGGCCTAGATACATTAGTCCAAATTGAAAAGCATGAATGCGGTTTGTTTCTCTGTGACGTTACATAATGGATCCATGGATGTAATGAGGTTACCGGTTATATGAATATGAATATCAATGATTCGATACATACGTCTTTCTCATAGGTTCTCTTTCATTTATGTTTATACTAAGTATGGATGTTTGTATACTTCTTTCTGTTATGGTGCAAGTTATATAATCTATTAAGTGCTTTCTATCTGTAATGACTGCAAGGATCTAGAGGCCATTCTGAGCTCTATGGTTCTTGAATGTCTTAACCCCATTTAAATATCTTAAGCACAAATCATAGATGATGATATTTCCCACTAAACTCACATAAAAGAGAGACTTGGCACTGCGCGGGCCTCGGTGAGTGCTCGGCATCCACTAGGTGATAGGTCGATGCACATGGGGTACCTTTCTTTTCGATAAGGGTAAAAATGACTACAAATTTCTTTGATGGATCATCTATGTAGGAAATTTTTGATGTCAAGGGAAGCTGTCTTGGATTTCTCCCTCCTATATGTGGACCTTGTGGTTCCTCTTACACACCATTATATTCTATGTGGCATGTTCCTTCTTCGGTGCCTAACCCTTCTCCACTTCCTTTCTCCTAGGCCTCTTCCTCATCACTCACATCTATATTTTCCTCTTTATGCTCTCCCATATTCTCTTCTTCATGTGCATCCTCTTCAGCTTGGGATTTTTCCTCTTGATGGGATCTTCCTCATTCTTTTCTTCTTAAACATGTTCTTCTCGATTCTTCTCTTCCTTCACTAGTTGTTCCAATTCTTCCTTATCAAATTTATAAACAACATGAGGTTGTTCCTCCTCATTCGACTAGGGTTATGCTTCCTCTATTGGATATTCCTTATATGTGCACAAGGATATTTCTTCTTGGTGTATTTTCTACACTTTATTTTTTCTACTTTGATCTAGATTATTACCCACTTCTTCTTTATTTTCTTCTTCTAGATGAGTCTCCTCATTCTTAAGCTTAGGAAAATTCATCATGTGGTTCTTTGGTGGTTGTGGAATCTCAATGTCACGCACATCAACTTATTTTCCATCCTTAATCTTTGTTTAAAGGTAGATATAAACTCTGTAGGCCTCCTTCCCAACTTCCAAAGTCATAATTAGATTCATATCCATGTTTTCTATTTTCATAATCTCCTCATATATTATCTTTGATACATATCCATATCTCTTGCGCAACATATGGTATTTACCATATACCCTTTGTGCATTGAATTTTAATTTTTATACATCATTCATCATATTTAACATTCCTTTGAAATACATTGTGGTGAATTTAAATGGTTTTTTGCACCATGGCCCCATCTCCCCATAATTAAATAAATTTTCCAAGGCTGAAATGTTGCAACACGGAAAAATCTATCTAACTAGTTAAAACCAATGGCAACTCCCTCGGCATGCATCATTAATTCTCAAAGGCATCATGGATTATTTTGTATGATTTTTCAAGAATTCCTTTTATGGGTTTAAAATTGTGCCATCACATGTATACTTGGAGAACCTTTTCACTTTGGAGACTTATTTTTGATGGGGTGCTCCCACATGTTGTCCTCTAGACCATCTAGCACTCCTATCTCTCAAAATTCATTCAAAGAAGAAAATATAACCCTAAGTAATCTTATCTCTCTTCTCCATTTGGGATCTTACCTCCTTAATGATTCCTTCAGCTATATAATAGGCAATATTTTACTTAGTCTTGTGCACCATCATGTGCACAATATGCAATAAATTCTTATTCACCTTTGTCCATCTCTTAGAGGCACCTATCTTATAACTAACCAAGCATGTAGCCACTCTTTTTCCTAGGTCACTAATATTCTCAATACCAAATGCTTAGATTTCCCTCTGATATGGAAACTTGATAGTTATTTCCTTTATGGTTGTCTCATTGTGCAAGTCAAGTTCTATCTCCTCTCCAATCTTGCGCAACTTAGTACCCCTAATAATTAACTTGGTAGTTAATTACATCCTTCTATAAAAGTATAATTAATCCTTGTGGATGTGTGACATCAACCATTAAAGAGGTGTGTGGGCCTCTTAAAGAAGGGTAACTCATATAATTGAATCACTTCAACCCCTTCTAAGGTTTTGTGCACTATGTCATTAAGGACAATCTACACTTTCGCAATGCTTTGACTCATCTCTCATAATACATCCTTCTTGATGTTTATCTCATGTGCTTGCACTGGTGGTTATATTCACTAATTTTACATTTCACCAGTTGTGACACCCATGGTTTCCCTATAACTACTTCTTATGGGTGTTGAATCTCATAACACCATTCTTCAGAGACTCTTATGTGTTTTTCTTGTCCTTTGGTGTCTCCTTCAGCATCATTATATATTTTTCACTATACTCCAATTGCTCTTAACTTTGAACCTATGAATTATATGCCTTGTCTATCAAAAATCCAAAATCTTATTTTCTCAAACTATACTTGTAGTGCTTCACCATGTTTCCCATGCTCAATTCTTTACCTTCGTTCACTCTAACTACCTACCCTACCTCAACCTACAAATCACTATGCCCTAACTTTTCCCTTTTCCTTTGAACCCTTGTTTGGTTCCTTTCCTCCGAACCCTTTGTCATTTAGCTTCCACTTCTTCAAAGGATATCTTTGTTCTCATGCTTTTATGTTTTTTCTCTTTTCTTTATGTCTTTGTTAAGCTTTGGTCTTCACTTTGTTCACATTCATTCTTTGGTTCATCCTTCACACTTTGCACTTGTTCTCTGGTTTGCAAGATCTCTCTTTCACACTATTTATCATAAAGAAAGGTAAGAATGAATTCATTCATACACCTTTTAAATATTTTCTAATTTATAACCACATTAATTACACTTCACCTACTACCACATTTTGGCTTTAAAGTGTCTTTTTAGATTTTCCAATTTTCTTGCAATTTTCCATCTTTTTCTACAAGCTTTCTCCCGTGCATGAAAATTCATAGCCTTATGATGTGCTACTACTTCCTAAACTGCATACTCACTTACATGTTCCCTCTTTCGTCACATACATTCTTCCTTTATGACACATGTCAAGTATTTTTCAGTTGTGTTGCCTCCATCACATTATGTTGTGTGTTGTTTCTTCTATCACGGTTTTATATGAGAAATATCACCAAGTCAAGAATATCCGAGAAAATTCACCAATCCATAAAATCACCCTTTTTCAAACCAATCGGAGAATACTTTCCCAAGCATCCTTATATTTTTCCTAAGTGTGTGTCTTTTACCTTTTCAACTATGTACTTTACCTACCTACCCCACACTTAAAATCATGTGTGGTCCACTACACATCAGTATAAAATAGAAATATCAATCTTCTCGCATGCGAACACACTTATTACAACAAAATGAAAGAAAAACAAAAGTTCTACTAGAAACACTTCCTTATTACACACGTAAAGAAAAAAAAAATTGTAGTAGGGATTCATCATACTCCCATTGAAATAACTTGGCAACATGGTTTCATCTAGCACTTATAACTTAAATGTGCCTAATTATAGTATCTTGGTTAATTTAAATGGTACCAATCAAATGGAGTCTAAGCTTCCCAAGATGGTGCAAAAACTTGGAGTTATATAAAAGTTCCATTTTCTCCACAATAAAATACTTATTCTTAATTTTCCTATCATGTCGGGACTTTTGGCTCACTATTCTATATTATGACTCTATCATGCAATTATAAACCACTCATAAAATTTCATTAGCTTTTCAATGTGCTCATTTACTGCCTTCTTATTTTCAATTCCTCTTGCGCACACAATACATGGGGAGGGTAACATGAATTCCATAGTTGAAGTTACCTCAATGCCAAACACCAATTGGAAAGGTGTTTTATTATTCAACATTTTTATGTAGTCCTGTATGCCCATAAAACAATTGATACTTTTTCATCTCAGTCCTTTCTACCTACATCACAAATTTTCATCAATATATGTCCCAAGATCTTGTTAAAAGCCTCTACAGTTCCATTTTCTTGTGGGTGGTAGGGTGTAGTCTTATGATGGGCTACCATAAACTTTTATAATAATATTCTAATTGTCTCATTTAGAAAATGAGATCCCCTATCATTGGTAAGGCTCAATAGGCAGCCATAATGACTAATAGTGTTTTCCCAAAAGAATATTGTTGTTGTAGCTATAATGAAATATTTTTATAGTCAATGTTTATTCTCATATTTTCAAGAAATTTGTGCATGTAAAAATTTCATGTGTGTCTATTCTCTGTGTAACTAGTGCAATTGGGCCAAAAAATTATATTTCCCAATTCTTAAAAGGCTCTACCTTTACTATAGGCCGCAACAACATTTCATCCTAGTTTCCTAGTTTTCCTAATCATTGATAATGATCAAAAGCTTTGAAAAATGCCTTAGTATTCTTCTAGAGTGTCTACCACCATAATTGAACAAGTAATATCTTGTGCATTATAGCTTCCCTTGTATAATGACCTCCTATTATCCCACATGTGTTTCATCCATGATGGTTTTGTGTTCATGTTCTAAAACACACTACATAAAACTTCATCTCTTCCCATCTTGTAGAGGTCTCCTCTGATTAGCTGGTAGGGTGAAACACAGATGGCGAGCTACTTTTCTATAGTGTATTCATTCCTTCATGTACAAATATTGTGCATAATAATAGTACAATGTATTCCAAATCAATGGTCACGTGCTACAATCTAAATAGTTAGGCATCTGGCATAGTATCTTCTATGTTTTATGCATCCTCACCAAAGTTTATTCGTGATAAATGATCTATTCCCAAGTTGTTTTTTCCTAGCTTGACTATTACCAAGAACTTAAATTCTTGGAATTGGATTATCCAATGACAAATGTGCCCTTGTCGATTGATTTGTTAACTAAATATTTAAGTGATATGGGATCAGTGTAAAATATAAATGGTGTTGCGATTAGATACTGTATAAACTTGTAAAGTGTGTACACCATTGACAATGCCTCATGCTCTTTGGATGTGTGATTCTACTTAATCGATGTCAAATTATTTCTTGGAAAATAGATAACATGGTCTACGTTACCTTCCCTTGGTTAAGAAATGACTGCAGCAATCGCAGTTATAGAAGCATCTACATGAACATGGAATGGCTTATTCTAAGACGAGAAACCTAAAATGGGCATGGTTGTTAATGTTTCCTATAAAGTCTTAAATTTCTATTATTACGCATCCCTCTAATAAAATTCCCTTTACCTTCAGTAATTCCTCTAGAGGAACAAAAAACTTGGCATACCCCTTAATGAATTTGAGGTAGTAACCAATATGTCCAAGGAATCCATGCACTTCACTTTGATTAGTTGGTTCTTCTAACCCCAAGATAATAACAATCTTGATAGGATCGACCAATAAGACTTCTTTACAAATGATGTGTTCAAGAAAAGTACCAAATGGTGTTGTAAAAATACACTTCTTAATGTTTAAGGATATGTTAAGCTGCCTACATCTCTCGAACATTAACCTTAAATAGTCACAATGGTCTTTAACTAGACCATAAAATTCCAATCATCCAAATATAAATAAAAAAATTGTGAATGAAATATTTAAATTCTTAAAGAACAATGAGGGAGAACACTTCTAGTGTATTCTTCAATCCAAAAGGCATAACTCAGTAGGAAAATCATCGTCATTTAGTTTCAAACATTGTCTTCTTCTAATCTTCGCATGTGATCCTAACCTGATGGTACCCTAAAATACATCATTGAAAAAATAGATCTCACACCCTGCAACACCTTATATGATCTCCTCGATGAATGGTGTGGGAAAAGGATTAATCACACATGAAGAATTCAAAAATATATAGTCAACACAAATCCTTATCCTATTATCATTTTTAATGTCGATAACCATTGGGCTTATCCATTATGATTATTCAATGGGTTCAATAAATCCTACCTTCAAATTTTTTTAATTTCATCATTTACCTTGACGCATAGGTTAGGATCCATTTGGTAATGCCTCTTATAAATCAGTCATGCACCATCCTTGATGCTGATTTTCATTTCATCTAATGATGGATCAACACCCTTTAACTTATGGTACCCCCTTAGAAATATATCCTAGAATTTATGCAGTATTTCAATTATTTTTGCAACTTCTTCCTCAGACCAATAATCACTAATTATGGCCTCCTTCGACACATCTTCAGTCCTAATATTAGCCTTTTTTTAATGGCACATGATATGTGTATGTTTTCTCATCTACAGAGTCCAATACTTTTTGTGTACCTTCTATGTTCTCAATATTAAGGTCCGAAACTTCTTCATCATCTATAAGATAGATAATATTTCATTTCTCCTTTTTTCCAAGTGCACTCCAACAGAGCCTCTTCAATCTCCACTTTTGTGCATGTGTTATAACTTTCCTTAGGATACATCTCAACATACATATGAGTCATGAGTTATTCATCCCTCACACTATCACCCAATGTAATGTGCCTCATAATCTACAGATATTCATGAACATTAAGTTTAGTGGAAAAATAATCAAATATATGAATGATACCAGCAGCTTAGGTCTTGTTAATTTGTCCATTTATGTCTCAAATCTGCATGTACATATTATGTGTGGACATCCATGTAATTTAGAGAAAATTTTATGCACCTACAATGATGTGGGTAGTGTGTATTAGCCCTGCATCCAATTCCTTTCACATTTTTGGACATGCATTACGGGGAATTCTTCCCATCATAAGCATGTATCGTGAAAGAAGATTATTCGACAAATCAGTCAAGAATGTAACTCTTATCTCAAGACAACTAATCGGTTACCCCTATGTGCATACCACCGGTGTTTTTTCCTATCCATGAGTACACTAGCATATTTATTATATCCCCCTCATTACAAAAATATACCTCTATTGCATGTAAAGAATGATTCGGCTTTTCTCACCAATTTACTTTAGCAAAGTGACCTTTCCAAACTTCCTAATTGGTCATGGTGTAATTACTCTTATCACTTTCCCTACCATGAGCCTAGTTATCGCAAGTCATACTTGGTAATGTCACTTATGGATTGTGTATCTTCCCATTGAATTACACCCTCCTTTGATGGCTCAACATTCTTTGGGTCATGTAATATATGTGCATATATCTAGTTAATATCTTCTCGCACTTATTGGTTCGATGTAAGGTGTGGCCTTAGTATCATCCATAGGTATTACTACGTGTTTCTTTTCATTCTCAAGCTAACATGCCATTTTTTAAAGTGCAAGTATGCATTATTTGCATAGTACCTTAGTCGACCAAGTAGAGTAGGGAAATTATTCACCTCTTCTAGTTCTACTACCTCAAAGTCTCTAGCAAATTTTGCACCCTGAATCATGATGCTTTCATCCTTCAACATGCTAATGGGAATATTCCTTGCCTTATTTATAATATACAACACACTTTAATATGGTTATAATGGTGATCTTCCCATTCAATCCCAAGTACCGAGAGTGAGCACATTGACTTATGTGCATGTATCAATAAAAATTTTACTACCAACCATCCTTCTATAATCATATCAAGGGTAATCTCCTTATCATACTCATGATCCTAAGGTGGAGAATTGGCATGAAGGATCCGGCACCTATTTCCATAGTAGCACATGACACCTTTTCTCTTAACCATTATCCCAATAGAGGTACGATACTTTCTTATCTTATCATCTTGCACACATTTATCAAATCATCAATATCCTTTTGAGGTATCTCAACATACCTTATACGTTATTTCTCATGTGCACATTCCTTAAGATCTTGTATCTCCCCCTGAAGCTCCCTAATTACACTCATTGTCTCTTGATATACCTCTTTTTACTTCCCAGGATTTGGATATTTTGTTGCAGACCACTTATTCCCTTTTAATGAGGGGATTTTCCTTCCTTTTCACACACATGTGAAGCTTCGGTGTGTATAGTGAAAAAAATGGCTGCTTTGTATCTAAAAAATATTAGGTTTTCATTTTCCCTATTGAGTGCACTCAACTCGAACCATTGTTGCACCCTTATCCTTCTTATTTTTACACATATGCGCATATAAGTCTGAGAAATCCTCAACCTTATGCCCCTTACCACAATTTTTGCATCATTGGTTCTTCATACATTCACTGCTGGTAATAGTCCGGTGACCCACATAAGTAACACGTCCTCACCCGAATCTACCTCCACAACCACCATATCCTTATTCACGATATCCTCCTCAAGATCCCCCATTACCATGATTTTTCTACCATTATTATGTCCTGCTCCCATACTCTCATTGTCTCATTTATGTCTTTGGGATCTAATTTTAGTATTATCCTGTCATAACCATGTCTTACAAGCCTCATGGATGTGATTAATCAATCGGCATTTGATGTGTCATGGATATATACGTTACAAATTTTATAATATATAGATACCTTTTTTGGTGTATTGCAATAGTGGAAAGTCTTGAAATCATGGTTCTTATGAAATATTTTACAAACAGAGTAGTGTGCACACATACTTGTGTAGACAACTATCCTTTTTGTGGCCATCTATGTCGCAATCTATACACCATAGTCCATTATGAATATCATGTGTTGAGTTATAAAATAATGTTTCTAATCGAGAAGCTATGGCTATAATATGAGCTTTAAGGAAAGGACTTACTCAAGTATCTATGCCCCCATCCACTTCTACATGTAGTTCTCCTTTCAAATCCTCATGTGGATCGATGAATGTCTTGTGTGATAACTCTCTTTGGAAATGTTTCATAAATCCTCCTAAAAACCATTGTGCATGTTGACTCTGATTAATTTCATAAGAAATATTTGGCAACAAAGTCTTGAAATGTGCATCATATTGTAGACACAAAATCACGCACTTGGGTACATTTCTAAGTCATAAGCACATAGTAGCATTCATATGATTCCTAAGCAATAAAACTAGTAATTGATGACCGTATTTGGCCTCTCTTTTTTTTGTTTCTTGATTTCTATTTGGTCTTACACACCATACAACACAGTCAATATCATATTTATTTATCTTTAATGAATTTGGAAACTAGCACCTAGCCAAGACAAGAGCACCTAGGTGCACTGTGTCCCCTCTACGGGTGCCCCTAACCTTTTCTTATCTTACTCCTCTTTTTGGGTGTATTTTATCTTTTGGTCATCTTATTTTCTTATGGATTGGCCTTCCAAATGTAAATTACAAAGTTTAAACAATGGAATCATATAAATACATATCTATGTTACCAAAATTAAGGGACCAATCTCTAAGCATTACTACGATCACCTAAGCTTGCATCCAAAGGCATATAAACTTCTCAAAGGCATCCATTCAAGGGACAATGGACTACATTTTCTTTATACATATCGGTTCGAGCTTTTGGTGTGATAGAAAATTTAGTGAGGATACATCCATCTACTCATGAAATTTAGTGATGAGGATATACCTCCATCTACTGATGATAATCCATTAATGCCTTTGTTTATCACTACTACTATTGGTGTCATTTTCATCAAATATTTATTCGTATAAAATGGATCTACTATAAACTTATGTTTGCATTCCCTCCTCAAGAAAATTTGAATTACTGATGATCTAATTGTTAAAAACTCTACTCTCATTCACAACTATGATTCCACTAATATCACATGCATGGGAACTATCACTTTACCTATATAATTTGGGCCTAAAATAATTCCTATTGTATTTTTTTATCGATGCCTCATTTAAATTTAATCCTTTGATGGGTAGTCCAAGGATTCATGCAATGTGTGTTTTCCCTTCTACATTTCACCATTGTGTTAATTTATTACATGATGGTTATGAACATACCATTTTTGTTGATCCTAATCCATTCAAGTTTTGTCACATAGACCCCGTTATGGCTATGTTTATTCCTTCATCACAAAATATTCCATATAGTAGCATCAGTACATATACTTTGTTGGGAGATATAGTGCTTTACAACCTTCTTCCAATTCTATAGGAACACTATCCATTCATACCCATACTACCAATATCATTTCACCCACCTTGTCTACTTCCACAACTACCACTATCCCACCTATCGTGGATCCTCCCATTACTACATCAAGCTTCTTTCTTACCAATATCCTTGATACTACTATTCAACATGATAATACCAGAAATGATGATTTTGATGATGAGGTTGATGTTGTAGAGCTTAATGATGACACATTACGCAATATTAACTTTACTCCTATTAAGATAGATGAGTCACGATTTCAATGATACTTTTATTGCTATTAGCCCTGGTGAATATCAATTGAAAACCCCCTCCTTATACTAATGTTATGGTACTTTTTTTGGGGTTCTATCTATGCATTGGATGTCATACCATCCACCTCATCTTCCCAATTACACTCTTCATAAACAATGTCTCGACATTGTTTACATGTATGATAGCTTAGCTTAGATAGGATTCACACTTGCTGATCTCCTCCTCCACCTCATTCTCATTAACTATATCATGGATATTTATGCATTACTATTATTTATGGCCTCTCGAACCTTCCATTTATCGGTATTTTTAACACACTTCTCCACTTATACTTGGGCGCTTGGCTTGAATACATTGGTGGTGCTTTAGATCCTAATCACACTATTATCACATTTATTGTGCCTTTGGTCTCATTTCTATTTGCAATGATTCATTTCTTGTCTATAATCAAAATCTCATCCACCGGTATGCACACGGTTTTCCACAACCCCTTTTTACTTATGAGGAATATGTTATGGGCATGTACAATTTACGTCATACGGACTCTTTATATGATGAACCTCATACTATTTCTTACCAAGTCTCTAACGCCACTTCATTTGGCTTAAATCTTCACAATTACAATCTGCTAGATGATGTCACCTAATTATTCTACACATCACACACTTGGGGGGCATCATGTGTAGACACCAAAATTGGGTCACACTCCCCTTGACCCCTCGTCAAATAACCAACCTGAACACACTTACCTAGCCATGGCCCCTTTTACCCCACACTAATATTAATTTAATTAATTTAATTAAATTAATCCATGATCTCACAATATTTATTATTTAATTATCCTAATTAAGATAATTCCTACCCCGCCACCTCACCTAGACACCGACCTAACCACCTCACCCCAAATCTATTCTTAGTATGTTGCCATAACTAACTAAGACCTACCTAAACCCTAAAAATCAAAGCCTACATCCCCTCTAACCACATTCCCACATAAAAATGGTAACTCCCGCTCTTTCTGGAGGAATAGAATGTTATGTTTGTGGAGCCTATTTTCATGTTAAAGTGTGGTACACCTTTCTCTGTGTTACACTCGGGTATTTTTATAAGCGGTCCCGCTCGCCAATGAGCGGGTCAGGAGGTTCGGGCGAAGCCCCAAGTAAATTTTCATGGGTGGTTTATTAACCCATGGGTAATGGGTAACCATTATGGGCTATTTTTGGGCCCATGGTTTTTCGGTACCCATTGTTTTGTAAAACTACCTCTTTGGCTACCCATAGGTTTATGGGACATTTTTTTTTGCCCATTGTTTGATACCCATGGTTTTGTAAAACTACTTAAGTAGTTGTCTATTTATATGGTCTTATGCATATGATAGATAGACAAGAAAATGTATTGCAGATGTGTTTTGAATTCAAGTGTGAATTATATAGAGTTTGTTGAGCATAGATCCAAACGGATCTAGGTATTATATTGATAGAGTGGAGGCTTGTAATAAAATCTGAGCAAGTGATTCTTGGTGGACGTAGCCCAAATTGGGTGAACCATGTTAAATCTTGTCTCTCTATGTTGTGTTATTTATTTTGTACTTTTATTTGAGATCTGTAATATTTTTTGCATATTAGTTTCTACTGTTGCGATTCTATAAGGGATTATTCTACATATTTTATCTCATATTCCCTAACATAGAAAGATTTGGAAAAAATCATTGCCACGATCTTCCATTTTTAGTAAACCTATAAAATCCTACCCTAACCAACACCGTTTACCCTTGAGAATCGATGCCGGTCGACCCGGAACCGTCATCGATCACCTTTATTCCCTTTGTAACCTTATTTCGGGGTTGGCACATTCAAAGATTAAAAGGAAGAATACTAGAGCTACGTGCAAGTGAAAGAGGCATCCTTTCACACATCCAACAATCTAGAGCCATTACCAGCATCAATTAGAGAGCATTGTATTCATGGGAGTACTCCGAAAGCACCACTACAGGACCATACACATATCCTCCGATCAACCACCTCCACCACTCAGCCATCAGACCATCAACACAGTAAGTATGGCCCTAATCAGTATAGTTTAGTTCAGTTAAGTAATCTCTATTACTCCTGTTATTAATCTATTCTTTGCATGCTTATTGCCCCATCACCCACTTGCTTGTGAACCTAAATATCCCTTCACTCACATCACCAAATCACCTATTCTCACCTGTTGTATACTTCTGAGCATACCTAAGACCTCCATAGACCCCCATTCACTTGCCCAAACTTTATTTGACCTCGATCACCCATACCATTTTACCTATTTTGAGTTCCTTTCACCTGACCATACCGACACCGGTTACCCATAACCATCGTCGGTTCTACTAAAACTGGCATCAGTCATTTTCAGCCGACATTGGTCTATGTGTTTTACACCTTGACCAAGACCAGACCCAATAACCACCTACCAGTTGACCTACAATAACCTAGAACCATTTACCCGACCTCCAGATATGATCCTAACCTAGCTTGTTAGATTATATTTTTCTTATTGTGTTTATATGAGATGCCTAAATCATATTGACTACAATAGGACAATATTTACCATATTTCTCACATTAATTTGTTTAAAACAATGGATTGACAACCTTCTAGGGAGTATCACACTTCCCGAGATCTAGCATACGCTAGGCAGTCCACTACATATGTTGTTTAACTTCTATCTTGTGGTCTTGTTGTCTATTATAGGTAGTTCCTCCTAGCCAAAAGGAAGCTCTCACGATCAGCTGTGGATCGAGAAGTCAACACACACACAACAACCTTCAACCATCTTTCAATAGGTATTCCTCCTTGACCTTTACCCTTATCTATTTCATCACATTCCAAGAAACGCTCTAAGAATCAGGTGAAACATCACGCTTTCTTCCCCTTCAATCAGTATCAATTCTTTCTAATCTCTATACATACACATTATGCTTCATGCTCCAAAACTAGCATTTCTCAGCAATATTACACAACTTGATATACTCTTCTATTTTTATTACCCGATGATGCACTCTAGTTCCATGGTTCATACCCACTCATAAGGTTCTAAATTTGAATTGATCCTCACCAAATTCACTCTTCATGCTCTATGCTTCATTGATCTATCTTTCAAGCACACATTATCAAACCATTTCCGATGACATGCTCTTATTCTATGGTTCATTCTTTGTTTTTGAGGGGTATTTTATAAATGAACATCATCTCATACTCATGCACATCCTTTGGGGGGAACACTTCTCCTATCACATTCACATTGCATACCATTCCATCACACTCATAGCATTTGCATATCTCAGCTACACATACTCTTGCTTACTTATCATACTTACTTGATGCACTTTTCTTATTATGCTAATCATATACTCAATATTTCATTATATTTATCATATACACATACACATTCACTTGATCTTTAGTACAATGAATGCGAGAATTATCTAGGTTCTTACTTGTTGCAAATGATGCTTGACACATTATCCTTTACTAGTCTCACCGAGCCTCATGGGGCATCTACCTTTTACTAATTTCACACACTACATGTGTTATTGTTTCATTTACTACTTCTACTCTCACTAGCACACTATTTTACTTTAGTACATACATGCTTTGACATATTTTTTTATATTTGTAACATGTTAATGGGTGCTTTAGCATAATTTTATTTACACAAATAGATACCACCATGGTTATCTCATTTACATCTTTCTTGACATTATTTTCTATTATTTTTGGGTTATGCCTTATGTCTTGTTAATCATTGTTTATATGCTTTTGGTCACTTTGGCCCTAATTATCTTGTGACATTGTGAGTGTTTTCCTTATTTGAAACCCACATATTGCAATCTACTTTTTTATCCACTTTCTTGTTACATTGTCTTTTATTTTATGTTTTCTATATTTTTCTACTAACACATATATCTAGCCACATTGTTTGCATGTGCCTTAGTTTCTACCATGCACATTCCCTCCCCCTAGAGGGATATAGCTCATATTAGCATCGATCCTCTCTTTAGGCCACATACTCCTAAAAATGTCACATGCACCCCAAACAAGGGGGCATACATTAGGTGAATGAGTCACCCAATACAACATCTCAAAGCTACAACATAGACCTACAATGTACAGGAACAAAACAAAGATATAATTACTGAGAATGGCCTAGAATATGACTTGGGTCCTCAACACAACACATAAACCAATGCCCAAATTCGACACTAGCATTTGGGCACTCCTGACCTCTCCTAGGTGCTAATTTCCAAGGGGAAGATACAAAAAAAATATTAGATTAGCACAGTCTACAACAGTTCATAGAGCATTTTTATAATAATAGGCACAAATCCTTTAGTTACAAAGATGTATGAAATCTCCTATAATATTCTTCAATTAGAATAAACAATATAATTGGAACAATTTAGAACAAATTCAAATTAATTCGTAACAATCGGGACAAGTAGGAACAAATTAGGGGTGTTTCATCCGTAGTGGTGCTTATTTGAGAGGAAGTCATAGAAGGAGAGTAACACTAGACATCTCTCCCCAACACTCTTCTATCATGGCATGAGATCTCCCAAAAAAACTCTCATTTGATGTGATATCACCCAAAAAAAATCATCCTTGCAAATATATCACCCTAAAAAATCACTCTTCATAGCATTCTAGGACATTTTTCTATCTTTTACACTTCTATACATCGATGCACACTTTCCATTTACACACTTTTACATACTTATGAAATTTTTTCTCTCGATTTTTAACATACGGGACTTTGACTACTCTTTTGCTCTTTTTTGTATCTATGTCCTTACAAGAAGCAACAAAACCGACACAACCACAAGAACAACACAATAACATATACGCTTCACCCCTAGGGTCACTTCCTCTTTCTTAGTTTCCACCCTCCACTTTTAATCACTTAACGCTTTCACTTGTCTCTTCAAAGACATGTTGTCACCATCACATTCTACATGAACAAAAGGTATGTATCTTATAGCTACTTTATGTGATCAAGTATTCATTCAAAAACATAAAGTGGGGGAAATGTAGGCACAAAATCATGCACTTGGGTACAATTCTAGGTCCTAAGCACATACTAGCATTCATATGATTCCTAAGAAAGAAAACTAGTAATTGATGACTTTCTTTGGCCTCTTTTCTATTTTGCTTTCTTTCTATTTTGTCTTACACACCCTACATCCCAGACAGTATTTTATTTATTTATCTTTTATGGCTTTGGACACCAAAGACTCCCACTAGGACAAGAGTGCATAGGTGCCCTTGACCCTTTATTATCTTACTCATTATTTTTTGTCCTTTTTATCTTTTGAGCATATTATTTTCTTATGAGTCGTTCTTCTATTTTCAACCGTGAAATTCAAACAAGGGACTCATATAAATACATAGCTATGTGACCAAAATAAGGGACCAAACTCTAAGCATTACTACTATCACCTAAGATTACATTGAAAGGCATCCAAATCACTCAAAGGCATCCATTCAAGGGACAAGGGACTAAATTTTCTACATAAAAGCATAGGAAGGAGAAGTTTATTCTATTCCATACACACATTTTCATCTTTTAGAAATTTTATCCCGTTATCTAGTGCATCTTAAATAAGGGCATCTTAGGGAACAATTTCACACACTCATAAGAACTTAAAGGAGTCTGAGATGTAGTGCGGCAAAGACTCACCCTAAGTTCACTAAATTAGGTGACCTCCGAGGTCAATCTAACTCTCCATATTACATATTTATTTTTTATATTTGATTCATTTTTGTTGGTTTTGTTGGTGAACATCTATTTTTCAAGTTACATGTATATTCAACAATCAAGGTGCGACATACAGAGGTGACCAAAATTGACTATTGGCAATACTCGTGTGACATAATAAAAATTAGTTTTTGACCATTTTTGTAGTCATCAGAACCTAGGCACCCATTCCCTAATCTAGGTTCATGTGTCCAAAGACTATTTGACAGATTCCACATTTTACAATGCATTCTACGATTGTATTACCTTTATGTTCATCATTTTTCCTAGTTTACACCAATCCCATATCAAGGGCAAATCAGCTAATTCCTCTCTCCTCTCTATTGCACTTAGGGTTTAATATATTATTAGCTTAGTGATTGTTTCAAATTGTATGTAGTAGTTGTTTATCATAATTTACATTAGTTAATCAGTAATTAGGGTTTAACATAGAATTTTATTTTTGTTAAATCACATACTCTCTAACACTTTCATCTAAGCCTTGTCTAATGTCTTTCTTGCACTAATTACTTGGTGCTCAAATTCAGTATTTGAAATTTATCTAAGTGACATGTAATACATCATAGTCCACTATCTTCTGGTGTGGATCATACTTCCTATACCAATCATGCATGCATCCTTAAAGTATTGTAGAAAACTGACTAGCCTTTTAATTTGGATTTGTTATTCCTTTTTCCTTCCACTATATTTTACACTTATTTATGTGCTTTTTGTATCTTCCACTCCCAGATACTATGGAAAATGAAGGGACATATCAAATAATATTTGAGGGCATTATTGAGGTGGTTACTTTGAGGTTTTTTGTTCCTTATCCTAGGGTGGGGCCAAACCTTGATCCTTATCCTCCACTAGGATTTCCTCCGTGAGGGGATAACCTAAGCCTCTCGAGCCACCCGGTACAACTTGGGGACCTATAGAAGTATTACCTTGGGTCCCTCTAGTAGTTTTTAATTACACACCAACTATATAACTTATTATTTCACATATAGAGTACCACCAATAGGTAGCACACTACTTCTCTATCCCGATGGCACACATACCGGATTACTTCCAAATAAATTCTACCTAAATACGGGAGTTTTTGTACTATCATATGTGTTGCCTATATCTACTATGCCTCTTGTGTTGATATTAAGACATGTCTTCCCATGTCTCAACACAACACGGTGATTCTTAGTTACCTTCTTACTCTCTCACTATGATTATATTCAATAATGACTTCAATTCTAAACACCAAGTGATATGGCTAGGGGTTCATGTTGGGATAGGTGCATGCTAATGGTTCTTATCCTTTTTTAAAACTTCTTTTCATCGATGTCGAAGGGTTAAGTCTGTTGCATTTTCCCAATATCCGAGGGACATGTTCTTATAGTCCCTCACCTTATACATGCTTTTCATCACTTCTTCCCAACTCCATTCCTATCATTCTTAGTGCCTCCTCAACTACCCTCTCTTATGCATCATTATATATGTGAATTCTCTCTTCTTTGTCTCTTTCTTCTGTTTGGACTAATGTCATCCTTCCCCGACCTGCTCCTACCCCTACTTATGGTGGGGTTTTAGCCATGTCATAGGTAAGTTATCTATCCCCATCTCAATCATTAATATCTTTATTTCTAATGGCAACATGCGTAAGTATGACCCTCATGGCTCATACAAGAATTGGAACTCCCCTTCTTCCATGAACAAGTAAGTTGAAATTGTGTACCCCAAAGTGTACTTCCACGACACTCCTTCCCATAAATGATCTATGGTAAAAGTCCACATTTATTCCAAATCAAATATTTCCCGATACTTATCTTGGCTCAAAACTTGCTTCCTTCCTAGCCAAATACCCTTATTATGTGTGTAATTTTTCAACCATTTATACAACTCTACCGGGAAGAAATTGAAAAACGTCTCATACAATGAATCATATAGATTATCTTCCACCCATTTGCATGTATTGAAACCTTGTCTAGTGTTTTACCTCTAATAAAACTCATCTTGATCGTCATGTACCCAATGCTCAATATTCTTCATTGATAATTGGAACGTCATGCACATGCCTAATTTAATTTAAAAATGAATTAAATTTAATTACGTAGAACTAATATGATGAATACATTAAATATATAGATGTCAAGCACTCAATAAATACAAAAATAGTAAGTAAATGAGAGGGATGAATAACTTAGCTAATCTGTGCAATCTCAAAATGGTCTAGGTAGCGTCAAGTACTAGAAGGGATGAAAAAGTGTCATAATTGTTCCCTATAAATTATGTAACTTACAAAGAAGGTTGGGCAAGGGCACCCATGGTAGGAAAGGGCACCTAGGCGTGATGGATAGATCTAGGCATGTTGGACCCCGTAATATTAACTAAGCATGAAGGCATGTGGGCACGCAATGTCCCGCTTATGAGAAGGTGCACAAGGAAAAAGCATGTGATAGAAAGATTTAAGGAAGCACATATCTCACACGACACGTGAAAGGAGGCTCAGAAATTAGCCAATTTGAGAACCCAGGGTAGAACATGTGAAAAGCATGATCGGTAGTGCATGGATAAGATGCCAACCTAAAGATAGGCTGGCCAGAAAGAGCATGCCCCAAATGGAATCTTCTAGAAGATCATCATAAGATGGAGTGGAATACTCGTGCCTAGAGGAGCATGCTCGCATAAAGGACCACATTCAAAACTTGGTGCCGGATCTAAGGGTGCTTTGGAAGGTGAGTTGGCATGCAGGGAATTATAAATACAAGCTCCTGTGGAGTAAAAGATAGATCTAGAAGTACAAGGTATAGTGGGTTAAAGAGTGAGTAGAGCTCTTCAAAATTACTATGAGGGGGTATTTATATTTAGAAAAGAATGCACTAAGCATGGAGTTGTAATTTTTATTTTTCATTAGCCTAGTTACATACGTCCAAAGTGATATGATTGACTACTATCTACTCTCTCGTGACTCTCTCAGTAATGAATCAATGAATATAATGAGGTTACTTGTTATATATAGACATGGATATCAATGGTTTTAATGCACATTTCTCTCATATGAGTTATCTTTCCTTTCATGCTATGTATGAATGCTTGTATAATTATTTCTGTCATAATGCATGTTCTAGATTTTGTTAAAGTACTTGTTCTGAAGTGACTACAAGGATCTAGAGGTCATTTTGAGCCCTATGGTTCTTATTTGTCTTAACTTCCCTCCTAAAAACTCTTACACTAATCATAGATGATGCTTCCCCACTAAACTCATATAAAAGAGAGACTCGGTACCCGCACGTGCCTCAAGTGAGCACTTAGCTTTTGCTAGGTGATAGGCCAACGTGCATGGGGTTCCTTCCTTTTATAATGGGGGTAAAACTAACTACATCTTGGTTCCATTGCTGGGACCTCTTTTTGAAGTTGTAGTGGGATATAACATACATCATGATCTTGTGTAATGAGTAATGATAGAGCGGTTGACATTGGAAAACGTTGAATCATGGTTCAAGAGCATGGAGGATGAATTTTCTCGAGATACAACACTGGACCTGAGTTTAATACATGTAGATGGGTAGAAGAGAACCTCTACCATGATCTATACAAGACCTTCTTTTGTTGCTTCCTAGTAGAACTATATGAATGGCTTTCAGCCTATACATCTAGATCGAGTTGGCATTATGGATCACATGTATGGGCTAAAGAAGACTACCAAAGGTTGCAAGATGCAGATCTGACATGGACCCGTGTTGTAGATCATTGGTGGAGAGGAGTACTAACTAGTTACACTCTGGAATATGCCATTTCCACGTATTCTTATCTAGAGGTTGCTGAGTTTGAATTTCTATGAGAACCTAGAGGAATGTTTCTACATGTTATTCCTCTAGCTATGAAGATATTGATGGTTACCATGAGTTTAGAGGCTTTCCCAATGGCCGGCTAAACCATTCTGAGCACTAGGTAAGGGAGCTTGGGTGGAGGAAGATGGAAGATATCATGATAGAAAAGGAGAGGGAAGAAAGATGGCTCAAGTATAGTGAAGCGCGTGAAAGGGAGATTGCTAGATGACGCGAAGCTACTAGTGTGATGGATCTATGGAGACAAACATTGTGGGAAGGAGTTAAGGTTCACATGGAGGATGTGGAACTTGAGTAGTTTGTGCTACCCCATCTTGGAAAGCATGTGAGGGAGACCCCTTTAGCTTCCAGTGAGAGTCCGTCGCATGAGAAAGGAGATTTGTTGGTGCATATTTGAACCCACCCAAAGTGATCGAGCCCTCGACATTTGGATTTCCCGAACCAGAAGAAGTGTTATTGACCTAGTTGATATCAAGTAGAAGAGACATATCTCGCACCTAGGAGGTGTAATTTTACAATTCCTTCTTCTATGGCTGCACATATTCCAAAGATTTGGAGGAGTCTTTGACAATGAGAAAGTATACAAACTTTCAGTCTCACATCAAGGAGTGGTGCGGACAAAGTAGTGGTAGTGGGGCGCTATAACAGACCATCAACACATAGTTCAGTGGGACCATGGGGGTGCTTAGCACAGCTCCTATAGGCCCTATTGGACCCAGTGGTTTTGGTGGATCTAGTGGCTCTAGAGGCACAAAGACTCCAAAGGACCTAGTGGATCGATGGTAGAGGAAACACTGGGTGGGAACCAAGGATCGAAAAGGACAGGGAACCCAACCACCACCTCAAGTATTCTTTAAAATGTCTCTGCATTTTCCAGATTACATGGGCATTGAGGATGCAGTGGAACATGTTCACAAATGCGAGCTACTATGGCACGCGAAGGGTATCACAACACTAGAATGAAAGGCTAGTCATTTTGTGACCACATTGTAAGGGCACGTGCATAGTTGGTATAGAAAGTATGACCCTCATCAAATGGTGGTGGACTATACTACCTTAAAGAATGCATTCTTCGAAAAGTTCCACATTCCTGAGTTTGAGTAGAAAAATTAGCGCTTTGAAGGAGAGTGTTCGAGAGTATGATGCATGCTTTAAAACTCTCTTGTCTAAATTATCATATGATATCCATCCTTCTCATCATGTACAGTGGTTTGTTGGAGGATTGATCACCCCTTTTAGAAGGGCCTTCTCTCATAAGACTTTTACTGCACCCATGCGAAGCATTGGAAGTTTCCTTGTGCCCCGAGGTCATTGGTAGTATTAATACTTGGTGTTAGCCCATTCCCGGAGGCTCGATTTCTACTATGGCCAAACAGTTGGAAAAATTGTCTACGAACTCACTCCATGAGACTCGCAGATTTGTGGTGCATAGATTGTGAAATACAGGGGCACGTTAAGGATAATTTCCCCCAGAGGATGGTACGCACTGTGATAGTAGATTGTGAGATCTATCATGGGGACCATGATGTAAGTAAATTTCCCTTACTACAGTGCACGATCAAGAAGAATGTATCTTGTTATTACAAAATTTACACCTCCACAACCCATTATACTAAGGACTGTAGGGTCATTGATCAGATCCATGAGGCCATTGATCATGGGGTGTGCCAAACCAGCATTTCCAGTGGTTCTAAAAATGATGATCACCGTTATGAGGAGCACATAGATGGAGGCACGCATGAAAGAGGTTTTCGAGGAGGATTCCATAGTCGAGGTAACCATGGAGGAGGGAGTGAGTTCCCACGTGGAACATGTTTCAACTATGGATCTACAGAACATTACAAGCATGAGTGCCTGGACCTGTTACAGAGCTCATGGTGCAGAAAGAAGCATAAGTATGAGGAGTGCCCAAAATTATTTGAGCATATGAATCAACAAAGAAAAGGACAAGGGCATTGCGATGGTTAGTATTAAGAAGGTAGACATATAGTGGATGCCCTAGGTAACATGGGATGAAGGTTTGGAGCCTGTCTTGGTAACAACAAGAGCAAAATCTCGCACACACAAGGGAGGTACCAAGACAAAAGACCCTAGTTACGAGGGAGGAGGTCATTCATGGAAAATATCCAAACCCCACACATTAGAAGGAGATATATTAGGACACCATGGATGTTATTCGAAGCTTACAAGGGGAGATCCAGTGTCTAAAGGAGTAATCCAGAGGGGGAATAAGGAAGGAGAGTCGAGGCACAAAAGGATGACTTGGATGAGGTCAAGGAGGTGTGTAAAATGCTAAGGCAGGAGAACATCATTCCTTTGCTAGGATCCTAGTTGAGAGAGAAGGTACCATGCACTAGAGAAGAGCATGAGAGACAGGTCTTGCACATGAACCTTCCCCCTCACATCCTCGACTATGACAAGGAGATTACATTGAATTTAGTTATAAATGGATGGCTCCTCGAGAATATCCTCATTGACACAAAGGGGTGGAGGTTAATGTTCTAACTTTGGATGCATAACATCGATGGGGAGACTTGCATTACAGCCATCTTTTGAATGTGTTATATATGACAAACAAAACTAAGGCAATGCCCATTGGTGTCTTGAAAGATGCAGCTATTACTATCCAGGGAGCCAATTTTACTAGGGACTTCGAAGTCTTAGCACTCATCGAGGTGGAAAATTACCCAACACTACTTGGGTGCCCTTGGTGTTACAAGAATAATGCAGACCTTCGGTTCAACAAAGGGTACATCAGCTTTGAGAACAAGGAGGAATGGGTCATTATACCTTTGGTTGATGGAAATTCGACACCCTATATTGAACCATTGGGAGAAGAAGTTCTGGACAAGATTTATGTGCGCTCAATCAGAGACCCTGAGATGATACACCCTACTAATGGGGTTATCCAATTTGAAGATGCTCAGTCAGTGAGTGATACCACCAATCTGGCATGTGACAATTAGGCACATGGAACTTACGAATTAATGGGATGGCAGTTGAGAGGGTTGGTGACCAAGGTAACAAAGGTGTGCATAGTTAGGCACCTTGAGGAAAAGAACTACCCAAGTATTCAAGAGGAGCCTTCCCTGAGATCTTTCTACAGGAGGTAGAAGCTCAATGGAAGGATGAGAAGGAATGGAGGGAGATGTTAAGTTATGTCTTTCTTGGCACAGTAGCTTAGTGGTGGGCCACACATCAAGAGATCCTTTTAGAGTGGTGTGAGGTAAGAATTGCTCTCTCTATCAAATTTTCTAGGAGCAATGTACCCACCATCATCAAGGACTACCATGGGAAGGATCCTACCTCTTTCCATATCCAAGAGTGTGAATGGGTCTAGAGAGAAGGCGTAGAATCTTTTCCACCATTCTTATTGGTGCTGCAAGGTTGTGCATGCGCATGGTACATTCATTCGTAAACACGCCACTAGAAAAGTAATTGGCAAGAGCTCGGCTGACATTATTCAAACCTTTGAATATAGGAGTACCAAGCCATCGGTTAATATGGCCTTCTTACAGGTATCAAGCACCTTACCATGGGGGATAGTGCCAGACAAAGGATATCTTGTTAGAATTATTAGGTGAACCAGGTGTAGTGGCATGCTTTGAAGAAGTTGAGGAAACAGAAGAGTTACAGCTTGAGCGCGCATGTTTGGAAAAAGAGAAGGAAAGTTGGTATATGTGATTGATGGAGAGGAATCATAAAGCTTAGATGTTAGCCATTATGTAGGGATGTGTGAGGTAGTGGACAGTGCAGATGATTATGTGTGTGCCTACCATGAGCCTTTAAAGATGAAGAAAGTTAACATCGGTTCAAAAGAAGAACCTAAGGAATCTATTATTGGGGATTACTAGACAGAGAAGGAAGTATCAAAAATCATTGATCTACTATGCAAATTTGAGGATTTATTTCCATGTGGGTATCATGAGCTCAAAGGCGTTCACCACTCCTTGGGGAAATGAAGATAAAGTGAAGGACGGTGCGCACCGTTAGGAAAAGGCCCTATCGGATGAATCCCAATTTGTGCGTAAAGGTTAAGGAGGAGATAGAAAAAATGATAGCTTCTGGGATCATTGAGGTAGTGGAAGAATCAAAGTGGATAAGTCTGATGGTAATCAGCATCAAAAAGATGGGTGGATTAGGATTTGTGTGGATTATAGGGAATTGAATGCAGTTTGTGTCATTGATCCATTTCGAACCCCTTCACTAAAGAAATTTTGGAAGGAGTCACTGGGCACAAAATATACTCCTTTACGGATGGATTTTTAGGGTACCACCAAGTCCGGATTACAAAGGAAGACCAGGAGAAGACAACTTTTGCCACCGAGTGGGGAATTTTTGCATATACAGTCATGCCCTTTGGGTTGAAGAATGTGCCTGATTGTCTTTTCACGCATAGTGGTGCAAGCATTCCAAGACTTCATCCATAAGTTTCTTCAGGTCTATTTGGATGACTAGACAATATATGGTTTGGTTAAAGACCATTATGACAATTTTAGGTTAATGTTTGAGAGGTGTAGGCACTTGAGGATATCCCTCAACATTAAGAAGTGTGTGTTTTCTACACCCTTTGGTAATTTATTGGGGCATATCATATGTAAGGAGGGCTTTCTAGTAGATCCCGTTAAACTTGTAGTTATTATGAGGTTAAGGGAGCCTACTAGCCAAAGAGTAAGTGTGCATTCCTTAGGCATGCAGGCTATTATAGAAAATTCATTAAGGGATATGCCAAGATTGCCGCACCATTAGAGGAGCTACTTAGACATAAAAGTTCCTTCCATTGGGGAGAGGCACAACAGAGGGCGTTTGATACATTAAAAGATAGGATTATTACCGCACCTATTTTACGGTTTCCCTCTTGGGACAAGCCCTTTCATGTTCATGTAGATGCCTCAGGGACCACCATTGGAGCAGTGCTTACACAACCAGGTGAAGGGATTGTTGATCATCCTCTTTGTTTTGCAAGCAGGAAGTTGACACCAATAGAGAAGAATTATACCACAACCAAGCACGAGGCATTTTCAATGATCTATGTGCTCTTCAAGTTTCGAAATATCTACTGGCAACACCCTTTGTGTTTTACACCGACCACATGGCATTGAAGTATTTAGTAAACAAGCATGTTCTACAAGGGCGCATCTATTAATGGGTGTTGTTGTTTCAAGAGTTTGAATTCACCGTTGTAGTAAAACTTGGGAAAAGCAACTGTGGGGGACCGATCGGTTGTCAAGTATTGATTCATGGGAGGATGCACAAAGTATTGAGGAAATAATGTCAGACGTGTAATTATTTAGGTTACGGCACGTGCCCTTGGATTTAGAGGAGATTGTAGTATTCTTAAAGAAAGGTGTGGCACTAGATGGAATGAAGGCATTAGAGAAAAATTGGTTGACCATACACACCGTACCCTACATGTTAATCAATGGAGACTTATACAAGTTGGGATGTGATGAAGTTTTTGCAAGTGAGTCTTAGAGCATGAATGCCTAACCATCATGGAGGAAGCACATGGAGGAAGTGTGGGTGGGCATTATGTAGGTGATGCCACCACGCGTAAGATATTAATGGCATGTTTATGGTGGGAAACCTTGTACAAGGATTACAGAGATTATTGTAAAGCATGTGACCATTTTCAATGCATTGGAAAACCAGGAAGGAGAGATGAAATGCCTTTGCACCCTATTCCTAGTGTGGATCCTTTTGAAAAGTGGGTGATAGACTTTTTAGGACCTATTGCACCGGTAGTGCGGAGGACTCGGGTCACGTTATGTCATCACTTGCATAGATTATCTCACAAGGTGGGAAGAGGCAGCCCCAACTAAAGATTACATAGAAACAATGGTAGCAAGGTTCTTATGGGAAAACATTATCATGAGGTATGGATGCCCTTTGAGTCTGACCAAAGGATAGAGGTACGTATTTCTTGAATGAGACCATGAGGATCTGTCGACACTAAACTTTTCCTCCGTAATTTATATTTCATTAATGTATGTATTAGGAATAGGATGTTGTTAAGTATAATTAGTAAAAGTAGCGTCCGATAGATGATATAACGACGCTGCAAGTGCGATGCTGCCAATAATGTATAGTACGGTAATAGTCAAAAATACAATAGGAATGTTGTGGTAAAAAGTAAATATTTATCGTAAGTGGTCCGGTAATGTTAAAATTTCAAAGTTAGGGTAAGTAGAGAAGTAGGGTCTACATGATTAGGAATTAGAAATATTATATTGGTAATAAGGACAAGGAGTGAGGTCATAAATATTTTGTGTATTTTATTTGTAAAAATTCTAAAAATGTGGAACCCATGTGAAATGATAAGGTTTATCTTATCTTAAAAGATAAGCTTACATGTACAGATAAGAGTTAAGGTATGGAATATGATTCGTCAGAGTAGATTTCTTATCCTATCTTAGAGATAAGATGGATAAGCCTAGAAGTTCTATAAATAAAGAGGCCACCCCCCTCATTTAGCATAGAAGGAAGTAGTGAGAAATATTGTATGAGTAAGTGTGTAAAAGAATCCATCATTTTGAAGGTGTGTTAAAGAATCCATTAAGAGGTGTAATTGTGAAGTTTCTCCCATAGTTATTGTTGGAAGGCAAGTGAAGTCAATAACACTTGAAGTACCTCATGGGTGAGATTGTAGCAATTTCATGTTGATATTATAATTTACATTGATATTTCATATTTATTATCATTCCTTCTTATCATAGTCTATGGTATTCTTGTGTTATGTTTGTTGTTGTGTTTCTAGATTTCATCCACCAAACTAGAAGTTGTGCATTAGTAAATAATCATAGCACAAGGAGTTCCCGTGAAGAATTATCATAGTTTCGGATTGGTGATAATAGATCCTATTATTTGAGTTCATGGTGGCTCATCACAAGACTATGCCCTATCACCCACAAGAAAATGGAACCGCAGAAGCATTCAACAAAATATTGAGTCATACCTTGACCAAGATTTTTGATGTCGAAGACTTGATTGGGATGACAAAGTATCGGCAGTACTATGGGCTTATAGGACAACATATAAAATACTAAACAAAGCCACACCTTTTCAATTGGTGTTTGGTGCGAAGTTGTTTTTCCAGTTGAATTTATGTTGCCTTCTCTGTGAATAGCGCACAAGAGGGTTAGCCGATGAACAAGCTGGAAGAAATAATTGAGGAGCTAATGAAACTAGATGAGAGATGATCACTTGCCCGATGGAGCCAAACAATGGAAAAGGCAAAGCAAAAGGCTTGGCATGATCACCATATTAGAAACAAGAAGTTTGAGGTTGGATAGTGTTATTATATGATTCTAAGTTTCTGCGCCATCCTGGGAAGTTGAAAGTCCATTGGTTGGGTCCTTACACAATCTCGTACATCCTTGATTCGGGTGCATGCCAGTTACAAGCGCTGGATGGGATGAAGTTTCCTGGACACTTCAATGGTAGTAGGTTAAAGCCCTACTATAAATAAGTCTTCTTGGTGTTTGTAAATAAGGTAGTTTTTCCAGTTAGTTTAGAAGTTTCCTTTATGCTTTTTCCTTTTCTTGTGTTTCCCTTTCACGTTGTTGTTTTTGTTTTGCACCTTGGGCACTAGTAACCTTATTGCTATTTTTGGAGAATTTGTGAGTGCACAGAGGACCGTGCATCACTTTAAGTGTGGGGTGGAGAAAGGTGAAGAAGTGCATGATCAAAGTACCAAGGAAGTTGTGTTGAAAAGCCTTGTTGAGTAGCCAGGTTGAAAGAGGTATATAAAAAGGAAGATGGAAGAATGGTTGGTGCCAGGGTAAAGCTACTTGTAGATCCCACATACTAAGGAGGAGAAAGTGCATTTGAAAGCAACACAAGGTAGGTGAGAGCAAGGATCAGGATAGAAGAAGTGCCTTCGCACGGGTTATGCGTGTGCAAGAGTCTCCTGTCAAGTTGGATTGGTTACGTGCCAAAAGGTTAGAGTTTTCACACAAGTTAGGCATGTGAGTGAAGGCACCAAGATGGGATTTGTTGGAAAAATCCACATTAAATGATAAAAGTATGGTGGTAGGTGAAGTAGCATTTAATATTTAGAAAAGAGAAAATCTATAAGTAGAGGGTCGGGGCACTCTCATAAAGCGAGTTTAGACAAACTAGGGCTTTCGATTTGATCAAGTGAAGGAAGATCTATGAGATTGAAGCATCCAATTTGAGATTGTGAACCGAAGGAAGGGTCACACAGCATGGAAAGAGTTGAAGAGGCACTTTCCTCGTAAAGATCTTATCCCGTTAGGGTTTGACAAACTAGGGCATGGGTTTAGAAGAGTTATATCATGGATTTGAGATCGAAGGATTGGAGGAAGTAAAACAAAGTAACAAGGAGAGAATTGGAGTAATAAAAATACCCCGACCATGGCACCCAAGAAAGGAAAGGGAAAATCCAAGGCTAAACAACCAGAACCCGTGGTAGACACAAATGAAGAATGGTATGTAGAGATGTAATACCCAGATGGGGTGATGATGGGGAAGGAATGGGAATCCCACTTGAGAAGTGTACCTATTAGTGACTATAATCACCACATGAACATGATAGAAAAGGAAATGGCATTGGAATTGGTACACCCCACCAACAAATGAACACCTTAGGGTTTGTTAATATACGAAGGTGACGTGAAGGTTAAAATGGAGAAGGCAGGGCTATTGCAACTCTATGAGTTGCCTTATTTTGGAAATCCAGAGTGCCTGTACCAGTGGTTGATGTCATGGGTGCATGAAGATTACTTCCACTTTATTGGGTGCAAGATGCATGTGACTCCCCAGCTAATTTCACAATTTACAGGCCTCATATGTGAGGGAGATAGCCTAGAAGATGACCTTGGCAATAAGGAGGCCATTTAAGAAACCATCACCAAGTATGCCTATACGAAAGGGTCGCAGTATTATGACATTTCAAACATCAAGGACCCCATAATGAAAATTTCTACACATCCGGTGACTAAGCTAAATGGTCGAAATATGGACACAGTCAACAAACCTTGGCTACATATCTACAGAAGATTACAGAGGGAACTATATACAACTTATCTACATACATCACTGAAGAAATTTTCACTTGCATGAAGGAAGGGGACATGATCCTCTTTAGAAATGCCTTTCTCACCATTGTATTCATGGAGATTGGAGTTCCCGATGTGCTGCTAGACAAGTTCATATGCAAGTACCCACCGAGGATCCTTCACCCAAAGAGGTTCAAAAATATGCTTGTGATATAATGACAAGCACCCCACAAGGCACGGCTGGAAAAATGGTACACATGCCTGAGGAATGCATTTGGGGTAGAGTGGAGAATCCTTGAACAACTCCCAGAAGCCACTGAGGGAGAGGCTGAGTTCATGGTCTATTAACACTACTACCTGGGAAGATTCAAGCTGATAGATGATTCATGGAGCCCTTGGTGCAAGCTCCCCTTCACATTTACTGCTCAATACTTCCAGAGGGGTGAACAAGTTTAAAGAGTCAAAGAAGCTAAGACTAGAACTGGGTAGTCTGGACCGGGAACATAGGGAGATGAGGAAGAAGCTGAATTACCCGGTGGTAAGTGCATGTACGTGGAGAAGTACATGTCACATGAGATTTAAATGACAAGGCCGATGATGTTACCCATTGTTGGAGGATCAGCGATACGCATGTACTTACGCATAAGGCTAAAGTTCAAGAAGGGTGCGTATTTGGAGAGTGAAGTCTCCATACCTAAATATCCCTTGGGTAAGAAGGGGCCTGTGTCAAAGAAGAGAGGAAGAGATGGAGAAGCACCAAGTGTGCCAACTACTCAGACAGTGAGCATGCCATCCACAAGTGCTAAACCCAAAGCACTTACATGTGGAGAAAGAAGTCTCTGGTGAAGGAGAAGATGCTAGAGGTAGAGGCACCTAGGCAACCCATCTCCAAGGAAGAATCACTCTGAGGAAGAAGATAAGGCTGAATCCCTTATCAAGAGCCACCTCTCAGGAAGAAGCAAAGGGTGGATGAGGAAGCTGACTTAGAGGTGACTGATAGCTTGGAAAAATACATGGGTGGAAGAGGGGATGAAATTAAAGAAGATGGCATAGAGAAGAAGAAGAAACAAAGAAAGACTAAGAGCCCCAAGTGATTAGCGTCTGGGCATGACTCGAAGAGGAAAGTGAAGATGAGAAGTAGGAGTTTTTATTCGCATGGTGTAAGGGCACACAAGATGAGGAGGATGCCAAAGACATGGAGGATGCAGATTTTGCCAAGAAAAAGGAGGGAGCCATAAGTTTTACAAAAGAGCAAATCATGGAGGTGGCAGAGAGAGAAGCATGAGAGAATGCTCAGGGTCTTGTAGACCAAGATTTGGAGTGAAACATAAACATAGTGCTGAAGGAGGGGAAGGAGGAGAACATTGAAAAATAACATGACAAATTTAGGAGGCCCCCTTCTAACAAAGAAAGCTTCCCCAAAGGTGCGTGCTTGAGCGAAGAACTCTTGATGTAGAATAAAGACCTATAATGAGCTATGTTGATGAGACAAGGAAGGTGTTACGCGCACGATTCCAGAGCACCATACCCACAGAAAGGCACATATCCATGGGGTCTTTTGAGAAGGATGGTACATACCCTAGAACTAAGA
Organism: Taxus wallichiana var. yunnanensis; assembly: GCA_018340775.1. Classification (NCBI taxonomy): domain Eukaryota; kingdom Viridiplantae; phylum Streptophyta; class Pinopsida; order Cupressales; family Taxaceae; genus Taxus; species Taxus wallichiana. The sequence continues at coordinate 297,435,842 of CM031243.1, read as the reverse complement.
AGATTCTCTCTTGGGAATTCGAGTCTCACGTTGATGAGATAGACTTCAAAGTCTACCATGAAGTGCTCATCACCCTGCCAAAATCTAAGGGGGTCAATCCCTTAGTGAATGCTCAGGGGTTCTCAAATGAGCAAGTGTGTAATGTACTAAACAAGGTCATGGTCAAGACCGAGGCTAGATTATTCATGTGCAACAACAGGATTAGAATGCTAGAGGTGAAGTTAGGGAAGAAGGAGGAAGAACTAGTGGAGAAGGCCAATAGTTTGAAATAGGAAGAACTGATCAGCGCATAGTTAAGGCATGAGTTAAGGGAAGAGAAAGTAAAGGTGTAGGAAGTTTACAAGAAAATGGATTCTATCAAGGGTGTCCATCCTCCTGAAGCACCTGACTTAGCGCCACCCGCACAGAAATACTCATCCCTCCTGAGTGTATAGAAGATCTAACACACATCCTCACCATGGAGAGATGACCCTTGGCCTTGGAATTTGCTAAAGAAGTGGCCGCGTGCTTGAAAGAGGAAGACTAGTTGAAAGTGGTAGCACTCATTATCGAGTACAGCCAAGTACTCACGGAGGTTAAGGTCATTTCCTAGTCTATAGAAGCCACATATGATACATGCATGGATAGAGATAAGGTGGTGAGCTCCTTGGTCACCACACTTGAGACAGAACTAAAATAATTCCAAGAAAAGAACAAGGGGAATAGGCGGAGAGAGATAAGGTTTTGGCTGAAGTAGAGAAGAAATCGAGAGTAATTGAGGCCTTAAGGAGCTCAATTAAGGCCTAGCTAAAGGAACTATACCCCCAAATCACTAGAAGGATGGACAAACTTGAGGACCTAGGCAAAGAGATGGAGTAGATTGTGGATGTTTTGGGCACCCAAGGAGCTGGCCTGAGTTTTGATGAAGTGAGCACCCTAGTGGGAGACCTCTACCAAAAGGTGCAGGGTGAGGTTGAAGTGTGGAATAAGCTAGAGGTAGACCTCCAAAAATATTTTCCTAGCTTGTTGAGTTGAGGTCCCCCCCCATTCTTCATTCTTTTCCCCATTCTTTCATTCCTTATTATTTTCTTTGTAAAGTATAATTTATTCATTAGTTCCTTGGACAACATGCATCTTGGTTAAGTGTTTTTTAGGACAGAGAATGTGCAGCATAGTATGGGGTGATATTGGACCCCTATAATATTAACCAAGCATGAATGCGCGTGGGTGTGCAAGGTCCTAGTTATGAGAAGGTGCGTAAGGAAAAATTGCACAATAGAAATATTTAAGGAATTACATAGCTCGCATGACCTGTGGAAGGAGGCTTGAGACTTAGTCAATTTGAGCACCTAGGGTAGAACATGTGAAAAGTGTGATCGTGAGCACATGATAAGATGTCACCGGTGATAGGCTGGCCCAGAAAGAGCATGCCCCGATGGAATATTCTAGAATATCATCATGAGATGGAGTGAAAAGCTTAGGCCTGGAGGAGCATGCTCGCATAAAGGACCACATTCGACACTTGGTGCCAGATCTAAGGGTGTTGGAAGGCAAGTTGGCAGCGTAGGAGAATTATAAATACAAGTGCCTATGGAGTAAAAGATAGATCTAGAAGTACGAGGTATAGCAGGTTAGAGAGTGAGCGGAGCTCTGCATAATTACTGCAAGGGGATATTTGTATTCAAGAAAGAATGCACTAAGCATGGAGTTGTAATTTTTATTTTTCTGTTAGCTTAGTTACATACGTCCAGTGATATTCTTGACTATAGTCTACTCTCTATGAATCTCTATAATGAATCGATGAATGTAATGAGGTTACTTGTTATATATAGACATGGATATCAATGGTTTTAATACACATTTCTCTTATATGAGTTCTCTTTCCTTCAATGCTATGTATGAATGCTTGTATAATTCTTTCTATCATAATGCATGCTTTAGATTTTTTTAAAGTACTTGATCTAAAGTGACTACAAGGATCTAAAGGCCATTCTAAGCCCTATGGTTCTTGTTTTTCTTAACTTCCCTCCTAAAAACTCTTACACTAATCATAGATGATGCTTCCCACTAAACTCACATAAAATATAGACTCGGTACTTTCATGTGCCTCGAGTGAGCACTCAGCTTCTACTGGGTGATAGGCCAACACGCATGGGGTTCCTTCCTTTTATAATGGGGGTAAAACCGACGACAAGGAACCTATTACTATGTAGGAACTCGGATCTAGTTTCTTCTATGTCACTAGGGTTTTGCTGTTAATTTATGCCACCACCGATATTCACTCTTTTCTCACCAAGGGTGACTTTAACATGTAAAACAAACCATATTTACTTACACAATCTCATAAAAGCATTAGATTGGAATGAAATATGTAATATGTTAATTCATATTGACCTTGGCATTACTCCGATGAGTGAACTTATGACCGATCATTGCACTACATTCTAGACTCAATGCGCCTCTCTGTTTGTGTGTGAGATAGTTTCCTTAGGTTTCCCTTGCACCAATGATGCCAATATAGTAGGATAAATCTAGATAAGATGTAAATGTGTGATATGGAATTCAACACTTACCCTTCCTATGTAGTGTATGCATCCCAAAATGTAGTCTCTTTGATGGTAGTGATAGTATGTAGATGTGATTTCCCCTTAGAATTTCTAGCTAGAATAATAGAGTGTATGTTGTGTATATATATGGATCTCTTTTTTTAATTTTGATGCTAGTGACACAAAAGGCCGACTATGAACATGGGATAAGGATTATAAAACTATAATGACCAACCACAAATGTCAAAATTTGTATAGAAAATAAATAGGACAAAAGCACCTGTAATGGACAAGAGTGCTTAGGTGCTTTAGTGTCCAGAGTGGGCGCTAGTGTCCTAGGATAAATGACAACAAATGTGAAAAGACAGATAAAACAGATATTTCCCTGTGACTCGAAAAAAAAAAATGGATAAATAAATGAAAAATATTAGAGAGAAAGAAAATAGAAACAATCAAAGCAAGTGGATGGACAAAGGATTGTGTCACTAATGAATACTTTTCTTACTTAATATCCATGCATATAACAACATACTTGATGACATAGTAAAATATTAATATGTGTGTGATTTTATGTCTATAACATCACATCTTGATAGACATAGTGAAAATATGTCTCAAAGAATGAAACAAAATGTAGCCTTTTATATACGAACACCCGGTCAAGCATGCTTTGGCATATCACTCGACTATGTCAAAGTACTCACCCAAAGAATGCACAAATGTCAAGTCCCTCTTTAGTTATTCATGCAAGATGTGGATTCATCAATAAACCATTGTGCAACACAAAGTAGAAGATAAAGTAAATAAGATCAACACATAAGTAAGAACAACAAGAGCTTAGATCATTCATTCATAGATAAATAATAACAAGATCTGTATTCCAATTACATTATGTCCACTTCTCCTAACCATGGAAACCCATAACATATTACCTATTACAAACAAACAAGCATTATATCATATATTCAACATCAATACACACACCTCATATAGATTCTACCATAACTCTTATATCTATTTGTTTTGTACATGATGATTTTGAATGGGTGTGCCTACATATTTATACACAATGGGAACTTTTCCTTCACTGTTTACATGCTTTAACTCTAATAATAGACCTCCTAACTATAGACTGCATGCCTTTGAACTCATGCTTAAATATTCGATTCATTCTATAATTATCTCGGCCTCATTGATGTTTTGATCCTATAATTAGACATTCATGTTTTTTCATCATGCATGTGCTTTACCAACCTACACATGCTTTATCCTTTCCAAGTATATTTCTAGACTTGTTTTTCTTGATACGTAAACTCTATTTTTCATATTTTTAGCCCTCTCTAGAAATTCAAATAACTTTTGTAACTTATTCATGTGTGTGTGTGTGTGAAATATTTTGCATTGACTTATACCTACATTCGTGTGTTCTCCTGAAGTCTTGAACCTCTGTGTATGGTTTATACTTAGTCACTTCCTGAGACCAACAATGATGATGTAGAATTATTTGTAGAACACATGCTACAATTACAGGAAAAAGTGAGGGATAAGTTAAAAGTTAGTAATTTAATATATAAAGTAGTTGCAGATGTAATTAGGAGAGTAAATGCATTTAAATAAGGGGATATGGTGATGGTTCATCTCATAAAGGAGAGGTTTCCAAAGGGGAAATATAATAAACTAAAGTATAAGAAGATTGGGCCATGTAGGATTTTGAAAAAAATGAGTGATAATGCCTATAAGGTGGAGCTTCCGACAACTTTTCTATTTCACCGCTTTTAATGTTTTTGACTTATATAATTTTCTAGGTCATGAGTAAAATGTTGAGGAAGAAATCTCTTAGTAAAGAACAGATCTTGAAGAATAAAAAGGAGAGGGTAATACACATCTTGGACCAAAAGACAATCACTACTAGGAAAAGGAGCTACAATAAATATTTGAGTACAAGGTGGGAAGGTATAGATTAGGGAAAAATTCTTTTATTCCTAAGTGGGAGTTTTAGAAGATTGATAGTGGAAAACTGGATGAATTCCATCAATTGAAATTACATAAGAATTCTTTTCAACCAGGGGAGAATGATGTGGGAGCATAACTTCCAGAGACCGTAACTTTTATTTGATCATTGGATTGTCTTGAAATTTTCCAAGGTGGTAGATATTGATTAGTAATATGCAATAACCAACATTTATAGAAGGTTGGGTGAATTTTTGTATATTTTTAGGGGCAAATTCCTTCATCTAGTGGTTGAAAATTGGCTCTGAATGCTTTTTTATTTTTCTAGAACTTAAATTTTTTATATCATTTGTTATGTTTTATGTAATAATCCAATATTTGGCATACACCTTAATTTACAAAGGCATATTTTATACGAAAAAATTGGGGTCCATCCGAGGTGTTTTACTTTTTAGGGTTTTTCACATTTTAGGGTTTTTAGAGATTATGGGAAATAAAAGAAGATTGTAATGTTGTAACAGATTAGTGTGGATTTAGGAATTAGAAGATAACTATTTTAAGCTTCTTGATTTTTAAAAATCATGTGTGTGTATGACTATGTTTTTAAGGAATTTTGACCTCTTATAGATGGATCCATATCAATCACCTTTTACATTCAAGGATTATACAAGAAATATCACTCACATAGAGCTCACTTATTACAACAATTGAATAGGAATGAGCCTCTGTTCTTATTGCAAAATACAAATTGGATAGAACACACACAACTAAAAAAATGCCAAAACTTCATTGTGTAGCCCCATCACTAGTAGTTGGTTAGAGGTCATTTATTTGCCTCCTTTTATTACCTCCTACATCCATATGGTTTACTACTTACTTATCAAATGTAGTGAGGATCAATTACAATGTGGACATTAGTTACCCCAAAAATGTGTCTATAATGTAAAAATAATATTTTTTTAATACTCAATAAAAATTAAATTAAATTCATATGGTATATCATTACATTACATTGAAGAGATATATGTATAAAAATTAATTCTCCGATTCATCCCACATATCTCTAAACATTCCAAAAATCTCTCATAGTCCCAAGATATCTCAACTAACTCAACTTACTCTAAACTAAGCTACATGATTTGTAACTACAACTCACTCACATTATTTGCACACAAAATTAATAAATCACTAATACCAAATGTGAAATTTGGTCAAAATTTTACTAACAAATCAGACTTACATAGTAATAAAAACACAAAATAAATAGAATAGTTGAATTTCAATTCATTAATAATATTATTCCTTGACATGAGTTACATATAAATAGGTTTATGATCACTTTATATGAATGATTAAAACCTCATCAATATAAGCCAACAATATCTCCCTTATCCCTCATATCACTCTAACATCCCTAAGATATCTCCAAGGATATCTCACTCCTAAAATCATGCAATAGAAAACCTATGTGAGTTATTATTCAAACTCACTTACATTATTAAAACTCACACACTATATTATTAATAATGATTTGTATTATGACAACTCATACGATAGTAATAATACACACTTAAATAATATATGTGAACACTAAAAAATAGACAAGATATCTGTAATAATAAACCTCGCAAAGTAAATATTTGCTTAATGTGATGGCCTCCATTAGCATGAATAGATTAGATGAAAGAGGAATAAAACCTAAGGCTAGCAAAACCAATGCCAAGATTATAAATCTATTTTAAAAACTCCTTTATAATAACTTCCTTGTTTTCAAGATACCTCTTCTAACCTCTAAGAAACACTTCAAAAATTGTGTTAAGTTTTTACTATTATTATTATTTTTGTGTGTTGTGTCATTGTCATGGTTTCTAAAAATCTAGCAAGCACTATGAAATTATGTGGTGTATTTAAAATGTAAGAGGGAGTTAAAGGTGGAATTTATTATTGTAATTGTAAAGTGAATGCTATGTATTCAACATTGTCTTCTAAGACGTAGGAGATTTGAGCATCCTTTAAGCCTATTGAACCCCAAATAAGAATTTATTCTTGATGTCATGGCCTCCATCACCATGGTTGGATTAGATTAAAGAGGAATAAAACCCAAGGCTAACAAAACCAATTCAATTCCATAAATATCCTTAAAAACTCTTTACAATAACTGCTTTTTTTTTTTTCAAGAGGGCTCTTCCAACCATTAAGCAATACTTCAAAATTTTCTTTAAATTTTTTACTATTATTATTTTTGTACATGTAATTTCATTGTCGAGTTTCTAAAACTTTAGAAAATATTGTGAATTTTTGTGGTGGCTTCAAATTGAAGAGGGAGTTAAAGAAGTAATTTTATGTTGTTATTTTAAAGTGAATGTTACTTATCTAACATTATCATCTAAGATAGAGGATATTTTGGAATCCTTTAGGCATGGTAATCCCCAAATAAGAAGTTCTTCTCAATGTCATGACCTCCATCAGTATGGATTATATGAAAAGAGATAAAGTACAAGGATAGAAAAATAAATTCCAAGGCCATAAATCTCCTTCAAAAATCCTCTACAATAACTTCCTTGATTTTAAGAAGGCTCTTCAAACCTCTAAGAAATGCTTTAAATTTTTCTTTAAGTTTTTTACTATTATTATTATTATTTATTGTGTGTAGTTTCATTTTTAGACTTTCTAAAACTCTAGAAATCAATGTGAAATTTTTTGATGGATTTAAAATGGAAGGGGGAGCTAATTGAATAATTGTTTATTGTATTTGGAATTTGAACTCTACTTATCCAACATTGTCTTTTGAGATGGAGGATATTTAAGAATCCTTTAGTCCTTGTAAACCCCAAACAATAATATTTATGTGATCACATGGCATCCATCATCATGGATGAATTAGATGAAAGATGAATAAAACCTAAGGCTATCAAAACCAATCCTAAGGCCATAAATATCCTTAACAACTCCTCTACAATAACCTCCTTATTTCCAAGATGAATCTTCCAACCTTTAAGAAAACTTCAAATATCACTTTAAGTTTATTACTAATATTATTTGTTATTATGTGTATGGTTTCATTATCAAAGTTTTTGAAACTCTTACAAGCATTATGAAACATTTTGGTGGCTTTAAAATGAAAGATAGAGTTAAAGGATGAATTTGTTATTTTGGTTTAAAAGTGAATGTTACTTATCCAACATTTTCTTCTAAGATGTAGGATATTTGGGAATCCTTTCACCTAGTAAACCCCAAACAAGAAGGTCTGTTAAATTCCATGGCCTCCATTAACATGGATGGATTATGTGTTCAATAAATAATCACTTGCAATCCCTAAACCTTGAACCCATAATCTATTGTTCCCGCTTATAATGATTTAATGATGGCTTATCGATAAGATCCCTATTTTATTTCCCCTTTTATATGTACTTGTGGTTTTCATTGTATTTTTATACCTAACCTATTATAAAAATAATCACCATTTTTTAATGTTTTTAAATTATTAATAAATATTTTGTTTTATTAGTTCCTATTTTTGCAGGATTTTATACCTTTCAAGTCATTCAATTAGGAATTTTATTTGAATCAATCATATGCATGAATTTTTCATGTGTCAAAATTTCTAATGTTTGAGAATTTGAGTTGAAAACTTTATAATATAAAAAATTTAAAAATATTTATTTCTATTTTTATTGGTGGAAATGCAATGATGTTATAATTTTTAGGCCTTATTCAGGAGCATTTTTCTATAAATTTTTAAACTAAAGATTTAATACTAACACATATAAAAGGCCAATTTCACTTTAATGAAATAGACAGATCATTAATTTGAATTTATGTGTGTTTCTATGGAGAGGAATAAAACCCAAGGCTATAAAAACCAATTTGAAGGCCATAAATCTCTTTTAAAACTCCCTACAATAACCGACTTATTATCAAGAGGATCTTCCAACCTCTAAGTAAAGCTTCAAAATTGCTTTAAGATTTTTACTCCTATTATTATTTGTTGTGTGTTTGGTTTCATTATCGAGTTTTTAAACTTTAGAAAGAAATTTGAAATGGTGTGGTAAATTTAAAACAGAAGGGTAAGTTAAAGGATGATTTTTTGTTGTAGCTGGAAATTAAATGCTACTTATCTGGTATTTTATTCTTAGGTGTAGGATATTTGGGCATCATTTAGGAAGTAAACCTAAACAATAATATTTGTTTGATTTCATGTCCTCCATTAGCATGGATGGATTATATGAAAGAGGAATAAAACCCAAGGCTATAAAAACCAATGCCAAGGTCATAAATCTCCTTTACAAATCCTCTATAAAAACCACCTTATTTTCAAATAGGTTCTTCTAACCTCTAAGAAAATCTTCAAAAAAATCTTTAATCTTTTTACTATTATTATTATTTGTTGTGTGTGCACATTCATTTTCAAAGTTTCTAAAAATATGACAATCATTGTGAAATGTTGTGTTGACTTTAAAATGGAAGAGGGAATTAAAGGAGGAATTTTTTATTGTTGTTGGAAAGTGAAAGCTACTTATCTAAGGTTGTCTTTTAAGATAGAGGATATTTGGGCATCCATTAGGCCTAGTAAACCCCAAATAAGAATTCATGCTCAATGCCCATTGCCTCCATCAACATGGATGGATTAGATGAATGAGGAATAAAATTCAAGGCTGTCAAACCAATAGTAGGCCATAAATATCCTTAAAAAAACCTCTCCATTAATCATCTTGTTTTCAAGAGGGATCTTCCAACCTCTAAATGGAGCTTCAAAAATCACTTTAAGATTTTTACCATTATTATTTGTTATGAGTGTGGTTTTATTATCAACATTTCTAAAACTCTAGAAAACATCATGAAATTTTTGGGGGCTTTAAAATGGAAGAGGGAGTTAAATGAGGAAATTTTTTCACATTTGGAAAGTTAATGATACTTAATAAGCATTGTCTTATAAGATGGAGGAGATTTGGGCATCTTTTAGGCTTGATAAACCCCAAACAAGAATCTCTATGTAAGGTCATGTACTCCATTGACATGGATGCATTAGATGAAAGAGGACTAAAACCCAAGGCTATAAAAACAAATTCCAAGGACATAAATCTCCTTAAAAACTCCTTTATAATAACCACCTATTTTTAAAGATCTCTCTTCAAACCTTTAACCAAATCTTTAGAAATAGATTCAAGCTTTTTACTTTATATTATTTTTGTGTGTGTAGTCTCATTATTAGAGTTTCTAAAACTCTTGCAAGCACTATGGAATTTTGTGGTGGATTTGAAATGGAAGAGGGAGTTAAAGGAGAATTTTTTTATTACGGTTGGAAATTGGGGACGGACTACAAACTCATTGGCAATATGCTTACATTGGTTCAAATACAGCTCTGAAAAAAATAGTAAGAAAATATTGTTTTGAATGGAAATAATTGAAAAATATATTCCATAGACAATGATGGAAAATAAAATATTTTATTTAGTTTATAAAATGCCTCTTCCTAGCAATATTGTGTAATACTACTTATCCGACATTTCCTTATGAAATGGAGGAGATTTGGGCATCATTTAAGCCTTGTAAACAAAAAATAAGAAGATTTGGTTGATGTCATCACCTCCATTAGCATGGATGGATTACATGAAAGAGGAATAAAACCAAGGCTAGAAAAAACAATGCCAAGGATATATATCTTCTTTAAAAAACCCCTATAATAACCACCTTGTTTCTAAGAGGGGTATTCTAACCTCCAAGAAAAGATTCAAAAATTAATTTAAGTTTTTCACTATTATTATTATTTGTTATGTGCAATTTCATTATCAAAGTTTGTAAAACTATAGAAGAACTATGAAATGTAGTGGTAGCTTTATAATGGAAGAGGGAGATAAAGGAGAAAAAATTTCTTTATTGTTGGAAAGTGAATGCTATTTATTTGTCATTTTCATATAAGATGGAGGACTTTTGGTCATCCTTTAAGCTTGTAAACCCCAAACAAGAATCTTTGTTCAATATCATGACCTCCATGGATGGACTAGATCAAAGAGGAATAAATTCTAAGGCTATCAAAACCAATGTCAAGGCCATAAATCTCCACTATAATAACCAACTTGTTTTCAACATGGATCTTCCAACCTATAAGAAAAGCTTCATATTATTATTGTTGTATGTGTGGTTTCATTGTCGAGTTTCTAAAACTCTAACAAAAAATATGAAATGTTGTGGTGGATTTAAAATGGAAAATGGATTTAAATAAGGAATTTCTTGTTGTGATTGGAAAGTGAATGTTACTTATCATGCATTATCTTCTAAGATGGAGGATATTTAGGTGACCTTTAGGCCTGGTAAATCCCAAAAGAGAAGCTTTGTTTTATTCCATGGAATCCATTATTATCGATGGATTACATGAAAGAGGATTAAAACCCAAGGCTACCTTCCAACCTCTAAGTAAAGCTTCATGAATAACTTTAATATTTTCACTTTTATTATTATTTTTGTGCATATGGTTTCATTGTCAAAGTTTTAAAACTCATTCAAACATTGTGAAATTTTGTGGTAGCTTTAAAATGGAAGAGTGGTCTAAAAGAGGAATATTTTCTTTATTATTAGAAAGTGAATGTTGTTTATCCAAAGCATTTTTGTCTTAGATGCAAGACATTTGGGCATCTTTTAGGCCTAGTAAACGCCAAAAAAAGAAGCCTTATTCAATGTCATGGCATCTATAAACATTGATGGATTAGATGTTAAATAAGAATTCCTCTACAATACCCAAACCATGAAACCATAACCTATTATTTCCACTTATAAAGGTTGAGATGGCTTATCAATAAAATCCCTCTTTAGTTCGCCCATTTTTAGGTACCTATGGCTTGTCATTATACTTTTGATACCTAAACAATTATTTTAAAAAAACTCCTCTTTTGAATGGTTTACAAGTATTAATACATATTTTTTCTATTGTTTCTTGTATTTGTTATGATATTATACCTTTCAACTCATTCAATTAGAAATTTTATTTTCAGCCAATCATATGTATGAATTTTTTCATGAATGTCAATATTTCATATGTTTGAGTTTTGAGTTGAAAACTTTATATTATTAAAATGATTTATTTATATTTTTATTGGTGGAAATGTAATGACGTTACCATTTTTAGGCCTTATTGGGAAAAAAATTTCTATAAATTTTTAAACTAAAATTTTAAGACTAACACGTATACAAAGACAATTTCACTATAATGGGTTTGGGATCCTAATAGATTTTTTAGTCGACACCTATGAGGTGTTAGGATCTTCAAAGACACTAGTGAGTAAATCCAAACTTGTCACTCGTAGTAGCTCAAGAGCTGACTTAGGAAAAGAATCTAGTCAAAAGGGTAGAAAAAATAATAAGGAAGTAAGGGAGACAGTTTCAAGAAAGGAAGTGGATGTAGGAATTCGAAACTCTAGGGAACATTTTGGCCGTAATAAGAAGTGTTAAATTATTTTTCTCTCCTGGAACATCGGGGGTTTAATAACTTGATAAACACAAAATAGCAGAGGATCTTAGAGTGAAAAATAAATCGGATATCTTTATGATTCAAGAAACTAAAATGAATATGGAAATATTTAGAGAAGTGGGAAGGTCTATTTGGAAAGAAATTTATTGGGAAGGGTACAACTCGTTAGGTGCTTCTGGAGGGGTTGTCATGCTTTGGGATCCTAGCATTGTGCATGGTATTCCTATTCTTTCGGCTCTAGGGCATGTGGCTATGTGTTTCATGAATCTGTCCTCTAAGAAATCCTGGTATGTTTCCAACATTTATGCTCCTAATCTTGTAAGTGAGAGAAGGAAATTGTGGCAAGATCTCACTAATTTTAGGAATTTATTCAAAGATAAAGACTGGATTATTGGTGGAGACTTCAACTCCCCCCTTTCTGGGGGAAAAAAAGGGGGCAATACCTCCTACACTGAGAGTATGGAGGACCTTGCTAATTTTCTTAACATTAATGGTTTGGTGGATTTGGAATTGGAAGGTTCTAAGTTTACCTGGGAAAATAGGTGAACTGGGACTGAGCTCATCCAAATTAGACTTGATAGGTTTGTTGTTAGTCACCTTTGTATGATCAATCAAATCTATTCCCTGAAGTCTCTCCCCAGAATTGGTTCTGACCATAACCCTATCCTCCTTAATCTTGGTTTAAATCTGGTCAAGAAGGCAAGACCTTTCAGATTTGAAAAGATATGGTTAGATCACCCTAATCTTTTCAACAAAATCCAAGAGTGGTGGAATATCGGGGTCTTTGGGGTTGCCTGTTACAGACTCAGTTACAAATTAAAGCACCTCAAAGGCTGCCTCAAAAAGTGGAACAAAGAAGTCTTTGGTAACATCTTCCAGGAAAAAAGTAGATTGGCTGAAGACTTAAGGAATATTGAGGAACTTATTGATCTTGATGGTCTCAATCCAGTTCTCAAGGAGCAGGAACAAAATATTCTAGTTGAGTATCATGATATTCTGGCAAAGGAATAAGTCTATTGGAAGCAACAGTCGAGAGTGAAATGGCTTAAGGAGGGGGACAGGAATACCAAATTATTTCATTTCTCGGCCACCTCCTGTACCAACCTCCTCAAGATAAATGAAATTAAAAATGAGAATGGGGAGATTCTCTTAGAGAGCAAGGAAATAAACAAAGTCATCATTAACTATTTCAAGGATCTCTTTCAGCAAGGTCAAGGGATTGAAGAGCAGAATCAAAATAATATCCTGAACCTATTCTAGAAAGTCATCTCCCCAGAAGAAAATCATGAGATCTTAAGGATCCCTTCTAAGGAGGAAATCAGATTTGTGGTCTTTGATATGGAACCTGACAAGTCGCCTGGGCCTGATGGTTTTCAGGCTCTCTTTTACCAGAAATTCTGGAAGGTGATTAAGAATGAAGTCATTGAAATGGTCCAAGATTTCTTCAGTAATGGGAAACTCCTCAATCAGCTTAATAACACTTTCTTGGTCCTTATTCCGAAAATTGTAGGAGCCAATGAAGTCAAATATTTTAGACCGATCAGTCTCTGTAACATGGGTTATAAAATCCTAACTAAAATCTTAGCTGGAAGAATCAGATTGGTTCTTGATCATTTCATTTCTAAAATCAAGGTGCCTTTGTCCCAGGAAGGCAGATTACTAATAGTATTGTGGTGATTCAAGAAGCCATCCATTCCATTTTCAACTCTGACAGATCTGTAATGTTCCTCAAGCTTGACATCTTGGTCTTTCCTTGAGGCCATCCTCAATAAAGTGGGCTTTGATAATTCTCTAGTTAGAATGATAATGACCTGTATATCTACTGCCAGTTATTCGGTTTTGGTCAATGGTAGTCCGGAGGGCTTCTTCAAAGTTGGAAGGGGTTTGAGACAAGGGGATCCCCTATCTCCTTTCCTCTATGTTATAATGGCTGAATCTTTGAGTAGAATCTGAAAATAGGCTTTACTTTCTAGGAGGATTCAGGGAATCAAGATTTCAAATGGCCTCCCCCAGATCTAGCCTCAATCAATTTGTTGATGATAACTTCCTGATGGGTAAGGCCTCTGTTCAAGAAGCCACCAACTTCAAATCTATTCTTATGGACTATGAGTCGGTCTCGAGGCAGATGGTTAATTTTCTCAAAAGTGTGGTGTTCTTTATTAATGTGGAGAAACAAGTCCAATTAAGGCTCGCTCGCATTCTAGGTTGCAAAATCAAGTGTTTCTGAATTCTTATTTAGGAATGCCTCTAATCCTCAATAAGCCTGATTCCTCTGTCTGGAATGCCCTGTTGGAAAGAGTAAATAAGAAACTTTCATCCTGGAAAGGCCTCCTCCTCTCTCAGGTGGGTAAGATCCAACTCCTTTCGAGCTCTCTTCAAGGAGTTCCCATTTTCATTATGTCTCTCTTCAAGCTCCCGACCAAAATTATTGATGCTCTGGAAAAAAATTCAGAAGATATTCCTTTGGGCTAGAGCCTTGAAAATTTTAAATTCCCTTTGGTGGCCTGGAAAAATGTCACTAAGCCAAAGATGTGTGGGGGTCTGGGTCTAAAAATTTTACCTATCATGAACAAATCTTTGGTTGCTAAAGCTGGTTGGAGAATTGCTAGAGAGGAAGGATTGTGGATTGATATAATAAAAAAGAAATATTTGTGGAATTTAGGCAGAATTGACTTTTTTTCTCTCATGAAAATCTTCCTAGAGGATCCTTCTTCTGGAATTCCCTGTTGGATTCAAAGTACATCCTCTCAAAGGGTTCCCTTTGGGAGATTGGTAAGGGGAACATGATCAGATTTTGGTGGGATAATTGGATAGAAGAATTCCCCTTAGTGGATCAGGAAATTTGGAAGGAGGTGGCTCAATTCTATGAGGAGAATGGTAAAATCTGGATAAGAGATTTCTGGAGGCATGAAGAGGATAAGGTCCAATGGGAAATCATAGTGCCCCCCTTGGTTATGATGGTGATTTCAAACCTTTTCAAGATCTCAATAAGAAACTCAGGGAATTCCATATCCCCATATTCCAAACCAAGGAGGATTCCATCATTTGGAAAGAGGAAGACTCAGGAAATTATTCTGTTAAATCTGCCTATAGATTTCATTTCAAGAAAGACTTCCAAAAAGAGTATTGGGGTAAGTTATGGATTAAATACCTGATCCCTAAGATCAATATTTTTTACTGGTTGGCTACCCAAAATAGAATCCTGACTGTTGAAAATCTTATAAAAAGAGGAATGCAGATCCCTAATAGGTGTATACTTTTCCGGAGAGGGGAAGAAGATGTGAATCATCTTTTTTACATTGTCCTTTCTCTAAAGGTGTCTTCTCACTAATTCCAGAGCTTTTCAATATGCAATGGATTTTGCCCTCGAATATTGAGGATTGTTGCACCCAATGGGAGAGCCCATTTAGATTTCCCTTTCTGGCCTGGGCTTGGAAGATTGCTCTACCTCATATCTTATGGGGTCTGTGGAAAACAAGGAATGATAGTATTTTTAGAGACCAGAAACCTCTGATTGGGGTAGCTAAAAGGAAAATTCATGCTACCTTTAAGGAAAATCTCAAACTATTTAAAGGAAAAACAAAAAATCCCTTCTCAAATGGGAACAGGAAGTCCTGGATAATTTCACCTATAGTCAGGTCAAGAGAAAATCCCAGGTAAGAATGTTAGCTGGATTAGACCTTTGGGAAACATGATCAAGATCAATTTTGATGGGGCCTCAAAGGGAAACCCTAGCCAAGCTGGGGGAGGTGGCATCTTAAGGAATAGTGAGGGTGATTGGTTATTTGTCTATGTTGGACCCCTGGGTAAGCAAACTAATAACATGGCAGAAGCTAGAGCCCTCCTTTGGGGTATTTTGGTCGCTAAGGAAAAAGGCCTTAAGGACATTCAGATTGAAGGTGATTCCTTAATTGTTATAAATGCTCTTCTCAATAAAAGTAAGATCAATGGCCGATAAAAAATATTATTCAAGACATCAAGGAATTGCTAAAGTTCTTTGACAAGATATCTATCAATCATATTTTGAGGCAAGGAAATAAATGTGCGGACAAGATGGCCAATGTGGGAGTCCTTTGTAATGAATACAAAATTTGGTGCAAAGGGGAGAGATTACCCTCTAATATTAATGATGAAATCATTAAGGAAAAAGGCGCTAAGTTTCATGATGCTGGCATGAGCGGGGGCAAGTATTTCAGGCACCAAGATAGTTTATACAAAAATCACTATTTCAATTCGAACTCGGATAGGAAGATCAGTTTGTGGATTGTGATAAGTTTTAGCTGGAACGACAACCTTGACAAAGTGTAGATGGGTGGTGACAGGATTTGTGTGGAACCCGCCAGTCAGAATATGGAAGAGAGCAACAGGGATCTATGGAACAAGCTTAAAGTTGGGGGATTTAGTAATTTTATTGCTAAATTACATGGTCATGACCCTACTCTTTCCAAGGATTTTGGCCAAGCATGGAAAGAAGGGGTTTTTACTATCCATGGTGTGGAGGTCGAGGTCTCGAGGCCAATATTGCTAGGGTGACAGAAATGAAGATGGATGGTTTAAAAATCTACAAGGAAAGAACCCGTAGAGACCTTAAGATTGAGTGTTTTTGTTGGCAAGGAGACTTTTTTTTTCTTCACTGATGGCATTGCACCTTCGTGTATTCCTGGAATCTAAAAAGGATGTCTACCTACAAGTTATGAAGTATATCACTTTGGAGGGTAAGTATAGAAAAATCTATACTCATCACATGACCTTCCTCAACATGTTTCATCATAAGTTTATGGTCGCATTCCTTTTTCTGGCTACCTCTCTTTTGAACTCACTTATGGCATTCCAGAACAAGAAATCCGAGCTTCCCCTTCATTAGGGTTTTATTCTTCTTCTGTTTGAGAATGGCAAGTTGGTTCTGGATCACCCATTGGTCTCAGCCCTAGAGGAGCATGAAGAGGATGATGAAATTACCTTGGTGGAATGTCTTACTAAGATGAAAGGGGGTGAAAGTCGGGGATTTAGTAATTTTATTGCTAAATTACATGGTCACGACCCTACTCTTTCCAAGGATTTTGGCCAAGCATGGAAAGAAGGGGTTTTTACTATCCATGGTGTGGAGGTCGAGGTCTCGGAGGCCAATATTGCCAGGGTGACAGAAATGAAGATGGATGGTTTAAAAATCTACAAGGAAAGAACCCGCAGAGACCTTGAGATTGAGTGTTTTTTGTTGGCAAGGAGACTTGTTTTTTCTTCACTGATGGCATTGCACGCTCGTGTATTCCTGGAATCTAGAAGGATGTCTACCTACAAGTTATGAAGTATATCACTCTGGAGGGTAAGTATAGAAAAATCTATACTCATCACATGACCTTCCTCAACATGTTTCATCATAAGTTTATGGTCAGCATTCCTTTTTCCTGGCTACCTCTCTTTCGAACTCACTTATGGCATTCCAAAACAAGAAATCCGAGCTGCCCCTTCATGAGGGCTTGATTCTTCTTCTTGTTTGAGAATGGCAAGCTGGTTCTGGATCACCCTTTGGTCTCAACCCTAGAGGAGCATGAAGAGGATGATGACATTACCCTGGTGGAATGTCTTACTAAGATGAAAGAGGGTAAAACTATCCCCAAGGGGGATGGAATTGATAGAGACAATAAGGAGGGAGCTGTTGGGGAAGCCAGTGCTTCCAGGAAGAATGAGTGTGTGGGCGATCCCATTGTTTTCAAAGATTGGAACAGGAAGATGGTGTACTTAGAGGGGGTCCTCAAAGCTATGGAGGATACGAATGAAGGGCAAAGGGAATCCATCTTGAATATCATAAATATTTTGAAGAAGATGGTTTCAGACCAGGTTCAGACTAAAACCAGATGAAGGAGCTGGAGACTCAGGTCAAAGTGCTACTGGATAGAGTGGAGGAGATCGAAGGAGAAAAGAAAAGGAGGAGATTCAACCTCTGTATTAGCAGCTCGGAGGAAGAATAGATGGTGGTTCTTTCTGGTTTCTTGGTTGGGTTGTAGCTGGTATGGGACCTCTGGTGGTTTTTGTCTGTCATGGAGGGTTTGTAGGTATTTGAACTTTTTGCAGACTTTGGGTGAACTGTGATGCCCTATTTTTTTGTCTTTTTTGTCCTTTTGGGGGTCCTGATCCTGCGTTGTAAGAGTTAAGCCTATTTAACTCACTTTTCTGGGACCCTTATCTAGATTTTTCTTTCTTGTTTGTTTTTGTTTGTGTTCCTCTCTTGTTTCGGCCCCTAGGAGCCGATCCCTATTTTTTACCTTATCTAATAAAAGTAAATTCACTATAATGAAATAAATGGAACATTAATTTGAAGTCACATTCACGCGTCTCACTAAGAATAATACCCAAGGATAGAAAACTCAATTTTAAGGCCATAAATATCCTTAAAACCCTCCTCTATGATAACAAACTTTTTTCAAGAGGACTATTCCCATCTCTAAATAAAGCTTCAAAATTTTCTTTATGTTGTTTTCTATTATTATTATTATTAGTTTTGTGTTTGGTTTCATTCTTAGAGTTTCTATAACTTTTGTAATCATTTGAAATGTTGTGGTGACTTTAAAATGGAAGAGAAATTTAAAGGAGGAATTTTTGTTGTCGTTGGAAAGTGAATGTTACTTATTCAACATTGTCTTCTAAGATAGAGGAGATTTGGGCATCCTTTAGGCCTCAGTAAACCCAAAACAAAAAGATTTTCTTATGTCATGGCATCCATCAACATGGATGGATTAGATGAAAGAGGAATAAATCCCAAGGCTAGAAAAACAAATTCCAATTCCATAAACATCCTTTAAAACTACTCTACAATAACCACCTTGTTTTCAAAAGGGATCCATCCTCTAAGAAAAGATTCAAAGATCAATTTAACATTTTTATTATTATTATTATTTATTACGTGTGTGGTGTCATTGTTGGATTTTCTAAATATTTTCATGCACCATGGATTTTTTTGGTTTATTTAAAATGAAAAAGGGAGTTACAGGAGGAATTTATTGTTATGGTTGGAAAGTCAATTCTACTTTTCCAACATTATCTTTTGAGATTGAGGATATTTGGACATCTTTCATGTCCGGTAAACCCCAAAAAATAATTTATACTTGATTTAATGTCCTTCATCAACATGTATGGATTAAATGAAGATGGAATAAAGAACAATGCTAGAAAAACCAATGCCAAGGCCATAAATATCCTTTAAAATCCTCTACAATAACCACCACTTGTTTTCAAGAATTCTCTTCTAACCTCTAAGTAAAGCTTCAAATATAATTTTAAGATTATTATTATTATTATTATTATTATTATTATTATTTATTATTTGTGTTGTTTCATTGTCATAGTTTTTAAAACTCTAATAAGCATTGTCAGCAATGTTATGATGGCTTTAAATTTGAAGAGGGGTTAAAGGAGGAATTTTTTTCATTTGTAAAGTGAATTATACTTATCCAACATTGTCTTCTCCGAGATGGAGGAGATCTTGGCATCCTTTAGGCCTAGTAAACACTAAACAATAATTTCTTCTTGTTTCCTAGCCTTAATCGAATGGATGTATTAGATGTCAAGGCCATAAATCTCCTTAAAATCTCATCTACATAATTGCCTTATTTGTAAGAAGGCTCTTCTAATCTATAATAAAAGCTTGAAATTTGAAGAGGGGTTAAATGAGGAATTGTTTTATCATTTTTAAAGTGAATTATACTTATCCAACATTGTCTTCTCGGATGGAGGAGATCTTGGCATCCTTTAGGCTTGGTAAACACTAAACAATAATTTCTTCTTGTTTCCTAGCCTCCATCGGAATGGATGTATTAGATGAATAAGGAATAAAATACAAGGCTAACATAGCCAATGTCAAGGCCATAAATCTCCTTAAAATATCCTCTACATAATTTTCTTATTTGTAAGAAGGCTCTTCTAATCTATAATAAAATATTGAAATTTTTCTTTAAGATTTTTAACATTATTATTATTTGTTTTAAGTGTGGCGGCAGTGTCTTTGTCAAATTTTGTAAAATAATGACAAGCATTGTGAAATGTTGTCATGGTTTTAAAATGGACTAGGGAGTTAAAGGAGGAATTTTTTTGTTACAGTTGGAAAGTGAATGCTACTTATCCAATATTGTCTTCTAAGATGGAGGAGATGTGGCATCATTTAGGCACAGTAAACACCAAACAACAAGCTTTTCTCAATGTCATGTCCTCCATTAGAATGGATGGATTATATGAAAGAGGAATAAAACCTAAGGCTAGAAAAACCAATGTCAATGTTATAAATATTCTTTTAAAACTCTTTTATAATAACCACCTTATTTTCAAGAGGGATCTTCCAACCTCTAATAAATGCTTCAAAATTTTCTTTAAGATATTGTTAGTATTATTATGCCTACAGCTTCATTGTCATAGTTTCTAAAACTTTGGTAAGCCCTATGAAATGTTGCAATGGATTTAAAATGGAAGAGGTAGTTAAAAAGGAATTTGTTGTTGCGGTTGGAAATTTAATGCTACTTATTGTGAATTTTCTTCCGAGATGGAGAATATTCGGGCATACTTTAGACCTCATAAACCCCAAACAAGAATCCTTTCTCAATGTCATGGTATCCATCAACATACGATGGATTAAATGAAAGAGGAATAAAAATCGAGGCTAGCAAAACCAATGTCAAGGCCATAAATAGCCTTTTAAAATCCTCTACAATAACCACTTATTTTAGAGAGGGATCTTCCAATATCTAATAAAAGATTAAGAAATCGGTTCAATATTTTTGCTAGTATTATTATTTTTTTGTGTGTGCGGTTTCATTGTTAGAGTTTTTAAAATTCTAGAAAGCATTGTGAATCGTTGTGGTTTCTTTAAAATGGAAGAGGGAATTAAATGAGGAATTTTTGTTGTAGTTGGAAATTGAATATTACTTCAATGGCATTGTCTTCGAGATGGAGGAGATTTGGGCATCCTTTAGGCATGGTAAAACCCAAACAAGAAACTATGCTCGATGTCAAGGCCTCCATTAACATGGATGGATTAGATGAAAGAGGAAAAAACTCAAGGCTAGAAAAACCAATGCCAAGGCTATAAATTTCCTTAAATTCTCTTATACAATAATTGTCTTGTTCTGAAGAGGGCTCTTCCAACCTCTAATCAAATCTTAAGAAATCACTTTAAGATTTTTATTATTATTATTTTGTGTGTGTGTAGTCTCATTGTCATAGTTTCTAAACATATGGAAAACATTGTAAAATTTTGTGGTGGATTTGAAATGGAAGAGAGATTTAAAGGAGGAATGTGTTATTGTGGTTATAAATTTAATGTTACTTATCCAACATTGTCTTCTCATATGGAAGATATTTGTGCATCCTTTAGGCTTGGTAAACCCCAAACAAGAATATTTTCTCAATGTCATGGCCTCCATCACCATGGATGGATTAGATGAAAGAGGAATAAAACCCAAGACTAGAAAAACTAATGCCAATGCCATAATTATCCTTAAAAATCTTGTGCAATAGTTACCTTGTTTTTAAGAGGGGTCTTCTAACCTCTAAGAAAAGCTTCAAAAATCGCTTTAAGATTTTTAATATTATTAATTTTTGTGTGTGGTTTTATTGTCATGTTTTTTAAAATTTGGAAAGCATTGTAAAATTTTAAGGTGGCATTAAAATGGAATAGGAAGTTAAAGGAGGATTTTTTTATTGTGGTTGGAAAGTGAATTTTATTTATTCGACATTGTCTTCTCGAGATGGATGAGATTTGGGCATCCTTTAGGCATGGTACACCCCAAACAAGAAGCCTTACTTGATGTAGTGGTATCTATCATTATGGAAGGATTAGATCAAAGAGGAATAAAATCCAAGGTTAGAAAAATCAATTCCAAGGCCATAAATTTCCTTTAAAATTCCTATACAATAACCACCTTGTTTTCAAGAGAAGTCTTTAGACGTCTAGGAAAAGCTTCAAAAAACACTTCAATATTTTTACTATTATTATTGTTATTTTTTAGGTTTCCTTTTCAAATTTTCTAAAACTTTGGCAAGAACTATGAAATGTTGTGGTGCCTTTAAAATAGAAGAGGGATTTAAAGGAGGAATTTTTGTTACATTTGGAAAGTGAATTCTACTTATCATGCATCCTTTAGGCCTAATAAACCCCAAAGAAAAATATCTTCTCGATGTCATTACATTCATAAACATAGATGGATTTGATGAAAGAGGAATAAAACCCAAGGTTAGAAAAACCAATGCTAAGGACATAAATCTCCTTTAAAAATCATCTAGAATAATTGCCTTATTTTAAAGAGGACTCTTCCAACCTCTAAGAAAATATTCAAAAATTATTGTTATCCCATTTCACCCCCTTGTGATATTAGAAAATGAGCCAACTTGCATTACTACAATGACAAAGGATTCACTTGCGGGTAAATAACAAATCCGAGGATTCATCTAAAAAAATTCCCCCTTGTATCTCCAAGTTACTGCAATACACCTGAGGAATCCCAAGTCCCCTTAAAATGTCTAAAGACGTGTATATTTGTATGGAAAGTCTTCAGAGCTCTTTCCCAAGCTATTCAGAGGGGCCGAGCCCATACTCTTGCAAGCACCAAGTCATGCATAAAGAGATGACTGAGTTGTTTGATGTTGATGTCGAGACTTATAAGGGAAGACCGAGCTACATGAGCATATCATGATTTTAACAAAGACCGAGCCATGTAATATAGAATCCTAACAGTCTGAGTTGTTGTTATGGCCGAGTTGATTTAGAAATAAGGTTGGGATCATGAAATGGAATGGTGAAATAGCTCAGTCGAGTTACACTCGAGCCTCTGGTAGGTGAACCAGGGTATTTTGAAGGACTAGGGCCAAGCTACCCTGAATACCTAACTCACTAAGCCCAGCAGGCCAACGCAAGTTATCTACCCACATGTACGTCCATGATCAATTCAATATAACGATCGTGTCGTGTTGAGACTATACCAGGTGTTTCGGGCGGTGCAGTGATACACTTGTAGATTCGATTCTGAGACCAAGCCGAACCATGCATTACGAGCATCCCGAGCTCATTTTGCAGAGAATTCCAAATTTTCCAATGAATAACAAGTCATTCAATGCAAAGAGGGGGAGATTTTCTTCACCGAGTCATGCTCTTAGAGTCAAGTTACACTTGTAAACACGAACTGGCACCCATAAAACGAACCTCGATGATTTGATTCTGAGTCAGTGCATCTTGGCGGGAAAAGCATGTAAATATGTGTAGGGCTCCACATGGCCCCTCACCGCATCTTCGGCTGGAAAAGGAAAAGAGGAATCCACGTGGAGCAAGGAATATGTAAAGCGGTTGAGGGTTGTGGGGCCCAACATGAAACAACTCAGCACTTATGGAGTCATAAGGGGTACGATATGGCGAGACAACTTGGTAAAAAGAAAGTGACTTGATAGGAACTCACCAAAGATAAAATTTGGTGCCGATGAGTCATTGCTGAGCTGGCCATTTTTTCAAATACTCAAAACCAAACACCCCCTTCCCGTGTCATCAATTGAAATCAGAAATGGGTCCCACCAAAATTTAATGCAGAATCACTTTTAAAAGATATGAAAAACATTAGGAAGAGGAGAAATTTATGAAATTGAATTTTCCAACCAAGAGATTTAATTCTCAGTCCCGTGGGGATAGAGGAATGCCTTGCAAACTCAAAATTACCTACCTACACTCAGAAGGTCATAACTAGAGCATTTCTTAACCAAATTGCACAAAATTAGTGTCGTTAGAATAGTGATTCTGAGGCAAATGCACACAAGCCAAGAAATTCAGGGATTGATGAAGATTCAAGGGTGTATTTCGTGGAAAATGAGCCCAGTTAAAATAGATAGTTGGAAAGTGGTTGGGAATGCATTTAATGAGCATGGTCATCATTCTTTCACTGCTGCAGGTCATGGGACAGCATGGGGAGTCTTTTGCAAGAAAAATGTCATTAATTACACTCATTTATTACATCTTGCAAGTGGTTGGAAAAGCAATTTCGAGATTTCACTCTTCTCTCTTTGTCATTCTATATATTGTAATTTGGGTCTCATTATATGGGGAGTTAGTTTTTTTTTTACCTTTCGCCCATGTTTCTTCTTTGTTAGCATATGAGTATGGAGCTCAAGCCTTCTTCCTAATCTTTGTAATGGCATTTTTCTTGCCTCTTACCTATTTTTATTGTATTGTGTACATTTTTGGAGGAATATAACATGTCATGTGATGCATTTCGTCCATCCTTTGCATGTTTTTATTGTATCTACTAGCCTTTATTCATTGTTGGTATACTGTGCATATTTCTAATGTTCACTACGGGTTTTGGAAGTTGTGCTTAATGGGTTTGAAGTGGTGTTCTATGTGAATCTATCTCTGGATTATGGTGCATTTTGTCCACCCTTTTCATTGCACCTCTTCCCCATTTCAGGCAGTTGGATTCTTGATTAACTTCTTCTGTTTCAACATATCACTTTTGTTAATTGTGTGCTTTGTTTTATGTTTCCTCTAACCTTATCTCACACTATAGAGAAGAGCCAACTTCTTTAAAAACTTGAGGTTACCTTAGGGTGCATGTCCCACTTACCTAAGGTATCCCACAACTCTGGCGGTTCATCTGCAAAGACAATCGTTAACAATTACTTTAAGATTTTTACCATTAATATTATTTTTGTGCATGTAGTTTCATTTTTGATGTTTCTAAAACTCTAGCAAGCACTATGAAATATTATGGTGGCTTTAAAATGGAAGAGGCGGCTAAATGAGGAATTTCTCGTTGTAGTTAGAAATTGAATCCTACTTATCCGAAAATGTCTTATGAGATGGAGGATGTTTTGGCATCCTTTCACCTTGGTAAACCCCAAACGAGAAGCTCTTATCAATGTCACAACCTCTATCATCATGTATTTATTAGATGAAAGAGGAATAGAACTTTAGGCTATCAAAACCAATGATAAGGCCATACATCTCCTTACAAACTCCTCTAAAATAATTGCCTTGTTTTCAAAAGGGGTCTTCCAACCTCTAAGAAAATATTTTAAAAAATTAAGCTTTTTACTATTATTATATTTTATGTGTGTGGTTTCATTGTCAAAGTTTATAAAAATTTGGAAATCATTGTGAAATGTTGTGGCATCTTGAAAATAAAAGAGGTAGTTAAAGGAGGAATTTGATGTTGTAGTTGGAAAGTGAATGTTACTTATGTGGCTTGTCTTCTAAGATGGAGGATATTTTGGCATCCTTTAGGCTCTGGTAAACCCCAAACAACAATATTTGTTTGATTTGATGGCCTCCATCACCATAGATGGATTAGGTGACAAAAATAAAAAACATGGTCAGAAAAACCAATTCTAAGGCCATAAATCTCCTTTAAAACTCCTTTATAATAATGCCCTTATTTTCAAGAGGGATCTTCTAGCCTCTAACTAAATATTTAAAATTATATAATATTTGTACTAATATTATTTGTTATGCATGTGGTTTCTTTTTTCAGATTTTATAAAACTCTTGCAAGCATTGTGAAATGTCGAGTGGATTTAAAACATAAGATGGAGTTGAAGGAAAAAAATTTGTTGCATTTGGAAAGTTAATGTTACTTATCTATCATTTTATTTTGAGATGGAGGATATTTGGACATTTTTAGGCCTCATAAACCCCAAACAAGAAGATTTTCTTTATTCAATGGCCTCCACCACCATGGATGGTGGTGTCCCTAGATTTCACCCTAAAATCTAGGACTACCCTTTAAAAAAATCGTTCTTTTAAAATAATGGTATTTTCATGTTTTTATTGCAGGTTGTCGTATTATGTTAGGATATTCCCAAAGTGAATCATTTGAGCCAATTTTGATTAATACCACCGATGCCCAAACTCATTTTATCCCTCTCGCCAAGTTTTGTCTCCGAGAAATTTTTATTTAATTATTTATTAAATAAATAAATAAATCCCCGTTTGCTAAGTAAATTGTGCTCCGATTGAATCCTGTTGAAGTTTTACATGCTAGTATTCACACATCTCAATAGGGTTTTCACTAGGAATGAAATCAAAGTCATTTGTGACTTCTAGGAACATTATTTGCTTTTATTTATTTCTTTTACATTTTCTCTCGGTTTTCTCCACAATTTCTCTCGTGAAATTCTCCTAGGTCAATTCCTTCGCGAGTATAGTCTGTTTAATTACCTGAAGCATTTGGAGATCATCTACCGACACAAAACCAGAAGGAATCATCCTCAAAATGCAAGCTTCTGACAAAAAAAGATGAATTCATGCACAAAAGCATCTCCTGGCAAGTCGCACTTTTTGGAATGAATGAGTGTAAACTATAATGGGATTTTTGGTAGTGGCAGGAAGGCGAAATTTCTTACCTTCCTTGCAGGTACTTTTTCCCATGAATTAAAAGTCATTTAAGCTGCGCAATGGGAAAATTAGAGGCGGCGGCGAGACGGGAATTTATTACCCCATTACAGGTAAAAATTCTCTTTATAAAATAAAGAAAAATCACTTAAAGCACTCGATGGGAATTTTCTACTTTCCTGGCAGGAAAACTTTTCCCACTAAAGAGATTTATTCACCCATGCAAGTTGCACTTTATCAAAGGAGGCAATTTTTAATACAAGTCACACTTTTTGGAAGGAAGACTTTAAGTTGACTAGTGGGAATTTTGGTAGTGGCAGGAAGGCGGAAATTTCTTACCTGCCTTGCAGGGTAATTTTTCCCATGAAGTCAAAGTCACTTAAGCTGCAATGGGAATATTAGAGGTGGTAGGCAAGCGGGAATTTCTTACCTACCTTGCAGGGTAAAAATTCCCATTATAAAAGAAAAATCACTTAAAGCACCGGCAGAATTTCTTACCTACCTTGTAGGGTAAAAATTCCCATGATGAAAGTCAAATCACTTAAGTGGAAGAGGGGATTTTTGGAGCTGCAGTGCAGGGTGGAAATTCCCATCAAGCTGACTTCTTATTTTTAGCAATTCCTCTTGCCAAAAAGTGTGACTCACCTTGGGTGAATAACAATGCATTTAATTAATATTTATTAATGCTTTATTCACCCAATTTTGGCACCATAAATAGAAGGAAATTCAATGCAAGTGGAAGAGCTAAGGAGAAGTCAAGGATGCATGCTAAAAATAAATAAAATAAATTTATTTAAAAGCAACCAACGAACATGCATAATTGGGCGCCCAATTTGGGTGAATAAACATGATTGTTTATTAATTAAATTGCCAGAAATAGGAAGGGAAATTATTAAAAATAGAATGTTGAGGGTTATATAAGCATGGGCTGCCATAATAAAGAAGAAATTAATTCTTTTTGCAAAGGATTGCAGCCCGGACATGTTTTGGCGCCAAAGGAAGGAGGTTTTTGCATTAAAGAGTGTTTTTCATTGCTAGGGAGCTTCAAGGTTTGGTGCCTAGGGTTGGAATGGCTTGATTCTTGCTATGATAATTATCTGCATGTTGGTATAAGTGCTTTGGTGAATTAAATAATATTTTTCTTGCTTTGCATGCAAGAAAAACCTCAAATTTTAGGGCAGCAGGCTTCATATGCAGATTTTTGGTGACATAAATCAAGTATTCATGCTTTGGACTTCATCTTTATCTGAATTAATTGTAGTTATTCATCACAGGTGCTCATATCAATGAACATAAGTTCAAATCAATGTCAAGTACATTGAATATATCTTCGAATCTGAAGAAATTTCCATATCTTGCACAAATTGATCCAATTGCAAGGGATTATGCAGAATTAAGGAAAAAGAGCTTAGACAAAGATTGTTCCAGCCATGTTGAAGCATGATGAAAGAGAAAGATCCTTAGAATCACGCATTACTTCCAAATTTTCTGAATTCAATGATACGAGACATAGGCCCTAAACATATCACCAATTTAATTGATGTGATCCATATCTCATAATTGCAAAGGCTTCCGAAAAATCATCCAAGCCTAGAAAACAAATTCCAAGGACATAAATCTCCTTACAAACTCCTTTATAATAACCACCTTGTTTTAAAGATCTCTCTTCAAACCTTTAACCAAATATTTAGAAATAGATTTAACCTTTTTACTTTATATTATTTGTTGTGTGTGTAGTCTCATTATTAGAGTTTCTAAAACTCTTGCAAACACTATGGAATTTTGTGGTGGCTTTGAAATGGAAGAGGGAGTTAAAGGAGAAGTTTTTATTACAATTGGAAATTAGAGACGGATTGCAAACTCATTGAAATATGCTTACGTTGGTTCAAATCCAACTCCGGAAAAAAATAGTATGAAAATATTGTTTTGAATGGAAATAATTGAAAAATATATTCCATAGACAATGATGGAAAGTAAAATATTTTATTTAGTTTATAAAATGCCTCTTCCTAGCAATATTTTGTAATACTACTTATCCGACATTGCCTTATGAAATGGAGGAGATTTGGGCATCATTTAAGCCTCATAAACCACAAACAAGAAGCTTTTTGGATGTCATCACCTCCATTAACATGGATGGATTGCATGAAAGAGGAATAAAAACCAAGGCTAGAAAAACAATGCCAAGGACATATATCTCCTTTAAAAACCCCTACAATAACCACCTTGTTTTTAAGAGGGGTATTCTAACCTCCAAGAAAAGCTTCAAAAATTAATTTAAGTTTTTCACTATTATTATTATTTATTATGTGCGCTTTCATTATCAATTTTTTTAAACTATAGCAAGAACTATGAAATGTAGTGGTAGATTTAGAATGGAAGAGGGAGATAAAGGAGAAAAATTTTCTTTGTTGTTTGAAAGTGAATGTTACTTATTTGTCATTTTCATATAAGATGGAGGACTTTTGGCCATCCTTTAAGCTTGGTAAACCCCAAACAAGAAGCTTTGTTCAATGTCATGACCTCCATCAACATTGATGGATTAGATCAAAGAGGAATAAATTCTAAGGCTATCAAAACCAATGTCAAGGCCATAAATCTCCACTATAATAACCAACTTGTTTTCAACATGGATCTTCCAACCTCTAAGAAAGGCTTCATATTATTATTTGTTGTACGTGTGGTTTCATTGTTAGAGTTTCTAAAACTCTAATAAAAAATCTGAAATATTGTGGTGGATTTAAAATGGAAAATGGATTTAAACAAGGAATTTCTTGTTGTGATTGGAAAGTGAATGTTACTTATCATGCATTATCTTCTAAGATGGAGGATATTTAGGTGACCTTTAGGCCTCGTAAATCCCAAAAGAGAATCTTTGCTTTATTCCATGGAATCCATTATCATTAATGGATTACATGAAAGGGATTAAAACCCAAGGCTATAAAACCAATTCTAAGGTAGTAAATCTCCTAGAAACCCCTTATAATAATTGTCTTGTTTTCAAGCGGGACCTTCCACCTCTAAGTAAAGCTTCATGAATAACTTTAATATTTTTATTATTATTTTTTTGTGCATATGGTTTCATTGTCAAAGTTTCTAAAACTCGGTCAAACATTGTGAAATTTTTTGGTAGCTTTAAAATGGAAGAGGGATCTAAAAGAGGAATGTTTTCTTTATGACTAGAAAGTGAATGTTGTTTATCCAATATTTTTGTCTTAGATGCAAGACATTTGGGCATCTTTTAGGCTTGGTAAACCCCAAACAAGAAGCCTTATTCAATGTCATGGCATCTATAAACATTGATGGACTAGATGTTAAATAAGAATTCCTCTACAATACCCAAACCATGAAACCATAACCTATTATTCCCACTTATAAAGGTTGAGATGGCTTATCAATAAAATCCCTCTTTAGTTCACCCATTTTTAGTACCTATGGCTTGTGGCAATAGTTTTGATCCCTAAACAATTATGAAAAAACTCCTCTTTTGAATGGTTTGCAAGTATTAATACATATTTTGTTCTATTGTTTCTTGTATTTTTATGATATTATACCTCTCAACTCATTCAATTAGCAATTTTATTTTTCAATCAATCATATGTATGAATTTTTCATGAATGTCAATATTTCTTATGTTTGAGTTTTGAATTGACAACTTTATACTATTAAAATGATTTATTTATATTTTTATTGGTGGAAATGTAATGACGTTACCATTTTCGGCCTTATTGGGGAACATTTTTTCTATAAATTTTTAAACTAAAATTATAAGACTTACACGTATACAAAGACAATTTAACTATAACTAAATAAATGGAGCATTAATTTCTAGTCACGTGCACACATTTCACTAAGAATAAAACCCATGGCTAGAAAACCCAATTTCAAGGCCATAAATATCCTTAAAACCTCCTCTATGATAACAAACATTTTTTCAAGAGAACTATTCCCATCTCTAAATAAAGCTTCAAAAATTTCTTTATGCTTTTTACTATTATTATTATTATTAGTTTTGTGTGTGGTTTCATTCTTAGAGTTTCTATAAAAATTTTAATCATTTGAAATGTTGTGGTGACTTTAAAATGGAAGAGAAATTTAAAGGAGGAATTTTTGTTGTCGTTGGAAAGTGAATGTTACTTATTCAACATTGTCTTCTAAGATACAGGAGAATTAAGCATCCTTTAGGCCCGGTAAACCCAAAACAAGAATATTTTCTTATGTCATGTCCTCCATCAACATGGATGGATTAGATGAAAGAGGAATAAATCCCAAGGCTAGAAAAACAAATTCCAATTCCATAAACATCCTTTAAAACTACTCTACAATAACCACCTTGTTTTCAAAAGGGATCCATCCTCTAAGAAAAGATTCAAAGATCGATTTAACATTTTATTATTATTATTATTTATTATGTGTGTGGTGTCATTGTTGGATTTTCTAAATAATTTTTATGCACCATGAATTTTTTTGGTTTATTTAAAATGAAAAAGGGAGTTACAGGAGGAATTTATTATTATGGTTGGAAAGTCAATTCTACTTTTCCAACATTATCTTTTGAGATTGAGGATATTTGGGCATCTTTCATGCCCAGTAAACCCCAAAAATAAGTTATACTTGATTTAATGTCCTTCATCAACATGTATGGATTAAATGAAAATGGAATAAAGCACAATGCTAGAAAAACCAATGCCAAGGCCATAAATATCCTTAAAAATCCTCTACAATAACCACTTTGTTTTCGAGAATTCTCTTCTAACATCTAAGTAAAGCTTCAAATATAATTTTAAGATTATTATTATTATTATTTATTATGTGTGTTGTTTCATTGTCATAGTTTTTAAAACTCTAGTAAGCATTGTGCAATGTTGTGATGGCTTTAAATTTGAAAAGGGGTCAAAGGAGGAATTTTTTTCATTTGTAAAGTGAATTATACTTATCCAACATTTTCTTCTAAGATGGAGGAGATCTTGGCATCCTTTAGGCCTAGTAAACACTAAACAATAATTTCTTCTTGTTTCCTAGCCTCCATCGAATGGATGTATTAGATGAATAAGGAATAAAATACAAGGCTAACAAAACCAATTTCAAGGCCATAAACCTCCTTAAAATCTCCTTTATATAATTTCCTTATTTGTAAGAAGGCTCTTCTAATCTATAATAAAAGCTTGAAATTTGAAGAGGGGGTTAAAGTAGATTTTTTTCCATTTGTAAAGTGAATTATACTCATCCAACATTGTCTTCTCGAGATGGAGGAGATATTGGCATCCTTTAGGCTCAGTAAACACTAAACAATAATTTCTTCTTATTTCCTAGCCTCCATCGAGAATGGATGTATTAGATGAATAAGGAATAAAATACAAGGCTAACAAAACCAATGTCAAGGCCATAAATCTCCTCTACATAATTGCCTAATTTGTAAGAAGGCTCTTCTAACCTATAATAAAATCTTGAAATTTTTATTTAATATTTTTACTATTATTATTATTTTTTGAGTGTGGCATTTTCTTTGTCAAATTTTGTAAAACTATGACAAGCATTGTGAAATATTGTCATGGTTTTAAAATGGACTAGGGAGTTAAAGGAGGAATTTTTATTACAAATTGGAAAGTGAATGCTACTTATCCAATATTTTCTTCTAAGATGGAGGAGATGTGGCATCATTTAGGCCTGGTAAACACCAAACAACAAGCTTTTCTCAATGTCATGTCCTCCATTAGAATGGATGGATTATATGAAAGAGGAATAAAACCTAAGGCTAGAAAAACCAATGTCAATGTTATAAATATTCTTTTAAAACTCTTTTATAATAACCACCTTATTTTCAAGAGGGATCTTCCAACCTCTAATAAATGCTTCAAAATTTTCTTTAAGATATTGTTAGTATTATTATGCCTACAGCTTTCATTGTCATAGTTTCTAAAACTTTGGTAAGCCCCATGAAATGTTGCAATGGATTTAAAATGGAAGAGGTAGTTAAAAAGGAATTTTTTTGCGGTTGGAAATTTAATGCTACTTATTGTGCATTTTCTTTGGATATGGAGAATATTTGGGCATACTTTAGGCCTAGAAAAACCCCAAACAAGAATCCTGCTCAATTTCATGGCATCCATCAACACATGGATGGATTACATAAAAGAGGAATAAAAATCGAGGCTAGCAAAACCAATGTCAAGGCCATAAATAGCCTTTTGAAATCCTCTACAATAACCACTTTTTTTTTAAAGGGATCTTCCAACCTCTAATCAAAGTTTAATAAATTGCTTCAATATTTTTACTATTATTATTATTTGTTATGTGTGTGGTTTCACCGTCGAGTTTTAAAATTCTAGAAAGCATTGTGAATCATTGTGGTTTCTTTGAAATGGAAGAGGGAATTAAATGAGGAATTTTTGTTGTAGTTGGAAATTGAATATTACTTCAATGGCATTGTCTTCGAGATGGAGGAGATTTGGGCATCCTTTAGGCATGGTAAAACCCAAACAATAAACTATGCTCGATGTCAAGGCCTCCATTAACATGGATGGATTAGATGAAAGAGGAAAAAAACCCAAGGATAGAAAAACCAATGCCAAGGCAATAAATTTCCTTAAATTCTCTTGTACAATAATTGTCTTGTTCTCAAGAGGGCTCTTCAACCTCTAATCAAATCTTAAGAAATCACTTTAAGATTTTTATTATTATTATTGTGTGTGTGTGTAGTCTCATTGTCAAAGTTTCTAAACATATGGAAAACATTGTAAAAATTTGTGGTGGATTTGAAATGGAAGAGAGATTTAAAGGAGGAATGTGTTATTGTGGTTATAAATTTAATGTTACTTATCCAACATTGTCTTCTCATATGGAAGATATTTGCTCGTCCCTTTAGGCTTGGTAAATCCCAAACAAGAATCTTTTCTCAATGTCATGGCCTTCATCACCATGGATGGATTAGATGAAAGAGGAATAAAACCCAAGACTAGAAAAACTAATGCCAATGTCATAATTATCCTTAAAAATCTTTTGCAATAGTTACCTTGTTTTTAAGAGGGGTCTTCTAACCTCTAAGAAAAGCTTAAAAATCACTTTAAGATTTTTACTATTATTAATTTTTGTGTGTGTGGTTTTATTGTCATTTTTTTGAAAATTTGGAAAGAATTTTAAAATTTTAAGGTGGCATTAAAATGGAATAGGAAGTTAAAGGAGGATTTTTATATTGTGGTTGGAAAGTGAATTTTATTTATTTGACATTGTCTTCTCGAGATGGATGAGATTTGGGAATCCTTTAGGCATGGTAAACCCCAAACAAGAAGCCTTACTTGATGTAGTGGTATCTATCATTATGGAAGGATTACATGAAAGAGGAATAAAATCCAAGGTTAAAAAAATCAATTCCAAGGCCATAAATTTCCTTTAAAATTCCTCTACAATAACCACCTTGTTTTCAAGAGAGTCTTTAGACCTCTAGAAAAAGCTTCAAAAATCACTTCAATATTTTTACTATTATTATTTGTTAGTTTTTAGGTTTCCTTTTCAAAATTTCTAAAACTTTGGCAAGAAATATAAAATGTTGTGGTGCCTTTAAAATAGAAGAGGGATTTAAAGAAGGAATTTTTTTGTTAGGTTTGGAAAGTGAATTCTACTTATCATGCATCCTTTAGGTCTAATAAACCCCAAAGAAAAAGATCTTCTCGATGTCATTACATTCATAAACATATATGGATTAGATGAAAGAGGAATAAAACCCAAGGTTAGAAAAACCAACGCTAAGGACATAAATCTCCTTTAAAAATCTTTTAGAATAATTGCCTTATTTTAAAGAGGACTCTTCCAACCTCTAAGAAAATATTCAAAAATTATTGTTATCGCATTTCACCCCCTTGTGATATCAGAAAATGAGCTAACTTGCATTACTACAATGAAAATGATTCACTTACGGGTAAATAAGAAATCCGAGGATTCATCTAAAAAAGAATTCCCCTTGTATCTCCAAGTTACTGTAATACACCTGATGAATCCCAAGTCCGCTTAAAATGTTTAAAGAGGTGTATATTTGTATGGAAAGTCTTTAGAGCTCTTTCCCAAGCTATTCAGAGGGCTGAGCCCATACTCTTGCAAGCACCAAGTCATGCATAAAGAGATGACTGAGTTGTTTGATGTTGATGTCGAGCCTTATAAGGGAAGACCGAGCTACATGAGCATATCATGATTTTAACAAAGACCGAGCCATGCAATATAGAATCCTAATAGTCTGAGTTGTTGTTATGGCCAAGTTGATTTAGAAATAAGGTTAGGATCATGAAATGGAATGGTGAAATAGCTCGGTTGAGTTACACTCGAGCCTCTGGTAGGTAATCAGGGTATTTTGAAGGACTAGAGCCAAGCTACCTTGAATACCTAACTCACTAAGCCCATCAAGCCAACACAAGTTATCTCCCAACATGTACATCCATTATCAATTCAATACAACAATCGTGTCGTGCATTGAGACTATACCAGGTGTTTTTGGGTGGTGTAGTGATACACTTACAAAGTCAATTCTGAGACCAAGACGAACCATGTATTACGAGCATGCCTAGCTCCTTTTGCAGAGAATTTCAAATTTTCCAATGAATAACAAGTCATTCAATGAAAAGAGGGGGAGGTTTTCTTTGCTAAGTCGTGCTCTTAGAGTCATGTTACACTTGTAAACATGAACTGGAACCCATAAAACGAACCTCGGTGATTTGATTATGAGTTAGTGCATCTTCGACGAGAAAGGCAAGTAAAGACGTGTAGGGCTCCACATGGCCCCTCAACTCATCTTCGAAGGAAAAGGAAAAGAGGAATCCCAAATTATGTGTGTTAGCTCCACGTGGAGCAAGGAATATGTAAAGCGAGTTGAGGTTTTGGGGCCCAACATGAAACAACTCGGCGCTTATGGAGTTATAAGGGGTACCATATGGTGAGACAACTTGGTAAAAAGTCAAGTGACTTGATTAGAACTCACCAAAGATAAAATTTGGTGCCATCAGTCATTGCTGAGTTGGACATTTTTTCAAATACTCAAACACCAAACACCCCCTTCCCGTTTCATCAATAGAAATCAAAATGGTTCCCACCAAAATTTAATGTAGAATCACTTTTAAAAGATATGCAAAACATTGGGAAGAGGAGAAATTATGAAATTGAATTTTCCAACCAAGAGATTTAATTCTCAATCCCATGGGGATAGAGGAATTCCTTGCAAACTCAAAATTACCTACCTACACTCAGAAGGTCATAACTAGAGCATTTCTTAACCAAATTTCACAAAATTAGTGTCGTTAGAATAGTGATTCTCGGGCAAATGCACAAAATTCAAGAAATTCAGGGATTGATGAAGATTCCATGTTCTATTTTGTGGAAAATGAGCCCGGTTAAAATATATAGTTGGAAAGTGGTTGGGAATGCATTTAATGAGCATGGTCATCATTCTTTCACTATTGCAGGTCATGGGACAAAGCATGGGGAGTCTTTTGCAAGAAAAATTCCATTTATTTATTTCATCTTGTAAGTGATTCGAAAAGCTATTTCGATATTTCACTCTTCTCTCTTTGTCATTATATATATTGTAATTTGGGTTTTGGAAGTTGTGCTTAATGGCTTTGAAGTGGTGTTTTGTGTGAATCTATCTCTGGACTGTGGTGAATTTTTTCCACCCTTTTCATTGCTCACCCTTTTCCCCATTTCAGTTGTTGGCTTCTTGATTAATTTCTTCTTTTTCATCACATCGTTCTTGTTATTTTTGTGTTTTGTTTTATGTTTCCTCTAACCTTATCTCATGCTATAGAAAATATCTAGCTTCTTTAAAAACTAGAGGTTACCTTAGGGTGCATGTCCCACTTACCTAAGGTATCCCATGAGTCTCGATGGTTCATCCGAAAATATAATCATCAACCACTTGAAAGATGTAATAAATGAGTGAAAATAATGTCATTTTTCTTGAAAAACACTCCCCATGTTGTCCCATGATCTGCAGTAATGAAAAAATGATGGCCATGCTCATTAAATGCATTCCCAACCACTTTTCAACTATCTCTTTGAACTAGGATCATTTTGTACAAAATAAACCCTATAATGTTCATTAATCCTTTAGTTTCTTGACTGATGTGTGTTGGGCTTGGAATCATGATTCCAACGACACCAATTTTGTACAAATTTGTTAAGAAATGCTCCAGTTATGGCCTTCTGAGTGTAGGTAGGTAATTTTGAGTTTCCAAGGCATTCCTTTATCCCCACGGGACTGAGAATTAAATCTCTTGGATGGAAAAGTCAATTTCATAAATTTCACTCATCTCTCTTTCTCATTCTATATATTGTAATTTGGGTCTCATTATATGGGGAGTTAGTAATTTTTTTCCTTTCTGGCCTTGTTTCTTCTCTACTAGGGTATGAGTATGGAGCTCAAGCCTTCTTCCTAAGCTTTGTAATGGCATTTTTCTTGCCTCTTACTTGTTGTTGTTGTACTGTGTACATTTTTGGAGAAATATAATATGTCCTATGATAAATTTTGTCCATCCTTTGCATGTTTTTATTATCTCTACTAGCCTTTATTCACTGTTGGTAACTTTGCATATTTATAATGTTCACTACATGTTTTGGAAGTTGTGCTTAATGGGTTTGAAGTGGTGTTCTGTGTGAATCTATCTCTATATTGTGGTGCATTTTTTCCACCCTTTTCATTGCTCACCTTTTCCCCATTTCAAGAAGTTGGATTCTTGATTAACTTCTTATTTTTCAGCACATCACTTTTGTTAGTTTTTTTTGCTTCGTTTCGTGTTTCATCTAACCTTATCTCATGTTATAGAGAATAACCAGCTTCTTTAAAAACTATAAGTTACCTTAGGGCACATGTCCCACTTACCTAAGGTATCTCACGACTCTGACAATTCATCTGCAAAGATAATCGTCAACAATTACTTTAAGATTTTTACCATTAATATTATTTTTATGCATGCGGTTTCATTTTTGGTGTTTCTAAAACTCTAGCAAGCAGATGAAATATTATGGTGGCATTAAAATGGAAGAGGCGGTAAAAGGAGGAATTTCTCATTGTAGTTAGAAATTGAGTCCTACTTATCTGAAAATGTCTTATGAGATGGAGGATGTTTTGACATCCTTTCACCCCGTAAACCCCAAATGAGAAGCTCTTATCAATGTCACAACTTTTTATCATCATGTATTTATTAGATGATAAAGGAATAGAACTTTAGGCTATTAAAACCAATGATAAGGCCATAAATCTCCTTACAAACTCCTCTAAAATAATTACCTTGTTTTCAAGAGGGGTCTTTAAACCTCTAAGAAAATATTTAAAAAATATTAAGCTTTTTACTAATATTATTTTTTATGTGTGTGGTTTCATTGTCAAAAGTTTATAAAACTTTGGAAAGCACTGAAAATGTTGTGGCATCTTGAAAATAAAAGAGGAAGTTAAAGGAGGAATTTGATGTTGCCGTTAAAAAGTGAATGTTACTTATGTGGCTTGTCTTATAAGATGGAGGATATTTTGGTATCCTTTAGGCCTGGTAAACTCCAAACAAGAATATTTGTTTGATTTGATGGCCTCCATCACCATAGATGGATTAGGTGAAAAAAATAAAAAAACATGGTCTCGAAAAACCAATTCTAAGGCCATAAATATCCTTAAAAACTCCTTTATAATAATGCCTTTATTTTCAAGAGGGCTCTTCTAGCCTCTAACTAAATATTTAAAATTATATAATATTTTTACTAGTATTATTTGTTATGCATGTTGTTTATTTGTTAGATTCTTTAAAAATCTTGCAAGCATTGTGAAATGTTAGAGTGGATTTAAAACATAAGATGGAGTTGAAGGAATAATTTTTGTTGCATTTGGAAAGTTAATGTTATGTATCTGTCATTTTATTTTGAGATGAAGGATATTTGGACATTATTTAGGCCTCATAAACCCCAAACAAGAAGATCTTCTTTATTCAATGGCCTCCATCACCATGGATAGTGGTGTCCCTAGATTTCACCCTAAAATCTAGGACTACCCTTTAAAAAAACATTCTTTTTAAAATAATGGGTCTTTTCATGTTTTTATTTCCAGAAGATGTATGTATTATGTTATGATATTACCAGTGAATCATATGAGCCAATTTTGACAAATACTCAGATGCCCAAACTCATTTTATCCCTCCACCAAGTTTTGTCTCTCGAGGAAATTTTTATTTAATTATTTATTAAATAAATAAAGCCCCGTTTGAAGTAAATTGTGCTCCGGTTGAATCCTATTGAAATTTTGCATGCCAGTATTCACACATCTCAATAGGGTTTTCACCAAGAATGAATTCAGAGATTTTTCTGTGACTTCTGACAACGTTTTTCACTTTTATTTATTTCTTTTACATTTTTCTCTGCATTTCTCTGTGAAATTCCTCTAGGTCAATTCCTTCACCAATATAGTCTGTTTAATTTCCTGAAGCATCTAGAGATCATCTACCGACATAGCACCAAAAGGAATCAGCCTCAAAATGCAAGCTTTTGACCAAAAAAGATGAAGTCATGCACAAAAATCCTCTCCCAAGCAAGTCACACTTTTTGGAATGAATGAGTGTAAGTTGCAATGGGATTTTTGGTAGTGGCAGGTAGGTAGGAATTTCTTACCTGCCTTACAAGGTAATTTTTCCCATGAAGTCAAAGTCACTTAAGTCTGCGATGGGAAAATTAGAGGCGGCAGTAGCGGAATTTCTTACTGCCTTGCAGGTAAAAATTCCCATTATAAAATAAAGAAAAATCACTTAAAGCACCGATGGGAATTTTTGCTTTCCTGGTCGGCTAAATTTTCCCACCAAAGAGATTTATTCACCCATGCAAGTTGCACTTTATCAAAGGAGGCCAGTTTTAATGTAAGTCACACTTTTTGGAAGGAAGACTTTAAGTTGCCAGTGGGAATTTTGGTAGTGGTAGGAAGGCGGGAATTTCTTACCTGCCTTGCAGGGTAATTTTTCCCATGAAGTCAAAGTCACTTAAGTTGCAATGAGAATATTAGAGGTGGCAGGAAAGTGGGAATTTCTTACCTGCCTTGCAGGATAAAATTCCCATTATAAAAGAAAAATCACTTAAAGCACCAGCGTAGAATTTCTTACCTGCCTTGTAGGGTAAAAATTCCCATGATGAAAGTCAAATCACTTAAGTGGAAGAGGGGATTTTTGGAGCTGCAGTGCAGGGTGGAAATTCCCATCAAGTGACTTCTTATTTTTAGCAATTCCTCTTGCCAAAAAGTGTGACCCACCTTGGGTGAATAACAATGCATTTAATAATATTTATTAATGGTTTATTCACCCAATTTTGGCACCATAAATAGAAGGAAAGTCAATGCAAATGGAAGAGCTAAGGAGAAGTCAAGGATGCATGCTAAAAATAAATAAAATAAATTTATTTAAAAGTAACCAACGCAACATGCATAATTGGGCGCCCAATTTGGGTGAATAAACATGATTGTTTATTAATTAAATTTCCATAAATAGGAAGGAAAATTATTAAAAATAGAATGTTGAGGGTTATATAAGCATGAGATGCCATAATAAAGAAGCAATTAATTATTTTTGAAAAGGATTGCAGCCCGGATAGGTTTTGGTGCCAAAGGAAGGGGGTTTTTTCATTAAAGAGTGTTTTTCATTGCTAGGGAGCTTCAAGGTTTGGTGCCTAGGGTTGGAATGGCTTGATTCTTGCTATGATAATTATCTGCATGTTGGTATAAGTGCTCTGGTGAATTAAATAATATTTTTCTTGCTTTGCATGCAAGCAAAACCTCAAATTTTAGGGCAGCAGGCTTCATATGCAGATTTTTGGTGACAGAAATCAAGTATTCATGCTCTAGACTTCATCTTTGTCTGAATTAATTACAGGTATTCATCACAGGTGCTCATATTAGTGAAAATAAGTTCAAATCAATGTCAGATACATTGAATATATCTTTTGAATCTGAATAAGTTTCTAGATCTGCACAAATTGATCCAATTGCAAGGGATTCTGGCAAAATTAAAGAAAAAGAGCTCAGACAAAGATTGTTCCAGCCATGTTGAAGCATGATGAAAGAGAAAGATCAACATAATCACACATAACTTCCAAATTTTTTGAATTCAATGATATAGACATAGGCCCTGAACATATCACCGATTTAATTGACAAATCTAGATCTCATAATTGCAAAGGCTTCGGCAAAAATCATCCTCTTGTTTCTAACGCATCCCGTGTAGAAGTCAGTGCATGGAGAATTCCTTTCAAAAGCTTGTGAATTTTCTCCCAATGTTCCAGGTTGAAGCCTTTATTTAATTTACTTGTGCTTGAATTCACCCACAAGTGCTTTCTAGAATTTAAAATTTCTCATATGCAATTTTAAATAAAATATGATGAGTTTTGTCTGAATTATTTATAGAAAACATTGCATTGGTGCATGTACTAAAGAATAATTACAAAATCTTCAAGGATAGAAGGGAAGACAGGTCAAAGGCAATACCCACAAGTAAATCACATTCATGCATAGCTTCCAGATCCAGTTTGGTGAGAATCAAAGGAAAAGAGTCAACCACATGCAAAATATGGAAGAAGAACAAGACTGAGAGAGTTACAACTTTCTTCTTATTTCTTTTCCTCTTTATTTTATTTTCTCCAACAAAGTAATTGAGAAATCAATTAAATTATAAAATGTAAGTGATTGGTTTAAAATTCATTACTTAAAGAAGTCGGTTACTTGAAATAGGTGGCGAGACATGTAAAATAGAAGGTTCTATTTTTTAGTTACAAATCATGCATGTCATGCAAAGAGGAATTCGAGGAGGAAGATTGCTACCTATTTCCATTTTCATAGCTTCTGCATGTGGGAATTCATTTAAAGCTTCCTATTTGTAATTTCCCTCTATACACTATGAATAGAGGAAGAACCTATGGGTTAGATGATTGGAATTTGTAATCAACATTCTTGTGTTCCATAATTTGAGCTGAAACCCCTTATTTACGTAAGTAGAGGAATATAGAAGAGATTTCTAGAGAACTTTGTGTCAATGCAGTGCATTTTCTTCTTTTCTTTCGAGATCTATTCATAAACTTTGTGTTATTATATATCTAGATCTGAAAGTTTCCTTTGCTTTGAATTTTGTTCTTAATGATCTATTTGTTTCAATCCATGTACATGCAATCAACTCTATAAACTATTTCTTGGGTTACACATCCTCTCTACTTTCTCCTATTTTATATTATTTTCCTCTTCTCTAGATTTTTTGTTTCTTATATAGCTACTTAGTTGATGCAGAATCTGTCTAGATATGGTTCATGAGCTAAATAGTTAAAGTAATACCAACGAGATAGATATTAGGACATATATCCGACAAAATCTTACATGGGAGCCTCACCGGTAAATGAGGGATATTTATCTCATGATCGCTAGGTTTTTCAGCTATGCGAAAAATCTAGCCAACAGATGGATTCAATGAAAGAGGAATAAAAACCAAGGTTAGAAAAACTAATTCCTAGGCCAAAAATATTCCTAAAAACTCTTCTCAGTACTAACAACCTTTTTTTTCAAGAAGGATCTTGCAACCTTTAAGAACACTTTAATATTTTACTAGTTTTATTGTTATTTGTTGTGCGTTCAATTTCATTGTTGAAGTTTCTAAAACTATGGAAAGCATTTTTAATTTTGGTGGTGTCTTTAAAACATAAAAGGAAATTAAAGGAGGAATTTGTAGTTTCATTTGGAAAGTGAATGCTACGTATCTAAAATTTTCTTATGATATGGAGAAGATTTGGGCATCCTTTAGGCACGGTAAGCCCCAAACAAGAATCTCTACTCAATATCATAACCTCCATCAACATTGATCGACTAGATGAAAGAGGAATAAAACCCAAGGCTATAAAAACCAAGGGAAAGACCATAAATATCCTTAAAAATCCTCTACAATAGCTTTGCCTTATTTTCAAGATGGTTCTTCAAACCTATAAGTGATGCTTTAAAAATCCTTTAAGAAGTTTACTATTATTATTATTTACTATACATGTGGTTTCATTGTTAGAGTTTATAAAACTCTAAAAAGCACTTGTGAAATTTTGTGGTAGCCTTAAAATGGAAGAGGGAGTTAAATCAGGATATTGTTGTTATAGTTGGAAATTTAATGTTGATTATCCAACATTGTCTTCTAAGATGGAGGAGATTTTGGCATCTTTTAGGATCTGTAAACCCCAAATAATAATCTCTCGCTTAATGTCATGGCCTTCATTAGCATGAATGGATAAGATGAAAGAGGAATAAAAACCAAGGATAGAAAAATCAATTCCAAAGCCATAAATCTCCTTAAAAACTACTCTCTGATGAATTGCAATGTTATCAAGAGGGGTCTTCCAACCTATACGAAAAGCTTCAAAATTGCTTTAATATTTTTACTATTACTATTATTTATTATGCATGTGATTTCAATGTGATATTTTCTAAAAATCTAGCAAACATTGTGAAATATTTTTGAGGCTTTAAAATAGAAGAGGGATTTAAAGAATGAATTTGTTTTTGTTTTTGGAAAGTGAATGCTACTTATCGAGCATTGTCT
Organism: Taxus wallichiana var. yunnanensis; assembly: GCA_018340775.1. NCBI lineage: Eukaryota > Viridiplantae > Streptophyta > Pinopsida > Cupressales > Taxaceae > Taxus > Taxus wallichiana. The sequence continues at coordinate 297,392,981 of CM031243.1, read as the reverse complement.
TTTGAGTGGAGGATATTTGGGAATATTATAAGCATCGTAAACCCCAAAAAATAAGCTTTTACCAATGTCATGGCCTCCATCAAAGCATGGATGGATTAGAGGAATAAGGAATAAAACCTAAGGCTATCAAAACCAAGGCCAAGGCCATAAATAACCTTAAAAATCCTCTGTGAATAACTACCTTGTTTTAAATGGGGATATTCTAACCTATTAGTAAATCATATGGAATCACTTTAATATTTTTACTTTGTTATTATTATTTTTTATGTGTGCGGTTTCATTTTCAAAGTTTAACACTTTGGAAAGAATTGTGAAATGTTTTAGTGGCTTTAAAACATAAGAGAAACTTAAAGGAGGAATTTTTTGTGTGTTCAAAAGTGAATTCTACTTATCTAACATTTTCTTATGTGATGGAGGAAATTTGGGCATCCTTTAGTCCTAGTAAACCCCAAACAATAAGCTATGTTTGATTTCATGGCCTACATCAACATGGATAGATTAGATGAAAGTGGAATGAATCCTAATCCTAGAAAAAGAAATTCTAAGGCCTAAAAAAGCCTTTATAATAACCACCTTGTTTTCAAAAGGACTCTTACAACTTCTAATTAAAGCTTCAAAAATTACTTTATGTTTTTAGTATTATTATTATTTCCTATGCATTCCATTTCATTGTTGGAGTTTGTATAAATGTGGCATGCACTATGAAATGTTGTGGTGGCTTTAAAATGAAAGAGGGGGTTAAAGGAGGAAATTTTTTGCATAGTTAGAAAGTTGATCCTACTTATTTGACATTATCTTCTGAGATGGAGGATATTTTTGCATCTTTTAGGCTTGGTAAACCCCAAACAAAAATCTTTTCTTAATTTTGTTTCCTTCATCAACATGGATGGCTTAGATGAAAGAGGAATAAAACACAAGGCTAGAAAAACCAATTCCAAGGTCATAAATCTCCTTAAAAACTTCTCTACAATACTCACCTTGTTTTTAAGAGGGCTCTTCCAACCTCTAAGAAAAGCTTCAAAAATTGATTTAAGATTTTTATTATTATTATTATTATTTATGTGTGTAGTCTCATTGTCATATTTTATAAAACTCTAACAAGAATTGTGAAATTTTTGTTGGCTTTAAAATGGAAGAGGGAGTTAAAGGAGGAATTTCTTATTATTGTTGGAAAGTGAATGCTACTTATCCGGCATTGTCTTCTAAGATGGAGAAGATTTGGGCATCCTTTATGCCCTGGTAACCCCTAAACTAGAATTTGTGCTCAATACCATAGCCTCTAATAGCGTGGATGGATTACATAAAAGAGGAATAAATCAAAAGTCTAAAAAAACCAATTCCAAGTCCATAAATATCCTTTAAAAACTAATCTACAATAACCACCTTGTTTTTAAGAGGGCTCTTCTAACCTCTAAGAAATGATGCAAAAATCTCTTTAAGATATTTACTATTATTATTATTTATTGTGTGTGTGGTTTTATCATCATAGTTTCTAAAAATCTAGAAAGCACCGTGAAAATGTTGTGGAGTATTTAAAATGGAAAAGGGAGTTAAAGGATGAATTTGTTGTTGCGGTTAGATAGTGAATATTACTTATCCAACATTGTCTTTTGAGATGGAGGAGATTTGGGCATCCTTTAGGCATATTAAACCCTAAAAGAGAATATCTACTTGATGCCATGGCCTTCATCAGGGATGAATGGATTAGATGAAAGAGGAATGAAAGCCAAGGTTAGCAAAACCAATGCAAGGCCATAAATATCCTTTAAAAATCCTCTAAAATAACCACCTTGTTTTCAAAAGGGCTCTTCAAACCTCTAAGAAATGTTTCCACTTAAAGATTTTTACTATTAGTATTATTATTATTATTTATTGTGCATGTAATTTTATTGTTAGATTTTCTAAAACTCTGAAAGCAATGTGAAATGTTGTGGTGGTTTTAGAATGAAAGAGGTAATTAAATGTGGAATTTATTGTTACACTTAGAAAGTGAATGTTACTTACCTAACATTATTTTCTTATATGGAGTATATTTCATCATCATTTAGTCCTAGTAACCCCAAATATCTACTCAATGTCATGGCCTTCATTAGCATGAATGGATTAGATGAAAGAGGAATAAAACCCGAGGCTAGAAAAACTAATACCAAGGCCCTAAATCTACTTACAAACACCTCTGCGCAATGACCATCTTATTTTCAAGAGGGCTCTTCCAACATCTAAGAAAAGCTTCAAAAATCACTTTAATATTTTTACTATTATTATTGTTGTTGTGTGTTTGGTTTCATTATTAGAGTTTCTAAAACTATGGAAATGTGATGTGTTTATTTTATAGATATTTGATTCATATTTATATAGCAATAAGTAGATGAAATATAACAGATTTACAATGAAATGCACAATATAAACATTAGATTCAATAATATTCATATATCAAAGAAAAAAATCAATTTTGTAAACTTATTATTAATAGTTTCAAGTTTGAAATACATATCTAAAGATAAACTTCTTCAATATCTAATTAGTCCAAGTAAGCCAACAATGATACCACACTCAAAAACTAGGAACTATACATGGTATCACATCACAATGAAATAATAAAATTCACTTAGCCAGGGCTAGGACACTAAGATTTGTTATTTGTTCCACCCCTTCAACCCACTCTGTGGCATCCCATTTCATTTTTATTCGAGTGTTACAAGTCTCCACCCTTTACCTAGAAATAAATACAATTCTTTGTTTTTATATATCACATTATATTCGTGTGTTTTTCACAAGCTTACACATATTTCATTTGAATAATATTAATCTATGTTTATAGGATTGAGAAATTGGATTTTCACAATCGACAAATCTTTCCATTAACCCCTTTTGATTTTTACACAACACAATACTTGATTATTTCTAGTATAATGCTTTAACACCTCTTTAACTTCTTGAAATATATTTTATGTCTCACTTTAATTAACTTTATTCTTCACTTACCCGCACTTGGGTGAATTTTAAATGATTTAATACTTTTTATTTACTACAATATTTCCATGGGGATTTAGTCATGTAACATTCTCCTCGTAAATTTAGTTGATGTCCTTAGTAGAACAAGTTTTATTCAACACATGTAACACAACAAACATGATTAGTTAATCGTACACACCCAATTTTACACTTGTTATATTGATGAAAATGGTTAAAATTCCCCTATGATGATTATTATATTTTCCAATAGTGTTTGAGTCCTATTTCCCACTTGCAGTATATATTTGTAGCTTAGTATGCTTCCCTTAACCATTTCCATGATTTTCATGCTTTCCTTTATCTCTTTCGCAGATTTTCCCTAAGTTTTTGGCCTTAAGTTATGGAAATTTAATGGCGGTTATGCAACTAACTGGCAGCTTACATAACCTCTAGTCTACCCTTAGTGGAAGTTGTGTAATGCTTTGGCGGTTACGCAAATAACCCTCTATGAAAAATAGAAGTTGTGTGTGGTTTTTACAAAATATTCTTTAGCATGTTCTAAAAGCGTATCATTTCTTCAAACATGATTTTAGCACACATTTCTTAGTCAAAGTTTATATTCTTGTGTTTTTTGGATACATACCAAATTCCTATTCTTTCCTTGATGAATAATTGCAGTTAACTTCCAATTCTTTTTTTGAACACAGGCATCCTCTGGTTGCCAAATGGCTTAAACCATTTCCCCAAAAATTTTCCATAAGAACGAGGCTTCTTCCCGAAGCATTGGTTGGAGATTTTTGTTATGATTTACACCATTATGTTGTTGTGATCTTGCTAAAAATTACACAACCAAACATTGTTCTCTTGCATTTTTCTTCTTCTACTTACATTGCTACCAGATTTTCTAAGTAAGCCACCGTTTCCATCACCTTCTTCCTCGCTTCTTCTCTATTACCAGCACAACTCCATGGAATCACATGAACATTGAAGTTGGAAAATAAACTAAGGGGACATTAGAGTAAACCATAACCAAATTTTCCATAGTACTACAAATTCCAAGTTGGGGATGTACTTGGATTTCTTGAAGCTTTCTTGAATTCTTTATTTAATTTGTATGCACATTATTGACTAGAGTAGTAAATCATTTTAATTTAAATCATTACAATAGTTAGATCATTATTGTAGCTTTATTTCTTCTGTAAAGCTTCTAGTGATAGATAGCTTCCTTGCCTATCCCTATGGGTTTGTAAGGGAATATTTTCTAGAGGAAATATTCTACATTTTTTAGCAATTACAATCCATTTCAAGTTGTAGTCTCCATTAAATCCTTCTTTACTTCTACCGGGAAGTTGTAGGGGAAGAAAAGCTTATGAGAAGCTTTGATTTCTTCCCATGCCTCTGAGGTAGAACAGAGGATTTACATCCACAATTACATTTTGGAAAAGCTTTGTTTTTATTATAGGCTAGATTTGTTTCATTCACAAGATAAATAATCACATCCGTTTATTTATTTGTTTACGTTTTGTTAATTAAATTGTAGAAGCAATTTCTTCATTTCTTATATTTCTTTTGTTATTTTCTAAAAACATAAAATCCAAAAATATTAGTTTAATTAAATTAGATTGTTGTTTATTGTTGTATTTCCTTTATATAATTGAAAAATCACAAAAACATAGATTATATTTCCTTTATTTAATTAGTTTTCTTTCTTGCATTAGATTAATTGAATACGCATACACATGACCATTTTGGGTCCTAGAGAGCCCAGAGATTATGTTTTGAACCAATAGTACCTCAACCAAACTTGTTAGTGGCATTTTCAGACATCGACCAAGGCTTTGAATTCACATCTTCCAAACCACTTCAGAACTACTTGTTATCATTGAACAATTGAGGGATTTAAATGCCAAGATGATAAAGCTTGAGTTTTGGGAAAATCAGCCTGCCATAGGTTACCTTGATCACTTTCCACATATTTCCATCCATTCTCCATAGTTATCCACTCACACATCCCATATGACCATTCAGGGACCACAACAACCAAGAGACGAAGTATACGATCCCCAAGTCCCACAACCGAACACAACTTACTTAGAGACAAACATTGATATGAGTCTTAGGATCTTGGTTTTTCAGTCCTCACCACTTCCACCTGTCATCATATCATAGTTAAACATGGTGTTAATGAAGAAGCCAAAAATTCTATGACTTTTGGCATAACCAAATCCTAGTGGAACTAGTGCCCATAACCCACTCACTTGTCTTATCCATACATTTCCTCTAGCATTTCCATGACCTTTCTGGAAATTTCTATGAGGCAATGAAGGGAAATTCCCATGAATTCCAAAACTAGTTGAGAGAGTTTCACACATAGAATTGATATAATATTACGTGTGTGTATCCTTCTCGACCATTCCATCACACCATTCAGGTTAGAGAGATTCTTTTTTACCTAGATAAGCAAGATCCCTTTAGTTCCCATAGAGGACATTAGATTTTCCTCATAACCTATTGATCACACTCACCCATATTTGAGTATTTCATTCCACATAGCCATCTATCCATTCCATATCAGTTTTTCCTACATGACCTCGGGAGGTCGAGTGTGCCTAAAGTCACGTGTTGATTTTTAGTCATATAAATTGGTGAACCCAATGTGAAGGACTAGTTCCTTTTCATTTCCATTGTCTTACCTTATTTCATCCATCCTTCTCCTCTCCCATTATTCTTGGTATTCATATACCCCCGAATATGTCGGGTCAGATTACAATAGACCCATTTTGGGTCTGGAGGCTTATTACTACCATGGTATGCAACAATTGCCCTCATTATCAGGGTGGGCTGACAATTATTCTTCTAACTTACCTTCACCTTACACTCCTCCTCCTCAAGGTGCCAAAAATGGTTCATCTGTTAGGATTGAGGAGATTGATCATGCAGAGTTCTCCAACTCAAACAATATGACATTCACTCGGAGAACAAGGCTTTTATCCTCGGGTCTTGTCAAGGCCCCAAGTCAACATGTAATCTGATCCTTTCTCTTCCTACCTCTCATCTAATGATGAACTCATGACACACTTTACCTGAATCCAGAGTGTTTTAATTCCATGGACCAGTCCTTAGAAAGGATGAAAGAGTATATTGATGCTTTGCTTCAAAACAACATTGCTACCCCTCCCTCTACAATGGAAAATATACCCAAAGAGGGGTGGCCTCCTAGAGAACAATTTATAGTAGGACATCACATGTACCTTTACTCTCTAACAAGGCTCAAAACACACCCAAAAAAAATACAACACCATCTTTAGGTGATGTAATTTCTACATTGGTAGATAGAGTTAGGGAATTAGAGCTTTCCCAGTCATCTCATGTTTCATCTTTTTTCAGAAAGGAAAGGTCCCTTACCATGCTCAAAATCCTAGTTATGTGCCTTATTTGTGCCATCACCTCCTCCGTTTACATGGGTGTTCCTAGCCCTAATATCCTCACTAGATCGGGCACATTAGGTATGCCCCTCACACCTCATACAGATACCCTCAACAAGCACTAACTAAAAGTGCATTCTTGAATGCCATCCCAATTGGCAATGTGACGTTCCTTGGTTTTGTGCCTACCACTCCATACTAAAATAATGTTCCCCCATATTTTCATATGTATTCCAAATCACCATAGGGGACATGTTTTCTTTTCCTAGCTCATATGCTCAGCCTTAGGGGATGCCTTATGCCTCTAAAATGTTTACATTGTGCACCATATCAGCCTCCTATGCCTCCTCCACCTCCCCATCTAGGGTCATCTATGGTAGAATCCTATGTATTGGGAACATATGCTGAATATCTTAAGGAGCCCCTTGATTTTACCATCCGAAGTGTAATGCTTCCATGACCACTTCCCGACTTGCCAAAGTTTAAAGGGAGGGGGACCAAATGCATATTAAAGTGTATATGTAACTATCCATCAGAGAGCTACTCCCATGGGATGTGGTTGTAGCTAAGATCTTCCCAAGACCCTTGAGGGGATCTCTCTCGATTGGTACTATAGGATACTAAAAGCCTCGATCCATTCATTCAAACAACTCGTTTCTAAGTTTGTAAAGGATTTTGATATGAACAAACTCTTGAATAGGAATCAAAGAATTCCTCCATATCAAGAAAGAGCACAATGAGTCCACCACCCATTTTATTCAAAGATGGTGAAATTCCTCTATTCCTCCATAGCACTCAAACATGGACCAAACATAGCTTTGTGGCTTTTTCCTTCATCTCTTAACCGAGAAACTAAGGAGGAGGTCCAAAAGTTTCCTCTTAGAAGCTACTGAGGAGGTTTTAGAGGGTTCTACATTGACCAAGCAAATTTATAGTGGCTGGAAAAACTTATGAACTCAAATGGGAGATTGGTCAACCCCTCTCAGGGTAATTCAAGCTACCCTAATGGTTCAAACAACAATAACCAAGGACCCAAATTCCTCAATAAGAAATTGTGGTGCTACGATGGATGGTGTAACAGATCAAATCCAAGAAGCCAAATGTTGTTAACACCAACAATGTGAATAATGGTAATAACAACATGAATAACAATAATCAAAGGAGTAACAAATTTTCTCCTTCCATTAATGTGGTGGAATTTAGTCATCCTCCTCCCCCACCTCAACAAGTTCAAGCCCAAGTGTCGGTTCAATACCTGAGTGGTTATCCAAACTAATATCAATACTAGAACCAAGGCCAGAGGCCCCAAATTTTAATTATAACAACCAACAAAAAATAAAAATAAAATTATGGGCCACAACAAAAACCAAAATCAAAGGCCTCATGATTATGACCCTGATTTGTATTGTGGTTTCCATAGGGTTAGAGACATGATGCTCATATGTGTCACAATTGTAAAAAATTATCCAATGGATTCTAGAGGACCAAAGGAACCTCTTTTCTAGATGTTTTTGGCTAATCCTATGGCGCCAACACAAAAATTCTCACATGGGCCCATGTCCCCTCAAAATTCTACTCTTGGGGTTTTCACAAACCCTCTACCAAACATGCCCGAGAATGAAAGCTTAACCCCCATGGAACCAACAAGGGAACTACCATTGGAAAAAATGATCACGAAGCATCCACTTCATCAAACATGGTGGTAGCCCCTCCTTTAGATGGTTAAATCAGACCAAAATTGTAGGTTTGGTTGAGTTAGAGACCAAACCTGAGGTTAATGTAACAACCCATGCTCATGATTATTCCTCGCAACCTCTTCCTATTTACCCTTCATTGTCGTAATGATACACCAATGGCTCCCAAACCCATGGGGGCCTATGATTTAATTACATATTTGACCAAGACCTTCTCTCACATTTCCTTCTTGGATTTGTTGAAGAATTCACTTGCACATCAAGAAACTTTTTAGAAAGCATTAGGCCTTGGCCATTTAATTCACATCACCCCTCCTTTAGAGGCCTAAGTTAATCACATAGACTTTGATGTCTATCCTCTAGGGGCATCCCAAAAGAGATGTTGGTTTTGTATTCACATTAGAAAAATGCCAACCGATGTTGAGTTGGCATGAAGAGGTGATCTCGGTGTTGTACCTCCAGGTTTGGATTTACAACAACTATGTTAAACACACGATGATAGATGATGGAGAAGCCATCAACATAGTTCCTTTCTCATTTCTTCAGAAGATAGGCTATGGAGAAACCAATTGTTCTTCAACATGAAAACACACTAAGAGGCTACAACAGTCTCAAAGAAACATCCATTGGGACTATAGTGCTTCCAGTTACCCTCGGATGAAGATGGTATTAACTAAGTTTTATATTATAGATCGGGAAACCAACTATAATATGATTCTTGGTCGACCATGGATCCATCGAATGAAGGAAATCCCTTCCATGATTTTCCAGAAGTCAAATTCCTACATCTAGGGAAGGTCTTCATTGCTTAGGGTGACCCAAAGCCCTTTCATTCATCTATCCAACTTAAAGAATAAACTTGGTGTTCACTCTGAGTTTGAACTCCATCCAATCAATTGAACAAACCCAAGGATTCAACACCAGTGTCCAAGCTTGATTCCTACAACAGAATTAGAAGCCCCCAAGGTGATTGAAGGGGTATTCTACATGAAGATGAAGCCACTATAGTCAAAACAGTGTTGAAAAAGACCATGACTAAGATCGTGGAGTTGTTGGAAAATGACCTACCAATCTTCCTTCCATTTGACTCCATGGGTATGGGGGGCTCTCGGGCTCACTTCTCTTCCATCCGGTGGCTACGAAGATATTTGCATGGTCAAGGTCTCAGAGGTAAAGGAAGAAGAATCCAAAGATGATAAAACCTCTATCTTCCTAAAGCAATAGTTGCTAGATGCTCAATTATGATGGTGTAAAATGTTGTTTTAGTGTTGGGGCAGGTGTGATTCTAACTTCCCTAAAGGGAAGGTCATGCCCTTTTCACCTTTAAGCTTAATTTTGAGTGTATAAACAATGGTGCCAAATATGAGGCTCTTCTTCTTGGCCTTATCATAGCTAAGAGGATGGGTGTTTACAACATTAGGGTTCTAGGTGATTCCCAACTTGTCACCAATCAAGTCTCGGAAGTTTATGAGACTAGAGCGGAACATCTACAACTCTATAAGACCATCGTGTTTGACCTTAGAAAAGGTTTTGATTTTATCTCTATTGAGGCTATCCCATGAGAAAAACATGTTAGCCTAAATCTATAGCTACTTCCTCTTCTCATTTTTTCCAAGAAATGATTTGAAAGAAACCGAGTTCACTGTTTCAGTCAGACCTAAACCTCTAGTTCAAAGAATGCCAACTAATCCAATTCTGGCATATGTCAAGGCTGAGAATGAGCTTGCACTATGGAATTTATGGAGAATGATGAGGAAATCCTAGGATTCCTCAATGCATACAATGATCTCCATCCACTCACCATAAGAGAGGCTTTTCTCTTAGACCTCACCCTTCCTCCTATTTTGGAGATCACACATTGTGTCCTTCCTCATCGAAAGGTCTTGAGATCTATGAGATAGAGGAAGAGGAGTTAGAATTACCTCTACCCCACTTGAATTTGAAGAGGGTAACACCTCTCTGATTGAAGGTACCATTGATATTAATATAGGGACGGAGGAGGAACTAAATATCTTGAAGCTTGGTTCTTCTCTTACTCTAGACAAGATAGAAGCACATACAAAGGTGCTCAAGGAACACTCAAAATCCTTTTACTTTCAGTTATAAAGAGATGATAGGAATTTCTCCCCATGTTGTAGTTCATAACCTGGTAACCAAGCCAGATGTTAAGCCCATAAAAAAAAATCAAGACCTATGAAGCCAAAAGTAGCTTTGATGGTCAAAGAGGAGGTTATGAAGCTCCTACAAGTGGGATTCATTAAACCGTAGAACTACTCAATGTGGGTTTCAAACATAGTCCCCATTCTTAAAAATAATGGGAAAATTTGCATATGCATTGATTTTAGGGACATAAACAAGGCATGTCCTAAAGATGATTTTTCGTTGCCTTCCATTGACGTTATTATAGATGCAACAACTGGATATGAGTTTTTGTCACTTATGGATGGTTTTTGGGATATAACCAAATTAGGATCTCTGAGGAGGATCAAGAAAAGAAATTTTACCACTCCTTGGGGACCTTTTTTTATGCACTCATGTCATTTGGCCATGAAAAACACCAGAGCTACCTATCAATGAGAGATGACCTACATATTCCATGATCTTATTCATAAGATTTGTGGAATCTTATGTTGATGATCTTCTAGCTAAGGCCAAGAAGTGTTGTGATCACCTTGAGGTGCTTCATGTGATCCTCTCTCATCTCATCGAATATGGGTAACATTAAATCTAAAAAGTGTGTATTCAGTGATGAGAGGGAAGTTTTAGGATACATTATCTCTTCATGAGGGATCAATGTAGATCTAGTAAAATATTTAGGTGGTCCTAGAAATGACCCCACCCTCAAATGAGTCAAGAATTAGGTCCTTTCTCGGTAAGCTTAGAGAAATCCATAAGTTCATTCTTGATTTAACATGTGTCGTTCATCCAATTAACAATTTGTTAAAAAGGAGTGTAGTAAAGAGTGGACTTTTGAATGTCATGAGCATTTGAGTCATTAAAACATTTTTCTCATGTCACCACCCACACTCATGCCACCAAAGTAGACCATCCTCTAATTCTATACTCTTGGGCCACCGATGTCTCACTAGTTTGCATGTTAGCGTAAGAAGATGATGATAAACATGAATGTTTGTGTATTTCATTAGTTATAACTCTACTTGATTATGAGACCCATTACATGCAGGCAGAGAAAGAATGTTATGGCAATTGTCTTTGTAATGAAAAGGTTAAGGCATTACATGCTTAACCAAGAAACACGAGTAATTGTCAAGTTTGACCATAACTACGAAAACATTTCTAACTCAAGGTGCCTTATCTAAAAAGGTTGGATGCTTTCTCACATTGATGGGTGAATTTAAACTCACCTTCATCAATCAAAATTTTGTTAAAGGAAAAATTATCATTGATTGTTGGAAGACAACCCAATAGATTGTGGGGAGCTAGTGGACCTAGATTTCCCGAAGAGTGTGTGTTTTTTGGAAGAAAAATCCTCCCATTACATCATGTCCATGGTATTCTGATATCATTAATCACATTGTGGACCAAGCATATCCTGAGGGAGAAACCTCACAGCAAAGGTGGTGGCTATGTGTCATAGCTACCAAATATGTAATTATATAAGAAGTGTCTCTATCACAAAGCCTTTGATGGCATGCTTTTGAGGTGCGTAGATGAAGAAGAATCGAAAATATCCTCTTCAAATCCCACAATGGAATATGTGGGGTCACTTCGGAGGGCATGCTACTACTTGAAAAATTCATCGAATGGGTTATTTCTAGCCCACTTTAGAGCATGATGTTGTAGAATATGTATGTAGGTGCCATAAGTGTCAAGATTTTGTGCATGAGATTCACATTCCTACTCAAGCTCTGCAGACCAATTGTGACACCTTGGCCCTTTTCTACTTGGGGTCTAGATTTGGTAGGGAAGTTTTCTCCCTCATCGATAGATGGCCACAAATTCATTATTATGACCATGAAATATTTCACAAAGTGGGTCGAGGCCATGCCTCTCACTATTATACCTAGGTCTGTGATTTCACAAATTCATTTTGAATCAAATCATCTGCAGGTATGGATTCCCATAGTCATTATCTCGGATAATGGCACATATTTTAAAAATGAAGAGGTGTGTGAGTTGTGTTCACAATTCAAAATCTCATCACATAACCTCTTTATATTACCCTCAGGCCAATGGATAGGTTAAGGTGACAAATAAAACTTTGAAGTTCCATTCTCCTCAAAACAGTCAAGGAGAATAAACGTGACTGGAATTTAAAGCTATTTCTATCCTTGTGGGCTTATAGGATGTCATCATATAGATGCCTATGGGGGAAACCCCCTTTTCTTTAGTCTTCGGATGTGAAGCAGTCCTACCACTAGAAGTCAAGTTACCAAGCCTTCACATATCATTACAAGGAATCTTAGATGATGAAGACATGTACCATGAAGCATGATTGGTGCAATTATAAACCCTTGATGAAGCTCAACTTAGATTTAAACAATGCCACAAATTTATTCTAACATGGATGTGTCGTTAGTATAACAAAAAGGTTTATGAATGAGAGATACAAGTAGGAGACCTAGTTTTAAGACTAGATAGCTAGATCAACAAGAAGACCAATGAAGGAAGGATTTTAGACCCAAGTGGTTAGGTCCATATCAAGTCATGGAGGACTATAAGAATGGCATGTATCATCTGTGTACATTAGAAGGTGAAGAGTTTGGTGAATCAGTTAATTCACTTCACCTTAAACACTTCTATGCATAGTTCATTTGCATTTCCATCTGTACATTATTGCATCCATTGCATATCATTTGCATAATCATATTATAGCATTGTGAAACAAGAAACTTATTTTTCAAGTAACTTTCAAAATTTTTGAGAATTGGAAAACATTCAATCATACTTCTTTAACTATCCACTATATCATCTCTATATTATTCAATATTTTATCATCTTGCTGATAAATTTTGACATTGATCCTACCAAGTCCTACATACTTAGTTATATTCATGGTTTTTATGGCTTAGTTTTTTTCCCATAGTTTGTACTAGAAGCTTCTTGGTGTCACATCTTTCCTCAAAAATCTCTTTTGACAAATTAATCTAAAACATTTCACCCATATTGCTTGTTCACCTGACTTCACCTTTGGTGATGAGCCCTCGCATCTTATTGGTTGCATGGGGTTGAGGTTAGGGGAATTTTTCCCCCCAAAAGCACAAGTCAAAGTTTAAAAATTCAATCAAAAAAAAATAAATAAAGAAACAATAAATACAAAAACAATTTCATTTTACAAATAAAACTACACTTATTTGCCTCACCAAGTCTTCGGTGATGAGCCCATGCTTCTTACTAGGTTGCATGAGGCTGGGAAAGGGGGAAGTGCCCTTACTCACCTATGCCTTTTCCTTGGTGATGAGCCCATGCTTCTTACTAGTTGCATGGGGCAAGGTATAGGGGTCCTTTCAAATAAGTTAATAAGTTGTAAACAAATCAATAAGTGAAAAGTGCTTTGAATCCTTTGTAATCATTAGAAAATGAGTTAGATTCATAAGTTATAAGAGATTTAATCCATAAAACTATATTTTTCAATCAGAGGCCATCTACGGGTCTAAGTCTAGTTAAACTTGCAAGAAAACTACATTCTAAATTGATAGTTAGCCTTTCCTAGAATTGAGTTGTAGTGTCCTAATTGGGTCTTTGTCAAAACCTTATCTTCATATCATCACTTTCATTCATCAAAGTCATACAAATCTCACATAATTCTTGATCTCTTGGTGTTGAGCCCTCACATCTTACTTGGTTGCATGGAGTTAAGAATGGAGTGGGTTCATTTTATCATCATATCATTTTCATCAAGCTTTCAATAAAATAGAAATACCAAATATTGTTTGAAAACCAAAGTTTTAAAGTTTGTAATTTGTCCTCATAAGCATCACAAAAAAAATTAAAAAATAGATCATTTGTTACATTTTCATCATCATCATCATCCATACATGCATTCATAAAAGCATATTAAAAATCATCAAAATCTACACATCTAAGAGTACACATGAATGAATAGTCATAAACAAGTCAACTCTTACATAAGATATCCAAGCCAAAAAGAATCACATATGTATATATTTGTATATAATTGAGTTTGTATACAATGTTCATCACACTCTAAGTGTGGTCAAAATGCTCATAATGAGCACAAAAATCCAAAAAAATCGATATATGTGTCCAAAAGTATAACAAAGCAATAAGGCCTATAAATATCCCTCCCTATGAGATCCGGATGAAGATGCGATCAATGAGGACTCTAGTATGGATCCTATGGTGGGAGTGGAGCCATGGGTAGAATAATGAGAGTGAGAATGATCACGAGATGATGAATTGGGTGATCTTCCGGTGGTGGTGCCTCACTGCGAGAATGGTCTCACCATTGTCTCCTCTCGGCCATCTTGATATGTAGCTAAGCTCACATCCTCATCTTGGTCACTTCTTTTAGCTCTCTACAATCCACGTTGGAGAAAATACATCAGGTGTCATGCCATGCCATCTATGATTTCCCCTAATCCACAAGCAAACTCCTCTCGTGTCTTCCCATGGGATGTAAAATGTGTCAACAAGGATGCTTCCAATAAAATCTCACCATTCATCGTAGTGGTACAAAACAAAGGAAAACAATGGTGAGTTAGAAAACTTTAAAAAAAATAAAAGAAGATAATGTGTAATTCACTAACATTTCTAGTCTAAATAGTAGAGTCGAGAGAAGAGTGTTAACTTACTTAGATCTCCTAGTCATCAGGATGGGTCTATTGGTTGCTACAAGTGGTGGTGGCATGCTATATGGGTACCTTCTCTTTACCACAATATCCTCAAAATCTACTCGTTATCCCATGATGGACTACTCATCTCCCCTCCCTCACATGTAAGAGGATCCTTTTAATAAAGAGTCACATCCTCGGCCTCATCTTTGGCCTACCTGCTACTATGGAAGCCTCTCTGTTGGCTCTCCACTCTGTGTTTGTATCGGTCCCCTCTCCCTCCTCCTCATGTGCCTCCTCCTCATTCCTCCTCCTCGAATCCTCCTAGCTTCCTCCTCCTCCTCCTCCTCCCCATATGTGGGGGTAGCCTCAATCTAAAATCACCACCCCCTAGCTTTCTAGGATCCAAGATGGCTTGGGTGTGCCAATCAGACCCCAAGAGTAACAATGGTCCATGGGAGCTCGTCCTTCTAGGAAGCTCTAGCCTCTCTAATGCCTCTAACTACATTGAACTATGGGAGGGCATCAATGTAGGGTAACCCAAACTATTGGGCACCCTCTGAACTGGATGGATCTCCACCTGGATGCTCCTATCTACTAACTGTGTAATGGTGTTATATGCCACCACAATAACAACATCCTCACCCCATAAATAGACCATGTCCTGATACGAATGCAATCATGTCATCTATAGTAAGTGTAGTAGTAGGCAGGCTGATGATGCCCCTTTAGTGGGCCATAACTATCCATCTAACTACTCTAATAGCCTCGGGATCATTTATCCCAACACCCCTAGATGGGGATCATACGCTCAAAAACCCAATTTGTTCACCAATGTAGGATGACTAAGGGCCTTTCCCTTTAGTCAAACAACTCTATATAGATCATGGTAGGTAGAACCAAGTATGTCAAATCCCCCATGCATAGGTGTAACCATGCTCCTCTATGCTCTAAATAATCGAGCCCAACAATAAAGTAACTTATCCCCACCCTTGTCTCCAACCAAGTGCGAAGCCAAAATACCAATGATGGCCTTACAAAGGTAGGATGGGGAATTGGAAAATCTAAAATAATCTCATGTCATGTTTGGCACCAATATCAAGTGCCAATGCATCTCCCATATAGGATTCCCAACTATGGGACTATACCACTGATGTAACACTCTCTAAAATCAATCTCCTTCCTATCACAGGAACACCTAGAATCTTGTATATACATCCTCGAGAGTGATGGTCCACTCTCCTCTAACCCCAGAAACTAGAAATGTTTTGGTGTGCATCCCAATAACTCAATATGTCATAAAAATAACCAGAGGTGCAACTAGTGGTGTCTGGGATATCCTCCATATCTCGACTCTATGTAAAATATCTCTCTTCTTGAGAAAGACCAGCTAAAATATTAGGAATCCAATCACACTCTCTAGCTCTGCTCCATCTGATATATGGGGCATGCATTCACCAAAACATGAAAAAGAGCAAAGTTAGAAACATCTCATACATAATAAGCTCATAAAAAACATCATAAAACAACAAAAAACAAAAAAATCTTTGTACTTAGTCAAAATAAGCCTCTGCCTTCCAAAATATGCAACTACCCCTCTGTGCAGAGTGGTGGTTGCACAATCACCTGGGTGATTATGTAACTAACCATCTCCATGGCAGTTGTGTACCACCACCTGTGTAGAAGTGGAAGTTCCATCTAAAAAGGATGATTTATACCCTAATATCTAAAAAGCTCAAAAAAGACAAAATTGACCATTTTTGATGAAATAAAAGACAAATCTACCTAGGTACCCCCTTGTGAACATTTCTACTACAAAATTATCAAAAATAACCCCCTCTAAATTAAAATTTTCAAGTTTTTCACATTATAGGTTAAAAAAAATAAATGCAGATAACTTACCCATCTTTGAGCACTTTACTCCTCCCACTAGTGGGGCCACCATCACGTCATTGTTTCTCTTTATTTGAATATACTCTCATGAAACCATCACAGGTAATCCAGAGCTCAAAAATTTGCTACTAGGTGGGTGAGTGAAAATGATTTCTAAAATAGTGGTTTTGATTATATATAGTATGTTTTAACTTTGTTTTGAGTGTGTGTGTTTTGTGTGTGTTGGAGCTTGATGCATGATATATTTCTATCCCCAGTGATATGGTAAGTCCTCTTTGTCATTTTGTTTTAGTATGTTTTATCGATTTCATATTTATTTGCACTTGATTCTCATTTGTTTCTGCAGGTAGTGGGAGTTTGGATTGGCGTCATTTCAACACGGACATGTCAGGTATAACCTCTAACTCCCCATTTTGGGAATGTCATACTCGGACTCTACGTTCTACACCTCTTCATGGCTAGAACACTTCTCCGAGGGGGAAATATGTACACACCCAATTTTGCATGTGTATCTTTTAAAAATGGTTCAAAGTCCCCTATGATGATTATTATCTTTTCCAATGGTGTTTGAGTCCTATTCCTCTTTAGTTAGTATATTTGTGGCTTAGAATGCTTCCCTTAACCATTTCCATGCTTTTCTTGCTTTCCTTTATCTCTTTCATAGATTTTCCCTAAGTTTTTGGCCTTAAGTTACAAAAATTCCATGGACTTATGCAACTTATGCAAACTATCGCCTTAGCGGTGGTTGCGCAACCGCCCTACCTACGGTTTGCACATCCACTTGGTTGCACCAGGTTTCAAACCTATAATCTTCTTTGCATGTTTGAATGTGTTTCATTTCTTCAAACATGATTTTAGTGCACACGTTTCTTGGTCAAATTAGTTATTCTTAGGCTTGTTGGATACGTACCAACTTCCTCTTCTTTCCTTGATGACTAATTACAGTTAACTTCCCCTTCTTGTTGTGATGTGGCATCCTTTGGCTTACCAAATGGCTTAGACCATTTCCCCACCATTTTTATATAAGAACCAGGATTCTTCCCAAAGCATTGGTTGGATATTTTTTTGTGATTTTCACTGTTATGTTGCTGATGATCTTGCTAAAAATACACAACCAAGCATTGTTCTCTTGCATTGTTCTTCTTCTACTTGCATTGCTACCAAATTTTTAGTAAGCCACCATTGCTCCAACACCTTCTTCCTTTCTTCTTCTGTATTACCAACATAGCTCCATGGAATCACATGAACATTGAAGTTGGAAAATAAACTGAGGGGACATAAGAGTAAACCACAACCAAATTTTCCATAGTCTTAAAATTCCAGGTTGGGGATGTACTTGGATTTCTTGAAGCTTTCTTGAATTCTTTATTTAATCTGTATGCACATTATTGACTAGAGTAGTAAATCATTTTAATTCAAATCATTGCAATAGTTAAGTAATTATTGTAGCTTTTATTTTGTTTACACAAAGCTTTTGGTGATAGATTTATTCCTTTCCTACCCTTGTGGGTTTGTAAGGAAGTTTTTGGAGGAAATCTTTTGCATTTGTTTTAGCAATTAAATATCATTTCAATTTGTAAATCTTCCATTGAATCCTTCTTTACTTCTACCAGGAAGTTGTAGGGAAGAAAAGATTCTGAGAAGCTTTGATTTCTTCCCATGCCTCTGAGGTGGAACAAAGGATTTACATCCACAATTACAATTTTGAAAAGCTTTCTTTAATTAGAATTAGATTTGTTTAGCACAAATAGATAATCACATCCAATTATTTATTTGTTTAGGTTCTTGTTAATTAAATTGTAGAAGCAATTTCTTCATTTCTTTTATTTCTTCTATTATTTTCTAGAAAATATAAAATCTAAAAATATTAGTTTAATTTAATTATATTGTTGTTTATTGTTTTATTTCCTTTATATAATTGAAAAAGCAAAAAAACATAGATTATATTTCCTTTATTTAATTAGTTTTCTTTCTTGCATTAGATTAATTGAATACACATACCACATGACCATTTTGGGTCCTAGAAATCCGAAAGATTACATGTTTTTGAACCAATAGTGCCTCAACCAAACTTTTTAGTGGCATTGTCATACATCGACCAAGGCCTTCAAATTCACATCTTCTGAACCACTTCGTGGACTACCTATTATCATTGAACAATTGAGGGCTTTGAACGTCGAAGACATATAGAGATTTTGAGTTTTGGGAAAATCATCCTGGCCATAGCTTACCTTGATCACTTTCCATATTTTCCATCCATTTTCCATAGTTATCCACTCACACATCCCATATGACCATTTAGGGACCACAACAACCAGAGATGAAGTATATGATCCTCGAGTCCCACATCCGAACGTAACTTACTTAGAGACAGATTTAGGATCTTGGTATTTCAGTCCTCACCACTTCCACCTATCATTATATCATAGTTACACGTCCTTAATGAAGAAGTTGACAAAGTCTATGAATTTTGGAGGAACCATCCTATGCGGGAACTAGTGCCCATAGCCCACTCACTTTTCCTATACATATGTTTCCTTTAGCATTTCCATGACCTTGTCTGGAAATTTCTACGAGGAAAATGAAGGAAATTTCCATGAATTCCACAACCAATTGAGATAGTTTCACACACATACATTGATAAACTCTTACATGTGTGTATCCTTCTCGACCATTCCATCACCATATGTAGGGTGCTCACCCAAGGCGCACACGGGTGCTGAGCCCTCCTTTATGTGAGCTTTGTAAGATACTTCTACTATTACTTGGAGGATTATTTGCGTAAACATAGTTGCATTCATCTACTTTGAAAGGCAGAAGGTATAACTAATAGATCTACACATTAATGCATCACAAAATCTAAATAACATTGTAAGAGGTACAATAAACCATATCTGAGCCATGATAAGTCATATAACATGAGGGTTTACACCCATAAACAAGATGTATAGAATAGATCCATGTATATTGATTTACAAAGTCTCTGGTAGCCATACTACATTTAAAAGGGTCATCTTAGACCATATATATATATATATATATATATATATATAATGATAGAGACTTAACTCCTATAAGCCTCTCTTATCTGAGATCCTAACTATAATTTTTCCCATTCTATCCCTTGTTATAGATCCTAGTACCCATACATATGATTTATGGTATCCCTTACATCCCTCTAGCACTAGGTACTCTAAACCCTAGCACTATGAACTCTAAACCCTTTGCATTTTTATAGCACATTGTTACTCCCCTTCTCTTTCTCTACATTCTCTCTACATTACCTTCATGTCTCCATGTATTTATTCCTCTTTCTACTCCTGACCCAAACACCTCTTTAAATAGGATTATCGACCACCGCCATGACTTATCTTCTGAGTAGATCATGTGCCAAGTGTCAATGTGGTCCTCCATTGGTGAATGCTTATCCTCTTCATAAACCTTCCACTAACTATAATGATGTCTTTGGGAATATTCCCTTTGGTAATATCCTTTTCTTAACCTCCAAGGTTCCAAGCTGGCACCTTATCCACTCATCATGCCTAGTCGGGTCCTCACATTTTTCCTCAAGTGACTCCATGATGTTGAGTACGGCTAAGTTATTTAAACCCTTTTTCTACCTCCCACACATGTCCTAGTTTCACTTAACCCTTCTTAAACCCCCTTTTCCTATGCACTTTTCCCTGAGTTCCCTTCTATCTACTGATCTTGCATGTTTGTGCCTCTTGGTACTTAGCCAATATTTTAGGGTCCAACATCACCCTACACTATGTGTGTTCTCCGTCCTTGAAAACATTTTACTTCCTCAAATAATAAAGAATAAATGTATTGAAACAATTAAAGAATGAAAGGATGAAAGAAACATAAGAATATAAGAATTTACTATCGTTGCATGAGGAGTGGGAACTCCTTCTTCACGATGCCTCAATCTTTTCCCATACATATGCTTCTCCCTGTACCTACTGAAGTAGGTCACCCACTAATGTG
The DNA here is from genome assembly GCA_018340775.1 of Taxus wallichiana var. yunnanensis. Lineage (NCBI taxonomy): Eukaryota > Viridiplantae > Streptophyta > Pinopsida > Cupressales > Taxaceae > Taxus > Taxus wallichiana. The sequence goes on along the minus strand of CM031243.1, from coordinate 297,372,272 downwards.
CTTACTTCATCAAAACTAAGTTCCTTGCTCTTAGCTTTCAACGCATATCAACAATGTTTTCCAAATTGCTTGCTAAGATCACCTAAGCACATCCATCCTACGAGTAACTTGGGGGTACAGTTCCTTTAGTTTATTCTTAATCAAACCCCACAAGGTCTTAATTGCTTCTAATTTCTTCTCAAATTCAGCCAGGATCTTATCGCGCTCCACCCTATTACCTTTGTTCTTTTCCTGAAATTATTTTAAATTCACCTCATATGTAGCAACCAATATGCTTGCTCCTCTATCCATGTTGGCATAATTGTCATACACATCTTCAGCCATTTATGTAGTGGTATTTACTGTGGTAAGGATCTTAGAGTACCGAGTCACTATCTCCCCAATCTTCAACTTTTCCTCCTCCTTTTGGCATGTCATCACCTCCTCTATTGACTCTAATGTAAGTGGTCACCTTTCCATGGTGAGGATACAGGTCAAGTCTTCCACGCAGCATACATGGTTGAATCGCATTTCTACTTCAACGGGCCCAAGTCCGTGTGCTTCAAGATTATGGTGTCTGAAATGGCCTCTATCTTCTTATGGATTTTGTGCACCTTTTCCTTTTCATCCCTCAGCTCATGCCTTAACTACGCACTAATCAATTCCTTTTGTTTTATCTCTTTGTCCTGCTCAATGATCTCCTCATTCTTTTTCTCAAGATCTTCCTCCAAGACCCTTATTCTGTTGTTTCTGCCAAAGAGTCTTTCCTCCACCTCCACTAATACCTTGTTGAGCATGTTGTAAAATTTCTCATCGAAAATTGTTGGGAATTCACCGTGAGGGTTTACTCTCTTTACATCCGGTATCTTTATCAACGCATCTTGGTTGACCTCAAATTCAAGTTCATCAACGTGGGACTCAAAATCCCAAGATAGAATTTTCCTCATGCATGGGTACGCACCCTCTTCATCGAAAGAATACCAAACAAGGATTTGGTTCGTGGGCACAATACTTTAGAAGCGCACGCGTAGTACCTTTTTTCAATCATTGATGTAAGTCATTTCATATTCATGTGCTACTATTATTCCCTTTTCACCTATGTGTGCTACCTCTGGGAAGCTTACTGGTAAGTTGGGATCTTCGCCCATGCTTCCATACTCCTTTCCCACACTCGCACTTTCCTTTATTTCCTTCATTACTTCCTCGGCACTTCGCTTGACTTCATGCTCTACCAACTATTAGATAATTCCTGCTACTTCCCTCTCTATGGTATTATCCATCTGCTCCTTGGTTGGGGTGGGGTCTTCTGATCCTTCATGTTTACTTCCTCGCTCTCCCCTTTGTCATGAGCACCTCCTTCGTTCTCATCCTTCTCTTCATTTCCTTCTTCCTCTAACTCATGTACATCGTATATAGGATGGTTTTGAGCCTCATCATGCTCTTCATCATCTTCATCACCCTTTTGGCCTCCATACTTTTTGTTTTTCCTGATTCTAACCCTTTAGTCACCCTCTCGCTTCTTGCTTCCGGTGATTCCAATTCAAGGGACTTCTCTTTTCTTCTTTGTCTCGATGACTCTTCCCTTACTAGTGACTCTTCCCTTACCAACTGACTCTTCCTTTTGTGGAAACTTCTCCTTTTGTGGTGACTCTTTTCTCATGGGAGACTTATTCTAATGGATGTAAGTACTGGTGCCCGCACCTGACTCATGTGCCCCTCTTACCGTCCGCATTGTCTACACAATTTGTACTATATGTGCACTCAATGCCTTTTTCTCAAGAGTTTCTACTCTATCTCTTTTCCTTACTACGGTATTCTTCCACGCAGTTGGGTCTTCAGGAATGGAGACAACATCTTCAACATAAGCGCCATGTTCATACTTGGTCCTTATGCACAAATACACCCTCACTATTGTCCTCCCTATAACAGGTAATGTTACTTGTTTTAACATGTGCACGTCATGAGATACATACTTCTCCACATAGGTGTGCTTCTTGGGTTATATTAATTTCCTACACATCTCATGGTGGTCTTGATCCACTACCATCAAATCAAATCTAAGTTTCTTCACTTCTTTGAAATGGTTGAACTCAGCAAAGTAATGTGTTGTGAAGGAGAAAGGAAATTTACACCAAGGACTTTTGGTGCCATCTACCAAAGTAAATCTGACGATGCAAAAATGTTGGTATATGGTGAACTCATCTTCTCCTTGGAATAATGAGGGAAACTATTTAGGTATTCTACATTCTAACCCAAATGTGTCATGCATCCACTTATACCACTTTTCTAGATGCACCTTATGAATGGATGTCATGGTGTCACAGGTATATTGTTCAAACCTCTTGGTAGGGGAGGGGTTCTCATCTGGGTATTACAAAACAAAATTATCTAGCATATTAGGAACTCTAATCTCTAAAAAGAGAATGGCAAGGAGGTAATTACTAAACATGATCTTTTCTTCATTACACATGGCATATATGATCTCCTCTACAATGAAAGCTAAGAGGTTATAGATGGTTCCCTCCGAGATATCACAGGACATATTCAACCGTATTGTTTATCTATGTCCATCTCTCTTGCCCATTCCACTTTGTAACCAAGTGCATGGCCATCATCATCATCAGGTCAGTAATTTCATAAATTTTGAAGTAACGTGACCCCTTCTTGTAGTAATAAGCATCAATGGTCTTCTTAATGGAATCCTTGTCTTCCAAGTCATTTTCCAATGAATCCCCTTTAATGATAAGGCTGATGAATTTAGAAATTAGTTGGGGGGTTATGCACATCCTCTGGCCTACGAAATAGAAGTGGTCTTCATGTACGTGCAACATTAACCATTGGTATAATCGTCCGGGCTTGTTGAAATAGGGAAACTCATAGAGTTGCAACAACACATCCTTCTCCATTTTTACCCTTACCTCATCATTATAGATGGGTATTCCATTTGATGTCTCTTCTCTATAGGGAAAATCAGTTCTAGTGCCATTTCAATCTTTATAGTGCTTGTTCAATGGTTGTAATCACCGAGAGCCATCTTCCCGTCATTAGACACCCATTATTTACCAAGCAATACATCATTTGGGTACTACATTTATGCGTACCATTCTTCATTGAAACTGGTGGAGACAACTTGTTTCCCCTTACCCTTTCCCTTTTTTCATTGAAACATTTTCTACTTTCCTTAATGCCATTTCTTTTTTAGGTCCTTAAAACTTCTTCCTTTCTCCTAATCTTGGCTTTACTCAACTTTGTAGCTCCACTCCTTTACAAAATTCCTTCAAACCCCGTGCTCTAGCTATGTAACTCTAACCTAGAGAACTATTTTTCCACAAGACAACGTAACACCCGCGGGATTCTTCTACATGACCTTTTTCTTCTTACACCTGTGTGCTTCTTTCCACTCTGGTTCATTGATCAAACTATCTATGCATGAAAATATCCATAACTCTTCTCCAACTGTCTTCGCAAGGATGCCCTAGTTCATGAGAGGTCATTTTTTTAAAATTCAAGGTAGAAAATAACACACCCCGATCTTATATTTATAACTTTTTATTTTCTCTATAATAAATGTCATGCCACCTACCAACATAATTTTGCAATAAAGGCATATTTTTTCTTTCCAATTCCAACCTTTAGTGCTTTTCCTTGCACTCAATCTTATGTGAACAATTCCATAACCTTCTAAAGTACGTAACTACCTTGACCATAGAGTTCTTCGCGCTTTCTCCCATGCTGAAGTCAATTCTTCTTCTATGTCTTGGACCAAGTTATTTCTACTACCTATCTCATGTTTCTCCTATGCTTTTTACCCTTGTATGTGGTTTTTCAAATCCTTTTGACTCCAACCTTCCTTTATGTTCACCTTTTTCACGTGCGATCTTCTAATCCATGTGTTTTTAATTTTTCAACCCAAGCCATCAACAACCATAGCTTCCAATACTTTTCACATCACTCCACCCCACACAAAAATGGATGTGTGGTCCTCTACACATAGAAAACTTTTGAAAATAATAAGTGGCTACTAGTGCACAAACATGCACAACAAAGCAACAAGAAAGGGAAACACAAAGAAAGGAAACTGCAACAAAGCAAAGCCTAGGCTAACTGGCAATACTGCCTTATTTATAAACACAAAGAAGACTTATTTATAGTAGGGCTTCAACCTACTCCCATTGAAATGGCCTAGTAACCGTGTTCCATCTAGTGCTTGTAACTAGAAAGTACTTGAATCAAGTATATAGGATATAATGTATGGGCCCATCTAATGGACTTTGAATTTCCTAGGATGGCGCAAAACTTAGAATCATACAATAGAACCATCTTCCCAACCTAAAAATAGTTTTTCTTGATGTGGCTATCATGCCATGCCTTTTTCCTATCATTTTCTATTTTCCAACTCCAACGATTAATAGCCTACCTCTCATCTAACTACATTAACTTATCAATCCTCTCCTCAAACACTTGTTCATCATCTAATCCTCCTGCACATGTTATACACAAAGTGATGGTAACATGAATTCAATAAGTAACATTGCTTCGCATAGAACACTAATTAAAAAGGTGTATCCTTTTTCAAATTTTATAAGTAATCTGATGTGACCATAACATAGCTGAAAATTTATCATCCCAATCCTTTCTTCCCACATCACAAATCTTGGTTAACATGTGATTTAGAATTTTTTTAAATGCCTCAACAATACCATTACCTTGTGGGTGTTAAGGGGTATTCTTATGGTGGGCCACCATGAATTCTACCAACAAGATCATAACCGTCCTCATTTAAAAAATGAGTAACCATATCACTTGTTAAACTTAGTGGGCATCCATATCTATTGATTATGTTTTCCCATATGAACCCGACTATTGTTACCACTATGCAATCCTCAGAGGCACCATTTTTTCCCACCTTGTAAGTTATTTTATGCATGTAATGATATAGTGTTAACTCGTCTTTGTGCGGTAGGGCAAATAGGCCTTACAAAGTCAATTTCCCATTTCTAACAGGTATGCACCGACATTCGGTTTTAATGGCATTTCATCTCTTTTCCCTAGTTTACCAAGGCATTGGTAGTGGTCACAGCCTTACAATACTCGATAAAATATTTGTAAACCATTTCCCACCAAAATCCTACTAGAAGGATTTTGCATCTAGTTACATTCCCCGCATAGTGTCCTCTTCAGAATTCCACCATGTGTTTCTTCCATGATTACAACACATTCATGCTCTAACACACACTGGCACAAAACCTCATCATGGCCTAGCTTGTATAAGTCTCCACCAATTAACATGTAGGGTGTGGAGAGAATGGATAACTACTTCCTTTCCAAAGAATTCAATTCCTCGAGTGCCACACCCTCTCTGAGAAACACAACAATATTTTCCAATTCATAGGGCATGCACCGCAATCTAAAAAGTGGCTTGTATAAGTCTCCACTAATTAAAATATAGGTGATAACTTTGCTAGCACATCAGCTAGCACAAAAAGGTACTACTATCAACTTCTACATAGTATTAGATCTATCACGTTATTCAACACCTAAGTAATGATATCTTCATTTGATCCAGAGGACACGATATTCCCTAAATATCTTAGGATTACTATAGTACGTAAGATCACTTCAAGAGATTTTTAGTTAATATCCGAACATAGAAAATGGAGTCCTTATGTGGAAATGGTGGCTAGTCAACTTTTTTGCAATGCTAGGGTGAGACCGAGACAACTAGCAAGTCACAACAAAGTAGAAAAATATAAGATCGTGTGAAGGTGATAGGCATGAGGTGATGTTTTAATTCTCTAGTCTTCGACACTCGAGCAAAATTGTCTTTGGGAATGATCCAGAGAGAAAAATTACCACGTGGTGGGTCCTTAGGCCACCACGTGGCTTGCCACCACTTATCCATATTAGCTAACTTAGCGAGTTGTGTACCGAGCTACATTGTATCAAATTGGAAAATTCATGGTCAAGTAACCAAGGTGTGTTAAATTGATCTAACTAGACAAGCCATGGGGAGAGTTATGTGAAGTGTGTACATTGACCAAGCTATACACCCATAGGTGAGCTAATGGAGGATTTGTTCCATATTGCGTGACCAACAAAAGTGGAGGATGTCACCCAAAGCCATAGTATGTTTAGTAGGAAAAGGCTATTTCAATCCTTATCTAACCCACTCTCACTCGATTTGGAATATTACCCACACCCCAAACCTTCATAAAAATACTCGGGGCTTGGTGAGCTAATAATGGATGTGGAGGTTACGTATCATGACGGGTATGTTGACATGACAGTGGTAGCTAAGCTCGAGGGTTGACACGTGGATGCACACAACAGAGCCAATTTGGACATGGATGGGTCGAGTGGACAACGAAGGACCCAGGATCGACAAAACTGAAACAAAGGGTGATGTGGACATGCTTGGATGGGTCTCAGGCCCATGTGGCATGCGTTGATGTTCAGTTTTAAACTGACAAAAAAAATAGGGGGCGGGGGAGTTGACCCCACAACCTCCCCTCTAAATACGCAATGGCCAAACCAACTCAATATGATTCCCACTATAATCCCTATCAATACAATCTATGGGAAAGCTAGGGATATATAAATCCCTTCACACACACTCCCTCAACACAAAGAAAGCATTAAGCTTCTAAGCCATTCCAAAAGGTAGCGAGGATAATAGAAAAGCTTCCAAACGAGAATTGTGAGCATTGTAAATAAATCCTTATAATTAAAAGGAAATTTTTGTGATAAATACCTATTTAATGTTTATAGGAAATAATTGTGAGGGAGTGAATACCTATTTTATATAGGTAATTTGTAAAATTGGGAGTTATTATAAATTTGTCAATAGGCCAATCGCGCCAAACCTCCATAGTACAAGATTGGAATACCGACATGGGGAGCCATGGACGTCATCAATGTTTGGAAGACCTATCGGGAGCCATAAGACTTTGTGTCATGAAGGATAATACTGGGATCGGATCAATTTCATAAGTCGGGTAAGCATCTCTATGGTCGTGATAAGGATTCTTGTTCTCTAATTATTCAGGTTTATTATACTTCTATTATAATTTTGTATTAAAATTGCAGTTAAGGAGTGAATAATAAATCAATTTGATTACAAACCTAGAGATGTATGAATTTTCCAAACTCCATTATTATCCTATGTGCACTATGGTCATTATTTTATTGTGCATTTGTTTCAAATTTGATTTACTTAAACGGAGTAATTTTTGGTAAAATATTAACAACCTATAGGGTTCTAAGGTCAGTTGAAAATTTGACCTACATTTTTGGATCATGATTAGGATTCACAATTTCATATTAGATATAACAAATAATAAAATCAAGATAAGGTATTTTGATTGTTAACTTATTTAAGTGATGTGTCCTAACGTGGATTGAGTTCGATTAAGAAAATGAATTAATAACTCTAACGGTTTGTCTCTCCTCAGAGGATTTAAATATTTTCTATTTGACTATATCTCACAAATAACATATTGTATTCAATTCAATATAAGATGTCTCTAATATGGACAAGATAGATGTCCGTAAATGTCTTATGATGTGCACACAATACTTTTTTATCACAAAGTTAATAAATCAATCACAATAATACTTTATAAGAAATACTTGGTCACCACTCACATAGATGTACCTAACTATGGTATATGGTTTATTTTTAAATTAAGGATAAATTTTTTTGGCTAGGACCCTATCTAGTTACAAAAAGGCCAAATCCCATACATCCAATATAAAACATGCATAAAAACAAGACTAGAAAGACATTTAGTCAACAAACAACTTGAATACAACAAGAAGTTAGGAAAATACCTGAAAATGTCAACAACTTCTTAGAAAAATACAAAAACCACTAAAATAACATTCGAAAATAGGTGGTATGCCCAAATCACTTCGTGAGCTTATAGTGTATAATTTATTAAGAATAACTTTTTCAAGTGATCCTTCGATTCAATCTTAATCACTATGAGGTCAATCACTTTTAAAGAATTATGATAAATCCACAAATATGAGTAAGAAGGTTTTACAAGAATAACACTTACCAAATGTCTATGTTTTTAATCCCATATTTTCAAGATAATGGAAACAATTTCCTTTTATAATTCCAAACACATTTATATTAATGTGTAGCTAGTGGGCGATATCGCGGAGACAACATAGATATTTTATAAGAGTTTAGAAAATATTTGAGCATGGAATGAACACGTGATCTAGTAACAGAGTCATAATTTTCAACCAATCAAATGCTCAAGTCACTAGCCAATCATAACACTTTTGAATTCTTTGGTCATGAGATAACAAAATAGACAAATGATGGGATCTAGTTATTTGGACCGATCACATTTATTGGCTAGGATAGTGGGTTTGAGTAGCATTAAATGACACACACTAGTGAATGCCCATGATTTTGACATGTGGTTGAATCATGGACACTCGAGATCTCGTTCTTTCACAGGATCATAGAGTTTGTAGTTTTTGTGGGGTCATGTGATCTTGGGGTCTCAAATATTTGGAAACTTGAAGACATGTGATGTCCGAGGTCTAACATAGCCCTCACGAAAAATTATATGTCCATTTGGATTTCTAGTTAATTATCAATTTAGATGTTATTTTCTTATAGGAAATCAAGATTTCTGGTTTTTTACTTCAAACTACGCTAATGTGTATTATCCTTGATTTTGTGCACTTCTAGACTTCAGATATTGATGGAAGAGGTAAAGCCAACATTTCCATCATGCTGAAATTTTTTACATTAATTGTTTCCTCGAGCCAAGACCCAAATAATAGGGCGATTTGGGTGATTATGAATATTAATGATATTTCTTTTGGTATTCTCAATATTTATGCTCCTAATGAAGGCCCCGATAGAACTTTATTATGGAGATGGTTAGGTGATAACTTACCCATTGCTTATTGGTTGGTTTGTGGTGAATTTAATATGGTGGAGCACCTAGATGATAAATGTGGCACACTCTTGATGCATTGGTGTCTCAACAAATGTGCAACTTGGTATTATTTTAAAATTTGTTGGGGCCTTTCCGATCCGTTACTCAACCAAATGTGGAAGGAATTTATGGACTAACCTTGGTTTATTTTGAACAACCTCTGAGAAGGATATGATCGATATTAAAATGCCTCGATCATTCTCTTCTTTCTCAAAGAATCCTTCTTCAACTTTGACACACATGGCTCCATTGTTATCTAGTTCTATCCTCAAGTGCTTTTGTCATATCACCATCCAATCACATTTAAGGTTGTCTGGCAGGGACCCTCCCAAGGTGCCCAGTACTCAATTCTTTCTTAATGTGTCTTTGTTGAGTCACCCTAGAGTAATCCATCTCATCGCCAAAATATGGAATATGGTGCCATATCACCCTTATGTTATCATATAGATTGCGTGGTGGGAGGTGGTGATTCAAAGTGCATGACCAAGTTCCTCTATCAATTTGGAAAACAGGTTTCTGGCTCAAGAAGGCCTAATTTGGCTTTGCATAAATAATTTAGAATAATCACTTTGCTTCTTGAATCTAATCCTTTTGATTCTCATCTTCAAATCCAAGTTGTCGAGATCCACCATAAGCTCAAGCTCATTGATCTTCATTCACCAGTGGTGCTCAAATCCATTCAAGAATTCGTTGGCTTTGGGTGGGAGACAAAGTATCCAAAAGCTTCTTCAAATCCCTCTAAGCTAGACATACTCAACAATAAATTAAATAAATTTATGACTCTCACCAACAACTTACTGAGCTACCAGAGATCACTGATGCTTTTGTTAAGCATTATCATCTGGTTTTTCAAGCTCATGAGGATTCAATTGAGAGAACTTCTGACTTGCAAAAATGTATTGATGTGGTGCCTAATCAAATTTCTCCTAGATATCATGATCATTTTGATGCCCTTATTTCTCTAGATGAGATTCATGCATCCTTACTCTATCTGGTAGATAATAAGTCTCTGTGTTTGGATGGCTTCCCTTCCTAATTCTATAAAGCTACTTGGCCTTTTGTTGGACCTGATCTACTACAAGTCTATAATGAAGCTTTATGCACCTTATCACTGGGAAGTTTCATCAACCGAGGAAACATCAAGTTATTCTGAAAACAAGTGATACCGAGAAGATTCTTAATTGGCGGTCTATCACTCTGCTGAATGTTTCTTACAAAATTCCTTCTAAGGCGTTAGCCCTCCAAGGTTACTAATATTATACCTAAGATTTTTCGGCTCGAGAAAATTGTTTTTGTTAAAGGACGATTTATTCTATAATCTTATCATTGTGTGGGAAGAAATGGAATGGGTGCGTATCTCATCGCATAAGCCGCTTTTTCTTAAAAATGATTTTGAAAAAGCTTATGATTGAATTTGATTTCCCTTTATTTTAGATATGTTGAAAGCCTTTGGATTTAGTGAATTCTTTCGGGTTGTTATGAGAACACTTTTCACCAATGCTTCTTCTCATCTCACTATTAATGGTTGTCACCTACTTCCATTGGCCTCTTTTGTTCCATTAGATAGGGGTACCCTCTTGTGATTTCTTTGTTTGTGCTAGCTATTGATGCTCGGGATACTTAATTACACAAGAAGCTACTTAGGGTTGAATCTGGGTATTATCCTTCCTGACCATGCAACTCAACTCATCAATGGGAATTTTGCAAATGATTCCTTCATTATTCTTGTAGGGTTAGAGTAGAATGTTACTACCATCTTTGAGTGTCTTAACACTTTATGTTTGGCTTCTAGATTCAATATTCAACTGTTTAAAACCCTGGGATATCATCATAGTTGTTTACCTTTTCCGACTTGGCTTCAGGCTTACCCCTAGAAGTGGATAGGTCGGGGAGAGCAATTCAGATTTCTTGGCATTCCTTTTTCCTTTGATAGTGACTCTACGACTTTGTGGAATTATGTTCTTACCTGGGTTGAGCAGAAAGTTACCAAATGGTCCTCCAAACCGCTCTCTTTGGCTGGTAAGTTTCAAGTGTGCACTAAGATCCTCATTGCTACTCATGTTTATTATTTTTATTGTTAGTTTCCATCTCACACTTCCTTCAACCGGTTAGCCAAGTTGCTTCGACTTTCTTTGGTGTAAAAGTTCTGTTTAGGCTGGGTTTCACCGTGTTGCCTGGGATGTGTGTTGTCTTCCGCGAGCTCAAGGTGGCATGAGAGTTATTGATGTTTACAGAGAAAGTGTTGTATTGTGTACCAAATTGGTTGTCATGTGTCTCTTGGGCATGCAATCTTGGAAAATTATCTTACAACATTGTATATATTCTAGAGCTCCCTATGGTAAGAAATGTTGGAATGAAATTGGGTTGCATTCTCTCATCATTACTAATGTTCCTATAAAATTACTAGAACCTTTTTTTTTAGTATCTAGAAATCCTTTGAGAATTTTAAGCCACTTATGATATGGATTGGTGATGGTTTTCACACCAACCTTTCCTTTAATTCACAGAACATCTGGTGGTCTCCTATTATCAATTACATCTCTCTACCACTTACAAAACCCCCGCATTAAAGCCATTTGACTTTATCGCAAGGGCATTCATACCATCTAGGATTTGGTACACCATAGAGACTGGATTCCTTGGCCCGAGCTCAAAACTAAATTTTAGCTGAACAATTCAAACCTTCCATCAATCTAAAAAATTCAAGAGCTCCTTCCAGATGTTATGCTGCATAAACTCGGCCTCCAACCTCCGGTGGCTTGGTGGCGTGATTGGCGATGGAATCATGATATCGCATTCCTTCGATATAACACTCGGACCATATACCAATTGTTATGTCCTCTTTCTCTGGTAATTGATAAACTCAATGATTGATGGGGGTTACATTCCACTCCGTCTACCTAGCTCCATAGGATTTCCCGTACTTGGAACTCTCTTCTGGAGCCCAAAGTTAACCATTTTCTCTGGTGTCTTGTTTAACAAGGACTTCTTGTAGGTAAAATACTTCGGCATATTGGTATTTATTCTCTGAATCTCCCTTTCTAGTCTATCCCCGAGTCATTCATGAACCTTTTATGGTCTTTGATGTGTGCCCAATTTATTTGGAAATGGATCCATTCTTTGTTCCAACCTTATCACCCTGAATTTTCCCGTGGCATCTTGCTTTATTCGGTGACTTTAGCCCATGGCCTACTTACATTTCTAATCTGTGGCATTTATTTTGTGCTTGTATTTTATTTCATATTTGGAAAGCTCGTAATGTAGTCATTTTCAAGAAAGATCATTTGGTTATTAATTTTTCTACTAATGATAAGGTGGTTATTTTGTCTATTGTTCACCTACAGATTCAAGCTCAAGCTACCAAAGTTGCTTTGGAATTTGCACACCTACAGAACTCCTAAACATTGGGGGAGTGTGTCATGTATGATGAGTAGGGTCTTGTTGGATCCTCGCCTTCCACCACCTCTTCCCTCGCCTTCTTTCTAGCCACTTGTTGTAGGCCCTCGACAAAGGATCCTCTCTGAAGTCACTACTCTCCCTCTTCGTGCAATTTCCATTCTTCCATGTCTACTTCTAAACAAGGTTAAAGCCCGCCCTATAGGGAAAATATGTTTCTAACACTCCATGGTGGGGATATCCTCCACCAGCTACTCAGAACTTTCCTATATCTCTGCCCCCCGGTTGGGGAATTATGGTGCCTCTTCATATGCGGTATCTTGATCAAGAAGGTCAAGCAGTGGATCCTCCATCCACCGATCCCGACAATAAAATTTTTATCCCTCCCAAGGAAAATCCTCCTCCTCGTGGTGTGGCGTGTTGTGCATGATGTTGGTTGTTTTCTGATCTCTAGTTTCTCAATGGGCATGTTAATGTAAGCCTGCGTGGTTTTTATAAAGTGCTCTTGTGGAATTTTCTATTTCCTTTTGGCATTTTGTGGGACCGTGTGTTATCTGGTTGCCCCCTTACTATGTAACTCTCTTTTATTTTTATTAATATAAAGGGTAGTTCCAATAGTAAAGTGTAAAGCATAACCAAGATTTATACATGGTATAATCTTGAAGGTCTAATCTCTTCAAATGCATGAGATATCAATATTTCACAACATAATGGTTAATTCATTGAGTATATAGACTAGATCATGGGGAATAGAATGACGAGATTCATTTATTTGGACCAATCATGTTGTTTAGCTAGGATAGTAGGTTCAGTAGCATGAAAGGATATACACCGTTGAATGCCCAATATTTTGACATGTGGTTAAATCATGGACACTCGAGCATCTCAAAATCTTGGTGTTTCACAAGATCATAGAGTTAGTAGTTTTCATGGGGTCATGTGATCTTGAGTTCTCACATATTTGGAAACTTGAAGACATGTGACTCAAAGTATAAAGCATAACCAAGATTGATACATGGTATAATCTTGAAGGTTCGAGCTCTCAAAATGCATGAGATATCAAGATTTCACAAGATAATGGTTAATTCATTAAGTATAAGGATATGGTCGTGGTGAATAGAAATACTATGGATTAAATAGTGATCACAACTCATTAGATATAAATTTCCATAGTGGAAGAAGATATGTGGCCTAATCACACATGATAGATTTTAACCAATGATGTGATGGTACTTTCCTCCAATAAGTGCTCTTAGGATTTGATGAAATGGAAGATAAAGTATTGATGCCTTCCGAGATTTTGAAAATGTAAGAACATGATAACGCAAGGCTATAAAAATAAGGGTAGGTTTCAAAAACTATCAATAAATAGGTAAAATGAAAGTTTTCATAGGTTAGTGACCAATATACGAATAAATACCAATCTTTTATCACTTGTCAAGATCTCTAAGATTCGGTCACTTGATGATTGAAAGGTCAATCGAATATATAGACCAATAACAGGATACATGTAAGTTATATATATTAAAAACATGAACATGCCATGGATGTACCAAAAATAAAAGACACTAATTTTTTTTATTATTAAAATCACAGCTTCAATTTATACCAAGTATATATAAAGATACATTTAATAATTGATTGTGGGAAATGAATTTAACTCGATTAGAAAATCCAAAGAAAACTTGCACAAACACACTCAATATTTTTCTTTAAATGATTTTCATTAAATTTTGACATTATGATCTTTTTACATTTTTGATAAATAATTAAAAGTTATAAGTAATTGTGTAAAATCGATAAATAACATAGAAATTCACTAGCAATTCAACACAAGACGTGATAACAAAGTTCGTCGCTTGAGGCCTACGTCTTTGGGTCTAGTTGAATGGGACCGATCTATTAAAATATTGTAAATAAACACTTATAATGGTTTCTATAATAATTTGATCTTCTCACTGTAATCTCCTACCCAAAAATGCTAGTCTCCTTTTATACTTCCCTCAAATTCTCTCTCTAGCTCTTAATATAAGATTTACAAATTAAAACATAACATCTTCCTATTCCCTGTACAAATAAAACCAAGCCCATTTTATACCATTTCATCACTATGAGCCCACTAGTTGGCCACTTATCCTTTTATCCCACCCACTTGAGTTCGAGCCCCCAAGCACATTTTTTACTATGTAGGGAATTAATCCCACATTCAACGCATAATAGGATAGGGATGCATTTAAGTTGAGTTGTATGACATTTTTAAGTTGCTTGAAAGTCATTTCATATGCCATCGATTATCAAGCACAAATTGAATGTGCTATTTTGGTGCTAAGGCTTGGTAAGGTCAAGCAAGTTGGTCACTCGCATTTAAAGTAGTATGGTCATGTGTATAGTGTGGCAATGTGGAGAGATAAAGGTTAAGCGATGCATTGGGGAAATAAGGTGAGTTGGAAGATAGGTTGAAATCCATGGCAGTTGGAATATAATGCGATGGAGATAGAGGATAAGTTGGCTAATGTGGAGAGACAAGGAGGTATCTCGTGGTGATACGTCGACTTGGTCAACCGAGTCGGGATATTCATCGAGCCCTTTACAATGCAATATCAATAATATCCCACATTGAACAATAATTTACAAGATGAGGCACATATATATCAAATCTCTACAATATCAATATGAAGTAAAGGAAGCCAAGACACCCCTCCATAATTGAGTGTGTCGAACTCCGGCCGAGGACCCCAGCCAAAAATAGCGGGGCCCACCTATCTTTCATCAAGTGCCCAAGATGGCGTTTAAACCAAAAAAATTCCATTTTTTCATATTTTCCATGTGTCACATTTCCATTGGTCCACTTGGTAGCGTGCATGCATTCAACCTACATGCAAATTCCAAATTTGCCACTAAATTGCTAAAAATTTCAAAGGAGCCATAACTTTTGCATATGTACTCTGATTCCTGTAAACAAGATATCACTAGAAAGCTCAAATTTTTCTCCATGCAATAAAACTACCCGTAACCGACTCAGAGAAGGTTTTAGATCTGCATTTCTCAATGAGGATCCTCTGGATCATTAACAAAGAAAATACAGAGACTCGGGTGTATAGATGAGAAGCATAGACCTTTTTTTTACATATCACTTAGGAAAACAAATCTAACACCAAATATGAATTTTTATCATCTTAATCTTTTATTCATATTTATACAACAATAAATAGATTAAACATAACATATTTACATTGAAATACATAGTATAAACATTGAATTCGATAACATTCATAGATCAAATAACACGATCAATATTGTAAACTTATTATTAATAGTTTTAAGTTTGAAATACATATTTGAAGATAAACTTCTTCAATATCCAATTTGTCCAAGTACGTTAGCGGTGAGACCACACTCAACAACAAGGAACCAAATGTGGTCTCAAGGCCATAATGTGAAATAAACATTCACTTAGCCATGGTCAGGACACTAAGATGCACTTTGTGCCACCTCTTTAAACCATTCTATGTATCCCCATCTCATTTTTATTCAAAGTGTTATGGGTCTCCAACCCTTTATCTATGGATAAATATAATTCTATCTTTTATCGATCACATTACATTTGTGTGATTTCCACACACTTACATGTATCTCATTCGAACAAAATTACTCACTTTTTTATAGGGTTGAGAAGGTGGCTTTTCACAATGGACATATCTTTCCATTCACACCTTTTGAATTTAACACAACATAATACTTGATTATTTCTAGCATAATGCTTTAACACCCCTTTATCTTCTCAAGAATATCTTTTATGTCTCACTTTAATTATCTTTATTCTTCACTTACCCACACTTGGGTAACTTTTAAATGATTTAATCATTTTTATTTACTAAAATATTTCCATGGGGATTTATTCATGTGACGGGAAAACACCGTGAAATTTCGTAGTGGCTTTAAAATGGAAGAGGGAGTTAAAGGAGGAATTTATTGTTGTGGTTGGAAATTAAATGCTACTTATCCGGCATTGTCTTCAAAGATGGATGATAGGTGGGCACCCTTTTAAGCCCGGTAAACCCCAAAAATAATCTTTGCTCAATGTCATGGCCTCCATCAACATGAATTGATTAGATGTTTAATAAATATTCCTCTACAATCCCTAAACCCTCTACCTAAAACCCATATTTCTAACTTAGAATGATGCATCAATGCCTTACCAATAAGATCCTTATTTTATTTCCCCATTTTTTAAGTAAAATGTGTTTTTCCATAATAATGTTTATACCTAACCTATTATCAAAATAAACACCACTTTTTAATGTTTTGTAATTATTAATACATATTTTGTTTAATTAGTTCATATTTTTTTGTGGATATTATACCTTTATAGTCATTCAATTAAAGAACCTTATTTTGAGCCAATCATATGCATGAATTTTTTCATGAATGTCAATATATATAATATTTGAGTTTTGCATCGATAACTTTATAATATTAAATTTTCTTTTAAAATAATTTATTTTTTTATTTTTGTTGGTAGTAATGTAATGATGTTACCATTTTAGGCCTTATTGGGGAGCATTTTTCTATAAAATTTTAAGACTTACATGTATACAAGGATAATTTCACTTTAATGAAATGGACTGAGCATTAATTTGAAGTCATGTGTGTACCTATAAAGAGGAATAAAACCCAAGGCTAGAAAAACCAATGTCAAGGTCATAAATCTCCTTTAAAAATCCTCTACAATAACCAACTTGTTTTCAAGAGGGCTCTTCTAACCTCTAAGAAAATCTTCAAAATTTTCTTTAAGCCTTTTATTATTATTATTATTATTATTATTTGTGTGTGTAGTTTCATTATCATAGTTTCTAAAACTCTAGCATGTAATGTGAAATTTCAGGGTGGCTTTAAAATGGAAGAGAGAATTAAAGGAGGAATGTTATGTTGTGGTTGGAAAGTGAATGTTACTTATCCAACATTGTCTTTTAAGATAAAGGATATTTGGGCATCCTTTAGGCATGGTAAGCCCCAAACAAGAATATTTTCTCGATGGCATGCCCGTCATCAATAAGAATGGATTATATGAAATGAGAATAAAACCCAAGGCTAAAAAAATCAATTCCAAGGCCATAAATCTCCTTAAAACTATTTTTATAATAATCACCTTGTCTTCAAATGGGATCTTCTAACCTCTAAGCATAGCTTCAGAATTTTCTTTAATATTTATAATATTATTATCATTTGTTGCATGTGGGGTTTTATTTTAAAATTTTCTAAAACTCCGACAAGAATTTTGGAATGTTGTGTAAGCATTAAAATAAAAGAGGGAGTTAAAGGAAAATTTTATTATCCCGGGTTGAAAGTGAATGCTACTTATCTAACATTATCTTTTGAGATGGAGGATATTTTGGCATCCTTTAGGATTGGTAAACCCCAAACAAGAAGCTCTACTCGATGCCCATGCCCTTCATCAACATGGATGGATTTTATGAAAGATGAATAAAACCCTAAGTCTAGAAAAACAAATGATAGGCTTTAAGATTTTTTTCTATGCATGTAGTTTCATTTTCAAAGTTTCTAAAACTTTGGAAATAAATTTGAAATGTTCTGTGACTTTAAAACATAAGAGGGATTTAAAGGAGTAATTTTTGTTGTGTTTGGGAAGTGAATGTTATTATTTACACCATTATCAAATTATATGAAATCTTTGATTCGTGAAATAAGTATATTAAAGGATGTAAGGGGAACTATAGTGGTTATTCTAATTAACTAACTTCTAACATTAATTATTCAATATCAAAACAACACATTAATACTTGCAAATAATGTATGGAACAAGATATGAACTTGAAAACACAAGGGGATGAGTGAACTTAGCTATTTATATATGGATTTGGAAATTTATTGGTGTGTATGTTGGGAATTTAATATTCACATGGTTATTTGTAAGTTACCATATGGTAAATAGTTAATATGGTAATATGCTTATTTGGTTAGTTAGTCATATATTTTGTTATAACAACAATATATCACAAATAAATTATAGGTATGTGTTTCTGTGAGAGATTCTAGGATCTCTTAGTTGTTTGTTATTATGGCTTGACTATTAAGTTATAGGAATAACATTAGCCTACCGTAGTATACAAAATAACATGAGATTATTATTCTTGTATTTGAATCCTCAATTCTTCGCATTTGGTATCATAGCAGAAGTTATCATGTTTGAAATTAAAGATTTATAAATTTACAAGGGGCATCCATGTGGTGTAATGACTTGCGATGAAATATTATATATCTATTTCCATATCATAGTGTGAGAGTATTTACGCTTTATTATGATATTGTTTTATAGTAATCATACAATACTTTGGGTATACTCTTAACATTAATTAAGAACATTTCATATATGAGTTCCATATACATTTGAAATCAATTCATTATTCCATTTTAATCACTTAACAGCTTTATGTGAGTGATTGGTGTACATACTTGCATTAGATGGTGTAACAGCTTATGTGGATCTACGAGCTCATAACACCTATCAAACTCATCATGATCTATTACCTTCGCTTATCGTGCAATGGTTATAATCTTCACCGAATTTTGATATAACTTACAAGCCATGTGTAGCAAAGATTTCTCGTCATCCCTGTCATTTATTTATATTTGATTGACGCTTCATACACTCGTCATTTAGATCTCATGGCGTGCTCTCTCTGTCTTCATCCTCGCATGTTTTAGTGATGATAACAACTATACTAATTTTCATGTGACTTATTCTTATATATTTTCGTAGGGGGATTAAGCCCTAGGAAAACTAGGCAACTTCCTAGGGTGCTAATATTTAGGGGTGCTAATTTATTCTATTTTACTATGGTTTTTATCAAGAGTATATTAATTTATTAGTTACATATATACCGTAGACTTAGTGTCTAACCTTACATACCAATTAAATTCATTTCACTCAAAATAAAATTAAAATTACATAATAATATTAAGAATATGAAATTTAGGAGGCCTTAAATGTTTATATAAGTGTCTTTGTTGCAGGATTTTTAAATTCAATTCATGCTCATGTATTTTTCATACTTTTTATTGTTTTGAAGTTTTGCATGTTTTTTTGGAGGAGAGATCAAGAGAGGTGAATATGTAATAAACACGAGTTGGGAAATATATGAGAAAAGAATAATTATAAGAGACAATATGTTAGATAATTAACTAGGGATTTTAGGTAATAGTAGCTACATTAAAAATTATTAGGAAGTTTTTCTTGGATGGTAGATGCATAACATATCAAGTAATATGATATTTGGTTATGGTTAATTATTTTTTCTACTATAGATTTTATTTATTTATAGAAGGTGTTACCTCTAATATTTCCTAGGGCACTCATAACCCTTAATTTGGTCCTCGTATATTTTCACTCTCCACTAAAAGATGTTTGCATGTAAGAAATAACATGTCTTGAGAGTTATTGGTGCATGGTGTATTCCATTTTCACCTATCTTAATAGTGAAAAAATAAAAAATTTAAATATCACTAAGATGTTCCAATTATTTTAACTCGTGTGAATGGTGAACCGTTGACCCCGTAATCTTAACCAAGTATGAAGGCGCATGGGTGCACAAGGTCCCAGTTATGAAAAGGCACACAAGGAAAAAGCACGTAAGGGAAAGGCTTAGGGAAGCACATAAAGACGCCGACGTGTGAAAGGAGGCTCGGGACTTAGTCAATTTGAGAAACTAGGGCAGAACATGTGAAAAGCATGATCGGTTACATGTGGATAAGATGTCATCCTGGTGATAGGATGGCCCAAGAAAGAGCATGCCTCGATGGAATCTTCTATAAGAACATCATGAGATAAAGTGGAAAGCTCAGGCCTAAAGAAGCATGCTCGCATGGACCACATTCAACACTTGGCACCAGATCCGAGGATGCTGGAAGGTGAGTTGGCAATGTAGGATAATTATAAATACAAGTTCCTATAGAGTAAAGAGAGAGAGAGAGAGAGAAGTACAAGATATAGAGGGTTAAAGAGTGAGTGGAGCTCTGCAGAATTACTGTAAGTGGATATTTGTATTCAAGAAAGAATGCACTAAGCATGGAGTTGTAATTTTTCCTTTTTCTCGTTAGCTTAATTACATAAATCTAGAGATATACATGACTATGGTTTGCTCTCTATGACACTCTGTAATGAATTAATGAATATAATGAGGTTACCTGTTACAAATAGACATGGATATAAATGGTTTTAATGCACATTTCTCTCATATAAGTTCCCTTTCCTTTCGTACTATGGATGAATGCTTGTATAATTCTTTTCGTTATAATATATGTCATGGAATCTGTTAAAGCACTTGGTCCGAAGTGACTACAAGGATCTAGAGGTCGTTCTGAGCCCTATGGTTCTTGTTTGTCTTAAACTTCCCTCCTAAGAAATCTTACACTAATAATAGATGATGCTTCCCATTAAACTCACATAAAAGAGAGACTCGGTACTCGCGTGTGCCTCGGGTGAGCACTCATCTTCTACTGGGTGATAGGTCGGCACGCATGGGGTTCCTTCCTTTTGTGATAGGAGTAAAAATGACTACATCTTGGTTCCATTGTTGGGACATCTTTTCGAAGTTGTAGTGGGATATAACATACATCATGATCTATGTAATGAGTAATGACAGAGTGGTTGACATTGGAAATTTTTGAATCATGGTTCAAGAGCATGGAGGATGAATTTTCTCAGAGATACAACACTAGACCTGAGTTTAATACACGTAGATGGGTAGAAGAGAACCTCTACCATGATTTGTACGAGACCTTCTTCTACTACTTCCTAGTAGAACTATATGAATGGATTTCAGCCTATGCATCTAGATCAAGTTGGCGTTATGGATCACATGTATGGACCGAAGAAGACTACCAAAGGTTGCAGGATGCAGATTTGACATGGACCCATGTTGTAGATCATTGGTGGAGAAGAGTACTGACTAGTTACACTCTAGAATATGCCATTTCCATGTATTCTTGTCCGGAGGTTAGCTGAGTTTGAATTTCGTGAGAACCTAGAGGAATGTTTCTACATGCTATTCCCCTAGCTATGAAGATATTGATGGTTACCATGAGTTTAGAGGCTTTCCCAATGGCCGGCTAAACCATTCTAAGCATTGGGTAAGGGAACTTGGGTGGAGGAAGATGGCAGATATCACGACAGAGAAAGAGAGGGAAGAGAGATGGCTCAAGTATAGTGAAGCACGTGAAAGGCATATCTGCTGAGACGATGTGAAGTTGCTAATGTGATGGATATATGGAGATATATGTTGCAGGAAGGAGTTGAGGTTCACGCGGAGGACAAAGAAAGAAGAGTCATTAGTGCATATCTGAACCCACCCAGTGACCGAGCCTTGGCGCTTGGTTTTCCTGAACCAGGAAGAAGTGTTATTGACCCAGTTGATATCGGTGGAAGAGATAATCATGACCCAATTAACCTGGGTTATTGGATTCTCGGTGAGATTTTGTCACACAGAGAAAGAAGAGTCATTGGTGCATATCTGAACCCACCTAGTGACTAAGCCTTGCGCTTGGATTTCCTGAACCAAGAAGAAGTGTTATTGACCCACTTGATATCAGTGGAAGAGACAATCATGCGCCTAAGAGATACAATTTTGCAGTCCCTTCTTCTATGGTTACACATATTCCAGTATTTGGAGGAGTCTTTGGACAAGGAGAAAGTGTACAAGCTTTTAGTCTTGCATCAAGGAGTGGCGTGGGACAAAGTAGTGGTAGCGGAGCGCTATCATAAACCATCGGTGCACAGTTTAGTGGGACCATGGGGGTGCTTGGCACAGCTCCTATAGGCCCTATTGGACCTAGTGGTTCTGGTGGATCTGGTGGCTCTGAGGCACAGGACCTGGTGGATCAGGTGGTGGAGGAAACACCAGAGGGAACCAAGGCTCAGGCTTGGGAGGATAGGGACCCCAGCCACCACCTCAAGTATTCTTTGAAATGTCTCTGCATTTTCCATATTACAAGGGCATTGAGGATGTTGCGGAACATGTTCACAAGTGTGAACTACTATGGTGCACGAAGGGTGTCACAACCCTGCAATGTAAGGCCCACTTTTACAACCATGTTGCAAGGGCACGTACATAGCTGGTATAGGAAGTATGACCCTCATCAAATGGTGGTGGACTATACTACCTTAAAGAATGCATTCTTGGAAAAGTTCCACATTCTTGAGTTCGAGCAGAAGAGCATCAACACTTTGAAGGAGATTTAGCAAGGAATGACAGAGAGTGTGCGGGAGTATGATGCACATTTTAAAACTCTCTTGTCTAAATTATCATATGATATTCATCCTTCTCAAAGATGCACAATGGTTTGTTAGAGGATTGATCACCCCTTTTAGAAGGGCCTTGTCTTAGAAAAACTTTTATAGACCCGTACGAAGCATTAGAAGCTGCCATACACACCGAGGCTATTAGTAGTAGTATCATACTAGCATCAGCCCATTCTTAGAGGCTCGATTGTTGCTATGGCAAAATAGTTGGAAAAATTATCTACAAACATAGCCCATGAGACTCACAGTGGTTTTTGGTGCACAAATTGTGAAATAGAGGGACACGTTAAGGATAATTTCCCCGGATGATGGTACATACTTTGACAGTGGATTGTGAAATTTTTCATGGGGACCATGATGCAAGTAGATGTCCCTTACTACAGCATGTGATCAGGAAGAATGTATCTTGTTATTACAAAATTTGCACCTCTACAACCCATGACACTAAGGACTATAGGCTCATTGATCAGATCCATGAGGCCATTGATCATGGGGTGCACCAAACTAGTGTTGCTAGTGGTTCCAAGGATAATGATCACCGTTATGAGGAGCACGTAGAAGGAGGCACATGTGGAAGAGGTTTTCGAGGAGGATTCCATGGTTGAGGTAACTGTAGAGGAGGAAGGAGTGAGTTCCCATGTGGAACATGTTTCAACTATGGATCTACAGAACATTACAAGCGTGAGTGCCTCGGACCTATTAGTAGTGCTCATGGTGTGGAAAGAAGCATAAGTATGAGGAGTTCCTGAATTATTTGAGCATATGAATCAACAGCAGATCCGAAGGACAAGGGTGTTTCAATGGTTAGTATTAAGAAGGTAGACCTACAAAGGATGCGATGGGTAACACAAGATAAAGGTTTGGAGCCTATATTTGTAACAAGGGTAGAAGCCACATGCATGAGAGAGGTACCAAGATAGAAAACCCTAGTTTCAAGGGAGGAGGTCGTTCATGGAAAGTATCTAGACCCCACGCATCAAAAGGATATATATCAGGACACCATGGATGTTATTCGAGCTTACAAGGGGATATCCAGTGTCTAAAGGAGCAATCAAGGAAGGAGGAACAAGGAGGGAGAGTCAAGGTGTAAAAGGATGACCTAGATGAGGTCAAAGAGGTGTGTAAAATGCTAAGGCAGGAGAATATCATTCCCTTGCTAGGATCCTGGTTGAGAGAGAAGGTACCACGCACCGGAGAAGAGCACGAGAGATAGGTCTTGCATGTGAACCTTCCCTCTCACAACCTCAACTGTGATAAGGAGATTTCATTGAATGCAGCTTGTAAATGTATGGATCCTCAAAGAATATCCTCATTGACATAGGCACGGGGTTAATGTTCTGACTTTGGACGCATGGCATCAAATGGGAAGACCTACATTACAACCATCTTCAAATGTGTTGTATATGGAAAACATGAATAAATCAATGCCCATCGATGTCTTAAAGGATGTGGCTATTACTATCCAGGGAGCCAAGTTTAGTGTGGAATTCAAGTCTTGAACTCACCGAGGTGGATAATTTCCCAACTACTTGGGTGTCCTTGGTGTTAAAAATGTAGACCTTCGGTTCAACAAAGGGTACATCAACTTTGAGAACAAGGGGGAACAAGTCATTATACCTCCGGTTGATGGGAAGTCAACAGATATAGTGAACCATTGGGAGAAGAAGTTCTCGAAAATATTTATGTGCATTCAATCAAAGACCCCCGAGTTGATACACCCGAATAACGGGTTATCTAGTTTGAAGATGCTCAACTGAGTGAGTGATACTACTAGTCCGGCATGTGACAACTGGGTGTATGGAACTTACAAATTAATGGGATGGCATATGAGAGGATCAATGACCAAGGTAACAAAGGCGTGCACGGTTAGGTTCCTTGGAGGAAAAGAACTTCCCAAGTATTCAGGAGGAGCCTTCCCTAAGATCTTTCTCAGGAGGTAGAATCTCAATGGAAGGATGAGAAGGAATGGAGGGAGATGTTAAGTTATGTCTTTCTTGGC
Organism: Taxus wallichiana var. yunnanensis; assembly: GCA_018340775.1. NCBI lineage: Eukaryota > Viridiplantae > Streptophyta > Pinopsida > Cupressales > Taxaceae > Taxus > Taxus wallichiana. Next base: position 297,347,617 of record CM031243.1, on the reverse strand, counting down.
ACAACATCTCAAAGTGGTGGGCCACACATTAGAGAGCCTTTTAGAGTGGCGCGACATAAGAATTGCTTTCTCTGTCAGATTTTATAGGAGCAATGTACCCACCATCATCAAGGAGTACCATGGGAAGGATCCTGCCTCTTTCCATATCCAGGAGTGTGAACGGGTCTAGAGAGAGGGCGCGGAAGCTTTTCCAAAGATCCCTCCGGTGCACAAGTTGTATTCTACACTACAAGGTTATCTCGCGCACATGGTACATTCATTCGAGACATGCCACCAAACAAGGAATTGAAAAGAACTCGCTAATGAACTTATTCAAACCTTTGAATATCAGAGTACCAAGCCATTGGTTGATAAGGCCTTACATGGTATTAAGTGCCTTACCATGGGGGACCGTGCTAGGACGGAAGATAGGCTATTGGAATTACTAGGTGAACCAGATTTGAGGTATGTTTTAAAGAAGAAAAGGAAACAAGAAGAGTTACATCTTGAGCGCATGTGTTTGGAAAAAGAGAAGGGAAAGTTGGTATATGTGATTGATGGAGAGGAATCAGAAAGCTTAGATGTTAGCCATTCTATAGGGATGCACAAGGTAGTGGATAGTGTAGATGCTCGCATGTGCGTGCCTACCATGAGCCTTTAAAGACGAATAAATTTAACATCGGTTCAAAAGAAGAACCTAAGGAAGCTATTATTAGGGATTACTGGATAGAGAAGGAAGTATCAAAATCATTGATCTGCTACGTGAATTTGAGGATTTATTTCCACGTGGGTATCATGAGCTCAAAGGCATTCACCATTCCTTGGGGAGATGAAGATAAAACTGAAGGATGGTGCGCACCCAATTAGGAAAAGGCCCTACCGAATGAATCCCAACTTGCGCGTAAAGGTCAAGGAGGAGATAGAAAAAATGATAGCTTCTGGGATCATTGAGGCAGTGGAAGAATCGAGTGGATAATTCCAATGGTAATCAACATCAAGAAGGATGGACAGATTAGAATTTGTGTGGATTATAGGGAATTGAACGTAGTTTGTGTCATTGATCCATTTCCGACCCCCTTCACTGAAGAAATTTTAGGAGTCACTGGCGCAAAATATATTCCTTTACGGATGGATTTTTAAGGTACCACCAAGTCCTGGATTGCAAAGAAAGACCAGAAAAGACAAATTTCACCACCGAGTGGGGAAGTTTTGCATATACGGTCATGCCCTTTGGGTTGAAGAATGCACCAGTTGTCTTTTTGTGCATAGTGGTGCAAGCATTCTAGGACTTCATCCATAAATTTCTTCAGGTCTATTTGGATGATTGGATAGTATATGGTCTTTTTAAAGAACATTGTGACAATTTTAGGTTAATGTTTGAGAGGTGTAGGTAGTTGAGGATATCCCTCAACATTAAGAAATGTGTGTTTGCTACACCCTTTGGGAATTTATTGGGGCATATCATATGTAAGGAGGGCTTGTTGGTAGATCCTACTAAAGTTGCAATTATTGTGGGGTTAAGGGAGCCTACTAGCCAGTGCAGTGCATAAATTCCTTGGGCATGCGGGCTATTATAGAAAATTCATCAAGGGATATGCCAAGATCATCACATTGTTAGAGGATCTACTTAGACATAAAAGTACCTTCCATTGGGGAGAGGTGCAGTAGAGGGCATTTGATACATTAAAAGATAGGCTTATTACCGCGCCTATTTTACGGTTTCCCTCTTGGGAAAAGCCCTTTCATGTTCATGTAGATGCCTTAGGGACCACCATTGGAGAAATGCTTGCATGACCAGTGAAGGGATTGTTGATCATCCTCTCTGCTTTGTAAGGAGGAAGTCCGACACGAGCAGAGAAAATTATACCACAACCAAGTGTGAGGCATTGTCGATGATCTACGCACTCTTAAAATTTAGGCAAGATCTATTTGTAACACCCTTTGTATTCTACACCAACCACATGGCATTGAAGTATTTAGTGAATGCTTGTTCTACAAGGATGTATATTTTGATGGGTGTTGTTATTTCAAGAGTTTGAATTCATCATTTTATTAAAACATGGAAAAAGCAACTATGGACCTAATCATCTATCAAGAATTGATTCAGGGGAGGACACAAAGACTATTGAGGAAAGCAATGTCGACGCGCAACCGTTTAGGTTATGACGCGTGCCCTCGATTTAGAGAAAATTACAATATTATTAAAGGAAGGTGTGGCACCGATGGAATGAATACATTAGAAAAGAAGCAAATGGCCATATATGTGTTGTGCCCTATATGTTAATCAAAGGAGAATTATACAAATTGGGACGTGATGAAGTTTTGTGTAGGTGTGTCTTAGAGCATGAGCACTTGACCATCATGGAGGAAGAATATAGAGGAAGTATGGGTGGGAATTATATAGGTGATGTCATCATGCAAGGCAAGATACTAATGGCAGTTTATGGTGAGAAACTTTTTATAAGGATTATAGAGATTATTGTAAAGTGTGTCACCATTGTCATTACCAGATTAAGCAAACCAAGAAGGAGAGATGAAATGCCTTTGACCCTATTCCTAGCATGGAGCCTTTTGAAAAGTGGGAGATAGACTTTGTAGGACCTATTGCACTAGCAAAGGTGTAGGACGAATCACGTTATGTCGTCACTTGCACAAATTATCTCACAAGGTGGGCAAGGCAGGCAGCCGCAACAAAAGATTACACGACAAAAATAGCGGAAAAGTTCTTATGGGAAAACATTATCACTAGGTATGGATGTCCATTGAGCTTGACCAAAGGATAGGGATACACATTTCTTAAATAAGACTATTAGGATCATGTTATCAAAGTTCATGGTAGCTCATCACAAGACTACGCCTTATCACCCATAAGTAAATGGAATTGCATGGAAGCATTCAACAAGATATTGAGTCATACCTTGACCAAGATTTGTGATGTCGGAAGACTTGATTGGGATGACAAAGTATTGGCAGTACTATGGGATTATAGACAACATATAAAAGACTAAAGAAAGCCCAACCTTTTCAATTGGTGTTTGGCATGGAAGCTATTTTTCCAGTTGAATTTATGTTGCCTTCTCTACAAATAAGACGTGTAGGAGGGTTCTGATGAAAAAGTGTTAGAAGAAAGAATTGATGAGCTAATGAAACTAGATGAGAGATGATCACTTACTCGATGGAGCCAAACAATAGAAAAGGAAAAGAAAAAGGCTTGACATGATCACCATATTAGAAACAAGAAGTTTGAGGTTGGGCGAGATGGTATTATTATATGATTATAAGTTTTGCACCATCATGGGAAGTTGAAAGTCCATTGGTTGGGTCCTTACATAATCTCGTACATCCTTGATTCGGTGCATGCCGATTATAAAAACTAGATGTGACGAAGTTTCCTGACACTTCAATGGCAGTAGACTGAAGCCCTACTATAAATAAGTCTTCTTGGTGTTTGTATATAAGGCAAGCGCTTTTGCCAATTAGTTTAGAAGTCTCTTTAATGTATTTTCCTTTCCCGTGTTTCCCTTTCACATTGCTTTTTTTTTTTTACACCTTGGAAACTGGTAACCTTATTGTTATTATTGGAGAATTTGTAATTGCACAGAGGACCATGCATTTCTTTAAGTGTGGGGTGGAGAAAGGTGAAGAAGCACGTGATCAAAGTAGTAAGGAAGTGTTGAAAATCCTTGTTCAATAAATAGGGTTGAAAGACGTATATGAAGAGGAAGATGGAAGAATGGTTGGTGCCAAGGTAAAGATACTTGTAGATCCCACGTACTAAGGAGAAAGTGCATTTGAAAGTAGCATGAGGTAGGTGAGAGCAAGGATCAAGACAAAATAAGTGCCTTCGATGCGGGTTACACGCGAGCAAGAGTTTCTTGTCAGGTTGGATTGGTTGCATGCCGAAGGTTGGAGGAATTTTTGAGCAGGTCGCACACATAAGGAAAGGTGCTAAAGATCAGATTTGTTTGAAAAATCTGCATTAAATGAAAAAAGTATGGTGGTAGGTGAAGTATCATTTAATGTTTAGAAAAGAGAAAAACTATAAGTAAAGGGTTGGGGCATTCTCATTTTTACTTTGCGAAATAGAAGAGTCTGAGTTATAAGCAAGTTCCATAAATTAGGGCTTTCAGATTCAATCGAGTGAAGGAAGATCTATGAGATTGAAGCAGCTAGTTTGAGTTTGCAAACCAGAAGGGGTTACACAGGTGTGGAGAGAGTGAAGAAACATTGTCTTGTGAAGATTTTATCCCAGTTAGGGTTTGACAAACTAGGGCACGGTTTAGAAGAGTTGTATCACGAATATGAGATCGGAGGATTGGAAGAAGTAAGACAGAATAACAAGGAGAGGGTAGGAGTGATAAAAATACCTCAACCATGGCACCCAAGAAAGGAAAGGGCAAAGCCAAGGCTAAACAACCAGAACCCGTGGTAGACACAAATGAAGAATGGTATGCAGAGATGCAATACCCAGATGGGGTGATGATGGGGAAGGAATGGGAATCCCACTTGAGAAGTATACCTATTAGTGACTATAATCACCGCACAAACACAATAGAAAAAGAAATGGCATTGGAATTAGTATGCCCCACCAACAAACAAACACCTGAGGGTTTGCCTATATACGATGACAACGTTAAGGTTAAATTGGAAAAGGCAAGGTTGTTACAACTCTATGAGTTGCCTTATTTAGGAAAGCCAGAGTGCTTGTACTAGTGGTTGATGTCATAGGTGCATGAAGATTACTTCCACTTTATTGGGTGCAAGATGTGTGTGACTCCCAACTGATTTCATAATTTACAGGCCTCATATGTGAGGGAGATAGCCTAGAAGATGACCTTGGTGACAAGGAGGCTATTCAAGAGACCATCACCGAGTATGCCTGCAAGAAAGGGTCATGGTACTATGACATTTCAGACATCAAGGACCCCGTAATGAAAATGGCCGTGCATCTGGTGACTAAGCTGAATGGCTAGGAAAGATGGACACAGGTCAACAAACCTTGGCTACATGTCTGCAGAAGAAGATTACAAAGGGAACTATATACAACCTATCCACATACATCGCGGAGGAAATTGTTAGTTGCACGAAGGAAGGGGATAGGATCCTATTCAAAATGTCTTGCTCACCATTGTATTCATAGAGATTGGGGTGCCTGATGCACCGTAGAAAAATTTTGTTGGCTAGATTTTCTACATAGCACAAAACCTAGGCAATCATGAAATAAATCTCCCTCATTTACCCAAAGGAGGCTCCCGTGTCGATTTGTCAATTTAAGTATGCTAATATCTAAATGGGGTTTTACTTTAACTACTCGCCATGAACCATAACCGAACAGATTCAGAAGTAAGTAAGAAACTATTTAAATAAAGGAAAAGTTATAGAAGAAGGTAATTACATAAACATATAGAAGAAATGGGGAAGATGTGCATCCCAATCAGTAGATGGTAGAGCTGATTGCATGCACATAGAAGAATCCAATAGATATAAACACATAATTCTAAAACAAAGGCAGCTCTAGATCCAGATCTAAAATAACACAAAGTTTATTAAGATATCTAAGATTAAAAATAAGAAACACAGTACAGTGTAACACAAAGTTATCCGGAAACCTGCTCCTTTGTATTCCTTTGCTCCAAGTGGCTCTTAGGGGTTCAACACAAAGTCTAGAACACAAGATTGCTACTTACAAATTTTGATCATTAACCCGAAGGTTCTTCCTCTACTTATAGAATGTAGAGGGGCAATTACAAGTCGAAGCTTTTAGTTGAACTGGCACATGTGGAAGTCGGAAAAGAAACAACTGGCAATCTCCCTCCTGGAATTCCTCTTTGCATGACATGTATGATTTGCAACTAAAAATAGAACCTTCTATTTTGCACACCTGCCACCTATCTCCAAGTAGTTGACTTCTTCAAGTAATGGATTTTAAACCAATCACTTTAAGTTGTATAATTTAATTGAGTGCTCAATTACTTTGTCGAAGGAAAGAAGAAGAAGAGAAAGTCATGCGGTCTTGTCCTTTTCATGTTTGCACGCAGGTGATTCAAAATTGATCCTGGAGCAAATGGATCTAGAAGTGGTGGATATGGAAGCAACTAGATCTAGAAACAAGCTGGAATTGACTAGATCTGGAAACAACAAGCTAGAATTAGAAACAACTAGATTTTGCCTTCGCCTTGTCTTCTTTTATCCTTGAAGCTTTTGCAGCTTCTTCTCCAGCATACATGCATCAATGCAATGTTTACCGTAGATAACTCATCATCATTATTTTTAATTACATATGAGCTATTAAATTTTTGAAAGCACTCCAAATGAATGAAAATTCAATGAAGGCTTCAACTGGAATATGGGAGCATTTGCACAAGATCTTGGAAGGAATTTTCCACGCACTAACTTCTTCACGGGTCAGTATTCAAACAAGAGGATGAAGCCTTTGTCTTTGGAAGCTTTTGAACTATGAGATCCGGATCTAGATCTACATATGGATTTACATCCGCATCTCATCCGGATATGGATCTACACCTACATAACAAACTCGACAACCGGGTTGTGGATGGAAAATCTGCAGCTCGAATGATTCCACTTGCTTTTAATCTGCATGCATGAGTCAAGTTTTTCACACACATGAGTGAAGTCTTTCCTGCTCTGGATCTGTCTATCAATTCAACAAGAGGTTCCGAGCCTAGATCTATGTCTCTAATATCTGTAAATTTAGAAGTGATGCACGACTCCGTTGTGCTTTCTTTTTCATCTTTTTTGCCATAGCTTTGTCTATCTTTGTTTGAACAATTCTTTTTCTTCTTATTTGACTGGAATTCTTCAAAACTAGTGCAAATCTAGATAATCCTTCAGATTCAGAGGAAATATTCAATGTATTGGACATTGATATAAGTTTCTTTTCTTTATAAAAGAACTTATATCTAACTCCTGCAATTAATTCAGACAAAGATGGCAACCGGAGTATGCACAATGAATTTTAATCACAAAAATCTGCATAATTCAAGCCTGCTGCCCCAAAATTTGACGTTTTATTTGCATGCAAAGCAAGCATGAATTTTACCAACATCACCTGAGCACCTGTATCACTTCTACAAATAATTATGCAGACACAAATCATCCTTCTTCAAAGCATGCGCCAAAACTAGAAGCTTTTAACATCAAATCCACCTTTGTCTAAGCAAAAATCCTCTTCAAATGGGGCGCACTTTTCCTCCGGGCTGCAATTATTTACCTTTGAATTAAATAATTCATCCTTATGGCAGCCCATGCTTATATAACCCTCATAATTCTATAATTAATAATTGCCCTTCCTATTCCTGACAATTAATTAATTAAAAATCACGCTCTTCTTTTTAATGGTGTGCTAAAATTGCATGATTAAGGATAGCCATCCATTAAATTAAATTTAATCAATTTAATCATCCACTCTTCACTTCACTTAAGCTCCATAGTGTGCTTTGACCATACCCACTAAAAAGAGAATTTAATTTAATCAATTAATACTTTAAAAAGTAATATTTACTTCTCAAAAGGGGCTGCATTAAATAAATTAAATTTCTTTAATTTTGGAATTCTATTCTTAAATTCCTTTTGTCCACTTCCCTTTGTTTACTTTTCCACAAGCCTAGGTGCTAAAATTGGGTGAATAAATATTAAAAATATTTATTTAATGCATTATTATTCACCCAAGGTGGGTCGCACTTTTAGCATAATAGAATTCTATTTTTAAAAACACATGGCAATAAGAATTTTTACCCCCGAAGACAGCCCCGGAAATCCCATGATCCACTTAAGTGATTTGACTTTGACAATGGTATTATTCACCCCGCATGGTGGGCAATAAAATCTTGTGATTTCACTTAAGTCAATTTTCTTTTATTTCACCATGGGAATTTTTACCCTACAAGGCAGGCAATAAATTCCCACCTGCCTGCTGCCTCTAATTTTCCCACTGCAACTTAAGTGACTTTTTCTATCATGGGAAAAAGTACCCCAAAAGCGCATAAAAAATCCCACCTTGCCTGCTACTTCTATTTTTCCCATGATCCACTTAAATCCTTTGTTTTCCAAAAATGTGCCCAACACCGCAGGGGATTTTTAGTGCACGACTTTGCCTTTTCCCAATGAACCGGACCTCCGATGGTGACTTCCTCCGGGCATAACGTGCATATATGTTCTCCAACTACTCCATGCCAAGAATCGGGATAACTTGGCAAAGGAATTGATCTAGAGAAATTTCACAGAAAATGAAACAGGAAAACACAAAAACACAAAAAATTGCCAAAAATCAAAAATAAAGCCCAAAACTTATTTTTAGTTAAAATTCTTCCGTATATAGGAATAATGACATGTTTGATCACAACAGGGTTAAAACAGAGCAAAAATTACCTCAAATGGGGCTCAAAATAATTAAATACAAATTTCCCGCAAAACAAATCCCGACAACATAATATAACGATTTTGGGCATCCGGGTATTTGGCAAAAAGGCTAATATGGCTCTTTGGGAAAATCTTGACGCAATACAAGAACTTTCAGAAATAAAAACACAAAATGACCCATTATTTTAAAGTATGAAATTTTTTCTGGATAGGGTAGTTCTGATTTCAAGATGAAATGGGGACACCAAATTTGTATGGGAGTACCCCGTCCGAGGATCCCTTACCCATAAGGAGGTTTGAAAAATATTCCTATGATACAATAACAGCACCCCACAAGGCATAGTTGGAAAAATGGTACACGCGCCTAAGGAATGCATTCGGGGTAGAGTGGAGGATCCCTGAACAACTCCCAATAGCCACTAAAGGAGAAGCTTAATTCGCAGTCTACCAACACTACTACTGTGGTAGGTTCAAGATGATAAACTAATTATGGAGCCCTTGGTACAAGCTCCCCTTCACATTTACTACCCAATACTTCCAAGTGGAGTGAACAGGTTTAAAGAGTCAAAGAAGCTAAGATTGGAATTGGGTAGTCTAGACTAGGGACATAAGGAGATGAGAAAGAAGTTGAATTACCCTAGTGGTAAGCATGCTTACATGGAAAATTATGTATCACACAAGATTCAAATGGCAAGTCCAATTACTCTCCCCATCACTATAGGATCAACGATGCCCGTGTACTTGCGCATAAGGCTGAAGTTCGAGAAGGGTGTGTATCTAAAGAATGAAGTCTCCATACCTAAAGACCCCTTGGGCAATAAGAAGCAAACATCCAAGAAAATAGGGAGAGGATAAGAATAAGCACCAATTGTGAAAACTTCTTAGATAGTGAGCATGCCATCCATGAGTGTTAAACCTAGCACTTACATATAGAGAAATAAGTCTCCTGGTGAAGGAGAAGGTGCCAAAAGTAGAGGCGCCTAAGAAACCCATCTCCAAGGAATAATTACCTAAGGAAGAAGATAAGGCTGAGTCTCCTGATCAGGAACCACCTCTCAGGAAAAAGCAGAGGGTTGATGAAGAAGCTGATTCAGAGGCAACCGACAACCTGGAGAAATACATGGGCGGAAGAGGGGATGAAAGCAAAGAAGATGGCGGAAAGGAAGAAGAAACATAGAAATACCGAGAGCTACATGTGTTTAGCATCTATGACTCAGAAGAGGAGAGTGGGGGTGAGAAGCAAGAGTTTTTATTCACACGATGCAAGGGCACACAAGATGAGGAAGACATTGAGGAAACAAAGGGAAATGAGGAGGATGCTAGGGAGAAGCAAAGAGCTATAAGTTTTACAAAGGAGCATATCATGGAGGTGGCAAAGAGAGAAGCACAAATAATGCTCGAGGTCTTGGTAGACCAAGAGTTGGAGCGCAACATGGACATAGTGCTGAAGGAGGGGAAGGAAGAGAACATTAAAAAGAACATGACAGCCTGGGAGGCCCCGCTCTGACATTAAGCTTCCCCAAAGGCACATGCTTGGGTAGAAGAACTCGATACGAGAGCAGGGCAAGTAATGGGCTATGTGGATGACACAAAGAAGGTGTTATGCACATGATTCCAAAGCACCATACCCACAGAGAGGCTCCTAGCCATGGGGTCTTTTGAGAAGGATGATGCATACCCCAGAACCAAGAAGATGCTCTCTTGGGCATTCGAGTCCCACGTTGATGAGCCAAACTTTGAAGTCTACCAAGGAGCACTCATCACATTGCCAGAATCTAAGGGGGTCAATCCCTTAGTGAATGCTCAGGAGCTCTCGGATGAGCAAGTCTGAAATGCAATGAACAAAGTCATGGTCGAGATCAAGGCTAGATTTTTCACGCGCAACAACATGATCAGAGTACTAGAGGAGAAGTTAGGAGAGAAAGAAGAAGAACTAGTAGAGAAGGCCAAGAGCTTAAAACAGAAGAACTGATTAGCGCACAGTTAAGGTGTGAGTTAAAGGAAGAGAAAGTAAAGGTGCAGGAAGTATACAAGAAAATGGAGTCTATCAAAGGTGCCATCCTCCTGAAGCACCTAGACTTAGCGCCACCCACAAAAAGTACTCATCCCTCCTAGAGTGTATGGAATACCTAACGCACATCCTCACTATGGAGAGATGACCCTTGGCCCTAGAGTCTGCTAAAGAAGTGGCCATGCACTTGAAAGAGGAGGACCAATTGAAGGTGGTAGCACTCAACAGAGAAGACAACCAAGTACTCACAGAGGTTAAGGTCATTACCTAGTCTGCAGAAGCCACATATGATACATGTGTAGACAGAGATAAGGTGGCAAGCTCCTTGGTCACCACGCTTGAAGTAGAGCTAAAATAGTTCCAAGAAAAGAACAAGGGAATAGGGCGAAAGAGACAGGGTCCTAGCCGAAGTAGAGAAGAAATCAAAGGTAATTGAGGCTTTAAGGAGCTCAATTAAGGCCCAAATAAAGGAATTATACCCCCATATCACTAGAAGGATGGATAAATTTGAGGACCCAAGAAAAGAGATGGAGCATATTGTGGACATTTTAGGCACCCAAGAAGTTGGCCTGAGTTTTGATGAAGTGAGCACCCTAGTGGGAGACCTCTACCAGAAGGCACAGGGCGAGGTCGAGTTATGGAGTAAGATAGAGGTAGACCTCTGGAAATGTTTTCTTTGCTTTTGAGTTGATACTCCCCCAATTCTTCATTCTTTTTCCTGATTCTTTCATTCCTTATTCTTTTTGTAAAGTGTAAGATGATTCATTGGTTCCCTAGACAGCATGCATCTTGGTCAAGTGAAATGTTTCCGAGGATAGAGAACATGCGTAGTGTGGGGTGATGTTGGACCCCTATAATCTTAACCAAGTATGAAGGCGCGCAAGCACACAGGGTCCCAGTTATGAAAAGGCACGCAAGGAAAAAGCGCGTGAGAGAAAGGCTTAGGGAAGCACATAGCACACATGACACATGAAAGGAGGCTCGAGACTTAGTCAATTTGAGCACCCAAGGAAGAACATGTGAAAAGCGTGATTGGTTACGCGTGGATAAGATGCCAACCTGGTGATAGGCTGGCCCAAGAAAGAGCATGCCCTGGATGGAATCTTCTAGAAGAACATCATGAGATAAAGTGGAAAGCTTGAGCTGAAGAAGCATGCTTGCATGGACCACATTTGACACTTGGCACCAGATCTGAGGATCTTTGGAAGGTGAATTGGTAATGTAGGATAATTATAAGCATAAGTGCCTATGGATTGAAAAGAGAGAGAGAGAGAGAGAGAGAGAGAGAGAGAGAGAAGTATAAGATATAGTGGGTTAGAGAGTGAGCGGAGCTTTACTGGTGTACTTGTGAGTGGATATTTGTATTCAAGAAAGAATGCACTAAGCATGGAGTTGTAATTTTTCTTTTTCTATTAGCTTAGTTACATACATCTAGAGATATGCATGACTGTGGTCTACTCTCTGTGACACTCTATAATGAATCAATGAATATAATGAGGTTACCTGTTACAAATAGACATGGATATCAATGGTTTTAATGCACATTTCTCTCATATAAGTTCCCTTTCCTTTCATGATATGGATGAATGCTTGTATAATTCTTTCTGTTATAATATATGTCCTATAACTGTTAAAGCACTTGGTTCAAGCGACGCAAGGATCTGTGAGGCTGTTCCGATCCCTATGGTTCTTGTTTTTCGTAAACTTCCCTCTTAAGAACTCTTACACTAATCATGATTATGCTTCCCATTAAACTCACATAAAAGAGAGACACGGTACCCTCGCATGCCTCGGGTGAGCACTCATCTTCTCGTTGGGTGATAGGTCGCACGTATGGGGTTCCCTCCTTTTTGATTGGAGTAAAAATGACTACATGAAGTTCCACAAGTATTCATACACCTAAATTGATACTGGTGGCATGTTCCAAATCACAAGTCATTTTATTTCAATTCATTTTCTCTCAATCACTAATATACTAATTCTTATTGTGTTTTTTAATTGAGGTGTGCACTCAATTAGGAACTAGTTTTACATAGATTCTCAGCATCTCTACTCATACTTCGGAGTAATCAAATCACGGGTTGACAATTATGAGTAAGAAAACAACCAACTTTTTATTATTATTAAAGTCTTATTGTATTTTGAATCACTTTAGTTGAAAATATTGTTATCATCTATTATGGTTCGAATAAAATGCAAGGGTTGTTGGTTTTAGGTTTATTTATATGCCTATTAATGATTTCTTTCAAAATAAAAATAAAAAGTAAAAAGAGTCTTTGTATTGAGTTATAGGTTCATCATTTTTTTATATTGTCAAAGGTCTAAAGTCCTATGTTGTCATTTTATTTAGTTTAGGTTAATTATTATTTAAAAATAATATTGCTCTCCATTGTCTCTTATAAAAAATTTAAAAAATTGTGGGCACAAGTAGTATTATGTTGTTTCCCATGATAAGTCGAAGTCTAAATTATCAATATATCATGTTTATGTTTTTCAATGCTAAAGAAACCTTATCAAGTTTGTGTAGTTCATAATTATATTTTATTTTGCATCATCAATGTGCTTCACAAATTTGAGACATTGAAGTTTCCTTTTCAAATATAATTTTTCAATTTGTGTTATCATAAAAATTTCAATTTTTTAAAAAAATGCCTCATGAGACACATTTTCGGTGTAACCTAACATCCTAAAAATACACAATTTAAAATTTTGCGGAAAATAATAAACAATGAGGAAATCATTGAGCTTTAAAAGCATCATTTGTATAGTTAGCAGCGTAAAGTAGAGGATGAAGGCAACAGAGAAGGAGATCGATCAATGACCTCTCATCATCACTAGTGACGAGGCCTTAAAATTACATTAGTGGCACCACATTTACACCAAAATGAATAAATCCAAGATCGATACCTAGGTGGTAGTGGTAACCATCCCATATTATTCGAGATCAATTTGGCTATGACCACCACAGCAGTGGTTGTAAATGTGACAAGGACATAGTCCTTATATTTCCATTTTCATTTTTAGTTACGTGGTGTGTGTGTGATGAAAAACAACATAGAATTCCTATTTGTAATTCCAGTATTTTCTCTTAGATATGTTGTGATATGACGTGAAAGGTGTCAATCTGGAAAAATAGTTGTATATGAGGGTAGTTGACTAAGGTGATCCTATGACTTGTAGAGATCCTTTGACTATCATACTTCATTAGAAGATGATGATAATAATGGTATAGCTTAAATACCAAATGATAGAATAGAATAAGATTGCGATGACCAAAGAGGGACGGAAGCCTCACAAATATTATTGATCATGAAATTAGATTACATTACAATGCAAGAGCTATAATATTTATAGATATTAGACAGACCTCACATGGATAGACATGGCACCCTAGCAGACACCAACTACAAGATGATAAGACTCATCTCACATGCACATGTAATTACTACTAATACCAATATTGAATGTTATCCAACATAACAATATTGAATGCAAGTCACTAGACTAGAGTGCACATGTTGCACATTATTAAATAAAAGACAATGCAATAAAATGTAATAAATATGCCTATGCTAAATTATGCTAACATTCCCCCCTTAATTTTGCATAGTTTCCAATGAATTGGAGAGGAACTCTCTGAACAAAGTGTGAATTTGTCATGTGCAAGTGACTTAGTAAAAACATCTTCCTTTTGTTCAGCTTGTAGGAAAGAAATGGAGTTGTATGTTGTGCTTCAAGACATGCTCACGAATGAAATGAACTTGTACTTCAATATGCTTGGTTCTCTCATGAAATACTGGATTGCGAACAAGCTTTAGAACTCCTTCATTATCAACATATACTTTGGAGTAGATTTCTATAGTGGTAGACCAATTCCTTCCAAGATTCGACGTAGCCATATTGCTTCACAAATAGCGTTACACTGCAGCTTGATACTCTACTTCTGTAGAAGAGCAAAAAACAAAGTTTTGTTTCTTGCTTCCCCATGATATCGGTCCAAATCCCATAAAGAAGACGAAGCCTAATGTTGACTTCCTATCATCCATGTTTCCTGCATGATCTGAATCTGAATATCCTATCAAGAAGAAGTTGTCGTTCTTCTTATACTCTAGACCAAGGTCAACTGTACCCTTTAGATATCTCAGTATTCTCTTTGCTACTTTCCAATGACATATTTTTGGTTCTTGCATGAAGTGTGATAAATAGCTGACTGCAAAGCTGATATCTGGTCTAGTATATGTCAGGTAAATGAGACTCCCGATCAACTGCCGATAGAGAGTTGCATTCACCGATGGTGATGGATTAGAATGAGATAATTGAAGTCTCGCTTCCATAGGTGTAGCAATAGGAGTGCAGTCCATCATCCTGAATTTCTCGAGCGTTGTCTTGGTGTATTTCAACTGTGACACAAATATATGATTCTCTTTTTGCCATACTTCCAACCCAAGACAATAGTGCATGAGCCCGAGATCTGTCATGTCGAATGATCGATTAAAATCCTTCTTTGTTGCATCGATCATCTTCACAGAACTTCCTGTAATGACTAGATCGTCGACATAAACAACCACAATGACAATCTCCCCCCCTTGCTTTTTGAGGTAGAGATTGGGGTCATAAGGATTCCTTTCGAATCCATGACTTATGAGATGCTCATCAATTTTGATGTACCATGCCCGGGTGCTGTTTTAGGCCATATAGAGATTTTATGAGTCTGCATACCATCATCTCTTTTCCTGGTATTACATAACCCTCTGGCTGAGTCATATAGACTTCTTCTTGCAAATCTCCATTAAGAAAGGCACTTTTCACATCCATTTGGTGGACTTTCCAACCAAATTGTGCAACTAGAGCAAAGATCATCCTGATTGTCTTGATCTTGGGCCGTGGGAAAATGTCTCCTCATAATCAATGCCTTCTTGTTGTGCATACCCCTTTGCTACAAGCCTTGCTTTATACTTGTCAATAGTCCCATCTGATTTGTACTTAGTCTTGAATATCCATCTACATCTAATGGGTTTCTTCCCTGGTGGAAGGTCGACAAGTTGCCATGTGTTGTTCTTCATCACTGACTGATACTCTGAATCCATGGCATCTTTCCAAGATTTTGATTGTAGGGCTTCTTGAACTGTAGATGGCTCAACTGTTTCAACAACTCTACTCATTAGGGCATAATTGACCTCTTCACGAGCTTGACTGCGAGTTCTAGGTCCAGGATTGGATGATGTGCTAGGTGCTTCATCCAAATTTGCATCTCTTATTAATTGAGTATACCATTTAGGTAACTTCTTAGCTGTTCCATTGGCTTGTGGTGGATCCAATTTTTCACCATCATCCAATTCATCACTATCATCTTCAGTGGGAACATCAAATTTTGTCTTCACAAGAGGTGTATTCTACATGTTTGTTGAGTCGTTGAGTGGAGCATCTACTTGTTTCTTCTCAAAGAACTCAACATCCCTACTTGTGTATACTTTCTTTGCTTTCGGATCCCATAATCTGTACCCAAGTGCTTCTTCATTGTATCCAATGAATATCAGTTTCTCAGCTTTCATATCCAACTTGTTCTTGTTCTTCTTGGGTATGTGCATGCTAGCTTTACACCCAAATACTCTTAGGTGTGCAATTGATGGTTTCTGATTTGACCATGCTTCTTGAGGTGTCACTCCTTCAAGAGCTACTATGGGCACTCTATTCAAAAATAGACTGCAGTTCTTGTAGCTTCTACCCAAAATGTCTTTGTTAAACTTGAGTTGTCAATCATACATCGCACCATTTCCATGATAGTACGATTCCTTCTCTCAACTATACCATTCTTTGTGGTGTGTGAGTAGGAGGCATTTGTCTACGAATCCCATGAGCTTCCAGCTAAGTCTCGAACTCATTGCTTATGAATTCCCCCTCGATCCGAGTGGAGAGTTTTGATCTTACGCGACCAACTTCATTCTCAACAAGTGCTTTAACTTCAAAATGTCTCAAAGGCTTGACTCTTGTTTCTTAGACAATATATCCACATCTTTCTTGAGTAGTCATCAACACAAAGCATGAAGTATTGACATCTAGAATGACTTGGTTGCATGGGCCCGCAAAGATCGGTGTGCACCAAATCAAGCTTTCCCTTAGCTCTATATGTGTTCTTCTGGAAGGGTACTCTGTGTTGCTTTCAACTAGGCAATTGTGACACTTGTCAGTGTTGTGCTTGAGTGTAGGCAATCCTTTCACCATGTTTCCCTTTTGAAGTGTTTGGAGATAGCCAAAACTGATGTGACCATATCTACGATGCCATAGTTATGTAGATTGCGTGTCTTTGGCCACTAGAGCTTGATCATCCTTGTGGACAAAATCAAGTTGGAACATGCATCCCACATTGGAGGCTCTTCTTTCAATCTTGGAACCTCTTGACTTGTCTCTTATCAAGCACACTTTTTCTCCATTATTACTTCAAAAATCCAACTTCAAGTTGTGATCAAGGAGTTGACTAACTGATAGCAAATTCTTGGTCAACCCAGTTACATACAATACATTTGTGATTTTGCAATCATGCTTTCTAAGAGGTAGTGAAATGTTTCCAATCCCCTTGACACTGTATGATGATTCATCACCTAATGACACATGGTTCTTATTAGGTGAGTCACGCGTTGTGTAGAACCAATCCTTACGTCCGAGTCATGTGTCGAGTTGCACTGAGTCAACATACCGATATCTTGTGTGGAATTGTTTTCTTCATCAAATTGAGCAGAATACATGTGGTGTCCTTCATCTGAATCATCCTCATGTTCGGAAATGTACCCTTGTTGTTTGGGTTTTCTTTGCCAATTACCATTTTTCTGCCCTTGATTGTTGTTGTTGTTGGACTTCCCTTTATTTGAATTATTGTTACCCTGTTGGTTATTGGGTTTTGAATTGCTTGATGAACCCTTTTTGTAGGAATTGTACCAACAATATTTGATGTCATGTCCCCCTCTATTGCAAATGGGACACTTCTTGGTGTTGTCTCATTGACTTTGGTTTTGTTGGGACTTCTTGTGATTGGACTGAAATTTTCCCTTTCCTTTATGATTGGAAGATAGTGCTTGCTCATCTTCCTGATCTTTGTTGTTCATTGTCTCTTCTTGTTGGAGTAGATTGACCAACTTCTCAAAGGTGACTATGTGTTCACTCATATTGATAGTTGTCACAAAGATTCTGTAGGAAGGAGGAAGTGCTCGCAACACAATTGGTACGAGGTCTTCATCACTTATCTCTTTTCCCAATGCCAATAGAGATGCCCTCAAAGTAACAACTCGTCTCAAAAAACTTCAACCTTCTCATTGTGCTTGAACTTGAGAGTATGCAGTTGTGATAGTAGGTTGAGGATGGTATTCTTGTTCTTTGCCTCATAGATCGTTTCTCAACTTATCCCATGCATCCTTGGCCGATGTGGCATCTCTAATGTGGGGTTGTACATCGTCTGTTACGCTAAACAAGATGATCAACTTGGCCTTTTGATTTGCCCTGTCAAATTGAACTTGTTGTCTTCCATCATCAAGTGATCTTGTTGTTTGTCCATCTACAACTGTCCATAGGTCTTCAAACTCAAGTAACGTTTTGATCTTCGGTTTCCATGTAGCATAGTTGTCTCCTCTAAGCAATTGTAAATCTGGCAAGAAGAACTTTGGTGCTTGTGCACCCATTTCTGCAATCTGAATTTTTGAAACTCTGAATTTCTGACAAAGGGTAAGGCTCTTATCACTCCAGGTTTATGGTCTCCCTCTCAATATACCGTCAGGCCGATATACCAAACCTTTCTATATACGCTCCCTTCCGATATACCCATTGGTACGTGGAAGAAGATCACCCTTTCAATATACCCGTTAGTACGGAAAGAGGTGTTAACACATGTGAAAGAATTTAGTATGTGGTACTTAGACAGTACGGAGAGGGGTTTGTGCAAGCACAAACGGATGGGAGGGCTCAAATGTGTGTGTATTGTGTCCTTATTACTCCCCATCGATTTTATAGGGTCGATGCCCAGATGACGTTTAGGTAGCTATGTTAGGCATTAAGTGCAGTAGTAGTCGCGACGGCATCACCCGTAAGCGCTTCCCAGAGGCACCGTATATACCGAACGTTGCTATGAGATCAAAGATCTCGTGTGATAGAACCAAACATAAAATAAAAAATTTGTACATTTTTTTTTCACTTTATGCACTAAGATTAGTAAAATTGATCCAAAAGTACATCGAAATGAAGTTTTGTGTCCCCCTCTTTACTGAAAAAGGGTTTAGAATCACAAAATACACAATTTAGGCCAAAATATTTTTACCCCCAATAGGTGTTTTTTCACTAAATTTAGTGGTGGCTCTAAATGTGTTTGGTGAGCTTCTAAATTTGGAAATCTTCCAAAATTTATTAATTTCTCCAAATTTTTCAAAAAAAAATTAAGAAAAATATGGAGAGAGTGGGAATTGAACCGCTGACCTGTTTGTTCCCAAGATCCAAACAAACAATCTAAATATTGTTTTCACCTTTTCTCACAAACCGTGATCTGGGTTTTTCTAAAATTTTGACAGTAGTATCATACAATATTTTTCTTGAAACCCACAAAATTTCAAAAGAATCAGAATCTTAGTTTTTGAGATCTTACCAATTTACCAGCTAGATCTGATTTTTTTTCAGAAAAAAATGATCCAACTTGTACAGACTTTTTGTCACATGTAGAGGCCGAATCTGAAGATGATGTAAACTGAAAAGTTGTGCACCTCCTTCTTATCTTTCTAGAAAAAAAAATGGCACATCAATCTGACATTGTATGAAAAAGTTATGTCCTTTTTTCTAAGAGCTATCTGCTGGAATTTTGTTGACGGGACTGCTTCAACCTTTGCTCCCGAATTCTTCACACCTCCACTTTCAGATCTGATTTTTTTTTAAGATCGATCATCTTTTTTTTCTTTTGATCTGCAATTTTTTCAAGATCTCTCTCCTTTTTTTTTTTTTTTTAAGATCTCTTTTTTTTTTTCACAAATCTTTTTTTTTTTTAGATCTGCAATTTTTTCCAAGATCTTTCTCCTTTTTTTTTTTAAAGATCTCCAAATCTGAAATATTCCGCCAATATGTTAGATCAATTGGCTATGCCAATGACTAATAAAAAAAAATTACCTTCCAAATAAGTGGATAGGTCAAATTTTAGTTGATGGATGCTTGGGAGGAATGGAGGTGTGGGATGCTTGATGGCTCTCCTTTGATGCGAGATCTTCTTCTCCAATGGATCCTCTCTAATAGTGCTCCTCTTCAACCTTGCTTGGATAGAACCTGCTCGATACCAAATGATAATAATGGTATAGCTTAATACCAAATAATAGAATAGAATAATATTATGCAATGACCAAAGAGGGACGGAAGCCTCACAAATATTATTGATCATGAAATCATATTACATTACAATGCAAGAGCCGTAATATTTATAGATATTAGACGATGACCTCATATGGATAAACATGACACCCTAGCAGACACCAACTACGAGATGATAAGACCCATCTCACATGCACATGTAATTACTACTAATACCAATATTGAATGTTATCCAACATAACAATATTGAATGCAAGTCACTAGACTAGAGTGCACATGTTGCACATTATTAAATAAAAGACAATGCAATAAAATGTAATAAATATGCCTATGCTAAATTATGCTAACAGATGATGGTTCAATGACAAGCTCACCGAGGTGAAGCGGGTGATCATGTACAAAGAAGATCTAGAGATCGAGTATGGAGACCTAAAAGTATGCGGTGGAATATGATTTAGTTTTTAGGATCTCCTTACCCCATGTTCACACTAAGGGGAATATTGGAAATTTAGTATTCACATGGTTATTTGTAAGTTACCATACAAGAAATAATTAATATGGTAATATGGTTATTCAGTTAGTTGGTCATATATATTGTTCTAAAAACAATAATTATCAATAAATTATATGTAGGTACTTGTGTGAGAGATTTTAGTGATATATTAGTTGTTTTTTATCATGGCTTGAATCCTAATTTATGAAGAAACATTAGCCTATATATATATATATATATATATATATATATCATGTAATATGTAAAATAATGTGAGATTATTATTTTTATACTTGACTTCTCGAGTTCTTCGCAATGTAAACTACTTTGGAATAGGGAAGCTCGATGATTTTCATTCCTAAAAATTTGATTGGAAAATGACATGGGGCAGGACCGTCATAACTCTACCAAGACTATTTGTATTGTCTTTAACCCTACTATATGATCTTGTACCTACTTGGATTGAAGATCTACAACTTTCTAGAGATATCACTTACCTAGAAATCTTTTTCATTGTCGAGCCTAGTTATAAATTATGTTGCAAATTTATCTCGAAAAATGTTGAATTATATCTCAAACCCTAACCATGGTTGGAATACCCTGCAAAATAAACCTTAGTTTGGTTGTAGGCATCTCTATGCACTACCAATGTTGGCACTACTCGAAGAGGACTCAAATTACATGTCGTTCTCCACCTAACGTGTGTTATCCGGTTGAATGCAACTAGATTTGGTGATTGAGAAATATTTATCAATGTTTTAGTTGAGTTTGGATCTTTTTAATGTTTGGGATGAGGATGTTTGACTATTTGTAGATAAAAAAAACTAAATTCTTCACTGGTAAGAAGATTCATACATGTTTTGGTTGCTTCCCTAATGAGTTTGTGTGAGCTTCTATGATATTTAGGGCTATTGTGGTGCCTTTTGCAAGTGTTAGAAGTGAGTGTATCAATGTAGTGCTATATGATTTCTAGGTTAACAAATGAGGTAGTGTTAACTTACTTATATAGGGTTCCAAAGGTAAATTATTGAAGAAAGGTTGACCCGAGGAGTATAGGACTCATCAAAGAATGTTAAAATGGAATCAAACATGGAGGGTATGTGGGTGTAAATCCATACAAATAAGTTAAGACCAAATATAAATTCCTAACCAAACTATACAGCCTTGACCAAGGATGAGAAACATGAAAATGGAGTTTACATCCTATCGGTTGGGATTTGTCATGAATTTTATGCATTAAAATATCGAATCTATTGACATATTAGTTTTTATGACTAAGAAAGCTACACAAGAGACCTTATGGTGTACTAAGTGGGAATTAAAGGATTATGTTTGTCATAGTAAAAGTACATTGTCAAAACCAGCACTATCAAAGAATAAATTGCCAAACTTGAGTGTCTACATTTTCCCCCTTAAGTATGAAATGAAAATTAAATTCTTAAAAGAAAACATACTTGAGTGTGTAGACACATTTTTCTTCACTCAAAGTTTGTTTTATAGAGTCATATTGTGTTGGTGTTAGCATGCTCCATGATGAAACTATTGGAGCTCAAAATTACACCCACACATGAATTATAAAGATCTAGGGATTTGAGAAAACATGGGACTGCCTCCAAGTTGTGAGACTTTCTCTCAAGAAAACCTCATAGAAGGTTGGTTCCTCTACCTAATCCAAATGTTGAAACTACTCCTACTTTTGAAAATGTAACTATCTAATCCTACTCTATTGATCTAAGTGACTAGGGGAGGAGAGATATGCATAAAATGGGAAATCCTAATCTAACAGAGGTAATAGCACCAAAAAAAGGGGGATGAAACACTCTCCATGAGGGAAAATGAGAAGGAAATGAAGGAGAAGATGGTAGACATATATGCCACAAATCTAGAACTACATTTAACCTTCCTTTTCACACAAAATATAACAATAATGGAGGTAGAACTTTCAAGTGAGAGATATATTCACAACACACCACGATACAAAAAGAGAGGGAAAATGCAAATAAAACGAGCTAGGGCAGAGAATAGCCACAAAATAGATTTAATTGCTTGAAATATGCACAGTCCATTACAATGAAGTGGAAGAAGGAAAGAAACACATAGAATATGGCCAAAATGATGACAGTTTGTAGCTCATATCTTCTCCTACAACCATTTTGTCATGGTACCTTTACAAATTGAGAGGATCCATCCTCACAAATGAGCATTGCTTCGTAATACATAAAAAAATGGGAGAGAGAAAGGGGAGGGAAAAGAGAGGGAAACCCATATTTCAAGATCTAACCACCAACAACATAATTTAATTCTCTTAAAAACATTATGGGTTCTTCTACAAAACCATTCTCCCATGTTACTTTCCTTATAGGAGAAGGAAAGAGTCCATACTTCATTAAATTTGGGTGGTTGAGTTACCTGCAATTGTACATCAAAGGCCCAAATTTTTATCCCCTTTCACCCACCAAATCTCACCAAAATCTGATTTTCTTGTTTCTATATTGAATATCCTATTGATAATTTTCCAACGCAACATATATTATGTGATTTGGACTTCTAGGTCAAAAGATATGGTCATCTCAAGATTTGTAGTATATGAGGCACGCATGGCACATGAAATCTTCTCGATTGGCCACGAAGGTTGTTTGGGTGATTGTTATTTCTATGAGTCACCTTATAATTTACCACTTTGAGTGTCTCCTTTGACTAGTATTTAATCATGATTTTTTTCCATGTGGCACCCTCCAAATGCTTATTGGATTTAGATCTTTGTTGCAGGGGCCACTTGTTAAATGCCATGTGGCACATTTGGTTTGTTGTGGGATAGAGGATCTCGGATGCAAGTGCAATAAGTCTGAATGAGAATTCATTCTCACATGAGCATGTAATGATGCAGGGGAATCCCATGAAGGAATAATGTGGGACTCGGGGTGAAAAATGTAGGTGATCATTGATGTGTCAATGTGAAGAAATCTTGAGGACTCGGGGGTGTGGAATCAATTTTTGAAATGCATGTCATATTGATAGGATTTTACCAAGTTATGAAGACCCAAAATAAAGGAAAGGTTGGTTTTGGGAGTGGGGACATACATTTTATCTCATTTGGTACCTACACCAATGCAAGAAAATCCTACCAACTCAAAAGTAAAACCACGGGGCTCATGGTCCGCTTTTCAACTTACATCCATGCGCAACCTTTTTTTTTGGTGGCATTTTTCAATGTTTCATGGGTTTGACAAAACCTACAAAACACTATACTTTTAAAAATCCATTGAACACTATATAATGTTTCACATCTTTATACTTGGTCGATTTATTGAATCCTTCACAATTAACAAGTCCACATCACTCGATTGGTTTCCATCCGCCTAGGACCTATCTTCTTAGTCATGCAAATTGAAAGAATGTCATTAAAAATGAATTTCCTTAATTCCACCTAAGTCCCTAAATTTCTCATTTCTTTGTTCCACAGTTAGGAGCACCCACAAAATACTAATTTCCTCCACTCTACAGAAACTAAGCTAGTCTTCTATGACTTTTCTAAGCAAAGGTGGATAATTCCATCTTCGATGAGTTATTCAGAATTACGTGGCGTATAATTTTGGGTAACATTTTGGCAAATTTCAAGGGTAATTTTCCTACCAAATTAAAGACAAATAGCATTAAGGATATATTAGGCATGGATTCATCTTAAGACACTTTAAAATTGATCATTACTTGAAAATATTACGCCTAAATCCTCGGGATGCACTACTTAGCACTAACCTACTCGCTTGAAAAGATCATTTTAATCATATAATTTACTTTGATTTGGAAATTAATGATAGCATAAATTGTCTTGAATTTGATCCTCGACCTCATTACCCTAGGAATCTAAGAGTAATTGTTGGATTCTAGTAAGTTGGTCGGAAGTCTTCCATGTTGTTTCTTACAACTCAACTTGTCACTTTCAACTCTTTCTGAAACATACCTTCTTCTAAGTTCCCCATGGATCACTCTAATATGAACTGCAACAACCACAAGGCCCCAAAACTATGTACAAAGGAAAAGCATAAATGTTCCAAGAATAAACATGCAGAGTGTGCACCAACACTTATTTCACAATAAACAAACCTACCTACCCTATTCTAAGAAAAGAAAAAAGGAAGCTAAAAAAACTCGAGACAGTTGGAAGAAATAACTTCCCTTTCTCTAAAAATTGGACCAAGTAATTGATTTTTCAGTGGATATGGTCTTTAATGATAATGGAAAACTATTTAAAAATTGGTTTACCACCCTATTATTCAAAGTATCACCTGAAATAAGAAAAAATACCTATTTTATTTGCTATGTATTTGTATTTAAGAGGAATATCAGGTTGAACTTTGGTGCTTTGATGATCATCCTCATGCTCTTAAGTGAGCATGACCAATGCCAATTATCCTTTTGTCTATAGGCTAGTAAGATATTTTATCGAGCATGGGTTGATCCTTTGAATTTTCCCATTTTCTTTGCATTTAGCTCCATCAATAGAGCTAGTTGAGATACGGTCTCTTTCATGAATACTATTTGTAAGTTGATTTAAATTGTTTTCTACTTCCGTAAAACTCTACTTCATTCATGATGATTTTTGATTCATCGAATGATTCATCATGGTTCTCATCATCCTCAAACACAAGGTTTGGAAGAAAAAATCACCCACAAAATCAGATTCTCCTAAGGATGAAGAGGAATAAAGATCTAAAATTTTACTATTAAAAGAAAACAAAAATCTTCTTATGATCTCCTATTCATTCAAGGCAATCTGAATCTGATTTTTCCTCCTCCATAGCAGCTCTTTATGAGTAGTTGATACATCTAAGGATATTCTTGGCATATCATTGCAATTTTCCAAAGTTTCAGCAATTTCTAAACATGTAGGATAATGGGGGTCACTACGATCAATCAAAACATCTTGCTCACTTGGAAGCTTCACTTCAGCCTTGTTCCCTTTAGTTTCAACCTCATTTTCTTTAGATTGTTTAATTAAAACAACAAGATTTTCTTCAATGAATTAGGTGATATATACATTCATTATCTTAGAATCATTCCATTCTCTAACATATTTTTCATGATTTTCTAGAATATCACTCACCTCAACTTAATTTTTTCGCACTTGGAGAAGGCTGACCAATAGGTTCTTGATGATGAATATTCTTTGCTTCAAACTCGTGGATCCAAACTAATTTAATCTAAATTGAATTAACTCATTATTTTCATAGTAACTACTGTAAAAATTGATATGTAGATGATAATATACATTAAGGCACAAGTAATAAGCATACAATAATATGAAACGATAAGTAAGGGAGAGAGAGAGGGTGACTTATCTAATTTTGTGTAACTTGGTGATGATCTCGGGCTAGTGAATAGCTAGAATAGACTAGAAGCAACATCGTCAAGGCTCACTAGAGGTTCCGAGGCCCATAAATGTGCAGATAGGAGAGCCCACCGGAGGATAGAATCACATGGGTCCTAGTGAATAATATGGATGCTAGTGTTCATCAAATGCTCTTGTTCTATGTTTTTCTATGCAAGAGGAGATTCATTGTTAGTTTCCTTTTTCACTTTGATTTTGATCCAATGTTGTCGATTACACTGTAAGATACAAAACAATTGTATACTGCACATTTGCGAAACCACATCAAATCTAATAAAGAATAAGTAGAATGTGGAGTCGATTGACCACAGTGGTCTTTTGAAGAGTGAATTTAGTATCGATCATTGCACTATATTTCAAAATCCATGTAGTTATGTGTGAAAGTGTGTGTAATGATGCCCTAGGTTTCCCTTGTGCAAGTTACACTATGATATCGGGCTAAATATAGAATGCTCCAAGTATGCAAATGTGTGAGATGGAATAGAATGAAATTCCCCTCCTATGTTGTGTTTATAGAGTGATGCATCCTTTTCCACTTGTATGGATGTGCTATATGCATGCCTTGTAATGCTCTTATGCCCTTGGGTACAAGATTAGGTGATATTAGATAATGCTAGTGTTTAGCCCCTTATTTGAGAGTTATAATTGTGTGTGTGTGTGTGTGTGTGTGTGTGTGTGTGTGTGTGTGTGTGTGTGTGTGTGTGTGTGAGAGAGAGAGAGAGAGAGAGAGAGAGATATCCCATATGGGATAGGAGTGCCTAAGTGCTTTATCCTAAATGGGAACTAGTTTCTAAGGACAAAAGATAAATCAATAAAGTACTGACATGATGTAAGATGTGTAAGGACAATAAAAATATAAGAGACAAAATGAAAAGGCTAGAAATACATTTTCAACCACTAGTTTTCTTTCTTAGGAATCATGTATATATTATTATACTCTAGGACCTAGAAATGTACCCAAGTGCATAGATTTTGTCTAAATTTTTTCCCCACTTTATGTTCTTGAGTGAATACTCAATAGCATAAAGTAGATAGAATATGTGTACCTTACGATTTTGTAAAGAAGAGTGTATCTGATAGCATGTCGAGTGGACAAGTGAAGAGGGAAGAGATTGTAATGCAAAGTGTGGAAACTAGGAAGGGCGGGTAGACCCTAGGGGTGAGGCGTATGTGTAGTTCTTGTTGCTAGAGCCTATGTTTGTTGATGTGAGTTGCTTTCTGTTGTGTATAAGAACTAACCTAAAAAATAAGAGAAATAAAGTATTCAAAGTCTTGTATATGAAAAATTGAATTCACATGTGTATAGTAAGTAAAATTTTAAAAGGAAAGCGTGCACTTGATGTATAAGAGAGTAAAAGATAGAAAATTTTCTTGATTTTCTTGGAGATGATGCTGAATTTTTGCACGAATGGTGGGGGTTTTGGGCGATCCCATGCCAAGAGATTTTTTTCGGGGGATCTCACGTCAAGAAATTTTTTTAGGGGGATCTCATGCCAAGATAAGAGTGTTAGGGAGAGAGGTATGTTTTACTCTCTATCCATGAAACTTCCTAAATAAGTGCCATTGCGAGATGGCATGTCACTATATGTAACTGTTTGCAACTAAATGTAAACATAATTATGAAACTGGTGTCAAGTGACTACTACTATATCATTATGTTGTGAACTATTGGAAACTGTGTTGAACTAATAAATTGATTATTTTTCCCCAAAACATAAGCACCCATAGTTCATGTCTGATATGGGTGCTATGTATAACTTTGGCCATTCTCGTGACTATGTTCTATTGCCAAATCTATATTTTCTACTATGATGTATAAATTTGTGTTTTTGTAAGGGTGAATTTATCATCCAAATGATTCCCCCTCATTTATGGTGCATGTGAACAAATTATGAGAAGGTGGCCCAAACGAGAAGACCAGAGATACTAATATGCATATTTGATAATGGATGCCTGCAAGGGGTAGGGGATGTGTATGGTGGAAACCAAGGAACATGAAAACGAGATGGGCTAGGGACAAGTGTTGGTGCAATAATAACTAACATGAAATATAAATTATGTAACAAGTACCTATGAAGAAAAGATGTATCGTGAAAATTATGTTTCACACATGGGATGTCATAAGACAATTAGGGCTGAACCGGCCATAAGAAAACAATGAGCAGGCATACCATAAGGTATAGCCCAAAAAATAGTAGCAAATAATAACAAGAAAAATGTGACAGATAAACATGGTTTTATTGATCCTACAAGGCAAATGCTACACATGAATCACCGATGCATATGTTACGAGATATAAATAGTACATCTAAGCATGTATTGATGTTGGACCCCAAAATATTAGCTAAGTACAAGAAGGCGCATGGGCACGTGGGACCTAGTTGAAGAAGGGTGTGTAGGTTGAAGGTGTGTAAGGGAAGGGTTTTGGTAGGATTTTGTAGAACACACAATGCACACATGCAAGGGAAAATAGGTTTTGTACTTAGCCACATTCAGCATCCCAGGAAACACATGAGAAAATCATGACCCTTATGGATAAGGTGCCATCCTGATGACTATAGATCAAAAAGGGAATATTTTAGACATGTAATGGAAGTTTCCAAAACACATCATTACAAGGAATGGAGAGCTCGGATATGGAAAGGAATGCTTTCATGGAGGACCACTTCAACACTTGGTGACTAGTCTGTAACTTCTGGAAGGCATGGCGGTGGGTGCTAAGGTTATAAATACAAGCACCCAATAGAAGATAGATTTGAAGACAGTGAAGCTCTGCAGAAATAGATGGAGGATTCTATGGGTTGGGATTAGGAGCATATAGGGATGATGGCACATTTAGGGGGATGGGTCTACAATTTTATTTGTAATGTGGTCAACGTGGTATAGTCCTAATGTATGACTTGGATCTGCGCATTATTATATGATGGTCTAGTATGACGCCTAGGGATTGTAATGTGGTTATTATACTTGTTGATATGAATATAAGGCTCTGTCATGGATCATATATGTGTTTAGGAATATGATACTCACGTATTTCCTTTTGTATGAGCCATTTCCATATATTGTTTGATATTTCTCTTTTAAAGGCAATAAGATCACTCGTTTTAGGATATGGCATGGTTATTTCTACTCATTTCCATTTAATTATGTTATAAGGTGATGCATTCTCATAAACCTCACATAAAGGAGAGACTCGATGCCCATGCATGCCTCAAGTGAGCACTCAGTGCCCGCTAGGTGATAGACCGACATGCATGGGATTAGACTATTAGTCTAAGGGTATAAAATATGAATACATCTTGGTTTCATTGTTGGGACCTATTTTTGAAGTTGTGAGAAATGGCATGCATATTTTTCCCTATGATGTGTGATGACAAAGCGCTTAACCTTAGAAAGTGTTGAAACATGGTTCAAGAGCATGGAGGACATGTTTTCTCAAAGATTCAATCTGGACTCCGATTTCAATGTGTGTCGATGGGTAGAAGAGAACATGTACCATGAGTCAGTATGAGACATTATTTTGTGGCTTCCCAATAGAGCTATATGAATGGCTAAAGATATACACATCTAGATCAAGTTGGTACTATAGATTGTGTGTGTGGACCTAAGATGACTATCAGAGGTCTGCAGGATACAAATCGACTTGGACGTGTGTTATTGATCACCGGTGGAAGAGGGTCTTGGTGAGTTATACTTTAGAATATGTCATTTCATGTATTCTTTCCCATAAGTTGTTGAGTTCAAGCTTATGAGGGAGCCTATGGATCATTTTTTCATTCTATTCCTTTGGCTATGAATATCTTGGTCATTACTTTGAGTTTAAAATCATTTACCATGGTCGACTAAGCTTCTCTAAGTGTTGGGAGAGGAAGATAAGGTGGAGAAAGATGGTGGACATTGTGGCTGAAAATGAAGGGAAGGAGAGATGACTCAATTATAGAGAAGATCTTGAAATGGAGATGACTAAACAACGTGAGGTTTCAAGTGTGATGGATCTATGGAGGCAGATGTTGCAAGAAGGATTTGAGATTCATGCAGAGGATGTGGATCTTGAGCAATTTGTGTTACCCCATATTGGAAAGTGTGGGAGAAAGGCCCCTTCGATTCTTATGAGAGTTCATCGCATGGAGAAAAAAAGATTCATCAGCACACATCTGATCCCACTTGGTGACTAAACACGAGCGCTTGGTTTTCCAGATCAAGGGAGAAGTAGTGTTAACCCATTTGGTATTGGTGGTAGTGACCGATTTGCACCCAAGAGATATAATTTCTTGTTTGGAACATCCAGTGTTATGCAAGACATTCTTGTATTTGGGGGAATATTTGGACAAGGTGCAAGTACTCAAGGATTGGGTATTGCATCTCGGGAGTGGTGCGGACATACAACCGGTAGCGGGACAATATCACAAATCATCGTCGCACGCCGGTGGGATGTTGGGAACACTACGCGTAACCACTTCTAGTCCTTTTCCAAATTCGGGAGGTGGATCTCAGCGGGTCAGGAGGAACAAGACCTAGTTGACCCAAAGGATGGATCGAAGGAGGAGGAAAACACTAGAGGGAAACAAGGATTTGGATCGGGAGGACAAGGACCACAACCACCTCCCCAAGTGTTTTTCAAGATGTATTTGAACTTACAAGACTATAGGGTATTGAAGATGTTGTAGAGCATGTAAACAAGTGTGAGTTACTATGGCGCATGAAGGGGATCACTACATCGGAGCAGAAGGAAATTTATTTTACAAAAATGTTGCAAGGGTGCGCACATAGTTGGCATAGGAAGTGTTGGTATCCAAATTTGTTCTCCGTTTCGAGATGAGCAACATCACAGATTTTACATGGAGGTTAGAGATAGATAGATCATGATGTATGTCATTTTGTATCCAGGATGAGATTTAATTGGCCCTTTTTCACTCAAGTTTGTGAAGAGATGGATAACACCTTCAAGAGAATTTGACCTATCCTCACTACTTTAGGCCATTCCTTTCGACTAGGGAGAGAGGACCCATAGTGTAACCTCTGTTTGATGAAGGAGATGGAGATATCCTTCTTTTGAAAAAAATTATGAAGAAAACCTTGGGAAAATATGGTTAATACTCAATAATTTAAACTCTTAAGAGTTGTCACTTCTAAAAGATGGAGATACTTTCAAAACAAGGCTAAGGTTACTGAAGACATTAAGAGATCCTGATTGTTTTGCATATTTTAGTAAATAGATTTTGTTCCTTTGTTGATATACAGGGAAAACAAGGGTAATTCAGGATGGATTCATGGTTTTTGAATAATTTTGGTAGGATATTAAGTAGGATAAATTTGATTATACCAGATCTCTGTGAAATTTCACAACAATGGACAACTTAAAAATAGAATAGTTAAGATATTCCTTTAATTAGAAGGTGTGCTTCAATGGATGCCTAGATCACTACATTTTCACACAATATTTTATAATCTAGCATGAAATCTTGAGTTAAAAGACTCAATTAAACACCAAAATCTCTGATCAATCATGCCTAAGGTACACCCAAAGACTTACAGACAATCTTTATCAACAAATGACAGTGGAATGATTTTAAATTTTTTATCTCATCACAGGATGAAGGATCTTCCTGAAATTAAATTGCAAATTCCACTAAACTATCATAGGGATGAGATCCTGTGTGATTTCAAAAATATTTCAATGTAATATTGCAATAGGAATAAGAAAAACTACTTGCAGAAATTCTCAAACAAAACATACACTAATTGCTCCAAGATTTACACAAATTAATTTCAAAATTTCTTAAATTCATCAGCAGGGGAAAGCTTTCAAAGAAATCTCAATGATCGTCAATGGATATACATCTGTAACCAATTTTACATGATAGAAAATATAACACAAAGGAAATTAACCAGGTATCTCAAACGGGTTTCTCAGAATATGGATTTTCTCAAAATTTTCTTATGAAATTTAGTCCCTGACCCTTTGCAATAGTATTATCATTACATTTATACATTTCACTCACTCAAATTTCCTCCCAAAAGAGAAAAATATTTGAGGGACCTTTTTTTGTTACCATTTTGTTTTAGAAAGCAACGTTTAATAAATTTAGATCTCGAAAGCCGCCAGTGGACCAATTGTGAACTGATCACATCTCTTGGGCCCTCAACTAATGAATAGGATGCCATGTCACAAATTTTTGGGAGTCCTAATAATTATAATTTTTCATGTGAAAAATCCACTTTTAATCATTTTCTAGAGGCTCTGCATAGCTGGTTATGATAGGTAATTCTTTTCACTCTTGAGGCAACACCTTTTCATCTTTTATGCTCAGTAACTTTCATCATTTCATGATTTTCCTTTTCTTTCCTCTCGTAACTCTGTCCCACATTCATCTTCTCTCGTAATTCCATTTTTGCAAGTTCTCGAGCAATTCCAACTTCAAAATATCGATCTTAACAATCCTCGACTCACAAATTAAGTTATGAATCCATTCAATGGCACTTTATAAAGAAAGAAAACAAGAAATTTCATCAAAAATGATGAAAAATAGTGCATATTCACATCTCCATGAGTCTTGGAGAAAAAATGGCAGAAAAACAGACGCAATACATATAAATCATTGATTTTTCCCTTTTCTAGTTTATTTTAGAGTCATCCACGTGTTTTCTTAGTGCAACTATAAAGGATAAATACATAGGTAGGTTTCCAAACAAGTGTGGGCCTTCCATGTGCCTTAGGCCCAAGAAAAACACCTTTTGGCCTTTAAAAAGTCTCAATATAAAAGGAGCTAGCGGAAGCCTCCACATGTCTTCATGGCACTCTTTTGATATGGTGCCCAAAAATAGAGACCCCAAATGAGTGCAGGCTCACCACATGTCTTAGTTAGGTAGATTTGTTGTAAAATTTGAAAGATCAATGGAAGGCGCCATGTGTCTAGGGTCCGAGACAATTTTCCTTGGCCGTTGAAAAGTCCAAGCAAAGGTAGAGTGAGTGAAAGCCTCCAAGTGTCCTCCTAGCACTTCTTCAAAATAAAATTTAGGGGTCGGTCCCCAAATATGTGCGGTCCCTCCACATATCCTAGGCCTTAGAAGATTTCTTTGGAAAGTTTAAGTATAGAGCGGAGCCAGCAGAATCCTCCACATGTCTCCCTGTCATAATTGTTAAGGTGGGACCTTGAGGCTGATCCTTAAATGAGTGCCTACCCCCACATGTCCATAGTCTTCCAAAACTGTACCGACCATATGAAAATTTTTTTTTAAGTCTAGGCAAGGTAGCGGAAACCTCCACGTGTCTCCCCGATGCAACTCCAAGGCCAAACCAAAAGGTGAATCTTCGGATGAGTGCAAGCCCTCCACGTGGAAAATTTTTGGGTTAAAGTGAGCCTTAGAGTCTTTAAAGTGCTCGCCAAGTTTCATCCAACCGAAAAGGCCACGTTCCCACCGATGTTGAGATATGAATTTGGCCGGAAAATACACCCGTTAAACCATAAAATGCAAGGAAATCACCATTTGTGCCTCGAAATGAATATTTCTTCAAGGACAGAGAGTTTGGAAATTACATAAGGCCTAAATATGATCCTATGAGTTGTATCAAATCACATTTCCATAGATATTTTAGACAAAAATGATAGGGAAAAAAACATGATTGTGGAAAATGGAAGGAAAGGAAAAACTTGAGTTTTATGCCCAAGTTACTGATTATTTTACATGGACAGAGGAATGAAAAAAAAAATCTAGAATTTTTAAGTGATCATCGACTAAGGAAGGGACTGATCATGATAACCAAATGGAGGACAGAGTTTTAATGCATCAATACAGGGGAGATAGAGAAGATGACAGAGCCCATAAACTGAAGAACTTTAAAGATGAATAGGGTGAGATCAATTTGAGCACCAACATCAGCTCTAACTTGGGGATGGGAACACCTGCGAGTGTCACAAGAACAAATAGAGCATACCAAGTGCCAAAAATATCCATTGGGCAATGGATTCAAAGAATAAGCTTGTAGAGCAAAAAATAATAACCAACTCCCCCAAGGAAAAACTAGGAAACTAGCAAAACTAGGTCACCAAGGACCAGAATGAACAAAAACACAAAAGCAAAATGAAAACAAATAACTATACACTTTACAATGGAGCACACTGATTCAAAGAAAACAATCAAGGAAAAATTCAATTGCCTACCATTCTGGATATGACCATGCTAAGTTGTTCTGATATGTCTTTAACAACTGGTCATATGATCATCTCTATTTTCCATCCAAGTCGTTATCTGACCACATTTTTTCAGGCTTATCCTTTGTGCCTAGGTCAAGTTTTTTAACATCCTTCAAGGCTGCATCACACATCAAAGTATCAGGAAAATCATCTTGTGCATGATACCTGCATCGATCAATTTCATATTCCTTGAAAGCAACATAGCTCACCGAGTTATCAATATCAACATATGCATGCAATACTTCATAAGAAGCATTTTGGGGTCCTCAATAAGGTGCAACATATTTTTCTCTCCATACATCTTTATAAGGTTTTCTTCAATTGCAATGGTGTTAAAAGACATATCCATCTCGATTACTTCCACCAAAACTTGCAGCCCATTTTCTTGATAACACACATGCCCCATTTGGTAGGGAAATCAACAATAACAACATCAAGTTTCAAGTTCTTGCTTGGATAAGCTGAAAGTTGTACCACCAAACCTTTTACACACCCTACAACTAGCACCTCTCTAGAATCCATTGTAGTACACTTGCCATGAGTTTTTGTCACTTTAATGTTCAATTCATTCATGACTTCTAAAGGCATAACATCACATGATGCTACGGAATCAAACATACAATTGTGCAGCAAAGATGTCTTTAATAGTCGTGTTGTAAAAATGGATCAACATTTAATTGAGACTCAACCAAAGATGTGCCCAATTAAACTTCAGGTGGTTCACTTATCTCCTCCAATGTTGGTGGTTTTTCTAGGTCTGTAATGGTTAAAGGAGGAGTGTTTACATTATTTATATTTCTTCCTAGGTCACTCCTATCTTCCTCCAATCCCAAATACTCAAAAGACCTCTTCTTGTGCTCAAGAATCCTAAGCAGTTCAAAAATTGGAACATAAATCTTGATCTGCTCAATACTTGGGAAATTTCATAGGGAATGTATTTGGGCAAAGCAGCATTTGAAGAATGATTGACAAACTCATCGAGATGACACAATATTTTTCATATTTTGGGCATGGGTGTGAACACCATTTCTACTTGAGACAATAATGCCTTTACAGATGCATCTTTCTTTGGAGTTTCTTTTGGGACATTGGTGAGAACTGGGGTCTTTGGTTTGGCTTGAGGCCTTGCCCCTTTGACAACTTTACTTCTTGTGTTATACTATTTTTCATGGGCAATAACAACATTCATTAACAATTGTCTATCCTCTTCTAATGGGATTCCTCCATCATACTTCTTAATCATTAGAGATCTTAGGTACTCAAAATAATTATTAGGAAGTTCAAATGATTGTACCATATCTATCTCTAAAGCATGAGAAGGAGGAAGAAGAGGTACCCAAAGTGAATGCAATCCCAAAAACTTGCAGTAGTTCTTACACTTATTACTTCATTTGAAGTTACTCCTTATTGTGAGCTTGTATAGAAATCCACCATGCATGCATCATCATCAGTGTTATCATCATCATCAATTTCTTCAACTTTCTGATCTACTTCACATGGCGGGTGGGGCAAGAAATACTTTCACACCAATCAATTTCATTTGTCTCTTCAACAAAAACAACTTTGGCATTTAGAGGATCGGGCACTACTCTATTTTCCATAGCTTGGGGTTGTCTAGCTCCCATGGGTCCTTTACCTCTGTCATCATATCTCTAATCATTTCTAGGATGATTTACAAGTATGTCTTATCCTTATTGCCTATGCTAACCCTAAGAACCTTGTCCAATTCCCTTCTCTTCCCTGGCTAGCTTGTAAGATATTTCTTTGACAACCCCGGCCAAAGTCTTTACAACTTCCTCAAGATTTAGATCCTTACTTGATTGAGGCTTCTCTCGGGTTAATCAATTTAACACCCTCCCTCTTAGGAGGTTTTCCAACTGCTTTAATGTTGTTCTCAATTTATAGAGCCATGGTAAAGTCCTACCTCAAAGTTCCAGGGTTCTTATCCCTCAAATAGTAAGCAACTTTCTTATCAAATGCATCTCGAATACTTTATCGACATGATTCATCACATGGCCTCAAATTAACAGAAGAATTTTCGATGTCTTATTAAATATTGTATTGAAATCATGCACCGATTCATTAGGATTATTTTTTTCAAATTATGATAAAAGAAACCTAGGGTTTGTTTTATCAACATATTGCATTCTAAAAGCATTCTTCATCTCTCGTCCCAAGAATCAATGGAATTATCCGGAAAATATTTATACCAATCCCTTACATCTTCTTCTAGAGTATGGATAAAAAATTTAATGTATACATCCTCAAATTCTATTTCAAATTCCTCCATCATATTGAAAAAGAGCTTCAAGTGTTGATCACCAGTGATTGCATTATTTCCTTGAAACTTAGGAAATATATTTCTTACATCTTGTGGCACGGCATTTGGATAGCCATCCATACCTTTAAAATTGATGGGACCAAAATTATTAACAATAAATGGAGTTTTGGGTGGAGGCCGAGCCATATTATTTTAAGGAGGTGATCTTATAGGAGAAAAAAATGATGAGGAGTGAGGGTTCTGTGTGTTACAGGGATGTAATTCTCAAAATGGATTTTCTCTAAAAACTTTGTTTCTTGAAAGATCCTATTAGCTTTGGAGAATACTTGAGACAGAAGAGATGGAAATATTTCAAATACAAAAGAAGGACCCTCTCCAGTTGGAGAATTCAGATTTACAAAGAGACTACCTGATTCAAAAGCACTTGAGGAAGTATTGCAATCTTCAATCACAGGCTGATCAGTTTCACCAATGGAGATCTCTTTTCTTGATGTTTGATCTCCAACAACCTTCCAAATTCTTCTTCCTTCTAAATTAAACTTTCCCAACTCTTGAAAAAACCTTCTAATAGGGTCCTTGGAGAAGACAGATCTTCTTCCATCCATCTTTGAAGAGATTAATGACAAATACTACTTGATATATGTTAAGACATTGGTATTTATTAAGAATTTAAACAAAGACGGAGTCACCATTAAGGATTTCCACTTTAGTTTGTGCAAATGCACTATGAAATACCTATCAAATGTTTTTCAATACCATATTCATGAAAATCGACAAGATTTTCTCTTCTTCTACCCAAATTTGTCAATGATGATATAAAATTTAGTGCAATAATTGTAGAAGCTTGAAATATTGCACTCGTAACTTACAACTTCAAACAATTACTATAGATTTGAATAGATAATAATGTTTCAACAATGTATTTTCACTTAGATCATGTAAGAAACATTACATTGGTCTATATGTATTATGATGGTATTCTAACTTTGCACACAACTTCATTTCCCGGAAACGATGCCATGAGTATTGGTATCCAAATTTTCTTTCCCTCTCAAGCCGAGCAACATCACATATTTTTCATGGATCTTAGAGAGATAGATAGATCATGATGTATTTTGTTTTGTAGCTAGGGATGAGATCTAAATGACCCTTTTTCACTTAGGTTTGTGGAGAGATGAATAGAACCTTCAAGAGGATTTGACCTATCCTCACTACTTTAGGTCATGCCTTTCGACCAGGGTGAGAGGACCCGTAGTGTAACCTCTATTTGATGAAGGAGATGGAGATATCCTTCTTTTGCACAAATTTTATGAAGAAAACCTTGGGAAAATATGGTCAATACTCCATAATTTAACTCTTAAGAGTTGTCACTTCTAAAAGATGGAGATACTTTCAAAACAAGGCTAAGGTTACTAAAGACATTATGAGATCCTGATTGTTCTGCATATTTTAGTAAATAGATTTTGTTCCTTTGTTGATATACAGGGAAAACATGGGTAATTCAGGATGGATTCATGGTTTTTGAATAATTTTTGTGGGAGATTAAGTAGGATAAAGTTGATTATACCAGATCTCTAAGAAATTTCACAATAATGGAAAACTCAACAACAGAAAACTTCAAAATAGTTAAGACGTTCCTTCAACCAGAAGGTGTGCTTCAATGGAGGACCAAATTAGCATGTTTTCACACAATATTTAATAATCTAGCATGATAGGTTGATTTAAAAGACTCAATTAAACACAAAAATCTCTAATCAATCACGCCTAAGGTACACCCAAAGACTTACAGACAATATTTATCAACAAATGATAGTGGAATGATTTTAAATTTGTTTATCTCATCACAGGATGAAGGCTCTTCCTAAAATGAAATTGCAAATGCCACTAAATTGTCACAGGGATGAGATCCTATGTGATTTCACAAATATTTCAATGTAAGATTGTAATAGGAACAAGAAAAACTACTTACAAACATTTTGAAACAAAGCAGACACTAATTGCTCCAAGATTTACACAAATTAATTTCAAAATTGCTTAAATTCATCAACAGGGGAAAGCTTCCAAAGAAATCTCAGTGCTTGTCAATGGCTATACATCTATAACCAAATTGACATGATAGAAAATCTAACACAAAGTAAATTAACCAGGTATCTCGATGATGTTTCTTAGAATATGACTTTTCTCAAATTTTTCTTATGAAATTTAATCCCCAACCCTTTGCAAGAGTATTCTCATTGCATTTATACATTTCACTCACTCAAATTTTTCCCCAAAAGAGAAGAATATTTGAGGGACCTTTACTTATTACCAATTTGTTTCATAAAGCCACGTTTAACAAATTCATATCTGAAAGCTACTAGGTGGACCAATTATGAACCGATAACATTTCATGGGCCCTCGACTAATGACTAGGATGTCATGCCACAAATTTTTGGTTTCCTTCTAATCATTCCAATTCTATCATGCGAGAAATCCCCTTTTTAATCATTTTTCGTGAGGCTCAACACAACCTGGATATGACAGTAATTCTTTTTGCTCTCGAGGAAACACCTCTTTTATCTTTTCATCTACAACTTTCATCATTTCATCCTTTTCCTTTTTCTTTCCTCTGCAACACTATCCTACATACATCTTCTCTAGTAATTCCCATTTTTACAAATGCCCAAGCAATTCCAACTTCAAAATATCAATCTTAACAATCCTTGGACTCATAAATAAATTTTTGAATCCATTTAATGGCACTTTACAGACATAGATGACATGGAATTTCATCAATTAATGATGAAAAACATTGCATATTCACATCTCCGTGAGTCTTGGAGTAAAAATGGTGGAAAAACATGTAATACACAACAACTGTTGATTATGCCCCTTTTCTACTATATTTTAGAGTTTTCCACGTTCTTTCTTGAGTGCAACTACAAAGGAGAAATACAAAGGCAGTTTTCCAAACAAGCGCGGGCTCCACGCCCCACGGGACCAAGAAAAACCCTTTTGGCCTTTAAAAATCTCATTATAAAAGGAGCCAATAGAAGCCTCCACGTGGCTTCATGGCGCTCTTTGATATGGTGCCCAAAAACAGAGACCCCAAACGAGTGTGGGCTCACCACATGTCTCAGTCAGGTAGAGTTGTTGTAAAATTTGAAAGATCAGCGAAAGGTGCCATGTGTCTAGGGTCCGAGACAGTCTTCCTTGGTCATTTAAAAGTCCAAGCAAAGATAGAGTGAGTAGAAGCCTCCAAGTGTCCTTCTTGCACTTCCTCAAAATAAAATTTAGGGGCCAATCCCCAAATATACATGTCCCTCCATGTGTCCTAGGCCTTAGAAGATTTCTTTGGAAAGTTTAAGTATAAATCAGAGCCGGTGGAAGCCTCCATATGTCTCCTTGTCACAATTGTTAAGGTGGGACCCTGAGGCTGATCCTCAAATGAGCGTCTACCCCCATGTGTCCATGGTCTTCCAAAACTATACCGGCCACATGAAAAATTTGTTAAGTCTGGGAAAGGTAGCAGAAACCTCCACCTGTCTCCCCAATGTAACTCCAAGGCCAAACCAAAAGGTGAATCTTTAGATGAGCATCGGCCCTCCACGTGGACAAGTTTTGGGTTAAAGTGAGCCTTAGATTCTTTAAAGTTCCCCTCTAAGCCACATCTAACCAAAAAAGCCATGTTCCCACCGATGCTGAGATATGAATTTGACCCGGAAAATACACCCATCAAACCATAAAATACAAAGAAATCACCATTTGTGCCCAAAAATGAATCCTTCTTTAAGGACAAAGAGTTTGGAAATGACATAAGGCCTAAATATGATCCTTTGAGCCGTATCCAATCTTGTTTCCATAGATATTTGGGACAAAAATGATAGGGATAACAAAACATGACTATGGAAAATGGAAGGAAAGGAAAAACTCAAGTTTTATGCCCAAGTTATAGATTCTTTTACATGGACATAGAAACGAAAAAAAAATCTAGAATTTTTAAGTGATCCTCAACCAAGGAAGGGACTGATCATGGCAACCAAATGGAGGATAGAGTTTTTATGCATCAATATGGGGAGATAGATAAGACAAAAGATCCCGCAAACTAAAATGATTTAAGGATAAATGGGGCGAGATCAATTTGAGCACCAACAAAGTATGTCCCCCATATGATGGTGGTAGACTACGCTTGCATTGAAGAACACCTTCTTAGTAGAGGTCCATATCCCAGCTTTTGAGCATAAGATCATCAACACTCTTAAGGAGATCCAATAGGGAATGATAGAGAGTGTGAGGGAGTATGACATGTGTTTCAAGACTCTCTTGTCAAAATTATCTTATGACATTCATCCTTCTTAACATGCTCAATGGTTTTATGAGGATTTATAACACCATTTAGAAAGTCTCATTGCACAAGACTTTCATAGACCCACACAAAGCATTGGAAGCTTCCCTACGCGCCAAAGTTGTTGAGAGCATCGACACTTGTGT
Source organism: Taxus wallichiana var. yunnanensis (assembly GCA_018340775.1). NCBI lineage: Eukaryota > Viridiplantae > Streptophyta > Pinopsida > Cupressales > Taxaceae > Taxus > Taxus wallichiana. Next base: position 297,307,090 of record CM031243.1, on the reverse strand, counting down.
TATCCCTTTCTTGGAGGCTCAAATTGCTATAATGGCCAAGTAGTTGGAGAAGTTTTCTACAAACTCAAGCATGAGGTTGGTAGTGTGCTTTGGAGTACAAACTATGAAGTGGAGGGGCATACAAAGGATAGTTTCCCTTGGAAGTCAGTGCACACTATGGTGGTAGACTGTGAGATCTTCCATGGGGATCATGATGCAAGTAGGTTCCCATACTCCCACGTGTAATCTGCAAGAATATCTCTTTTACCGTAATATTTGTACCCTTATGACCCATTACATCAAATATTGTAGACTGATTAATCAAACTAGCCTTGCAAGCGCTTCAAAAGATGATGACCGTCGTATGAAGGAAGCGCAAATGGAGGAACATGTGGAAGGGGTTTTTGCAAAAGTATTTCGTGGTCACAGCTTACCATGGTAGAGGATGAAGTGAGTTCTGTGAGGAACTTGTAATATTTGTGGATCGACAGAGCATTACAAACATGAGTGTCCTGATCTATTACAATGCTCATGGTACAGAAAGAAACACAAGTACAAAGAGTGTCTAGAAATTTATAAGAAAATGAACCAAAGAAGATTGGAAGGACAAAGGAATTGGGATGGAGAGAATTAAAATGTTGATTCACAAAGTGGATGCCATGAGTGGCACGTGAGTCAGGACTAGAACATGTATTGGTGACAACATAAGAAGAGGCCACATGTTCCAAGGAGATTCCAAGGCAAAGGACACTAGTTTATAGAGATCAAGTAGTAAATGGAAAGTATTTGGACCCTACTCATCGAAAGAAGTGTATCAAGAGACTATGGACATGATTTATAGTTTACAAGGAGAGATCTAGTGTTTAAAGGAGCATTCCATGTAGCATGAGAAAAGAAGGAATGTTGAGACTCTGCAGAAAGACCTAGATAAAGTCAAAGAAATGTGTAAAATTTTAAGGCAAGAGAATATTATTCCCTTGTTAGGATAATGGTTGAGAGATAAGGTACCACGCACCGGAGTAGAGCGTAAAAGGAAGGTGTTGCATGCAAACCTTCCTCCTCACAACCTTAACTATGACAAGGAGATTACTTTGAATATGGTTGTTTATGGATGGATTCTCGAGTAATATTCTCATCGACATAGGAGCATATAGGGATGATGGTGTATTTAGCTAGATGGTTCTACATTTTTCTTAGTAATGTGGTGAATGCGGTATAGTCTTGATGGATGACTTGGCTTTGCATTATTATATGAGGGTCTCATTATGATGTCTATGTATTGTAATGTGGTTATTATATTTGTTGATATGAATAAAATGCTCATTATGGATCATATATGTGTTTAGGAATATGATAATCATGTATTTCCTTTCTATATAATCCATTTCCATATGTTGTTTGATATTTCTCTTTTACTCGGATGCAATAAGAACACTCATTTTCTGATATGGCATGGTTCTTTATGCTCATTTCCATTTAATTCTATTATACAGTGATGCATTCTCATAAACCTCATATAAAGGAGAGACTTGGCACTGAGTGTTCCTCGGGTGAGTGCCCAATACCCATTGGGTGATAGGTTGGCATGCATGGGATTAGACTATTAGTCTAAGGGTATAAAATATGACTACATCTTGGTTTTGTTATTAGGACCTCTTTTCAAAGTTGTGAGAAATGGCATGCATATTTGGCCCTGTGATGTGTGATGACAGAGTGCCTAACCTTAGAAAGTGTTGAAACATGGTTCAAGAGCATGGAGGATGAGTTTGCTCAAAGATTTAGCACTGGACCTAAGTTCAATGTGCGTAGATGTGTAGAAGATAATATGTACCATGAGTTGTATAAGACATTATTTTGTTTCTTCCTAGTAGATCTATATGAATGGATTTCGTATACACATCCGAGAACAAGATGGTACTATAGATCACGTGTGTAGACCTAAGAATACTATTAGAGGCTGCAAGATATAGATCTGACTTGGACATGTGTTGTTGATCACTGGTAAGAGGGTGTTGACCAGTTATACTTTAGAATATGCCATTTCGACGTATTCTTTCCCAGAAGTTGTTGAGTTCGAGTTTCTGAGGGATCCTAGAGGATCATTTTTGCATTCTATTCCTTTGGCTATGAATATCTTGGTCATTACTTTGAGTTTAGAAGAATTTCCCATGGTTGGCTAAGCTTCTCTGAGCACTAGGAGAGGAAGCTAGGGTGGAGGAAGATGGCGGACATTATGGTTGAAAAGGAAAGGGAGGAGAGACGACTCAAGTATAGTGAAGCTCATGAAAGGGATATGACTAGACAATGCGAGGTTGTAAGTGTGATGGATCTATGGAGGCAAATGTTACGAGAAGGGTTTAGGTTTATGTGAAGGACATAGATCCCGATTAGTCCGGCTACCCCATCTTGGCAAGTGCGGGAAAGGCCTCTTTAGCTTCCGATGATATTTCATCACATGGAAAAAAAGATTCATTAGTGTGCATCCGATCCCACCTAGCAACCAAACCCTAGCGCTTGGTTTTCTAAATCAAGGGAGAATTAGTGGTAACCCATTTTTTATCGGTGGGAGTGACTGATCTATGCTCGGGAGATATAATTTCTCATTTGGAACATCCATGGTTGTGCAAGCCATTCCTATATTTGGGTGAATCTTCGAACAAGGTGTAAGTATGCAAGGATTGAGTATCACGTCTAGGAGTGGTGCGGGACATATAACTGGTAGTGGGACAATATCACAAACCATTGTCGCTGCAGCTTAGTGGGACACTAGGAACACTAGGCGTGACCAATTTTGGTCCTTTTCAAACTGCAGGAGGTGGATCTAGTGAGTCCGAGAGAACAATACTTGGTGGATCCAATGGATCCGGAGGAGGAGAAAACACCGGAGGGAACCAAGGCTTTGGACCGGGAGGAAAATACCTCACCACCTCCCGAAGTGTTTTCTAGATGTATTTACACCTACCAGACTATAGGGGTATTGAATATGATGTAGAGCATGTACAAAAATTTGAGTTACTATGGTGCGTGAAGGGGATCACTACCCTAGAGTGAAATGCGAGTCATTTTGTAACAACATTGTAAGGGCACGTGTATAGTTGGTATAGGAAGTATGGCCCCCATAATATGGTGGTAGACTACACCGCATTAAAGAGAATGCCTTCTTAGCAGAGTTCCATATCCCGAGTTTGAGCAGAGAGAATCAACTCTTATAAGGAGATTCAAGAGGGAATGATAGACAGCAGTGTGTGGGAGTATGACGCACATTTCAAGACTCTCTTGTCAAAATTATCCTATGAAATTCATCCTTCGCAACATTCTCAATGGTTTGTTGGAGGATTGATAACACCATTTAGAAGGGATATATTGCACAAGACTTTCATAGACCTGTGAAAGGCATTGAAGCTTCCCACATGCCAAATCTGTTGGGAGCGTTAACATTAGTGGCATCCCTTTTCTAGAGGCTCAAATTTCTGCAATGGCCAAGCAGTTGGAGAAGTCTACAAAATCAGCACATGAGGTTCGTAGTGGGCTTTGGTGTATAGACTATGAAGTGGAGGGGCATGCAAAGGATAATTTCCCTTGGAAGTCAGTGCACTATGGTGGTAGACTATTAGATCTACCATGGGGATCATGATGCAAGTAGGTTCCCCCTACTCCAAAGCATGTAATCCTTAAGAATGTCTCTTTCTATTACAATATTTGTATCTCTATGACCCATGATACCTAAGGATTGCAGATTGACTGATCAAATCCATGATGTTATTAATTTGGGTGTGTGCAATACCAACCTTGCAAGAAGTTCAAAGGATGATGACCATTGTTATGAAGGGTACGTAGATGGAGGAATGCATTTTAGGGGTTTTTGTGGAGTATTTTGTGGTCGCAGAACTATGGCAGAGGATGAAGTGAGTTCCCACAAGGAACTTGTTATAATTATTGATATACGAGCATTAAAAATGTAAGTGTCCCGATCTCATACAATGCTCATGATGTAGAAAGAAACACAAGTATGAAGAGTGTTTATAATTTTATAAGCAAATGAACCAAAGCAACATTGTAAGGACAAAGGCATTGGGATGGAGAGCATTAAAAGGTTGATACACATTGGATGTCATGAGTGGCGCGTGATTCAGAATAGAACCTATTCTCGTGATGATGTGAGCAAAGGTTGTGCATGCCAAGGAGATTGCAATGCAAAGGAAAATAGTTTATAGAAATGATGTAGGACATGGAAAGTATCCAGACCCTTCTCATCAAAAAGAAGTGTATCAAGAGACTATGGATGTCATTTGAAGTTTACAAGGAGAGATCTAGTGTCTAAAGGAGTAGTCTAGGTAGCAGGAGCAAAGAAGGAATGCTGAGGCTCCGTAGAAGGACCTAGATGAAGTCAAAGAAGTGTGTAAAATTTTAAGGCAAGAGAATATTATTCCCTTGCTAGGAGAATGGATGAGAGAGAAGGTACCACGTGCCGGAGTAGAGCGCAAAAGGAAGGTCTTGCATGTAAAACTTCCTCCTCACATCCTTGACTATGAAAAGGAGATTACTTTGAATGTGGTTGTTTATGGATGGCTTCTGAGTAATATTCTCATTGACAAAGGATCATATAGGGATGATGGAGCATTTAGGTGGATGGGTTTGCATTTTTCTTTGTAATGTGGTGAACATGGTATAGTCTTGATGCATGACTTGGCTCTGCATTATTATATGAAGGTCTATTATGGCATCTAGGGATTGTAATTTGGTTATTTTACTTGTTGATATGTGTATAAGGCTCTATTATAGATCATATATGTGTTCAGAATGTGATACTCATGCATTTCCTTTCTCTATGAGTCATTTCCATATGTTATTTGATATTTCTCTTTTATATGTAATAATATCACTCAATTTAGGATATGGCATGGTTCTTTCTGCTCATTTCCATTTAATTCTATTATAAGGTGATGAATTCTCATAAATCTCACATAAAGGAGAGATTTGGCACCCACACTTACCTCGGTGAGCACTCAAAGCACCCACTAGGTGATATGCCACCATGCATGGGATAAGACTATTATTTTAAGGGTATAAAATATGACTACATCTTGGTTCTATAAATGGGACCTATTTTCAAAGTTACTATGAGAAATGCCATGCATATTTGTCCCTATGATGTGTGATGATAGATCTTTTGACCTAAGAAATTGTTTAAACATGATTCAAGAGCACGGAGGACGTGTTTTCTCAAAGATTTAGCACTGGACCTGAGTTCAATGCACGTAGATGGGTAGAAGAGAACTCGTACCATGTGTTTTATGAGACATTATTTTATTGCTTCCCAATAGATCTATATGAATGGATTTTATTATACGCATCTAGATCAAGCTAGTACTACTATAGATCGTGCGTGAGGACCTAAGATGACTATCGAGGCCGAGGATACATATCCGACTTAGACACATGTTGTTGATCAACGGTGGAAGAGGGTGTTGACCGGTTATACTTAATAATACACCATTTTGATGTATTCTTTTCGATAAGTTGTTGAGTTTGAATTTATGAGAGATCATAGAGGATCATTTTTGCATGTTATTCCTTTGGATATGAATATCTTGGTCATTACTTTGAGTTTAGAAGCATTTCCCATGGCCAGCTAAGCTTCTCTAAGTGTTGGGAAAGGAAGATAGGGTGGAGAAAGATGGTGGAAATTGTGGCTGAAAACTAAAGGGAAGAGATACTACTCAACTATAGAGAAGATCTTGAAAGGGAGATGACTAGACAACATGAGGTTGCAAGTGTGATGGATCTATGGAGGTAGATGTTGCAAGAATGATTTGAGGTTCATGCGGAGGATGTGGATCTTAAGTAGTCTGTGCTACTCCATATTGGCAAGTGCAGGAGAAAGGCCCCTTCAACTTCGATGAGAGTTATTTACATGGATAAAAAGAGTCATCGGCGTGCATTTTATCTCACTTGGTGACCAAACTCTAGTGTTTTTTTTTCCAGATCAAGGGAGAAGTAGTGTTAACCCATTTGGTATCGGTGGGAGTGATTGATCTATGCCTAGGAGATATAATTTCTTGCTTGGAACATCCATGGTTGTGAAAGCCATTCCTGTATTTGGGGGAATCTTTGGACAAGGTGAAAGTATGCAAGGATTGGGTATCACATCCGGGAATGGTGCGGGACATACAACCTGGTAGCGGGATAATATCATAAACTATCATCACATAATTCAATGGGATGTTTGGGAACACTAGGCAAACCACTTGTGGTCCTTTTCCAATTGTAGGAGGTGGATCTCGTGGGTCGGGAGGAACAATACCTAGTGGATCCAAAGTGGATCTAGAGGGGAGGAACCTCCGAGGGAACCAAGGCTCTAGATTGGGAGGATAATGACCCCAACCACCTCCCCAAGTGTTTTTTGAGATGTATTTGCACTTACCAGACTATAGGGCTATTAAAGATGACATAGAGCATGTACACAATTTTGAGTTACTATGGTATGTGAAGGGGATCACTACCCTAGAGTGGAAGGTAAGTCATTTTTCAACTACATCGCAAGGGTACACACATAGGTTATATAGGAAGTACACCCCCATCGATGGTGGTAGACTACACCGCATTGAAAAATGCCTTCTTAATAGAGTTCCATATCCCAGAGTTTGAGTAGAAGAGCATCAGCGCTCTTAAGGAGATCTAGTAGGGAATGAAAGAGAGTGTGCAAGAGTATGACACATGTTTCAAGAATCTCTTGTCAAAATTATCCTATGACATTCATCCTTCTCAACATGCTTAATGGTTTTTCAGAGGATTGATAACACCATTTAGAAGGGCTCTGTCACACAAGACTTTCAAAGACTTGAGTAAGGCATTCAAAGTTTCCCTACACACCGAAGCTATAAGGAGCATTGACACTAGTGGTATCCCTTTTTGGAGACTCAAATTGTTGTAATGGCTAAGAAGTTAGAGAAGTTTTCTCTACAAAGCTCAGCCATGAGGTTGGTAGTGGAATTTGGTGTACAAACTATGAAATGGAGAGGCATGTAAAGGATAATTGAGCTTAGAATTAAGTGCACACTATGGCAAAGAGACTCGAGAGATCTTCCATGGGACTCATGATGTAAGTAGGTTCCCCTACTCTAGTGCGCAATCCACAAGAATGTCTCTTGCTATTGCAATATTTTTACCTCTATGACCCATGATACCAAGGATTGCAGACTGATTGATCATATCCATGATGTTATTGATCTAGGTGTTTGCAAGACCAACCTTGCAAGTAGTTCAAATGATGATGATTGTTTTTATGAAGGGTGTGCAGATGGAGGAATGCGTGGAAGGGGTTTTTGTGGAGTATTTCATGGTCGTAGTAATCTATGGCAGAGGATGAATTGAGTTCCCGCAAGGAAGTTGTTATAATTGTGGATCTACAAAGCATTACAAATGCGAGTGTCTTGATTTGTTACAATGCTCATGGTGTAAAAAGAAACACAAGTATGAAGAGTTTCCAAAAATTTATAAGCATATGAACTAGCACCACTTTGGAAGGAAAAATGCATTGGGATGGTGAGCATTAAAAGGTTGATTCATAGTGGATGCCATGAGTGGCATGTGAGTCGGGACTAGAAGTCAGACTTGGTGATGATGCAAGCAGAGGCCACACACACCAAGAGATTCCAAGGCAAAGGACACTATTTTATAGAGAGGAAGTAGTACATGGAAAGTATCCACCCCTCTCATCAGAAAGAAGTGTATCAAGAGACTATGGACATGATTCAGAGTTTACAAGGAGAGATCTAGTGTTTAATGGAGCAGTCCGGGTAGTAGAGCAAGGAAAGAATGTTGAGACTCCACGAAGGACTTGGATGAAGTCGAAGAAGTGTGAAAATTTTTAAGGCAAGATAATATTATTCCCTTATTAGGAGAATGCTTAAGAGAGAAGGTACCACATGCTAGAGTAGAGTGTGAAAGGAAGGTGTTGCATACAAACCTTCCTCCTCACAAATTTTTACTATGACAAGGATATTACTTTGAATTTGTTTGTTGATGTATGGCTTTTGATTAATATTCTCATCGACACAAGATTATATAGGGATGATGGTGCATTTAGCCAAATGGGTCTACATTTTTTTGTAATGTGTTGAACATGGTATAGTCTTGATGCATGACTTGGCTCTGCATTATCATATGAGGGTCTGTTATGACCTCTAGGGATTGTAATGTGGTTATTGTACTTGTTGATATGAATATAAGGCTTTGTTATGGATCATATATGTGTTCAAGAATATGATACTCATGCATTTCTATTCTGTATGAGCCATTTTTGTATGTTGTTTGATATTTCTCTTTTACGGATGAAATAAGATCACTCATTCTAGGCTATGACATGGTTCTTTATGCTCATTTCCATTTAATTCTATTATAAGGTGATGCATTCTCATAAAATTCATATAAAGGAGAGACTCAACGCCCGCACGTGCCTCGGGCTAGTGTCAATGCCAGCGGGGTGATAGGCCTATGCGCATAGGATTATACTATTAGTCTAAGGGTATAAAATATGACTACATATTAGTTTCATTTTTGGGACTTGAACCTAGAAGTGAATGTTCTTACCTTATATTCTTGACATCAAATGGGAAGGCCCACATTGCATCCATCTTTGAATGTGTTGTATATGGCGAACAAGACTAAGGCAATGCCCATTGGAGTTACGAAGGATACAGATTATCACCATTACTTGGGAAAAGTTAATTGGAGACTTTTAATTCTTTGTGATCACCGAGGAAGACAACTTTCCAAGATTGCTTGGGTGCCCATGGTGTTATAAGGACAATGTTGACATGTAGTTTAATAAATGGTGTATCGCTTTTGAGAACAAGGAGGAAAGGGTGGCCATCCCTTTGATAGATGGGAAGTCGCTGTGCCTATACTTGAGCCCTTAGGAGAAGAAGTCCTTGATAGAATTTATGTGTGCTCCATCATAGATCTTGAGATAATTCATCCCACGGAGAGAGTTATCCATTTTGAGGATGCTCTATCCTTAAGTGATACCACTAGTGTAGCATGCAACAATTGGGCACGTGGGACTTATGAGTTAATTGGGAAATAGTTAAGAGGATCTGTAAAAAGAGTTACAAAGGCATGTTCATTTAAGCCCCTAGGAGGAAAGAAGTTTCCAAGTTACTCTAGAGGCATATCTTGAAATTTTCTTACGGGACATGGAAGCTCAGTGGAAAAATGAGAATGAGAGAAGAGGAATGCTCAATTACAACTTACTTAGAACTACAGAGTTACACTAGGTGGGCTATGGATTGGAAGAACTTCCTGGAGTGGCACAAGGTGAGGATCACCCTTTCTATAAGGTTATCTAGGAGAAATGCACCCACAACTATACAATACTACCATGGCAAAGAGACCACTTCATTTTATATCCAAGCGTGCGAGGAGGCCTAGATGGGAAGCAAAAAAGCATTTCCACCTTCTTTATGGGTGCATAAGTTGTATTCAACCTTACAAGGTTGTGCATATGCTTGGTATGTTCATTCAGAGATGCGTCGTCAGATGGATAATTGACAAGAGTTGGTGGCTGATCTCATTCAAGCTTTCGAGTATAGGAGTACCAAACCATCAGTGGATAAGGCATTACGAGTGATCAACTACCTTACGATGGGGGATAGTGCTATAGTAGAGGATAGGCTACTATAATTTCTAGGTGATCCTTATTTGAATACATTCCTCAATGAAGAAGAATCAAAGGAGTTACATCTTGATCCTGCGTGCATGGAAAAAGAAAAAGGAAAAATGGTCTATGTAATGACAGACAGAAAGAAATGGAGACTTTATATGCTAACCATTTGGAGGGTATGTGCGAGGTCATAAAAATGATCATGAGTGAGCACACACATACCATGAGCCCTTAAAAACAAATAAGGTTAACATTGGAATGGAGGAAGAACCTAAGGAAGCTATCATCGGTGACTATTGGTTAGAAAAGGAGGTTTCAAAGATCATTGATCTATTGTGTGAGTTCTAAGATTTGTTCCCTCGTGGGTACCATGAACTCAAAGGAGTTCACCATTCCTTAGGGGAGATGAAGATCAAGTTGAAGGAAGGTGCACACCCAATTCAGAAGAGGCCTTATCGAATGAATCCAAATTTATGCATACAGGTTAAGGAAGAAATAGAAAAAATGATAGCATCTGGTATCATTGAGGCAGTAGAAGAATTAGAATGGATAAGCCCAATGGTTATCAGTATTAAGAAGGATGGTAGGATAATAATTTACATTGACTACAAGGATTTGAATGCAGTGTGTGTCATCAATCCCTTCCCAACCCCCTTTACTAAATAAATTTTGGAAGGAGTAGCTAGGCACAAAGTCTACTCTTTCACAGATGGGTTCTCAGGGTACCACCAAGTTAGGATTGCAAAGGAAGACCAGAGAAAGACAAATTTTTCCACTAAATGGGGAAGTTTTTCCTACATGGTTATGCCTTTTGGATTGAAGAATGCGCCTATTGTGTTCTCGCACATTGTGGTACAAGCATTTCAGGACTTCATCCATAAGTTTCTTCAAGTTTACCTGGATGACTAGACTGTGTATGGATTGGTGAAAGACCATTGTGACAACTTAAGGCTGATGTTTGAGAGATGTTGGAAATTGAGGATATCCCTCAACATAAAAATGTGTCTTTGCTACTCCATTTGGAACCCTATTAGGACACATTATATGCAAAGAAGGTTTACTAGTAGATCCTACTAAAGTTGCAGTTATTGTAGGATTAGGGGAGCCTACTAGTCAAAGTGCAATGCACGGATTCCTTGGACATACATGGTATTATAGGAAATTCATTAAGGGATATGCCAAGATCATCGCACCCTTATAAGAATTGTTAAAACACAAGAGTGTATTTCATTGGGGAGAGGCACAGTAGAAGGCATTTAACATTTTTAAGGATAGACTTGTTGGGATAAACCTTTCCATATGCATGATGATGCCTCAGGGGAAGCTATGGGAGTAGTACTAGCACAACCTGGTGAGGGAATTGTTGATCATCCCTTGTGCTTTGCAAGTAGAAAATTGACACCAACTGAATATGATTACACAACTACTGAGCACGAAGCATTGTCTATGATCTATGCACTACATAATTTTAGGTAATATCTGTTGGTGACACAATTTATATTCTACATGGACCATATGGCATTGAAGTACTTGTTCAACAAACCCGTTACGTAAGGCTACATATGTCATTACATCCTTCATTTCAGGAGTTTGAGTTCACAGTGGTGGTGAAGCCAGAAAGAACAATTCAGGGCCTGACCACTTATCAAGGATTGACTTAGGAGAGGACACGCAAAGCATTAAGGATACCATGCCAGATGCGTAATTGTTTAGATTGTGGCAGATGCCCTCAAACTTGGAATATATTGTAGTGTTCTAAAAATAGGTGTGGCGCTGGAAGGGATGAAGGCCCGGAGAAAAACAATTAGAAATACACATCGTACCTTATATGTTGATTAGTGGAGACCTGTATAAGTTAGGTCGTGATGAGGTTTTGTGCCAATGTGTATTAGAACATGAGCGAATGGAAATTGTGGAGGAAGCGCATGGTGGGATTGCAGGAGGACACTATGTAGGAAATGCTACCATGTGGAAGATTTTATTAGCATGACTTTGGTGGGAAACCATTTATAAGGATTGTATTGAGTTTTGGAAGGCATGTGACAATTTCTAACACCTTGGGAAACCTAGAAAGAGAGATGAGATGCCTTTGTGACCAATAGCTAGCACCAGAACCATTTGAGAAATTGGAAATCAACTTTGTAGGACCAATAACACCATCCACGCAAAGGACTGGTTCATGGTATATCACCACTTGCACTGATTACTTAACACAGTGGGTAGAGGTGGCGCCTATAAAGGATTGCACCACAGCGATAGCTGCTATATTTTATGGGAGAACATAATCAGTATGTATGGTTGTCCTTTAAGTTTGACAAGTTATATGGGTACACACTTTCTCAATGAAACAGTCAGGATTTTATTAGTATAATTTATGGTGGCCCATCATAAGACTACCCCATATCACCCTCAAGAAAATGGAATTGCTGAGGCATTTAACAAGATACTAATTCATATGTTAACTAAGATATTTGACGTTGGAAGACATGATTGGGATGATAAGGTATCAATCATTCTATGGGCATATAGGACAACCTATAAAAGGTTGAACAAGGCCACACTATTTCAATTGGTTTTTGGAATGGAGGCTATTTTTCTAATGGAATTCATGTTACAAGCACTAGAAGAAAGAATTGATAAATTGATGTAGTTAGACAAAATGTGATCACTTGCTAGATGGATTCATAAGGTAGAATAATAAATACAAAAGGTATTGCATGATCGTCATATCAAGAACAAGAAGTTTGAGGTTGGGTAGTTGGTGTTTTTGTATGATTCCAAGTATCTGCACCATCCTGGGAAGTTGAAATTCCATTGGTTGGGACCTTACATCATCTCGTACATTCTTGATTCAGGCACTTTCCAGTTACAAGTGTTGGATGGGATGAGGTTACTAGGTCACTTCAATGGGAGTAGGTTGAATCCCTACTATAAATAAGTCTTCTTGGTGTTTTTAATAAGGCAGTGTTTCCAGTTAGCTTAGAATTTCCCTTTATGCTTTTTCTTTTCTTGTGTTTCCTTTTTGTTTCATTTTTGTGCCTTGTGCATTGGTAACCACATTATTTATCTAAATATTTTTATGCACAAAGGACCGCACATCTATTTTAGTGTGGGGTGGAGTGATACGAAGTATAGGCCTATAATACAAGTTTGAGCTAGCAATAGAAGTTGTGGTGAATGGCCCGGTTGAAGGATAAAAAGTGTGTAAGGTTAAGAAGTGTGTAGGAGAGAAGGTGGATGAGAATGGTTGATGTAAAAAGGATTTTGGAAACCATGTACAGAAAGGATAAAGAACGCATGAAAAACATGAGGTAGGTGAGGGCAAAATCAAGTAAAGGATAGAAGAAGTGCCTTTGGTGTTGTGGATGTGCATGTAAGAGTCTTGATCGGGTTGGAATTTTTGCATGCTATAAGGTTGTAAAAGGTTTTTCGTGCAAGATGTGGTGCATGGGTAAAGGTGCTTAAAGACGGATTAGTGAAAAAAACCACATTTAATGTTAAAGTACGATGTAGGTGGTATAACATTTAATGCTAGAAAGAAGGAAAAACTATAAATACAAGGTCAGGAAAGTCATTTGTTACCTTGCGATTATGAAGAAGAAGAAGCTCTTGCAAACTAGGGCATCCAGAGAGAGATTTGTGTGAAGAAAGGAGAATCCAAGAAATTTGAGAGTGCATCTAGAGTAGATCTGCGAACTAGAGAGGAGTACACAGGTGTGAGAAAGGTTGTGTGAAGAAGCACTATCTTGTGGAAGGATTTCTTGGTTAGGGTTTGGCAGCTAGGGCATGGAGAAAAAAATGATTCAAGAGTTGAAGCTTTGGAGTGAGCTTTGAGATTGAGGAGAGTAGCATAGTAGAGCAAGAGGAAGGATTATTTAAGTTCAACCCGACCAGAAGAATGGCACCAAGGAAACCAACCATTTCACTAAAGAAAAAAAGGGCAAGGGAAAGGGAAATCAAATCGCTATCATCGTGAGCACCAACGAAGAATGGTACGCAAAAATGTAGTACCCATATGGGGTATTGCTAGGAAAAGAATGGGAGTCACACCTATAGAAGATGGCCATAAGTGATTATAATCATCACACAAGCACAATGGAGAAGGAAATGGCTTTGGAGTTGGTTAGATCAACCAAAAAGAGGACACCAAGGGCATGCCAATATACAATGATGAAGTAAAGGTCAAATTAGAGAAGGCACGATGTTGCAGCTTTATGAGTTACCTTACTTTGGTAAGTTTGAGTGACTGTATCAATGGTTTATGTTGTGTGTTCATGAGGATCACTTTTCCTCCGTGGGGCACAAGATGTGCATCACACCATAGCTGATATCTAAGTTCACATGCCTCAATTGTGAAGGAGATAGCATTGATGACGATATGAATGACAAGGAAGCCATGAAGATCAGATTGTAGCCACATATGACTACAAAAAGGGGTCATGATACTTTGACATCACCTAGATACTAGACCTAGTGATGAGGATGGCCACACACTTAGTTTCCAATCTCAATGACCAAGAATGATGGACGTAAGTGAACAAGGCATGGTTGGATGTATGCCAAACGATATCGAAAGGACCATCTTCAACTTGTATTCTTTCATTGTAGATGAAATTATAAGCAGTGTGTAGGAGTGAGAGAAGATACTCTTTAGGAATGTCCTCCTCACTATTGTGTTCTCAAAATTAGAGTGCCCGATGGACCAAAAAAATTGTTTGAGTATCTAGGAGAGGATCCTCATCCACAAAGAGGTTTGCAAAATATACTTGTGAAACCATGACGGCCGCTCACAAGGCATGCCTGGAGAAATGGTATAAGTGAATGTGTGATGCATTTGGGGCTAAGTGGAGGATCCCAAAGCAGTTTCTTGCACTCGTGAGTGGAGAGGTAGAATTTATAATTAACCAACACTTCTGCATTGGTAGATTTATGATGACAGATGAGAACATGAGTCTGTGGTGCAAACTACCCTTCTCCTTCACCGTGTTATACTTCCAAGCCAAATTTAATCAATTCAAGGAGGCTAAGAGACTAAGGTTTGACCTTAGTGAGGTATATATAGACCATTGTGAGCTGTATCAAAAGCTAGTATACCCAAATAAGCATGCGTACGTGGAGAGATATGTCTCCCATGAGATAAAAATGATGAAGCCTTTAATGTTGCCAATTGTAGGAAGGACCGCAGCAAGGGTGTATTTACACATAAGGAATTTTTTAAAAAAGGTGCTTACTTGGAGAATGATGTCTCTATCCTGAATACCCTACATGAAGGAATAAGTTCATGCCTAGAAAGAGAGAAAGAGAAGAGGTGCAGAAGGCACCAAGTGTTCAAACTACATAGATGGTAAGCATGCCGAGACAAGCGTTAAGCCTAGTACTTACGCGCAGAGGAAGAAGTCTCTAGTCAAAGAAAAGACCCCAGAAGAAGAGGTGTTGGAGCATAAAGAACCCCTCACCTAGGAGGAATTTCCAAGGAAGACATCACCTGTCAAAGAAAAATAAAGAGAAGAATCCCCTGTACTAGAATCCCCAATAAGGAAGAAGAAAAAGGTGACGAGATGAGGCCAATTCAGAAAAACAGAAGACCTAGATGCCTACATCGGTGATAGGGATGATGATGAAGATGAACTCGGGAGGTGAAGACCATCCCATATATGAAATACATGATTCTAAAGAAGAATGAGAGGAGTATAATGAAGGAGATGAGGAGAAGGAGGATGAAGAAGAAGTTGAGACCCAAGGAAAGGGGGTAGGTGGGGAAGAAGTTACAAAAGAGAAAAGGACCCCAAGCCTCATGAAGGAACAAGTAGACAAAGCTACATAGAAAGAAGTGGAAAAAATCATCAAGGACTTGGTGGAATAAGAAGTGGAATGTAGCACGGATGTGGTGATGAAGGAATCGAGGAGGAAAGCATAGAAAAAGAATATGGTAGCATGGGAGGAGATCCTAGTTTAGCTATAAGCTTTCCAAATGTCACATGCAGATGGAGGAAGAGCACAGAAGCATCACAAGTTCAAGGAATGGGATACATTGATGATCTGAATAAGGTGTTTCACATGCACTTCTAGAGCATAGTGCCTATGGAATAGATTTTATCAATGACTTCATTTAACGAGGAAGGTGCATACCCTCGACAAGGAAAATGTTGTCATGGGAATTTGAGTCCCACATTGATGAGCTGAAATTTGAAGTAAGCCAAGGGGCATTGATGAAAGTGCCAAAGACAAAAGGGATAAACCCCTTGGTGAATTCTCAGAGGCTTTTAGATGAAAAAATCTGCAACGTGCTCAACAAAGTCTCAGTTGAGGTTGAATCTAGGCTCTTTGGGAGAAATGACAGAGTAAGTTCCTAGAGGCAAAAATGGAGAAAAGGGAAGAGGATCTCATGGAGAAAAGAAAGGACCTAAAGAAGGAGGAACTAATTAGAAATCAATTAAGGCATGAGTTAAAATATGAGAAGGCAAGGGTGCACGAGGCATACAAGAATATAGAGATGATCATGGATACCATTGTCTTAAAGCATCCAGACTTAACATCACCTACGCAAAAGTATGGATCATCCTTGCAATGCCTAGAGGATGTGACCCACGTACTCAGTATGGAGACATGACCTCTTTCCCTAGAATCAGAAGAAGAGGCATCGGCACTCCAAGAGAAAGAAAATAAGATGAAGGTGGTGTAAATTTTTTCTCAATACAACAAGATCCTTGTCGATGTAAAATTCACCACGCAGATTGCTAAGGATGACTACGAAAACTATGTAGATAGGGATAGAGTGGAAAGTATCTTAGTTTCCACCCATAAATTAGAACTCAAGGAGTTCTAGGAAAATAAGAAGGGGAATAGGGTAGAATGAGATAAAATCCTAACTGAGGTACAAAATAAATTAGAGGCCATTGAGACCTTGTGAGGCTCAATCAAGAACTAGCTAAAGGAATTATATCCAAAAATCACTCGGAGGATGGATGCACTTGAGGATTTGGGCAAGTAGCTAGAGGATATTTTGGATACAATGAGAACTAAGGGAGAGGAGCTTATTTTTGAAGAGGTGAGTGCCCTTGTGGGTGACCTCTATCAGTAAGCGCAGAACAAGGTTGATACTTGGGGAAAATTAGAAGCTGATTTAAGAAAAGATTTCCCTCTCCTCCTCCAGAAGTAAACAAGTTCCCCATTCTTTCATTATTTTCCCCATTTCTTCATTCCTTATTCTTCCCAACCATTTTTAAGGATCCACCATTCTTTAAATTCTTTATTGAAGAGTTCTTCCGAGGACAGAGAATAGACGTAGTGTGGGGTGATGTTGGACCCCAAAATATCAGCTAAGTACAAGAAGGTGCATGGGCGCGTAGGACCTAGTTGAAGAAGGGTGCATGGGTTGAATGCATGAAGGGGAAGGGTTTTGGTAGGATTTTTTAGAACACACAATACGTGCAAGGAAAAATAGGTTTTTTACTTAGCCACATTTGGCATCCCAGGCAGCACATGAGAAAAGTATGACCCTTATGGATAAGGTGTTAGCCTAGTGACTGTGGATCAAAAAGGGAATATTATAGGAATTGTTGTTGCAAATCAGCAGCACCCCTGGATGCAAATCAGGTTTCTAAGTTGATTCTAGAGCATCCAGTGTGATTGCACAACATGGAAACCTCTCTCCAAGTGTGGGACTTGTGAAAATGAGAGAGGAATCTCCAGATTAGAGGTTGGTTCCTCAAACTCCTCTAATTTATATCTATATTTTGCACAACTACAGAGGTTCTAATCCTAATTCTACCCTAGATTGCAAGGAGACAGGGATAAAAATGCAAAAATGAAACTAAACTAAAGATGGTGATGCACCAAAAGGAGTGGTGAAACATTTTTTGCCATGTAAATAGACACAAATTCATGAAATGCAACAAGGGAAAACATACACAAGCTGATAGATGTAATTAGAGGTCTTAAAATGAAGTAAAACAATACAAACAGAGGACTGAAAGCATTCATAGAGTTTGCACTATCAATTCCATGTAAAAATCTCTTGCATTCCACCATCAAAGAGGTATAAACCTATTATAAACTGTGAAAAGGTCCGATTCTTACAACTATCACTACTGGAGGTGAAATAAGAAGTTTGCAATGCCAAAAGTGTTCAACCATGAAGAAATGAGCCAAATCGGCTTTTACGGTGAATGGGTCGAGCCCAGAGAGAGAAAACATAAAAATGTGGGAACCCATTCCTCATTGATGGAAAATGCATTAAAACAACATGGAGGACCTTACAAACCCATACCCTGTCATTTTTACCATATTGAGAAGAATGCGACCCATTCTCAGATTAAATTTGGTTGTTGAAATGTCATTTCTAGCCATGGACACGTGCATTTCGTACAGCTTTTGAATTTTCTCTCTCAAATAGAACCAAAATTAGAAATTGACCATGGAATCATGTAGAGAATTTTAACATTTCCAATGATATAAAGAACGCAAAAATCTAAGCTCTAGATCAAAATATATTATCGTTTGAAGATTTAGGGAAAAACGCCCAAAAACTGATCGAAGGGAAAAAAATTCAAATTTTACCTCTTTTTTTTTTGTCTTTGGAAAAAATTTCAAAATTCTCCACACTCCACCGGTCGATACCACATGTCGGGTGCTGATTGGCCACGCAATTCTCTCTCCTTCCCTTTCCACGGTTTTCCTTTGAAAATTTTGACTTTTCTTACACTTTGGAAAAAATTCATTTTCCCCACGCCCGCCACTTGGGACACATGTCACATTGTGATTGGTCCAGGCCCCACGAGCAAAAATTTCCATTTGAACCTTCGACCAAAATACTTGGAAAATTTTCAAATTTTCCTCCAACCCCGAACTCCTCTCGCCACGTGGCAACTTCCTATTGGCTACGGGCCTCAAATGGGAAAATTTTCCACAAAACTCCGCCGAGCCATAACTTGAAAAATATAAGGAGGATTTAGGAGGCAAACTTTACCTATCTCGGAAAGCCGAGAGAGAGATCTATCCGATGGTGCCATTTCCAAAATCCTTGAGTGCCTTAAAATCAAAAAATGTGGACTAAGGCACAAGAGAGGCAAGAACACAAGGAGTTAGCCATAAAAATGAGTCAGGGCACATTTTGGATAACAATTTTGGCGACTCGGGGGTCATCTACCTGCTAGATGAAAGCACCAAGAGCTCAAGTAGTCCATTGGGCATGGAGCCATCAAATATTCTGTTTATAACCCCAACTGACTTAGAATGTGCAAGGAGGAAGATGGAATATCACATGATGGAAGCAAAGACTGCAAAACATCTTCAGGGATAGCAAGCTATGCCAAAGCACTTAGGGAAAGAAAAACTAACCTACATCAAAACAATGTGCAAAGAACTTTGAGGAATGACAATATAATCTAATATTTACAAGGTGGTAAATTTCCCTCTAGAAGAAACACTTGAGATAGATTCCATTGACTAGAATCTACAGTTCTTCACCATCTAATGAGGCCAATTGGAAAGCATTGTTGTTCTTGCACTTCGTGACCATGTATGGGCCACTCCAAATGGCATCAAATTTTGAATGCCTTCCCGGTTTTTCTCTATCCACATCCCATTTCAACACTAGATCTCCAACCTAAAAAGATCTATCCTTGGCCTTCCTATCAAAGGTCTTTTTGATCAAAGCTTGATCCTTTTCCATTGCTTGGGATGCCTGATTTCTGACCTCCTGCAGCTCCATCAACTCTGCATATCTCACCTCCATGGGCTCAAACTCTAGCAACTCTAATTGCTTCATGAGTTCCAATGTTGGCAACTCAAGTGACATGGGCAAGATTGCCTCTCTTCCATAGACAAGTTTGAATGGAGAGTTACTTGTGGATCTCTTGGGAGTTATCCTATCAGCCCATAAGGCTGATTTCGCCATATGCCAAGACCTCGATTCTCATCAAGAGTCCTCCTAACGATCCTCAACAAGTTCTTGTTTGTAGACTCGGCCTGGCCATTACCTTGAGGGTAATAGTTTGATGAAATGCTTAGGTAGATCCCATTCTTGACATCCCACTCAGTCACCTTGGATCCAATGAATGCCAATGCATTATCTGAGATTATTGTAGTAGGTATACCAAATCTGGTCACTATCCCCTCATAAAAGTCTAAGATGCTTGGACTCATTTACTTCTTTGAGTGCTACTACTTCAGTCCATTTGGTGAAGTAGTCCGTGGCTGTCAAAATCCATTTGTGCCCTTGACTTGAATTGGGATTAATGACTCCAATGAAGTCCGAACCCCATTGCATGAATGGCTGGTCAACTAAGATTGGATGCAATGGAAGGGTAGCAAGTCTCTCTTTTCCTATGAAGAATGCACAATTCTTACACCTCTTAATCCATGCATAGCAATCACTGAAAATTTTAGGCCAATAATAACCAGCCTTCATGATTTTTAGAGCTGTCACTCTTGGTGCAAAATGACCACCAGCTGGTCCACCATGGAACTCTTCCAACACCCTATGAATCTGATTTGTGCTAATGCACCTCAGCAGCACTCCATTCACATCTTTCTTGAACAAAACTCCATCAACAATGGCATATGGGACAACATGCAATCTGAAGTGTCTTCTTTGGGTCTTGTTCATCTCTGGAGGGCATAGGCCTGTGCTTAGGAAGTGTATTATACCTTGGGTCCAACAGGGAGTGGGGGCAGCATTGTCTTCTTCTTGATTGCCACATGGCTCATGGCTATCTTGAACTCACAAAACAGCCTCTCCTTCATTGCATGCTTCTTTTTGCTTCCCAAAACCAGATGCTCACACAATCCTTTTCCTCTTACCAACTTGGTGATCTTGATCTCAATGTCATACTCCATGACACGGGTGATCCAACCTACCCTTTTCTCATTCAAATCTTTGCTGAGGAGGAAGTCCTTAACCCCAAAGCATGTGAGACCAGCAACTAGACCTTGTTGTTTGAGACTAAATGCTTGAATTTCGTCAAGCTTCGACTACCGCCAGACATGCTTCTCAAAAAAGAGTACTTCACCTCATAGTTATCTAGGATTTGGTTGAAGAAGGCAATTGGCTGCTCATCATTATCCTTGTTCTCATTGTACCAAAATGGCGAAATAGTGTCATTACCTCCAAATGCATAGAGGATGAAATCCTTGGAGAAGTCCTGGGTTGATGAGAGTTGGTGCTTAAGAAATGGCTTCTTTGATTGCTTCAAAACTCTCCTTGCCTTCTCATGTCCACTTTAAAGCAATGCTCTTTTTAACATTTTGGTGATGGGCTTGACAAGGGCTGCAAAATCTGGGACAAACCTCCAAACAAATTTTATCCTCCCCAAGAAACTCTGAAGGGATTTCTTGTGGCTTGGCAATGGTAGTGCTCTTATGGCTTCGACTCTCTCTGGATCAATTGCTAATCCTTCTTTGGAGACAATATGGCCAAGGATCTTTCCTTCATGTGTAAGAAAGATACACTTCTTAGGATTCAAAGACACTCCAAATTTCCTACACCTCGTGAAAACTTGTCTCAAATGAGAGAGGTGGTCTACTGCATTTTTGGAAAAAATAGTGATATCATCAAGGTAAATCAGCACCACGTTGTTAATCAAACCTTTGAATGCCATGTCCATTGCTCTTTGGAAGGTAGCACCAGCATTGGACAGCCCAAATGGCATCTTCCTATATGCAAAAGTCCCCCATTTGGTTGTGAAGGCTGTCTTGAACTGGTCTTCTTCCTTCACCATAATCTGATTGTAGCCAGCATAGAAATCAAGTAGTGAAAACCTCTCGGAGCCAGCCACAACTTGCAAGATTTACTCCATGGAAGGGAGTGGGTAATGGTCCTTGAGAGATGCTCTATTTAAGTCTCTAAAATCAACACACAATCTGATCTCTCCACTCTTCTTTCTGACTGGAACCAAGTTGGCAACCCAACTAGAATGCTTGATTGGGAATATGATTCTTGACTCAATCAGCTTGTCCAATTCTTTCCTCATGAGAGGCTCCATGTGTGGATTGACTGGTCTTTATTTCTACCTGACAGGCTTAGTATTTGGATCCAATTCAATGGTATGCTGAGCTAAGTTAGGATTGAAACCTTTCAAATCTTCATAGCTCCATGCAAACACATCAAGGAACTCTTGACACAAATTGCATTTAACTCATACCTTTCTTGATCAGTTGTCATCTTTCCAATTTGCAATGGTTTGTTCTCTTCTACCAAGATGGATACTGAATCCTCTCTCTTGACCTGAATGTTTTCTTTCTCCTTTCTAAACTAATCATTGGGATTAAAAATGGACTCCAAAGTGATAAGTCCCTTGGGCAGCTTGTTAGTTCTCAGCTGTACCACTTGGTCACCATATTGCTGTTCCAATTTTTCTTGATTCTTAGCTGAGAACTCGGCTTCTTCTTACAAGAAATGGATGATTTGTTGGTCATTCTCAAACACTTGCCAACTAACATTGTTATCTTCGGCATCAAGGCCTCAAATCATGTGGATGTTTGGCTCTACCTTGTCTTGTTGAATGCTTTCCACAATGTCAAAGGCTGCCCTACCGCCGCAAGCCTCAAAGCGGCAGCCTTGATTCTCTTTCCTAGGAATGGATTTGATGCCAAAACCCTCAAAATCTTCCATGAGGTCCCACACCCTATTCTTGTAGCACCTGAGTAGATCATTCTTGGTAGCATGTTGTCCCTTGACCTGATTTACAATCAATTCACTATCACCAAAGACTTGCAAGTTCTTTATTTTCTTCTTGATTGCCCAATGCATCCCTTGCACTAAGGCTTCATATTCAGCAATGTTATTGGAGCATGCAAACTGAAATATAAAAGCTGAATAGTACCTTACTCCTTGAGGTGAAACAAGCATGGCTCTACCTCCTGCACCTTGTCTACTTCTTGATCCATCAAAAAACAGCTGCCATACCTCATTGTCATCCTTGTGGTTTGGCTTGGTGATGTTAGGAATAGGCTGATTTTCTTCATGTATACAATAGACCCCTAGCTCAGATTCTTATACTTCTTGATAAGGATCAAAAGCATGTACCTTGTTTTCCCATTCATCAAGAGTTAGATCCGGGATGCTCCCAACCTTGGTGTCAGCTTCATCGGTGCTTGGGTGATCTTCTTGATCAAATGCTAAGAAATTGGCATTAATCTGACTTGGAGTGTAAGGCTCAATGTGGAAGTTTGCAATAGGTTCAGACCTGACTGTAGCTTTGGTTCCATACCTCATTCTAAATAGCATGTGTGACCAATCAGTAGACAAATATCCTCCAATCTTGGCTGTGAAGTCCCTTGACAAGCAAAGGGCAAAGAGTGGTGGAAGGTCTATGACTGATACATCTTGTGAAACAACAACATTTGGACATGCATGCAAGGTAAGACTCAAGTTTCTAATCACCCCAACTGTTGTTACTACTATCCCATCTAGCTGCACTACCCCTTTGGATATGGTTTCATACTGGAGCCCTAGCTGATCAGCTATTTGTTTAGGCATCACTGAGCTACTTGCCCCGAATCTATCATGCAATTGTGCACTAACTGATTTCCAATGATTAATGAAACATAGAAAGGAGGGGGCTTCAACATTTTACCTTGCTGTCCTCCATGATTTCCCTCAGGCTGGGCAGCATTTGTGAGCACTTTCTCTTGCATGTGAACTTGCTGATTCGAAGTTGGCCAGTCCTTCATGGCAGCTTGTAACAAGTCTCTTTGGCCTGGGATAGATAGGGATTCCCACATTGATATATTAACATTTGTCTTCTTCATCTAATCAATGATACTGAATGGTGATGAAGGATCTCTTTGCTGTCCCTTTTCTTGTACATTCACTCCTTGCACATGGGCAGCAATAACTGGTATTTGAGTTGGTCTAGGAGTTGTTCTTGGCTGCCCTTGTGCATTTGAAATTGGATTTTGCTTGCCAACCATTTGTGGAGCCATGGAAGGTTGTGGATTGGTTGGAGCTAATGGTTGTTCTTCACCCAAATTCCTTCTTTTTGACCTTGTGTTGGCTGCAACACCTTAGGAAACCGCCTGATTCATGCCACAAAAATCCTCTACTTGCCAATTTACCAACGTGGTGTCATTTGGGGCTGATTGTTGTTGGAATGTTTCTTGTTGTTGGTTGTTTCCTTGACTGCCCTCACCCTCCACACCAGTAGTTGTCACCATTAATGCTTGATTCAAAGCACCATTGAAGCACATGGATTGGTTATGAGGTTCATTGCATGGAAAACACCATTCATACTCCTGAGCAATGTTGTTTTGTGTTGGCACCAATGCCTTAGATGTAGATATGGCATTTGGATTATAGGGCTAAAATGGTCTATTGGTAGGAGGCCTTGTTTGATTCATATTTGCAGCTGGATTAGGTGGTCTTTGTGGTTGGTATGGCTACCCTTAGGCTAAGCTTGGGGCTGATAAGAAGGTCTAAAACCTTGGGTTTGTTGCCTCTTGAGAGTAACCAGCTCATTGCCTAGGTTTTGCAGTTGCTTCATGACTTCTTGAAGCTCATTTGGGGCACTTGGAGATGAAGTAGAAGCTTCATTTGAACTCTGATTTCTAGGAGTTGGAGAAGGAGCCAAATTAGGTGCTTGATTGGTATTTGGACTCTCTAAACTTGGAAACAATGGCATGGGACGTCTAGGGGCTAGTTTGTCAGCTTGGATCAAACAATTTTCAGCCCTAATGGCAATGCTATAAGCCATAGGGATAGTTATGCCTCCCATGGACTAAATCAACATAGAAATATCAGAATTTAGAGCTTTGAGATAATAGAGAAAAGCACCTTCTGTTGTTGGCCTGACTGCCACTAGAATTCTCTCCCAAGTCTTTTGAAATCTAAAGTTGAAATCGGTCAGTTGTTCATTGGGAGCTCTCTTGATGGTTGTCAGCTGCTCCAAAAGAGACAAGTTGTCTCCCTTCTCTCCAAATTGCTCATGAAGTGCTATACACAGCTGATTCCAATTTGTGATAGAACCAGCTCCAAGGCTTCTAAACCATTGCAATGCTTTCCCCTTGAATGAAGATGCCAGCAACTTGACAGCCACTTGCATCTCATTGATTTCATGAATTGCACAAAGGTTAGCAATATCCTTAACATGATCACCTGGAGTAGTCTGATTTTCTCCAGTGAAGTATGGAATGTTCTTCAAGGCTGCAATAGGAATTGGATGTTGTGCATTGAGGGAAAGTGGGCTGCTGCCTATGAAGTTGACATAGGGGTTGTTTTGCACCATTCTAATTGGTCTTAAAACCCTTGTTGACTGAATGAAAGGCCTACCAGGTGGAGGAGTTGAGAGAGTTCTGTTTGGTGGAGATGGAGACCTTTGAATCCTTCTTCCACTTTTCCTTACTCTTGGAGATAACTACAGATATTCAAACAACACCTCTTCTTCTCCAGCTCTTGACCTTGTAGTGATTCTTCTCATGAGTTTTCAGGCCTGCACTGCTGAAACCAGTTGATTCTTCCCCTTTGAGTCACCAGATATGCAAATTATAGCTCTTTTCAAGCAAGAAAATTACAGTAGATGCACATCAACTTTGCTACAATAAAAATGAGACCTCTAAGTCCCACCGGTGTGCCAAAACTGTTGTTGCAAATCAGCAGCACCCCTGGATGTAAATCAGGTTTCTAAGTTGATTCTAGAGCATCCAGTGTGATTGCACAACATGGAAACCTCTCTCCAAGTGTGGGACTTGTGAAAATGAGAGAGGAATCTCTAGATTAGAGGTTGGTTCCTCAAACTCCTCTGATTTATATCTATATTTTGCACAACTACAGAGGTTCTAATCCTAATTCTACCCTAGATTACAAGGAGACAGGGATAAAAATGCAAAAATGAAACTAAACTAAAGATGGTGATGCACCAAAAGGAGTGGTGAAACATTTTTTTCCATGTAAATAGACACAAATTCATGAAATGCAACAAGGGAAAACATACACAAGCTGATAGATGTAATTAGAGGTCTTAAAATGAAGTAAAACAATACAAATAGAGGACTGAAAGCATTCACAGAGTTTGCACTATCAATTCCATGTAAAAATCTCTTGCATTCCACCATCAAAGAGGTATAAACCTATTACAAACTATGAAAAAGGTCTGATTCTTACAACTATCACTTGCTGGAGGTGAAAGAAGAAGTTTGCAATGCCAAAAAGTGTTCAACCATGAAGAAATGAGCCAAATCTGGCTTTTACAGTGCATGGGTCAAGCCCAAGAGAGAGAAAACGTAAAAATGTGGGAGCCCATTCCTCATTGATGGAAAATGCATTAAAACAGCATGGAGGACCTTACAAACCCATACCCTATCATTTTTGACCATATTGGAGAAGAATGCGACCCATTCTGTATTAAATTTGGTTGTTGAAATGTCATTTCTAGCCATGGACACGTACTCAGAACTGTTTTGAATTTTCTCTCTCAAACTGAACCAAATTAGAAATTGACCATGGAATCATGTAGAAATTTTAACATATTTCCAATGATATAAAGAACGCAAAATCTGAGCTCTGATCAAAATATATGATCGTTTGAAGATTTAGGGAAAAACGGCCCAAAAACTGATCGGCGGGAAAAAAATTCAAATTTTACCTCTTTTTTGTCTTTGGAAAAATTTTCAAAAATTCTCCACACTCCACTGGTCGGATGCCACATGTCGGGTGCTGATTGGCCGCAATTCTCTCTCCTTCCCTTTCCGCGGGTTTTCCTTTGAAAATTTTGACTTTTCTTACACTTTGGAAAAAATTCATTTTCCCCGCGCCCCGCCACTTGGGACACATGTCACACTGTGATTGGTCCGGGCCCCGTGGGAAAAAATTTCCATTTGAACCTTCGACCAAAATACTTGGAAAAATTTCAAATTTTCCTCCGACCCCGAACTCCTCTGCCACGTGGCAGCTTCCTATTGGCTGCGGGCCTCAAATGGGAAAATTTTCCACAAAAACTCCGCCGAGCCATAACTTGAAAAATATAAGGAGTTAGGAGGCAAACTTTACCTTTTTGGAAAGATGAGAGAGAGATCTATATGATGGTGCCATTTCCAAAATCCTTGAGTGCCTTAAAATCAAAAATGTGGACTGAGGCACAAGAGAGGAAAGAACACAAAGAGTTAGCCACAAAAAATGAGTTGGGGCACATTTTGGATAACAGAATGTGATGGAAGTTTCCAGAAGAAATTATTACAAGGAATGGAGAGCTCAAATTTGGAAATGCATCATTCCATGGAGGACCACTTTGATACTTGGCGACCAATCAGAACTTGTGGAAGGCATGGCGGTGGGTGCTAAGGTTATAAATACAAGTACCCGGTAGAAAATAGAAGATAAATTTGAAGAGAGTCAAAGATCTACATAAATAGAATGGAGGATTCTATGGGTTGGGATTAGGATCATATAGGGATGATGGCACATTTATCCAAATGGGTCTACATTTTTCTTTGTAATGTGGTGAACGTGGTATAGTCTTGATGCATGACATGACTCTACATTATTATATGAGGGTCTCATTATGACCTCTAGGGATTATAATGTGGTTATTGTACTTTTTGATATGAATATAAGGCTTTGTTATGGATCATATATGTGTTTAGGAATATGATACTCATGCATTTCCTTTCTGTAGGATTCATTTCCATATGTTGTTTGATATTTCTCTTTTCGAATGCAATAAGATCACTCGTTCTAGGATATGGCATGGTTCTTTCTGCTCATTTCCATTTAATTCTGTTATAAGGTGATGCATTCTCATAAAACTCACATAAAGGAGAGACTCGGTTCCCATGCATGCCTTGATGAGCGCCCAAGCCACCGGGTGATAGGCCAAGGCACATGGGATTAGACTATTATTCTAAGGGTATAAAATATGACCACAATAGATTATTGAAAAGGTAAAGTGACGGTGTCATAAGTAGTAAATAATGTAGCAATAGAACATATTATGTGTAGAGTATGAGATTGTAAAGGTAGATGCCCCTTAAATCCACACAAGGACCGGGTAAAGAGTGGTGTTAAGCATCATACATCATGTAATCAGAAAATTATTGCATTCACCTAAATATACCAAGTGAGCATGCATGTGTGTATAGAAAATATAATGACATATTAAGAAGCCAAATAACATAGGAAACAAATTACAACACGTAAATAGTATAATCTAACAAGAGTAATTGTAACCAAGATGTGCAAATGTTGTATGAATGTGATGGTGTTTTGTGATATGTAGGATGTGTATATTGTGGGCTGCAGTTGCATTGCCCCCAACAGATGTGTGTGAGATGAGGTTCATTTATAAATAATCCATCAATAGTAAAGACTAAACCATATAACAAGATTATGTCATCGAGAAATGATGGTACAATGTGTATACCAGAGAAGTGAGAATGTTTGAAAATATTATACATGAAGTGTGGAGCGTGAAGTGTAGTATTAGACACTAGATAAATTTAATGGTGATGGGGAGGAAGTGTGATGTGCCAAAGTTTGGGAGTGATGGAGATCTATGGCAGAGTTTTAAATGTGTCATAAGAAAATATATTTTTTCCACAATGGTAGGAAAAAGGGTATGACTAATATCAGATTGTGGGTCTAATGATAAAATGTAAGTAGATTACTGATTGCATCTTGTTTCTAGTGAAGTGGTTGCTTTTATTTGGATGTTAGTTTCTTATTTGGGATTGGTAACACTATATATGACTTACTATGATGATATAATGGGGTAATAATTAGTTTTAAACTTGGTATGAAACCTGGGTTGGATAGCAAATTGTTGACTTACCGAATAAGTAACATTAGTAATTATGGAATGATGCTCATTAGACATAGAGGGAGTAATTTGGAACCCAATGGGATTCAAAGAACTAGACATGAGCATATAGCGAGAATGTTGTGTGAAGCAAATGAAATAAAATTTAAACACTAAAGGTGACCAATTATTTATTTTAAAGCATAGAAATCATTGTCATGATGTCCATTAATTATGTGAAAATTACAAAATGGGTGACCTTTGTATTTTGCAAGCCGATAACGAGGGTATTAATGAGTAGGTGGCATTTTTATCAACTCGTAATTAAGGAGATCAAGAAGAATATCATGTTGCTTAGCATTTAGATAAAACTTGAGAGGTGCAAGACTTGGGCTTCACTTATATGTGCACATGTAGTAGACATGGGATTAAGATGAGGTGTAGAAGAAGAACTAGCACGGGCCTGAGAAGCAACCTTGAGATGTTAGATTTCAGTTGTGAGGGATGTAATCATGGTTTCCATAGCTTGAAATTCATCTTTAAATAAATTTTGTAAATCTTGAATTGATTCGAATATGGGTTGATTGGTTGTGGTATCAAGACTTATAGGGTCATTGGAGAGATGATCGAAAATGGCACTTACTTATGTGTAGGTGGCATATTGCGAGGGAGGTACATAGTTTCTAGGGATTTTTAGAGAACATATTTACAAGGTGGGTGCATTTGAATATAATTCATATAAGGAAACTTGAGGAACCTTAGGATTCATGGTATAACTAGGGTTTTGGTTTGGAGAGGAACGAAACTAGTAAGATATGCACAATAAGGATTTGGGTGTTTGATCAAGAGTGGGGTTCACCAAAAGATTTAATTTAAATTGAATTAAATCTTTATTTTCATAGTAACTACTATAACAAATGATATAAAAATGATAATATATAGTAAGACACAAGTAATAAGCATGCAATAATATGAAAACCTAAGCAAGGGAGAGAGAGAGAGAGAGAGAGAGGGGGTGACTTAGCTGATTTCGTGCAACCTGAAATGATATAGGTAGGTGAATAGATGGAATTTACTAAAAGAAACTTCGTTAAGGCTCACTTGGAGGTTCTAAGATCCATAAATGTGTAGGAAAGGAGTGCCTTTTGGAGGACGGGAGCACTCAAGTGCTAGTGACTAATTTGAGAGCTAGTGTCTAGTCGGATGCTCTAGTTCTATGTAAGAGGAGCTTCATTATTAGTTTCTTTTTTATCTCTAATTTTTCTCTAATGTCACTGATTGTACTTGTAAGCTACAAAACAATTATCTACCTACACATGTCCATAAACCACATAAAATACATTAAAAATATATATACATAATGTGGAGTTAGATTGACCTCGATGATCACCTAAGAGTGAACTTGGCACCGAGTGATGAATTATATTTTAGAATCCATGTAGTTCTATGTGAAAGTGTGTGTAATGATGCCCTAGGTTAACCTTGTGCAAGTTTAACTATGATAGTAGACTAGATCTAAAATGTTCTAATTATATAAATTTATGAGATGGAATTGAATGAACTTCTCCTCCTATGTTGTGTATGCGAGTGATACATCCCTTATCCCTTGTATGGATGTGCTAGATGGATGCTTTGTAATGCTTTGTAGTGATACTCTTGTTCCTTTGGATGCAAGCTTAGGTGATAGTAGATAATGCTAGTGATTGGCCCCTTATTTTAGAGCTATAAATATATGTATGTATGTATGTATGTATGTATGTATGTATATATGTATGTCTCGTATGTTTGTATGTATGTATGTGTACATGTACATGTACATGTATATGTCTATTTACATGTACATGTACATATATATGTATATGTATATGTATATAGATGGTTCACTTGTTTGAATTTTGTAATTGACAACTAAAAGGTTGACCCAAAGTTGTAAAAGATGACCAAAAGTAAAAGAGACCCAAAAAGAGTAAGAGGAAGGAAAAGAGGGTTATGAGCACCTAGAAGGGACAGGAGTGCCCGAGCACTTCGTCCTAAATGGGCGTTAGTGTCTAGGCCATAAAACATAAATCATAAAAGTAGCGATATAGCTCTGTAAGTTTTGTAAGGTTCATAAAAATATAAGAGACAAAACAAAAAATCCCAAAAGACATTGTTAACCACTAGTTTTCTTTCTTAGGAATCATGTATATATTAGTATGCTCTAGGACCTTGAAATGTACCTAAGTGCATATATTTTATGTCTACACAAACCTTGAAGATGTGGATATGATCTATTATGTTTAGATACTTCCAAACTTTCCCCTCTAAGCATGCATGTGCATATTATTATCCGTAAGGATGAATAATAAACCTTATTGTCATGAAAGATTCAAGATTTTATTTAGTGAGGAAAGGATCATCAGAAACCAAGTTATTGGGCACTCGGTTTTCTCGTTAATCTCCAATGCTTCATGGTTTATAATTGGTTGTTTATGAGGCTCGAACACATGTAAATCTGATTTGATGAAATGAGGGAAGGATCTAGTCCGTAATTGAGTTTTTGGCTCATAACATGGATGACGTGTAACATTTTCATGTGTAGTAGATGGGAATTTTGGAGGAATGTTGGGAGAGAAATGAATATGAGAGGGAAGGGAAGAAGATGGAGAAAGGTAATCCTTAAGAGGAGAGGGTAAAAATATAGAAATGTGGAAATCGGGACGAGGTGGTGCAAGTTGGGAAGAGTAAAAGGGGGTTGTGAGATGGCAGTGTAGGATTTCCCCATTGACATGGTTCCCTACAACCAAACTGACGAGCCTCCAATTTCTCACACCATATTTCTATTTGAGGGGACAACTTAGCCATGAAAGATAGCTTCTACTGAGGGTTGAACAAATTTGGCATAGGGTCATTCCATGGATAGGGCTGCCTAAAACCAGCTTGAATTTCCTTTATCCGACATGTAGCCCTAATCTACACCATGTTTACCTTAAATTGTTGAATCTACCTCTAAAAATCATAATCGGTTATGAATTTTCCACATTCATCATCTACATATTCTTATTTTTCCAAACATTTTGGTTAAAATAATAACCATATGGATCAATTGGGGTTGGGTTATATGCATATTCTTCATGATAGGACTCATAAAACTTATTTGGAGGAGTATTTTGACAATATGGAGATGGAGGGAACTAGTGTTACTCATGGAAATGAGGATTCTAATGAGGGAATGAAGCCATGATTACACAACTTCATGAGTGGGAAAATGAAATGGAAATTATGAATGGAAAGATGGAAATGGAAGGAAGAATGGAGGGGAGGTGTGTAACTCATAAAATGGGTTCTTTGAATAATTGGAGTCACCATATGTGTTAGGAAAATGCCTCCAAAGGATTAATACCACCAAGAACATGTCAACCTTCTTGGTATGAAGTTGTAGAGTGATTTAATCTATCCCATATGGCATGCCAAAAATTTTGGAGCTCAAACTTGCACTGTACCTAAATCATGAAGATCTTTGGCTTTGAGGAAAAATGAAATTTTCTCCAAGTTGTGGTACTTTCTCTCGAGACAAACCTCTAGAGAAGGTTGGTTCATCTACCTAATCATAATACCAAAATTACTCCTACTTCTGAAAATGCAACTATATAATCATACTCTATCAATCCAAAGGACTAGGGGAAGATAGAGATGCATGAAATGGGAAATATTAAGCTAATAGAGATGATAGCACCAAGAAAAATGGGATGAAACACTCTCCATGAGGGAAATGAGAAGGAAATGAAGGAGAATATGGAAGAAATACATGACACATCCAAAACTACAGCTAACCTTCCTTTTCATGCAAAACACAGTAATAATGGAACTTGTAAGTAAGAGAGATATGCACAACACAACACAATTGCAAAAAAGAGAGTCAAGAATGTAAGTAAAACAAGCTAGGTCCGAGAATAGCCACAAAACAAATTTTATTGTTTGAATTATGAACATTCCATTTTAATAAAGTGAAAGAAGGAAAGAAAACACATAAAGCAGATGGCCAAAATGAAGTTTTGTAACTCATATCTACTCTTGCAACCATTTTGACATGGTGCCTTTACAAATTGAGAGGATCCATCCTTACAAATGAACATCAATTTGTAATATGTAGAAAATGGGAGATAGAAAAGGAATAGAAAAGAGAGGGAAACCCATATTTCAATCTCTAACCACCAACAACATGTATTAATTATCTGAAAACAATTATGGGTGCTTCTGCAAGACCATTCTCCCACGTTAATTTTCTTGTAGGAGAAGGAAAGAGCCCATACTTCATTAAATCTAGGTGGTTGAGTTGCCTATAATTGTACATTAATGGACCGAATCATTTTTTTCCCTTTTCACCCACCAAATCTCACCAAAAAATTATTTTCTTAATTTCAGATTGAATAAATTATCAAGACCTTTCCAAAGAGACCAATTTTGTGTAATTTGGAGTTCTCGGTCGAAATATATGGCCATCTATAGATTTGTAGTATAGGAGGGCACACATGACACATGGCATTTTCTAATTATCCGTGAGGGCTTCTTGCATGATTTTTATTTCCACATGTCACCTTCTAATTGACTTCTCAATGTATCCCTTAAATAGTGCTAAGTTATGAGTTTGTACTATGTGGCACCCTCTCGAATGGTTACAAGTTTTAGATTTTTGACCTCGGGGGCCACTTGTTAGCCACCACGTGTTGCATTTGGTTTTCTATGGGTAAGAGGATCTCATACACAAGTGCAAGAATTTAGAATGATAATGCATGCTCGCACGATCATGCAATGATGCGAGGGAATCATGTTGGGCCCATGAAGGAAGGTTGTAGGACTCAAGGTGATAAATACAAGTGAGCGAGAAGTGAAGGGAGGTTGTGGGACTCGGGGGTATGGAAGTAATTTTGCACAATGTAGGCCAAGTTTCTAGGATTTCATCGATCCATGTAGGCTCGAAACAAAGGAAAGGTGGGTTTTGAGAGTGTAACGTACATTTTATCTCATATGGGACTTGCACCAATGTAAGAAAATCCTACCAACCTGAAAAGGAAAACCATGAGGCTCGTGGTCAGCCTTTCAACTTGCATCCACGCAAAGATTTTCTTCCGTGGCTATTTTAAATGTTTTGTGTGTTCGAGAAAACCAACAAAACACTATACTTTTAAAAAAATTGGAACAATATACAATGTTTCATGGCTTTAAACTTAGTCAATGTCTTTACTCCTTTACAAATAACAATCTCACAACACTCAAAATATCTTCCTTTTTCTAGGAACTATCTTCTTAGTTATTTAAACTAGAAAGAATGTCACACAACATTTAATTTCATCAATTTTTCCTAAGTCTCTATGTTGTTCATTTATGTTTTCCATTGTTAGACAACCCGCGAATACTAAGTACCTGCACTCTATAGGAAGTTAAGTTAGTCTTCCATGGATTTTCTGAGAAAAGGTGGATAAGTCCATCTTTGAAGAGTTATTCAAAATTATAGGGGGTGTAATTTTGGATAACATTATCCTACAACATAGAGTGTAGTCAATGTTCATTGTAAATAATTAAACTTTAACTCAAATATTAAAGTGTGACATGAAATATTTACATTTGCTAAAAATGAAATCAAGAGATACAAAAATGGAAGGAATATACCTATTTGTTTTGTGGATGGAGAAGTTTCATGTTATTTTCTTACACTTGAGGATTTTCATTGTTGAGTTTGTTGAAATATTAGGGGTGATTATTCCCAATTATGGTGAGGAGAACCAAAGTTTTAGGTTCATCAAACCCAACATAGAATAGAGCATAGAGAAGAATAATGGAGTACTTAAGCACCTTGTGAAGGAATAAGACTATGTATCAAAATTATTTAGAAACCCTAATATATTACCCTTAATATATAAGAGGAATGGAAGGACTTCATATGAAGATCTTATCCACTTAGATACCTTATGTAACCCCACCGACCACACCACTACAAATAGATCTAGGCCCAATTTTTAAAATAAGGAGCACATTAGAAAATAGAATGAGTGCCCACATACCCTTCCTTTATGTTGTATAACCGTGTAAAACTAAATAGAAATTGTAATGTACTAAAATATGGATGAAGAAATGAGACCCATGCCCCCAATATTCTTGAAATTGTAGTAAAAATGAGTGTTGTGGTGAAGAAGGGGTGAAGTAGTTCATTCCCCTGAAGCTGATTTAGATTGAGTGATATGGATATAAAAATATGCTAAAAAAACTATACATGTAGGTGAATTTATAAATATCTTAGAAAGTTGATGTAACTACTCTTGGGAAAAATTGTGTGAATAGGTTAGAAATGTCCATACATTACTAACCATTATGTATTGTTTTGAACCTCTACATGGTTTTATAGATTTTTGTTCTTAAATTTTTTTCTGAGTACTTGAACCCTTTTTATACCTATATATTATCACATAATTCTACATATATATGTTTCAGGTGTAAGAATATATCCAGATGAATGCCCCTCTTTTGAGGCATGTGTAGACACCTAATTTCGACCGCACAATTTTAATACTAAAAATGCACTAATTGTCTTCTTTACCATCATTTCTTTATAATTAGTAATTTTAATCTAATTATCTAATGTTCCCTTTCATCTTAGTTAATTAACGACACTTAGTTAATTAACTATCCTCATCCTTCATCTTGGATGCCAATTAACGTCATTTCATTAGTTAAAATCCTTTTTTATTAATTAATTAACCATTATTAGTTAATTAATCTTTACAATCTCATATTTAATCAATAAACCCTCTTATTGGTTAAATCCCCCTCTCAAACCCTTTAAATTCTACTAATTTCCCTCTAAATCATCTCCAAATTACTTCTATAAGCTTAACTTGGCCTATTAATTAATCCTAGTTGATTAATTAAACCTCCCCTAACTCCCATGAGTTGCTAATATCTAATTAATCTCTTCTAATCATACTTATCCCTTTCTAATTCTACATTCACTTTATCCCACATTCACTAGGTTACAATATTCTCCCAAAATGGAAAGCTATATAAGAATCCTAATACACCTTGTCCAAACTTACACCATGTCCTTGACAGACATTATACTTGAGAAGAGAATTTCATGTTATTGGAAGGCTTGTTAAATCTCCCCATTTTCTACTTGCTAAAGAGTAGTAAGAGAAGAATCAAAAAATGGAAATTAAGCCATACTTGATGAGATCTCTTCCTCTTTTCTTGAGAAATCCTTGATCGTGTGTGGTCTACATTTGGCTCACTAAGGAAGTATCTACAATCCAAAGCACATCCAAATATCAAAGGGAGGTTTGCATTTAATGTTAGATTCATGTTTTTGAAAGTTAATTAGCTTTCCTTTCATCTTTATTCATAATGTATTTGCTTGAATTTTAACTAAGTTAGGATCTACTTGGTGTTAGGTTCATTTAAATAGCTTAGTTTAAGTTTAGCATGCATACATATGGCACACCCAATGGGACACTCCTTTGTCTCATGCACATTCATTTATTTTTCTTAGTTTAAAGCTTTATTTTTCCATTTTACATGTAAGTTATTTCAATTTGTTAAAATTTCTTTGTTTTTGAGCATGTATGTTAGTGTTTGGTAGTGTGCAATCTTCTTTGTAAGTATAAAGGAGGTAAAGTACTGGAAAAATTGAATCTTTATAGGAAGAATCTAATATTTTTGTTTTTTTTTGTCATACTTTTCACATTAATTTGTGCGGGTATAGCTCTTCATATGTTATCATATTTATTCACGTGCTACTATTAGTGTATTTTCTATATGCACACATTAGTGTAGTTATCGACGCACTACCATTAGCCTATTTTTTGTTACACACACTTGCGTAGCTCTTCATGTGCATGTTTTGCACTATTTTTATGCTTCACATGCTAGCATAGATCTCCACATGTTTTTGTTTCTCTATTCTCTTGGTATATGTGCTAGTGTATGAGTCTGCATGTGCTTGTGTTGCTCTATTTTTTTGTTACATGTGCTAGTTTACCTATGCATGCATTTGTGTTACACTACTTGCTTCCTAGATGTATGTTCTAATATCCTAGTTCATGCACTTTTGTTCATGTTCATGTACTTGTCATTCATTCATGTACTTCATGTGCTATCGTATTGGTATACACGCTAGCAAACAAGTGTAAAAATTAGCTAAAATTTAACTCATTTTTTTCTTAAATTTCTCAAGTTTCAGATTTTTGATCTTCAATTTCCTAATGTTTTATATGTGATTCGACTCTAATCTACAGTTATTTTTCTAACATTATTGCTAACACTTTACATCTTTATTTAAATTTCCATTTATTGATTTGATCAACTCCACCTATGTTCTTCTCTTATGTTATCGATATCCTTAAGAATTAGAAATGATTGCGATCCTTGGTATTTTTCTAACATTGTGGGTGCATGGAAAATTACTAATTATTTATGTGTAGGACCATTGTGAAATTGGAAACATTTACCACACAAATTCAAACAAACAAAACTACTAACAAAGTTTGCATACATGTTCCTTGGTCGAAAGATAAAATCAAACTTTGCTAAATTAGATAAAATGAATAAAACACATTGTCATTACAAGTTTAGATAAGGGTAAAACCCATCCGCTTTAACTATGGGAAGTTTTTGGATTAATCCCTAAAACTCATTATGAGGAGTACCATATGAACCCTAAATTAGTTTGTACATTGAGGGAACTAGCCAATGAAATGGGTAGCACCTCCTTTTCCCACTTGACTAGTAATATCGATGAGGAATACCAAATATTATCCATGGTGACAACCTAGTACGTATAGATTTTTAGGTATAGTATGTATTCAAGATTTATTTTGGTACGTGTAATTTTTCATATAAATATTGGTGAGTGAACAATATAAAATCCCTAGGAATTTATTTGGCATTGGGGCCCATATTATCTTATATTATTTTTGTGTATCAAACCTTCATACAAAGTAAAATTTTATCTAAGTTAAAACCTTATTTTAGAACAAGTTGAAACTATGTCCAAGTTGTGCCATGTATCCTTCATCACTAAAAGTATGCATATCAAAACTTTGTCTGAGTTAAAAGTTTGTTTTAGTGATAGAACAAGGTGAAACTTTGTCCAAGTTGTTCTACATACTTTTCCATCATGAATCGTACTTTTTCATAATTTTGGATTCATTTATCGAAGATAAAAATACAAAGGTCTTCTAAAATTATATCAATCATCTTTGACACTTGTGCTTGAAAACTTGTTTTCCAAAACTTTATTGAGTGTTAAAATCACATTGTTATGCTTTGCCAAAAATTTTCCCGTTACCTTACACAAATTTGTAAACATTGAAGACTAGGAAAGTTTCATCTTCACAATTGTTACACTTTGCTAGAATATCATAGATTTTCCTTCATATCTTTCATCAGACATCTCATACACTTGAAAAATATTTACTTTTTTTTTGTTGCTTTGCTTGTTTTGAATTAGATTCCTTGTAACATTTACATAAACATCCCAAATATTTTAAAAACATATTCTATCATGGCACCAATCACATGTTTAACACATAGGAGGTGTACATATAATCCCTTCCTCTAGAACCCTTTAGACCCATCTTCTATGAGGAACAAATACTTGTTGATCATAATGGGGGTGAGGAAGAAATACCCCATAACATATTTGAAAATGATCTCACTCATGTAGATAACTTATTGTTTTAAAACAAAGACCAAGTCTTGTTGCATTTGGTAGAATTAGGTTCCAAATTTCCCTTTGATTTTGATATGGCATTCCTTACTAGTATGTTTTGAGGGAAATAAATAACATAACCTCCTCTATTTAGAATAGTTAAAGACATGTTACACCATGAACATGTCTCTACATTGGTGCCACATGAAAATCACAATAAGGAATTAGTAGCCTATAAAACTAAAACTAGCCATCATATACCCTTCATAAGAATTAACCATAAAACTAGAACAGATTATGAAGAACCCCAACATGAAACCCAACCCAAACCACACAATGAAGATATACTCGTACAACAAAAATTATGATCTATTAGTCACGGATTAAATCTAGCTACGCATGTCTATAGAGACACGCATAGAGTTTCTCACACTAAAAACCTAAAGTGGTGTATATTTAACACTACACTAAAAATTGTGGTAGAGAAGCATCCAAATCTTGTCACATACATATACCTCCCACACCAACAAGTGTACAAATATTTGACCAAGATTGGTAGTTTATGAAATATGTGCTTGTTTTCCAAAGAAGAAAATAACATGCGACACAACAAAAAGTATCAGTTAAACAACGTTTTCCTTATCTCTTTAATTGGAAGATGTTAGATACTCCCTTTCCACAAAAAATTGATTGCCCTAAATATGAAAAATATATGGGAAATGGTGATCCTCACGATCACGTGAAATACTTCTTCATGGCATGTCAAGAATTCACTTACAATGATAACTATCTTATTCACTTATTTCCATGGAGTCTTGGGGCCAAACACTTGAATGGTTCCTCCATCTCCCCAAAGGGTCTATTTTCACTTTTACGAACTTAGCTGAAAAAAAATTTCCACTTTTCATTCAATATGGAGAGTGATATTACCATGCTAGACCTATGTAGTGCTAAAAAAGAAATAATGAGAGTTTTGCTACTTTCTTACAAGAATGGTGGGCATTGGATAGCCAATTCCCTTACTTCATTCCCAAGAAATAACTTATTAGTATATTTGTAATGAATTTACACCCAGAGATAACCTTCCATTTGTAAATACATTGTGTTGGTACATTTGAAGAAGTCATCTAGAAATGAATTCAAATAGAAAAGGTGTTACTGGCCAAAGGGGTCTTAAAACCCTTTCAAAGAGATAACTACAAATCAAAACCTATAGAAAAATCTTTTTTTTGACAAAAACAAGAATGTCATTAGTAATAGAATTACAAATTCCAAGCATGTACAAGTAGTTCAAAACACCATGCATTTAAAAATTACACACGGGTTGCTTAAATCACAAGTCAAACATAGGGAATAGACTCCACTCATGGAGTGTCATCATCGAACCCTTAAAAACTTGACTTAGCTAACATGGTCAAGTTTCCAACCACTACACCTTTCACAGATGATGCACCTAAACCTCTACGATACAAATACCATGAATATTTTGATTATCATTGTGTTAAAGTTCATGGTATGGATCAGTGCATGAAACTAAAGAACTTCATCCAAGATCTCCTAGATCAAGGAGATATTGAACTTGACACACATGATCCCCAAAATTGTCTAATGATTAGTTGGGGATCTATAAGGATCCCTTCTCAAAGCATAAATAAGTATAAAAGAAGTTGGATCAACATCAATCCTCTCAAGGAAAAAGTTCCAACCA
Organism: Taxus wallichiana var. yunnanensis; assembly: GCA_018340775.1. Taxonomy (NCBI): domain Eukaryota; kingdom Viridiplantae; phylum Streptophyta; class Pinopsida; order Cupressales; family Taxaceae; genus Taxus; species Taxus wallichiana. Next base: position 297,267,329 of record CM031243.1, on the reverse strand, counting down.
CATTGTTTCCCAAACTTCTAATCCATTTTATTCTCTTATTGGTTATGTCCATCCTATCACTAACCATATCAACACCATCAAAATAAAATCCCAAGAGTATGTCATTACAATGTGATGCACTCATCTTATTATTCCAAGACCCCTCTGTCTACTCCTTCAAATGATCATTATGATCTCCTAGAACAACTTGAGAAGACAACTACCAAGATTTCTATCTTGGATCTTCTTAAGATATCTATTGTTCACAAGGAAATCCTTTATAATACCCTTCAGGAGTCAATAGTTCCTACGTACATTGACACTTCGTGCTTCCAAGCCTTGGTTGTGAAAATCACCCAATCTGAGTAAATTCATTTTGGCCAAAATGAGATTCATAAGGATAATCAAACACACAACCTACCCTTGTATATAAAAGTGGTCATTACTCATAAAAATATTAAAAAGGTTTTAATGGACAATAGATTTGGCCTTAATGGAAGCTATTTCCTTTATGTTGGAGGCCATTCCCCAAAATAAAATTGAGGATCAGAAATTCAGAAGTATCACCAAAGCGGTCACGCTTGAAGAGCTGCAAAAAGTTGTTTTTGCTTTAGAGGGTGACAAGGCTCCTGGTCCGGATGGGTTCTCTATAAATTTTTTCCAGAAATTCTAGGAAATCTGTTCGGAGGATCTTCTCAGAGCGGTGAATGAATTCTATAGAATGGGAAATCTTTTAAAAGAGCTTAATAACACTCACATTGTGCTGGCTCCTAAAAAAATGGATGCTAAAGATTTCAAGGACTTCAGACCTATCAGTCTTGTGAATGCCATATATAGAATTTTTACCAAAATTATTACTACTAGACTTCAGCTCATTATGAATGATCTCATCTCAAGGCAGCAGAGTGGCTTCATCAAAGGCAGGATTATACAAGATGGAGTGATTATGGTTCACGAGACCATACATTCCATGGAAAATAATAAAAAGGCAAATATGGTCCTTAAGCTTGATATGAATAAATCTTTTGACAAGGTCTCTTGGGTTTTCCTTGACAAAGTCTTAACAAAATTTGGGTTTCGGAAAATTTAGAAGAATTATTAAGGCTTGTATCTCTACGGCCAGATTCTCTGTGGTTGTTAATGGTGAGCCTGTGGGTTTTTTCACTAGCAGCAGAGGACTTAGACAAGGGGACCCTATCTCCCCCTTACTCTTCATTATTTTGGTGACAATGCAGTAGTAGAACAATTTTTCAAAGTGGTTAAAGACGGGCTTTTAAATGGCTCTAAGCCCACTTCCATCAGCCAAGTTGTCTCCCATCAGCAATTTGCGGACGACACTATCCTTCTTCTTCTGGCGTCAGTCATTGAAGCTAAGGCTATCAAGGCTTTACTGCAGCTCTATGAATCTACTTCTGGGCAAGAGATTAATTATGATAAAAGCACCATATTCTTTTTCAACACTCCTGAGGAAAGGCAGCTCAAAATTGCTAAAATTCTGGGCTGTAAAATAAGTGCACTTCCAGCCACTTACTTGGGCCTCCCTCTCGGCACTAGGAAAGTCTCTTACAAGGTGTGGGATGAATTATTGGAGAGATTCCAAAAAAAAATGGCTGGTTGGAAAGGAGCCACTTTATCTAGTGCTGGTAAGTGCCTGCTCATTAAAAGTACTCTTCAAAATCTGCCCATCTATGTCATGTCACTCTTCAAGATCCCATCTTCCTTCAGAGATAAAATTGAAAGGATTCAAAAAAAAAAATTATGGCAAGGCATGGAAGAGAAGTTCAAATTTCACTTAGTGGCTTGGGATAAGGTTTGCACCCCAAAGTTTATGGGTGGTCTGGGTATAAAAGATATTGAGAAAATGAATGAGGCCCTCATTGCTAAAATGGGCTGGAGAATGTTGTCTGAGAAACAACCCTGGATTGATTTAATCAAAGAAAAATATTTAAATCATCAAGCTGTGTATTCTTATCTTCAAGATGAGCACCTCCCCTATGGTTCCATTTTTTGGAATAATCTGGTCAAGAGCAGAAATTTCATCAAGCAGGGTAGTAAATGGAAAGTGGGGGATGGTAGGGACATAAACTTCTGGGAGGATAATTGGTTTAATGGAAATCTCATGGATAGATTTGGGTGGTTAAGGACAGTCTCATAAGCAAGTATGGCATTAAAATCAAGGACTATATTGAAGGAAATGGTACCAGCAAGAATTGGAAAAAACTTACTGTGGAGAGAATTGATCTGAAGCAAATTACTTCCTCCCTTCAAGATCAATTAGATCTTATTCCATTAAGTCAGCTGGATTCCAAGGATGAGCTGGTATGGAATAATTCCAATGATGGGAATTACTCTCAAAATCTGGATATAATAATTTCTTCCATAATAGTCAAACAGAGTTCAATTGGAACAAGATTTGGATGTCTGAATTAACTCCCAAAATAATTTTTTTCCTTTGGCTAGCTATCAGAGGCAGGATTCTTACCACTGACAACCTGATGAGAAGAGGATTTATAATTCCTAATAGGTGCCATCTTTGTAAGAATGATTCTGAGGATATCAGCCACCTGTTCATACATTGTGAATATGCCACCAGAATATGGAGTTTTTCCCTCTCTAAATTTGAATCTCTCTGGGTGTTGCTGAAGGATCTTAATCAGCTACGGACTCAATGGAACCCACCCTTCGGCATTGTGTTGATAAAAGGATCTCGAAGCTGACTATCCCTCATATAATCTGGAGGATATGGAAGGATAGAAATGATATTATCTTCAGATATAAGAAGAAAAACTATAAACTTAGTATTGGTAAAATTTCTAATGGTATCAAATAAAATATTGCTAGATTTAAACCCCCCAAGAACAAGAGATATCCAGATAATGAAGAATACATCTTATCCAATTGGTAGATTGGAACTATCAACAATCGAGCAATCCCGGAATAGCATTGATAGATCTTCGATCAAATGGCATCCTCCTGATTTTAATTGGTATAAGTTGAACTTTAATGGGGCCTCTAAGGGAAACCCTGGGATAGCGGCAGGAGGAGGAGCGATACAGGATCATAAAGGTAATTTGATTGTTGCGTATGCTTTGGAAAATGGGAATTCAAACTAATCATTTTGCCAAAGCATTATCTACACTATGGGGCCTGAGAATTTCCCAGACTCAAAATATTCATAACCTCATTATTGAAGGGGACTCCCTGAATGTCATTAATCTTCTTAAACAGTGCTCATCTCCTAGTTGGAGCATTAAGGATTTTATCTCAGAGTCCATAAGTATTAGTCATACTTTCAATAACATCAGGATCATGCATACTTACAGGGAGGGTAATAAATTGGTGGATGCGCTGGCTAATTATGGCATTAATGTTAACCTCACTGTTTGGGATAATAATAGCATCCCTAAGCAGCTCCACAACAGCATTCATGCAGATTTCTATACGCAAGCAATATCTAGAGCTGAGTCATGATCTTTGGGTGTGGATCAGCATCAATAATACTCCCACACGTGTTGACTTAAAGAATATGATGATGCAAATCATGTCAAATAAACATGTTAGTGTGAAATATATGGGGAACTCCAAGTGGAGTTACATTGATTTGAAAATCGCGCATGCGGGCTGCATTGCGACTGCTAAAAGCCGGATACAAAGCTCCATGGAAACTAAAGATAGTAGTAATGTGATTGATGACAGGGAGTAGGCTATTCCCACATGTGATTTTTGTAGGCTTAGTTCAGTAGACACGCAGCCGTTCGTGGGAAAAGCAACGGCTCTCATTTCCAATCTTGTGCAGATTACAATAGCAAGAAGTGGACGGGTTTCAGTGCTCACAAGAATTTGGGAATTTGTTGCAATCAGTTAAGCATAGAGAAGATGGGGGGACCTCCATGCCAAATTGAGCCAAGTGTGGACCCGGACTGGAAGGATAATATTGAGCTATGGAGCATTCTCAGCAAGGGTGGCATCACCAACTTCATGGAGAAGGTTCAGGGGCATGATCAAAGCATTTCTGTGCATTTTGCAAAGGAATGGAAGGAGCGGACTGTTGATTATGGGGGCAAAAGATCTTGGTCAATGAAGAACTTATTGCTGAAGTGACCGGCCTTAGTTTGGAGGGCTACCATTTCTTTAACAAAAGGGTCGACAGAGATGCTGAAGAGAGGAGATTTGTGGAAGGATCTGAGAAGCTAATATATGTTACAGCGGGCCTACTTGTTAGCTCGATTCCTCCACCCTATGATGAGGTTACTCACATGATGATACGGTTCATCTCCTTGGAAGGTAGGTTTGTCACTGTTCCTGCTAAACATCTTATCTTTCTTAACCACTTCCGTAGGAATCGCTTGGTTTGTTTTCCCCATTACTTGCTGAACTCTCTTGAACGCTCCATTTTGGAGTTTCAGAAGCATACCCAGGCGGTTCCCTTACACCAAGGGCTTATTTTGTTGCTTCATAAATGTTGTCTTCTTAAGTACCCTAGTCTCCCTTCCTCTCCTAGCTCGGTTCCCCCTCTGCCGGCTCATTGCTGCTGCCAACCCTATTTCTCCATCTACCCCCGCCACCGCTGCAGTCACCCCCTGCCGGCTGTCCAAGCTTCTCCTTCCATTCCCCCTACTATTGCTCCCACCACCCACCTCACCTCTACCTCTAAAATACCGGTTACCAGGGCCTCTAGAAAGCTTAACCTTGAGACTCTTGCTGTGGAGAAGGGGCCTCATGAAATAGAAATTACACATGACCTTCTGAATATTAGCAGTGCCAGTCCCCTGGATGTGCATATGGAAAGTTCTTCAAAAAGGTTGGATGCCTTAGAGGCTGATATGAAACTGCTGAAGGATGAGGTTAAGAACTTGGCTAAACAGAAAGGCAAGAGAAAAAAGGAGGAGGAGGGGATATTGATAGCAGCCAGATTGATGATATCTACAAGAAGCTGACCTCCTTAGACTCCCGTTTAGGGAAGGCCAAAACTTGACATGATTACAACATGGCCATCTTTAGGGTGATTGAGGAGTTCATTGAGCAACATGTCAAAAGTGTCTCCAACCTCAGCGGTGTTCCAGCTACACTTTGGGGTAACGAAAAGGAAAGCAAAAGGACCATTGAGCAGCTGGATAATACTGATGCTGCCCACATGACAACTTTGGGTATGTTCCACTCCTGGAAGAATATCAAGACTAGCATTGACAAAGCTGCCAAGAAGTAGTTGTAGTTGCTTTTGCTGTTCTTGTATGTTTTTATGTTGTTTTTTGTGGTCTCTCTACTGCTTTTTTGCAGTAATTTTGTTGTTTTGTCTCGTTTGGGTAGCTGTTTTTGGGCTACTTCGAGCTTCATTGTAACACTTGGATTTTGATCCTTTTCTCTCTAGTTCACATTCCTATTCTGGCTCCTAGGCCATATTTTGTTCTCAAGGGTATAGTCCCTTTCAAAAAACTATTTTCCAATAATAAAAAAAAAAAGATTTGGCCTTAACATATGTACACTAAATCTTTTGAAACAACTCAAACATATTGATATTGAACTAGAGCTTAATGTTATCACCATTAAGGCTTACGATAATGTAGAATGACAATTAGCGGGAAAAATTACCTTACCATGGAAGTTGGGACAATTACACATGAAACAAGATTCCATGTCATTGACTTGGAAATTCCCTATAAAAATGTCCTTGGTCGCCCATGGATTCATGCCATGCAAGATGTTCCCTCCACCTTCCATCAATGTATCAAACTCGTATCATCACAAAAATATATCACAATTCTTGGTGACCCATAACCCTTTGCTCACTTTGCAAAGTGTTAGCCATTATTACCAAGAAGATTATTAGTGTCCTTATACATAATTAGTTGTGGAGCTTAAATCGCAGGCCCTTGCCTCTCATGTCAATCCAGATACACTTCAACCTCAAAATAATTGGTACTTCTACCATTTTTTCACCTTTGCTACATGATAACCCAAGCTAAAAATTCTTCACACCAACTACAGAGAATATGGCCTACAACAGGCCCTCCTTGTATCCAATCTTCCCTTGTCACCCAAAACATGTGGTTGGCCCAACTTTCTTCCATAAATAACTTGGGATCCTGGAATTCTTGACAATTTTACCCCTTGTGGTCTCATGGTAGATTAAAAATTAGATAATACTTATATATCTCAGTACCTTGATGAAAATATGGTCTCTTACTATCAATCCCCTTAATATATCATCCCTAATAAGATGATGTATGCCATGGGATACAAAGGATATGGATGCAACTTACATGAAAAAGGTGTGTGGGAACCTCTTTCAACACATGAAAAAATGGATATATATGGTGTCTTTATTCATCCCTATGGAGCACAACCTCCGAAGTTGATACCACCTCTTTTGAGCGTCGGGATAGCTCTTCAAATCATGATAGTGAACCAGATTCCCTTTCTATTTTCTATGAAGATCTTACCTCCACGAACCTATTTTTTGACATTGTTATTTTTACATTATCACCCTCCATTCTTGAACTAGACCTCATACACCCATCCCTCATTGATTGGGACCAACAACAACACATACCATTTGATCTATTTCAAAATCACAAAGAAATTAGAGAGGTCATGGGGACACGTGATGACATACCTATAGGAGATCATAAGGCTTCACTATTAACCTTGACACCTACACATATTTTGAGGAGGAGCCTGAGTTCTATGGTTAGAAAAAGAGAAAGAGGCAAAAATATCAAAAATTCTAACAAAATCAAAAAATCTAGGTCCTATAGTGAAAACCTCTTTGAGGCACTTACAGACAAACAAAATGAAAAATCAAACATGGATAATATAAGTGATCATTCTATTGGTGAAAATATCATTGAGATGCTAATAGAGGAAGAAATAAATCTCCCTCATGATCCTACATGTATGGAAGATGGTTTGAATATATTGGTTAAAGAGACTATCGATGTCAAAATTGGCACAGATGAACCTAAAATTGTTAAACTATGAGCTTCTCTTTCCTCCAATGAGCACAAGGCCTTTACTCTACTCCTCAAAGAGTTCATGGATGTATTTTCTTAGTCATATTTCTATATGTCAGGCTTGGATCCCTCTTTGGTCATGCACAACCTCATTCTACATGAATCAACAAATCTCGTCAACCAAAAATTACACAAAATGCATCCACATGTAGCTATTTTGGTCAAAAGAAAAATTATTGGTAGTGGGTTATATCATACCTATTTATTATTTAGAATGGATCTATAACATCATTAATCTCTATAAGAAATGAGTGCGTATATGGATTTTCTCATACTTGAGGGATATCAATAAAGAGTGTTTTAATGATGATTTTCCTCTTCCAAATATTGATATGATTATCAATTTAATAGCAATCCATGAAATTGTATCCCTCATGAATAGATTCTTTAGCTATAATCAAATAAAAATTACAAAATAGGATCAACATAAAACCACTTTTACTACCTCTTGGGGCCCTTTTGTCTATCGGTCATTCCTTTTAGCCTCAAGAACACAGGTGCCACATATAAGAATGTCATCATTGTCATATTTCATGAAATTTTGTATGACATTGTAGAATACTATGTGGATGATATCCTTGCCAAGTCCAATACTAGATTAGAGCATCCGACAATCCTTTGTCATATTTTTTAGGGATAAAGGGATTATAAATTCAGATTGAATCCTAAGAAGTGTGTGTTTGGTTTCATTTCAGGAAAACCATTTGACTTAATCATCTCCGGAAGATGAATTGAAGTGGACCCAAAAATTTAATTTCTATTAATTAGATGCCTCCTCTTAATAACCTTAAATAATTACATATCTTACAAGGAAAAAATCAAGCTTTTCATAGATTCATCTCCCATCTCATAGATAATTGTCATCCATTCACCCATCTGCTAAAAAAATTTGTTGATTTCCATTGGGTTCATAATTTCTAACAAGCCTTTTCCTAACTAAATAAATACTTGGTTAACCCACCTATTCTTGTACCATCTACCCTAGGTGAACCCCTATTGTTGTACACCTTTGTCACTCAATTTCCATTGGCACACTTTTGGCACAATATGATGATCATCACAAAGAAATATTTATTTATTACCTCAATTGTACCTTGATCTCCTATGAGCTCAACTATCTATAATTGAAAAAACATGCATGTTTGTTGTTATTACTTTCCGAAGCTTCTCCACTATCTTCTCAAAAAAAAACCAAGCTCATATCTAAATTTGACCCAATCAAGTACCTCTTATCAAAAATTACACTCATCGGGAGGATGTCCAATTGGATCATTTTATTAAGTGAGTTTGATATTGAGTATTTTCATCAAAAAGAAGTAAAATGAGTTTTGATCAGTCGAATATGGCACTTAGCAAAGGAAATATAGAAGGTTTGTGTGGAAGAGAAGAGCACATTCAAAGGTGCGAAGTATCGAAAAGGATCGCACACGAAGAAGAGAGACAGATTTGGGACTTAACCATTTTCACGATGAGGATCTATTTTTAGAGATAGCGTGCAAAGCACACAAACTAGTCAAAGACTTGTGTGACATGCATTGGCTATTTTTGGAGGATCAGCTATAAACCACTTTGTATTGACACAAGATGGGAATATATCTACTACTATTAGTTAACTAAGAGTAGTCTATTATTAGTGCACTTGCATGTGTGGTTATTTTTGTACACATTGCGTGGATAATAATAGCATGCGACCTATTTTGGGATTAGATAAGTGGTGAAGGGAAATTCCCCACCCTTATAAATGTGTAGAAAATTGTGTAGTAGAGAGAGAGAGAGAGCATAGAATAGGTGTGAAGCTGTGTTATAGTGATATTATGTTTGACAAATTTGCTACGCGCATGAGCGTATATTATTATTCTTGTAAGGAAGCTTCTGTGTATTTACTAAATTTAATATAATGGAGATTATGGACTGAAATAAGGTGTTATCATGGTTATAATTCGTATTGCATGCTTGATTCCATTATGTTTGTCTATTAAGTCTATTATTCTATGGATCTAGATTTGAATATGCATTGTAGAATGATATACTAGTCATAGATTTGAATGCTTAAATTATTCATAATTTTAACATCCTATAACAGCAACCCTAAAGAGGGGCCTCGTACCTTTTGCATGCTTTGGGTGAGTTCTCGAAGTCTAGGTGAGTGAAGTTTGATGCACCTAGACTTGTATTGGTGAATTATAGGTTGCACCATTGGTTCCATTGTCGGGACCTTTTTCGGTTTTTTTCAGAATGATTTGCAATAAAGACATGTTGGTTGACCTTAGAAAGTGTTAAGGAGTGGATACATGATCTAGAGGAAGAATACACACGGTGGTTTAGCACTAGATCTAAGTTTAACACATGCATGTGAGTAGAACAAAATCAGTATGATGGTTTATTTGAGATTTTTTTGCTATCTTTCTCGTAGAATTATACGAGTGGTTGATTGCTTATGCATCTAAGTGGAATTGGAGCTATCACACACTTGTCTATATGCAGGAATAATTTTAGGATCTTTATGATTTTGATCTGATCTGGACTCACGTTGTGGATAGTTATATCTTGGAGTACTCGGTTTCCACTTATTCGTGCCTAGAGGTAGCTGAACTCTAATTTTACGATATCCAAGGGGAACTTACTTACAAGGCATTCCACTGGCAATCAAGATCTTGATGGTAACTTTGAATTTGGAAAGTAAATTTATGGCTAACTAAACCCCATCACGCACAAGGGAAGGAGAAGGTTTAGTGAAGGATGGCAAAACTAGCAGCAAAAAGGAAGAGAGAGGAAAGGCGGCTTAAGTATAATGATGCGCATGAGAGGGAGGTAGAGAAGTAGTAAGGCATTGCAGAGTGGATGGCATTAAGAGAGAGAGATGGCTTCTAAAGGATTTGGAGCTCACGAAGGAGATGTGGAACCATAGTATCAAGAACTCCCCCATCTAGGAAAGCATGATAGGGATCCCTCCTCAGCCTCACACAGAAGCGCACCAGCAAAGATGACCTAGGCCATGGGCGTGCATCTGAATCCACCTAGAAACCTTTCCCTTGCACTTGGTTTTCCAATATCTAGTATGAAAAGTAATCAACAATATAATTCAAGTAGAAGGAGAGTAGGAATGATTCTTATAAGAGGCCCATTGATGGTAGCAAAAATAGCTTCATTATTGTATGGGAGTACCTTTTTGGGTGTATCATCAGCGTAGAATACAGCCGCGCCAATTTTTTGAACTAACTTCCGGGAGTGGTAACACTTCGAAACTATCGGTGTATAGTTTATTTCTACTATTGGGACACATAGAAGTACATCTTCTGGTGCAACCCTAGCTACAAGTTCAGGTGGATTTGGTGGTTACGGAGGTAGAGGAAACACGGAGGTTCTGGATCAGTGGACAAGGTCCACACCAACTCTAGAATATTTACATGGAGATGTCTCTTCACCTTATGATTATAGGGGCATAGAAGATGTTGTTGAACATGTGCATATGTGTGAAATAATGTGGCACACAAAAGGAATCATGGCTTCTAAGCATAGGGAAATCCAATTTTCTTCTATGTTATAAGCGCGCACACACAGTTAGTACGAAATTTTGACCCCGATTAGACTTACGTAGACTATACAAATTCTAAAGATGCATTCCTTATAGAATTTCACATCCCTAAGTTTGATCAAAAGAGTATAAGTGCACTCAATGATATTAAGCAAGGAACTACTAAAAGTGTCGTAGAGTATGATGCCCATTTTAAAACATTGTTATCTAAGTTTTTTTATGATAAACACGCAAGCCAAGGTACACACAATGGTTCGTCGGGGTCCGATTACCCCTTTTAGGAGAGAATTATCACATAAGACATACACTCGATCCATGTGAAGAACTTGAAGTAGCCTTACGTGATGAGTCAGTTAGAAGTATAGATATAGGGGAAAGCCCATTTTTAGAAGCACATATTGTAGCTATGGAAAAACAATTGGAGAAACTATCAGCAAATTCAGCACATGAGACATGCACAGGGATTTGGTGCACAAATTTTGAAGTATAAGGTCACACAAAGGATAGTTTTCCTCACATATCAGTGTGCTCATTGCTGTTGGATTGTGAGATATGTCATTTAAACCATGATGCTAGCCACTACCCATTACTATAGCACGATAAGGAAGAATGTTTCAAGCTATTGTAAAATTTGTAGGTCCACGACTCATGACATGGAACACTTTGCTAACTAATTGGTCGATATGTGATGTTATAGGTGTTGGTGTATGATAGAAAAGAGTTTCAAATAACTCTAAGGGAAAGAATGAGCATCAGGATCGGGATCACAATTAGGTGTGCTATGATCGGAATGAAGGTTGTTTTGAAGGTGGTCATGGCAGAGGTCAAGGATATCACGGTGGATTTAGAGGATGAGGCCATGGTGGTGGAAGAATTGATTTCCCATGCGTAACATGTTATACATGCATATCCCCGACCTCTATAAGCATGAATGTCCTCATAATATTACATGTTCTTTTTATGGAAATAACCATAGCTATGAGGAGTTCCCGAACTTATATGAGCATCTTAGTAAGCAACATAAACAATAAAACAAAGGTGCATTGATTGTTAGGATACAAAGTTCTTTTGAAAATTAGGATTATAAGTAAAGATCACGACCCATGCTAAGGCAAAGCACATGCTAGAGAAGCATTGCAACAAAATCCTACCATCACTAAGGAGGAGGTTCTACATGCACAATACCCAGATCTTTCCTATCAAAAGGAGGTTTACCAGAAACCATGGAGGTTCTCAAGAATCTTCAAGGTGACATACAGTACTTAAAATACCAATCACAGAATATGGAGCATAAGAAAGAATCGGAGATGGTTAAAACTAAGATGGATGACTTGAGAGAAGTGTGTAAATTTTTGTGCCAGAACATATCATTCCACTATTGGGGAATTGGTTAAAAGGAAATACTATGCGTGCAAGTGTTGAGACTAGATGACAGATCCTACATGTAAATCTTCCCCCTCATAGTCTATAATATGATAAGGAAATCACTCTTAATGTTGTTGTGGATGGGTGGCTATTGAGTAATAGATTGATTGATATAGGCGTGGAGGTCAATTTTCTTACCTTAAATGCATGGTTACAAATGGGGATACCTCCATTATAGCCATCCTCTAATGTATTGTTCATGGTTAATCGGACTAAGGACACTCCCATCAAAGTTCGAAAGATGCATCCATTACCATAAAATGAGCCAAGTTCACTGCAGATTTTGAGGTTTTAGCACTTTGGTAGAGTCGGATAGCTTCCCACTCTATTAGGGCATCCTTGGTGCTATACAAATAATGTTGATCTTCAGTTCAACAAGGGTTATATTATTTTTGAAAACAAGGAGGAAAGAGTTATTATCCCTTTAATAGATGGAAAATTTGTGCCATATGTTGAGCCCTTAAGTGAAGAAGACCTGAATAGGATTTATGTATGCACCATCCGAGATCCAAATATACTTGATCCAAATAAAGAAGGGTTAATTCAAAGTGGGAGGATGCACATTATATTAGTAATACTACAAGTGTTTCTTGTGATAATTGGGCTCATAGCACTTATGAGTTGGTAGGGCATGAAGTCAAGAGCATTTTTCCTAAGGGAAGAAAACCACATTATGTCAAGAGGATAGGTAACAACTCGAGTATCTTGTTACACTGGAGAAGGAGATCCTATGGTATTCTTGTGCACCATGGAGGAACAGTGGATAGACTGCTGGAAAGAAGAAATATGCTAGCATATACACTATGTGGGATAGCAACACACTAGTGGGTGGCCCACAAGGATAATCTTGTAGGGTGGAATGAAATTAGGATTTCTCTTTCTACTAGGTTCTCTAGGAGGATCAGGAAAAGACTACTTTTACTATTGAATGGGGTGGCTTCGCCTATATTGTAATGCCTTTTGGTCCGAAAAATCTGATTGCTATATTTTCAAACATAGTTGTTCAAGCATTCATGGAATTTATTCACAAATTCTTATTGGTCTATTTTTATGATTATAAGGTATATGGATTAGTTAAGGATCATTGTGACAATATGCACTTAATGTTTTAAAGGTGTAGATATTTGATTATCTCTTTGAACATTAAGAAGTGCATATTTGTTATGTCGTTTGGAATATTGTTAGGATACATAATCTATAAGGAAGGTTTTTGGTTGATCCAACAAAGGTTGCAGTCATTATAGGCCTAAGGGAGCCTACCATTCAGAGTGAAGTGCGTGGATTTTTGGGTCATACAATATATTACAAAAATTTTATCAAAGGATATGAGAAATTTTTCACACTGTTGGAGGATTTACTAAAATGGAAAGGTACATTCTACTGGGGAGAACTACAGTAGTGTGCATTCAACACATTAAAGGAAATACTTACTACCATGCCTATTCTACATTTTCCTTCATGGGACCAACCATTTCATATACATGTTGATGCCTATGACACGACCATTAAGCACGGTGTTGGCTCAACCTAGAGACATTATTGTAGATCATCCTATTTATTTTACTAGTAGAAAGTTGACTCTTTCAGAATAAAATTACTTAACTATAGAGCATGAAGATTTGTCAATGATCTATGCACTACATAAATTCTAATAGTACCTACTAGCTACACCATTCATATTTTATACAGATCACATAGAATTGAAGTATTTGGTAAATAATCCTATTCTATAAGGGTGCATATGTAGATGGGTACTCTTATTTTAGGAATTTGATTTCACATTTATGGTAAAACTAGGGAAAAGTAATTCTGGACCAAACCATCTATCCATAATAGAGTCAAGAAAAGAATCACGAGGTAATTAAAGATACCATTCCAGATGCACAAATTATATAGATTACAATGAGCACCATCAGAACTAGAGGACATTGTTGTCTTTCTACTGACAATGTATGGAACCGAGAAGGAATGAAATCCTTGGAGAAGAAATAGCTTGCTATACATGCCACACCCTATATATTAATTAGTGGTGACCTATAAAAATTAGGCCTGGATGAAATATTAGATCATTGTGTACTTGAACATGAGTTGATGATATTATATAACAAGCTCATGGTGGTATTGTAGGTGGCCACTATGTCGGTGATGCTACTATGCGCAAGATTCTACTCACGGGATTATGGTGGGAGACCCTATATAAATATTTTAAGGACTTTTGTAAGACATGTGATCATTTCCAATGTCTTGGGAAACCATGTCGTGAGATGAAATGCCTCTATGACCCATTACTAGTGCAGAACCATTTGAGAACTAGTGTATAGATTTTGTGGGTTCTATTTCACTAGCTATGCGTAGAACTAGATCACACTACATCATAACTCTCACAGAATGTCTAATAAGGTGGGAAGAAGAAGCACCTACAATGGATTGTATAGTGGCTATAGTAGTCGTGTTTCTTTGTGAAAATATTATTACAAGGTATGGATGTCCTTTAAGTTTGACTAGTGATAGGGGCACACCTTTTCTTAATGAGACAATCAAAATTTTATTGGATGAATTCATGATTACACACCATAATACTACACCCTATCATCCTCGGAAAATGGAACTACTGAGGCTTTCAACAAAATTTTGAGCCATGCATTGACAAAAATCATGATGTTGGAAGAAAGGATTGGGATGATAAAGTATCTGCAATACTTTTGGCATATCGGACAACATATAAAAGGTTGAACAATGCCACACCATTTCAGATTAGTGTTTGTACGAAACAATTCTTCCTATGGAATTTATATCACCTTCTTTTGTATTACACACGCTGGAGGTTTTGTTGATGAGAAATCCTTAGAAGAATAGATCGAAAAGTTAATCAAGTTGGATGAGTGACAATCCATAGCACATTGGATTCAAAAAAGAGAGAAGGCTCGGCAGAAAGCATGGCATCACAGACACATCAAGGATAAAAATCTTGAGATAGGACAGATGGTGCTCCTTTATGATTCTAAGTTTTTGCGCCATCCAGACAAACTCAAGGTACATTGGTTGGGGCTGTATGTTATCACTCACATACTCAAATCAGGAGCTTGTCAATTAGAGGCCCTTGATGGAATATGGTTACTTGGTTACTTCAACAAGAGTAGGTTGAAGCCCTACTATAAATAAGTCTTCTTGGTGTTTGTAATAAGGTAGTGTTTTCATTTATATTAGGTTTTCAATTCTACATTTCCTTAATGTGTTTCCTTCTTTTCACTATGCTTTGTCAATTTAGTTGGTGTGTTTGTGTAATAAGCATGTTTATGCACCAGAAGCTAATTACTATTTGAGAATTTTTATGCGCAGAGGACTACACATACCCTTAGTGTGGGGTAGGTTGTTGATATCTAGGTACAAGACTGTTGAAAATAAGTCCACATGAAAGGAACTATCTACGGGTGCTATTCAAGGTTGGAGAATTGAAAAACAAGAGAGATTGATTTTGGACACAAGGACTGAAGATAGAGAGGAGTGAAGAAACAAGTGTAACACAAGGTAAGCAGAGGCCGGATGACTACCAAAGTGGAAGGCACGGTGATGATGTACTCGGGCACATGAAAGCGTGCTAAAGAGAAGTTTGTAGCCAAAGGGCAGGAGGGTGCACTCAAAGCTTATAGCTTGGGTACAAATATGTACCACATGGAAGCGACAAAAATGGTTGATTATTGAGAGGATTGTTGGTAGGTGGAGGAGTAATAAATGCACTAAATTTTTGAAATTCTATATAAGGACGGATGCAAGTTCATTTTTACCATTGTAATTGAGAGAATTTTAAAAGGGTTAAGTGTGAATGAGCTGAGAAATCATGTTGAGGTGTGAAGAGTGTGAAACTAGACATGGAGAGACGAGTTGTGTGTAGGAGAAGCTTGCGTTCCCATAGGTGAAGGGTTTGAGTAAAGTAGACACGTTACAAATGAGCTAGGGCACGTGATTTCCACTAGGGCATAGAGATTTAAACTAGGGTTTCAACTTGCTTGATTATAGAGGGAAGAAAAGAGATATATTTTTCAAATGGCACCAAAGAAATCACCCGCAGTAGGAGATAAAGGGAAGAAGGTTAAAGTGGAAGAAGAAATTTCTCCCAAGAGTAATTTCTCAAAAATGTAGTATCCAGAGGGTGTGATTGTGGGACAAGAATGGGATTCCCATATCTACTAATGTAAAATCAATGATTACAACCATCAAACATCAAATAATAAGAAGGAGCTCGATGTGTTCTTGAGCAAAAAAATGAACAAGCACATGATAGAGGATCTTCTAGTATATGTTGACATAGGTGAGAAGTTGTTGAAGCATAATGGAGTCTACCAGTTGTATGAGCTGCCATATTTTGGAAAGTATGAACCATTGTATTGGTGGTTGATGAGCAGAGTCCATGAGGACTTCTTCTACTTCGCCAGACAGAGGGTAAGAATAAAAATTACTTTGATTTCAATAGTGACAGGACTAAGGGCCTCAGGGTTGGATCTAGATAATGATTTAACTGATAAGGCTGCAATCCTGGAGACAAGGAAAGAGCTGGGGTATACTAAAGGTCCATGTGTAGCATGGACATTGAAAAATTGAAAAAGTACCCAGTAGTGTAGGCAGCTACACATCTTGTAACAAAGTTGAATGACCAAGGAAGGTGGTCACAGGTAAACACAATGTGGCTACACATCACAAAGAAGATGTCTCAAGGATTGGTCTATAATATTACAGATCACATAGCAAAGATAATCATTGAAGAAGTGCAGATAGGTGACAGAATAATTTTTACGTTGTGTTATTGTCTTTAGTGTTTATGGAGATTGGGGTGCCTAATGGGCCAAAGGAGAAGATTTGGGAGTACCCCACGGAACACAAGTCACCTATGGAAAGATTTGGAAAGTAATTGTGCGATGGATCAATGAGTGGACCATTCAAGCAGAGGGTGGAGATGTGGTATGATAGACTCCATGTGGCATTTGAAGAAGAGTGGCGCATACCCAAGGATTTGCCTTCGGTGGTGGGTAAGGCAGTTCAGTTTTAGTTTACCAACATTTTTGCATCACGTGATTTATGATGAAGGATGGGGCTTAGAGCCCATAGTGAAAACTATTGTATGCCTTCATAGTAAGGTATTTCTAGGAATCAGTTCACTGGTTTTTAGATGCACGCCACCTAACCTTCAATGTAGATAAGGTAGATTGTGACTACCACACTCTAAGAAAGAAATATGTATATCTAGGGTAGAATTCCTACATTGAGAGGCTTATCTCATATATTATAAGCATAAAGCATGTAATTTTAGCATTTAGGGACACTGGAGTAGTGCTTGTGTACATGTAGCTTAAACCTAAGCTAAACAACACAAAGTATGTGGAGAATGAATTCACACTCCTAGGGCCACCAAAAGGTAAGTATACAATGGAAATGTTCCAAAACCTAAGCCCACGAAAACAATTCGGGTATATGATGAAGAAGAAGAGCATGAAGATAGTTGTGGTTTGGAACACGAGAGGAAAAGATAGCCTCCAAATAAGGAAGAAGATGAGCACGACTACACTACCTCAACCACAAGAAGGAGATGATGAGGACTTAAAAGCAGTCCAAGGAGAGTGTTGTTTCAAGAGAGTATTTAGGAGAACAAGGACCCAAGGTGCTACTTCACAAATGGTGCACAAATCACCTTGAATCTCTCCACAGAAGGAGACAACTGAGAAAAGAAGAAGGAAATTGAAGCTGAATGAGGAAGCGGAAGAGTCTGAGGAAAGTGTGCCCAATTATCCTACACCTCTAGAGAATGTGGAAGAACAAAAGGATTAATAAATGAAGGATGGAGAAGAGGGAGAAAAAGGATCAAATGAGATAGTAACCAAGACTTCTCAAGACACAGAAACACCAGTTCCAAATCTGGAAGCCCAAGTTCCTAAGCATCCTAGATCAAGAATAAAAAGTGGGAAAAATATTCCACCATCCATACGCTATGCTGAGGACATAGGTAAAATTTTTCATGCCCATTTCTAGAGAACACTGACACAAAAGGATTCGTATATGGTTGGGAGTTGATGGATGAAGATATGGCAACCGTGCACATAAGAAAGCAATTTTCATGGTTGATGCACACACACATGGATGAACCAAACTTTGATGTGTGTGAGGAGTCATGCATATCAAGGAGGTTAAAGAAGACACCTCAGGCTAGACACATAACAGTAAAGCCTACTATTATGTCAGATGAACAAGTAAGCAATGCTTTGGTGAAAGTCTTGATAGAGGTGGCATGCTAGAATATGGATAAAGCTGCCATAATTAGGGTGCTGAGGGAGGAGATCAAGACCAAGGATGAGGAAATAGTGCACCTAAAGTAGGAAAGATACTTGGCACAGAAGAAGAACATTGTTTTTATCAGCATGGAAGAGGAGATTAGTGACAATGTCATGAAGGCTAGGCCACACTTAGAGCCAAAGGTACCCAAAACATTTCCTTCGGCAATACATTATGTAAGTACATTGGTGGACTTAGTGCTTGAAGATGAACCTCTATGAATGTCAGCACCAAAGGATCCATCATAGGAAGCAAAGTAGGAAAAGGCTTCAATGATGCGGAAGATTGCATCATATGAAGGATTACTTCAGAGCTTGCAGGATGAACTAAAGAAGGAAGATCAAGAGCTGAATATTTGTACAAAGGCCGTAAGTTGTGATAAGGACCAAGACCATTGTGGAAGAAAATGAGGTCCTGAAGGCCATGAAGGATGAGATATTGGGCTGTGAAGAATGATTAGCACTTGTTAAGAAGAAGCTTGAGGCCCTTACAACAGCTCAAGAACCAAACAAGGAAAGGATGAATGAGCTTGGTAAACTTGTCACTCAAAAGATGGAATTTTTGGAAGGGAGAATGACTAACATTTCCAGCATTGTGTTGGTCTTACAGAATGAGAAAGGAGAGATTACAAGGGATAAATTAGAGACAATTGCAGTGGATATTCAAGAGAAGGTAGAGGATACACTTAATAATTGGTAGACTCTAGAGGTAGAAATAAAAGAGGAGTATCCAGAATTGATTATTCAGGTTGAAGTAGAAGATACTGTAGGGTAAAGACATTCTTTTATTCATCAAAATTATTTCTATTCTTCTATTCATATTCTTTGATTCATTTTTTAGACAACCATTTATGGGGCGGCAATGAAACTAGTGCGGGGTAATGTTGATCAATTAGAATCTAGTACTTAGTGAAGGAAATACAGAAGGTTCACACAAATATCAAAGTGCATTCAAAGGCACGGAAGTATTGGAAAGTATTGTGTGTGAAGAAGAGAGACAAATTCGGGACTTAGCCATTTTCACGATGAGGATCTATTTTTGGAGATAGCATGTGGAGCACACAAAATGGTCAAAGACTTATGCAACATGCATTGGCTATTTTTGGAGGATCAGCTACAAAGTGCTTTTCATGGACACGGGCAGGAATATATCTACTACTATTAGCTAACTAAAATTAGTCTATGGTTAGCGCGCTTGCATGTGTGGCTATTTTTGTAACAGTGCATGGATAATAATAGCATGCAACCTATTTTGGGATTAGATAAGTGGTGAAGGGAAATTCCCCACCCTTATAAATAGGTAGAAATTTGTGTAGCAGAGAGAGAGAGCATAGGATAGGTGTGAGAACTATGTTATAGTGAGATTATGCTAACAAATATGTTATGTGCATGAGCGTATGCTATTGTTACTATAAGGAAGCTTCTATGTATTTACTGAATTTAATATAATGGATATTATGGACTAAAACAAGGTGTTATTATGGTTATAATTCAGTATTACATGCTTGATTCCATTATGTTTTTCTATTAAGTATGTTATTCTCTAGATCTAGATCTGACTATGCATTGTAGAATGATATATTAGTCATAGATTTGAATGCTTAAAGTATTCATCATGATAACATCTTGTAATAGTAACCCTAAAAAGGGGCATGGTACCTTTGTGTGCTTTGGGTGAGCATTCGGTCTAGAGGTGAGTGATGTGTCAGCATGTCTAGGATTGTATTGTTGAATTTTAGGCTACATCAATGAGAAGTAGTTTCTGATCAACTAGCAAAAGCACCCTTACCTAGTACAGAGACATTAGGTCTGGATCTTCTAGATGCTTTCATTTTATATATTGAAGAATCTTCTACCTGGAAAATATACTTTGATGGGTCTTTCACATTTAATGTCTCAGGGGTAGGATTTGTTCTTATCACCCCTACAGGTGATCTTATAGCATAAGATTTCAAACTTAGATTTCAATGTATAAACAACATTATGTAACGAATCTCTCATTTCAGGCCTAAAATTTACTATAAAATGGAATATCAAACAAGTTGAGGTTTTAGGTGACTCATAACTCATCAACCAAGTGAATGATGAATACAAGGTCAAATATGAGAAGCTTGTACCATATAAATGTATGGTGGGTATCCTGAAAGATTACTTTGTTCTAATTACCTTCCAACATGTCCCTTGAACATAGAATAAGTTAGCATATGCAATTGCTACTATTGGATCATTGCTACACTTATTTCTAGATACCATATATTTTCAGTTCCTTATTTATCATCCCACAGTGCATGTTTATGACATGTCAGAATCATGTTTGGTATGTGAATTTGTTGGTCCCTTTTCCCCTAGTACATGGATATCTATAATTACTTATAATATGGTACCTTCCCACCCAACATTTTCCATTCCCAAAAGAGAACCCTTATCCAATGCATCACATGTTACACCCTCCTTAGGAAACTCTCTATCATCGAGGTTACGATGGGACTTTGTTACATTTTCTTAATTTTGAAGTTATCCTAGCCATCAAATAGGTACACGAAGGCATATGTGGTTCTCACACTAGTGGCATGTTCCTCACAAAGAAAATTCTACTCATAGGCTATTACTTACCTACTATGGATATGGATTATTTTTAGTACATTAAGAAATATGTTTTGTGCCAAAAAGAAAACCTAATCCATGCACCATCTCAATATTTATAACCTATTACTACACCATGGCCATTTTCCAAATGGGGCCTCAATATCATAGGGAAGTTTGCACCCACTTCATTTGATGGCCATAAACACATCATTACCACAATTGCATACTTTACCAAATAGGTGGAGGCTATTCCTCTCACCTATTTCATAGGTACTCAAATCTCAATATTTATAATGAACCACATCATTTTTCATTATGAAATTCCTTCTACTATTCTATTTGACAATGGAAAATCATTAAAAATAAGCCAGTGAAAGACCTCTTCCAATAATTTAAAATCTACCAAAAATGGTTCACCCCTTAGTACCCTCAAGCTAATGAGAAAGTTAATGCCAAAAATAAAACCCTTGTTCATATTATGGAAACCCTGTCACTAAGACATGTTATAACTAGAATCTTCGTATCAATCCTAACTTATGGGCCTACCAAATTCTATCTACACACCTATAGGTGTCATCTCGTATTCCCTTATGTTCGACACTAAATCCAAAAGATCCCTTGTTTTTGTATTTTGAAACTATGTCGATGTTTTTTTGATTTTGAATAGTTAACTATGCATAGGGAAGAGGGGAAACATCAAGGACACCAAATTTCAAAATATGGATGTATACTAATGAAACTTGTAAGTCAGGTCCAACACCATATCATGATAAATAAGTGTTGGAGGTAAGACATGCAGCTACGAATATTACATAGTGATGGAGTATATGGTCACAAAGTGTGATCATCAAGGAAATGGTCATGCAATGTGTCAAAGGGAGATTATCTAAAAGAACTGATAATATCATGAGTGATGTGGAGGGATTTATTAGGATTATGAAGCAACATACTAGTTCCCATAGCGGGTGGAGATTTGGTATAAAGTAACTAAGTAAGGACCGATGTATGAGAAAAATCGAGTGACCTTGTTATAGGTGTAAGAGATAGTCATGTAAATCCCTAACAAGGGTTTCAAATGTATGTAAATTAATATAAATAGGAGTGACCATAGAGATAGATTGTATAAGTGTATATAGTGTCATGATACCTACATAAGGAACCATAAGAGGATGTTCATTGATAAAAGGCATGGTTGTAAAAATAGAACATGGAGGATAGGTATCAAATGTTGCATCAGGTGTGAGTGTGAAACTAATGAGGCGTATAATCATTAGATGTGTATCAAGAATTGTTCTAATTAATTGATTCAAAATCCATGGTCATGGTAACATTTTGAAGTGGAATATGAGACACACCCAAAATTAATGGTATAATAGATGTATTTATGGGGATAAAATTGTGAGGATCAATTAGAGGGATTAGATTGATTGATTTATCAAAACGTGTGGTAAGAGTAGATTTCATAGTGGATTCAAAGAGTATATCCCACTTGAAAGTGTGTTCATTAAGAAGATATTGTATGACATGATGAATTTTAGTACATTGATCGATATGGTACCCTATGCATCTATGATAATTACAATAATGATGGGAATTGAATTGTCTACTAGAATTCTCACTTGTATCAACCTTAAATAATGGAGGGAGAGACACAAGGTTACACACGTGAAATTTTTTCAACACAAGATGTGGAGTGTTTACACCCTATTTAGATTAAGTCCTATATGGGTTCCTAATCTGAATTTGATTGAAGTCATATTTACACTAAGTGGGTATAGGTTAGATATAAGTTGGTTTTTTTATAAATTAACTTCCAACATTAATTACAATATAGAATTAACATGCTAAAACATGTGATACAATCTATGAACTTGAAAACACAAAGGAATAAGTACGCTTAGCTTGTTACATAGGATTCTAGGAAGTTATGGGACTATGAAATGATAAAAAGGGATATTTAAACCTATAAGTGATTCAAAATTGAGATTGTAATCGAAAACCACCCTACGTCAAGATTTTACCATTCTCATCATGATCATACCATACAATCTAGCCCCTTTTGTAAGGTCTTGGACTTGATTTATTTTTTCTACTGCAACTTATTATGGTGGTTTCATGTATGGATTTGTATGTCGCTATCAAACCCTAGTTTTCGATCATGTAACGAAGCTCTATAAATATACTGAACATCATCTCAAACCCTATCCATGGATGATGAGTACTAAAAACAAACATTAATTGATTTATGTGTACCCCATGCACCATGTCAATGTTGGCACTACTCATAAGAGGACTCAAACTACACATCGTTCTCCACATAGAATGTGATATTTATAAATATCAAATAGATTTGGAAACTTGTTTGACAAAGTGGTTGTTTTAACTTCGGATCTTGCAAAAATACTTAGAGGATGGATGTTTGATTTCTTACAAATGAGAGATAATGTTATCTTTACCTAGTTAATAGCTTAAAAACTATTGTGGGTGACTCCCTAACAATCTGTAGATGTGTTATTATGAGATTTCAAGAGTTATGAATACCTTTTATAGGTGTAAGAAGTGAATGTATCAATGCATTTTCATAGGATTTCTAGGTTAGAAAATGAGGTATTTTTACTTGCTTATATAGGGCTCCATAAAATTTTATCCAAGAAATGTCGACCCAAATAAAGTATAAAACCCAATGAAAGATATCAATTTGAAATCAGAGTTTAAAGACATGTCATTCTAAGACCGTACTAGTCGATCGGGATGAGATACGATTCCCAATGATATTGTATGGCCCTAATTGGGAACACAAAACATGCAAAATGAATTTTGGAGCTTGTCAACTGATGTTTTTCTATGGATTTTTGCATTGTAGTCTCAAAATGTGTCGACATGTTAGTGTGTAAGGATAAAAAATCTAAACAAGAGACCTCAAAAAGTGTTAAGTGGGAATGGAGAGATGGTATTTATCATAACAAGAGTGCATTATAAAATCAAGTTTTGTCAAAGTGTAAATTACCAAATTTGAGTATCTACATTTTACCTCTTTTAAGTATGAAATGAAAATTGTATGCTTAATGGAAAATATACTTGAGTGTGTAAACATGCCTTTTCTTTTCTTGAATTTTTGTTTTGTAGTTATCCATATTATATTTAGTGTTGATAAGCTCCGTGATGAAACCTACAACACAAAGTGTAGTCAATGTCTGTGATAAAAGAATTAAAATTTAAATCAAATATAACTTGTAGTGTGAAATATTTACACTTTCAAAGTGAAATGGAAAGTTGTAAACAAGGAAGGAATACACATGTTTGTTTTCCGAAGAAGAGAACCTTATGGTTTGTTTGTGCTTAGAGATTTGTATTGTTAAACTTGTTAAAGGATTAGGGGTGATTATCTTGCAATTTGTTCCATGGATAAACCATAGTGTTAGGTGTATACAACCCAACATAGAGATGTTAGAAAGAGATAAGAAAAAAGAGGTACAAATTTACCCCTATGAAGGAATAAGAATATATATGAAAGTTATTTAGAAAATTTGATATCTTCCACTTTAAATATGAGAGGAGAGCAAGGAATACCTACGAATACTTTAGTTGTTTCCATACCTTCCATAGCCTCACTATTTAGAAAATTTTTATCTCTTCAACTTATAAGTGTAAGAAAGAAAATAAAGCTCATCAAACCTCAAAATGGCGGGGTTTACCAGTACCCGTAGATGTTTATCAATTGTGTTGATGTTGTGCTTGCATGTTTAAAATAGTTCATCTCATATCCTATAAATGAAACTGCATTCAAAGACACTACACCAAATTTTTAATTAGTAAAAATAGTAAGTGGGCTTCCTGGTGAAGGCTAGTCCTTGGAAGTCCAAGGGGCTTCCTCACAAGGATGTCAACCCACTGTTTTATGCAATCAAGCAATACATAAAGTTGATCATGATATAGGATGTATAAAAATAGTAATTGTTCTGATAGTTTCAGACTTTATTACAAATTTATAGCATATGATGAAAACCTAGATATATAAACTATAACCTAGAAATCTGAATCAAATTTAGTGTTAGAATCTTCAGATGATGATGGATTCTTGAAAGTGATCTTTGGATAGTCTATCTCAAATTATTCAAAGAGGTCAGAGTCGTAATCATCAGTATACTCATCTCTAAAGAAATCGGGACATATTCTAGTTCCTCATTCTCTAAATCATATTGATAATCAAATGCAGAGTTGGAATATTGATATTCAGGTTGGTCGATGGATTTGGTTTGGTTTGTTGATTCAGCATTAGAGTCCCAAATTTCCAATCTAGCTTCAGTAGCGGTATTCGAACCAAGCCAAGTCAACTCAAATGCATAAAATTTTGAAATAGGCCTCCCAAAACTTGTTTGTGGCCTCACAAATCCTCTGAGTGGTTTTGAAGATGTTTTACAACTGGTCTAAAGGGGCTGAATGAATAGCGCAAAGTTTTAAATCATGCAATACGTCATATTTCTCCCAATGCAAAGGGTGACGGATAATTGGAAGGGAGTTAATGTTGGTTATCTCATGAGCTTGGCCACCTATAGCCATCTACAAAATCCATTCTTGACAGTATGTTAGAAAGGACAGAAAAATATATGAAATTGATAAGTAAATAATATGATAAAAACTATAAAAGATAAAATTGACAGAAATGCAAGTTTTTTGATTGAAACACAAGCATTTGGGTAAAATGTGAGTGTTTCTAGATTAATACTAACAATGTGTAAATGTAGTGTGTTTACGACAAATTAACAATTTGATTTTGATTTGATATGAATTGGAGAGCTTTAATAAATAATGTTTCAAATGAGTGAATAGAAGATGTAAAAATAAAATAGCTAACCTTGATTTAATGAAGATTGAAACTTGACAAAACCTAGCAAGTTGGTGAAGATTTGTTGATTCCTGAATAGGTTCTGAACGTGCTTCAAAATGGTGTGTGTAAATGCTAGATGACGATTGGATGTAGTAAATAGATACAAATCCTTATAAACACTCTCAGTTGAAGATGTGAAAGGATGACAAACAATAAGCTCGAAAATGTAAGCAGATGGTCCCAAAATGAGACTAAAAAATTATTATATAATCGTTGGTGTTTTACCGAAATGCCAACAATTTCAGCCTTTTCGAGTTTATTTAGTGAATAGTTGAAA
This sequence comes from Taxus wallichiana var. yunnanensis, assembly GCA_018340775.1. Taxonomy (NCBI): domain Eukaryota; kingdom Viridiplantae; phylum Streptophyta; class Pinopsida; order Cupressales; family Taxaceae; genus Taxus; species Taxus wallichiana. The sequence goes on along the minus strand of CM031243.1, from coordinate 297,241,309 downwards.
CAATTATCTAATTTAATTTTATTTGTTTGTGTATTTGAGGGATATGATATGGGTTTTTTTAATGTGTTGTGTTGTCATATGAGGTGTCGTGTTTGTTTAGAAAATAGTTAGATTATGTTCTATTTTAGCCTAAGTTTGTTTTAGGATATATTTTAGGTGGTTTAGTTAGATATATTAAACATATATCATAGGATAATGTCTAATAATAATAGATTATGTTAGGATATTTAAATAAAACAAGATCTTATGAGTATATAAAATTATCCATGGTAGATATGTCGGGATAAAGGGGTTTTGGAATGATTTCACATTAAGGGATAAATTTTAAATGGATTTATTAAATAATAACCTAAATGATAATATATATTTAAGCTAATGGATATGAATGTGATAGATTATAAATGTGAACAGGACAAATTATTGAAGACAGGGAGTGTAGAATTTTGGTGTCTACATTTGTCCCTTTTTTTCTGACAACTTAAGGGAAAAGTGTCAGACAAAAATGATGGAACATTTTATGGGTGATCTCATCATAACACAATACAAGGGAACACCTGTGTTTCATGTGTTTCATAGTTTCCCCAGTCTAAGGGGATATCAAAACAAGATGTGCTACCGAGGGACCAAGTGATAGGGGAACCAAGGGGTTCGACACCTATGGACGTATGATCCATAAAAGTAGGCTAAAAGAGTGGGAAAGCCAAATGATGGGGGCCAAAGGGCACATGTCCCATAGATGAATGGTAGATCCCGATGTAAAGTTCATTTTTTTGTTTTAATATTTCGAGGACTAGGGTCCATTGAAAATTGGACACATTTGTGGAAAAGTGTGATTTCCATGATTTAGGGTAAAAATGGGCACATATGCCAATAAGGTATGGTTTGTAAGTGATTAGAGGAAAATAATCGAAGATTGTGGGAATCACCAACGATTCCCTCAATGTAAAATTTAGGTTATAAAAATCCAATTCATGGGTTCATTTTACCACATTGTTATTGTGGTGAAAGTGACCTTCGAGTGAGGAAAACATGATTTTGGGAAGAGAAAGGAGAATTTTGGGAAAATTGTGAGTTTGAGTAGGCAATGGAAGCCCACAAAGTGGTCAAGGTAGGTGCTTTATCTTTGCTTTTGTTATTTTTTTCTAGTTTTTCTCGGGATTTTGTAGTTTTATAGTAGCTTTTCCCTTTTGGGGTCACACAGATGCCCTAGGAAAAACATAGGAATCGTTGGTGATTTATATAGTCATCGGTGATTATAGTGAATCATTGGTGATTATCTTGCTATGCAAAGGGTTTAATTTTTATTTGTAATTTCAAAAGATATTTTGAATTATTCGTGATATTTTTGGTTTCAATATTGGTGTTGGTGTTGAATGTAATTAATGTTGATATTTTGTTTTACAACAATATTAAATTTTGATACCTAAGCAATTTTGTGTAATCTAATTTTTTTGCTTTCAAATATGGAATTTTAATTTAGGTAGTGTTTTAGATGTTGTTGGTATTAATATTTTTAGGTGATGATGTTTTTTTTTATTATTGGCAAATAGTTTTTTGAAAGGGACTATACCCTTGAGTACAAAAGATGGCCTAGGAGCTAGAATAGGAATGAGAACCAGAGAGAAAGGATCAGAATCCAAATGTGACAATGAAACTCGAAGTAGCCCAAAACCGCTACCCAAACGAGACAAAACAGCAAAAATACTACAAAAAAGAGAGAGACCATAAAAAAATAGCATAAAAACATACAAGAATAGCTAAAGCATCTACAACTACTTTTTGGCAGCTTTTTCAATGCTGGTCTTGATATTCTTCCAGGAGTGGAACATACCCAAAGTTGTCATGTGGGCAACGTCAGTATTATCTAGTGCTCAATGGTCCTTTTGCTTTCCTTTTCATTACCCCAAAGTGTTTCCTAACACCACCGAGTTTGGAGACACTTTTGACATGCTTTTTCAATGAACTCCTCAATCACCCTAAAGATGGCCATGTTGTAATCATGTCAAGTTTTGGCCTTCCCTAAATGGGAGTCTAAGGAGTTCAAATTCTTGAGATATCATCAATGGGTCACTTGCTATCAATATCTCCCTCCTCCTCCTTTTTCCTCTTGCCTTTCTGTTTAGCCAAGTTCTTAACCTCATCCTTCAGCAGTTTCATATCAGCCTCTAAGGCATCTAGCCTTTTTGAAGAGCTTTCCATATGCACATCCCGGGGACTGGCACTGCTAATATTCAGAAGGTCATGTGTAATTTCAATTTCATGAGGCCCCTTCTCCATAGCAAGAGTCTCAAGGTTGAGCTTTCTAGAATCCCCGTAACCGGCTCATTTGAGGTGGAGGCAAAGTGGGGGTGGGAGCAACAAGAGGGGGAATGGAAGCGAAGCTTGGATGGCCAGCAGGGGGTGACAGCAGTGGTGGCGGGGGCAGATGGAGAAACAGGGCTGGCAGCAGCAGAACCCGGCAGAGGGGGAACCAAGCTAGGAGAGGATGGGAGACCAGGATACTTAAGAAGATAGCATTTATGAAGCAAAAAAATAAGCCCTTGGTGTAAAGGAACCACCTGGGTATGCTTCTGAAACTCCAAAATGGAGCGCTCAAGAGATTTCAGCAAGTAATGGGGAAAACAAACCAAGCGATTCCTATGGAAGTGTAGACACCTAAAATTGATTATCTAATTTGGTGTCCTCGTGCGTTGCCCTCTTAGGTAACCCGGGGCATGTTTATATCACCACTATCCCCTTGGGATATTATTCGATTTGTGATTTAAACACCTATCCTAAGTTTAATTCACCCCATTATATTTTACTCCGTGAGTAATTAAATATTAACTATTTAATTACACCTTTTCACATGCATCCTAACCACTTATCTACCCCATATCTATTATCTACTATCCATCCATGTATCCCCCTATTTCTCCTCCTCCCAAAGCGGGATATTTCTCGTATTTGAGGTGGAGGGATAACTCTTATCTTTCCGTAAATCGCTCATTTTGGCCGCCTCGAGAGTCATGTTCCGTGATCGGCACCGACCGGTACTCGGTCGACGCCGATTTTTCGGAGCGGCACCGATTATAAATAGAAGCCCAGAACTCAGTTCTGGGAGGACGAAAAAACACAGAAAGAGACAGATCATGAAAGAGACACAGATTGTAAGAGAGAGAACGAGAGATCTTTGCGCATCTAGTGTGAACATTATCTATCGAATGAGAGCGGATCTTGTCCAAATCAATCCCTGAGAGGAGCACCATTACTCTGCTCTTATCACATCAACATCTCATGTCTCCATTGATTTTCTGGTGACTCTGTTCCTACACCCAGCATGGGTGGAGTCTTGCTAGTATCTCTCCGGCTTCCGCAGATCCAGCAGACATTGACGATCTTGCCTTCATTTTCTGATTCTCGAATATTCTCGCATTTTTTCTCCGATCAACACTGATCTACATCAGTCGATGCTGATCTATATCAGTCGATGCCGATCTACATCAATTGACACCGATTCTACGTAATCGACGCCGATCATCCTGCAGACACGTAAAAGGACACAGGTAACACAAATCCAGCTTTGTTTTCACATTTCCCTGTCTTCTGTTGCTTTGTCTCTGCTTAAATTCTGTTTATTACTTTGATCAGAAAATCTAGTCCTGTACGTACATCTTTTATCATGTATGCTTCTTTACTTAATTGAAAACGTGGACTGACATCCGCCGAGGGAGCTTACCGCTTCCCGGACCCGCTTCTCGGGCAGTCCACCTAAATATCTTTTAACGTGGTCTTTTTCTATCAAGCATCGGTGTCTCGCAGGTTACTTGGATCTACTGTGCAGAATTGCTCGTGTGCGCCCGTCTTATCTACATCGGCTTCCTTATCCGTCTACATCTTCGATCTTGTCCATCAGGTATCGATTTCATTGGAGTTTTTCAGGGTTTTTGTGTTTAGTTTGGTGCATTAACTTGGACAGGTAACAAGCGTGAAATTCTTGATCTACATTCTGGCACGCCCGGTGGGACCCAACCAAAGTCCCTTATTGGTAAGTTCATCTCTTTTTAGTTTTGAGCTTTGTTCTTTTTCTTCACTGATTTTTATCAGTTCTGCTTGAGTGTTTCCTTTCATCGTTTCAATCTTGCTCTTTATGTGAAATTGTTATTTCCTTGAAATTTTTCTAGTTCCTTAAAATAAAAATTCCCGTTTCACCATTATCTGGATATATCTTTCTGGATTTTGTTTGGTGTTTACTTAACCTTTTCTTGCAGGAGCACTTTGCTTGTTTGTGTGATTGTTTGAGGGGAAGAGTTCAACAACGCGCTTTTTGAAGTCCACACACCTTGGAGAGCTAAATCTACAGGTATTTCTCTTTTACGGTGTTTTCTTTTTTTTTTAGGAACTAAAAAAAAAAATTCTTTGTTTGTTGTCCATCACATTCGAACATTTCAATTTTTGGTGCTTAAAAAGAATTTAATCGCATTTGGGAAAGAATCTGTTTGACTTGTCTTCATCGAAATCAAACACTTCATTTTTAAGTGCTTGAAAAAAAAAAAAGAACTCTTTCTTTGTCATTTTTGCTATATGTTTTTCATCTAGTTTTAATTAGGCTGGAAAATTGATCAAAATCAGTAGTGACACTATTTGATTTTTATTTTTCACCCTTGCACACAAAGCCAAAATCACTAGGTATAAAGCATTTAAACAAAAATTCTTTCCCTAGCCTCGCCTACTTGGAAGTGACATCCAAGAGGAAGAGCCTATGTGGTACTCGGGCCACGCTATAAATTCACGGAAGTTCTGGTATATATTGGCAAAGCACCCGACTCCCTTATCGCAGCGGTGTGTGAAGTGCGGGGTAGGCCCCTATATCAAGCCACGTACTAGTATTTTACTGAAGTGCCTTTGAGACTCCTCACCAAAACATCCCCCAAACCATCCTTAGTTTGGCTATCTGAGTAGTTCTTGTTCTAAAAGGCCTTCCCTAATATTCTCTTTCTTAAAAGCATAAAAACTTAAAAGAGATAATCACCTACACTGCTTGAATTGTCTCAGGCATTAGTTAGGTCAATCTTGTTTTCTCTTGTTTATGACGGTCATCACTCGGTTACAATCTATAAGAATGGCTCAATTAGCCTCTTCTTCCTCCGAGATCACCACTAGTGTGGATGTTTCGCACCCCCAGGCCTTCCTGACCCTCGTTAGTTGGTTCCCCATCCTGGTCATAAAATCCTTTCTATCATGCCAAAGCAACCCCATCACATCCAGCTTCCCCTAGTCCTTCAGAAATATCATCTGCTTCTGACTCAGAGTATGTTCCTCACGGGGATCCTAAATTTCAGGCGCTCCTCGATCGCAATCCGGTAGCCCTCATGGACTACCTAGTACACAAGTCTATTCAAATATCTAATCAGGGACCACCAATCCAGCAAGTGTATGATTATTCTCGTGAACCATCCCAGGATTTTGTAGAACAGTTAGCATCATCTTTCTCACCTCGAGCCACGGAGAAGGGTGGCGCACCTGTGCCTCCTTTTTCTCTTCCACCGACCATATCGACTAGTTCTCAAATAGTCTTACCTATTCCTAACACCGCAGTCACCTCGATCATTCTCGCAACCTACTTCTGAGAGGTCCTCTTCTCTGGCTATAATGACTGCATCTGTGCACCCACATATTGCTGTTAATTCATCTATGCCGTCCATTGTGTCTCGGTGGTCGGTACTTTTTATGAGTCAACCCTCCGACTAGTTAGTTGGTTCCTGCTTCTCATCCTCTAGTGGGTCTTTCTTCCAATGTTCCAAAGCAATAAAGTGACCTTCACCCATCCTCTAGCATCGGCCCTTAATAACTAATCGCAAAGTAGAAACCCTCTTTCAGTCTTGTTCCCCAATATGTCCAATCAAATCGGCACCCATGTTCCTCAACTGCTCCGATTTAGTCAACAAGGATAGGATTCCACCAATCACAGTGCTCGCTCTATCATCCAACCTTCATTTTATCAACCACTTATTATCTCACACCTTCCCTATACACAAAGTTCTCCTTCACAAAGAAATACCCCACCAGTGTCACCTAACGCCTGGTTACTCCTCTTATCATCCTATCAATCAACAGATGAATCCCCCGTTGACACCTCAACAACATCCACCATTTTCTTCTTATGTAGGACATGCCAGTGTGCCTCCTCCTCAATCTGACGTGGTTCAAATTCTTTTCAAGAAAATCACAGACTTGGAAGCCTCCACCAAAGGGGCTCATCCTTCATACTCTTTTGAAGAAGTGTGTAATGAACCCATTCACCCATCAGTGGCTTTTAAGCCTTATCCTCCCCAATGGGAACTTCCTAAATTTTCAAAATTTCATAGTCGGGAGGACCCTCAACAGCATTTGCGAGCATTCAAACATGCTTGCTACCTCATAGTCTAGGATCAGGAGCTTATGCTCCGTGCTTTCCTATGTCTTTAGCAGAGTCCTACTTTAGACTGGTATAATAACATTCCTCAACATTCCTTGTTTTCTTTCTCTCAATTGGCCCAGATGTTTGTTGAAAAATTTTCAATAAATATCGCACATAAGATCTCGATTACAGATCTTTATAACATTCGTCAATTCGATGATGAGTCTATTGCAGACTTTGTCGCTCGTTGGAGAGGGATAATCAACCAATTGTCTTTCTCCCTTCCTCAATCCCAACAGATCGAGTTGTTTACTTGATCTTGTGCTAATCATATTTCTTCCACTTTAAGGATCCAGACTTTTCATACATTTGAAGAAGCCTTTACGATGACACACAAACTTGAATCTTGTGCCATTGAATAAGGGAAGCTAAAACTTCGCTCTAAATCTAAACCAGATTTTTCTTGGTTTACCAAATCAAATCCTTCCACTTCTAAAGACAAGAATCGGGGGATCCACCAACGCTATCGTATTAAAAACACCATGAGCCGATACCACTTCTAATCAAACACCACGAAGAGACTCCCCATCTTCTCGAAAAGGACCTCATCATCCCGATCTTTCACTTCATTGGGAATCATATGCTTCTATCCTAGAAAAAAATGTTGGAAGTCCACATGATCGAACTTCCCCCATTAGGAATATTGATGAAAGCCAAGGACATCCATTCTGGTATAGGGAAAATGACTTTTGTCATTATCATAGAACCAAAGGTCATGACATCGAACGATGTCAGACCTTCAAAAATCTTGTCCAGAAATTCATCGATAAAGGCGAACTCATTCTGGATAACCCAAATGCTCCCCCAAATCAAGCACTGGATGTCTTCAAACAACCTTTTCCCAATCATTCCCCAAACCATGATGCTTCAGAGTCTCAAAAACCAAACACTCATACTATCAGCTTCATCTCTACGGAAGAATCTTCTTCTAAAACTAAGCCATCTGCGAACACATCGACCGAATCAGAACCTCCTTCCGCTTCGTTAATCGTTGGGATTCCACCATCTTCAGATAGCCCGTCTTTGAATATTCCAACATTGTTAGATACGAATTCACCTCTCTCTACTTCTTTGTCTGATCTCCCATCCATACCCAAGACCGTATCCTCCTCACCTGTCTCATCGTCAGACATTCTTTCAATGCTCGAGGCAATTACATCCCTTCGAGTTTCCACTGCGGATACATCCACTTCTGTTTCTCCCATTTTTGCTGCAACTATGCCCTTGGTGAACGTACCTATAGTTGTGCCGACTTCGACAGAAGCATCTTCGATTTTGACTCTTCCTGTTTCCTTTCCTACAGTAGTTTCACCCATAATTACTTTGCACTGAAATAGTTCCCGCAAGGAATGGCTTCTTCATCACTCACTTCTTCCATCACTGCTACTTTGCCTATTAAGGGAAATCTAAAGAAGTAGCACCAACACCTATACACTCGATTCTGAACTTAGACCGAGACAACTGAAATCTAATGTTGTGCCATCATTACCTCCCCCATTTTCTTCCCCCAAAAAGATTACAATCACCTTATGCGGTTGAAGTTGTCACCATCCCCTAAAAGGAAAGCCCATATTTCAACCATCAAGACTCTTGGTGCTTTCCCACAAAATCTCTCTTTGTGCCTCATAAAAGATTGGATTTGTCTGCTGAGAAGGCGTCTTCTTCTACAAACTTATCAAAACCATCATCTTCTTCTACAACACATTCTTCACCAGCACCTCGAAAAGTGGACTTACCTACTAAAGAGATGTCACCTCTTTTATCAGAATCATCATCTTCATTACCAAAAACCAAGGCACCCTCTGTTCCTCCGATTATACCTACTTTGGAAGCTTCTCCCTCATCTAAATCGACATCGTCTAAATCATCATTAGTTTCACCAAGCAGCCTCCCTTATCTCTCGAAGACCACAACACTTGTCACATCTCCATCATCTTCAAAATCTATTTTAGGGGCTCCTCCACCACCAAAATCAATCATGTTTCACTTACTTCCATCTCAAGTGCCCAAGGCTGCTCCTCCAAATGTCCAAAAAATAAGATGATCCCTAAAAAGATTGTCAAACCTAACATGCGGGTTCTTTTACCTCGGTAGTACATTAAAGTAAAAGAGCCGCCTTCATCATCTCTGTCCTCATCTTCGTCTCTACCGGGTTCTACACCAAATCCTTAGCCAACTTATCCAATCTTCATCCATATCTCTTCCTCCGATTAAACCTATAACCCTAAAGGAGTTAAACCTACTGTTTAACTTTGATTTGATTTGTGCTTACCACCGTACTCGGTCATGATATCGAGGGATGTAAAGCTCTTCCATCTGCCGCCAACAACCTTTCGGAAGAAAGTGATCTTTTCTTTGGAGGGGGAGAAACAAGCACCTCCCGTCATCTTAGCCCCATCCGAGCCCCAACGATCTACTCAAGCCTCTACTTCTAGTGATTCCACTCCAAATGATCTTCCCCCTTCTCAAATCGACACAATCCATATCATCACTAGAACCCAACATTATGATAATCCATCCTCATCTACAAGATCTCGACCATGGGTTGTCATTTATGCGGCCCCGAAGAGTTCCTCCTTCCTCATTAGCCCCGAGACCTCGGGTCTCTATTCATGCTTGCACCTCGTGGTCAAATTCCCGTGTCGGTTGAGGAGAGTGTTATGAAACAACTCACCTGTGCTCCGGTCAAATGTCTCTTTTTGACCTCATTCAATCCTCTCCGCAACATCACCAAGCTCGATTGATAATCACGCGCCGCATCGCAGTGAATTCGAGATGAGCCCCGCCCTTCAAGTTGGTTGTTGGATCAAATAGACCATCAACCGCCATTTCTTTTGAAGATTTGGAAATTCCTCCCCTTTCTTCAGAGGATTTGGAGGCTCCCCTCTTTATCATAGTCCAAATCGACAACACTACATTAAAACGCATTATGATCGACAGTGGTGCTGCACTCAACGTCATCTCCTCACACACATTCGAGCAACTTAAGTTACCAAAGAACATAGTGTCACCCCCGCCTTTCACTCTTCAATCATTTAACGATCAGCTAGTAGTTACTTTAGGAACTGTGGTCCTACCCATTCGAGTAGGTAAGAAGTTGCTTCATGAACTCTTTTACATTGTTGAAGGGAAATTCCACTATAATATGATCCTCGGACGCTCCTGGATTTGTGCAATGCATTGTGTCCCATCCACCCTCCATCAATGCTTAAAATATCAATATGAGGGCAAAATCTATACTCATCCAGGAGATCCTTTTCCTTCCGCACAATGCGACATGACCATAGGGTCTGCCCCTCTAAAGGAAAACGCTTGTTCTCCTGACGGGGCCTCATCTTCTTCCATACCTACAACCAAACTACCGGATGTACAAAATTTAGAAGAGACATTGCAGCATTTCTCACTAGGAGAGCTTCCTCTCCTTTCTTTTGACACCCATCTCAAACCTAGTGAGTATGCTAGACCAGACAAACAACCTGAATACCAGCCAGGTCTTGGTCACATCGTCACCATTGGTCTACCCAATCAACAGACTAATTTCATTTACGGTGGTCTTGACACGCCTCACTATCACCCGGATTCTCCTCCTAGGACCAAACCTTATTTAACAGGGTTCGATTATCTACAGAATCCCATGTTTGCAAAAACTTATTTATATCGATGCGCGTGGAAGGGCTTTGGCTTAGGTAAATATGAACAAGGTGTGCATGACCTCACGTCCATTCCAACTCTCAAGCCACATCAAAAATTTGGTTTAGGATTTAAACCTCTTTCAAAAGCCACCATCACTGTTCTCGATGAGCCTCTTCCTATTGAGGAACCATCTTCTCCCGCTAAGTCAGAAGCATCACTCGATGTGGACGACGCCATTTCCATCCCGTCTAACTTTTTTTTTTCAATACCATTTCCTTAGGGCCACTAGCCTATAAGACTAATGACAGGTCCACTTCCATACCGTTAATCTTCCCTGAAATAGTTGGAGATGACTCTCCTACTATCAACACTATCCACTGTGGATGATGATTTTGTCCTCACCTATCTGGGGGCAGAGGATTCCTATCTTCCTAAAACCATTCCTTCTGACATGTCTACGCTTCTCAACGAAGCCACTGTCGACCTTAATATAGGGACTTCTAAAGACCCTCGCATCATTAAGGTCGGCCAGTCTCTTAATCCACAGGAATTAGGAGACTTTACCGCTTTTCTTTCTAACCATCATCAAGCTTTTGCTTGGGCATATGAGGATATGCCAGGACTCGATCCCGATATTGTGGTCCACAATATCATTACTCTTCCCAACATCAAACCAGTTAAACAAAAATTACGTAAAATGCACCCTAGAGTAGCACTTCTTGTTAAAGAAGAATTGCAGCGCTTGCTCTCGGCTAACTTCATCCAACCCATTGATTATCCACAATGGGTTTCCAATGTAGTACCAGTAACTAAAGCTACTGGGAAAATTTGAATTTGTACCGACTTCCGGGATCTTAATCTTGCTTGTCCAAAAGATGATTTTCCTCTACCTAATATCGACCAACTCGTGGATTTAACTGCGGGTCATGAGATGCTTTCTCTTATGGATGGTTTCTCTGGGTATAATCAAATTCTCATCACACCAGAAGACCAACATAAGACTTCTTTCATAACTCCTTGGGGGACCTTTTGTTATCGTGTCATGCCTTTCGGTCTTAAGAACGCTGGAGCAACCTATCAGCGAGCAATGACCTACATCTTCCATGATCTCTTACACAAAACTATGGAAGATTACATCGACGATCTCCTCGTAAAAATCCAAACGTCGTCAGATCATCTTTTCATTCTTGCACCTCTCTTTGAGAGGCTTATTCGCTTTTGTCTTCGTCTAAATCCATCTAAGTGTGTGTTTGGCATTCTCACTGGTAAACTTTTAGGTTTTATCATTTCCATTAGGGGTATTGAAGTAGACCCCGCAAAAATAAAAGCTATCCTTGAGATGCCTCCCCCTTCTAACTTAAAGCAACTCCATGCAGTCTCCAAGGACGTCTTCAATCAGTGCGTCGTTTTATCTCACAATTGTCGGACCGTTGTCAACCTTTTCATCATCTCCTCCGTAAGAATGTTCATTTTGAATGGGATGAACATTGCCAAAAGGCCTTTGATGATCTCAAAGCTTATCTTCTTTCTCCACCTGTGCTTACACCTCCACGCGAGGGGGAGCCTTTCTATCTTTATATCTCTGTGACTGACCATGCTCTGGGAGCCATGATCTCACATCGGGATGCTTGCAGTAAAGAACAAGTTGTCTATTACATCAGTCGCACCCTCCATGAGTATGAAACACGTTATTCCAAAGCTGAAAAGCTGTGTTGTGCTCTCTTCTTCGCAACTTCTAAGCTTCATCATTACCTCCTTAATCACAAAACTTACATTGTCACAAGTGTCAATCCACTCAAGAAAATTCATGCGAAGCCTTATCACAATGATCGTATCACTCGTTGGCTCATGCTTATGACAGAATTTGATCTTGAGTTTATCCCGCAAAAGTCTATCAAGGGTCAGGTCATTGCAGATCAATTAGCTGATGCTCCTCTTCCGGACACTCAAGTCCCCCTTGCTCAATTCCCCGATGAATATATCCAACAAATTGATTTTGGTCTGTCCCCATGTAAAGTAAAGCTCTTCTTTGATGGATCCAAATGCCAGCAAGGGGGAGGTGCAGGTTTCGTGATGATTCCTCCTTGGGGTACGCCTATCCCAGTCGCACACAAATTGAACTTTGAGTGCACCAATAATATGGCTGAATATGAAGCTCTTGTCTTGGGTCTTCAAAATGCCATTAATCTCGGTGCTCATCATATTGACATCTTTGGTGATTTTGAACTCATCATTAATCAAGTCACGGGTTTCTATCAATGCAAGAATGATATCCTTCAAAAATATCGTGATATCATTCTCGTTCAACTCCAATCTTTCGACAAATTCACTATCCAAGATATTCCTCGCACTATGAATCGATTCACAGATACAATGGCTTCGTTAGCCTCACTTATCCCACCTTTTACCGAGGACTCGCGACTTTATGTGGCTGTGCAACGATTAGATCAACCATCTCATCTTAGGCAACTAACTTCAATCCATGTTGTCACAACCCATACTCAGGATGAGTGGTATCAATAGATTGTTGATTATCTATCTCATTTGGTGCTTCCTCTAGATCTGACTCCCAATGGTAGAAGATATTTTATCCTACGCACTAATCGCTATACTATTCTAGGAGGGATCCTCTACAAACGCGGCTTTGATGGTATTTTTCTTCGGTGCCTCAAAACCCTTGAATCATCTAAAGCTATCCAGGAGGTCCATGATGGTATCTGTGGTGGCCATTTTAGTGGCTTGGCCATAGCTAAACGCATCTTACGTTTGGGATATTATTGGCCTTCTCTTAATCGAGATTTTTGTGAATACACTAAGAAATCCGTCAAGTGTCAACAAAATTCCAATCTCACACATATCCCTAGTCAAGCTTTACAACCTACAACGGATTTGTGGCCTTTTTCGCAATGGGGTCTTGATCTCATTGGTCTCATCAATCCCCGTTCTTCACAGCGTCATCATTCTATCATTACTGCCACTGAATACTTTACTAAGTGGGTGGAAGCTATCCCTCTTTCTTCAACAAAAGCTAAACCCATAGTTGATTTTGTCTATCAACACATCATTTGTTGCTTTGGTGTTCCACACAAACTCATCACAGATAACGGTAAGTCTTTCAAGAACATTGATTTGCAGAACCTCTACGATGCTTTCAATATCAAGCTCAACTTTTCTTCTCCATACTATCCTCAAGCTAATGGTCAGGCCGAAGCTTCCAATAAAACTTTGCGTAATATCCTCGCAAAGGTAACTAGTCGAGCTGGTAGGGATTGGCATTTACATATCCCTTTTGCTCTCTGGGCTTATCGGACTAGCATTCGTACTCCTACTGGTGCTACTCCCTTCTCTCTCATCTATGGGTCTGAGGTTGTTCTTCCTTTGGAAGTCCAAATCCCATCTCTCCATGTTTCTCTTAGAGAATTTGTCTCCGATGAGGACTATCGTCAAAATCATCTAGCACAACTTGAATTATTAGATGAGCGGCATCTCAACACTCTTGAGCATCATCAAGTCTATCTTGAGCATGTCAAACGTGCTTATAACAAGCACTTGCAGCACCGTGACTTCAAAATTGGTGATCTTGTTCTTAAAGAAAATCAAAATGTCACTACACTCGAAAGGAGTCAGCGTGGTAAGTTTTCTCCCAACTGGATGGGTCCGTACGTTATTACTCATAAATATGGGTCGGGGTTTATCGTCTATCTTCCATGGATGGTATACCTGAAGTGGAACCTCTTAATGCCTTGCATCTACGGCCCTTCTACTGTTAAAATCTATCTTACACAAATCTAGTCGCAAGACGCATCTTTCATCCGTCTAACAACCACCATATACTTTCATGGTGATTCGAAATTATGTGGTTCTCCACCTATTGTCTTTTTACCTTAAATATGAGTATCGCGGCTCTACTCATGGAATTTTTCTTATGGATATGTTTCTCCTCATGGTAGGAACACCTTAATCACCATTTCATTTGTCCCAAGTGCTTATCTTAATCGGATCTACTCGGGGCATGAGTGCATGCTCTTTATACGTTTTCTTCCCCTCTATCTGATCTATCTAGGTCTAAACTCAGCTTCTTCCAAAAAACTTTTCAAAAAAAAAAAAGGGGGGGGATAGACTGATCCCTTGAAGGACAGCTACCCATACAATCAAATGAATCAAAAGATATAGACCATGCCCTCGAAGGATGGCTATCATTAAAATTCAAAATATAGACCACTCCCTTGAAGGACGGTTGTTTCTCAAAGGAATACTCAAGGCTTCTTGCATTGATCAGCCTTTCAGTCAGTTTATACACTTTTTAGCATCACTGAAAGACTTCCCGTATTGATCAGTCTTTCCATATCAAGCAAACTTCCCGCATTGATCAGTTTTCTTTTCTGCTAGAAATCATGAAGCTGAGATATAAGACCTTTTGTCGATCATATGGAGAATCCTATTTTCCCAGTATAGACATGTATTCTATCCCTTGTAAATTTCAACAAGATACCTACTTACTGCTCCTTCCATTTCCCTCCTAAATCTAGTTTGTGGCTAGTTAGTGTCAGGTTTATTTTAACCTCATATAGGGCCTTGCATGCATGATCTTTTGGTTTCCTATCCAAATTCTATTTATGATCGGTTGGGAGTCCAGCTTATCATTTTTTTGTCTTATCTAGGTGTATTTCCTCTATTTCTAGTCAAGGTCGTTTTCATTACATCCTTGGCTCTCGCAAAGAGTATTCCCCATTATTCTTTGTTATTCATCCAGTCAAATTGACATTTCACATGTTAATTTAATCAAAATTTATCATCTATCTAATTTCATCTTATCTATCAAAGCATGTATTGTCAACACATGTGGATCTGTCTATCTATTTTCATCAAAATTAAATTAACATCTCAAACATACCGAATCTATCAGTCCCATTTATCCATCTATCCATCAAACCATCTAAAAACTTGTACATCCAAGTTACACTACATCTATCTATATCCATTTTTCATCAAAATTAAATCCATACATCAATCACATCTATCCATCTATCCATCAAAACATCTAAAAACTTGTACATCCAAGTTACACTACATCTATCTATATCCATTTTTCATCAAAATTAAATCCATACATCAATCACATCTATCCATCTATCCATCAAAATATCTAAAAATATGTACGTCCAAGTTACACTACACCTATCTATATCTATTTTTCATCAAAATTAAATCCATACATCAATCACATCTATCCATCAAAACATCTAAAAATATGTACATCCAAGTTACACTACATCTATCTATATCTATTTTTCATCAAAATTAAATCCACATATCAATCACATCAAATTTCATCACATCTATCTATCCTCTATGTCTATGTTCATCCAATCACATCTATTTATTATCTATCAATCTATGTCTACATCCATCACAATTACGCTACATCTATCCATGTATATCAAAATTAAAAATAGGAGAACAATCATATGACAAAAACAATGATAAATCTATATACATACATAAGTGTCTGTACAACAAAAAATGGGTGGCTCTCAATCAAGCCATCTATACAATGCCTTCCAATCGAGGCTACATCACTACACTGATACAAAATATATCAATCCCTATATCATAAAATCTGATGCGTGGAGGACACTATCTCCTCCACCCTCCTCTGGACCAGCCGTCTCTCTCCCGCCACCGCCTATCGAGCTAGACGCACCTGCTGCTGAGGCCTCTGCCCACCTCGGTCTCTCCCGGTGCTCCCTCCCCCTGATGCCCCGCTCGCTGTGGCCGTCGCTTGATCTCCTCCTCGCCCCGTACCGAGGCACATCTGGGGCATGCTGCGCTAGGGCATCCTCATAGTATCTCACCTCAGCGAGGAGAGACTGATATGTGCTCAAGCTCACGGTACCAGGTGCTCGTAATGGTGCTGCTGGTGCTGCTGGTGCTGCTAGTGGTGCCCCTCCTATGGTCGTGCCCTATGTACCAGACTCTGACATGGTACCTGTCTCCCCATATTTGGCCCTGAGGGCCTCCCTATGTCGAAGGTAGCGATCCCTCTGCTGGATCGTTGTATCTCGCTCCTAGCGAGCGGTGTCTCTCTCCAAAATCAGGGCATCCCTCTCCTCTGTCAGAGCTCTAATCTCCTCGAGAGCCGCCTAGTGTGTCTGCGTCAGGGTGGCGTACTCTCCCTCCAATCTCTCCAGCACCATAGCCATATCCTCCTCGTCGGCATCTATAGATGCTGGAAGGTGTCGTGGTAGCTCTGTCGCATACCATGCAACATAACCATCACCTACTCTAGCGTCATCATCATTGTCTAGAGAGGTGGGGCCTCTCTTAATGGATCTACCAGGGATCAAAATTGGCAAATCAGTCTCTCTGCTATCTTACCTATAGGGCCTGTAAGTAGTCGGCACTTTCTGTACTAGGCCGAACTGTCTCAATACCCGCATAAACGGGACGCGCTCCCACATGTCAGGCATGCGACCCCTAACCACCCTGCTCCATCTCAATGCCACCAAGTGAGCATCTTGACCAGCCCATGTCAGAAATACTCGATATGGTCTCCAGATGACTGCTCCAAAGTCGGCGTCTGAAGAAACGCTCGCATACCAATCTGCCGATCTCCCTATATCTCCAGAGGCCATATCGGCCCGCCATTGCCAGAATCCATAATCAATAGCTCCTACTATTGTTGGCATCCAAGGAAGCCCAAATGGCCTGATCACTACTATATGCTCATATGCCCAGCAATGGAGCACAAAACTAACATCGATACCTGTCCTCCGGCCAGTGGTATACATCCATAGCTCATGATATATCTGAGCTATCAAGGCATCAGCAAAAGAAAACACCTGTCTGAACTGCAGGATGTCACAAACGCAATCTAATAATAATAGTGGGAATCTCCCGCCTCCTGAATCTGGCAGAGCAAAATAGGATATCGCCATCTGAATCAAAACTATCCGTCTGCTCCTGGGACTATCCTGTCTATACTGCGAGGCTATCCACACTGCCCGGACACTATCTCTGAATCATCTGCCCTATCTCCATACAATCGAACTAGGGCCCTCTGCTGCTGCTCTCGTGGTGTAATCTCTATCGGGTCCCCAGTGATCGGCAGTCTCAAAATCCTATATATATCCTCATGGGTGATGGTCATCTCACCCATCCTGAACCAAAAAGTGCACGTCTGGCTATCCCATCATCGCACTAGTGCTCGCATCAACTCTACATCTCGCGGCACTCGTCTGTAGTACCTAAAGCCCCCGAGCCCGCTAACTCTAAATGCCACCAATCTGCATCAGTCACATCAGGGAGAATAGTCTCTAGTAACTCGGGAATAGCATCCCTCATGTGTAGAACCTCTCGTGCCTGCATCCATGACATCAAGAGCAATATTAGCCTCATATTTACCCAAATCCGAACATCCAAAACAAATTTTTTAATCTATTCACAAGTCCATACAATCGGCGTCGATTAAATACAATCGGCGTCATTTATTTTTAGTCGACGCCGATTAATATCAATCGGCGCCGCTTACATAACATTGGCGTCGATTATACCAATCGGCGCCGATTGCTAGGCCGGATGTAAAAAACACCTGGCCTCCCACCAAGCAAAACCCAAAATAAAAAAATAAAAAAATATATAAAATAATAAAATAAGTACCACGAGTTCAAGAAGAACCACTTACCCCAGGTCGTGTCCTCCTCCGCTTCTGACCACTTCCAGAGGCTTCCATGGTGCTCAAATCCAATTTTTGACTCTCTCTGAATCGATCGTCACGGTGTAAATAAATCGTTCACGTTTTTCATTCACATATTTATATGTGCTTTGAACGGTCGGCGCCGACTATTTTGGGTCGGCGCCGTTTATTTAGATCGCGCCGATTAGTATAATCACCGCCGATTTTCCATATCTCTTTGCCATAGTGTTGATGCTTGGCTTATTTATCTGGTCATTATTGTGCGCTGAATGTTACCTTTTGGCACATATTTTCGATATCACCGTCCATTTCAAGTTTGTTCCCTTTGCATGGGGCACTCGTACTTTTTTGGCAGCTTAGAGTTAACGGGTCTGTAGGCACTAACGTCGTCTGCTTTGCAGACCATCTGGTTGTCCCTACCAATGTGTCTCTCTTTAGATGCTAACTATTTTGCAGCCCTCCTTACACTCATGGGTCTGTAGGTACTAACGTCATCTCATGAGGAGACCGTCTAGTCTGCCCTACCAATGTGAGTTCCTTAGGTTGTTGCCTCTTTATTCATGTTTGTACATCATCAATGATCAGATCTACTCCAGACATCCAGCTGGGGCATCCCACGTTTTCATCTACCTTTTTTTCAAACTTGGGATCATTTGTTCTATCACCCATCCCATCCCTAGTTTGAGGGGGATCACATCATCACTTTTTCTTCCTTTCTTCCATCTCCTTGTTTTTGTCTCATAACCTTGCTTATCGCAAGTTACTTGACAAAAAGGGGCAAAATGT
This sequence comes from Taxus wallichiana var. yunnanensis, assembly GCA_018340775.1. Lineage (NCBI taxonomy): Eukaryota > Viridiplantae > Streptophyta > Pinopsida > Cupressales > Taxaceae > Taxus > Taxus wallichiana. The sequence continues at coordinate 297,222,755 of CM031243.1, read as the reverse complement.
AGACACCTAAAATTGATTATCCAATTTGGTGTCCCTCGTGCGCATTTTCCCTCTCAGGTAACCTGGGGCACGTTTATATCACCACTATCCCCTTGGGATATTATTTGATTTGTGATTTAAACACCTATCCTAAGTTTAATTCACCCCATTATATTTTACCCGTGAGTAATTAAATATTAACTATTTAATTACACCTTTTCACATGTATCCTAACCACTTATCTACCCCATATCTATCCTATCCATGTATCCCCCTATTTCTCCTCCTCCCAAAGCGGGATATTTCCCGTATTTGAGGTGGAGGGATAACTCTTATCTTTCCAGAAATCGTTCATTTTGGCCATCTCGAGTCTGTTTCGTGATCGGTGCCCGACCGGTACTCGGTCGACGCCGATTTTTCGAGTGGCGCCGATTATAAATAGAAGCCTGAACTCGGCCTACGGGAGGACGAAAAAAACATAGAAAGAGACAGATCGTGAAAGAGACATAGATTATAAGAGAGAGAACGAGAGATCTTTACGCATCTAGTGTCATTATCTATCGAATGAGAGCGGATCTTATCCAAATCAATCCCTGAGAGGAGCACCGTTACTCTGCTCTTATCACATCAACATCTCATGTCTCCATTGATTTTCTGGTGACTCTTTTCCTACACCCAGCATGGGTGGAGTCTTGCTAGAATCTCTCTGGCTTCTGCAGATCCAGCAGACGTTGACGATCTTGCCTTCATTTTCTAATTCTCGAATATTCTCACATTTTTTCTCTCGATCAACACCGATCTACATCGGCCGACGCCGATCTATATCATCGGGCTACGCCAATCGACATCAATCGATTCGATTCTACATAATCAACGCCGATCATCCTACAGATAGGTAAAAGGACACAAGTAACACAAATCCAGCTTTGTTTTCACAGTTCCCTGTCTTCTGTTGCTTTCTGTCTACTGTTTAGATTTTGTTTATTACTTTGGTCAGAAAATCTAGTCCTGTACGTGCATCTTTTATCATGTATGCTTCTTTACTTAATTGAAAACATGGACTGACATCTGCCGAGGGAGCTTACCACTTCCTGGACCCACTTCTCGGGCAGTCCACCTAAATATCTTTTAACGTGGTCTTTTTCTGTCAAGCATCAGTGTCTCGCAGGTTACTTGGATCTACCGTGTGCATTGCTCGTGTGCGCCCGCCTTATCTACATCGGCTTCCTTATCCATCTACATCTTCGGATCTTGTCCATCGTATCGATTTCATTGGAGTTTTTAGGGTTTTTGTGTTTAGTTTGGTGCATTAACTTGGACAGTAACAAGCCCAAAATTCTTGATCTACAGAAGTGGTTAAGAAAGATAAGATGATTAGCAGAATGGTGACAAAACTTCCTTCCAAGGAGATGAATCGTATCATCATGCAAGTAACCTCATCATAAGGCGAGGGATCGAGCTAACAAGTAGGCCCACCGTGACATAGATCAGCTTCTCGGATCCCTCCACAAAATCTCCTCTCTTCAAAGATCTCTGTCACAACCCTTTTGTTAAAGAAATAGCAACCCTCCAAACTAAGGCTAGTTGCTTCAACAATAAGTTCTTCATTGACCAAGATCTTCTCGCCCCCATATTCAATAATCCGCTCCTTCCATTCCTTTGCAAAATGCACGTGCAAATGCTTTGATCATGCCCCTGAACCTTCTCCATGAAGTTGGTGATGCCACACTTCTGAGTATGCTCCATAGCTCAATATTTTCCTTCCAAATCGAGTCCGCACTAGGCTCAATTTGGCAAGGTGGTCCCCTTCTTCTTTGTGCTTAATCTGCTTTGCAACAAATTCCCAACTTCTTATGAGCACTGAAACCCATCCACTTCTTGCTATGTATTCCACACAATATTGGAAATGAGAGCCATTGCTTTTCCCATGAACAGTGCGTGTCTACTGAATCGAGTCTCCAGAGAAAATCAAATGTGGGAATAGCCCGCTCCTATCATCAATCACATTACTATCGTCTTCGGGTTTCCGTGAGCTTTGTATCCGGCTTTTAGCATGCAGCAGTCAGCCCACATGCACGATTTTCAAATCAATGTAACTCCACTTGGAATTACCCATATATTTCACACTATCTTGTTTATTTGACATGATTTACATCATCATATTCTTTAAGTCACCACGTGTGGGAGTATTATTGATCCTGATCCACACCCAAAAATCATGACTCAGCTCTAGATATTTCTTGCGTATATAAATTCACATGAATGTTGTTTTGAAGCTGCTTAGGGATGCTATTATTATCCCAAACAATGAGGTTAACATTAATGCCATAATTAGCCAGCGCATTCGCCAATTTATTACCCTCCCGGTAAGTATGCATGATCCTGATGTTATTGAAAGTATGACTAATACTTATGGACTCTGAGATAAAATACTTGATGCTCCAACTTGGAGATGAGCATTGTTTAAGAAGATTAATGATATTCAGCGAGTTCCCTTCAATAATAAGGTTCTGAATATTTTGAGTCTGGGCAATTCTCAGGCCCCATAGAGCAGATAATGCTTCGGCAAAATGATTAGTTTGAATTCCCATTTTCCCAGCATACGCAGCAATCATATTACCTTTATGATCCCGTATCGCTCCTCCTCCTGCCGCAATCCCAGGGTTTCCCTTAGAGGCCCCATCAAAGTTCAACTTATACCAATTGAAATCAGGAGGATGCCATTTAATCAAAGATCTATCAATGCTATTCCTAGGATTGCTCCGACTGTTGATAGTTCCAATCTGCCAATTGGATAAGATGTATTCTTCATTCTCTGGATATCTCTTGTTCTTGGGGGGTTTAAATCTAGCAATATTCTCTTTGATACCATTAGAAATTTTACCAATACTAAGTTTAAAGTTTTGCTTCTTATTTCTGAAGATAATATCATTTCTATCCTTCCATATCCTCCAAATTAAATGAGGGATAACCAGCTTCCAGATCCTTTTAACAACACAATGCCTAAAGGGTGGGTTCCATTGAGTCCATAGCTAATTAAGATCCTTCGGCAACACCCAGAGAGCTTCAAATTTAGAGAGGGAAAACTCCATATTCTGGTGGCATATTCACAATGTATGAACAGGTGGCTGATATCCTCAGAATCATTCTTACAAAGATGGCACCTATTAGGAATTATAAATCCTCTTCTCATCAGGTTGTCAGTGGTAAGAATCCTGCCTTTGATAGTCAGCCAAAGGAAAAAAATTATTTTGGGAGTTAATTCAGACATCCAAATCTTGTTCCAATTGAACTCTGTTTGACTATTATGGAAGAAATTATTATATCCAGATTTGACAGAGTAATTCCCATCATTGGAATTATTCCATACCAGCTCATCCTTGGAATCCAGCTGACTTAATGGAATAAGATCTAATTGATCTTGAAGGGAGGAAGTAATTTTCTTCAGATCAATTCTCTCCATAGTAAGTTTTTTCCAATTCTTGGTGGTACCATTTCCTTCAATATAGTCCTTGATTTTAATGCCATACTTGCTTATGAGACTGTCCTTAACCACCCCAAATCTATCCATGATATTTCCATTAAACCAATTATCCTCCCAGAAGTTTATGTCCCTACCATCCCCCACTTTCCATTTACTACCCTGCTTGATGAAATTTCTGCTCTTGACCAGATTATTCCAAAAAATGGAACCATAGGGGAGGTGCTCATCTTGAAGATAAGAATACATAGCTTGATGATTTAAATATTTTGCTTTGATTAAATCAATCCAGGGTTGTTTCTCAGACAGCATTCTCCAGCCCATTTTAGTAATGAGGGCCTCATTCATTTTCTCAATATCTTTTATACCTGCACCTCCCATAAACTTTGGGGTGAAAACCTTATCCCAAGCCACTAAGTGAAATTTGAACTTCTCTTCCATGCCTTACCATAAAAAAAAAATTGAATCCTTTCAATTTTGTCTCTGAAGGAAGAGGGGATCTTGAAGAGCGACATGACATAAATGGGCAGATTTTGAAGAGTACTTTTGATGAGCAGGCACTTACTAGTACTAGATAAAATGGCTCCTTTCCAACCAGCCATTTTTTTGGAGACTCTCCATAAATCATCCCACACCTTGCAAGAGACTTTCCTAGTGCCGAGAGGAAGGCCCAAGTAAGTGGCTAGAAGTGCACTTATTTTACAACCCAGAATTTTAGCAATTTTGAGTTGCCTTTCCTCAGGAGTGTTGAAAAAGAAGATGGTGCTTTTATCATAATTAATCTCTTGCCCAGAAGCAGATTCGTAGAGCCGTAGTAAAGCCTTGATAGCCTTAGCTTCAATGACTGACACCAGAAGAAGAAGGATAGTGTCATCCGCAAATTGCTGATGGGAGACAGCTTGACTGATGGAAGTGGGCTTAGATCCATTTAAAAGCCCATCATTAACCGCTTTGCCAATTGTTCTACTAAGGTTATCAGCCAAAAGAATGAAGAGTAAGGGGGAGATAGGGTCCCCTTGTCTAAGTCCTCTGCTGCTAGTGAAAAAACCCATAGGCTCACCATTAACTACCACAAAGAATCTGGCCGTAGAGATACAAGCCTTAATAATTCTTCTAAATTTTTCCGGAAACCCAAATTTTGTTAATACTTTGTCAAGGAAAACCCAAGAGACCTTGTCAAAAGCTTTATTCATATCAAGCTTGAGGACCATATTTTCCTTTTTATTATTTTCCATAGAATGTATGGTCTCGTGAACCATAATCACTCCATCTTGTATAATCTTGCCTTTGATGAAGCCACTCTGCTGCCTTGAGATAAGTTCATTCATAATGAGTTGAAGTCTAGTAGTAATAATTTTGGTAAAAATTCTATAGATGGCATTCACAAGGTTGATAGGTTTGAAGTCCTTGAAATCTTTAGCATCCATTTTTTTAGGAGCCAGCACAATGTGAGTGTTATTAAGCTCTTTTAAAAGATTTCCCGTTCTATAGAATTCATTCACCGCTCTGAGAAGATCCTCCGAACAAATTTCCCAAAATTTCTGGAAAAAATTTATAGAGAACCCATCCGGACCAGGAGCCTTGTCACCCTCTAAAGCAAAAACAGCTTTTTGCAGCTCTTCAAGCGTGACCGCTTTGGTGATACTTCTAAATTTCTGATCCTCAATTTTATTTTGGGGAATGGCCTCCAACATAAAAGAAATAGCTTCAGAGTTGATGATATTCCTCTCCTCAAGAAGTTTTTTATAAAAATCAAGTGCTTCTTTCTTGATGCTATTGGGATCTTTTATGATATTTCTATTTTTTTAGAAACTTCTAAGATCCTATTACAGGATTTGTTCTTCAAAGTGGTCATATGAAAGAACTTTGTATTCCTGTCTCCCTCTTTGAGCCAAATAGCTCTAGATTTAAGTCTCCATAAAGATTCCTCTCTGCTACAGATCGTATGTAACTCTGAAAGAATATTCTTTTCATTAACTTCATCTTCAGCCGATCTCCCCATAGTATCCATTTTTAATTCCAGATCCTGAAGCTTTTGTTTTAACTTTTTTTTATTGTCAAATACATTACCAAAAACGCTTTTATTCCATATTTTGACTTGCTTTTTGACATTTTTGAGCTTTTGAACCAATCTAAATTGAGCAGTGCCTTCGCCATTCCATCCCCACCATTCTTTTATCTTGTCATAGATATTGTCATGCTCCATCCACATCTTTTCAAATTTGAATGAGCTTCTGGTGGGTTTAGTCCAATTGAGAAAATTTAAAGCAATCGGATTGTGATCCGATCCAACTCTGGGTAAGGAAGAGAGGTGGAAGTCTTGACTGAGAATCTAGCTCACTGAAATTAGTGCCCTATCCAATCTCACCTGAATAAACTCCTTTCCCAACCTTCTATTATTCCAAGTGTATTTATTCCCATGAAGATCCACATCTAAGAGGTTATGTTCAGTAATAAAATCAGCAAAATCCTCCATACCAGTAGAAAAGCTGGAGGTACCTCCATACTTTTCACCTAGGTTTAGTGGGGAGTTGAAATCCCCCATAATAAGCCAGTTAGCAAAACAATACTAGTTTCTAAATGTTTTAAGGTCAGCCCAAAGCTTCCTTCTACCACTAACCGAATTAGGGGCATAAATGTTAGAAAGGATACATTCACCATTATTCTCAATAGCAACAATTTTGATTGCAAGATGATTAATGCTAGCATTGAGAACCATACCAAGATGCGTGTCTTTTATCCCAAAGAGTAGCCAGTCCTCTGAAGCTCCCCGGGAGTCAACCATTATTTCGAGTTATCCCAAAACTCTTTTTAATAGTTTCAAGGGTCTTAGCTTTCATCTTAGTTTCTTGCAGAATCAAAATACTAGGATTACTGGAATCCCGTAACTCCTTGATGGTTCTCTGCTTGGAGTTTCCATTTAGGCCTCGATGTTCCAAGAAATAATCTTCATTTGGAATGATTGGTGGTTGGAATTACCTGATGGTTCAACCGACACTTGAACTCCATCTGCAATGTCCTCTCTCGTTATTTTAGATCTAAGAGCCTTTTTAGAGGGTCTTCCTCTTTTTGTACTTCCTCCAAAGTCAACTATTCGTCTAGCAAAAGATCTAGTTGTTCTGGATGTAGAGGTGTCCCAGTTGTCTTTTTCTTTTTCTTATCACTGTAAAGTGATTCTGGGATCATTTCAAAACCTTTCATTCTTTTTTTCTTTTTTGAAATGACCTTTGTGAATCCAGAATCTGGATCCTCCTTATCCATGATAGGCGTAACTTCTCCCTCTTCATGTTCTTTCTAAATCCTATCAGGTGTGCGTGTATCAGCTGTTCTGGTGCTGAAACAAGCCGGCGAAACCACTGGTATGTTGCTGGAACAAGGAGGTAGATCTGCATTACCATCTCCCCTAGGAGATTTTTTCTTCAAAGGTTCTTTAAGAGCCATACAGTCCTTGTTCAAAGTTTCCTCAGTGATGCACAACTGGTTATCTTTCTCGACTATCATACTACTCTGAAATTGCTCAATAGGGACTATATTAATCTTCACAGAGCCATCTTGCTCGTTCACCACCATGGATACCTTCACAGATTTATCCAAGTCTTCTTTGTTAGGTGCTTCAGGAAAAGCTACTGCTGAGACTTTGGGACGCCAGATGAGATGTTTCCTTATTTGAGTTCTAAAACCCCTTTTTTTCCTTTTCTATTTAACTCCAAATCCTTCTGACTAGGGGCTTTGTCTTCATTCTAGCTATCCATGCTTGGAACCCTACTATCCTTGTTTAGAACTGAGCCCTCCCCAGGTTGTTCAGCATCCAAAGTAGGGGTCTTCTTCTTGGAACAGACTTTTGTCAGAGTGTCCAATGCTATGACAATGTTTACATCTCAAAGTTTCAACCTCAATTTTTTGGGTCCATATCCCATATCTAGATTTCAAGATTATGTGCTCCGGAAATTCCTGATCCATAGCAGAGAAAATGCAGAAATGAGAAAAAGCAAGCCTGGATCTGTTTCTCGTGGGTCCATCCAGCCCAATAGGTGCACCTAAGGATTTTGCAATATTTAGCAGAATTTCATCATCCCAGAAATGTAATGGTAGTCCAGGTAACCTACACCAGATTGGGATGGTGTTTATATTTTCAGTATTAGGGTCAAATCCAGGATACCATTTTTTCAAAAAAAGGCCCATGTTACCCAGCCACCAAGGACCTCCCAGAAGCACCGAATCCAAATCCTCTTGCTAATTAAATTTTTCCAGAAAAAAACCTTTTGGCATGATGGTAATGCCCAGGCTCCCTTAGGTTTCCATTTTCTCAAAGCCCATTTTCTAATGAAATCAATATTAGGTCTAGAGCCAAGAAACTTACCAACGAGGGAGAGATTCGCTTTGCTTAAGGCTCTATCAACATATCCATCTGGGACCCTCAGGCAGGTGGCACCCTCGTTGTCCTTTTCCCACGTGAACTGACCAATAATTTTCAGACCCACCTTGATGTTAGGGCTTTGAAGCAACTTATTCCAAGCCATAGGTGTGGATCCCATTTCCACATTTTCATTTATAACCATCTGATTATGGCCAGAGATCTACCTTTCCTCAGCATTCTTAGGTTTATTGCGGACTTTCCACGGCCAGAACTGTAGAAACAACACTGACAGTACCTCCAGTGCTTTCTCCTTCACTCGTACTTGTGCTCACAATCATCTGATTATGGCCACAGATCAACCTCTCCTCAAAAATTTTAAGTTTAGTGCGTAGACATTCTGCATCCAGAACTACAGAAACCGCGTTGCCATAGTTTTCTCCATCATTTAGGTGATGATGTTGATGTTGATGATTTGTTTTTGATATGTTTTGGATGGTTTTAATGTTTCAAACATATATTTTTAATGATGATACTGATGTTAATTTATTTCTATTTTGTAGGTGGATGCAAAATTAACTATTCGGGATTATATATCACTTATCTTAGATTAGGTCAAGGATGATATGTCTAAGGATGATTGGGAGCATGTTGAGGTCATGGGTTTTGGTGGTATGAGACATTATCAAGTAGTTACACAGATGTAGGAGTTTTATGTTGGATTTACTAGAGTGGTGGAATCCTTCCACCAACACTTTTTGGCTTCCTATTAGAGAGATTACGATCACTCTAGAGGATGTTCATCACATTTTGAGATTTCCTATCCGAGGTGAGGGTGTCTATCTCATCACTGAGGAGGAGAGAGATGATGTTATGACTAGATTATATGGGGGTGATGCAGAGGATATCATACTGGAGTCGGGGGATTTTCTTATGCTAGATTGTATTTAGCTAGGACAGTGGGACATACCCGAATGACCATGATGATGATGGCCATTCTTTGTTATGCATTTTTGGATTCAAGAGGTGGATAATTTCCTTGGATGATGATGGGATTTATAGCCGAGATGATGGAGGAGCACACTTTTTTAAGTGGGGTCCTACCCTACTTTCTTAGACATACAAAGAGTTGTGGGCTGGAAGGTCCACAAGAGATATGGTATTGACATTGGATTTCTACTATAGGATTGGGCCTTCGAGCACATTTTTATTTCTCGACTAGTGGGATTTCCTAGGGTGATTGGTGATGGACACCCTGGTTTCTTGAGATGGAGGGAGGATTCTGTTGTGGCCTAAAGAGGAGGAGGACTGGGTATTACCAAGAGCTATTGTCTAGACTACATATTGGTGATGTGGTATGGAGGCCATACCTAGATTTTCCTATTTGGCCCAAGTTTCCCGGATGATCCGACCAATTTACAACAACATATATGGCTCAAGGCTTACAGATTAGGTGAGCATGAGTTACTTCATTTTGATTTTGTTATGAGATAGTTTGGATTGGCACATGGAGTGCCAATAGATCTTGTTCGATGCATGGATGAGAGGATGGGGAGACGAGAGAC